>OX336390.1:30567708-32038541 GCA_946902985.2 Meconema thalassinum
AATTTTCCTGCTGTTTTTCTTCCGAAACCATGAATTACCCACTATCAGTCCATTCCTTTCACAAAAGTTTACAAGTTCCTCTCCTTCCCGGTTCTTTTTCCCATATCCATATGGTCCAACGACTTCTTCCTTCCCTTGTCTCTCATTTCCGACTTGTGCATTCATATCTCCCATGATCACCACTTCTACATCTGAGATTACTCTTTCTACATCCTCCAGGAATACTTCAATATCTTCTTCTCTGTTTCCAGTCTGTGGTGCATACACTTGTATGAAGTCCATCACGTCATTCTTCATCTTCATTCTAATTTTCATTATTCTGTCACTCACACACTCTACCACTTCAACATACTCCTCCAGTTGTTTCGAGGTTATCAGCCCCACGACATTTTTTGCCTCTTGGCCACCACTCCAGTATAATGTATATCCTTTCCTCAATTTCTTCCTTCCTTTACCTTTCCATTTCACTTCACTCAGCCCCATCATTCCAACCTTCTCCCTCTCCATGAAGTCTACCACCTCCTCCACCTTGCCTGTCAGGGTCATGACATTCATGATTCCCACTTTCATTTCGGTAATTATACAGGGTTATTCAAAAAGATGGACCCAATTTAATTACAATATTTACTCGGCTATAGGACCCCCTTTTTTTTTCTAAATCTTCAGTTCCGAAATTGGAAGGGGACGGGGTGGGGTTACTATAGACGCGAACTTCGCAAAAATCCATTGGAACTCGTGTAGTATACGTTGCCCGCCGCCATTGAAATCCGAAAAATTTTCTATAGAAATGGCCAATGTTACTAATATACAGGAGTTTAATATTTTATCGCTAGAGGGTGTTAGTGAATTTTTTCAGAGTGCCAACATTATTATTTCCAGACCAATATTTTCATCCAGACCAATGGTTAGGTAGCGCGGCCCGCGTTAGGCTAATATAAACACCCCTGGTTTTTGTCACACACAGTAGGGGTAGTCATGCATCAATAATCTTTATCCAGTCCAATGGTTTTGCCTAGTAGTACAATCAGTAAGTTGGCTGCAAACATGGCGACATGCATTTTTGATAAGTTTATTACTGAAAGTTAATGTTGACTATTTCTTTATTTTGGAAGTGTTTACGCAGTGTTTGTTAATGGCAAATGGCTTTAATAACGTGGCAGAGTAATTACAAACCATTTTCAGAGCGCTACTAAATAAAATAACGCACTTTCGAAACGGGCAACGTATACTACACGAGAGCCAATCCATTATTTTGGGAAAGGGAGAGAGTAAAAATAAGCGATTTTATTTTGATGCTGCATAGTATGATATATTTAATCAGCCCATTATGAGACTGCCATAACCTCACTTTCCCGGCTATCCCCCAATGACTTTCACTACTATCCCTTGCTCCTTAGTATCAAAGAAACAGAATGGACAAAGTATCAGACATGGAAATGCAAACTTTACTTTTATTTGAACATAGGGAGGGAGAATGCATCAATTAGGGAATGAGTGATGATGCTGAACGTTCACATCTCGCTGACATTTGTAAACACAACCGAGTACATAATATTCACATGTTTCACATTAATTTACCAATAACGTGTCACACAAACGCCGACAGTTATTGCAACAAATAAATAAAACTGAGAAGAAGGCTGCCGCGAACACCATTTCCAAGGGCACCACATCTTTGTTGATCAAGCTGGAAAAGAGGAGGTATCACTACCACCTCGACCAATGGAGGTACCCGCCAGAGATATTCGCTCTCAGTTACGCCTACAAGTTCTGGCTTTTTGGGAGAGTCAGTGGCTAGCTGACCCACTGCCCAGTAAACTGAGAGCTATCAAGGGAACTACTCGCGTGTGGCGGAGCTCCTTCCGGGCCCGGAGAGAGTCCGTCATTTTGTGTAGGCTAAGGATAGGTCATACAAGATCCACCCACTCGTACCTAATGAGAAGGGAAGACCCCCCACTTTGTACCTGTGGAGCCGTTTTCACCGTGGCCCACATTTTCACCGAGTGTGTGGATCTTGCTGACTTATATTAGCCGATGACGCGGTGACTGCTGATCGCGTTATCCGCTTTATAAGTGAGAGTGGGTTAGGGCCAGCAATCAAATTTTCCAGTATAAATTGACTCAACGACTTGTTCGATTTTGAATGATAATGTGTTTGTTTTTCCGTAATTTTTGTTTATTTTTATAATTATTTATAATTTTTGTTTAATTTTTTGTTTTTGTTTTATTAATTTTTGGAATTTTTAAATGTAGGCATCCACCTCAAAATTTTAAATTCAATTCCAAATTTGTATTCTTTAATCTGTGTTAAGAGGGGCAGATGACCTCGTTGTTCCACCCCTTAAAACAACAATAACTAGCACTATGCATACAAAACAAAAGAATGCAGGCAAGATATGAAACCATTACTTTCATTGGCCAGATTTTAATCTTGGCGCTTCTACTCGGCCAATAGTGTGGCATCTTCTGCCCAATTGCAGTAGGCCTATATGTATGCAAAATGGCGGTCATATCGTCTGAATAACTAAATAATGTAACAAGAAAAATATTTTTGTCATAAAAGAGGATGAATTTCAGATATAATTTTAAACATTTTTAAGAATTCATCAATTTCCAAGAATGTTGTATTTTGACTCTAAATAATTAAGGAGGGGTTCTATAAGCGATTTCTAAGTATTTTGTCTCTCCAAAATTAAGGGGGGGGGGGTACTATAGCTGAGTAAATATGGTAGTTTGTGTTTCACGAAATATACAGTAGAAAAGAAACAATCAACAAAGTTTTGTTGACCACAGGTTATATAAGGAGCGTTCAAAAAGTACCGAGCCGGAGGCATAATTACAGAAACCAGTACCTGTAATTTAGAAGTATTGGCCCTGGCTGTTGAGGCACTTGTCCCACTGTGACACGAGGCGGTGAATGGCTGTCTCGTAAAATTCCCTGGGCTGCGATGTGAACCAGTTACGCACGTACAGCTGGATGTCGGCGTCCGAGGTGAATCGTTGGCCCGGCAGAGCCCTTTTCAGGGGACCAAACACAGCGTAATCACAGGGAGAGAGGTCTCGACTGTATGGAGGGCGGCCGAGAACCTCCCATTTGAATTTCTGCAGGAGTGCCGCGACTGTGTTGGCCGTATGAAGTCGTGCATTGTCGTGGAGCGACCACGGCGGCTATGGCATTCACTGTCACTCGGCGGTCCTGGGTAATGAGTGCATAAATCAGCTGGACGTTGTGATCGGTAATGCAGGGGGGTGCCCCAGACCGGGCATCATCGGCTAACGACACCCTGCTTGTACCACGCCTAGACCCTTGCAAGGGACATGCAGTGTTCGCCGTACACTTGTGACATTCGGCGAAGAATGTCCGTTCCCCCTACTCCTTCCGCTGTCAGAAACCGAACAACACCTCTTTGCTCTTCGTTTGACGCCTCCATGTCACTGTTTGCAATGCGACTGGCAGCGTTGGACGATTGATGCATGCTGCTGCTCGCTTTGTATCGTCACGTGACGTGCACGCGTGCCCTCTAGCGACAGGCTATGACCTGCCTCGCTCTGGTCGGAACCACACCACGTTACACACGCTACTATTAGCCGATGTCACCGTGTGCGTATTCCAGTCTCCGGCTCATTACTTTTTGAACGCACCTTATAAATGTTCAATGTGTCCTCCCTGCACTGCACAGCAAACATTTAGGCGGTGGTCAAATTCGTCCCACACGCAAGAAAGCATGTCTCGTGTTACTGAGTGCACTGCAATAGTGATATGGTTCGGCAGGTCGGCCAGAGTTGTTGGTAGAGGTGGGGATGTAAACCGTGTCCTTAACATAGCTCCACAAGCTAAAGTCACATGGTGTGAGATCGAGTGATCTCGGTGGCCATAAATGTAGAGCCAGGTCTTCCTGTCCTATGCGACCTATCTTCGTCTGACATCATCCCTTGACACACTTGGTCGGCCCGGGCTTTTTCCTTTGCATAGACATCCAGTTTCATGAAATTGCATAACCCAACATTTTATGTTTTTCCTAGCTGGTGGCTCAATGCCGATCGGAGATTAAAGCCCGCAGCACTGTTACTACCGACTCACATTTTGCAAACTCAAGAACTCGGAAAACCTTATGCTGCATAGGTAGCTCTCTTTAACGGACACTCCTCTAAAGTGGACACCCCTTCATAACGGACGATTTTCTAGGTCCGTGGCCAAACCCGTATTAAGTATATTCAGGGCTAGATTTGTGACGGTACGCACCGGTACGCCGTACCGAAACCTCTGATCGGGGGAAAAGTCGAATCAAAATTAGATTGCTAGTTCGTCCACTGATTCATTTTTAAAGGTGTTCAGGAAAGTGTAAAATTATTGTTTTTAGAACTCTATATTTCAATATTCCATAAAGCCCCCACCCCCCTTCCACCATCACCGGGTAGCCCACAGTACCGGAACCTCTCTTTTTACAAATCAAGCACTGAGTATATTAGTAATTATTCTCTCTCATGCGGACACTCGCTATTACGGACACGGACGCACCGACCGCATTAAAAGAAAAGCAACCAACCTCTCTTAGCGTACACTTGTTTTGGAAAGAAATCTCATCTCTGTAGGTCTAGTAGTCTTGTATGAACACTCATCTCTGTTAATGCACTTTCGACACATCCTGTGCTTCCTGGAAGCACTGACATTCCCATCCCCTATCTACTGCACTGCACCAAAAATAAACCTAGGCCTAATGGTTCATTGTTCTCTTGAACTTGAAATGGTTGGGATAAGGGAATTCTCACTTTCACTATCTGGTCAGTTTTACCACGAAACTTCTTAAATCTATTGTAGGGCCTGTGTGTTACAGTAGCAAGTGAGTGCATCTGAAATGGTTTCTCCTAAAAGTTTAACTTTAAAAGAGAAAGTAGACCGTAGATTATCACAAACTTGAGAAATGTGGTGTATGGAAACGATATGAAAAAGACACAGGCAGCAGAAATTGTGAAAAATCAAGAAGAGCTGCAAATTAGACAGTTTCAAAGTGGTAATGGTGCTGTTATTGATAAGTAAGTGAAAGGGTGGTTCAACAAAATAAGAAGTCGGAACATCTCCACTGTTGATATGGATAATGTTTCAAGCTGGGAAGAAAAATGCGTTCCATCACTGACGGCTATTTGCTGGAAAACATTTTAAATGCGGACCAATGATACAAGCCAAAGCATCAGATTTCGCAGCAGAATTAGGTATCAGAGATTTCAAAGCCTCGAACGGCTGGCTCTAGAATTTCAGAAAGCGCCACGATATAAAATTTAGAGCAATTTGCGTAGAATTCTCCACTGTTGGTATGGATAATGTTTCAAGCAGGGAAGAAAAATTGCCTTCCATCACTGACGGCTATGCGCTGGAAAACATTTTAAATACGGACGAAACTGGACTGTTTTACCGTGCGTAACCCTACGTTTTTATGTAAGTATACATACTGCACAAGTAGGCCCTACATATGCAAAATTGCAATCATTTTCTCTAACCCTCTCTATAGTGGACACCACTATTTAGTGGACTGTATTTACGGTCCCAAGGGTGTCCGTTGTCGACAGGTTTCACTGTATTCACAAGAGATGGTGAAGCACGATGGGGCGAGTACACTAACGGCCATGTACGCAACTATTACAGCCCAAGTGGTGGGCAACAAAACTCTGTTCATTGGTATGTCGATTATTCATGTCCAATGTGTATGTCGTAAAATACAAATTAATTAAATTGGGTCCATCTTTTTGATTACCCCTGTATTATACCAGTTTCGGCCACATAGTGGACCTCTCCAGTAACTGTCTTATAAAATTAATTAAATATAATTGAATTATGAGCAAAGTTGATCAATATTTACCTTGGGTTGTCCCTTTCCTTGATAATAATTTTTCATAAAAAAAGTATTTAAAGCACACATTGTTACAGATCTATTTTTTCAATGATCCTCACGTCCTACATGGAGGAATCACCTCTGCTTTAAGCTCATAATTCATACAGCAGATTGCACATAACATAGACACTTTTCTCAAATAAAGTTACGTTATTTACTGACCAAAACTAGCTTGAGGCCACTTTTGTTAGTTTGCGAGCAGACAGATATTTGAACCTGAAGATCTTTGTGGATTTCTCTCGTTCTGGAGAAGAGTTGTTGCTTATTTTAGGGTCTTTGCGACATTCAGGTCATGTAGTCCAGTGTACTTTGATATGTGTGGAATTTGTGTGATAACCTGGGTTATTTCGAGGCTCTACTAGTGCGTGTAAATGAAAGGGGAAGGTGCGCAGATGGATTTTTCAAGAGTGTTAGGGGAATGATATGGAAAAAAGATGTACCTCCAAAATGTAAAGGAATCATTTACAAGACCTACTTTGTACCAATTTTGACATATGGTTCAGAAACATGGGTGATGAAGGAAAGGGACAAGAATAAAATACGAGCAGTGGAGATGAAGTTCCAGAGGAGTAGGGTAGGAGTAACAAGAATGGACAGAGTAAGGAATGAGAGAGTCAGAGAGAAGGTAAGAGAGGAACCATTGCAAAATAGAATAGAGCGATCTAGGCTACAATGGTATGGACATGTGAGGAGGATGCGAGAGGAGAGGATACCGAAGAAGATGTTTGGAATGGAAATGAAGGGAAGGAGGCCAAGGGACAGATGGACAAAAGGAGTTAAGAAGAGTGTGGAGGAAAGAGGAGTGTGCTGGGACACAGTGAAAGACGAGAGATGGTGGATGGACAGGAAACGATGGAGAAGCTTATGTTCCAAGCAGACCTGACCAGCGGTCGTAAACTGCTCAAGATGATGATGATGACTAGTGCGTGTATTTGTAAATTGTGGTTAGGATTGGGAAGGAGTCAGCCTGGCCTTAAGTTAGGAACTATCGCAGCATTTGCCTGGAGTTGAAGTGGGAAACCACTTCCAGGATGGCTGAGGTAGGAATTGAATCCCTCTCTTCTCATTTGAGGCTGAGTGTACCCCGTTCCAGCCCTCACATCAGAATTAAAATTTCTTGGCAGAGCCGGGAATCAAACCCAGACCTCCAGGGACAACAGCCAAGACTGCTAACCATGGAGATGAACCAGCACTGCAAATAGTGGTAGACTAATATTTATGATTAATGCCCAAAGTGTGTTCAATACAACTGCACTGTCCTCTTGATGCTTAGTGGCGTAACTAGGGTTTGCTTTTGGAGGGGAATGAACTCAGTCAAAATTACATTGAGGGACTAGGGCTTGGACTTAATTGAAGCAAATATACTGTTACGGCTGTGAGTTTGTTTCGTCGCCTCGCCGCGTGAGTCACAGCTGCCTCGGGCTATCCTCTGCCTCTGTGTATTACCTGTGCTTTACGCAACGGGCTGCGAGGACAAAGGGATGGTCCAGAATATTCGTGATCCAGCCAGTGATGGAAATCTCGAGAAGCCGTGAATCCTGGACGATTCTAGAAGCATTCATTGAGTCTCCAGCCTGCTATATAAGCGGCCTCATCAGCGAGGGAGGGACTGTGTTTTTGAGCTAGTGCGTGCTTTTACCTGAGCGACAGTAGTGCGGCGACGTGACGTGCGATGTTACGAAACCCTAGCGAGGCTGATTCTCCAGACAGCGTGGCAGCGTGAATCATACGGAGGGACTGAGTTTTGAGGAGTGTGTACTTACCTAGTGCGACAGAGATATTGTGGTGAATTGCGAAACACAGGGGGCTGTTCCCTAGCCAGCGAAGCAGTGTGTAGTGGTGAGTGACTGGCTATCGTAAATAACTGTAGTTTGTGTACAAGGCAGAGTTGCAAGTATTAATAGCGAGGACAGTAGTGTGAACGTAGGCTAAGTGTGGAAGCTATAGTGACCAGTAGTGTCTTATGAAGTGAGGTTCAGTGCTTATTGTGTGGTGTATTTTTTCCTGGCCTGCAATAAAGCTAATATTTCGTTAAAAAAACAATTGTGTTGTGCTTTCACCCACCGTAATCCAGTTAACAAACTTGCCACTAGGGGTGGCACGTAACAATACGATCCTAAGTTTCAAAATCTCTTATCTATATTTTTTCGTGTTTGATTTCATTAGCATTTGATAGTGTACTTTGTATTTGGACTTATCAGTGTGTAAATGCTTGGAAATTAACAAGTTTGTTGAAATTAAATTATAAAGTCTAGTTTTCAGAGCGAAATATCTGCCTTTTTCTATTCCCTGTCATTATTCTTCTTCTTCCTAGAGTTTTCCTGCTGGTGTAGGGTTCACTATTTTGATCTTGCCTCGCCATTTTGTGCGATCTTGGGCATCTTGTGGTCTTGAGGGTCTTTATGTCAGCATTTACTGTGTCATGCCAGCGCTGCTTTGGACGTCTACGTGGACGTTGCCCATTAATTTCAGACGAGTGGGTGAAATTGGCAACTGTTCCACGTGCAGCACGCAGGAAATGACCATACCATTGAAGACGCTTTTCCCGCGCCTTCTCAGTGATGGGTGCGATGCCCATTTGCTGACGAACAGTGTCATTTTTGACATGATGCAGGAGTGTGATGCCCATGGACCAACGGAACATATGCATTTCCATCTTGTGTAATTGGCACTCCGTGGCTTTATCGGCCGGTCGACATTCAACACCGTATAAAGCAACAGGATGTACTACTGTGCGGTATATCTTGGACTTCAGATGTAATGGCATCCTTTTGCCGCAGAGTACACCTGTGACTTCCCTGCATCTCATCCATGCTGCCTTTATCCTACTTCGCACTTCATCAGCTATCCCACCATCAGTCTGCAGGCAACATCCTAGATATCCGAAGCTTACGGTCTTTGGAATGTCTGTTTCGCGGCCTTATAGGCCGTGTTCTAAGGACATTTTGTTGTCCTGACGTTTCGCTGAAAACTGGGTTCAGCATGTTCACAGGTTACATTAAGCGAGGTAAAACTAGTAAACAGAAGATATATAAATAGTCAACAACCCACACATAGAGGCTACCATAGCAACGGTGTACCACATAAAAGTAATGCATCAAGGACAGGGCTGCTCTTCTGTTGCATCTTCTCGTCTACGAAGGTCAATGAGGAAACGTCAGGACAACCAAAATGTCCTTAGAACACGGCCTATAAGCCTGCAAAACAGTCATTCCTATTTCAACGCTGGTCGTGAAAGTCTGAATTTTTACTTACGGTCTTCGTTAAGGTATCTCCATAAAGTTGGATGGAGCCTCTTTCTATTCCCTGTCATTGTATAAATATTAATACCGTAAAGTATAGTTTCCAACTAAAGTTTAACTTGGGGTGTGGTGGTCTCTCGATTCCCGGTCAATGCATGTGAGATTTTCGAAGTGAAATGGCATGTCTTGCAGTTCAGATTCCACGTAAAAAGGAGGTCCTGTGGCCTTTATCATGAAATAGCGGTCACTTAAAACTTCCTTCCTCCCTCCTAAAGTTTAACTTAAAACTCAGCAATTCTTCTAGGTCTGTGCCATGTCTTGTGTGGGGTTTCACCTAGGAACACCAAGCTGGCTCATCAGCGGACTCTTGGTGTCCCCGCGTTGACCCCCACAGGAGTAGCGAACTGCGCGCTACTTCCCTCATTATGAAGCACACTTGCGCCCTTAACCTCCCTATGAAGGCTTCCAAAAAGATGGTATATTGACTTTCACGGCCAGATGCGCTTCATAAAGAGCGAGGCATGTGGCATATTTTTGGAAAGGGACGAGGAAAGATAGTGCAATCCCTCTGGCTAACTGAACTGCTGACCATTTTGCTTATTCAGTCGGTGGTCGACTATATACTGTATGAGAAAGAATTAAATAAGAACATCACAGACATCAAGGTTATACCATCGGAGAACTTGGATAGCGACCATCGATTGCTCGTAATGAACCTGAGGGGGACTAAGGAGAAGAAAGGGGCTGAGAACCAGGAAAGACGTATAAGGATATGGAAACTGAAAGAAGGAGATAGCAGGGTCGAGTACCTCAAAATGGTAAAGGAAGGAATTCCAACAGATGAAGAAAGAGGGGTGGAAGAGGAATGGGCTAGATTTAAGAAGACACTAGTAGGTGCAGCAGAAGCAGTATGTGGGAGGACAAGTAGTAAGAAGAGGTGGAAGGAAACACCATGGTGGAATGAGAAGACAAAAGATATAGTAAGGGAAACTAATAGAGCCTTTAGGAGGTGGTATCAAAATAGGACGGTAGAGACAAAGGAAGAGTACCAGGAAAGAAAGAAGGAGGCAAAGAGAGTAGTGGCTGAGGAGAGAAGAAAGTGGATGGAAGAGTGGACAAAGATGATGAAGGAGGATAGTGAAGGTACAAAAAAGGTCCTGTATGGGATGGTAAAAAATAAGAGGCAGAAGGATCCTACGGATTATGTTAGAATGGTGAACAAAAGGGAACAAGAGATAGAATATAGAGAAGAACTGAAGAAAATGTGGAAAGAATATTTTGAAGAACTTCTGAACCCAAATGGAAGCCACGGCGAGGAGGAAGAAATCGCGGAAGAGGAAGATGGACTGCAAACAGAAAAGGACTTAACATAGAAAGTAGTGGAAGATGCAGTGGGGAAGATGAAAGGAGAGAAGGCACCGGGTGTGGATGAGTTGAGTGTGGAGATGGTGAGAGCAGCAGGACAGGTGGGGATACAATGGTTGTACCGAGTGATGAAGACAGCATGGAAGGAAAGGAAGACCCCAGAGGACTGGAAAAAGGGAATAATTGTCCCGATCTTCAAGAAAGGTAGTAGAACAGAATGCAGAAACTATCGGGGAATAACACTGATGAGTCATTGTGCAAAGATGTTTGAGAAAATTTTGGAAAGGAGAATTAGGACAAGGATAGAAGGAGGGATGAGGGAAGAACAACATGGCTTCAGAGCAGGAAGGTCCACAGTGGATTTGATTTTTGCTGTAAGGCAGTTACAAGAACAGCACTATGAGTATGGAACAGATCTACTGATGGCCTTCTTGGACATTGAGAAAGCATATTGACAGTGTATGCAGAAACAAAGTATGGAAGTCCCTGGAGGATAGAGGAGTAGAAAATGGACTATAAGGAGGATAAAGGAGATGTACAAGGGAAGCGTGAGCTGTGTGAAAGTGGGAGGTGAGAGATCGGACTGGTTGGAACAGAGAAACGGCCTGAAACAAGGAAGTGCACTGTAACCGTTATTTTTCATTGTGGTGATGGATGACATAATGACCAGAGTGGCACAAGTAATTGGGGAAGGAAAGATGAAAGCAATGGTGTTTGCAGATGATTTGATGATATGGGGAAACAAGGAGGAGGAGGTACAGGAACAGTTGGACGTGTGGGAAGGAATAATACAAGGATATGGGATGAAATTTAGCATAAATAAGAGTGTGATGGTGATCACAAGGAAGAAGGAAAGTACCACAACGGGAATAACAATTGGTGGGGAACAGCTGAAGAAAGTGGCGAGTTTCAAGTATCTGGGAAGCCTGATACAAGATAATGGAAGAAACGATAGAGAAATAAATGAGCGGGGGAGGCAGGCAGAAGCATTTCGGAGGAGTGTGAGAAGCATGTTATGGAGCAAGGATGTCCCTCAGAACAGCAAAAAGATCATATATCGGACGTACTATGTCCCTATCCTGACGTATGCCTCGGAGACCTGGGTTATGAAAGGAAGGGAGAAGAGCAAAATACAGGCCAGTGAGATGAGGTTCTTGAGAAGCAGTATTGGAGCTACAAAGATGGACAGAATAAGAAATGAGAGGACCAGAGAATTAATGAAGGAGAAACCATTACAGGATGGTATATAGAAATCTAGACTTAGATGGTATGGACATGTAAAACGAATGGAGGAAAAGAGGATACCCAGGAGGATACACGAGACGAAGTGGGAAGGAAAGAGACCGAGAGACAGGTGGCTGAAGGGAGTGGAAGAAAGCGTGAAGAAGAGAGGTGAAGACTGGACAAGGGTGGAGGCTGAGAGCTGGTGGAAGACAGAAGACGTTGGAGAGGTCTGTGTTCCAAACAGACCCGGCCAGTGGCTGGAAACTGTGCAAGATGATGATGATGATGATGATGATGAGTAAGCTTATTCAGGGTAATGCTACAAATTGTTAACGTGTGGTGAAAAGAAATGATTTCAAATTAGCAATCAATCCTATGATTGGTTTTATTCAAAATTAAAATACAGGCTAGACTCAATGTATGGAAATCCCAGTTCCAGGAATATAACCTCAACATCAGCGAGACCTCCCGACGCGCAGGTCGCCCACGGGCGTCGACTAGAAAGACCTGCACTCGGCCTCTCAGGAGGCTACACGACAAAACAATCAGCGAGACCAATGTTAGAAATATGTAACCCAACAAGTGATCTGTGGTTTAAATTAAGCGCCAGGAAGCGTAACGCCATTGGTGGCGGTTCTAGTTACGAGAATGTTCTCGTTGAATCTTTTGTCTGCTTTTGTATATATACGCCTGTATGTAACCTAGTCGTTCAGTTCGTATTAAATGTTTATCCTGTATGCCTACGCCCAGTCGTCATTTCCCTGCCATATACTTCTACAGGTTATGGGCCCAGAATCATTGACAAGTGTATAGTTTTCTGACCAGTGTGATTCTATGTGAATGAACAAAACTGTGATCGCATGCAATAAGTGTGGGCATCATGGCGGATTCCAGCACCGGTTCTTTTTATAACTTCGAGGAGCTGAAGGGGAGAAAAAACTACATTGACTGGCATTTCCAGATGAAGAATTATCTTATGCATGATGATCTTTGGAAGTGCATATCTGGTTGTGCAGAAGATGATAAAACGGGCACAGATGTTAAGGTACGGCGCGACGAACGTGCTTAGTGCAAGATTAACTGCTTAAGATTAACTGATTAAGAAAAGAGTTTTTTTTCCGTACATCATGGAAGCAAAGCAGCATGGAATTCGCTCGAGATGGCATATGTAGATAAAGGCGCCAACAGGCAAACAAGAATTATTTGCCAACTGTGTTCCACCAAGCTTGAACAATTCAAGACTATGGAAGAATATGTCACCACAGTTTTGGGGCTCTCACAGCGGCTAGCAGCAGTTAAAAAACCACTTGATGATGAATTTCTAGGTGCCTTGCGTGCAGGAACTATCACTGATGACTATGAACCTATGATTATGGCATTAGAAAATTCACGCGCAGAGTTGATTAGTGACTTTGTGAAATGTAAACTGCTATAGGAAGACAAACGCAGCTCCAGCAAAGAAACAGCACTCTACACTAAGAGGAGTGGATTCAAGAATACTAAACCCAAGAACCATTCTGTTGGAACTGCCGCAAAACTGGCCACTGGAAACAAGATTGCAAACACCAAAACAAGACAGCAGCACATCAAGCAGATGCCAAGCCACTAGAGAAGGAAGAAGAAGGATAGGGCTCTGGTCACAGCACTTGGAGTTGATACCCACTCAGCAGACTGCTGGTACATGGACTCCGCAGCCTCCAAACACATGACTGGTAGAGTAGATTGGATGTCAAAATTTGATGATAAAAGGGAAGTTGGATAAGAAGTCACCATATCAAATGATTGTAAACTGTATAGTGGCGGCATAGGTGGTTCCAGTACAAGCAAATGTTTTTACAAAGGTGAGCGATATTATGTATGTACCTAACCTTAAAGCAAACTTGCTCTCTGTGAACAGTATTGTTAAAATGGGTCAGGTAATTGTTTTTGATGAAGAAGGTTGTAAAGTGTTCCAAGACAATGACTGTCAAGTTACAGGTGATGTGCAATTATTGATTGAAGTGTCAAATGGACTTTATATCTTAAATAACTCAGGTTCTGTAAGTGCAAATGCATCAGCAGTGTCTTGTTTAAGTGATGCTAAAAATGTTTGTTTGCAAAGTTCTAATTCTAGAGAATTGTGGCACAAGAGGTTAGGCCATCTCAATCATTTGGGGATGGAATTGTTAAAAAATCATTTGGCTACTGGTATTGATTTTTCGGGTGAAAAGCAGCTCTGTGTTCCATGTATAGAAGGGAAACAAGCTCAACAGCCCTTCAAGACCACCAAACATCGTGCCAAGAATTGACTGGACCTGTGTGGGCCGATGCCTGAGGAATCCTGGGGAGGAGCCAGATATTTTCTTACCTTCATCGATGACCATAAAAGGAAGGTTTTTGTCTTTTTACTAAAAAAGAAAAGTGAGGTAAGAGAAATCTTTGAACAATTTGCTAATTCTGTTGAAATTGAGTGTGAAAGGAAAATCAAGGTCATACGCTCTGACAATGGTGGGGAGTATTGTAATAAAGCTATGGATGAGTTTTTCAAACAGGTGGCATCAAGCATCAGCTAACAGTAAGGTACACACCAGTGCAAAATGGAACTGCAGAAGGCATGAACAGGACTCGGAATGAGAGAGCACTCGCTATGATGCAAGGTGCTGCTTGTGACAAATGCATGTGGGCAGAAGCTGTCAATACAGCTGCATATCTTGTCAACAGGTCTCCTGCATGGAAAACACCAAATTCAACACCAGAACAAATGTGGACTGGAGAGAAAGTAGGCCTGACACACTTAAAAGTGTTCGGTTGTAATGCCTACGTTCATGTTCCAGAACAGCTGAGAAGAAAACTTGATCCCAAGACTGAGAGAATGGTATTTGTTGGGTACTCGGATGAGTAACCCATGAATTAATCACAGCGAGAGATGTGATTTTTGATGAGATGTCTTTCTCCGCTCTAACAGATCCTCCAGTGGTACCAGGAAATACAATAATACCCCTAACCACTGAAGTCAGTAAACCACTATTGACTGCATGGGTTAGGGATGTTCCAGATCCAGCTCCACAGCATAATGAAGAAGTGGAAGTTGAGCCTGATCATCAAGATAATTCATCACAGCACAATGAGGAAGCGCGTCGCTACCCCCCCAGCGAAAAAGAACACCAAGACAATATCCTGATTACATTCTGCATTACACTCATTGTTCTGATCCAAGTGAAGCCTTATCATCACCTTACTCTAAGGAATGGCATAAAGCAAAATTTATTTATTTATTTATTTATTTACATAGGTCCCAATGAGCCTGAGCTCGTGTTAGGGACAATCAAGTAACATAGTTACAGCATGGCATATATATAATTTTTGTAACATTATTGTTTGGTTTAATAGTAACTTAGATTGCTAGTGACTAACTTTACAGAGATAATACGGTATGATACATTGCATTGCTTAAGGCTATTGTACATTGGCTATTCATTCCTTAATAGGAAGTCTTTTGTTTTCCTCTTAAATGTTTTTATAGAGAAACTTTCCCTTATGCCTAATGGTAGCGAGTTGTATTCTTTTATTATAGAGGACATAATTCCTTTAGTTCCAAATTTAATGGATTGGGAATGGCTGGTGAATATTTGATTTACTCCTCTTGTTGCATAATGATGAATGTCATTTGCATGGGTAAAATGGATGTGTGTGTATCAATTTGTTTTCTAATTTGTATACAAATACTGTTGCTGACATAGCTATTTGTTTTTGCAGTGGCATAATTTTAGTTCTTGAGTACAATTCATTTGAGGGTGTGAGCCAAGGAAATCCAAAGATAGATTTTATAGCACGTTTCTGGAGTATCTCAAGTTCTTTTATCAGCTCCTTCTTACAATATCCCCATATGAAATTCATGTACATTAGATGTGAATGTATCAGAGCAAAGTATATATTTTTCAATTGTTGGCTAGTAAGACAGCTATATCTTAATCTGAAAATAATACCAATTAAAGGGCTGATTTTATGTTTTACATTTTCTACATGATTTTCCCAGGTTAGTGTACTATCTAGTGTGATACCTAAGTATGTTGCCGATTTAACCCTTTCTATTTCTTTGTTGGCTATGTTGACTATGTTTGTGGTCTCAATCTTGTATGATGGTTTATGGAAGAATAAATATTTTGTTTTAGTGATATTGATAACCATTTTGTGTGCTCTCAACCAATCCACCAGCTTATTGAGATCATAATTAATATTTATCATAATTTCCTGTTCAGATGTTCCCAGATAGAGTATAAAAATATCATCTGCAAATAGTTTAAGCTTGCCTTTCAATTCTAATAATACTATATCATTAATATAGGCCAAGAAAAGAATTGGTCCTAAGACAGAACCTTGAGGTACTCCTGTGTCAATTCTCATTTGAGATCCTTTTCCATTATCGATTGCAACATATTGTTTTCTGTTAGTGAGGTAGTTCTTGAACCAATCATGTGCCACTCCTCTGATTCCTGCAAGTTCTAGTTTATTAAGGAGAATCTTATGGTTAACCAGATCGAAGGCTTTTTGAAGGTCAATTAGTACACCAGCAGCTAGTTTGTTTTCATCTAATGCCTTTTCTACATCAGTTACTACTTCAAATATAGCATTATCAGCTCCTCTATTTGGAATAAACCCATATTGGCAGTTTGCAAAGTAATCATTTTTCATGAAGAAATTCATAAGTCTTCGTTTAACAACGCTTTCTAGAACCTTGCTGATGGCAGATATAATATTAATGGGTCTGTAATTTGATGGGTGGGTTTTGTCTCCTTTTTTGTAGATCGGGACCACCCTAGAGACTTTACAGGCATCGGGGAATATACCAGTCATCAGTGAAAGATTTATTATTTTGCCAAGATATGGTGTAAGGCCCTCAAGACACAATTGTAGCATGACATTAGTAGTGTTGTCCTCACTTATATTGTTTTTGTGTTTTAGGGAGTTTATAATTGATTGTATTTCATTAGCATCAGTAGGTAACATAAAGATTGTCTTAGTGCTAGTAGTATTTTTATAGCTTGTAATGTCCGAGGTAGAACCGTTTCCTTGATTTTCCCATATACTGTTAGCAATATTGACATAATATTTATTAATTTCATCACATATATTTTCCTTTTTTTCGACATTTGTGCCGTCGACTATAAGTTTGACAATTTCATTTTTCCCCTTCTTTGGTCTATTTAACATCTCATTAACAACACTCCACACTTCCCTCTGATTATGGATTCCATGATGGTTAATAAGGTGTGGGTTTTAGTTCCTAAGCCAGAAGGTAAAAACATTATACAGAATAAGCTAAGTGTAATACAAATGGTGATGTTCTAAAATATAAAGCAAGGTTGGTTGCAAAGGGCTTTACACAGCAATTTGGCATTGACTTTGTTGAGACATTCTCACCAGTGGTGCGGCATGGCACACTCAGAATGTTGTTTGCTTTAACGGTTGAATTAACCTTACAGATTGATCATCTAGACATTGAGACTGCTTTTCTCAATGGAGAGTTACAGGAGGAAATATTTATGTGTCAACCAGAGGGCTTCGAGATGAAGGGAAAGGAAGACCAGGTTTGTTTGCTCGAAAGGGCCATGGACTAAAGCAGGCTGCACAGAAAGGCTCATACAGTTCTGTCTGCTCCGGGCCAAACAAACAGTCATAATGAGGCATGTGTTTATAGAAAGAGTATCACCAATACTGTAATTCTTGTTGCACTGTACGTTGATGATTTCTTTGTGTTCCACAATAATCCACAGGAAGTTAGTAAACTAAAAGTTGTCTTAAAACAAAATTTCATGATGAAAGATCTTGGACCTGCTGCTCAGGTTCTTGGAATGCACATAGAAAGGGACACAGATAACCATATACTCAAAATTTCTCAGGCGCAGTTCATAAAGAATCTGCTCAATAAGTTGAGATGACTGATGTTAATCCCATCGGTACTCCTATGGATGTAAATATGAAATTGTCTAAAGCCAAAAATGTGGACGATAAACCTTATCAGCAGCTGATAGGTCCGTTTATGTACTTGGTGTGTGTACTAGACCAGATATTGCCTATGCATTGTCATATTTAAGTCAGTTTAATTCTTGCCACAGTGAGGAGCATTGGCTTGCAGCCAAAAGGGTACTTCGGTATCTTAAAGGTATGATAAATCAAGGGCTCATTTTTAAGAGCACTGGTTTAGATTTGGTAGGGTTTGCAGATGCCAGTTTTTCCACAGATAGTGATAGTAAGTCCTATACTGGTTATCTTTTCAAGCTTGCTAATGCTGCCACATCATGGGAAGCTCGCAAGCAGAGCTCAGTTGCTACCTCATCGACAGAGGCTGAGTACCGGTATGCAGCTTTGTCAGAGGCTGCGAAGGAAGCAGTTTATCTTAAGAGTCTGATGTTTGATTTGATTGGTTCTAATCAAGGTCCAATAAAAATTGAATTTTTTAAAGTTGAATGTGATTTGCAGTGTGTGTTGATGGCTTGTAATCAAGAAATTTATTTGTATAATGACAGTCAAAGTGCACAGAAAATTGCAAAAAATCCTGTTTTTCATAGACGCACTAAACACATCATTTCATTAGGGAAAAGGTTCAAGAGAGAATCATTTCATTGCACTATTTGTCCACACAAGAAATGATTGCAGATATTCTCACCAATCTTTTACCTAAAACAAAACATTTGTATTGTACCGTACCGAAGGAATGGCATTGAATTGTTAATAAGTACTTTAAGTATACGTTGTGATCAAAAATGTTTTCAGAAATTGTATCATATTTATTTAGGGTACTCTATGATTGAAGTCTGGTTGACAAATGTCTATTACATTCTAGATCAGCTATTGGTTTAAGTGGGTGTGTTAGAAATATGTAACCCAACAGGTGATCTATGGTTTAAATTAAGCGCCAGGAAGCGCAACGCCATTGGTGGCAGTTCTTACTTACTTACTTTCTCCACTTTCTCCACGCAGTACGGTTCCTGGCCATTCTCTTCACTTGACTCCAGTTCTTGTCCACCTCTGGAATTTCATTTTCGATCGTACACTTCCAGGTCTTCTTAGGTCGACCTCGCTTCCTGGCGCCTTGAGGATTCCAGTCTAGCGCCACCCTCTCAACAGCTCCATCCGGCTTCCTTAGTGTTTGACCAATCCAGCGCCATTTCCTCTCCTTGATCTGGATAATAATCGGTTGTACATTGGTGATGGTCCAAGGATCTTCATTTGAGATTATGTCCGGCCACCTCACATTCATGATGCGACGCAGACATCTATTAATGAACACCTGTAGCTGGTTGTTGATCGGTTTTGTGACTTTCCATGTTTCACAGCCGTAGAGAAGGATCGACTTTACGTTGCTATTGAAAAGGTGGAGCTTGGTCTTCCTGGAAATGTTTCTATTTCTCCAGATGGGGTGGAGCTGAACAAACGCACCATTTGCCTTCCTGATACGGCTTCAAACATCTTCCTCTGCTCCCCCTTCATTTGTGACTATACTGCCAAGGTAGAGGAAGGACTCAACTCGCTCAATTTCCTTTCCGTTGACTGTCAAGGTAGTCGTGACGTCAGAATTTATCCTCATCTCTTTGGTCTTGCTGGTGTTGATCATCAGTCCTGCACGTTCTGCTTCTCTCTGCAACCTCCCTAGCTTATCTTCTATGTCTCGGTACCGTTGTGCCATAAGACAAATGTCGTCTGCGAAATCCAGATCTTCAAGCCTGTCATTAATACCCCATTGAATACCCCTCTTCCGTCCTCCCATTACCTTCTTCATCACACTATCCAGCACCAACAGGAACAGAGTGGGGGAAAGGACACACCCCTGTCTCACTCCGGAACTGACATGTATCTTTTCTGTTAATTTGCCTTCGTGAAGAACCTGGCACTCATACCCTTCATACATCTCTTCCACGATTCTGATGATCTTTGTTGGAATTTTATATTCCTCGAGGGTCTTCCACATGATTCTTTGATTTACGGAGTCAAAGGCTTTCTCGAAGTCAACAAATGTGAGGTAAAGGGTATTCGGTGGCGGTTCTAGTTACGAGAATATTCTCGTTGATTCTTTTGTCTGCTTTTGTATATACTGTATACGCCTGTATGTAACTTAGTCGTTCAGTTAATATTAAATGTTTATCCTGTATGCCTACGCCCAGTCGTCATTCCCCTGCCATATACTTCTACAACCAAGACAGTGGTGATGGCAGTCAACAGAGAAGGGTGTCCAGCAAGTGTTAAACTAGGAGACCACCAGTTGGAGTGTGTGGATAGTTTTCCTTACCTTGGAAGTGTAATCTCCAGTGATAATTTAGTCAATAAAGAAATTACCAACAGGGTGCAAAAGGGATCAGAATTCTACCAACAAGTAAGAACGCTTCTATGGGATGGCATGATTCCAAAACCAGCTAAACTGGTGATATTTAACAGCTATTTCAGTGGCGTATACTGGTCTGAAGATGTGGGCTACCACTGAGCTTAATATTACACAAAACATGCTTTTGAACTGCCGTGCGAAAGGAGTTTATATTTGAAAACCCTTCGACCATACATTAACTTCACGACTAAATAACAAACACGGCCAGCAGTACAATTTAGACAGTTTCGAAATGCCAGATAACCTATTGATGTATGTTTATTGTAGGCTATTTGTTGCTTTAAACGCTTTTAACTTCAAAGAACTGCTGGCTGTAGCGGCAACTCGCTCGCTATGAGCGCTGTGCCTGCACGGAACAAGTGTGGTTGCGGGGAGAGCGGCGTAAGGCTGCCACTTTCTTGGTCGGTTTCTTCTGCGTTGCTGCGTTGTCTACCCACTAACCATTATTTCTGTCGATAAAGAAGAATGTGCATGAAAGTCACGATTGTTTGTATGCTTTGTTGAAACTGTAATAATGTGTTATTTATTATTAATGTAATTTTCTTGGGCTACCACCGGTAGCCCCGGTAGCCCTAAGAATATGCCCCTGGCTACTTTATACCAATATTGATCTATGGTATTCAAGCATGCACCCTTACCAAGAGAGATGCATTAAGACTGCAAGCATCAGAGATGAACGTGGAGGTGAGGAAACAAGCTGGAATAAAGACATCACTACTAGACCGAGTCAGCACATCTAGACTACGGTGGTACGGACATGTGATGAGGATGGAGCCTGCAAGATCAGCCAGAATAAATTTGGAAAGACAGGTGGATGGAAAAAGACTTGTAGGAAGACCTAGACCCCGATGGATGGACATGATCAAGGATGGTCTAGCAACCAGAGGATGGACAGTGGATGATGTTCTCCATGACAAGTTGTATATGGACAGGTTGAAGTGGAAGAGGCTCATAGACAGTACCCGGGAAACTGCAACTGTACAATGATGATGATGTGAGATACACCTGGTTTTAATTTCTATTTCACTCGAGGAAGTTCCACATTCTCACAGTCACTAAGAAACAATCCGCATTTATAATTAATTCTTTAAAAAAAATGCAAATCACAGATTCTGCTTTTGGCCGGCAATTGCTTGTCTTTCCGCGGATTATCTCTCACCCATTTTCACAAGCAGATTTAGACGGTTCTCAATATCTACGAATCTATTACAGCAATCAAACTGAAATGTTGTTTGCTGGTACAGGCTATCAACATAAGTTCACGTATGGAACATTAACCTGATGAGCACAAAACCAGCATGACAGCGACACAAAATTTAACTATTTATATGGATGTTTCTCGTGACTTAATTAGTCAAGTGCAGTGAAACTTAGCATGGTAAATCTTCATACAACGCTTAATATATCATCATCAGTGTTGTGCCCTAGGCCAGTCCTCACATGGCCGCTCTCCAAGCAAACCTATCTCCTGCTACTCTCTTTGTTGTTTCATATATTGTTGATCCTTATATTGTCAACCATTTGGAATCTTCTCCGTCCTAATCGTCTTCTACCATTCACCATTCCTTCCATTGGATCCATAAGTTATCAATTTATTCTCATGCAATGACCAAGCCAATTTTGTTTCCTCATCCTGATTACCTTTAATATATTTTGCTCCTCCCCAACTCTTTTTAGCACATCTTCATTTCGCACTTTCTCTACCCATTTTATCCCTTTCATTCTCCTCCATATCCACATCTCAAACACCTCCAATCGTTTTTCTTCCTCTTTTCTCAATGACCACATCTCAGCTCCTTATAATAAAGCATTTCGCCATTCTCTTCCTCAGGCCTTTGTCCATACCCCACAAAGCAGCCTCCCTTTCTTATTAAATGCCTCCTTGGCAATTGCAATGCGTGTTTTCGCCTCCTGTTTGCATTACATTATTTAAATGACTCATGGTGGTTCCGTATTGATATGTCAGAATAGTTATTAACTAGAAATGAACATCTGCCTGAATCAATACTATACAGATAAAATTAATTATTGAACTTGTTTACAGTACATGTTTCGGGGATTAATTATATTTTATCCCCTTCATCAGCTGTTGAAAAAACAAAAAACTAAGCATAGCACAGTAATAATATACTTGTTTAAAACCTAATATGGTGCACCATAAAATTTAGGGTATAAGAATAGAATAAAATGAAGAGAAACAGATGGTGACGGTGATCAGCAGCTCATGACAAATAGTAGTTCCTTGAAATGGTAAATATGTAACACCAATACTTCACCAATCCGTGTAGCTTTATAACCAATGAAGAGCCTGTATGCTTATATCCAAATATAGCCCTTCAAAACAAAGCGGCTTTAAGAAACCCAACGTGATGGAAAGTGATCATAGGTTAGTTTAAAGCATATGGTGTATGTGGTTAGGACAACGTTACATTTAGAAAGTGATTTGTCTATTGTTTGAAATTTCAAAGCATACAGACTCTTCATTGGTTATAGAGCTTCACGGATTGGTGAAGTATTGGTGTTACATATCTACCATTTCAAGGAACTACTATTTGTCATGAGCAACTGATCACCATCACCATCTGTTTCTCTTCATTTTATTCTATTCTTATACCCTAAATTTTATGGTGCACCATATTAGGTTTTAAACACTTATCTTATTACTGTGCTACCGGTACGCTTTGTTTTTTGTTTTTTCAGCAGCTGATGAAAGGGATAAAATACAATTAATCCCCGAAACATGTACTGTAAACAAGTTCAATAATTAAGTTTATCTGTATAGGCCTAGTATTGATACAGGCGGATGTTCATTTCTAGTTAATAACTATTCCTGTTTGCAACTCATGTCTTCAGTTATTATACATCCCAAGTATTTGAATGCACTTAAGTAGGTTATATAGGCCGGTCCTGGCACAAGGGCTAATGGGCAAGATGGCCGCCACACGAGTCTTACCCTATGCTGGTCATATAGAGCGATAGTCATAGCTGGCACAGGGACTAGTGGGCAAGAAGGTCACCGCGCGCAAACAAACTCTAGAATAGCGGGCTTTTCAAATGATTATTTCTTGATTATTTACACTTGATTTAACCAAAAGTCCCAACTAACGCACTCGCTACTCGGATTTATCGATATCTTGCGAGCCAATCATTGAAGAGGGTCACTGTAGCCACTCTCAAGTGGTGTCGCAGAGTGTTCAAATGGTGGTCAGAGACGATGCAGAGCATTTAAGATAGCGGCAGGGTAGCTGAGTGGAAGTATCTTTAGTCGTTCAACCAAAGATGGTATTGACTAGCGGGAGACGGTCAGGGTAGTATTATTTATTTATTTTTATTAGTTATTTTTTATTTATTTTTCAGGGTATCCGAGCAAGGAGTGTCTTTAGTCGGTGTGCGTACACGATTCAGTCGGTGGTTGGCACGCACTTTTACACTTTTACTAAACATGTTCAATAATGTGTACTTACAGTGCTGAAAATGTCCTCCCTCTCTTGTAACACACACCTGAAATCTTCTATGAAAGTGGATTGCCAAGAACAATTGGAAAATATTAACTCCTCAGCACGAAGCTGTTGCAATATCCCTGGAAGTTTGGTAAACAGAACGTCTAAGTTAACATCGGCTAGCTACACTTTGTATGGTATAGCCACAGGTTTTTTATACTTTTCCATAATGTTAGCCATTCCTTTCTCCCCAAGTTGTGCCCTGAGTCCTCGTGCTATTGCACACTCGTTGTTGAGTAGAGGAAATGGTAACTCTGCCTTGACACCGTGTTTAGCACAGATGAACTTGGAGAATTTACCTCGTAAATAGAGGTTGAAAGCACCACACACCTCTTTCTTTAGCGGCACAGACTTAATATTTTCCAATTGTTCTCCGCAGTCCACTTGCTCACATATCCTAACCACCATAATGTTATCTCAAAATGGCTCCATAATCAGTGTAAGTAGATTAACATTTTTATCACTTAGAAGCGATGAGCGCCAGTCAACGTCGGCTTAGCTTGCCGTGTTTACCGGGGTGCACAAAGATAATGACCCTGTAGTTCTTCTTCTTCTTCTTCTCCTTCTGCTTTTACGGCCTCATTGGACCACTTCAGTCACTCATTTCTTGGTCCTCTTCTTCAGTAAGTTTTCTTTCCCAGTTGCCCAGTAGCTTTTCATTCTCTCTGATCTTCTCAGGCGTTCCTCATCCGTAAATACCATTTTTACTGTATTACGTTTGTCTATTTTTGCCTGAAATCTTATTTTTATATCTATCAAATTTTTTTAATTTTTGTATTGTTTTGCAAGTCATCCAAGGTTATTTCTAATTCTTTCATATCTTCTCTAATTCCTTTAATCCATCCTACTTGTTTCATATTCCAAAGTTTCACTACATTTTTTTTAGATAACCTGGTTTTCGGTGTCCTCATGATGTGACCAAAAAAAAGAAATCCGTTTCTTCCGAATAGTATCAGTGATGGGCTCCAGTTCTCTGTATACCACTTCATTTGATACTATCCGCCATTGTCCATCTTTCTGATATTTTTTATTTATGCACGTTCTAGCTATTCTTCTTCTACTTTTAAAATTTTGTCGATTCTGTTTTTCTAAGTAACTTTAAAAAGAGTTTTACTACCATATGTCACCTCTGGTTGGACCACCGTCTTGTACTATATAACCCTGTACTATAAACAAAAATTTGTGGATTCCATAATAAGTCTGGTATGAGTCATCTTTCCAAATGGCCTAAAATTGAGTTTGTCGCATTGCACAGTATCAGTAAGTTAAGAAATTTGTTTATATATTTCAGAGTTTGGTTTGGGGAGGTGTATTCCATTTTTAATTCTGGACCCTAGCGGTTTTCCCATACTTTTCCTTTCCATAATTTCTAATTGTTTTTTTATGTTGTAGATTAAGCGTTTCTGAAGTATTAAGTAATGCCAAATTTTACTGTTCCAAGACAAGCATTGTTGTTCTATACATTCTTTGTTGGTTGAAAACCATTTCAATTTTCCATTTTCTGATTTCTAGTTGTTACAGATATATTTTCATTGTACTTTTCTGTGCAGCTTTCTGACATAAGACAAAACTATATTTATACATTTTCAGTTGTCTGAAGTTAATTTCTACTGTATAAATGTGTTTTTAACTTTTGTGGCACGGTACGTAGTTATTTAATATGTCGATTGTATGCGACATAGAAAAATGAAAGTTGAATATTTATTAACAAATCCATTTTCTTCTATAGCTCTGAACACAAAGTTAGAAATTAAATACTGTAATTACGACCTCATCAACCAAGCTGATAGATAAATTTGCTTCATTCAAGCACAGAAATGAAAATCTACAGCCTGCTTCCAGTCTCCGACCGGGTCAGGAATGGAATGAATGAAGCCCCCAACTAGCGGCGAGGATATGAACTGTGCCGGCTGCCGAGGCCTGACGCACTCCTCTGGGGCAATGATTAAATGAATGACAGATGAAATGAAATGATAGTGGAGGGTGTTGCTGGAATGAAATTTTGACAGGGAAAACCGGAGTACCCGGAGAAAAACCTGTCTGCCTCCGTTTTGTCCAGCACAGATCTCACATGGAGTGACCGGGATTTGAACCACGGACCCAGCGGTGAGAGGCCGGCGTGCTGCCGCCTAAGCCACGGAGGCTTCTCATTCAAGCACAGGAGAGTATATATTTATAAATAAAGAGCCATGTGAGTACAGTTTTTAATGCATCAACTATTTATTAAAACTTTGTGAGGTTTGAAGCCATTTTTCAGTGTTGCCTAAGTAAACAAAAAGTTTGGTGCTTTTCAGTTGGTCAACACGAATGTACCCAAATAGAGCTGGGTTATGCCCTAATCCTGAAATAAATTACATGAGATTAATAAATGCACTAGGCCGACTGAAAAGCACCAAACTTTTGTTATTAAAACATGTTTCAAATGTTCAAATGATGATAATGGCAATATTGGCAACAATGAATGCAAAATATAAAACAATATTTAATATGAAACAACCAGGGGTGGCTGCACCTTATGTGCTGAAGTGCTGCAGCACATTGTTTTATTTGAAAATTAATTTCTTCAATAATAGTATCTACAATCAAATACAGTGCATTAAAAGTATGTCAGTAAAATGATTGGAAATAATATATCAATTCCCCTCACAAGGAGGTATCTAGTCATGCGCTCTATCCCCCGTCCGGCGTGCTGTTGCGACAACAGCCAAGATCACAGGCCAAGACACCACAGAAATTCTTCGTTCGACCACAGAGCGGCAGCACTGGTCACACTAAATGAGAACGTTGCAGGTGGCTCCTTGTAAACTCTGCGGCAGCATTTTAGAGGGAATCGCTCAAAGCAAACGATGGAAGAAATAGAGGAAGCCATCAGCTGTTCCCGCTAGAAGGTATTTTAATACTCCCAACTTACCTATCCTATAGCCACATTTTGTAAATCGAAAATAGTGTGTTCAGCATGGAAAACTCAGTGAAGAGCCTCTTGAGTGTTACTGAGGGAGTGTTTCTATACAGTTAATTGTGTTTCTAAACACAGTATTTTTTTTTAGAGACGGAATGGTTGCATACACACACATCTAATTGTCTTCACCAGCCGCCACTGGAAACAACAATCATCTGGCACACCCTAAAATTTTAATCGCGAGCCGCCCCTAATCATCATCATCAGTTGTCTTCCCTAGGGCAGGTCCTCACATGGCAGCTCTCCAAGCAATCCTTTCTCCTGCTACTCTCTTTGTTGTTCCATACTTTGCGTCGATCCTTATACTGTCAACCATTTGGAATCTTCTCCGTCCTAATCGTCTTCTATCATTCACCGTTCCTTCCATTGCATCCGTAAGTAAACAATTTCTTCTCCTCCAATGACCAAGCCAATTTTGTTTCCTCATCCTGATTACCTTTAATAAATTTTTCTCCTCCCCAACTCTTTTCAGCACATCTTCATTTCGCACTTTCTCTACCCATTTTATCCCTTTCATTCTCCTCCATATCCACATCTCAAACACCTCCAATCTTTTTTCTTCCTCTTTTCTCAATGCCCACGTCTCAGCTCCATATTGTGCTACACTCCAAATAAAGCATTTCGCCATTCTCTTCCTCAGGCCTTTGTCCTGTAACTTGTGGCTACAAAGTTCATTTTCTTCGAATTGCCACAGTACATTTTCTTATTAGGCGAATTTTAGGTTAGGATCGTGGCTACTCTTTGCTGGTGGGATATTTTATAGCAGGCCTTAGCGCTGATCATAGAGATTCCTTGAAATAGTACATCAGTGAGGTGGAAGAGGCCATGATCAATTAAATTTCATATCTGTTTAGACTTTCTTTTTACGGGAGTGTTTTTTTAAATAGGAGTGTAGCTTCTTGATTGTAAGTGAATTATCTGTGGAGTTTTCTATGCAGATTGTAGAAAGATTGTTTTTTTTTTTGTGATATGAAAAAAGATAGGATTTTACTAAGATAGCGTTAGGTCTGATTAATGTTTGGCAAGAGGTAAATGATATTGGCTTAGGAGTTAGTTGGTGAATGGAGATAAAAGTAGATTAGGTAGGGAATGAAGTACTGATTTGGATAAAGAAGAATGGAATTGGTTATATGTTTTAGATTATGAGAGTGGCTGTTAGTTGTGATATAAAGTAAATTGAGAAGAGAAGAAAATAAATGTTCATAATAAAAATTCCCTTATGGTGTTAATAACCACTAGGCCTACCCCCGAAGAAAGAACTCGTAATGTTACAGTCCATACCCCACAAAGCAGCCTCCGTTTCTTATTGAATGCCTCCTTGGCAATATTGCAATGCGTGTTTTCACCTCCTATTTGCATCTCATGTCTTCAGTTATTATGCATCCCAAGTTTTTGAACGCACTTATTTGTTCTATTTCGTCCTGTCCTGACTTTAAAATTGTCCTTACGTTTCTTGAACTTATCACTATACATTTTGTCATATTATTTATTAATTCTCATTCCGAATTTCCACAGGTTGTATTTAGATCTTCCGACATTCCAATCATTACTTTTTCACTCTCTGCCAATAACACCATATCATCAGCAAATCCAATTCTTTCTATCCTCCTACCACCAATCTGCACTCCTCTCTTTCCTTTCATACAATTCTGGATGATGTGCTCCAGATACGAAGGTGGATCAAAAAAGTTAGTTGTACTAACGCGCTGCATCAGCGCGCTGTGTGTCGCAAACGTGGGCACAGCGGTGAAGGGGACAGACACTGCCCACACATCTGTTAGGCAGGTCGCTGTGGTGTCTCGTCTTGTATGGTGTGAATAGCGGCCAAAAGCAATGGCGCGTCGACTGGACGTTCACTCCAAATATGAGGTGCATTGCGACAATCCGATTCCCATGGGCCAAAAGGAAGAATTGCACGGACATTCATCGTGAAATTAGTGCTGTGTATGGGGAACGGGCCATTTCCTGGCAAGGGATCGTAAGGTGGTGTCAGCAATTCGAAGCCGGACGCACGGATATCACGGACGAATATCGCGAGGGCAGGCCCGCAACGTCCAGGATCCGTGCAAATGTCAACAGTGTGAATGCGATCATTAGACAGAACGGTGGTTGACATTCCCAGACCGATGAGGAGGTGAAGGCCGCTGTCTCCGTATGGTTGCAGAACGCTGGAGGAACTTTCTATGCATCCGGCATCGACAAGTTGGTTGTGCGTTCGCAGAAATGTTGGGCGTCTCTTGGAAACTATGTGGAAAAGTGTCATTACATTGTATGTCGTTATAGACGTGTTGCTGTTGTATAGGTGGTGTAATAAATGACCATAACTGGGAAGTGCAACTTACTTTTTGAACTGCCCTCGTACATATTAAAAGTATGGGGGGAAAGACAACATCCCTGCCTTACTCCCGTTCCTATTCTGCTTTCCTCAGTCAACTCATTCACGATTTGAACTCGTCTCGTTCTCGGCTGATGTTTGGCGAAATGCTGACTGGCGGCAGGGCCGTGGGGAGCGAGTACGGGCCCTAGGGCTAGGACTTAATGTAAATATCCAATTTGCTTTTTAGCCTATTTTCATTTTATGAAAAAATAGGCTTATGAGATCATCTTTTGTCCGTGTGTCTGTCTGTGTGTGCGTGTGCGCGTGTGTGTGTTCCTAATAAAATCTAAACGGCTGGAGTGATTTCAATGAAACTCGGTAAGTTCATAGCACTATTCCGGAAGACTCCGACCGTGCCTTTTAAATTTCGTTAAGTCTAACCAGTCCAACATGGTGGCTGTGCGAAATATTTTACTAGCATTCAATATCTCCGAAAGGATTACCGAAATCACCCTGGAATTTTGTACGGTGATAAAGGTAACTACTAGAATTTCACCTATGTGACCTTTGAAAACCTAGTAACTACAAAACCATCATAGCGGCCAAGCGAATTCGAGACTTTTAAATAGACGTTTCTCGCGATTTAAACATCCAAACTCTATGAAACTTGGTACAGTATATGTTTATACACATTGTAATGCACCGACATCTAACTTCGTTCCATTGTTTACATAACCTCAAGATGGCGGCTGTGCGAAATATTTCAATGGCATTCTATATCTCTGCAAATATTACCGGTATCACCCTGAAAATTTGTAAGGAGATAAAGGGCACTACTGGAAGTTCATCTATGAGATTTTCAAAAACCGGTTAACTAAATACGAACATGGCGGCCAAGCGAAGATGAAAGTTTTAAATAGACTTTTCTCGCGATTTAATGATCCAAACGCAATGAAACTTGGTACAGCAAATGTGTCCTTTGACATGCCAACATCGTATGACATTGTGTCAAAAATCACTTACCACGGCCAGGAGCGAACCTGCAAGCTTGGGGGTTAGTAGACCGACACGTTGACCACTCACCCACTCCGATATACCTATGAAGGAATGACAAACCCCTAACCACTGCACCAGTAGCTGAATTGATAAAGTCTGATTATTCATACCAAGGATAAATCAGTCATAACATTCATGATTGAGATTTTGCTAAGTGTACTCTTTACAACTAGAATATTCGCGACGGGTAATGCTAGTAATACCATATTCATCTGATGACATATAAATCCAACAATCCAACATTGAGTCCATGCTATGTAGCCTACAGGGTGGGTGGGAAGTACCGTAACAAGGTATTGAAATTGACGTAAAACTTTTATGTTTGCAGAGTTATTTAATTGAAATTAATACCGTATGAACACTGTTATATGGGAATATGATTGCATACCATACAATTTCATTACATTTTGATGTAGGCACCTGTGGCGTCGAGCAATCTCCTCAAACGACCTGGAATGGAATCCTCAGCTTTCTGGGTGACGTTGTGTGGGATGTTGGTAAGAACATCCCGAACCCGTGCTTCCAATTCATCCAATGTGCGAGGTTTCGTCCGGTACACCTCCTCTTTTGCCCAGCCCCATAAAGAAAAGTCACAGGGTGTCAGGTCTGGACTTCTTGCAGGCCATTCACGAGATGCACGTCTCCCCAGCCAAAGTCCTGGAAACTTCTTATCCTACCAGTACCGCACAACATTTACAAAGTGAGGTGGTGTGCATGAATCTAATTTCGGTGGCATTTTCCCATCCAGATATCGTGGGCCAAATGTTACGCTAAAGCATTCGAAGTTAGAGTTCCCCGTTAATTGTTAATTGTGTCACGCAGGACAGGAGATATGGACCGATGACATTTGTAGCCGTTATTCCACACCACATGGTCACTTTTGGACGAGACTGCATCTTCCCCACCGTAACTCAAGGATCCTGTGCCGCCCAGTAATGGTAATTGTGCCGATTGACAGAAGAACGATCGAATTCCACACCTCATAGTGCGAAGCAATCTGTGCTCGTTCTCTTACTGTCAGGCGATCGGCCATCTTTGTGATTGTTGAGTGTACTACCTCTCGCGGCCACCGTTGGTACTACGCGGCATGAAAAATCACTATCCTAATGTCACTGCCGGCTGGATCGCACCCCTCCTGGCTGCTTTAAACTGCCTGCCCATTCAACGATTACAGCATTGGTTTGAGCGTACAACCTCGTTTCCAAATAAAGGCGCTAGGAAGCAGCACAAAGTGACTGTGGCAGACATAAGTTTTGTATTGAAGTTAATGGCGAAGTTGTGTTTGGAATTTATTCTGAACGATTTTATAATGCTGTAAAGCTACGTGCCCTTTTGTAAATCAGAACAGGGCAAGTTAGAATACCGGGGAATCTCATTTCATGAGATACCATCGGACAATTCACTGCGTGGGATGTGGTTACGTGCAATTTCCAGAGAAGGTGACGAAGAGGAAGCAAATAAATAGAAAAATAAAAAAATACATAAATGAATGAATGATTAAATGAGTAAATGCGTGACTCAATAAATACGTAAGTAAATAAATAAATAAATAAGTAAATAAATATGTAACATTTTGGGGTTTGAAGCCATTTTTCAGTGTTGCCTAAGTAAACAAAAGTTTGATGCTTTTCAGTCGGTCAACACGAACGTACCCAAAAAGAGCTGGGTTATGCCCTAATCCTGAAATAAATTACATAACATTTATTAATCTCATGTAATTTATTTCAGGATTAGGGCATAACCCAGCTCTTTTTGGGTACGATACATTCGTGTTGACCGACTGAAAAGCACCAAACGTTTGTTATAAATATGTAAGTAAATAAATAAGTATAGAATAAATAAGTAAATAAATAATTAAATAAATAGGTAAGTAAATAAGCAAATAAATAAATAAATAAGAAAATAAATAAGTAAATAAAAGAATAATTAAATAAATACGTAAATAAATACATATCTAAGTAACTTAAATGAGTAAATTAATATATAAGTAAATAAATAAGTAAGTAAATAAGTAAACCAATAAACAAGAAAATAAATAATTAAATACATAAATAAGTCAATAAATAATTAAATAAATAAATTTGTAAGTAAATGACAATGAAAATCCACAGCCTGCTTCCAGTCTCCGACCGGGTCAGGAATGGAATGAATGAAGCCCCCATCTAGCAGCGAGGATATGGACTGTGCCGGCTGCCGAGGCCTGACGCACTCCTCTGGGGCAATGATTAAATGAATGACAGATGAAATGAAATGATAGTGGAGAGTGTTGCTGGAATGAAATGATGACAGGGAAAAACGGAGTACCCGGAGAAAAACCTGTCTGCCTCCGTTTTGTCCAGCACAGATCTCACATGGAGTGACTGGGATTTGAACCACGGACCCAGCGGTGAGAGGCCGGCGTGCTGCCGCCTTAGCCACGGAGGCTTCGTAAGTAAATAAATAAGTAAATAAACAATCTATCCAAAAAATCTGTAAAAATGTATAATACAGCCATCACAATAAGACGGGTTATCAGACAAATTCAACTCACACCCAAGTACATGGGGCTACATGACCCCGATGTCGCAAAGCCCCTAAATAAATCAACATCCCATATTTCGGGAGCCGGAGGCATTTCTTTTCTCTGCCTTTTATTGTCCTTATTCTTTTCTTTTCATCTCGCCAAGTATATACAGTAAGTTATTGTATTTTTATTATCATCTGCATAATTACGGGAAAATGAGCTAGACATTTCGCCCTTATAAACAATCGCCTCCACCACATGTAGTTTTGCTTTCCTTTATACTGAAAATTTGCCCTAAGTATGTGTCCGAATACTTTTAGATGAATGAATAACAAAAGAACTAACTTAGTGTAAAGTTTTCACGTCCGTCAATCTCGATATTGAGCCTCAAAACATAACAATCCTTCATTTCAGGTATCTTCGTCTTTAAAAAGCCGCGGCAATCCCAGTGCGTTGGTGCTGCACCTAGCGGTGAATTAATGCATATATCTTGTACGCCTGTGAGTGTCGAATGGGCAGGCAGTTTAAAGCAACCAGGAGGGGTGCGATCCAGCCGGCAGTGCCTAATGTTCTGTATTGTCACAGTACAATCTCTTAGATTATAGGTTAAGGTTATAACATGGCTTCCTTGAGATAGTTCAGAAGTGAGGTAGGGGAGGCCATGCTCATATAAGTTAGATCTTTTATACATTCTTTTTTTGATGCTGATTTTTATATATATCTTTGATTATTTTTATTCCATGCTGTAAAATTTTTGTTAAGAGGTCTGATTAGTAGTGAGTATCTTTAAGAGTATCTATGGAGATTGTAGATATGTATGAGGGAAGAGGTTAGATGGTTATTGTGTTCGGTCTTGGACTTAGATAAGGTTTTTGTAGAAAAGAGAAGTATCTGTTGACTTGGTCTGATTCTTATTAGCAAGAATGATTTGGTTTTGTGTGATAAGATCCCGAGAAGTGAAGTGTTAGAGATTGATGCTCAGTGTTAAATGAAAAGAATAAATGGAGAAAGATGTTTTTTTTTAAGTATCCCTCATTGAGTATAATCAACCATGACCCCGGATATGTACGGTTACAATGATTGCGCCTCAACGTGGAGCTCGATAAAGGGAAGTTTAAAAAATTACAACATGACACACCAACGAAGGGAACGAATGTGGGTTATGAACGATAGTTTGATACAAATGCTACTAAGTAAATTCACCGGTATGGAAGAGTCAGTAAGCCAGAAAATAGAGTCTTTAAGTACGGAAATAAGATCAGTAAAAGAATCAGTAAGCCAGAAAATAGAGTCTTTAAGTACGGAAATAGGATCAGTAAAGGAATCAGTTAGCCAGAAAACAGAGTCTTTAAGTACAGAAATAGGATCAGTAAGAGAGTCAGTAAGCCAGAAAATAGTCAGTGAAAGAGAGTATGAGTAAGGAGATAGGAGAAGTTAGGCAGCAAGGAGAGTCTATGAAAGTGCAAATAGAATCTATAGGTAAGCAGGTAGAATCTGTAAAGGTGTACGTAAACGAAGCAGTAAATAAGCAGGCAGAAGCAACTAATGCTAAGATTGAGGAGTTAAGCAAAGAAGTACAAGAACATAAGTCTGTACTTAATAGTAGTATGAAGTTGGAATCCTGGAAAGTGGCTGTAGAGGAGGAAGAAGTGGAGGATAAGATAAAAGAGGAGGAAGTGAATGAGATAAGTGATTCACTTGAAGGAAAGCAAGAAAATTATCAGCGATGTGGGGGGCGTGAGAAAGCAGGTGATATGGAAGAAACTGAAGGAGAGGAGGCAGGTGAAAGAAAGGAAAAGGCAGAAGGGAAAGGAGAAACGGATAAGGAAGAAGGTGAAACAGAAGGGCGTGAGAAAGTAGGTGATACGGCAGAAACTGAAGAAGAGAAAGAAGAATCAGATAGGGTCGGTCATGAGGAGGACAGTAGCAGTCAAGAAAAAGAGACTAAAGATGGGGGGTAAAAGTGCAAGAGAAGGTCATGGAGAAGACAACATACTGGAAAAATATAAAATGGAGAAGGAAGATCGGGATGAAAAGGATGAGATGTAAAACAAAGAGAATTTTGTTGAATAGTATGAGACAGACCAAAAGAAGGAAAAGAAAGGAAAATATGATGATACTGAATCAGAGGAGACAGACCAAGAGAAGAAAAAGAAAGGAAAATGTGATGATACTGAATCAGAGGACACAGACCAAAAGAAGAAAAAGAAAGGAAAATATGATACTGAATCAGAGGAGACAGACCAAAGGAAGAAGAAGAAAGGAAAATATGATATTAAATCAGAGGAGACAGACCAAAAGAAGAAAAAGAAAGGAAAATATGATTATACTGAATCAGAGGAGACAGACCAAGAGAAGATAAAGAAAGGAAAATATGATGATACTGAATCAGAGGAGACAGACCAGGAGAAGAAAATGAAAGGAAAATATGCTGATACTGAATCAGAGGAGACAGACCAAAGGAAGAAGAAAAAGAGAGGTTTGGAATACAGGAGATGGGGAGGCAAGAGGCATCGTAGAAGACGACGAAGCAGGCGTGGAGGCAGGAATAGAAAGGGGAGAACGAAGATGATAACGATTCTGCCGTTCCTTCTGATTATGATGCTGTCCGATTTTCTGATGCAGGAGGAGTGTTAGACGAACTTGATGATATAGTTTTGGTTGCTTCATCTGAGGAGAGTAATACAACGTTATGTGATGTTGATAATCTATAATTTGTTGTACTCGGTGTGATTTTAGAGTATGCTTGATGTATATTACGTTTTATGTACCGGTATGTATTTTTATATGTATGTGATCCTTATGTGTTTCTCACATAAGAATCACACAGAGGGGCGAATTGTCACAGTACAATCTCTTTGATTATAGGTTAAGGTCAGGGGCGAGGCGCCCATTAGGGCGCTGAGGCTCAGCCTATCCGTAAAAATAGGGGGCGTGGTGGCTCAGCGGTCTAGCTGTATGCCTCTCACCAAGGCGGTCCGGGTTCGATTCCCGGTCAATGCATGTGAGATTTTCGAAGTGAAATGCCATGTCCTGTGGTTCGGATTCCACGTAAAAAGGAGGTCCCGTGGCTTATAATCACAAGATTCACGGTCACGTAAAACTACAATCTTCCTTTTTATCCGTAAAAATACTTAAATTAGTTTTCTTCCGCTGTTATTGGTGCTTTTCGATTGATATTTCAAATATTATATATTTGAACTCGCGCTGTCTAGCGCTGTGTTTGCTTACAACCAAATCAACCAATAGCTATTCACCTCAACTCAGCCTGGCGCGCACAGACGCAGTAGCAACTACTTGAGTGGCGGGGTAAAGAGGGGGTGTATCTTTTAAACGTGTGCGTTAAGGCTTGCCGAAGGACCTGGAGGGAGAAACCCCACAACGCTGGTTGTAAGTAACTGCTGCAATCTAGGGGTGTTTGGCAGAACTAAGACAGCACAGTATAATGAATGATACTAGTTCCAGTGTTGTCAACGACATTAAATGCAAGATGGCATAATTTTCTGACATGAAAAATTATTGAACATGGACATAAATCTGAACAGGACCCAGACAAACGCAAAAAAATGAATTTAAGATAAATCTCATTATGTGTTACTTTAAAATACATAACTTAACTTGCAGAATATTTGTTTTTAAATGTGCTCTTTCGACATGTTGGCAGTCCTGGTTACACGGTGAATGATACGAATCTGTGTAGCCTATTGCCTGTGTGAAATGTAAGTGCAGTGAAGTGTGTTTCCATTAATCTATTTGTATCTTACTGTGTGGTGTGCTTGTGTTACCGTGTAGTTGAAAACAAATAGTAGGCATCAATACGCTAATCTACACGGCACATGCGTTTCAATGGATGCATTCAATACAACTCAAGATCCATTGCATTTTCTTATTGAAAATCCAACATTTTTTTCTCAACTCTCTTTGGAGGAAAAATCCAGGTGAAAGAACGGAAGCCCACGCCAAGCTTGTCACTTCAGAAAACCGATGGAAAGTTTGTAAGACAGTTTCAGAGACAATGGTACGAGTCGAACCATGGTTGAGTGGTAGTGCTACCCGAAATAGATTATTTTGTTTTTATTGTGTGCTTTTTGCTAAAGACAATTTAGAATGGGGCAAAAGAGGGGTTGGTGAGGAAAGTCTTAAAAAGTTTCTTTCTAAGGCAAAAAAAACCATGAGTGTTCAATTTCACACATCACAGCAGCTGTTAAATATAATCATTTAGGTACCGCTAGAATTGACCATGCACTTTCTGAGGCGATGCGACTTGCAGCTTTGAAACACAATGAAAAAGTCGAGCGAAATAGGAATATAATGAAAAGACTGATTTCAACTCTCTGTTTCCTGGCGCGGCAAGAGTTAGCTCTCAGAGGTCACGATGAATCTGAGACGTCTTTAAACAAAGGCAATTATTTAGAATTATTGGATTTCTCGGCAGAGGAAGAACCGTATATGAAAGATCATTTATTATCCGATGGGGTATATAAAGGCACTTCCTCTGACACACAAAATGAACTACTCGAATGCATTACGGAAGTAGTTAAAGAACAGATTTTTAGTGAACTTGAAAATAGTCCGTTTATTTCTATACAGGCTGATGAAACCACGGATGTCTCAACTACAAGTCTATTGAGCGTTATTTTCCGTTATGCCAATAACGGATCGGGAGAAATTGAAGAGAGATTCGTCGGATTTTATGATGTTTCAAAAGACCGAAGTGCTCAAGGTATAGCCGCTGTTTTGCTTGACGTCCTCAACACCTGGAAGTTCTCGAAAGGGAAATTAATATCCCAAACGTACGATGGATGCAGTGCAATGGCAGGTAAAAATTCTGGTGTTCACTGTATTGTAAAACAAGAATATCCTCAAGCCCTCTTCATCCATTGCTACGCGCATCAATTAAATTTGGTTCTGCTTTATGTTTGTAAAACAATTACGCAAGTTAAGATTTTTGTAGCAAACCTCGCAGGATTCCATACCTTCTTTAGCCGTTCTAGTAAAAGAAGCGATCTTCTTAGAGCAAGGGGTTTCAAATTGCCAAGCTCATGTGAAACAAGATGGAACTTTCATTCGCGCGCTGTTGCAACAATTATCCTTCACTATGCGGAACTAAAAGCCGAATTTGATGATATTATAGACAATGATGGATGGGATGATAATTCCTTACATCAGGCAATTGGCCTCTGCAATATATTGAATGATCTGACGTTACTTTTTTTTGCTGCAGCTTTATAATTTGATTTTTCAGCATACGGGTGTATTGTTTGACATCCTGCAAATCAAAACCGTAGATATAAGACGTTGCAAGTACGAAATTGAAAATTGCACCAAGGCGGTTGACAAACTAAGATGTGAAGAAGTAGTTCTTGCCTGCATAGAGAAAGCCAACTCTCTACTAAATTCAGCAGGTGAACTTAAAACTACTCTAAATGAAGCAGGATCACAGAAATTGAAGAGACTTGCGTTTGAAATAGTTGACACTATAGTAGTGAATATGGAAACCAGATTCCAGGACTTACAGAAGCTAGATTTTACGGAATTGGTAGATCAGGAAAATTTTTTGTATTACAGTAGGCCAAATAATTTCCCGACATTTATTCTCGAAAAATTGTTTAAAGTGTATCCATTCTTCGATCATGAAAAACTGACAGGAGAACTTATGTTCGTTTATAGTAGTGAGGATAAACACCTATCGCCTAGGGATTTATTCAAATACATTATACACAATGGATTTAAAAATGTCCTCCCCGAGTGCATGAAGCTACTTTCCTTGGTACTTGCAGTTCTTGCGAAAGAAGCATGAGTACATTGAAACGTGTTAAAACGTACCTCCGCAACACAATGACGAACGATAGACTATCAAATTTGGCAATTTTGGCTATAGAGAAGAGAACTGTTAAATCTTCTTCCAAACGTCAAGAATTCATTTCTCGAGTTATCGACGTCTACGCCCAGAAAAAGGACAGAAGGATCGAACTTATCTACAAAAGAATTTAATGGTGAGTGATAATGTATTAATTTGCTGATGCTCATTGTCGAATTAGATTTAATTATTTTGAAATAACACATCTGCTCTATTATGACTGTGTAAGTGAAGAATACAATTTAGTTGAGATAATTGTTCTATTTTAATTTTTTCCATACATGGTATGAGTAACTGTGTGTGCCCCATTTAAGTAAAAAAAGGCCCGACCTCTGATGAGTTAAGGGACACTGGGGGTGGGGACACAGCCTTTCCAGTAGACTTAAGCTGTGCATTTTGAGGAGTTAGCACGTTTGTTACTTTCGGAATTCATTTAACTTCAGCCTACCCTACAAAAAATATCACGCTTCGCCACTGGTTAAGGTTATAACATGGCTTCCTTGTTGTAACTGTATCACTAGCCCTGCCTTGCACTTTAAAATACATATATAAGAAGCTCCACAGTTTGGCGGCAAGTGTAACGGCTTCCTTTACGTTGGGATGACAAGTGTAATGTCTACTCTGACTAAGATACGTTGTATTAATGGGCGCCAAGACCTCAACGCTAAGTTGAAATCTAAATTTATATTTAACAACACCTAGCTCTGGCAGAACACCTTTAAGAATCTTCACACTCAGATTGTGGTATGATTTGATCATTAACCCAACTAACAATTGTATCAGGAGAAGGAATTTGGTCTATATCTAATGCTACCTACTGAAAGCAAAGATTGCATAGTATAAGAAATGAATTTATTATATAAAAAACAAGTAGTGGCAATTTTAATAATAATAATAATAATAATAAATTTAAATTGGAGCGTAACGATTCGAATTTACCACTAGAGAATTACGTGAAAACGGAGTCGGATGAATTACTGATTTTACTATTATTCCCATGCTAAGAAGTTACTGAAATTTTGAATATGAAACAATGAAGCGACGGATTATGTAGTTCTGAGTCATTCGCGCTTACCATTGGAAATTGCCGTGGCATTTCCCTCGTACTTGATGCTGAAGAGAGCTTCCCAGAGCCGTCTGGACGTCGCCAACTTCTTCGTCAGTTGTTGAGATTGTTGTAGAAATGTTAAGTTATGGTCCGATCAGTGGCGGTTTCTGGGTATTCGCCCTGGAGCCAGTGCACACCCATTCTTGAAAAATTGCCGTTCACATTTGAATTTTACGAATATAAAAATTAATATAAGATTTTATGGTAGTATAAAGCGTTAACAAATGTCCAGAATACCGCTTTTTTACATTTAAATGTACCGCGTTCGTTGCGCCTCACTGCACGTTGCTTGTGTGCTGACTCAGGTATCATCAAATATCGCCGTTCGCCACCTGCAAAATTGTAGCCAGCGTTAGGCTTGACGGCAGGAGAGGGGATGGCAAGAGGGGAGCGGGGATGTGTGTTTACTATAACAGAATCGGAGCCAAATCCTTGCCTGGCGAATTGTACTGCGCATGCTCCGTTTTTTTTTCAGCTCCTGTCGCATCTGATTGACAGACGAAGAAGCGATGACCGCTAGCGTGTAGGAGCTACCGCACTATCTGTTGGTGATTTTTTGTACCAAGTAGAGTCATGCGCAGATTGAAGTGGTTTGAAAGGTTGTGTCTTTACGCAGCTAGCGCCACTGCCATTTGATTTTCAATGTGCATTTAAAAAACCACAATCATGCAGCCAACTGTATGATATTATATAGTCTATAGTTGTAACAGTGAATTCAGTTTCATTACATTTCTTTATAATTTACAGATTTTTAAGGTCCAGTAATTTGGAGGATTAACGCAGCCTATTATCTTGTTGATCTTGGACGTGGCAAGTATTTGTCACAAGTGTGTTTCTAAAGTGTGGAATATTTGAGTGCGTGTGCATTATTACGTAATTGATAGCTTATCCTCCCAGCTTGGCTTCACCCACTGACATAATTAGAATCATTCCTCTACCGTCGGAAGGATGGTGTCTGGGAGGCAAACACTCTTTTTCAGCAAATGCAACTGGGGATGGTGACATGTGACCGCAAACATGGGTCTAATTCAGGGTCAAAGAAGAGATTTTGACCGTTGGCCTGAAAGGAACCGTCCCGGTATTTGCCTAGTGATAAAAATGAAAAACCACGAAAATCATTTTCAGGACGGCCGAGGTGGGATTCGGGATTATTATCGCTACTGTTCAGGCTATTACATCGTCTCAACTTACTTACTCTGCAAGAAAAGGTGGCCATATAATAAGAAATGGGAAGACCTATTCCAAACCTGAATTTAATTCAAACATCCCTGTGCAAAGCGAAGGTTAGGAATCGCTTATTCCATGATGAAATTACAGCAAGTTAGTATGAGTGGGCTTGTGGCTGTGAACTAACCAACTGGATGTATTGCTTACCGTGCTTAAAGTCGTGCTACGTGCACAAGAAAAGAAAATCCCCATCTGCACGCTGGAAGCGGAGGTAGATTTCACCGGGCAAAGAAAAATGCTTGGAATTCACTAAATTTAGATATGCATCAAATTTAGACTTTTTTTTAAGAGTGCACACCCACAATTTTTCTTCACCAGCCGCTACTGGGTCCGATCACACCGGAACCAACCACACGAGCAACCACAACGGTCAAGTTTTACAATGATAATCGACCCCCTTCTTGGCGCGCAAACAATATATGCACTCGCCGAACCCCCTCTCCGGACCCGTCTTCCACACGCCCGGTCTCCAATGATTGGCTGAGACACCACACGATACTCCCGGTACAAGGGTCAATATACTCGGCGCGACGATGTCGATTACCGGTCCAGGCCATTTCGCCTTTTCTTAATGCAGCCAGCTGGAAGTGCCCCACGGCTTGCGTCACGCTTCTCGACAAGAATATACCTGTAGCTGAATTCCCAATGATTCATCTCTCACACAATACCCTAACTGACTAAAATCCGTTAAATTCCGTAATCATATAATTTTCCGCGATAATGTTGTTCGTAATAATTCGCTTGATAGTGTTTTCTATAACATCGAAAACCTATCTGTATACTTATAATCTTATAAAAAACGCTCCAAAAATACCTTAATAATAATAATAATAATAATAATAATAATAAGTTACATGAAACTTGTCTTGGCAGAACAATTTGCCGCGTAAATAAACATTGAATGGCTTCCTACTGACTTATGTCAGTGGCGTAAAATACCCTCAAAAATCACGTTACATTGTGATAGTTCAGAAGTGAGGTAGGGGAGGCCATGCTCATATAAGATAGATCTTTTATATATTCTTTTTTGATGCTGATTTTTTATATATCTTTAATTATTTTTATTCCATGCTGTAATTTTTTTTTTGTTAGAGGTCTGATTAGTAGTGAGTATCTTTGAGAGTATCTATGGAGATTGTAGATATGTATGAGGGAAGAGGTAAGTTGGTTATTGTGTTCGGTTTGGACTTAGATAAGGCTTTTGTGGAAAAGAGAAGTATCTGTTGACTTGGTCTGATTCTTATTAGCAAGAATGATTTGGTTTTGTGTGATAAGATACCGAGAAGTGAAGTGTTAGAGATTGATGCTCAGTGTTAAATGAAAAGAATAAATGGAGAAATATGTTTTTTTAAAGTATTCCTCAATGAGTATAATCAACCATGACCCCGGATATGTACGGTTACAGTATGTTTGCGCTATTTCCAATATTATTCCATCAATATTAAACACTTAACAGCCATTTACTAATACCTAGTTACTTCTCGCCCACCCTGTAGGCTATATCACTGGTTATCAATGTTTTCGTAACTGTTTAAGCAATCAAACTGAAAGGCGGCTTCGGTGGCGTAGTCGGTAGCATGCTGAGCTTCTATGCCCAAGATAGCGGGTTCAAACCCGGCCGAAGCCGTCGGATATTTAAGAGCGTTAAAAATCCCTCAGTATGCCTTCCTTCGGAGGGGAAGTAAAGCCGGCGGTCCCATGTCATAGATTTATGGCATGTTAAAGAACCTTCCACTAATTACACCTGTGTGAAGCTAAATTGGGTAGGTTAAGACTGTAAACAACGCTCTTAGGTTCTGTACGTTCGTTGCCAAGAGCCGACTGCGGTGGCGTCTAGTAGCTAAGTTCTGAACTAGGCCTAGTAGTCGTTGACGGTGGCGTTTGGCGGTAAAAGTAGGAACCATTTGAAAAATTCCAAGTTGCAGTCCTTACTTGAATTAATAAACAGATAACACACACTAATACAGCCATCAAAATTAACACCGGTTATCAGACAGATTCTACACACACCCAAAGTACACGGGGCTACATGACCGCGTTGTCGCAGCCCCTAAACTGAGGAAGCAACCAACCAACCAATCAAACTGAAATTTCGTTTGATGTTAGAGGACTGTGAGTGATTATACAGTACATGTGATTTTCAAAATTTGCAGAAACACAAAAACAACATGGTGGCCAAGTGATTTTCAAATATTTAAAAACTTTTCTGGTGATCTAATCACCCGAGAGCATTGCGATCTTTATTCAGAGCTTACTATAGAGACATATTGTCATGTTCAATTCTTCTCAAGATGGCATCAGTTCGACATATAGCTTGCCACGGTGGTTGAGTGGTTATCGTGTCGGACTACCAACCCCCAAGCTAGCAGGTTCGCTCCTGGCCATGGTAAGTGATTTTTGAAAGACGACAAAAATCAAGCCACGCAAGTCATACGTTGTTGGCATGTAAAAAAAACCGTTTGAATTCAGTAGGACGTGTTCATAATGGCAAAATTAATCTCGGGATTTTCCGCTAACACAAAAGTTCCTCTTTTCTCTACTAGAAAGCGCCAAGTGTCAAGGAGCTTAGATAACTAACCTCTTTGACTTTCATAGCGCCCTAAGGAACAGCAAAATTCTACATGCAAGCTGCCCTCTGGTCGTCAAATAACAACGTTTGCCCCCGGCACCCGAGGCCATTCGATATGTTTATTATTAGTTCGAAATTTTAAAATGTATCTTTTATTTCTCGTATCATCTTCAAGCGATTGAAGAGAATATTTGTACGATAGGCTATAATGATGATCATTATCTAATGGCACTTCTCTCTACCAAACACAGTACACCTCCACCTATCACCCACACAACTCAAGACAATTCGTATCTACGACTTGATATAACACAACTGAGGCTTATTATTATTATTTATTTTGCGCATGCGCTTACACATTCTCAGCATTTGCTGGAAAGAAAACATTTACAATCCCAGATACCGTACATATCACAAGGAGCAAATTCTTGGTGACTGCATTGAGTAGTAGCTTTATATTTCCCTCACTACTGCGCCCGTTGACGCATGTTTGCTCAGACAACAGAGAATAAAACTTATGCTGAAATGTAACTGAACATACCCTGCGAGCAGCGGGAAGAAGCTGAAGCAATATCGCTTATGATTATATTTTTACTTATTTTTCACATTCCAAAAATCAACTATAATTATAACCAAGTAATTCTGCATATTTGAAGTGCAGCATACTTCGTAAATCGAAGAAACTATCAATTTACGCGGCCAGCTCATGTACTGAGAGCATGCCATATTTGGTAACACCAGTTCCTATTTGTATGTGGAAGAGACAACATGTGCATGATGGAGCACAAGTGAAAGGAAACCATGTGGCAGGAAACATCTACGAATAACTTTCTTATGGATAGCCATCATGGCATTGTGTAATAGTTTATGGATTGAAGACATTCACCACTACGAAAACTGTGAAGTATTTTTATTATTATCCGAGGCGAAATGAAGGATTTGTGTGAAGAAAACTTTGCGACCGCATGGTCTTATTCTCACGCACACACACATGTTTCAGTGTTCTATAAACTGTGTATTTAATTAACTGTGTAACTGTACAGAATCTACAAGTACAATCTTTATTTGCCGGATGGGCAGTATTTTGATTCATTTTAGCCTATTTTCAATTTAAAAAAAAATAGGCTTATGAGATCACCTTTTGTCCGTGTGTGTGTGCGTGTGTGTGTGTGTGAGGTGTGTGTGTGTGTCCCTAATAACATCTAAACGGCTGGAGCGATTTCAATGAAACTCGGTAAGTTCATAGCACTATTCCCGGCGACCTCGACCGTGCCCTTCAAATTTTGTTACGTCTCACCAATCCAACATGGCGGCTGTGCGAAATATTTCACTAGCATTCAATATCTCCGAAACTATTACCGATATCGCCCTAAAATTGTGTACGGTGATAAAGGGCACTACTAGAAGTTCACCTATGAGACTATCAAAAACCTGGTGACTACAAAACCAACATGTCGGTCAAGCGAAATTGAGACTTTTAATATACATTTCTCGCGATTTAACTATCCAAACGTAATGAAACATGGTACAGCAAATGTTTATACACATTGTAATGCACTGGAGTCTAATTTAGTTCAATTGTTTACATAACCTCAAAATGGCGGCGGTGCGAAATATTTCACTGACATTCTATATCTCCGAAACTATTGCAGATATCATCATGCAATTTTGTACGGTGATAAAGGGTACTGATACAGGTTTACCTATGTATATTTCATAAACCTGTAAAGTACAAAACGAACAAGGCGACCAAGCGAATTTGAAATATTTTAATAGACTTTTCTCGTGACTTAACTCTTTGAGAGCAGTGAAATGTGGTACAGTAAATGGTTATGCAGATTGTAATGCACTACCATCTAATTTAATTCAATTGTTTACATAACCTCAAGATGGCGGCTGAGCGAAATTTTAAAATTAAGTTTTTATTCTTGTGTCGTAATCATGCGATCGAAGTGAAAGTTTGAATAATGAAGCTAGGCAATAATTGTCCTTGAATGGTACATAACTCTATGGCCTATACATATAACAATCCTAATTGGCGAGCTTCCGAAATATTTAGACGGTTCTCAATATCTATGAATCTTTTACAGCAACCAAACTGAATTTTTTAATGTACATAGAGACTATGAACATATGTTCACCTATAGGACTTTCAGTAACCTGGTGAGCACAAATCCAACATGGCAGCGACGCGAAGTATAAATATTGAAATGGACGTTTCTCGCGAATTAACTATCCGAGTGCCGTGAAACGTTGCATGTTAAATGCTTATACAAATGTTGATCCACTGGCATGTAATTTATTTCAATTGTTTGCATAATCACAAGATGGCTGGTGTGCGTACTTTTAAATCTCGTTTTTAGCCTACTTTCGATTTTTGCAAAAAATGAAAGTAGACTTATGAGATCAACACAGGGCGAAAAAATGTGTGTCTGTCTGTGTGTATGTGTGTGTGTGAGTCTGTGTGTGTGTGTGTGTGTGTGTGTGAGTGAGTGTACTCTGAATGTCTGTCCCCCCCTATCAATTCGAACACGGTGAAACCGAATTGAACGAAATTTGGTACAGAGGTAGCTCTAGCATAGGGCACCTCAGTGTCATACTTTATATCGCCGCCATCTTTACCAAAACTGAATGGCGGCCACTCAAACGTTCAAAACGTAAACTTAAATTACGGCTAAACTAATCATCCGATCTCTACCAAATTTGGTGACAACATACCTTTATATAGGACGCGTCTTTCACCCAAACTTCAAGGTCATCGGCCTTGCCATTTCAGGATGGTGGCCGTGTGAATTATGCAACCATTATAATCAATAGCTTAAGACCCACCAATTCAGATTATCAAGCCTAGGGTGGTTTAAGCTATCTTGAAGGTCGTGATCCGTTATTTATTATAATTTAATATTATAATATTATTCTGTATGACTGGCTTAAAAGAGTTGAGCTGTATCTGCCACACGACAAGATGGCAGCTGTCCTCATGAGCCTGTCTTATATTTCAGTAGTTTTAGTATGTTGTATGCGATATACCCTACTGATACAATAATATAAACTTTGTATGAAATGATCTATAATGAAGATGTACTGCAGTGAAGAAATAGTTTATTTCAAGTCATTATTTGCCAACAGGTTGAATCTAATATATCAGTTAAGATCGCCATGATGTTACGGATATGTTTAGCTCTGGGCTAGCGTGTTAGCCTGTCACGCAGTTGACTGGGGATCGAATACTGCTACAGTTGACTTTTTTTTTCTTGAATTCTTTTACAAATGATGTGCACAAGCTCTTTTCACAGATACTGAATAAAATGTCATTTAGCTCAAAGGGGAGGCTAATGTATACACTCGTTTATTAATAAAATCACAGTCCCAGCATTGCACATAAACAGAAGACATTACGAAAAGGAGAATAGAAGAATTAGATACACGTTGTTATCAACCACAGCCTTCTTAATGTCTCTGTACGGTGCTGTCCTCTTGTGGGTTATGTGGGTAGTATTGTTCCAAATATACCGCTGTGTCAATACCTGGCCTCCTAAAGTATGGCAATTTTGTAATACTGGTAGTTCGACTATTAGCCACGATCGCGCTCCGATTACCTTTAATGATAGAACGTACAAGGCACTGCCGGCAGGAAGTTAGGTCCTCATTTGAGTACGTAATTCAATTGCTTATATGAGGACGAAGCGTCCTGCTGGCAGTACCGTTCTTTTTTCCATTATATAGAGGGAAATGTAACGAATCAGCGCATGCAAGTCTGAAGTTGGTAGCTCTGACCGTTCAGTAATGGCGGCGATTATACGTAATGGTGACTGTGTTTATGTTTTTGCTACCTATTTCGATGCTCCAAACAGCGGAGATGCATGGAGTCACTCGTTATTTGCTAGTAATTATGATATCAGTAAATGTCATGGTACTGTAGTTTAAATTACGTGTAGTTGTGCAACTGTGCAGTGGGATATTGACAAAAACACAACTAGGCTTTTTTTAATTTATTTATTCTCGAGTGATGGACGCGCCGTCGCTCATACATTTATTTAGTCTCTGTACTATAAGAAAACACGTTTATACTTTATACGTTTATATATTTTAGAGTCAATATGTTGTTAAGAGACAGTTATTGTATTAGTCAATATGAGTCATATTGAATATTTTAGAATATTTACAGACTTTTATTGTTTGCCCAGTACCAGAACTGCAATATTATTACGCTCTGATAACCCAAAGTACTGCCGGAAGGACGCGTCCTGCTGGAAGGCCAGTTCAAACATTTGCCATAAGGGTCCAAAGTCCTGCTGGAAGGACGCACCGCTGTGTACAAAAGTACTTCCGGAAGGTCCTTCTAGCAGGACGAGTGACTGTACGCTCTATCATTAAACACTGCCAGTTGGATCGCCTCCCTCCTGGCTACTTTAAACTGCCTACTCGTTGAACACCCAGAGGCGTACTAGATAAATATGAATTCACTGCTAGGTCGCAGCACCAACCTACTGTGATTGGCGCGGATTTTTTAAGGGGAAGGTACCCAAAACGATAGATCCTTAAGTTTGCAGGCTGGCTTAATATAGAGATTAACGGACGTGAATGCATTACAATAAGTTAGTAGTTTTGTTATTCAATCATCATAAAGTATATAATATTGATTTTGACACTTACTGGCTAATTATCAATATAAAAGAAAACAAACACTACATGGTGGTAGAGGTGGTTTTAGGGATGAGGACAAAGAGTCATAAATATACCCATACATTTAGGAGAAAGTAGGCTATATGTTCTTTGCTGAACATCTTGTTACTTCTTGTGTTCTAATCATGCAATTGAAGTTTGAATACCACACGTACACAATAATCTTAATGTAATAGTACACAAATAAAAATTCATCCTGGCGACCATATGAAATATTTAGACGGTTCTCAATATCTACGAATCTGTTACAGCAATTACACTGAAATTTTGTATGTTGATAGAGACAATTAACATGAGCAGGATATATGAAAATAGGCTGTATAGTTCTTCACGGAACTATTTGTTTAAGCTGATTTTTTCCGCTGAGTTTCAAACTTCTCGAGTATGTCGTTTAAGAGATACACTCTCCGTTAGGAATCCTTCAACCCCCACTTTTCACTCCTTTCACCCGATAATACACATCACATCGAAAAACCCTTAGACGTATGTCTGCTTATTGTTAATATTTAGTTTATATGCCGAGTATCACATCCACAAATGGAACCACTCGTGAGATATTGTTATTCAATGACATGCAAGTTTAACCCCCTTAAGACCCCTTTAGAACCTGAATATTCGAAAATCGTTCCTTAGTGGAGGGTTTTGAAATACAACGAACAAATCCCCAAAATGTCATGTTTTTAACTTCAATAATTTTGGCTGGTCGATGATGAGTGAGTGAGTGAGGACATTTTCTTTCATTTTTAGCCTATTTTCAATTTTGAAAAAATAGGCTTATGAGATCACCTTTTGTCCGTGTGTGTGTGCGTGCGCGCGTGTGTGTGTGTGTGTGTGAGGTGTGTGTGGGTGTCCCCCTAATAAAATCTAAACGGCTGGAGCGATTTCAATGAAACTCGGTATGTTCATAGCACTGTTCCCGGCGACCTTGACCGTGCCCTTCAAATTTTGTTACGTCTCACCAATCCAACATGGCGGCTGTGCGAAATATTTCACTAGCATTCAATATCTCCGAAACTCTTACGGATATCGCCCTGAAATTGTGTACGGTGATATACGGCACTACTAGAAGTTCACCTATGAGACTTTCAAAAACCTGGTGACGACAAAACCAACACGGCGGTCAAGCGAAGTTGAGACATTTAAATAGACTTTTCTCGCGATTTAACTATCCAAACGTAATGAAACTTGGTACAGCAAATATTCATACACATTGTAATGCACTGGAGTCTAATTTAGTTCAATTGTTTACATAACCTCAAAATGGCGGCTGTGCGAAATATTTCACTGACATTCTATATCTCCGAAACTATTCCAGATATCACCCTGCAATTTTGTAAGGTGATAAAGGGTACTGATACAAGTTTACCTATGTATATTTCATAAACCTGTTAAGTACAAAACGAAGATGGCGACCAAGCGAATTTGAAATATTGTAATAGACTTTTCTCGTGATTTAACTCTCTGAGCGCAGTGAAATGTTGTACAGTAAATGATTTTGCAGATTGTGATGCACTGCCATCTAATTTAATTCAATTGTTTACATAACCTCAAGATGGCGGCTGAGCGAAATTTTAAAATTAAGTTTTTATTTCCTGTGTCGGAATTATGCGATCGAAGTGAAGGTTTGAATAATGAACCTAGGCAATAATTGTCCTTGAATGGTACATAACTCTATGGACTATATATATAACAATCCTAATTGGCGAGCTTCCGAAATATTTAGACGGTTCTCAATATCTATGAATCTTTTACAGCAACCAAACTGATTTTTTTAAATGTTCATAGAGACTATGAACATATATTCACCTTTAGGACTTTCAGTAACCTGGTGAGCACAAATCCAATATGGCGGCGACGCGAAGTATAAATATTGAAATGGACGTTTCTCGCGAATTAACTATCCGAGTGCCATGAAACGTTGCGCGTTAAATGCTCATACAAATGTTGATCAACTGGCATCTAATTTATTTCAATTGTTTTCATAATCACAAGATGGCTGCTGTGCTCAATTTTAAATCTCGTTTTTACTTCTTGTGTTCTAATCATGCGATTGAAGTTTGAATACCACACGTACACAATAATCTTAATGTAATAGTACAAAAATAAAAATCCAACCTGGCGACCATCTGAAATATTTAGACGGCTCTCAATATCTACGAATCTGTTACAGCAATTAAACTGAAATTTTGTATGTTGATAGAGGCAATTAACATGAGCAGGATATATGAAAATAGGCTGTATAGTTCTTCACGGAACTACTTGTTTGTTAATATTTTCTTGTGTAAATATCAGTGCAAGTCACGAGTGAGTGTCGCACAAGCGACTGAGGCTAGAGGCAGTGGCGGAGTGAAAATGGACATATTTTTTTTACCGCATATTAGCTGCAGTGCACGAAAGTTTTATTTAATTATGTGCTACATTTTTACCAACGCTAACATCGCAATAATGATAAACCAGCAGATCTTCAGATACAACTCCAACCGCGCGAAGGCATGTGATTGCTAAATCATGCGTGGGGAATTGGCGATGGAGGATGTCCAGACACAATCAAATGGTAACCTAAAGCCATACACGAGACCGCACACAACATCTCATGGCGGGACTCGAACCAAGTGACGCTGAATCTGTAAGTCAGATCAAATATCTATAGCGAATTGTAAGAGTTGGAAAATAGTAGACTTAGTTTATTTTGGTTTCATTTATTTTGTGCACAATGCAGGTAGCTAATTATAAGACGCGTGTGGAAAATATAAGTTTATTAAACATTTATAGAAGGCAGGAAGGCTGGATTTTCAATGCTCATTCGTATCATTTAAAACAGGTATTATCAACTTTTATTTTGTCAGGCTGATGACAAATAAACTAGTTTGGCAAATGTTAAATCAAGGCGAAGGTTACGAGCCAAGTTCACTACACATCACACTCGATTCTACGCAGTGGATTAATATTTTGTTTTAGAAGGCTGTGAGATTCTTGACATTATTACAAGTGGAATGCATAGTTCCGTTATTCACATTTATTGGCCAGATCAATACTTGAAAACAGGTTTATTTTCTTTAAAAGAAGCCACCCAGGCAATGAATGAAATTGTATTTTGTAACCAAATGAACGCAGGTTCGATTTATTCAAGGAAGAGGCAATTTTATAAACGCACACACACAGTTAGCTTGTATCAAAAACCTTCATGTTTATTAAAAGCGTTGTCACGATGTGTTTTTTGTACACATAATTTTTATTACCAGCAATTCAAACGTGTATCAATTAGGATTCCACACTTTTGTAAATTAAGAGTATTATACGAGTCGTGACGGTGGATGAATACCTCCGACATTGTTATTGTGGTTATATCGGTGGTAATGAACTAACTAAAGTCGTACCAAAACCGAAGGCGCCTGGATCAATGGATCCGAAATAAGAGTAAAGTAATTGGTGAAGACATAGGATGTCTAATAAGTGTGATGAAATATTGGTGAAGACACAGGGTGTCTCGTAAACTATTGAACTATTGAGTTATTTGCTTAAGTTGGATACACACGTTACCTGAATACACTAAACGCTTTTAAAGGTCCATAAACTGAACAACAATACTGGCAGGAATACATAATTGTGTGAAACTTTAATAATCAAAAATAGGGTTTTGAAAACTAACAAATCTTATAATTCCCCCCTGAACCTAAATAAAATTTATAAACATTAAAAATAAACTATTTTTCTGGACCAAATGATAACACTTAGATATTGTTAAGCTATTGTAGATACATTTTGATACATTTTCACATGATTAGTCGACCACTAATTGGTGATGTGATAATTGAAGCACACACATCATATTAGTAGCAATATGAGTCGATGTAATTGTTTAATTACTATCGCATTTGCAGGCTTTCCTATATTTTCTATTTTCTTAACACTTTGACACTATGACCGTTTGTTACAAACAGTAACAAATCGAGTACGTAGGCAGTGCCAATTGCACAACCATAGGAGTGCTGAATTATTGTATGCATTTGTGTTGTATTAGCATAGTTTTTTAATTCAGCAACATTGTGCACATAGCTTGGTTTTCTTAGTAATAAACACATCTCGTTTATATATTAATGATATTTAGGACTAGCTAAAACTTAACTCTAAAGATAAATGTTAGAGATGGCACCATCATAGCATAGGACGAATTTTCCCCTTGCTACTAAATGTAAATGTTCTAGTATTTGTAAACAAGTAAATGTCTTGCTTTGCTGTAGATTCTTTTGATGTTTGATCCACCCGTAAGTTATTTCGATGTAATTGCTTTGGGCCGATCTTACGTGCCATTCTCCTAGCTTGTTCATTTTGTCGAATTTTGTATTAGGACTATGAGAGTAATTTAGATCTTGTTTAGGACTTTTTTAATATTTCTTTCAGGGCAGAATAGTATCGGACTAGCCGTTTGCAACTCTCATGCTAGGCTAGGGATCTATTCTGAATAAAATTTATTTGTGATTTTAACCTAAGACTGACCTGTCTTTCTTGTTTAGTTTTGTTATCGATGCATTCCTCTGAGCTGGTTAAAGATCGAACCTCACTAATTCCCGACACCCCCGAGCGCAGACTTTTGTGCTACACCAGCCTATGAATGTATCGTCCCCCATACTTGTGTGTTAACTGGAAGAGGGTCTCGGAAGGGTCATTTGAAACCGGTGGCTCCCCGAAACCTTCGGCCAGCTGGCACATATAGTACGTTGGTGCCGAACGTGGTTGCATCGTTGTTCGATCTCCATGATTCGTTTGTTTGTGAGGATTTTATTTTGTTAGCAAATCCAACAGATTAGTAACGAATCAAGGTTTCGTACTAGTGTTTTGGAAAGCTACATGGCATTCTTATTTCAGAATTAAGACCATGAGGCTAGGTAACATTTATTAATGATAATAAGTTGAGGATTTGATTTGCAGTTATCCTAGTCTTGAGTAAATGTAAGTTTGGTTGTTGTCTTGATGTCATTTAAATTTTACCAGAGGTTCAGCTGTTATCATCGAATGAATTTATGAAGGAATGGATTTTCTACTGTTTTCCAACTCAAATCATTTTTAAGGCATATGAAATTGTTAGTTCCCCGTATTTCTCCAATTGAAGATATTATGTCTGCGCAAGAGACAGCCGAGTTGTTGGCAAACTTGCTTGCCCTACTGCATAATCTGCAGGTGTCGATGGACAATTTGACACGAAACAATAATGATCTCAGAGCTAATATAAACAATGTTAGGACAGACAAGGCTCAAAATAATGAAAACTTAAGGGCCGATATTAACAATGTTACTGAAAATATCAACGTTGTGACAGAAAACATAAACACTGTCAGGGAAGATGTAAACAATGATAGGGCCAAAGTGACACAAAACAGTGATAATTTAAGGGCTGAGATCACACAAAACAACGAAACTTTGAGGGCAGACATGAATGAGAAGAGTAACACTGCTACAGCTACTCTGTTACAAACTAGTAACAACATTACTACAAATATTAGAGCTGACATGACACTGTTAAACAATAACATTAGGGCAGATATGGCACAGAATGTAGTTGAAGTGCGAGAGGACATTGCCAATGTTAAAGCCGAAATTACTGTCACAATCAATAAGGTTAGTGATGATTTGCGTGCAGAAATGGAATTTAATCGCACGGAATATCACGCACACTTAGAGGGAATAAAACAGGAGATACGCACAAATAGATCTGAGATAAATCAAAAACTCAAAGACGTTCAGGCGGAGATGAACGATAACATCGAATCAGTCAGGAGTGAAGTCGCTAATGCAAAAGAAATCGTTAGTACTAGGATTAACTCCGTGGAACAGCGTATGGAAGAAGTTAACACGTACGTGGGTGTGTTAAAAGCTGATGTGGCTATAGTTAACTCTGGATTAAAACTAACTAGAGGCATAGCATTTGCCGTACACATGAATACCAAACGTGTAGCAAGCAAAGTAGAGAAGGTGGAGGCTGAAGTCAGTAAAATAAAACAGGACTTAGCTACAGACATTGAAGCGATTCGAGAGGAAACTCGTGAGAACAATCACAGATCCAACCAATACGTAGCAAAAACATTAGATGCTTACCTTGAGGAAAAGGATGGGAAACAGAAAGAATTCGATAATCGCATTGAAGGCAGATTTGAGCAGATAGAATCACAAATGTATGCTATAATTACTAAGCAACCTGAGAAAGTGTTAGAATACGCCGAAATGGATGAACGCATCAATCGTCTATTAAAACCTAATAGAGAGGGTGTACCATCTACAAACACTGCGACTAACATGGCAAAACCGAATGTTCCTATGTAAATCCATTAAGGGCAACATCACAATTTGTGACACCGAATGCTAACATAACGCCGAATTATGGGCTGACACTTAACTTTAATGTCACGCCGAACTATGGTCAAACCCAGTACTCGAATATTGTGTATTTGAGAAGCCATGAAGATCGACCGGCAAAATTCAATAATTCCAATTCCGTTACACCGGTAGATTTTCCGAGAAACTTGGAGTCATACATGAGAGAAACTATGGTAACACCAGACAGGGAGTTACGGACTGTTGAAAAATACCTAGAGAACAGCCCGTTAACCTGGTTCAAGGCATTCAGATACTCATTCCACAATTATCAGGAATTTAAAGTAGCATTCCTTAAGACTTATTGGTCTTTGGAACGTCAGCAAAATATAAGGGCGGAAATGTACAATAAGAGGTACGCTAGTACTCAAACAACTAAGTACGCTACCTACTTCGCAAGTCAGCTTTCGAAATTGCAATGTTTGGAACCCCCTTTGTCCGAATTAGAACTTGTCCAAACCATCAGAAGACAATATCCTATGGAAGTACAAAGGTTACTCATAGCGTCAGATGCAAATATATTTATGAAATGTGACGAAGTTCTTAGAAAACTGGATAGCAGTCACGAACAATTAGCACCTACACCTAAACACAGGAGCACACATGATGTAAATGTAACTTCAGTGTACAGAACCAGTCAGAACAAACTACAGAAAATCGTCGAACAAATAATCGTCAAAATCACGAGGGACCAGATAGAAGGAGAGATTTCCGTGATTATCGTAAAGACAATACACCTTATGCAAGGAATCGTCGATTTGATACAATCAACAAGAATTACCAGAACAGATATCAAAATAGAGCCAACAATTACAACAACAATCGTCGTAGTAATAACCATAACAATAACAACGCTAATTTCAACCGTGGTCATAGAGGACAGCCACGTGATCGTGAGGATCAAAATAACCGATACACTGATAATCCCAGAAGAGATTGCAGACACAGTGGCGGTTACCGAAGAGAAAATGATTCTCGTTTCCAATACGATAATGATTGGAAAGGTAAGGCTAATGAAAGTCGACGATACATTCAGGAACGGAGAAGAAGAAATGCAGAAGACGAATAACCAGACAGGAGAAGAGATGGAAATGACAAATGTCGTGAGAATAACAGGAAAGTTACGACAACTGTTGTTAACAACATTGAGATTGAACCAGCAGGTGAAGACAATTGCATAAGTGATGAAGAATATCACCGGATCACTGACAGAATGGATCGTGCACGAAGTCAAACCAAAGATTGGTAATTGGCTGAAATAAAAATTGACTTCCACAATTTTTATTTACTTGACGTGGAGATGTATGCGCCCGTTGACGCAGGTTTGCTCAGACAACAGAGACTAAAACTTATGCTGAAATGTAACTGAACATACCCTGCGAGCGGCGGGAAGAAGCTGAAGCAATATCGCTTATGATTATATTTTTACTTATTTTTCACATTCCAAAAATCAACTATAATTATAACCAAGTAATTCTGCATATTTGAAGTACAGCATACTTCGCAATTCGAAGAAACTATCAATTTACGCGGCCAGCTCATGTACTGAGAGCACGCCATATTTGGTAACACCAGTTTCTATTTGTCTGTGAAAGAGACAACATGTGCATGATGGAGCACAAGTGAAGGAAACCATGTGGCAGGAAAAATCTACGAATAACTTTCTTATGGATAGCCATCATGACATTGTGTAATAGTTTATGGATTGAAGACATTCACCACTACGAAAACTGTGAAGTATTTTTATTATTATCCGAGGCGAAATGAAGGACTTGTGTGAAGAAAACTTTGCGACCGCATGGTCTCATTCTCACGCACACACACATGTTTCAGTGTTCTATAAACTGTGTATTTAATTAACTGTGTAACTGTACAAAATCTACAAGTACAATCTTTATTTGTCGGATGGGCAGTATTTTGATTCATTTTTTGTTAATATTTTCTTGTGTAAATATCAGTGCAAGTCACGAGTGAGTGTCGCACAAGCGGCAGAGGCTAGAGCCAGTGGTGGAGTGAAAATGGGCATTTTTTTTTACCGCATATTAGCTGCAGTGCGCGAAAGTTTTATTTAATTATGTGCTACATTTTTACCAACGCTAACATCGCAATAATGATAAACCAGCAGATCTTCAGATACAACTCCAACCGCGCGATGGCATGTGATTGCTAAATCATGCGTGGGGAATTGGCGACGGAGGATGTCCAGACACAATCAAATGGTAACCTAAAGCCATACACGAGACCGCACACAACATCTCATGGCAGGACTCGAACCAAGTGACGCTGAATCTGTAAGTCAGATCAAATATGTATGTCGTATTGTAAGAGTTGGAAAATAGTAGACTTAGTTTATTTTGGTTTCATTTATTTTGTGCACAATGCAGGTAGCTAATTATAAGACGCGTGTGGAAAATATAAGTTTATTAAACATTTATAGAAGGCAGGAAGGCTGGATTTTCAATGCTCATTCGTATCATTTAAAACAGGTATTATCAACTTTTATTTTGTCAGGCTGATGACAAATAAACTAGTTTGACAAATGTTAAATCAAGGCCAAGGTTACGAGCCAAGTTCACTACACAGCACACTCGATTCTAGGCAGTGGATTAATATTTTGTTTTAGAAGGCTGTGAGATTCTTGACATTATTACAAGTGGAATGCAGAGTTCCGTTATTCACATTTATTGGCCAGATCAATACTTGAAAACAGGTTTATTTTTTTTAAAAGAAGCCACGCAGGCAATGAATGAAATTGTATTTTGTAACCAAATGAACGCAGGTTCGATTTATTCAGGGAAGAGGCAATTTCATAAACGCACACACACAGTTAGCTTGTATCAGAAACCTTCATGTTTATTAAAAGCGTTGTCACGATGTGTTTTTTGTACACATAATTTTTATTACCAGCAATTCAAACGTGTATCAATTAGGATTCCACACTTTTGTAAATTAAGAGTATTATACGAGTCGTGACGGTGGATGAATACCTCCGACATTGTTATTGTGGTTATATCGGTGGTAATGAACTAACTAAAGTCGTACCAAAACCGAAGGCGCCTGGATCAATGGATCCGAAATAAGAGTAAAGTAATTGGTGAAGACATAGGATGTCTAATAAGTGTGATGAAATATTGGTGAAGACACAGGGTGTCTCGTAAACTATTGAACTATTGAGTTATTTGCTTAAGTTGGATACACACGTTACCTGAATACACTAAACGCTTTTAAAGGTCCATAAACTGAACAACAATACTGGCAGGAATACATAATTGTGTGAAACTTTAATAATCAAAAATAGGGTTTTGAAAGCTAACTAATCTTATAACTCCCCCCTGAACCTAAATAAAATTTTTAAACATTAAAAATAAACTATTTTTCTGGACCAAATGATAACACTTAGATATTGTTAAGCTATTGTAGATACATTTTGATACATTTTCACATGATTAGTCGACCACTAATTGGTGATGTGATAACTGAAGCACACACATCAGATTAGTAGCAATATGAGTCGATGTAATTGTTTATTTACTATCGCATTTGCAGGCTTTCCTTTATTTTCTATTTTCTTAACACTTTGACACTATGACCGTTTGTTACAAACAGTAACAAATCGAGTACGTAGGCAGTGCCAATTGCACAACCATAGGAGTGCTGAATTATTGTATGCATTTGTGTTGTATTAGCACAGTTTTTTTTAATTCAGCAACATTGTGCACATAGCTTGATTTTCTTAGTAATAAACGCATCTCGTTTATTAATTAATGATATTTGGGACTAGCTAAAACCTAACTCTAAAGATAAATGTTAGAGATGGCACCATCATAGCATAGGACGAATTTTCCCCTTGCTACTAAATGTAAATGTTCTAGTATTTGTAAACAAGTAAATGTCTTGCTTTGCTGTAGATTCTTTTGATGTTTGATCCACCCGTAAGTTATTTCGATGTAATTGCTTAGGGCCGATCTTCCGTGCCATTCTCTTAGCTTGTTCATTTTGTCGAATTTTGTATTAGGACCATGTGAATAATTTAGATCTTGTTTAGGACTTTTTTATATTTCTTTCAGGGCAGAATAGTATCGGACTAGCCGTTTGCATCTCTCATGCTAGGCTAGGGATCCATTCTGAATAAAATTTATTTGTGATTTTAACCTAAAACTGACCTGTCTTTCTTGTTTAGTTTTGTTATCGATGCATTCCTCTGAGCTGGTTAACGATCGAACCTCACTAATTCCCGACACCCCCGAGTGCAGACTTTTGTGCTACACCAGCCTATGAATGCATCGTCCCCCATACTTGTGTGTTACCTGGAAGAGGGTCTCGGAAGTGTCATTTGAAACCGGAGGCTCCCCGAAACCTTCGGCCAGCGGGCACACTACTTCAGGCCTGATTGCCTTACTACGCGACACGTAGAAAGTATGACTGTTTTCTGCATCAGTTTGAAAAGGCCTGGGTCTAAGTATAACGCCGTGAGCGATTCCTTTAAGTTGTTGGGAATCACGCCAGTGCTGGAGATAATAATAGGAACTGTCCTGACTTGTGCCATGTGCCATTGCTTCCTTATCAGTTCTGAAAGCTCTGTGTATTTTGACAGCTTTTCAACATGCTTTGTTAGCATGTTGCCACTGTTTGGGATCGCCATATCTATGAAGGTGGTGTGCTTCATGCATTTGTCAACAAGAACCAAATCAGGTCTGTTGTGCACAGCTGATTGGTCTGTCAATACAGTACGATCCCAGTACAACGTAAAGCTGTCATTTTCCAGTACGCTTTCAGGAGCATATTTGCAGTACGGCACTTTATCTTGGCTCTGCAGTTTAAGTTGTATAGCCAATTCTTGATGAACTATCTTGGCAACAAAAGCATGTCTCTTCCTATATTCTGTCCCTGCAAAATGGCGACAACCTGATATGATATGCTGAACAGTCTCAGATGATGGGCAACCGTATCTGCAATGATCATCTGGCAGAGACGCATCCTTGATTGTGAACTTTAGTTAGTTCCTCGTGGGGACAACCTGGTCCTGAATGGCCATCATAAAGCCTTCTGTTTCAGGAAACATCTGCCCAGAAATCAACCAAAAGTTCGACGCTAGCTTGTCGACGTGAGTTTGGATGACTTCATTGGGATGTCTTCCGTGTAATGGCTTGGACAACCTGGCATTGGATCTATCCAAATCACTGCGCACCTGAATTTGAGTCTCTTGCTGACTTAAGAGTAGTGGAGTTGAATCATCTCCTTCTGTGACAGCCTTGTGCAGCATCGAATGGTTCGATACAGAACAGAAGTATTTTCTTAGCTCATAGATCTGTCGAGCTAATTGGTTGTTTAAATCAACAATTCCTCTCCCACCCATATGTCTCGGTAACATGACTCGTTCCACAGATGTCCTCGGATGGTGTTTTCGAGATTTGGTCAGTGATGTTCTAATTTTCTGTTCTAAACTTGCAATGTCAGTTTTACTCCACTTGATGACCCCAAACGAGTAACTAAGGATAGGGACAGCATAAGCGTTGATTGCCTTAACCAAGTTTTTACTGTTGAGGCTGGTGTTAGAAACAAGCTTAATTCTTCTGACAAATTCCTTCGTTAGATCTTGTTTCACTACTGAGTGTTCTATGTGTCGGGCTTGCTTCATTCCCAGATACTTGTAGGTCTCGTTACTGAGCATTGTTGCAATCTGCTGGCCCTGAGCTGTTTCTTATACACCTTCCTGCAGCTTGCCATTCATAACGTTCAGGGTTTTACATTTATCCAGCCCGAATTCCATTTTCACATCCTGTGAAAAGGTTTCCACTATATTCAACAGAAACTCTAGCTGTGCTCTGGTGGCAGCATATAGCTTTAAGTCATCCATATACAAGAGATGGTTGAGCTTTGCAAGCTCCCTGGAGTTCTTCTTGATACTGAAGCCATATTTTGTTGAATTACATTGGTTTGATAGTGGGTTCATCGCAAGACAGAACCATAATGGGCTCAAGGAGTCTCCTTGGAATATTCCCTTGTGGATTGGGATCATACTTGTTGCAATACTGCCTTTTGTAGTACTAAGGCACATCACTGTACGCCAAGTTGCCATGGCGTGTTCCAGGAACTATATAATCTGAGGATCAATCTTATACACTGACAAAATATGGATCAACCAATCATGGGGCACGGAATCATAGGCCTTCTTGTAGTCAATATATGCCGTGAATAAAGTTCTGTTATTGGTAAAGGCCTGGTTAGAAACCACTGAGTCAATGATAAGTATTTCTTTACACCCTTTGGACCCTTTCGTGCATCCTTTTTGTTGTGTTGCTATGATGTTATGTTTTTCACAGTGGGCATATATCCTCCTACTAAGACAGGACGTGATGATCTTATACATCGTGGGAAGGCATGTAATTGGACGGTATTTTCCAGGATCTTGCATATTTTGCGGGTCTTTCGGAAGTAGATGCGTTACACCTTGTGTAAGGAAATTTGGCATCTTCTGTGGATGAGCAACAACTTCATTCACCAGAGTAGACAGAAGATCGTATACGCACCAGAATTTCTTATACCAGTAATTCTGTATCTGATCTAAACCAGGTGCTTTCCAGTTAGGAAGACCTTTAATGATGGAAGAAATTTCAGAGGATGTTATTGGATCATAATGCATCGGATTACACTCTTTAGAGATGTTTGTTACTTCCTGAACCCAATGGGAGTCTGAGTTAAAATTGGTGGCTTTGAATAGTTGATTGCTCCAAAACTCTTCAATTTCTTCTCTTGTTTGATAAGGAGCATTCAAGGATAAATGGTATTCGCTCAGTGCTCTGCAGAATTATTATTATTATTGTTGTTATTATTATTATTATTATAATAATTATTATTATTATTATTGTTCTATCAGGAACAAGAAGGCTCCTGGACCAGATGGGATTCCAGCAGAAGCACTTAAAGAGGCAGCAAGAGCTTGCCCGCGACTCCTTTTGAACATGTATAACGCATGTCTGAAGGCAGGCGTTTTTAGTGCCTGCTGGAAGAAGGCCAGACTAGTTCTTATTAGTAAAGGAAAATTGGGAGGAAATTTGCCTTCATCATACAGGCCATTATGTATGCTGGATACGGCTGGAAAAGGATTAGAAAAACTATTACAGCCTAGAATACTGATGGCAGTTCAATCAGCTGGAGATCTATCTGCCCAACAATACGGCTTTCGGAAAGGGCACTCGACTATAGATGCTGTGCGGGTAGTTGTAGAGACTGCAAACAGAGCTCAGATGGGTAACCATTACTCACGTAAAGTTACGCTACTTGTCACTCTAGATGTGAAGAATGCCTTTAACTCTGCCCAGTGGAGTGACATTTTGGTGACACTTCAAGATAAATTTAGACTACCGAGATATCTCATGCGGATAATGAGGGATTATCTAAAGGACCGTATTTTGCAGTAGGATACTGAGGAAGGACATAGGACTAAAAGATTAACCGCTGGGGCAGCTCAAGGATCTATTATTGGGCCAGATCTCTGGAATATTGCATACGATGGCCTGCTTCGGCTGAAGATGCCCGAAGATGCAATATTGGTAGGATATGCTGATGATGTTGCTGCTCTGATTGTGGCTCGTGATATAGAGCTTGCGCAACTGAAACTCAATCAGGTAATGCGACGTGTCACAGATTGGATGACGGAACATAAGCTGTCATTAGCAGACCATAAAACGGAGATTGTTGTGCTGACGAGAAGGAGAATCAACACTCTTGTACCAATGCAAGTGGGAGGGACGATTATTAATTCATCAAGGAGTACGAAGTACTTGGGCGTGACGCTAGATACGAAGCTCACATTCTGGGCCCATATTCAAAGAGTGACGGATAAAGCAGCAAATATCTTGACCGCTTTGAGCCGATTAATGGGTAATATTAAAGGTCCGAAGCTTAGCAAACGACGTCTCCTGATGACAACAGTCCAGTCCATATTACTCTATGGAGCTGAGATCTGGGCTGAGTCCTTACGGTTCGAGATATATCGTAAGAGGATAGCAGCAGTACAACGAAGAGGAGCACTGAGGATCTCATTTGCATATCGCACTGTTTCAGAGCCTGCTGTTCTAGTGGTAGCGGGAGTAGCACCAATTGATTTACTTGCCTTAGAGCGTCAGGAAGTTTGGCGCACCAAAGAAGAACTGGACATACACCAGGCAAAGACGTCTGCACACAACAATTGTATGGAACGATGGCAACAGAAGTGGGATGATGAGACACGAGGTCGGTGGACAAAGAAACTTATTCCGCGTCTGGCTGACTGGGTTGATCGAAACCACGGAGAGGTCAATTATTATTTGACACAGTTTCTTACAGGCCATGGATATTTTCGGAGATTCCTGCATCACATAGGCGTGGCTAATAGTCCTTTGTGTCATTATTGTAATGAAGAGGATGATGCGCTCCACACATTCTTTGTGTGTGAACGCTGGTCAACACATAGAAGAGATCTGCAAGCTTCTATAGGGGCAATCACGCCGGACAACATCCTACAGATGATGCTCCGAAATGATCAAACATGGAATCAGATAGCTATTTACATAGAATGTGTCCTGCGCCAGAAGAAGAGGGAAATGGATGCGTTCGAACATCCTTAAGAAAAAATGAAGAAAGAAGAAGTCTGAATGACTAAGTAAGCACGATATCACCCTGAAGTAATGCGAGAGCGGTTCCGGGGTGATGAACACATCGTGGGAAAAGGGAGGTGGTTTTTAGTGGGTAAGAATCCCACACTACTGTGGAGTGTGGACCCTTTACATGTGTCTTTTGAAGATTTTCCACAGTCCCTCGTAAATATATATATATATATATTATTAACTGAGCTGAAGCTGGTGCTGACAGGCCACTAACGTACGAACTGGAGCTAATAACATCTAATGCCGCTACGAGTCTGATGGTCAATAGCCCTAGCAGCTGAACCCAAATCTTAGGCATAATACAGTATTAGTGCTCCCAACCATCATTCAGACAGTCATAACAAGAAAATTAAAATCTACCAACGAACTAAATAAAAATCCTAAGGACAAAATCCTCTTACTAATACATTATACCTAATGTACTGTGAGAGCAATTATCAATTCATAACGATTGATTAACATCATACATTTCAAAATAAATCCCTGCTTAGTATAAAGCAAAGTCCCCGATTCTTGGATGTAATGGGTAATCTCGAGAACCACTGGATGGATTTTGATGCGATTTTCACCATTCTGTAAAACATAGCTCGAGGAAGGTTTCTGTAGAAAATAAAGTATTTATGATCAAAGGAAGCCAAGCAGTAACTATTTCAGTGAAAAAGTCGAAAAATACCTGCGCTTTTTGAGCTGGGCAAACCGTTAAAAATATCTGTATAGCCTACTATGAGTGTAAGAATTTTTCAGCATGAAAAGTTCTACAAAAACTGCGAGAGCATATCTCTATCTTCAATACATCGCCCACCATAAGTGATTTTACGTTTTCATTTATTCTAACAATCTCCATTCAATTACTGAGGCGACATTTTACAAGTTAGCTAGGGGCGAGTCTATCAGCTCAGTTACAGCCTAGCTAGCAGACGAGCCTATTACCCCAGATTCAGCCAGCAGCAAACTGTCGAGTCGTGTTGAGTTAAGGCTTCAGAGAAGGGTGGTTGTGTTTGAAGTTTCCCTGGAAGTGCAAGTCGGATTTTCTTCATTTCGCCTCTGAACTTTTCGTTCAGCAAAATAAAGTCAAGTTAAGATTCGGCGGAAGGAGGATTTGTGTTTCATGCACCTCGCCATTTTTGAATTAAGTCTGACAAGAATTTGTTGCACATGCATCTCCATGATATAATTAATAGTCCAGTCAGTGACTTTAACACATCATGCCGAGACGTAAAGCGGATATAGATCGTAGTTCATTGACATCGAAAAAGAAAGCGCTTATCACGTTATGCATTTAAAACTGTTCCCGGGCGAAGCGGGGGCGGGTTGCTAGTGAAAGAGTGAAAGGAGCCCTTATGGGCACTGGACTCCTATCATTATCAATCGCCCCATGGCGATATGACTTAATGAGAGTACTACTAATACTACTTCACTCTGTAGCTTGCTTACTTTTCGTAAATCATAAAGCCGTGCATTTGACGTTTCTTTTAAAATAAACTCTCGTGACTTGTTACAGATGCCACCTTGCGGGAGGAGTCTTAATCATCAATATTAAAAGCTATATTCTACCTCATAATATATCAATATGATGGTGTTGGTACCATGAAAATTTCTTTTAATAGGCGGGAGAGTTTTAATGGGAAAGGCCATGTGAGGAGTTGGTTCGCAGTAAGTTTAGCTACACCATTCTTGTCAAAGATACTTTATTAACAATACAAAGAACATCATGAAAGAAGGGGCAAAGATACACATTAATACATAATGTGTCCACGGTGGTGCTCTGTTAGCATTCCCCAACATCCTCCCCACCCTGGTCTACCTCGAGGGCAGGGGCGGTTCGACCTTGTACATCTAGGGGGGGGGGGGGTGAGATTTTAAAAAATGCCGACTGGCTGTTTAACATTGCCGACTATACGGTTAAAAACTGAGCAACGGGAGGGAGTGGGGGATGGTGGAGAGGGGGGGGGGGGGGGGGGCAAACGATACACAAGACAAAATGAATGGCTTTCATTTAAAATGTATTTCATTAGTTCCAGAATTTTGAATCGCAGGAAAATTTGAAAAATGAGCAAAATAAGTGTTTAAATACACACATCAAAAAAAGTTTTGCATCACCTCGGTTCCAAGAGTTCCGGAACCTTTACATACAAAGGGAATAGAGATCAACACAAACAACATTTCAGCTCGTTTTATTGCTCATGAGACCCACACATTGCATGTTGTACCATCATACAGCTAGACTTTCAGCATTTGTGGTCCAGATTGCAGTACACACCACTACCTCTAATACCCAGTAGCACGTCCTCTTGCATTGATGCATGCCTGTATTCGTCGTGGCATACTATCTACAAGTTCATCAAGACACTGTTGGTCCAAATTGTCCCACTCCTCAACGACAATTCGGCGTAAATCTCTCAGAGTGGTTGGTGGGTCAAGACGTCCATAAACAGCCCTTTTCAACATATCCCAGGCATGTTCGATAGGGTTCATGTCTGGCGAACATGCTGGCCACTGTAGTCGAGCGATGTCGTTATCTTGAAGGAACGCATTCACAAGATGTGCACGATGAGGTCGAGAATTGTCGTCCATGAAGACAAATGCCTCTCCAATATTCTGCCGATATGGGTGCACTATGGGTCGGAGGATGTCATTCAGGTATCGTAAAGCCGTTTCGGAGCCTTCCATGACCACCAGTGGCGTACGTCGGCCCCACATAATGCCACCCCAAAACATCAGGGAACCACCACCTTGCTGCACTCGCTGGACAGTGTGTCTAAGACGTTCAGCCTGACCAGGGTGCCTCCAAACACGTCTCCGACGATTGTCTGGTTGAAGGCATATGCGACACTCATCGGTGAAGAGAACGTGATGCCAATTCTGTGGGGTCCATTCAGCATGTTGTTGGGCCCATCTGTACCGCGCTGCATGGTGTCGGGGTTGCAAAGCTGGACCTCGCCATGGACGTCGGGAGTGAAGTTGCGCATCATGCAGCCTATTGCGCACAGTTTGAGTTGAAACACGACGTCCTGTGGCTGAACGAAACGCATTATTCAACATGGTGGCATTGCTGTCAGGGTTCCTCCGAGCGGCAATCCGTAAGTAGCGGTCATCCACTACAGTAGTAGCCCTTGGGCGGCCTGAGCGAGGCCTGTCATCGACAGTTCCTGTATCTCTGTACCTCCTCCATGTCCGAACAACATCGCTTTGGTTCACTCTGAGACGCCTGGAAACTTCCCTTGTTGAGAGCCCTTCTTGACACAAAGTAACAATGCGGACGCGATCGAACTGCGGTATTGACCTTCTAGGCATGGTAGAACTACAGACAACATGAGCAGCGTACCTTCGTCCTGGTGGAATGACTGGAACTGATCGGCTGTCGTACCCCCTCCGTCTAATAGGCCCTGCTCATGCATGGTTGTTTACATCTTTGAGCAGTTTTAGTGACATCTATGAACAGTCAAAGGGACTGTATCTTGGATACAATATACACAGTCAACGTCTATATGCCGGAGATCTGGGAACCGAGGTGATGCAAAACTTTTTTTGATGTGTGTATTACAAGAATTAAAGAAAATCTAGTTATTCTTTCTAAAATCGTACTCTACGATGTTTTAACAAGGACTTCTTTTCCACTATCTCCGTAATTTCAATGTCGTCGACCTTATCTTTCGTTGAAAACAACATCATGAGGGAGTCTAAGCTGTCGTCACCCATCGATGTCCGCAAATGATTGTAAATGAGCTTCAACTTGCTGAAGGACCGTTCGGAAGAAGCGGAAGACACTGGTGATGTTAAAATCAGTCGAACTACTTGTAAGCCACAGCAACATTTGCGATTTCTTTAAAAGATGAGCACTGTTTACTGGCATCGAGCAGGATTTCAAGCTCAGCCAGCACAAGCTCTTTATCGTGAAGGATGATTTTCGATTGTGATTGCTTTATAGATCGGACGCGCTCGATGGTGCAGTTTTTTCTATCAGCGGGTATCTTGATAATTATGTGGAATAGCTCTAGCAAATAAATTAGTTTTGCGAGATTGTCTTGCACGCTTGTATTAAGTACATCCACATCCTTTCTGTAGAATGTAAGAAAATAAATTTCTGGTGTCGTTTCAGCATGCACGTCATACTTCTTTGCAAGTCGCCGGGTCCTGTGGTGCTTTAAGAAGTCTTCCTCCGCATTTACTTGCATACTTTTCGCTAATCACGATGCACTCTTTATTAATGCGTCCATCTTGCCGTCGTCGTTGATATCTTCAAATGACTTCAAAGCGCGCTGAATCAGCTGCATCGCGTCTACTAAATTCAGCTCCTCCGCTTCTGAAAGCTCGGTTACGTTCTTAATTTTTAACATGTTGTTTTTGGTAAAGTACATGCCGCAGATAAAATCAAAGTAGAAGCGATTCGTGCGAGCCTGACGCAAAAGTTCGGGGTTTACTGTCAAATTCAGAATCGAATTAGGTTTTCATCGTTTCCAATGCTGTGACTATCTCTTCATAAGACGTAGAAACAGCTCTCATCGATTCGGCGCGCGCAGTCCACCTTGTTTTTGATAAATTCTTAAGTCGAGGTGAATGTTTAATTTTATCCAGCTCTTTCTGCAAGCTTAAATGTTGTTTCGTGCTACCCGTAAAAAACCTACAATGCTTCAAGAGTGTCAAAAAACTTTCGTATAAGTGCGCTAGCATTACAAGCTGTCTCTACGAAAATGTTTAACCTGTGAGCTTGGCATGGAACGTACGGAATATATATTTTGCACTTCTCTGATAGCTTTCTCTGAGTGCCGTTGTATATGCCAGACATGTTACTAGCAAAGTCGTACGATTGAAATGCTAGTTTATCGAGTGGAAGTAAAAGTTCTTTTAAATTTAAAACTTAAAATATTTTTTCAGCCAACTCCTCTCCAGTCTTTTTTGTTTGTTTGTTAAAACAGCGTCTATTTTTAAAAGACGCTCCACAGGAACGAGCTCTTCATCTTTTTCGACGACGTATCGGATATTCAACGCAAGGAGGTCTTTATGTGACATATCGGGTGTAGTATCTGCTATAACGGAGAACATACCGGCGTTCTTGATCTCTTCTGCAATTATTTCACGAGTTTTCCCTCAAAGTAGACGGATGAATTCATTTTGAGAGTCCTTGCTCATATACGTAATATTGTGCTTCCGCGTATTCACTTCTTCCAACCACCTATTCATGACCGGACTATGACGTGAAAGTAACTTCACAATTTGCGTGAAGTTTCCATTATCTTGAGTGATTCCATCCTCGTGAACTCGGAAAGCCAAACCTTGCCGACAAAGGGTTCTTGCAGTGTCAATAAGTATCTGGATAACCTTTTTAGTGGAACTCCTTTTCTTGTTCTTCATCAATTCTGATCGTCCGTAAATGTTTATCAACGAGAACGTCTACGTGGCCTTGTGCATTGACAAAGTGGCACAAATTTGTCATAGCTGCTTGATGAGCTTCTGAAGTGAAGTGTTCTTGTAATTTGCCCTTTATCTTCTTTCCGCGACTTTTCAATTTGAGCCACTGACGTACTCCAGCGTGCGACCATTCTTCACTTGCGGACGCCCTTCCTCGTCCGTTTGGAAATAAGCCACAGGCAAAACAAAACACCGCGTCTTTTTCAATGCCATACTTCAACATGGGAAAATCCGTATACCAGGCCGGCTTATTTTCTGGTATGTCTGGATTTGCTGGAAATACACTAAGTTTTGTCTTGAAGGCCCCAAGTGAAGTCAGGTACAGTCGTTCGTTTCCCGTGATAATTCTTTTCCGTTTTTCAGGATCGCGATTAACAGGTAAATCGCCCGATTGAAAGGGTACTGAGTCTGCACGCATGTTATTTTCCTCCTCTCCTGCTCGTTGAAGCAACTGACCGCCTTAATCGTGGATTCTGCATAAGCAGTCTTATCATTTCTACCATAAAAAGTTTCGTGTTCGGAATAGCGTCTTCTTTTGTTGTTTTCAAAATACCTTCAACTCTTTTGAAATGCGTTATATACTCACTAACTTGGTCAGAAAAAACAATCCACAAAAATTCGCTACTACGCGGTGTAGGACCGTCACCACTACAACCGGCATCCGATGAAGTTCCAACTGCTCGTAACTTGCGAACGTCAGATGTGTTGGGGGATAGTGGTGGTTCGCGATGAGCAACGGTGGTCAATGGCTCAACGGTAGACGATGGCTCAACGGTAGATGATGGCTAACGATGGGCGATGGCTCAACGGTGGTAAATGGCTCAACGATGGACGATGGCTCAACGGTAGGCGATGTCTCAACGGTAGATTTTGATTTTAATTTTACCTTAGCTACCCGATGGGCATTAAGTTCAACCCTTTGAAGACGTCGAGCGTCGCAGGGGTGCTTTTTCCGAATATTCGTTCCATCGACAAAGTTACTTCGACTTGTCTCCTCCACCCCGCCCCGGTTTTCTTGTCACTGGGTTTTAAAACACTCTGTAAGTTTTATTTAAATAAAATAATATGGTTTAAAAGAGAACAACTCACCCCCCTCAAAGGTAGACCTTTATGGATTTATCGGGTATTTTTTCTTGATAACACAATTAAATATAAACATGACTGAAAATATGCATGTATTTATTGCATTATTATTACGTACGTTTCATGGGTATGCGATGCTCGTGAAAATGTTCCGTGCCGGCGAAAACTCACGTCCCACTGCCACTGTATTTGCACCTTCAGGGTCTTTCACTTAAAGTGCGGCCGGCAGCTCGCTGAGCTTAGGGTCGAGAGTCCGAAGCATCAATCCAACAGCACTTCCTTCCTTATCTTAATTATGACATATGCTGTGACAGCAGCGCGCTGCTCGTCTAACCTTTATAGCTACACGTTCAACCTAAAGCGCTGGGCCGGCCGCACTTTGAGTGAAAGACCCTGTAGTTATCACTGTAAAAGTTGCTGGTTCAGAAACGACTGATTTCGCTCATTCTCAGTGACCACTGCACTGATCATAGTGAGCACTCCACCCCTTGAGGAACCTAGGAACCATAAACCTGTCAATTTTGTCACAATAGCGCGGATATGTGAGGACGCGCCGAGACAAGCGGTAGCAGGTCATAACATTCCTCCGACAACATCGCAATGAGTTGGCTTGACCTGAAGTTATCAATGCGCTCACCAACACCTTTTGTCTAGCCACATGGCACAGATGCTGGGCTCGCTTTGCTGTGAAGTTGAGTCGCTCTGCATAATGAACGCGGGGTATTACTCACACCCAGGAACGTGCCGATGAGTTCATCCCTTGTCCTTGGTCGCATATTGCTCATCTGTCTTTCTTTCTTTCTTTCTTTCTTTCTTTCTTTCTTTCTTTCTTTCTTTCTTCAGTTTCCATACACAGAAACGAAATGGCAAGTGGCAGTAGGTGCACCGAGGACTGGAAGTGAAACTTTTAAAATGGTTATTTTGCCGACTCTTCCTCTTGCCGCACTGGGCTATTGCCTGGCTGCACGAAATTATTGCATCGTCCGTTTGTGTTGACGCTCGGTAAAAATGCCGACTGTCAGTATAATAAATATTTTTTTTAAGACATCGGACCAAATCTTATATGGCCATGCCCCGTTTTGCTTTCTTAAATGCTGTTTTGGGAAATGTTACGACTTCTTCAGGTTTTGCCGACTGCCGACTGATGTCGTATTTGCCGACTGATAAAATACCTGAGGGGGGTGAGACACCCCCCCAACCCCCCCACTCGAACCGCCCCTGCTCGAGGGGGATGACCAGCTGGACCAGCCGTGTTAAATGCTTGCCTTCTGAGGTACGGAGCACAACCGTTCTTATTTTCTCGTCTCGACCTTGACGCAGTTCTTCCACTAGTGCCCGCTACAACATGTGCCTTGGAAGCGTCTCTTCCTGCAACAAGGCCACGTCATCCACTCAACGTCTTGTGCGTTTTCCATGAGGCTGTCGCACTTGGTGGAAGCTTTGCAGTAGCAACAAGTATTCTTTGCTCCAACGCTTCCAGAAATCGTCGGCTTGTTTTTGCTGAAGTCTGAATCCTCGTAGAAGGTCACCACTTCGTGGTTCTGGTCCAGTAGGCATTGTAGTGAGACGATCCCCAATAAGTAAATGAGCTGGGGTTAGAACGCAGTGGCGGATTTAAGGCAAGATTATGGGAGGGGCGGACACACCGGAGGTCTCGAATACCCCCAAGCCAATAGGTGGTGCGAGGAAACTCCCCCAGAAAATTTAGGTCCAAATTTGTGAATTTTTTGGGTAAAAATAAATGTTAACAATTTAAAATAAAGAAACAATCAAAAATTGTATGAAACTGTTTTGTGAATTTGGAAATATTTTCGTGATATTTGCCATTTTAAATGACATATTTATTGTATTCTAAATTATCTCAGTTTTGTAAGTCCTACTATTTACTGCAATAGCTCTAATACGAATGGTTTAGAACCATTTTTTAGAGAGGTTATACAATTTGTAGTATTCTTTCTAACACAATGTTCGCAATATTAGGCTATTGTAACCTTTACATTTTGGTATTATACAGTATTTAAATGTGAAAGAAATTGTGTGAAGCTAATGTTTTCCTCAGGAGCTTAAGTATGTTTTAATATATAAGGCAAGATGAATCAAATTATTTAAAAGTTTATAGCTTTGATGCTTTGAAATCTGAGGATTTACAACAACAAAAACACAAATTTTCTTGACATACATCATTTAATCAAAATCATTATACTGTATTTATATTTAGCATAAATACAGACTGCGCACTTATTGAAGTTCATCTTACAATAAGCTTGTGGATTCTTTTTTGTTCTCTTGTCCAAACCTATCAAGGATTTTATTGTGATCAATAGGAATGTCTCTATGGATGAACATTAGAGCCAATCTGTTGAGTCTGGTTTCTGTAAACTTCGATCTCAAGTAAGTTTTCAGGAGACAGAGAGTCGAAAATGACCATTCGGCACACGCGATGCTTACAGGATGTGTCAGTATTACTTTGAGCATCGTCTTCTCCAATGGAAATAAAACTGGGTGGGAAGCCTCGAACGCACTAGCTACAGTTGATGGGATGATGCTCCCATTGTCCATTTCCATATTCCATTTTGTTGACCAATGGAGATATTCAGCTTTTAGTTTCGTATACAACACTCATTAGCCGGCCCCGTTGTGTTCGGGTAGCGCGCCTGCCTCGTACACGGAGGCCCCGGGTTTGATTCCCGGCTCCATCAGGGATTTTAGAAACTGACGTGAGGGCTGGAACGAGGTGCTCTCAGCCTCGTGAAGACAATTGAGTAGCTGTCTGACCCTGAGGCAGCACCCCGGTCATGAAAACCAAGATTAATGGCCGAGGGGACCCGATGAGCTGACCACATGACACCCCAATATCGGCAGGCCAAATGGTTGGGCAGCAGTCGCTTGGTAGGCCTAGGCCCTTCATGGGCTGTAGTGCCAGGGGTTATTATTATTATACAGCACTTACTTTTATATTTGAAACAAAGGGGCATATTTCTCAGTCACCGTCTTCAGGACTTCATTTTGGTCTGGACTATTGTAATACAGTTTTTAACAACATTTTGAGGTAGAAACATATTTAACTTGTAGATGTCAAGGACTTCATCAGAAAATCTTGTCTTTAGATTGTTGATCATCCAGTCCAGCTAGGGGATGTAGATATGCCTCCTAAAATATTCTTCAGTAGTAGTGAATGGTGCATTTTGTCGGTTTCATTGTCTCTACGATTCTCTGAAGCCTTATCTCTACAGCCAACACAGTTGCAATTATATTACACTTTTCATACACGCTGCTTAAGTGTTCTTCTATATTATTCCTTTTCCTGGCAAAGATGGATATCACGCTGAATACTGCATCAGATGCTGACTTGACACCTAGGTTTTCAGTTTGAAAAAGTACGCTCAAGTAATGAGTTATGGCTAGAACTTCGTTAAGACAGCACAAAGATACAATACATTCTTCATCGGTTATGCTGGACAACACACGTTGTGCCTTAGGTGATGACGCATCCCCTTGAACGTCTGACCAACTGGAGACAATTTCGAGTGCAGCACTGACTTTTTCAATGTTGGCTGACAATTTCAAAATAGCGTCGTGCCGTTCCACCCATCGTGTCTCACAAAGGTCAATCAGTTGGCCATGAAGAATATTTTTCAGAACCATATTATTTTCGTTTTGAAGAAGCATTAAAGAATGATATAATTTCTATCAAAATATCGAATGTATTTCTTACAGACAGGACCTTCATTGTTTTGGATATAGCCAAGTTTAGTTTGTGGTTGTAGCAAGGACATCTTACTGCATTAACAACAACTTTCTGAATCTCTTGTACTGCTCCAACCGTTTCGGAAATATTCACGGAAACTCCATTGGTTCCTATGTCAACACAGTTATTAAGGTTCAAACCATGAGCCCTTAATTCTCTAATCACTACCTCACCGAGTATCAAACCTGTCACCGTCGGTTCAGTTTCATTGCTCGAATGGTTTTCATAATTCCCATCTTCTATCTCTGAGTCTGATGAATCTCTTTCAAGGTCCAAAACAGCTTTAATAATGTCGAGAAATCCCACAAAATCTTCTCTAACCTTGACGTTGTCTGCTTCATTCCAAACGTATCTCAGAATAAGTGACATTTGAGAAATATGGGACACATCCACTGTTTCATCAAACATAGGCTACGGCTGAATTCCTTGGCTTTGTTTACACGAGCCACTGTAGTCTTCAAAATCTCCTCACCACAGCATTATATGAGAGCATTTTGAATTGTTTTACTGGTAAAGAGGCTTCTTGTACCAGCCAATCTTTGATGTTCTTCAAGAGCATAAACGTAAATTAATATGCAAATGGATCTACATGTCATTATAAAAGGTAGTTACACTTTTAAAGGTCTGTAAATATTAATATTTCAAGAGCTTCGAGTTCCATGTTTAGTGAATATCTATGAAATTGCATGATTTGTTTCCAGGCTTTTAATACAAGTAACCAAAAAATGTTTAAATAACATTCAAAGATATTAGTAAAATTGTCCCGGGGGGGGGGGCTGTCGCCCCCTCCGCCCCCCTCCCCTTTAAATACGCCCCTGTTAGAACGTCGCCTCTGTCTGCGTCCTGTGTCAGGGGACTTGAGTTTAGTGCTGCTTCAATACTTATCAGGACAGTCCGTAATCCTTCTTCGTTGATGGTGGAACGCCCGAGGACCTTCCAAAGACATCGCTTGGTGGAACCAACCATTCGCTCCCACCATCCTCCCCACCAAGCAGCACGTGGGGCGATGAACTTCCAAGTTATTCCCTGTAGGGCTAGATTCTGGTGTATCGTCCTTAACGAAAGGGCAGCCCACAGGTCCGTTAGTTCTCTGTTCGCTGAATGAAACGTCTGGGCATTGTCGCTGTAAATGGTGTGTGGTATACCACGTCTACCGATGAACCTCTGCAAGGTCTGCAGAAATGTGTCCGTTGTCATATCACTGCACAATTCTAGTCAAAGATACTTCATTAACAACAATAAAAAGAACATCATGAAAGAAGGGGCAAATATACAAATTAGTACATAATGTGTCCACGGTGGTGCTCTTTTAGCATTCCCCAACAGGCCAGTTAGATATATGAAAATGGCTGTTTAGTTCTTTACGGAACTACTTGTTTATGTTCGTCATAAAGCTAGTTTTTTTCATGAGAGATTTACAGTAACGTCCTATTTTAGATAGTATGTATTAAACAGGGTAATTGAGCTAAGAGGGCTACCTCAAATCTCTAGGACACTGTTTAAGATATGGTCATTCTGTTTTCAAATTCTTAAATTGTATTAAGGGGCTCATACACATGGCCCATTTTCCCTCAGCACATACGTAGACTGTTTACCGAAATTCCAGTAGCAACTGTGGTTTTTTAAGTGGGACTATATTAATTTCACCCACTGGAACAACTAAGAATCAAGTGACAAGTTCAGTGATGTGCCTATTTTGCAAATCCAACGAGTACCTTTTGAGATTTTAAAGGTTTTCATATGTGACGGCATTAGACAGAAACGTCGCGCCAGCCGCTGGAATGTGGAGTGCATGATTCTCTTGCCTGACCCACTCCTTGTTGATAAACTCATATACTAAATTTATTCTATTCATAGCAAACTGTAATGTGTACATAATCAAAATCAAGTCTCTTATGTACAGAGTGTTCCGATTCAACACGGAACTGTAAAATGGGTTGCCTACCCACCCGCAATTGGCTTGAAATCTGCTCGCAGCGCCCTAGCGATGGGGCTGGGTTCGATTTCACTGATTGCCGCCTTCTTATGCAGCATTGCAAAGTATTTTGCTCTTTGAAAATATATTTACACAGGCTTCACAATAAGTTTGAACGATTTCTTTTTCAGAACTTGTTATTTTACGCTTCTGTTAGTGGCTTTTGCAGAGCATTTCTATGAAATCAAATTTTATTTCACAACATAGTTTATTACAACACAATGTATTTCTGTGTTGTATTTTATTTACAACACAATTTATTGCGTTTTAACCCAATACCACAAAATGAGATTGAATTTGGAAATGATATGTTACAAAATTGTAATCGGTCTTCGATGCGACTAAAAAAGTTAATTTATCACAGACGTTACATCTACTGCAAATTGACATTTACATAAGGTGTTCGAGGTGGCGTCCATCATTTTCCAAGCAGAGGGCCACTCGTCGCATGAAGTTCTCTCTTGCGTATAACAAGATCTGAGGAGTAATTTCCGCAAAGACTTCGGTAATGACGAGCTCCATTTCTTCGGGTGTTATTGGTGATCTTAAAAATACTCTCGACTTGACGTAGCCCCAAATGAAGAAATCCAGGACGGTCAGATCAGGTGAACGTGGTGGTAATTCTATAAAGCCGCCAATTCCGATCCACCGGCCAGGAAACAAACGGTTTAAAACTTCTCTCGCCAGTCTGGAGGAGTGCGCTGGGTGATCATCTTGTTGAAAAAGCATCTTGTTCAACTCCGCCACTGCAAAATCATCCAAGATGTCCTGGAGTATAAAGTAAGACTAAACTGCATGTGTTCGTCGTTCTATCATTTTCATTGTTACAGGTAAATAAACCGGGTGAGTTAGCCGTGGTCGTTACGGCATGACTGCTAGCAGTCGTTCACGTCCGGGAGGCGAGGAGGTTCAAATTCCCCCGCCGGCAACCTTGAAGACGGTCTTCTGTGGTTTCCCATCTTCCTTCCAGCGAAATGCCGGGGTTGGTCCCTATCTATAGGCCACAGCCGCTCCCTTCCAACTCCTCGTCCTTACATTCCAACTTTCCTCCCCAACGGTACTTGTAGCTCACCCATTGGGTGTCCGTCTCGAAGCAGCTACAAAACTGGCGAGCCGAACATGTCCTCGGACACTCCCGGCACCAAAAGCCATACGCTAAAAAAAAAACAGGTAAATAGTTCTGAAATAGAAATCGTTGAAACTTATTCTTAAATAAACTCAATTTTGTAACAAATCATTTCGAAATTGTATCTCGTTTTGTGGTATTGGATTAAAAGGCAATAAATTGTCCTTAAATGAAATGCAACACAAACATACAATGTGTTGTAATAAACTATGTTGTAAAATAAAATTTTATTTCATAGAAATGCTCTGCAAAAGCCATTAACAGAAGTGTAAAATAACAAGTTCTGAAACAGAAATCATTCAAACTGTGTAAATATATTTTGAAACAGCAAAACACTTTGCAATGCTGAATAAAAAGGCGGCAATCAGTGAAATCGAACTCAGCCCCGTCGCTAGCGCGCTGTGCGCAGATTTCAAGCCGACTGCGGGTGGGTAGGCAACCCATTTTACAGTTCCGTGTTGCATCAGAACACGCTGTACGTGTGGCTTTCTCCCTCTCCACTTGGTCCTGAATCCTTGAGGAAATATCTGAAAACACTTCAATGAAAAGGATAAATAAGGTACGGATTTTTAAAGTCCTGGCGGACCTGCGGCAATAACTTAATTTACATACACTGCAGAAAATGGAAATTACAACACCGTGAAGGCATTGGTCGTTTGTGTTGATTTTCAAGATATGGAACGATGCCATGGGGGAGAGGGGAGCATTTGGTTAACAGGGGCACGTAGTTACATGTTAGTTTTAAAAGCACCCGTGTGGCTGAAGCACGTAACGATCAGCTACTTAAGCGCGAGGTGCCTGCCTGCAGATGCTGTGAAGACAAGGAAACCTCTGTGTGTATTTGAAGAGTGTTATGAAGGTTTAAGTGTTTTTTGAAGTGAAAAGTAAAAATAAATATTCAACTTTGAAGTCATCTGTCTTCTTCTGTGTTGAAGGTAAGTACTTGCATGTCTCTGAGAATGAAGTTTGATATCTTACGAAAGAAATGCTTGTGAGAGTAGTTAGCTAGGTTACTCCCCGCCGAAGTATTGACCTTGAATACAAAATGTCGGCCGGTGGGGCAAGTTATTACAGTAAGCTGGGGGCTTGTTGTTACACTGTAACAACATGCTCCACGGTATCGTAATATTATTTAATTGCTAATTATAAACGTATTAACGTATTTGCTAGTTGATTATTATTACCGGTATCATTATTATTTCTCTATACCGACAGTGATAGCTATGCTTGCTATCGTGCAGCGCTAGGCCATGGGGCCAAGCTCTCTGCTAATTCGGTAGACGTGGGTTCGAGCCCCACCCTCTGCCGACCTTGAAATGGTTTTCCTTGGTTTCCCATTTTCAACTCCAGGAAATTGCTGGGACGGTACTTTCTGACAGGCCACGGTCGCTTCCTTCCGCATCCTTGCCCAGTTTCATTTATCTTCATTCATTTCATATTTCATTTACTCGTCTCATGAGGTTGGCGTCAGGAAGGGCATTTGGCCGTAAAAACCAGAATTGTGAAATGTGGTAAATGTATTTCAAGGTTGACTGTTATATTATTTCGAGTTAAAAATACAAGAATGTAGTTACAACTATGTCGCATTTTATAATTAATTTGAGTGTAACAACTTACTCATGGCATATAACAACTAGCCCCATGTTGTTACAATTTACCACATTAACAAGAACAATTATTTATACCAAAAATATTTTTACGCCAGTCTTCACATTTTTATATATAAAGCCAATTACTGATACTTCATTGTCACTGCCATAACATGCAAATAGCTTCCAGGAGAACAGTTTAAAAGAATTGTAACAACATGCCCCCCTCTCCCCTAGGTATGTAAACGATCAAAGTTTCAGACCCATTGGATTGTTGCTACAGGTCTCCCCACGTGATTGGTCGCGGAGGAATCAACTCCAGTATACGGACTCTGGTGTAGCGTAGTTGACTTGCAGTCTGTGTAGTGAAGTGTTCCCCGTCAAACATGCCTCGACGACAGAGGAGAGCACGCTATCAACAACTGTCGCCGTTTGAGAAGGCTCGGATAATTGGGCTGTGTGAGGCTGGATTATCGGTAAGGACTGTCGCTGCATGTGTTGGCTGACAGGCATCTACAGTACAATGTGTATGGCAGCAGTGGTCAAATGAAGGTACCCACACTCGTAGACCTGGCACAGGCCCAGCGCGACAGGCAACTGGGAGAGAGGATCGCCGCATCATTCGGATGGCCCGGATGGAACCCCATGCAACAGCAGCGCAAATTCCAGCAGCTGTGGCACCCCACGTTACACAACAAACAGTTGGTAATCGCCTGCGTGCAGCTGGCTTACGATCCCGTGTCCCTGCAGAAGGTGTTCCATTGACCCACAACAGCGACGTGTAAGGCTGGCCTGGTGTCGAGAACGATCGACGTGGGTCGACGAATGCCATAGAGTCGTCTTTAGAGATGAATCGCGCTTCTGTCTTGCCCACAGTGATCGCCGGAATCGTCTGCGCCGACGTACCGGGGAAAGGGGCCGCCCAGAACTTATTGTCGAGAGGCACACAGGGCCAACACCAAGCATTATGGTCTGGGGAGCTATTGGCTTTAATGTGAAATCACAATTAGTGCTTGTTGAGGGGACTATGACTGCTCTACAGTACGTTGATAGGGTAGTCAATCCAGTGGTTGTCCCTATGATGGCGAACATTGCTAATGGGATGTTTCAGCAGGACAATGCCCGGGTTCACTCTGCACGCATCTCCAGAGAAGCTCTCCACGACATCACAACCTTAGAATGGCCCGCCAGATCCCCGGACCTCAGTCCTATTGAGCATGTGTGGGTCATGATGGGTCGACAACTGGCCAACCATCCTCAGCCACCCACAACTCTGGAACAACTGACCCGTGCAGTGCAGCAAGCATGGGCCACAATTCCTCAGGAAGCGATCCAGGGCCTCATTGACTCCATGACTCGCCGAATGCATCAATGTATTGCAGCTCGTGGTGGGCACATCCTGTATTGATTGTTGTCCAAACTTGCGGTCAGAGGGACCTGAAAGTGGAATCACCGAATCACAACCGAACACACGTTCTGCATGTTCAATTGCAGCAATGTAGCACCACTCCTTCTGGGTGTTGCAATTTCCATTTCCTTCAGTGTATTAAAATTAGGAATTGAACAAAACTTGCCCATCTAGTTCATTGCGAGCGTATCGTCTAATGCTAATTCTTACGAGTCCGGTAAATCATCAAACATTTTGAAAATGTACACATTACAGTATGCATAGACACACGAGTGCAGCAACAGAAGAGAGAGCGTTGCAGCAGAAGAGAGATAAAACGATATCATCACCTTTCACTGTAACACGTTTTCACGAACGTCACTGTATTCCAACAATTTATTTGACTTTGTCACGTCAAAAAGTATCTTGTAATATCCACAGTTCTTAAGGTACTCATCGACACTACCGAAGACATTTCAATACAAGTTATCTTATTTTGGTGAAATTGATATCACTGATTCCAAGAATAGAAACTAGTGGATTTTTGCTAAAAAAAAAAAAAAAAAAAAAAGAAGTTCCGTGACGAACTAAAGAGCCTACTTTTCTTACAAATAAAATTCATGCCAATGATTAATCTACAGTAGGCTATAGAACCTATCTAGAATAATGACGAAATTAACTTGGTAATATCGAAATGTCTAATTAGTTCGAAATATACCTGGTATAATGAAGCCAAGTAGAGCACTACAGTTGGCAGCCCTGGTGTCTGAATATATTCTTAGTTCCATCTCTTAAGGTTTTTTTTTAGTCGTTTACCCTCCAGGTTGGTGGAACCCACGGACTCAGCGAGGGAACTCACCACTACCGCCTCTACGGGCAGTGTCCTAGAGCGGGGAACATCGAATCGGAAGGGATACAACTGGTGAGGTAAGGGATGGTTAGGATGAATAGGCAAGGAAGAGGGAAGGAGGCGGCCGTGGCCTTGAAGAAGGTACCATCCCGGCATTTTCCCGAAGACGAAGTGGGAAACCACGGAAAACCACTACGAGGATGGCTGAGGGGGAATCGAACCCCCTCTATTCATTTGGGCCACCCGAGGCTAAGTAGACCCCGTTCCAGTCCTCGTACCACTTTTCAAATTTCGTGGCAGAGCCGGGAATCAAACCCAGGACCTCCGGGGCGGCAGCTAACCATGCTGACCGCTACGCTACGGAGGCGACTTCATAAGGTACAGAATACAAAATTTGGTTGAAGTCCAATGGACGTTACATGCAGTTAGACATTGGATCTATCAGCACGCGTAAAAGCATGTTGGCAACAATGTCATGCGTGTGCTGGTCATAAATAACCTGAAATATTATGATATCTTGTTGTGCCAATTTTGGATGAAATCCATTTGTTAGTATAGAAGTTACATGTATTTTAAAATTCGACCTATCAGCAGGCATAGAATCATGTTGGCAACACTGACTTATATTAATTACTCCAAATTAATCTATAATGGCAGGTGCTATACGTGTGCAAAGTATAGAGCTGTTGGCTTGCATACTTTCTGATAACTTATATTGATATTAGGGTTAAAAAAATTATGGACAGCATTTATTAACAGTTGGCAGCCCTGTTTGCTCTTAAGAATACTTAGAGTCATATTTGATATGTTACACATAGCACATACGAAATTTCATCGAAATCCAACTGATAGTATAGAAGTTACAAGTATTTAAAAATTGGTCCTATCAGCAGGCTTAGAATCATGTTGGTAGAACTGACATTTATAAGTTACTCCAAATTAAACTAAAATGTCAGGTACTATACGTGTGCATAGTTTAAAGATGTCGGCTTGCATACTTTCTGGTATATTGGTATTTGGATATTAAAATAGAGAGAGCAATTATTAACTGTTGGCAGCCCTGGTGGCTCTTAAGAATACGCTCAGTCATATCTGTTTTTGTATACATACTAATGTACATACAAAATTTGGTTGAAATCCAATTGAGTGTGTAGAAGTTATATGCATTTAAAAATTGGACCTATCAGAGGGCTTAAAATTATTTTGGCAACACTGTCATGTATGGCCTCCTGGAAATTAAACTGAAATAGTTTTATCTACATGTGTGCCAATTTTGGAATAGCTCCCATGTATACCTTCCAAGATATCAAACATGGAGCTCAAATTTCTAGTGCGATTTTCCTGCAGTTGGTAGCACTGACATCATTTTCAAATATGGGCTTGAGATATTCCGGTATACATCTTTAATCATACTAAATTTGGTTTCAATTATTATTATTATTATTATTATTTATTTACCAAAAATTGTGCCTACAATTTATGGACGGCAGATAGAGAAAGGGCAAGCCCCACATACACATCAGTGTCTCCATCTCCGTTCATTAAATCTAAACAAATCTCAAATGTTACATTGTACAATTTACACCTTTACATTTGCTATATACACATAATCTGCTGTACATGACGTCTATATCATACAATTCATAAATAAAAGGGAAGACACAGGCATGCACACACACATATACACGCTCACACACGCATACATACATACATACATACATACATACATACATATATACACGCACGCGCCCACTCCCAATCACTCACGAAGTTACATTATACAGTATATAATTCAATTTACATGGGGTTTTAGTCCCTTTAGAGCCTTCACTTTGCGGCAAAATTGTCGTGGAGGAAGGTCTTTTATTTCACGAGGCAGGTCATTCCAAAGTCGAGCAGAGCGATTGTAGAATCCAGATTGATAATCTGTTGTCCTAGCGAATGGAGGAACAAGTGTGACACCCTGTGCTCTACGGACTGAACGATATGACAGCTGAAGGCGGTGAATTGGGTACAGTATAATGGTGCCAGCTAGAGATTTTCGGAGAAAGGTGAGATCTATTTGGCTACATATGTCATTGATGGATGTTAATGGTTTTGTCAAAACTTTGTTACCCTGATTGTAAATGAGTCGCTCTGCTCGACGTTGGACTGCACTTAACTTCCTCATGTTTTCCTCGGTAGTGGGATGCCAGGCAGGAAGTCCGTACAGAAGAATGGGCCGTATCGTGGAGAGATACACCGCTCGGAGTGCACGGCTTCTGAATCCCAGAAGATTACGTCTTGCAAATCCTAGAATTCTAAATGCCTTACACCTAGATTCTTCAACGTGTACATTCCACTTCAAATTGCTGGAAATGTGTATTCCCAGCATTCGCAGTGAATTGCACATGGGAAGAACTTTGCCGCTCAGTGAAAGGCTATGTGCAATAGGCTGTCTGGCCCTACTTAGCCGAATATATTTACACTTGTTTACATTCAAGGTCATCTTATTTACATCACACCACAGTGCCACACTGTCCAGATCTTCATGTAGTGCTTTGACGTCATCATTATTTTTTATGGCTCTGTAAATTATTGAGTCGTCTGCATACTGCGCCATCGTAGACGTCACACAGCTTGGAAGGTCGAGGGTAAAAGCCATGTACAACAAAGGCCCAATCACCGACCCCTGTGATACTCCCGAAGTTACCACTATGTTCGGTGACTTGGCCCCGCCAAACACGACACACTGCGTTCGACCTACCAGGAATGACGTCAACCATGTAATCAGTTTGCCTCCGATGCCATATTTGCCAAGCTTTAACCAGAGTCTTTGATGAGGCACCTGATCAAAAGCTTTGCTTAAGTCCAGGGCCACACAGTCCACTTGGGAGACGTTAGTCTGATCCAAAGAGTTCTGCCAGTCATCAATCACTTTTGTCAAAAGATTTGTACAAGATCTCCCCGGAACGAAGCCATGTTGGCTTGGATTTAACAGGCCTCGCTCACTCAGGAATTCCAGTATGTTCTTATCAACCAAGCGCTCCATACATTTACAGATACCAGACGTTAGAGAAATCGGGCGGTAGTTGTCCATGTCTTCCTTGTCACCATCTTTGAACACAGGGACCACGTTAGCATGTTTCCACTCTTGTGGTAGAGTCCCGGTGTTAATGGACTGGTTGAAAAGTGCGCACAACGAGGGTGCTAGGGCATCTGCACAGTAATGAAGGATCCGAGCAGGGATTAAGTCTGTTGCAGCCGTTTAGGAATTGATAGGTGGGGGGGGGCACACACACAGCCAGCCAGACAGAAGGACAGACTCACATTTTCCCGGATCGATCTCATAAGTCTACTTTTTCCTCATTTTTGCAAAATGTGAAAAGTAGGCTAAAAATTGGGGGGTCTTTTTCACAAAAATAACGTGCATTTTTAGGACTCAATATCTTCGCTCTTTTTCAACTTAATCGAGCCATTGTTGTTTCAAATTGATCTGCTGTATGTTCAGAATGTTGTATAGCAGAATCGCTTTTGTATCATTGATTGAGGCAAACATATTAGCTTTGTTTTACATTGTACGCTGTTTTGATTAAAACATAAATTAATTGTGCGGGGCGGGACCCCTAGTTTCAATTTAACAGCATCATTCTGCTTTACGACATAGCCGCATTATTTGTCTATATTTAAGTTTTTAAATAAAACTAATAACTGCATTCTAGGTTGGTTGGTTCTTAAGTTTAGGGGCTGCGACAACGCGGTCATGTAGCCCCGTGTACTTTGAGTGTGTGTAGAATCTGTCTGATAACCGGTGTTAATTGTGATGACTGTATTAGTGTGTGTTATCTGTTCTAATTCAAGTAAAGACTGCAGACGATCAATTTTCAAGTAGTTCCTACTTTTGCCGCCAAACGCCACCGTCAACGACTACTAGTTCAGAACTTAGCTACCAGACGTCACCGCAGTCGGTTCATGGCAACGAGCGTAGGAACCTAAGAGCGTTGTTTGCATTATTAACCTATACAATTTAGCTTCACACAGGTGTAATTAGTGGAAGGTTCTTTAACATGCCATAAATCTATGACATGGGACCGCCGGCTTTACTTCCCCTCCGAAGGAAGGCATACTGAGGGATTTTTAACGCTCTTAAATATCCGTCGACTTCGGCCAGATTTGAACCCGCGATCTTGGGCATAGAAGCTCAGCATGCTACCGACTACGCCACCGAAGCCGCCTAAGTGGACAAAAATTGAAAAAAAAAATGAAGTGAGAGAAAACGTAACTTAAAGTTGAGGTACACATTTAGAGTAAAGAGTCTTACTTTTCAACTCCTGAAACAGCCTATTCTTTGAATTTTAGGTCAATCTTCTGGATTCCCCGAACCGTGAGTAACTCCTACATTGTTTTAGTTCTGGAGTAGACTTTTTCAAAGCCAGATTAATGTGTGCTTTATCTGCTGCACCTATGCGTCAAAGTGACAGCTGCTGAAAAGCGTGCACACCGATCATTAAAGTGAATATAAATGAGCTAAACAACAATCAAGCTAGTATAAACGATACATTTATGGAAACTAGAGAGGACATATTTTCGAATGAGACAATTAAGAAAATCGAAAATTTTCTTGAAAATGACTAATGAAGGGTCGATGAATTCTTTAAGTTAGCATGGTGAAATCGCACATATTCTTACAAGTGTAGGCTATTCTGTATGTAGCCTACGTAGCCGTTATTATTATTATTATTAATAATAATAATAATAATAATAATATTAGGGTTGACGTGCCTGCCCTCTAGGGGCTCGGCAGGGTCTAATAATAAAGAGAACAGTTTCATTAATACTTTAGTTGGACTCAACCAGTGGCATAGGGGGGAGTCCCCTCTCCGTTTAGAGTCTTAATTATATCGCTGGGGGAATTAAGGCTTAATGAAATAGCGGCTAAATACTTTGTGTACCCGCGCAATATGGCGGCTAACTTAGTGAAGAACGACACAAAAATGTTGATGATAAAAGTGGTTTATTGGAACCTCGCTGGGATAAGAAGAGGAGAGAGGGAAATAGTCAATCTCCCGATCCCGGAGAAACCTTAGTCTCTGTGCTGGTATTTCTCCCTAAATTAATTTGTGTCATCCCTGAAGAGGGAGAAATTGGGAATCTGTTGGTTGGTTCCATAGTTTAGGGGCTGCGACAACGCAGTTATATAGCCCCGTGTACTTGGGGTGTGTGTAGACTCTGTCTGATACCCGGTGTTAATTGTCATGGCTGTATTAGTGCGTGTTATCTGTGACTCAGGTAGAAGGACTGCAGACGATTATTTTTTTCAAGTAGTTTCTACTTTTGCTACCAATGCTACCGTCCACGACACTTAGCTGTGGACGTGGCTACTAAATGTCATTGCAGTCAGCACCTGGCGGCGAACGTTGGAACTTATATAGCGTTATCAAACTAACCTACAAATTTTAGATTCCACAAGTGTAGTTAGTGTAAGGTTCTTTTTCATGCGTTTAATCTATGCCATGGGACCGCCGCCTTTACTTCCCCTCCGAAGGAAGGCATACTGAGGGATTTTTAACGCTCTTAAAAATCCGACCACTACGACCGGGTATGAACTCACGATCTTGGACATAGAAGCTCAGCATGTCTACCAACTACGCCACTGATACAAACATATATGTGGGCTCATTTGCAGGGCATGAAGTCCTCTTTACCGTGGATTTTTTTTTTTTTTTTTTTACAAATTTGGTTCGGGAAATATCGGGAAAACGACCCGAACGCAAGGTTCAGTCGGATACAAATTAAGTGTAAGTTACTATTTTAAACTCCTAGTTGCTATCTACTGATATCGGAAGATGGCATTGTTGCACATCAGAAGAGGTCTTTCATGCAGCAATGCCAATATGTGGATCGTCAACCTCCGTTCGGAGAAGTCATCTTAAGAAGAAGAAAAAGAAGAAGAGATTTGAATCTTAACCGTGCGGAGATGGCTATGAGCTCCTTAAATTGTATTTTTCTTTGCGGAGGATTGTTACAGGGGTGTCCAGTGAGCAGGTGTGTAAGATAAGGTGCGTTCAAAAAGTAACGAGCTGGAGGCTGGAATGCGCAAACCGGTGACGACATCGGCTAATCGTGGCGTGTGTAACGAGGTGTGGTTCCGACCAGAGCGTGGAAGGTGACAGCCCGTCGCTAGAGGGCACGTATGCACGTCACGTGCCTATAAAAAGCGAGCAGCAGCATGCTTCAATCGTCCAACGCTGCCAGTCGCATTGCAAACAGTGACATGGAGGTGTCAAACGAAGAGCAAATAGGTGTTGTTCGGTTTCTGACAGCGGAAGGAGTAGGGGGAACGGACAATCATCGCCGAATGTCACAAGTGTACGGCGAACACTGCATGTCCCTTGCAAGGGTCAAGGCGTGGCACAAGCGCTTCAGGGAAGGACGGGTGGCGTTAGCCGATGATGCCCGGTCTGGGGCACCCCCCTGCATTACCGATGACAACGTCCAGCTGGTTGATGCACTCATTACCCAGGACCGCCGACTGACAGTGAATGCCATAGCCGCCGTGGTCGGATTGAGCGTCGGAAGTGTGCACGCCATCATGAAGGAACGACTGCACTTGCGGAAAGTGTGTGCCCAATTGGTGCCCCACAGTCTTTAACCACACCAGGAAGCATGTCGAATGGCCCACTCTTGGTCTTGGTTGAACGATTGATGCATGCTGCTGCTCGCTTGGTATCGTCACGAGACGTGCACGCGTGTCCTCTAGCGACGGGCTATGACCTTCCACGCTCTGGTCGGAACCACACCTCGTTACACACGCCACGATTAGCCGATGTCGTCACCGGTTTGCGCATTCCAGCCTCCGGCTCGTCACTTTTTGAACGCGCCTTATAGTTGTAGATAAAAGATAGGCTACGTACCTGAGCTTTGTAGTGGCTCCAACTGCACGGAGTTTGGTTCGCGATACAGTGCACATCCACAATGTAGAAGGAACCCTGCTTAGAATTCCAGTCTGACCTGTCTCGGGGGATAAACTGCATGTTCGCCGGTATATTGGCTTTCACGGCCAATGAATTAAAACTCAGCAATTTTTCTAGGCTTGTGCCATGTCTTGTGTGGGGTTTCGCCTAGGACACCAAGCTGGCTCATCAGCGGGCCCACACAAGTCACGGCACAAGCCTAGAAAAATTGCTGAGTTTTAATTCACTGGCCGTGAAAGCCAATATACCATCTTTTTGGAAGCCTTCATAGGGAGGTTATAGCTCCTTGAGCTTTTAGTTCTCGCAGTAAAGAGGCGCAGGTGCATTTCATAAAAAGCAAGGTAGCGCACAGTTCGCTTCTCCTGTGGGGGTCCGGGCGGGGACACCAAGAGCCCACTGATGAGCTAGTTTGGTGTCCTAGGCGAAACCCCACACAAGACATGGCACAAGCCTAGACAAATTGCTGAGTGGTGTATCTTTGCCGTTGCTGCTTTGAGCTCAAAGTACCTACCATTACAAAAGTTGGCTGAAATTCAGACTGAACGAACTTGAAGCTCAAATTTAAGGAAGGAAGGAGCATTATGGTGTTAGAAGTCATTTCTCCGTGTTGCCTTAGAAAACTTAGTTTGATGTTTTTCCGTCGGTCAACACGATTGAGGGTTATTTCCTAATCCTGAAATAAAAATCAGGAGATTAATACATATACATGGATGACCAGTTTCGTTCGTCAAGCGATCATTATCAGTGCCATTACACTTAGGCCATAAAATCTATGTCTGAAAGTATGGATGAAATTATTTACAATATAGTAGCCTTTATACGCTTATTTAGTTGCAGGATAATGCAATTCGTCAATAACCAACACATATTGACGAGTTGCATTATCTTGCCACAGTGGGTGAGTGGTTATCGTGTCAGATTACTAACCCCAAGCTTGCAGGTTTGCTCCTGGCCGTGGTAGGTGTCTTATGAAAGGCGACAAAAATCATGACATGCATGTCATACGATATTGGCATGTTAAAGAACTCATTTGAATTCAGTAGGCCGTGTTCATAATGGCAAAAATTAATCTCGGGATTTTTCGCCGAAACGAAGTTCCTCATTTCTCTACTAGAAAGCGCTATAGTGTCAAGGAGCTTAGATATCTAACCTCCGTGACTTTCATAGTGTTTCAAGGAACAACTAAATTCGATATGCAAGCTGCCCTCTGGGTGCAAATAACAAAGCTCGCACCCGGCATCCGAGGCCATACGATATTATATTATTATTATTATTATTATTAATATTAGTATCTTAACCAATACTTCAATTAATAAGTGTAATAATAATAATAATATCGTATGGCCTCGGGTGCCTGGTGCAAGCTTTGTTAATTGACACCCAGAGGGTAGCTTGCATGTCGAATTTCGTCGTTCCTTTGAACGCTATGAAAGTCAAGGAGGTTAGATATCTAAACTCCTTGACATTACAGCGCTTTCAAGTAGAGAATGGAGGAACTTTGTGTTGGCGGAAAATCCCGAGATTAATTTTGCCATTGAACACGGCCTACTGAATTCAAATGGGTTCTTTAACATGCCAACAACGTATGGCATGAGTGTCGTGATTTTTGTCGCCTTTCAAAAATCACTTACCATGGTCAGGAGCGAACCTGCAATCTTGGGGTTGGTAGTCCGACACTATAACCACTCACCCACCGTGGCAAGCAATAAGTGTATATAAGGTGCGTTCAAAAAGTAACGAGCCGGAGGTGTAATGCGTAAACCGGTGACGACATCGGCTAATCGTGGCGTGTGTAACGAGGTGTGGTGCCGACAAGAGCGTGGATGGTCACAGCCCGTCGCTAGAGGGCACGCGTGCACGTCACGTGACGATACAAAGCGAGCAGCAGCATGCATCAATCGTACAACCAAGACCAAGACAGTTGGCAATTCGACATGCTTCCTGGTGTGGTTGAAGACTGTGGGGCACCCATTGGGCACACACTTGCCGCAAGTGCAGTCTTTCCTTCATGATGGCGTGCACACTTCCGACGCTCAATCCGATCACGGTGGCTATGGCGTTCACTGTCACTCGGCGGTTCTTGGTAATGAGTGCATCAACCAGCTGGACGTTGTCATCGGTAATGCACGGGGGTGCCCCAGACCGGGCTTCATCGGCTAACGACATCCGTCCATCCCTGAAGCGCTTGTGCCACGCCTTGACCCTTGCAAGGGACATGCAGTGTTCACCGTACTCTTGTGACATTCGGCGATGAATGTCCGTTCCCCCTACTCCTTCTGCTGTCAGAAACCGACGCCTCCATGTCACCGTTTGCAATGCAACTGGCAGCGTTGGACGATTGATGCATGCTGATGGTCGCTTTGTATCGTCACGTGACGTGCACGCGTGCCCTCTAGCGACGGGCTGTGACCTTCCACGCTCTGGTCGGAACCACACCTCGTTACACAAGCCGATGTCTTCACCGGATTTCGCATTACAGCCTCCGGCTCGTTACTTTTTGAACGCACCTTATATATTGTAAATACTTTCAGACAGAGATATTATAGCCTAAGTGTAATGGACCTGATGATGATCGCTTGACGATCGAAACTGATCATCCAAGTGTGTGTATTAATCTCTTTTTTTTTTCAGGATTCGACAATAACCCACAATTGGGTACAATGGTGTTGACCGACTAAAAAACATTAATAACTAAGAAGGAAAAGAACGCTACTTCAGTTTCGGATGTTGTGAAGGAGTTAGCGTTCTCAGTGAAATGGCTTGATGGTTGGTTGGTTCCTCAGTTTAGGGACTGCGACAACGCGGTCATGTAGCCCCGTGTACTTTGGGTGTGTGTAGAATCTGTCTGATAACCGGTGTTAATTGTGATGGCTGTATTAGTGTGTGTTATCTGTTTTCATTCTAGTAAGGGCTGAAGACGATAATATCAAGCAGTTCCTACTTTCGCTACCAAATGCTACAATCCACAGCACCTAGCTGTGAACTTCGCTACTACTAGATGCAATTGCAGCCAGGGCCCGATGACGAACGTTGGAACTCAAGAGCATTAATCAAACCTAACCCACAAATTTTGGCTTCACACAATTGTAGTTAGTGGAAGGTTATTTTACATGCCATAAATCTATGACATGGGCCCGCCGGCTTTACTTCCCCTCTGAAGGAAGGCATACTGAAGGATTTTTAACGCTCTCAAAAATCCGACGACTTCTGCCGGGTTTGAACCCGCGACCTTGGGCATAGAAACTCAGCATGCTACGGAATGGCTTGAGCTTTCAACAACATTCTTGTGCCAATAAGGTTGTTGTTGTCAATTCATTTCCATTTCCGACACCGAGATCATGTACCCCCGTGTACTTGTGTGTGTGGAATTTTTCTAATAACCTGTGTCATTGTGATGGCTGTATTAGTGTGTGCGTGTGTTTGTATTTCAGATGAGAATTGGGAAGGAAGCGGCCGTGGCCTTAATTTCGGAACCAACCACCTGGAATAGAAGTGGGAAAACACGGATAACCACTTCCAGGATGGCTGAGGAGGGAATCGAACCCGCATCTTCTCACGAGGGTGAGTTTATCCTGACCAGAATTAAATTTCTTGGCAGAGCCGGGAATCGAACCAAGACCTCCACGTTGACAGCCAAGAGTAGGCCTACCGTACTTGCCACTTCAACTGACTTAGGGCCTACTTGAGTTAGTTCCTATTGTCCCTCGTGGAACATAGTGCATCAATTTTAGTTGATAAGTTCACAATCATGTATTGCAGTTCTTATGTAAAGTTTCTCACGTATCATCTTCTTGATTTTAGCTGACAGGTTCTCCAACATATCTTGCACATCCTGCGTTATTTTCCGGTTGATTCTCTCCTCCATTTCACGATCAGTGTGGCTGTCACTGTTGCCCAATTGAGGTTGTCCGGTTGCTCACTAGATGGCATCTGGTCCTGGCCGCGCTGTTTTGGTTTCATGGCCTCATCTCTCTGATCACTAGTTCTGCTCTCCATGCTATTTCTGTTGCTCCAAAAGCTGTTCCGTGGAAGTCGGCTAGATAGCACTTGTGTCTGTCCGCGCTGCTCTGTATTATTTGTTGCGTTATCTCGTTGATCACTAGGTGTCATCTTGTTGTTCTCTTGATTACTCTGTGGCCCGTCTTAATTCTCCGTATTCAAAGTTATTTCATGCGAGTTGTCGTGAGATGGCAGCACGTGTTCTGTAGTTATTCTGTCTGACGCGTTGAATTCTACAGTATTATCCAGAGTTGGAATCTGACATTTCGGCGCCACTGTGCAAAAACAGTTGACGACTAGATCGCACGCAAGGCTTGTTGCCATGGAAACCATACAGCGCTGCCAATTTGAATGACGCTATTTGGCCACGTGTTTGACGCTTGACCAGTCGCTTGTTTGGTTACATCTGAAAGTGCACACTGACCTTGCTGCGTTATAATTGTTTTGAGTTAATTAGTTAATTACTTTCTCGTGTAGGATTTATACTTATATTTATAATTCATTAGTGTCCGTTATTTATTTATATAGTGTAAGTTTAAGCTTAGGTTCGTGTGAATTAGATTAAGGTTACCGATAGCTTTCTTTTTGTTTGCGAGTGGTGTCGCGAGGGGTTGGACAACTTTTTCCATGGTACAGGTCTCGCCAGCATAGGTTGCGATTAGGATGACGGTGTTGACAGCTGAAAACGGGGCGAAGGTGGTGTCGCATGTGGAAAGAGTAGTAAGCGAAGCGCGGGAACGTGAAGGTGTTATATTGACACAGCTGTGGACGACTTCATAATTTCCCTCGGCGATTCCTCATCCACCAGTGCAGGATCCAGTGACGGAGAGGTCAGGGATGATGATGATATGGATGCGGTAGAGCCTCTTCCCAGTGATAAGCTTCTGTCTTCTAAAGGGTGAGTTAATAGCCTATACAATGAACGTATATTTTGTAATACATGTTTGTGTTTCTTGTGCCTTGAAACTTATTCTACAGGAGATATAAATTGCTAAATAACACGGAAACAATCACGTGTTGTCGTTTCGCTTTGAACATTTTTGCTTTATGATAGTAGGCTATTCGTAATTTTGCTATTCATTACAATATTTTGGGCCTCTCCTCAATTCGACGGGCTATTATTTTATTTTACAGTGTGCACCGAACAGTTTTAAACATTGCTTTATTTAAGATTTTTGAAAACCATCTGAGTAAAAATGTAATAAATGTAATAACGGTGCTAATGATATTATGACTATGATGAAATGAACGGGAGGGTGGAAGTACGCACGTGCAACGCTGCCTTTAGTTCAACGGTTCTCCGTCAAACTGTCAGATTCCAACTCTGGAAAATACACCTATAGGTAATACTGGAATGTCGACTGTATGGGAGCAAAGTGCGGTTTTTGGTGCGACTAGTTAGCCTACGCCTGGTAGTGCACGTCAAGGAGGCGACCCTGACGGTATTAGAGTATCCGAGGCCTAGGGAGTCTTTCACTTTCCCACCTTAATTGTCCCTTGTCTCATCTTTCCTGATCCTCATTCTTCGAGGGGACAGACCTCCTGTTTTCTTTTCATTTTATTTCCTTTTCCCTTGAATATTCCCGCAATGTTTTTGTTAATTGGCTCCCCGTGTATCTAAATTACCTTAAGTGAATTTTTTGAATCTTCACTACCGTACATTTTCTAGGTATTTTCAATCTAAGTTGCATTTTGTATTCTCGATCTAAATTGCATTTTGCGAGTATTTTCAACCTCGATTGTATTTTGTAAGTCTTTCAATGTAGATGGTGGAACTTTTGTGAGTATTTTGAATGCCAATTGCATTTTGTAAGTATTTTCAACCTAAGCAGCATCTTGCAAGTATTTTCAATCAAAATTGCATTTTGTAAGTATTGTCAAACCAAATGAGTAGTTTGAATCTACCATGCATTTTGTAAGTATTTTGAATTTCAATTGCACTTTTTGAGTATTCTGAATCTGAACCGGCCTTTTTCAATCTAACTTGCGTTGTGAATTTTGAACCTCATTTGCATTTTGTTAGTATTTCGATTCTGCATTGCATTTTGTACGTATTTTGAACCTAAACTACATTTTGGGTGTATTTCTCAATCAATTCCTTTTCTGAGTATTTTCCTTCTAAATTACCTTTTGTAAGTATCATTCTACATTGTGTTAGTCATTTCAATCTGAGTTCCATTTTGTCAGTATTTTCAGTCTGACTTACTTTTTCGTTCTGGTTTCCATTTCATTGTTATTTTCGCTATCAACCAGACAATTAGGGGCCGATAACCTAGATGTTAGGCCCCTTAAAACCACAATTATCATCATCATCATCATCATCCTTTCCTCAGGGTATGTCCAATCCATTTCCATTTCCGTCGCTTTATTTGTATGGCCATCTCAGTTTCAACCTTCCTTCTCCAAAGTTCTTGGTTGGAGATTTCTTCCGGCCAGTAGATGTTTAGGATCTTTCTTAAGCAGTGATTGAGGAACATGGTGAAATGCAAGCAAAACTTGAAGACCTGGTTGTAGAAGGGAGAAAGGTGGGGCTAGTATATACAACCTATCATTCAAAACTCATAAAACCAACAAATCCTCCTTATATTTTTCTTTTCCTTCCCACTCCCTTTAAATATTTTATTTATTTTTTTATTTTTATTTAGTCAATTTACCCTCTAGGTTGCTGGTACCCACGGACTCAGCGAGGGAACTCACCACTACCGCCTCTATGGGCCGTGTCCTGGAGTCTGAAACATCTAGTAGGGATGGATACAACTGGGGAGGTGAGTAGTGGAGTGGTGGCGCTTCTGCCCCACTTCAGAACATACATGTCGTTACTACTAAGCCTCAGCCATGTAATATTTGTTGATATCTCGCGAACCCATGGTCGGATGTTGACATATGAGGTGTCGTTGAACTCGAGCTGACGTCCTCTTTCCTATTGACCATGTATTATATTTTTCAAAAATTCTTTGAATTTTTTTGTTTTCGAAAGTTGGTGATAGTTTGAAAACCAAAAAATGATAGAACGTTGTGCCATAGCTCAAACGAATGGTCTTTATGCCCTTTATTTTCTATAATGAAACTTTTTTACTTTTATGTTTTTTTTTTCAAAACACTCGAATTTTGAAAATCCTATATTTTGGAAACTAGGAACTCTACAAAAACGTTTATTTGACATAAATGAAAGGTCCCTATGCCCTCTACCCCCAAAATAAATTTCAAGTCGCTAGAGCAAAAATTTGTGTTTTGTAAGTAGTGTGGTAAGGGGAAAGCTGGACCACTTTTTATTGAGCCACCCTCGTATTTGCCCCGAACTTGATATCTCGCTAACCAAACATGGGATTAGAACATACAGGGTGTCCTAGCACTCGTAGTGATGTCCCCTACTTTCCTATAGCCTCTTTATTTGATTAAAAGACCAAAACTAAAAGGTCATGTGCTTTTAATATCTCGCGAACCAATCATGCTAGAGGCATGTTCGACAGGTCCAAGGACTCGGGGTGACGTCCTCTCTGCTATGGACCACTCGTTATAATTTTTAATAAAATTGGAAACTCGATTTTGGGGTAAACACATGTTTTTGTGATTTTGCCGATATCTCGTGAACCAATCATGCTAGAGGTGTGTTCGACAGGTCCAAGTACTCAGGGTGATGTCCTCTTTGCTATGGACTACTCATTGTAATTTTAAAAAAATTTGGGAAACGCGATTTTGGGGTAAACACGTGTTTTTTGTGATTTTGCCGATATTTCACGAAGCAATAACGCTAGAGGCATGTACGATGGGTCCAAGGATTCGGGAAGACGTCCTCTTTGCTATGGACCACTCGTTGTAATTTTAAAAAATTTTGGAAACGCGATTTTGGGGGTAAACACGTGTTTTTTGTGATTTTTGCCGATATCTCACGAACCAATAACGCTAGAGACATGTACGAGGTGTCCTAGGACTCGGGCTAACACTCCCTTTCAAATGTGGTAGATATTTTTTTTCAAAAAATAATTCACATGGGTCTAACGCCATACATGTTGAAAAAACGTTTTCTTTTTCTTTACCTGTTTATAATGTTCATGAAGCGTGGTGGTTGAGAGAGACGATACGGCTGTGTGTGTGTGTTTCAACGAACCTGTCGCTGACCATGGTGGCTGTGTTCAATAGATTAATCGCTATTTCGGCGGGTCGGTGTATGAAAGAGCGAGCGTGCGTTTTTCTGATATTTTACCTTTAACGTGTAAACGGTGATGAGAACTGGGTTCTATGTTGGTCGAAGCGAGTACAGAAAAACAAACTTGCAGACGAGCAGGAGGTGAAGGTCATTTGAGATTATTGGAAGGCGTTGATCTGATTTGACAAAAGGTGCAATGGAAAAATGATCATCGTGGTGGCAGGGAAGTGCGAAAGGCGTGCACACATGTGTGAAACCACAGGCATGCTAAACCAGTGACATTCTGTCTTGCTTCGTACGTGACAAAATGCAAGTTGACGTGAAATTTGATCTACCGCAGGTGTTCGCTTGGGACGTTATCTGTCCACGTGCGCGATAACTGTTAACAAGTTACATCCTGTTTTGCTGCGTACGTAACAAAATGCTAGTTCAGGTGAAATTTGATCCGGCACAGGTGTTCGCCTGGGACGTTAGCTGTCCACGTGCCTGATAAGAGAATGTTCAAAGCTTGGGAATCGCTGAATCAGTAAAATGTATGATGCAACTTGTGGGAATGATGTCACAACCAATAGATAGGCAAGAGCTGCAAACAGCAGTGGTGGGAGGTGGAGGGGGGAGAGGGGGAGGGGTAATGTAAGAGAGAACACAGGTGGAAAGAGAAAGAAATATGTGGAGCTGAGGACTGTACACATAGAGCTATAGGTGGTGTACAACATGTGTGAATAAATAAAAAGTACACAGGTTCACACAACATGTAGTTTATTGATCCAAGAATTAAACGTAGAGTTAAACCCTAACCATTTGACGTAGAGTTTATTTCCTTTTTGTTTCAACACTTTTTCCACAAGATAATGCTGAGGAAATGCTGTTTTCTGAAGTTCATGGAGATAAAATCTACCTTTAATGGGTTGACGGTTGAGGTCCTCGAGTAAATAGGTGACTGGACTGTCCAAGTTGACTTGACGAATTCGAAATAGTTCAGTCCCCCACTGAGGCGTGTAGCCCTTATTGAAGGCAGACTTAAATTTGCTCACACGAACAAAATCCCCAATGTTCAGTCGGTGACGTTTAGGATCGGCTGTTTTTATGGGGTTGAACAGTTTATCCAATCGCTGAATATTTTTAGTTACGAGACGTGGCTTGGTCCCAATCGTTCTATGTTTGGTGTCATTGTAACGTGATACTAGCTCAGGTAACATGTCCAACCAGCGATAACTGCCCTGAGCGGTAAACGCTTTCCACATATGGGTTTTCAATGTTCGGTTGAACCGCTCGACCACACTGGCTTTCAGATTGCTGTACGTGGTGTAATGGTGAATATCCTTAGATTTGAGAAAACGGGAGAAATCCTTGTTGAAAAATTCTTTCCCCTGGTCGGTTTGTAGCAGCTGAGGTTGACGTTTGGAGTGTTGAATAATATGTTGAAAGGCCTTGGTAACTAGTGGGCCAGACTTGCGACGCACAGGTTCAACAAAGGCCATTTTGGAATAGACATCAATGACGGTCAACATATAGCGTACACCGTCGTTAACGCCAGCATAGGGTATCATTTCAACCAAGTCAGCCTGCCAAAGTTCATCCACACCTCGTGAAATCACCTTGAGTCGTGGATAGTGACGCCTAGCTGGGCGATGCAACTCGTGAGCAATACCCATTTTAATGAGTGAGGGCTTAAACAATAATTTTGGCATTTCGAAGTTCTTGTTCAATTTCTTGAATTTCCCAATCGTGACCGGTGTGGCCAGCTTGACGTGAGGCATGCAACAACTGTAGCCGCTGGACGAGCTTATAGGGATTGTGCCAGTAGGTAACATCCACAAGGGGTTTTAATGGTTTAAAAGTCACTCCCGAAGCGGACACTTTACGACGAATACTTTGACTAGTGGGAAACATTTTTGCAATGATGGTTTTATATTTTTGAGATATATTGGCATTCACTTGTTGCGTGGGATCATACTGTCTTTTGTGAGCATGGGTATCCAATAAAATGGATTTATATTTGTCAAGGTCCTCTGACGTATAATCATGGGAAGAGGGGGTCCGAGAAAAGAGCAGCTTTAACAGTCCTGGCGTTAATTTATAGTTGATGTTTTTAATGACAGCTTTAGTACGAGCAAATTTAATGGATGAATCGCCAATTTTAAAACTATCATCCTCATAGCGAACACCATACGTGGTATCTGTGTTTCCAATAAATAGATCGGTGAAATAGGGTTCCAATGTTAATCCATAATATTTTATTAAAATGGTTTTCAGTTGAGCTTTATGTTGAGGAGTGGCCAAGAGTTGTGAAAACGGAGACGCTCTGGAAGGGCAAGGTGTTTCGACCATGGCCAAGGATTTCTTCTTTCTCAAAAACTCTGCAAGGGGTGCGGCCTTTTTTTGAGGCGTAAACACTTGTTCCTCCTCATCCTCAACTTCACTAACACTAGTCAAATCTTCCTGTTCCTCTTCCTCTTCCTCAGGGTCCTCGTGCAGCGTCTGCGTGGCTTGTGAAACGGTGGGTATCGTTTCAGATGGCTTGAAAGAGGGTTTCAACATGGCTTTTAGTGGAGGTGCTAAATGTTGCTGAATAAACAAAGCATGATTGGCACGTGATTGTTTCAATTGACGAAACTTTTGGCGAATAGTATTTTTTGCTCTAATAATATGCTTTTTCAATTGACTCTCTGCTAACGCCATGGTGTCTTGACAAATGACTTGATGGGGAATGAGACAGGGCCTTAAATAGCAATAAAATGATCAAACCCTAAGCGATACCGTCCTTGATTGAGTTCACTTTGTTTGTCAATCACTAAACAGGCATGACGTTGAGTGTTCCAGCACTTGGCACACAATTCTGTAAACATTTGAAAGGTCATGTCAGGATTCACATGTTCATTATAAATGTGACGACTGTTCCTATCGTCCTGACGAAATAAAACAATGACATTGGCATTGTCACGAATCAACTGTTTGGACATTTTAGAATACGTTTGCCCAAGATAGAAGCAATCGATATGTTTGTGTCGACCCATGCTGAAATAGCTTTGAATGATGCCTTGACGTTCAGTGGATACATCATCGAAAATCATGAGTGAATCAGGCTTTACCTCATTCGGTGAAATCACATTTTCTTGCATGGAAAATGTAAAATAACCCATATTCTCTTTTTGTAATCCAGACATGACTTGATCCAGAAACACGTAGAGGGGTTGGTAGAGAGATTTTGCAAAAATATAAATATTTTGAAAACGCAGACCATTGGGCGCTGTAATGAGCGTTAGCAACAGATTAGTCTTTCCACAGCCGGAAGGCCCCACAATGATGCAGCGAATGGAAGATGGAAACAGTGAACCATGGCGTTGTTCACGTGATGTGGGACAGAGATGGGAAACCATGTCCCCCACGGGGAATGACTCTTGCTGCTTAATAATCTTCATGTCAACTAAGGCTTAGACAGGCTAGCCGGCTGTGTATATACAGGACACCGAACCTTGTCATAGAAACAGTAGACTGCTACTACAGGTTGACGATGGATGTCTTTGGACGTGCGTTGATGGCCAAAGCTAGGCCTGTCCTCATACATGATCCTAAACAGGAAACAGATCCTGCTAATAAACACTATGTGGATAGGTCAGTAGTGCCACGCACAAAACAGGGAGATTATGACTTTAAGGGAAAGCGGTTAACCCATGTAAAACATCCTCAAGTGTCTACAGACGTTACTACGAAAAAGTATGTGGATAACAAAGTGTATGAGTTTTATGACAAAGTGCCCCAGCTTATGGTGAATGGCTATAGCGCTAATCACCATCGGATTATTCACGTGGAAGACCCACAAGACGAAGACGATGTCTGTACCAAGCGTTACGTGACCCATGAAATGAAAAGGCTTTATAAATTTATCCCATCTGTGTTTTTAGTGTATCTGACAAATGAAAAACCTGTGAATGACAGAAACCATTTACCGCTAGTCCATGATCAGCACTTGACCTATGTGCTTGCTTCGGGTTTAAGCCACTATCGATTACACTATGATGGAACCATTCACATCAAATATGCCATACCTGATGAGAACCATTTACAAATAAAGATAAATGGTCATAGGATGTTGGTCCATGACCATGAAATGGTCAATGCAGGTGACGAATTATCCTTTCACCTCATGTTGACATGGGATGAAAAGCAAGCGGGGAAAACCATAAACGACTTCCCACTTTATGTGGAATTGGAATATACAGCCATGAAATAACCATCTGACGTTAGTTGTGATTTAAACTTTCGTGTGAAAGGTTGTTGGTCATTATCATCATGGTGAAACAAAGGTATGCAGTGAGAAAGACTAAAAAAAGGACTTTGTCCTTGGCAAAGCCAGGGTTTTCAACATTCGTGGCCAAGCCCTTGCGAAAGAAAAAAAGAAAAAATAATGTATTGACCATAAGGAAAGCCCTTCGAGCAGCACAGAGACAGGTTATTCCAAAACGTCGGCGACAGGTTTCAAACCAAGGGCGAGTGATTCCCGTCCCCAAACGAGCGGGATTTTTACCTGCATTATTTGCCGGGTTGGCTGCTCTGGGCTCACTTTTGGGCGGTGCCAGTGCAGTGGCGAAAACCATTAAAGCCGCGCAGCAGGGCAAGCAACAACTCAAAGAAAGTCAGCGACACAATGAAACGATGGAAGCGATTGCCATGGGGGCTAGAAATGCCAATTTAAAGCCAGCCTTTTATCAACAAGGATTTGGGATTTCACCATTTCGAAATATTAAAAAAAAAAATTTAACCTCTGCCATAGCGAGACATGCCCTGACGCATCAACAAGTGGAAAGCTATGCTAAACAACTAAAGCTTTCTCATTTTCGAGGTGTGTTTATGCGAAACCAATTACCCCCACGACCCTGGAAACAGGAATGTGCTGTTGTCAATTTGGATGATCACCGAGGACCAGGAACGCATTATGTAGCTTATGTCAAAGAGGGATCCACGGTATGGTACTTTGACAGTTTTGGGAATTTGCCCCCGCCCATGGAACTAGTGACCTATTTTGGAAACAGGATCAAGATATATTATAATGTGAAACGAGAGCAAACGTTTAACAGCCAACAGTGTGGACGTTTGTGTTTAATTTTTTTATATAAGACGCTGCATAAGCAAAAACGCCACCAGTATGTCGGCAGAAAGTAAAACGTTTACAGTGCATGGACGTGGACCTGAAGTCAGCCTAGACTTCTACCCGCCTATCGAATTGAGTGAAAAACCCTATGGTTTAGGACTTGTTTCTCTTGAAACGTACAATCGAATATACAACATACGTGAAAATGTGAACAACAAGTTTTACTATGATGATTCTGTGCTCACCTTGAACTCTGGTGGATACACGATCGATGATATTTATGAACACATTTATGTGGTGTTGATCAATCAATATGGTTTAAAGTCATTTCTCGACGGAACGCACAAGTTTGAACTTGTAGGAAATACCAACACTCATCGCTGCAGTATTTTCTCCTCATTCAACGTTGACTTTAAAACACACCCCGATTCCATTGGTCCATTACTAGGATTTAAACCACGTGTGTTGGAGCCCAACAAAAAACATGAATCAGACCATGAAGTGAAATTCATTGAGGACCATCATGTGTCAGTGACGTGTAATATTATTAGCCAAGTGTACACCAATCAGGAACCATCGCATTCACTTTATGACTTTATTGTGACATCGCCCAATGGCTATATTATTCGTGAAAACCCTCCAGTGGTGCTTTTTCATGCTGTGGCTGTTGATAGTATTAGTAATATAACATTAAGACTGATCAATAGAGATCAACAACTCATTGATCTAGATTCTACCACACCAGTGACTTACAAGTTGGTGCTAAAGCCACTATGAAGTTTGTGTATAAAGCAACAACACCGTCTAGGAATGGTGTTAGTTGTTTGCCACGTGAATACACGTTAACATCTCAGAACAAGCAGATTTTACAGCATTTGGGTTACCACGTCAACCCTCATGATGAATTCTATCCTAGAGATAGCGAACCGCATCGAGGAGCAACCAGGAGTGGTAAGAATTGATCTCCATTCCTATCAAGCTCAAACACCTGGACTCAATAACAATGATGAAATTCAATTTGTTATCAACAACCAAGATATTTACACCCTACCGCATGAAAGTGTCATTCAGATTGAAGGTCGGCTCACTAAAGCCGATGGCTCTACACCCACCACATCCAAGTTGGCCAACCATGGTTTGGCCTTTCTGTTTTCTGAAGTGCGGTATGTCATTAACGATATCGTGGTGGATAGCACTCGAAATGTGGGCATTTCCAGTGTCATGAAACTATACCCCTCTTATAGTGAGGAAGACGGTAAAACACTTTGCATGGCAGGTTGGTGTCCTGACTCGACCAATGACTGGATGGTACACACCGATGGAACCTTTACTGGATATTTACCTCTTAAACTAATTCTAGGCTTTGCTGAAGATCACCAACGCATTGTGGTCAACGCAAGGCAAGTGCTTTATCTGGTGAGAGACAGGAGTGATAACAATGCACTCAAGGGAGCTGACAATGCCCCCATTGATTCAAAAGTTCAACTACAACGCTTGCTATGGAAAGTGCCTCATGTGACCCTTAACGATAGCAAAAAACTGGACATACTCAAAATGGTAAAGAGAGATATGCCTCTACCCATGGAATTTAGAAGCTGGGCACTCCATGAGTATCCGCTATTGCCCACCACCAACACACACAGTTGGTCTGTAAAAACAGCTCGCTATACAGAGAGACCTCTCTACCTGATCGTGGGATTTCAAACGAATCGCAAGTATCAACAAACCAAAGATGCCACGCAATTTGATCACCTGCAATTGAGAAATGCACGTCTTTTCCTCAACGGAGCTGTGTTTCCCTATGAAGGACTGGATTTGGATTTTTCAAAAAATAAGTTTGGGCCCCTGTACGACTTGTTTTCTAAATTTCGATGGTCGTATTATCAAAAAGAGAACGGCCCCATGCTACTACCCCAAGCGTTTAAGGCAAGAGCACCACTGATTGTTTTTGACTGTTCATACCTGGAAGAGTCTGTCAAGCCATCCAATATCGACATTCGACTAGATTTTGAAACGCATGACAATGTACCAGCCAATACGACGGCCTACTGTTTGATTATTCACCACAAACAAGTCAACTATTATCCACTGTCCAACCAAGTGACGAGTGTATAAATAACAGGTCATCCCACGTCAAGCCGCTCAGTCATGTCTTGCTTTAAAGCCTCAAGAGACGTTACATCCATGAATTTAAACTCTGAGGAACAACGTTTCAAGACTTTTGCCACATGGCCAGTGCCTTTCATAAACCCTCAAGCCTTGGCGGCCGCTGGATTCTACTATTTAAAAACAAGAGATGAAGTGAAATGTGCCTTTTGTCCCATCATTATAGACCAATGGCAGGAGGGCGATGAACCCATGCAGGAACATCAGCGCTGGTCACCCACCTGCCCCTACCTGTGCAGAATGAAAGTGGGAAATATACCCTGTCATTCAAGCTATCCCTCGCTTGTGTCTTTGGGTGATGAAAAAAAAAACAAGTTACGATACGTGTGGACCGTATGGTATCCATGGTGCTTCGGTGAGCAGCTCACCATCAAAAACGCCTAGTTTAGAGACATTGGGACATCATCGGTGTTATGGACGTTACAAACACAAGAGACTATATTGTTGTATCAGTTGCTATCGTCCTTATCCTAAAATGAGAAAAGCCTGTAAGACGTGTTATGATAATAAAATGATGTAATTCTTAAATTCTAATTTTTGCATGTCCCCCCCTGTCCTACCCTAACCTTCTTTTTTGAAACTAGCATGGCAGGTAAGTCCATGCCATGATCACACCTGATCGTCCGTCAGTCGTCAGTTGAACTTGGTCCAGGCAAGCGTCAACATGTTGCGCACACTCATTGTGGATTGTCAAGGGTTTAAAATTGGTGACAACAAATTTATATTTAAACAAGTGGCCATGATCGATTGTACCACGTTTTGGATATCACAAGCTACGCATTTGCTATTTAAACCACCCCATGCTTTTGATTTGTTGTGTGAAAAAGACCGTAAACAAACCCAGTGGATTGAAAATCATAGGCAACTAGACTGGAATCAGGGAACCATTTCCTATAAATATTTGGACGTGGTCATGAAAGCACACTTGTCCTCGGCCAATGTGGTATTTGTGAAAGGTAATGAAAAACGTCAATGGTTGCAACCATTTTTGGCGTCTTACTGCCAATGTATCGACCTCATGGAGTTGGGCTGCCCCTCCCTGCAAACGCTCATGGATACTTGTTCCTGTGGCAACATTACCCATACAGCCCTATCGCATGCGTGGCATCTCTTTCATTGGTTAACCACTCATGCCTGCTGGGAGTTGTTGAACAAAATTATAACTCAAGATTTACCTGTGAATGACGTCAGTGAGATTTCTACAAGCGACGTGTAAACATCTACAGCACGTGATACCATGGAGAAAGGCAATGCTACGGACAAAGCCATCGGCAAGTTCTTTGTGTGCAAAAAGAAACTAGACAGTTTTACCAAAGAGGAACTCTTGGCGCTGCCCAAGTCGTTCATTTATTATGTGGCCGCCAACGCGGTCAAAGAAATCTGGCAACATGTACCAAAATCATGGACTCAAGATCCTGTGTTGAGTGAATTGCAACCCTGTACGGATTACGATCACCATAAGCAAGTGGCCATGGCAAAAATACCGTCTATGCGTCAGTGTGCGACTTGCCAGCTAGTGAAACTGTATCACGGTCATAAAAGTCCATGTAAAGACTTTGTTGAATCATTCCACGGGTGTCATGGCGAGAAAAAGCAACAACAACTACAACAACAAACACAAACATCGTCCACAGAGGAGGAGGAAGACCAAACCTTTTTACCATCAATGGAAAAGGATATGCCAGACCTGTACTGGCAATGGCGTCATTGACAAAGTGATTCAATACTTACCTTTCGAAATCCATCTTCCAGGTTATCGTTTTTGTGGCCCTGGAACTCGTCTCGAAAAACGTTTACAACGTGGTGATGTACCCATTAATCTTTTGGATCAAGCATGCAAGGAACATGACCTTTCTTATCGCCATAGTCATCCTGGTTTAAGACATGTGGCAGATAAATTGTTATTAAAGAAAGCTAAACAACGTTTCACATCCAGTGATGCCTCAGTGGGTGAAAGGATGGCAGCCCTAATTGTCATGAGTGCTATGAAAGGAAAGTTGATGATGCATGGACATAAACATTGAGGAGTGAGGAATTGGGATTTGTTTGTATTCTATTTTTCTTTTGTCAATTCACTATGAAATAAAAAACAAAGGTATACCAGAGCACGATGTTTTGTGTTTTTATTATTTATAAAAAACCATGATGTTGATGGCTGATTTCTCATTTTCACATTTCACACATTGCCATTTTGCTAATTTGCAATTTACAGTTTTTGAAAACGTTCGTTTTGATGATATGGATTTTTCCATTTTGCTGATGACACTTTTTAAAGAATGACCGTTTGAAGTTTTTGAATTTTCATATTTCACACATGCCCATTTCCAGTTTTTAAAAATGTCCGTTTTAAGTTTTGCGTTTTTGGTGATATGGAAACATGGATTTTCCATTTTGCTGTTTTCACATTTTTCCCTTTGGTGTATGTCGAAAGTTGAGATTTGACAATGATGTTGATGCACGTGCATGACCATGACGATGCTGCAGTGAGTTTATGGGTGTTTGGAGAAACGTCGAGGTCTACGACTACTGCAGGTAAGACTGTTTTTACAAAATAATGTCTTTTGACTGCCACATTTCAATGAAAAAACAAAACTATTGAAAACAAAATGAGTATATAAGTGACCATTTACCCCCCTCCCCACCCACCCACCCTACCTCACCGTGTTTGCTCTGGTCAATCATACACACCAGTTTTCTCTCTCCACTCATACATTCACACCTGTCTTTGGCAACAAACACAACCACTTTATTTATTCCCAAAAGCACATTCTCGACATGCACACTCATCCCAAAAGAACTTTTTAGTTTATCATTTACATTATGAAAAATAATTAAATACTATTTATTAAAGTTACTAAAAATCTTACTTATTTCATATTTACAAAAAAACTCAACTTTGTACAGCGTTAAAAGAATCAAACTATTTACCAATCAAAAAATTTAAAAAAAATAAGGTTGCATAGAACTTTTAAAGAGCAAAAGGTCCAAGTGGGTTGTCACTATTTTACAAAATCTACTATTTACAATTGCAGAAACCAATATTTACAAAATACTAAATCTACAAGTTACATAAAGCTATGTCCCATAAACGATTAAACAATGAAATCACACCTTCTCCTCCTTGCGATCATAACCCCAGGGCAGGCTGGTGAGCAGGTCATCAGCCCACACACGCTTGTTATCCATGGAGGCTAGAGTGCGTTTTCTCTGTTCCACAAGATACAAATGATGGTTGCTGGATTGTATCCTGCACTGTGTATGAGACATAGCTTTGCCAGTGCGTAAAACCGCTAGATAGTCATCAACACGTAGCGATTTTACCACTGCCCTACCTACACCTTTTGCTCTTTTGGCTTCCTTACAGTCGAGTGTGCGGTAAGCATACATTTTTGAAGCCAAACCTACGAATTCCGTCATAATGGAATCACCGCATTCATCTTTTAAAACGCCCATTTCCTTCTTGTTTTTTATGGGCAGCTGAAACACATTGTCAGCGCTATAGCAAGAGGTGTCGAACCAGTCACTATGTTGCCTCATGACGTCATAGGGGTTGCAGTGGCGAATGTGGTAAATGAATGAGTCCGTGTCCATATACAAAAGAGAGACGTCCTCAAAATGGCGTTTGGCAAACTCATAGTGGAATCGATACATGACCGATTTAGAAAAGTCTAAAATGACTTGACCCAAGTAAATGGGCTTATCCATGGTCACGCTGGTCTTACTCATTTCAATAGTAGCCAAATCCTCATCGATAATTTTGATCGATTTGAAATTTGGCTTGGCAATGTACCGCCGGGCACCCCACTGCCCCTCCCAGACATTCACCAATTTAATGTCACGGTATTTGCGGACATTCTCCATGGATTTGCCATAGATGCAGTTGTTCATTAATTTAAAAAAATTAATTTCAAACTGCTGTGTTGCCATTTGTCGGTGCTCTGTGTTGAGTCGCATGTATGGCTCAAGCCATGCTTTTTGAGCAAAAGAAATACCCCTGTGGATTTTCTTCAACACCAAGCCTTGGGCGAGGCATTGCACCAACATTTGGATATGTAGCACATACCGATTTTTGTTGTAAAGTGTGCCCATGAGTTTTTCAATTTTCACTTTACTGTCAGGGGGAACCATTTGCTCAAGACAGAATGGGAAATCGGCATGTTCATCATACAAGGATGAGGGATATTCAATATCCACTTCTAGCACATATCCACGGCCTGTTTCTTGGCTAGCCTTGATCACATCAAATTCTGACACTTGTTTGTCTGTCAGCCAAGCAAACTTCCCATAGGGCAAAGGCTGACTCATGGCGTAACCGTACAAATTATTCACGTCATAGTACATTAAGTACGATTCTGGTTTGTCTGGTGAATAATCAGGCATGTAGACATTGTTCGCTTTGGCATGGCGCTGGTTAAGTGACACAAATCCGCCACGAATGCCCTTTTCAAAAAATAGAACCATGTCTACGTCAGTGAGTAAATCCAATTCCACTTGAGTGTATTTTAAAGCGGCATCAAACGAGAGTCCAGGACTCGTGTAATAGTGAGCCGGGTCAAGACCGTAAATGTGTTGACACAAGTTACGGAATTTTTCAAACACATCAGTGAGCAGCAATACATCCAGTTTTAGGTAATGCAAAGCATATTCACTTAGCGTGTTCATGCCAAACACTCGCCAAACTTGACATGCATGTGCATAGTCTTCATCGGAAATGGTACTGCGTGTTAGTTTGGAGTAAAATTTCTCTTGTGGTGGGAGTTTTCTTTGCTTTAACACGTCCCAGCTGTTGCAGAAATCATACGGGAATATACCTTTCCGAATGCACAACTGAAATTGCTCAGGATCATTAAAATGCATTCTAGTATTTTTTAATTCCTCCTCATTCAAGCCATTCACAAGGCTGTCTAGCGAGGATGCCATAAACTTAAAGGAATCCAAAAATCGAATGCTAAAGTCGCCCAACCACCATGTCAGGGCTGTAAAACGCTCATGGTTTTGGGGAATAATGGTAAACGAGCCCTTGTTGACATGACCCAATTCACGAATCAAAAACTGAATGTCATAATTCGCCAGATTGTGGAAAAAGACAGCGATGAAACGAGGAGCTGGAAAGTTTAAGTTGCATTTGCTGTGCGCAGCTCCACGAAACTCCCCCGTAAAGTGCGAGTGGTCTCTGACTTTTTTCTCTCCACTTAAAATAGGCTTTTCGCAAATATGACATGTCGTGGCATGCTCATACTGCTGCTGCTGTTCTGGAGATAGGCTCATGGGTACTGGGTGGTTTAGTAATTCCTGTACATGATCGACCAACTTAACAAGTTCATCCAAGAACCATTTGGCACAATCTGGCCCCTGACGGTATTTGTAAACGGATTGTGTGGGGTCATAGGCACACACCACATTAAATCCTATGGCAAAAGGTTCATGTTTTTGAATGGGTGTGGTTGAGCTCATGGAGGGATCTGGTTCACATCCCGCCATGGGTGTAGTGAGAGCTTCAAAATCTGCATATACCACATAGGGAACAGTGTCATGCTTGTGAATGTCCTTATACTTTAACACAGCCTTGTCCCCTTGTGGCAATATCAGTCTCACCGCTTCCTGAGAAACGCAATCCACCCTATGACGTTCCAAAAGCGTAGGTGTTTTAAAATATTGCAAGCATCGATCACAAATATGTTTTACACAAGTGTGCTTAGACACTTGTCTGCTTAGCAATCTACTCAGGCTTTTAATTAGGCAATAATGATTCACCTCTCCTACAGATAAATATAAAAGATGAATGTGGTGTCGTTTCGGTTCTTTTGTGGCATAAAAAGGACCCACAATCTCATCACCATCAAGGCCATACACCATGAACGAAAAGTCCTGGTTATCTTGTTCAAACCTATGGATCTCGGTTAAGTCCATAGGGAACGATACTCGAGTTAAATTTAACGTTTGTTTTAATTCATCAAACTTGGCCTTGTACTTTGCTGGTCTGTTAACATGACGATCTTGAGCTGGCTGCAAGTACGCAGCCACAGCCCACAGAAAGCAATCATTGTCATGGTTCTCAATATTCACCACAGCCTTTTTCGAAGCTATGGCTGGCGGTGTTTTAATATAGCTAGACCCAGCATTCAACGGGTTGAATTGACAAATGTTGATTTGTAAATGATGAATTTTGTCTAAGGCTAGACCACTCGGTCCTTGTTGCAGTTTATCAAATTTTGACAGCAAGGCATTCACCACGTGGGTTTCATACCACTGTTCCAAATTATGGGCTATGAATAGCTCTTGCATTTTACTGCAAATATAGAATGTCTCTTTATGCTCTACATCCTTCTTTTTATATACGAAATCGCACACTAGTTCTGTATTCACCTTTAAAGCCGTATGCAACCTTTGCGCTGTACAAATTTCAATTTTAAAAATTTCAAAACAAGATTCTAAAAATTCTTTGGGAATCGAACTTTTTCTAACATTCACTATGCGGCCAGAGCACACACGCGATTTGAAACAACTGTTTAGGGGTTCCCAAGTTAACGTATCCGCAGCAGTAAAAGACATTATTTTGAAAGAACACTCTCACCTGAGTTTTCAGCTGTAGACTGCTTGACAATGGTTCCACTCTAAAGCCACTTGGTTTTCAACTGTATTTGCTATAGCAGTGAACCCTTTTTTTCCAAATATCTAAAAAGAAATAAAATAAACCACCATAAGTATATCCATTCCATATAGTTTATGCATTTCATAAACAAAACAAAATCAAACAGGTTATATATTTAAAAAAAAATATCTCACCTTCACGTGTAATGCTTTGCTATATTCCCGTCTCGTGGGCTAGTGTGGAAATGGTTTCCCCTTCTATCGGTCTGTCTTTCTCTTTCTTTAATATATTTCCCACAGACACACGACAGGTAGGCTATACACGTTATCTGCAAACAAATAAATAAATAAAATCATTAATTACCTAATCAATAAATAATTGCATGTATTTATATAAAAATCGATAAATATATAAATAAATATATACCTACCCCACAACAAGGTTAAATATTTTCCACCAACACCAAAACTGATAAACGCAGTGTGTTCAAAGGTAGTCACCTAAGTGAGCGTGGAAATGATAACGACATGTCTTTATATATGCTACGTTGCATGTATAATCTTTTTTTTTTTCCCCACGCTTTGACCATTCTGTTATCAGGCACGTGGACAGCTAACGTCCCAGGCGAACACCTGTGCCGGATCAAATTTCACCTGAACTAGCATTTTGTCACGTACGCAGCAAGACAGGATGTAACTTGTTAACAGTTATCGCGCACGTGGACAGATAACGTCCCAAGCGAACACCTGCGGTAGATCAAATTTCACGTCAACTTGCATTTTGTCACGTACGAAGCAAGACAGAATGTCACTGGTTTAGCATGCCTGTGGTTTCACACATGTGTGCACGCCTTTCGCACTTCCCTGCCACCACGATGATCATTTTTCCATTGCACCTTTTGTCAAATCAGATCAACGCCTTCCAATAATCTCAAATGACCTTCACCTCCTGCTCGTCTGCAAGTTTGTTTTTCTGTACTCGCTTCGACCAACATAGAACCCAGTTCTCATCACCGTTTACACGTTAAAGGTAAAATATCAGAAAAACGCACGCTCGCTCTTTCATACACCGACCCGCCGAAATAGCGATTAATCTATTGAACACAGCCACCATGGTCAGCGACAGGTTCGTTGAAACACACACACACAGCCGTATCGTCTCTCTCAACCACCACGCTTCATGAACATTATAAACAGGTAAAGAAAAAGAAAACGTTTTTTCAACATGTATGGCGTTAGACCCATGTGAATTATTTTTTGAAAAAAAATATCTACCACATTTGAAAGGGAGTGTTAGCCCGAGTCCTAGGACACCTCGTACATGTCTCTAGCGTTATTGGTTCGTGAGATATCGGCAAAAATCACAAAAAACACGTGTTTACCCCCAAAATCGCGTTTCCAAATTTTTTTAAAATTACAACGAGTGGTCCATAGCAAAGAGGACGTCTTCCCGAATCCTTGGACCCATCGTACATGCCTCTAGCGTTATTGCTTCGTGAAATATCGGCAAAATCACAAAAAACACGCGTTTACCCCAAAATCGCGTTTCCCAAATTTTTTTAAAATTACAATGAGTAGTCCATAGCAAAGAGGACATCACCCTGAGTACTTGGACCTGTCGAACACACCTCTAGCATGATTGGTTCACGAGATATCGGCAAAATCACAAAAACATGTGTTTACCCCAAAATCGAGTTTCCAATTTTATTAAAAATTATAACGAGTGGTCCATAGCAGAGAGGACGTCACCCCGAGTCCTTGGACCTGTCGAACATGCCTCTAGCATGATTGGTTCGCGAGATATTAAAAGCACATGACCTTTTAGTTTTGGTCTTTTAATCAAATAAAGAGGCTATAGGAAAGTAGGGGACATCACTACGAGTGCTAGGACACCCTGTATGTTCTAATCCCATGTTTGGTTAGCGAGATATCAAGTTCGGGGCAAATACGAGGGTGGCTCAATAAAAAGTGGTCCAGCTTTCCCCTTACCACACTACTTACAAAACACAAATTTTTGCTCTAGCGACTTGAAATTTATTTTGGGGGTAGAGGGCATAGGGACCTTTCATTTATGTCAAATAAACGTTTTTGTAGAGTTCCTAGTTTCCAAAATATAGGATTTTCAAAATTCGAGTGTTTTGAAAAAAAAAACATAAAAGTAAAAAAGTTTCATTATAGAAAATAAAGGGCATAAAGACCATTCGTTTGAGCTATGGCACAACGTTCTATCATTTTTTGGTTTTCAAACTATCACCAACTTTCGAAAACAAAAAAATTCAAAGAATTTTTGAAAAATATAATACATGGTCAATAGGAAAGAGGACGTCAGCTCGAGTTCAACGACACCTCATATGTCAACATCCGACCATGGGTTCGCGAGATATCAACAAATATTACATGGCTGAGACTTAGTAGTAACGACATGTATGTTCTGAAGTGGGGCAGAAGCGCCACCACTCCACTACTGAGGTGTGATCATCACTTCGCCCAGGCGGCCTCACCTGCAAAGCGAACAGGGGCCTCATGAGGGATAGGAAGGGATGGAAGAATGGGATGGATAGGCGAGGAAGAGGGAAGGAGGCGGCCGTGGCCTTACAGTAGGTACTGAGCCAGAATTTTGCTGTATACTTGAACCCTGATACGACAGCGAGACGTATTTTGAAATTATTGTTTGGCATTAATTTGGCTGCAGGCTTTAGGAGCAATACACTCGTCATTCACTTAGGAGATAGATAGGCAATCCCGCCATGCTCTTGATCACGTGGACAGGACATGCTCACTAACTTATTTCTGCAACTGTCTGATGCACATATAGGATGATAATCGACAGAGTTCGATTGTCAACCTCGATACAAGGAGAGATGTATCATGGGTAGACTGCCAGCTGTGGCGTGTCTGCGAGCAGTTCTGAAATCACAGACACTTGAGTTTTGTGACACACGGAGTGAACGTGCTATCGTCTCTGTAAGAAAAGTTTCGTTAAACACGCAGTCGTACGAGTGTACTCTAATCACGGCGCGGAGCGAACAGGCGGATTGCTTCATAGCAACATGCGGTTGTTCGTATTTCTGGCGTGTTTGACATAACCCAGAAAATAGATATATGCGAGTGAGCTTAGTTATTGCATGGACTTGTCAGTACAAACTCCACGATGAGGAAATCTACTACATATATGGTTGAAATGCAGGAAAGCATTAATATTATCAAGAACAATACGACTGGACTTTATTGTGAGAATCTAGCTGCTGTAGCAATGTTGGGCTAAGCAGATAGTACAGGAATACATTGCAGAGGCAGGATTGATCATTTGGAATGACAACCTTATAAATACTACAATTAATAAAAAGAAACCATTGTAGGCGTTCGTTCTGATCCAGTGGTTTTGAAGTACATGAGAATGAAGAAACAACTCCAAATGAACGAAACTGCTTTTCTGATAACGTCGAGGGAGCCTTGTACAAGTAATATGTAGGAACTCCGTTTCGTAGACAGTGGTTTTCGAGTTAGGAGGAAGTTGGTTCGATGACTTACAGCTCCAGCCATGGACTACTCAGGGATGAGGGTCCAGTTCCTGAAAGGAATGTATATTCCTTTACTTTCTTCAATCTCAACCAGAACATCGCCCAAGGTAGCTGGAAAACTTTTCTTTCTTGTAGACAGTAGACTTTGTCACTTTTAGTTCGTCACTTTTCACCAATATTTTATTAAATAGTATGAAATTCATTCGAAGACTAGATTTGGTTCTTTGTATCATTTATGTCGGAGAGTGTAATTTATTTTGTAGTTAACAGTAAACGTAATGCTATTTAGAGCATTACATGTGTTTTTTTGAAAATTTTGGAAATAAAACCAAGCATTGAATTTTGTTGGGAAGACATATGCAGCATAATTAGGACCAAGTCGACGATATTTTTGTATAAGAATAGCGATTAGGAAGAAGATGGCCACACACACGTGCTCTTGAACTATTCCAAAAATATTTCAGTGATATTCTTCGTTTGGACCTATGACATTCTAGTAGACATTTCTTTCTTTTAGAAATGATAGTTCATTTTCATCATTATTTTCCATGGGTATGGAATCGTAGAAATCGTCCAGCGAGAACAATTGTGAATTGATTGTCGAGGCATTTGTAGCCTACTTTCATATTTCTTTTAGATTAGAGATTTTTTTAAACTGAAACTTTAGTTCCTTCAGTCTTCAGCTTGTGTTATTTTAATTCGTTTTTGGTAGGCTCTTGGCTAGATCATCGTTTGATTTAATGGTTTGCGTGTATCTATTGATACGATAATAGACTCCTTTCCATGGTGTAAATCTCACGTGTTTTCTTCTGAGTAGTTAAGCCGTTTTTCGAGTTTGGATAGGCGAAACTGAACCGACTATTTTACTAGTGTCTATCTACGATTTTTTATATATAAGTTATTATGGAAATAATTATACATATATATATATATATATAAATTAACAGTTCAAACAAGTATAACAGAATTTGTCATAGACTTAAATGACGATAATTTATGGAAGTAGATAATACAACTTATCTAATAAATTGTTGAAAATTGTTGTGTGAAGTTGGGAAAGAGGTACTCTGTGACACTTCTATATTCGTCTACGATAAGGCGTGATATCTTCAGAGTAATTATTGAAAGGTTTTGAGTTTAATTACGTTTGGGAAAAATTCTTGACAGCATTGGAAAGCTGAATTAATGTATTGAAATTTAATGAATACGAATTTATTGTGCTAATGAAGCGAATATTTGACATCATTGGATGGTCAACATTAATATTGTATAATGTACTCGAAGTCTTATGTGAAGACATTAACGTAGTCATTTCGTTTTGTAAGAGTGAAATTAGCTTTTGAGCTATCACTAATTTGAATAGGAAGTTGTTGTGAACGTGAATTGGAATCACGAATGTTTCTCTTAAATGCCAGTATTAATTCAAGTAACCCTACGTTTTTATTCTTGCCTATTAAGATTTACCGGAGATGGATTGCTTATATCGTGACACACATATTTAAGTGACACAGCCACTTTTCGAATAACTTTAATTAATTCATGCAATATAATACATTTGATATTTCAGTGATTTTAACAAAAATATACTGCATTCATGGAAGCATCTGGATAGTTAATAAACTATTTTCTAACTTTTAATACTATTCGATTATCTTAATTGAATGTTGATTGCAACAAATTAAGAGAATTATAACCTTGAGATATACTTGTCGAATTAAATGGAAATGGGCAGCGATAATAACAAAATCCTAACTAAGGATATAATCTGTATATAAAATGTAAGATATGTATAAATTTTTTATAAGGGCATAGCATCAGTGCATGATTTAATATTGTATTTTTCATGTAATGTGTTCAATGAATGAGATATTTAAATACTGCGATTTAGAGCAGTAAGTTGGGGCCTTATTATAGGCGTTTATTGAAACTTTATTTCGTCATTTGATTTAGAGAAGCTTTCTTTATTTTTGTCTAATTGACAGACATACACCATTTGCCAGTTAATAAACTGAATTTAATTTTAAAAAATTCTTTGAACGACTGGTGTTTTCTATTAGAAAAGGGAGTGCGTTAGGAGGACCAGTGGGTGTTTTTTTCTTGAGTTTGCTTAAAATTAACGCCCGAGATACTTTCGTTTTGTTTTAGAGTCTCTTGTTCGAGTTCTTTTAAGAGCTTCGTTTCATTGTAATATATACACCACTGGCATCATCGTATCGCATTCTTTAATATCGACGTATCCTGATCCCTGGATGATCCTAGTTGGTAGATTTTTAGGGGTTATTTCAGCCGGGAACTTCTAGAATCTACGATCCAGCTTTTCCATCGGATTTCAACAGGTAAGACCACGTGGATTACGGGTACATCTATATATGGCGTCCCAACCTATGGGGACTTCGAATTGGCATTCTCGAGTTCTCCAATGCTAATCCCATGTGTGAGAATCCATTTTTATGAGGTTATTGAGTTTAGCAGTTTTCGAGCGATGTAGTCGTTAGCAAAATTTTCTTTGGCACTGCTACGATTATACACGTCGAATTCGTTGGGAATTCACGTTTCTTCAAAACGTGAAGATGAGTTTACTCAATCTACCTGGCATACAGATAGAATTATCGCCATTGCTTAAATTTATTTGTTTTGTGTGTGCCTAGTAAAATGGAATTTGATTGATTACGACATGATCATAAAAGACATTTCTAGGATTTTTTATGGATCATCGTGGTCAGATGGGACATGACACGGGGCCATTTTTCACTCCATGCTTGTCGGCCATTTCGTGTTAGTCACCGGCGATGATTATTTGTAGATCATCTGTAATGATAGAATCACTTTCTTTAATAATAAAATAAATAATTCAGCATCTCAACTTTAATTTAAACCGTTTCTAATATAAATCACCGTCGTTGCATTCCTCCTCTTTTCTTATAGACTTAATTTATATAATAAGTTTAGAAGCAAAACGAAATACAATGCTTGTATTGGTGAAAGGGGTCATTCTAAATGTGTCGATTCTGCTATTTATGTATTGCATTCCTGTGTTTTCTATAATTGTATTTATCATGACAGCTGTGTCAAATGAGGACATTGCCAATATGTTGACGGCAATACAGGAGAAGATGGGCAGTCACACCAATGAATTAGCTGAGATCAGGAGTAATTGCCAAACTAGTTTTGACAATATCAACGCCATTGTCAATAAGAATACTGAATTAGTTCACAAATCTGTAGGGGAGAATTTGAAGGCAGAGATTAGTCAAATGCACTTGTCCCTCAAATATCATCAAGATAGTAATCGCAAGATTTCAGCTAAAACTAAAGATATAAAAGAAAAGATAGATGATATAGAAACGGGCATCGACAGTGTGACGGCCGATGTCAGGCTTGTTCAACTTGATATTAGTAATATTAATGTAGAAGTTAGCCATGTTAGATCTAATGTTGCATCATTAGAAGTAAGAGCCATAAGCACTGAAATAAATTAGATTCAACTGAAGGCAAATTAGATGCATATCAAGTTGATATAACTGCAATGCAGGATAAAATAAATTCAACTGAAAATAAAATAGATTCGACTGAGAAAAAGATAGATGCCACTCAGGCTAAAATTAACCTAACAGAAGACATTGTAACTGGTATACGATCTAGTATTTCTACCATAAAGGAGGATGTTAGAAATATTAAATCGGAACTAGACAGTAACCAAAAAGAAAATAAAAATAGCTTAGATGCATTGCAATTGCAGTTTTCAAACGAAGCAATTACAACGCAAGAAACTCTAGCCAAATTAGAGGGTGATATGGCCCAACTTAAGGAAAAGGTTGAAGAACACAACAAGGTCTTGAGAAAGGATATAGAGATCGATCTCAAGGCTATTGTTAACGATCAAGTGACCATCTTAAGGGGGGAAATCACAAAAATAAATGAAGACGTCATTAAAAGTATTAAGTCAGATTTTGAATTAAAGATTAACAGAACGGAAATAAGACTTAACCAAGATATGTCCCAGGCTAGAAAAGACACTGATAAACGAATCGATTGAGTACAGACTATGCAGGTCGAAAGCGTCACTGTTCTTAGGGAGGATTTAGAAACGCAGATTAAAGGCGTAATTCTGAAAGTAAACCAAGTTAAGATAGATCTAAACTCAGAGCGTGAAAAGAAAACATCGGATAGACAAGAGTTGCAAACGTTCAGTTTAAAGGATCACATAGACATAAATAAATTAAGAGAGGAAATCAAGTCACAATTGGACGCGTTGGGGAAACCTATCAATACCGATGGGGAAGGAACGGTACACTATTTAAGGGACAGGATGGATACCACCACTCCAGCTAGAAACTATTTAGCGAGGTTGAATATGGCACGTGAGTAGGTAGGCTGGGGGGGGGGGGGTTGACTCAAATACCGTTATTTATGCAAATTAGGGGGGCGTGGCTAGGTCAATGACCTTGAGGTAGATCATGATCAATGACCTTGAGGTAGGTCATGATCAATGACCTTGAGGTAGGTCATTGATCCCCAAGGTCGCCGGGACCCCGGAAGGTAAACAAACCTTGGAGGGTCCAGGAACCGGTTTGAGGGGGTGTGGGTGGAGGGGGAGGAGTGGGGGTGGGGAGGGGGGAGGGGGAGGGGGGGAGGGGGAAGGGGGTGGTGGCAAGGGTGGGGGATGAGGGGGAAGGATGGAAGAGGCTCTGCACGAGACCCTCCTCGACCCAGTCTCTCTGTTGGACTGAGCGCCTTCTCTGTTATTATCCTGGGCTATATAGCTTTGCTTTATGCCCGATGAGATCCGAGTGTTGCCGAAGGTTTCCGAATCCTTGGTTGTGAATGAATTGTCAGAGAATTGAACGGTCAACTGGTGTGTGTGTGTGACGTCACAGCAGATTACGGGATGTGAGGTAGGTCATGAACGGGAGTGTTTTGAATGGAAAACATTAGTGTAACTGGTGTGTGTGTGTGTGACGTCACAGCAGATTACGGGATGTGGGGTAGGTCATGAACGGGAGTGTTTTGAATGGAAAACATGAATGGCGGGGGCTATATAGCTTTGCTTTATGCCCGATGAGATCCGAGTGTTGCCGAAGGTTTCCGAATCCTTGGTTGTGAATGAATTGTCAGAGAATTGAACGGTCAACTGGTGTGTGTGTGTGACGTCACAGCAGATTACGGGATGTGAGGTAGGTCATGAACGGGAGTGTTTTGAATGGAAAACATTAGTGTAACTGGTGTGTGTGTGTGACGTCACAGCAGATTACGGGATGTGGGGTAGGTCATGAACGGGAGTGTTTTGAATGGAAAACATGAATGGCGGGGGCTATATAGCTTTGCTTTATGCCCGTTGAGATCCGAGTGTTGCCGAAGGTTTCCGAATTCTTGGTTGTGAATGAATTGTCAGAGAATTGAACGGTCAACTGGTGTGTGTGACGTCACAGCAGATTACGGGATGTGAGGTAGGTCATGAACGGGAGTGTTTTGAATGGAAAACATTAGTGTAACTGGTGTGTGTGTGTGACGTCACAGCAGATTACGGGATGTGAGGTAGGTCATGAACGGGAGTGTTTTGAATGGAAAATATTAGTGTAACTGGTGTGTGTGTGTGACGTCACAGCAGATTACGGGATGTGGGGTAAAAACAAATAAAACCAGAAGCAAAAAAAGTAAAATTATGTTTTATGTTGTGAACTGTTACTACAACTATTTTGCCTTTTATCACCAGCTTCTTCTTCCTCTTCATCATCATCATCTTCTTCTTCTTCTTCTTCACCTCTCCCACGCCCTTCCATCGCTGTCATTAAAGCAGCAAAAAACCCTACCAAAACTGGATCATTTCCAAAGCTATAAAAAAATGTATACAATAAAGAGTACAACAAAATTGTTTTATAACGCTTGTTTATCTAAATATTGTATTGTGAATTGCTGGGAGTGTGTGAGAGCAAGTACAGCTCACCTAAGTCTGCAGCAGCTTCCAGCGTTTGCCCTTAGGGTGAGCTACAAGTTCTGTTCATTTTTAAGTAGTTCCAAAATTTTGCTACTAGATATTAATGATACCTAGTGGTGAATGTTGGAACTTGAGTATGGGTTTCAGTGCTGGAAGTGTCCAAGAACATGTGTGACTCACTTGAGTATGTAGCTGCTTCCAGCGAACGCCTTTAGGGTGAGCTACAAGTTCCAACTTTTTGCTATTAGATAATAATGCCATCTAGTGGTGAATGTTGGAACTTGTTTTGACAAAATCTAACCTGTCAATTTAGCTTCACACAAGTTTAGTCTGTGGACGGATCTTTTACATGTCATAAAGGGAGAACATGTAACCACTGGCTTTACTCCCCCTCCAAAGGAAGGCATACTGAAGGATTTTAACACACTTAAAAAAAATCTGACTTCCTTCCCAATCCTTTTTTTATTAATACATTCATCGCAATAACACGGTTTATCAGACAAATTCTACTCACACCCAAGTAAACATGGGCTACAAAAGGCGGTAACTACGCTCAGTATATCTAATCATTTTGAAGAAGAAAAAAACACCGCTTGCTTCCAGTATTTGACCAGATCAGGAATGGAATGAATTAAGCCCCATCTAGCGGCGAGAATAAGATCTGTGTTGGCTGCCAAAGCCTGTCTCACTTTTGTGAGTCAATGATTAAATGAATGACAGATAAAATGAAATGATAGTGGAGGGTGTTGCCCGAAGAAAATTTTGACAGGGAAAACTGGTGTTCCCAGAGAAAAACCTGTCTGCTTTTGGTTTGCCCAGCACAGATCTAACATAAAGTGACTGGAATTGAACCACGCACCCAGCGGCGAGAGACTGGCGTGCTGCTACATAAGGCTTTAGTAAATATAGTAAATAAATAATACTTACATTAACAGATCAAGAGTCGAATCCTCATCGTTGTCTTCTTCTTCCATCCCCATAGTTTCCTTGGTCTCGTTGGCAGACATTGCAGCGAATGATATGTTTTGAAAAGGAACAACCTCTTTATATACTGTGTTTTCTGGTGAAAGGTGGATTAATTAGGAGTGTTTAAGGTATTTGTGCAGGGTTATACAGTGTTGAGCTAATTCTGGTGAAAGGATGGTCAGTAACGATTCCTGTATTAATGCAGGGTAATGCCGTATGGAGGTCATTTTTGTGTGAAAGGAACGGTAATCCAGGGGCGTTTCCTGTATTTGGAGGGGTATAAATAGTCGAGCAGAATTGAAATGAAAGTAGAGTTAACTGCGAGCTTACAGCGTTCACACCAGATTGCAATTGGATCCTTGTCTATCAGGTAATATTCAACATACTTAAGTATATAACTTTAAAGTATATCCTAGTGTATATATTTGACTATGTGCTACTGGGAGACTAACTCAGCCTAATGGTTTACAAAATAAGTGATTGTACTGCACATTACAGTACTTGTAAATGCTGAGATTGTAGGTTTAAATCCACATGAAGATGTTAGAATTTTAATAGTATAATGGCCTATTGACAAAGCTGGTTTAAAAGTTAGACGGTATGAATCAGACAAGCAATAATTACTTCAAGTATGAAACAAGCAGAATTCATTGCATGTAATAAGATTGGTTTTAACGTGACATGCATCTTAAACCACTAGCTGCCTGGAATATATTAAATGAATGCAGCTCAATTATATATAATTACTGTTATTATCCAATTAAATGTTGCAGATTTCACTGCATAGCCCGCGGGATAAATACCGTGCTAGACACAGACACGGAACAGATGGTGAACTCTTATGTATTGCAAAGGAGAAGGATATATTTAACATTAGCAACTAGACATGCATGCACTTCTATACATCAGCTCCAGGTTAATTAACCTATTTAGTTAAGGACATTTAAATCATCACCTCCCGACCATGTAACCCCCATGCACTTGGTTGTATTGAACAGGTAAATTATTTAAGCAACCTGCCCCGGCTTCGCCCGGGAACGGATATAATATACAAACAACCCGACCCGGCTTCGCCCGGGAACAGTTATGTTATACCAGAAACCCAACCCGGCTTCGCCCGGGAACAGTTATATTATACCAGAAGCCTGCACCGGCTTCGATCGAGAACAGTTAAATTATACAAGCAATCTGCCCCGGCTTTGCCCGGGAACAGTTAAATTATACAAACAATCCGCCCCTGCTTCACCCGGGAACAGTTATATATTATACTAGAAACCTGCTCTGGCTTCGCCCGGGGGATAGTTAAATTATACAAGCAATCCACCCTGCCTTCACCCGGGATCAGATATATATATTATACTAGAAACCCGCTCTGGCTTCACCCGGGGGACAGTTAAATTATACAAAAAATATCCGCCTCGGCTTCACCCGAGAACAGTTAAATTATACAAGCAATCTGCCCCAGCTTCGCCCGGAAACAGTTATAGATTATACTAGAAAACCGCTCCAGCTTCGCCCGGGAACAGTTATATATTATTCTAGAAACCCGCTCTGGCTTCTCCCGGGAACAGTTAAATTATAGAAGCAATCTGCTCCGGCTTCACCCGTGAACAGTTATATATTATACTAGAAACCCGCTCCGGCTTCACCCGGGGGACAGTTAAATTATTCAAAAAATATCCGCCTCGGTTTCACCCGAGAACAGTTAAATTATACAAGCAATCTGCCCCAGCTTCGCCCGGAAACAGTTATAGATTATACTAGAAAACCGCTCCGGCTTCGCCCGGGAACAGTTATATATTATTCTAGAAACCCGCTCTGGCTTCTCCCGGGAACAGTTAAATTATAGAAGCAATCTGCTCCGGCTTCACCCGTGAACAGTTATATATTATACTAGAAACCTGCTCCGGCTTCGCCCGGGGGACTGTTAAATTATACAAGCAATCTGCTCCAGCTTCGCCTGGGAAACAGTTATATATTATACTAGAAACCTGCTCCAGCTTCGCCCGGGAACAGTTATACATTATACTAGAAACCCGCTCCGGCTTCGCCCGGGAACAGTTATATATTATTCTAGAAACCCGCTCCAGCTCTGCCCGGGAACAGTTAAATTATACAAGCAATCTGCTCCGGCTTCACCCGTGAACAGATATATATTATACTAGAAACCCGCTCCAGCTTCACCCGTGAGACAGTTAAATTATACAAGCAATCTGCCCTGGCTTTGTCCGGGAACAGTTATATAATATACTAGAAACCCGCTCCGGCTTCGTCCGGGAACAGTTAAATTATACAAGCAATCTGCACGGCTTCACCCGGGAACAGTTATATATTATACTAGAAACCCGCTCCGGCTTCACCCGGGGGGGACAGTTAAATTATACAAGCAATCCGCCCTGGCTTCGCCCGGGAACAGTTAAATTATACAGGCAATCTGCCATGGCTTCACCCGGGAACAGTCATATATTATACTAGAAACCCGCTCCGGCTTCGCCCGGGAACAGTTAAATTATACAAGAAATTCACCCCGGCTTCACCCGGGAACAGTTATATATTATACTAGTAACCCGCTCCGGCTTCGCCTGGGGGACAGTTAAATTATACAAGCAGTTTGCCCCGGCTTTGCCCGGGAACAGTTAAATTATACAAGCAATCTGACCCGGCTTCACCCAAGTACAGTCATATATTATGCTAGAAACCCGCTCCGGCTTCGCCCGGGAGACAGTTAAATTATACAAGAAATCCACCCCGGCTTTGTCCGGGAACAGTTAAATTATACAAGCAATCCGCCCCGGCTTCGCCCGGGGACAGTTACATATTATACTAAAAACCCGCCCCCCTCCCCGGCTTATCCCGGGGAACAGTTAAATTATACAACCAATCTGCCCCTGGCTTCGTCCGTGAACAGTTATATTATTCAAGCAACCTTCTCCGGCTTCACCCGGGAACAGTTATATTATACAAGCACCCCACCTCGGCTTCACTCGTGAACATTTATATTGGCAACCCGCCTCTGCTTTGCCCGGGAACAGAGAGCAAACCCCATTCCAACCTTAAGACCAGAATTAATTTTTTTTACAGAACAAACCAGACCTCCACAGTAACAGTTGAGAATGCTAACTGCTATGAATTGCTGAGTGAAAGGACATTTAGATCATCAGCTCCAGGCCATGTACCCTATTTAGTTAAGGACATTTAAATCATCAGCTCCTGACCATGTAGCACCTGGGTGTATAACTTGTTTGATAACCTGAGTTCTTGTAATGGATTGAGGAGAAGTAGGAAAATGGTGAACGCAAGCTGCTGACAATTAAATTAGTGGCTAGCGATAATGGGTGTGTAGAAGGGATTTGATAACTTGTGTGTGTGTGTGTATATACATATTTGCTAATGGCTTAGGTATACTAAAACTCTATTATAGATATAAAATTCGATTTCAGAATGTCGGCAATAAAAAATGTGAATTCCATAGGGAAAGATGCTGGACCAGAGACTAAACGACTACAGGATCTGCAGGTAAATGAGTCTTATTTGGTAACTGCTGTTCGTCGAGTCAAGACCAAATTTGGGGAACGTATTCTTTGCGAACTGGAGGAATTTGCAGTATTTCTACCGTCGAGATTCAAGGAACTCAGCGAGGAAGATGTATCCGATCTCAACAAAGGGACCATCTATTTAAAATATTTGGGACTGGAAAATAAAAGATGTCTTGTGGAATTCATAGAAGAAAAAAATAAAATTTAAAATTAGTTTATGTATAAACGGAATTTGCAGGGAAAATAAACTTTGGTTCACTCTCTCTGCAAACCGTTCAGTTTTTGTAATTGTTAAGTACTAAGGGACATCATGTCGCCACCGATACAAAGTTGGCAAGATGTGGATAGTTGTTTCAATAACAATATCTGTTGCACTAAAGTCAATAATGATGCAAACATTTTAGATCTCAATGAATATTTAAACACTAATTACAACATTTTTCAAAACAAAATACAAGACTGTTTAAGAGAACATGTAGCGTTAAAAGTTAACGCTGAATTATTATGTGACTTTGCTATTTTGAAACAAGGTGAGGAGATCATACAGCCAATCTATTTACACACACACATGACTAAATTATACCGCACTGATAATATACACAGTTGGTATAGTAAAAACATTGTTGATAAACTCACAACACGCTTTGCTGAGTTTCAAGAATTAGAAAGCGGCAAATCGCTGGAAGCTATCAATCATCTTAAAAGTAATGTATGCACCTTTGATCCCATAAATAGTGGGTCATCTCATGTTAATTTGCCTAAACAGTTGGAAAACCGTCACGCAGTTATCAATGTGGGTAATAATGATGTTTTCTGCTTTATTTGGTCCCTGGCTGCTGGGTTATGTTCTGCAAGTAAAAATGTTCACAGAATGGGAAAATATCACCAGAAATTTATGGAATTAATGATCAGTCTAAATTTAGCAGACATAGAATTCCCAATGGACCTCAACGCCATTTCTCGTTTTGAATCTAAAAATCTGCTTTACGCCATTAATGTATACGGAGTTGAAGGGGACAAAGTTATTGGGCCACTCTATGTGACAAAGGAAAAAAAAGAAAAGCATTTTAATTTATTGTACTTTGAAGGGGAATTGTGCAACCATTATTGTTATATCAAAGATCTTTCCAGACTAGTTCGTTCACAAGTTACAAAGAGTAAAAATAGGGTATATATATGTGATCGCTGTTTGCAATATTTTACTAGCAATCAAAAGTTGACAGCCCATACTATTGATTGCATTACACAACCAGCTGTAAAAATTACATTCCCAGAAAAGGATATAGCCAGTATGAAATTTCAAAATGTGTCTCGTCAAGAACCGCTTCCATTTACAGTATATGCAGATGTTGAATGTTTAACCACACCCATTGACACATGTAACCCGGATCCAGCTCGCCCGTACACTCAACAAGTACAGCAACATGTGCCATTCAGTTGTGCTCTAAACGTGATTTGCTCATATGACCCTTCGCTTTCTTACTTCAAATCTTATCGCGATGCAAATGCTGCTGCTTGGTTTTTAAATGAATTGGACGCCTTGGCAGATCGGGTGTACAATATCCTGGAAAACCCAATTCCGCTTCAAATGTTGGATGCAGACGAGGTGGCTTTTGCAACAGCAACCACTTGCCACATTTGTCAAAAACCAATAGCACCTTGTGACACGCCGGTGAGAGACCATAATCGGTACACTGGCAAATTTAGAGGAGCAGCTCATAGTGCATGTAATTTGGCCTATAAAAGAGCACGCTATATTTCTTGTTTCTTACACAACATGTCTCGGTATGACAGTCATCTAATTATTAAGGAATTTGTTAACCTTGAAAAGCAAAAGTTTACTTTAATTCCACAAAATCATGAAAATTTTATTTCGTTTACAAAATGGCGAAATGGAATTAGTATACGATTTTTAGATTCGTATAGATTCCTCGCATCATCATTGGATGCGCTTGTTCAAGGGCTTCACCCAAACAATTTGCATTCTGTACGTCAAAACTTTACTGGTGACGAACAATTTGAATTATGCATTCGAAAAGGGGTGTTTCCCTATAATTATGTAAACAATTGGGCATGTTTGCAGGAAACTGCACTCCCTTCAAAGGATAAATTTTACAATGACTTAACAAAAAGTCATATTTCTGAAGAAGACTATTTACACGCCCAAAAAGTATGGGACGTGTTCAAGATATCAACTTTGGGCGAGTATGCTGATTTATACCTCAAAATTGATACACTACTTTTGACAGACGTGTTTGAACACTTTCGCAAACTGTGTCTTGAAATCTACAATCTAGATCCAGCCCATTACTACACCCTTGCTGGATACAGTTGGGACTGTATGTTGAAGGTGACTGAAATAGAACTGGAACTATTAACAGACATCGACATGTTGCTCTTTTTTGAACGCGGGATACGTGGCAGGCTTGTATCGCTTGTGCAAAAGCATGCCAAAGCAAATAATCCATATATGGATACATACAAACCAAAGCAACCTACAACATACCTCACCTACCTGGATTGTAACAATTTATACGGATATGCTATGGAAAAATCGCTTCCGTATCAAAATTTTCGATGGCTGACTTCAGATGAAGTTTCAAATTTTAATTTACAGGACGCGTTGAGCAATAACACACGTGGCTATGTCCTAGAAGTTGACATATTATATCCCCGCGAGATACACAATGATCATTCTGATCTACCATTTTGTGTTGAAAAACTACAACCTCCCAGTTCACGTTCCAAAAATAAAAAGTTGCTGGCAACGTTAAATCCGAAAAATCGCTACGTCATACACATCGAAAATTTAATGCAATGTTTGAAACACGGTTTGAAGCTAGAAACCATTCACCGCATTATTTGTTTTGACTAGAAACCATGGTTACAACCGTACATGCAATTAAATACTCATTATCGGCAGCACGCCAAGACTACATTCGAGTCAAATTTTTTTAAATTAATGAACAATGCATGCTACGGTAAATCTATGGAAAATATTAGAAAGCATAGAACTATTCATTTGGTAAACCACTGGGATGGTCGATATGGCGCACGAAAATATATTGCTATGCCCAATTTCCATTCAGTACGAGTTATTGAAACTGATTTAGTAACCGTTGAATTGCCAAAGACAGAAATCATGTATAACAAACCAATTTACTTAGGAATGGTAATACTTGACTATTCAAAATTTGTAAAGTATCAATTTCATTATGAGTTTGCCAAACAAAAGTTTGGAGATGTAAAATTACTGTATATGGATACAGACAGTCTTATTTATCAAACCGATAAGACGGATATTTACTCTGTGATGAGAGAACATCCAAGTTACTTTGATACCTCAAACTATGAGGTTAACAATATGTTTGGCATAATTCCCATGAATAAAAAACACATTAGTCTATTTAAGGATGAGTGTGCTGGTGATGTTATGACGGGATTTGTGGCTTTGGCGCCGAAAATGTATGCATTTTCAACACAAAAGAATAAAGGTCAATGCAAAGCGAAGGGTGTTCTTCGTAGCGTCACACAATTCCTCAATGTTGAGGAATATCGATGTGTACTCTTCACAAACACCTCTCGCTTGTACCAGCAAACACGCATTCTTTCAAAGAACCATAATATATTTACAGTAAATCAAAATAAAACATCGTTGTCAACATATGACAATAAACGGCTGTGGGATGGTGTAAATAGCTTGCCTTTTGGAAATTTCCACACCTAGTAAATAAGAACACACTTTCATTTTTCAATTCTTTTTTTTATTACAATTGTATGTTTTTACAAGAAGAAACCAAAACATCTTTTGTGAATGCTGTAATCTGGTGGATTGACTCTCAAATAAATACTTAACAATATTTGATTAATGTTTATTTCTTTGTCCTTTTCCTCGCAAATCCTCAACCACCACCAATCATTAGCTTTGACTTCATAGCTCCTGCCACGATCAAGGCTGCAATCTTTTCACCAATGGAAGCAGTAGATGATGTCACGCGCTGCACAGCCTTTCTTAGAAGAATGCGGTCTGCAACTCGACGTACTTCTGCATTCTTGTCGCTGTAAGCAATGTCATGATCTCTACACGCAGCATCCAATTTGTTGATTCCAGAATTCCCTTGTGCTAGACGTTGATTTAGTTTAGTCCCAGGTCCACAAAATTGATAGCCGGGAATATGCAGTTCAATGGGAAGTACATCCATGGCCTTGTCAACTAGACCATGACCAGCAAAGATCTGATATATCTTTTTCAATCGTAGTCTTACTTTTTGGTGCTGGCGATACTGCCGCTGCTGTCTCTTCTTCTTCTTCTTCTTCTTCTTCTTCATCGCAACCATGGAATGATGAAGCAAAGTCTTTACAGGACGGTATATTTGTATGCCCGTGGTACAATTTGATGAGCTGACACGTTCCACACTGTCTAATGGATGGCATTTTAGTAACAGACACTTGCTGGTGATGACAAAAGTCAGTGCATGGTTGTAGTTCACGCAGACCAGGATCTCTGCTCCATTCACTAGGTACACTGTGCCAAATATTTTTCACCGCGTTTGAAGCAGCATAAAAAAGGAACGCCTTGGGCAAAGCGTTCAATTCCTCTTCTGTGAAACTGTCAAGCTTTTTTTTACAGGCAAAAAACTTGACAATAGCTCGCTCTGTGGGGTTGGAGTCCAAACCTTCAATTGCAGCCATATTACTACACGTCCACACTGATCACTGGTATGTCTCACACTGAAGCTGACGTTACAACGCTTTGCACTCAACATGCAAGTTTTGACATGCTCTGCGAGCTAGCCAATCAAAAAGCTTCCAAACATTTTGAAGTGTTTTATTTTGTAGAGGTTCATCAGGCACGGACAGGTTGTACAGTGCAGGACATCCCAGATCATGAAGGTCAACAAGTTGACATGTTGAATTAACATACTGACGCAACCATTCCTTTTTTTTCACTTCCCTTTACAAATACAAGGTCAGCACCAAACAAGTGAGCTTTCAGAACAAGTGATAGATGCTGGTAAGGAATGTCGCCTTCTTTCCAGACTAGTCCCAAATTGCGTTGCAACCACTCTGTTTGTCTTCTGTCCTCGTCTGACTGCAAATGCAATGGAAACGGTGGTTCAAAGACAAAACTGGTTACTCTTGGTGCCCACATGGTTGTGCAGTCAATAATTCCTACTTCTTTAAATACAAACTTGTTTCCGTTCACCTTGAAACCCTGCACGTCGACAATCAATGTTTTCGGCATGGCGACGGATATCACACCTTCCACTACCGCTGCTTCTTAACAACTAACTGATTGGATAGGAGCGGGAAAATAATATACACACAAAGAATCAATTACACAATTTTATTCATAAAGTTATCAGTACATCGCTTACAATTTTTTATCATAGGATTTGGACCATCCCAATCACAGTGAGAATCTCCTCGATGCATAAAGTGTCTACGACAGGGACGGCAGGCTGCAACATCCGCCGACATACGGAGGTGTAATGGTAGCTTATCCCAATTAAGGTCAATGTCGTGTGCACCGTACGCGGTCAGAAATCCAGCTGGTAAATAGGCAATCAGATGCTGCGGCATTTCACGAAGAAATTGTGCTTTATGGTAGGCGCGTATTGCTAAACTCACCAGGGTACGATAAATCTCAAATGCTGCATCAGCGTCTCGACTTGTTGAGCAACGATCGCATTTGCAGTCCATACAATCTACCCGCTCTCCAACATGACAAGATGAAGCTTTGGCAACGCCATCGTCCACATTATTTGTTTGATTAGTGATGGGCTTGTTGTTGTAGCCCCTGTCATGAATACCAAACGTAGACATGAATCCATCTGGTAAATAGTGAACCAGATGCGGCGGCATTCTAAGCACAGTATGATTCTTGTGATAGGCAGTTATAGCTTCACTCACTAGGGCGCGATAAATGGTAAACCTTGAATCTTCATCTGAACCTGGTGAATCACTTTCACATTTGCAGACCCACCTCGCAGAGGGGGTTGTGACTTCATCGTAGCTTTCCATGACTGTGAAGGGCAATGCAGGAAGACATGCTATTTATACTCTGGTCACCATATTGGACAGCGGTTGATAAAACACTTGCGCCTCGTGAACAATAAGGCAATAGGCTGTTGTTTTTTCTGGAATAACTGTTGATGTTTCAAATTCTAGTCTGATATCAATTGTTGTTTCCTTCATCGACTCCTCCAAATACGAACAGTCCATCACCACCAGAGGCGCCTTGGACTTGAAGTCTTGTGGTGATAATAGCGGACATGCCTCCTTCTGATAATAGGAAGACTGAAAGTTTACAAACATGTCATAGAGCTTACCATATTTGTTCTTGTTAAAGTTTAAATCCATTCCCTCATAGGGAAAGGTAACTCCGTTCAAAAAGAGTCGTACATTTCGTAATTGGATGTGGTCAAATTTTGATGCATCTTTATTCTGTTGATATTTGCGATCTGTTTGAAATCCAACCAGGACGTAGAGTGGCCGCTCTGTGTACCGTGAGGTTTTTATAGACCAAGTATGTGTATCGGAGAGTGGTAATACCGGGTATTCATGCAGCTCCCAGCTTCTAAATTGAATGGGTAAAGCTGTATCCTTCTCCACAATCTTGAGCAGACTCAATTTATTCTGATCTGATAGAGTAACGTGCGGTACTTTCCATAGAATTCGTTGCAGTAGAATTTTTGTATCTATTGGCGCTGTATCAGCTCCCTTTAGCGCATTATAATCACTCCTGTCTCGTACAAGAATCAGATCCTCTCTTGCGTTCACAACAATGCGCTTATGATCCTCTGCAAAGCCTAGTATTAATTTTAGAGGTAAATGTCCAGTAAATGTACCATCATCGTTAATCATCCAGTCGTTGGTTGAGTTGGGACACCAACCAGCCATACAAAAAGCTTTACTCTCTTCGCTTCCGTACGAGGGATAAAGTTTCATGACACTTGTTATGCCAACATTTCGAGTAGTATCCACTTCAATACCGTTGATCACGTAGCGAACCTCAGAAAACAAAAAGGCCAAAGCATTGTTGGCCAACTTTGACGTTGTTGGAATGGTACCATCCAATTTGGTGAGTTGCCCTTCAATCTGGATGTAACTTTCATGTGGAAGCGTGTAGATATCTTGTTGGTTAATAGTAATTCAAATCTCATCATTATTATTTAGTCCCTGAGTATACGGTTGGTAGGAATGGTGTTCAATTCTTACAATACCCTCCTGTACTTCGACAGGGTTTGTCACGTCTAGAATCGAATTCATGACGTAAGATGTAACCAAGTTATTGTAGGATCTGCTTGTTGACACGTGTTAACCTGTACACGAGTTGAGCACAACTAACACTTGCTCTTGACAGCGTTGCCGCTTTATACACTTGTTTCATGCTGGCTTCAGATACAGTTTGTAGGTCACAGGTGTATGAGGGTCTAACCGGATGAGACGTTGGTTTCTATTCACCAGTCTTAAGGTAATATTCCTGATGTTGGTCACACTCACAGGATGATAGTGCACCACCGATGGGTTTTCGCGGATGATATAACCACCAGGTGAAGTAACAATAAAATCATAAAGCGAATGCGAGGGATCTTGATTGGTGTAGACGTCTGTAATAATATTACACGTGACAGATATGTGATGATCTTCAATTATTTTCACCGGTTGGTCAGACTTGTGTATCACGTTTGGTACTAACACTTGTGGTGAATAGCCTAACAATGACCCAATCGAATCTGGTTGAGATTTAAAATCAATCCTAAAAGAAGAAAGAATACTGCAGCGATGTGTCACGTTGTTGGCTATGAGTTCAAACTTGCGTGTCCCGTCCAGAAATGCTTTTAGACTAAATTCCTTGGTGAGAGTTGTGTAGATGTGTTCGTGAATATCATCTACGGTGTAGCTGCCAGACGGTAGAGTTAACACATAGTCATCGTAGTAGAACTTATCATTGACGTCTTCAATTATGTTGCAGATTCTATTATAGCCTTCAAACGAAACAAGTCCCAGCACGTAGGGTCGTCGTCCCAATTCAATAGGAGGATAAAAGTCAACAGTTACTTCCGCACCTTGTCCGTGCACTGTAAACGTTCTACTTTCTGTTGTCATAATGACCACGTCACCCGCCGTGCTCGGTCTTATATAGAAAAGTCAAACATAGACGACCGCACTGTTGCGTGTTAAAATTTTGCACTCGTTTCACATTATAGTGTATTGTTGCACTGCTTCCAAAATAGCGAACAAGCTCTGTCGGAGGAGGAAGATTTCCAAAACTGTCAAAGTACCACACGGTTCGCCCATGCTTTATGTAGGCCACATAATGCGTTCCCGGTCCATGACTGTCATCCAAATTGACAACTGCACTTTCATGGCTCCGTGGTCGAGACGGTAGTTGGTTGCGCATAAACACGCCTCGAAAGTGGGAGATCTTAAGCTGTTTTGCATATCTTATAACTTCCTCATGCGTCATGGCTCGTCGTGGCAGTGCATCGATTAACCGTTTTTTAGCGACATGTAAATGCCGAGTCCTTTCTTGTAGGGTGCTAGCTTCATGTTCACACCTTTGCCCCGCAGTGCTATGGCCTCCATAGTTTTATTATGCCTTTCACTTTCCTTCAACTGTTGCTTCGCCTCCTCAACAGCTTTCACCGTTCGTGCTACCGCACTTGCTCCTCCAAGAAGTGAACCCAGGGCTGCTAGTCCAGCAAACAGTGCAGGTAAAAATCCACCACGTTTCGGCACAGGAATAACTCGGGCACGTTTTCTAAAACGTAGTTTACTTTTGGGATTCGCATGCAATCGTGCTGCTCGGAGTGCTTTCTTAATAGCCAACTCACTATTTGTTTCTCCGCGCGAAGCTTGACGTGCCGCATGAAGAATAGCTTTAAAACCTCCCTTTCCGGACAACTTCTTCCTCTTCTTCACCACATATCTCTGTTTCACCATCGCAACCAAAGAACAAGACAACCTCACACCGCAAAGTATAGAACACAACTAACACTCCTCAGGAAGGGAACCTGTAGTTATTTATTCAATGGTGGCTGTATATTCAAGTTCTATATACAGAGGAAAATCGTTCATCGTTTTCCCCGCCTCCTTTTCTTCAGACGAGAGTTTCAAGTGAAAGAATAATTTGTCTCCGGCTTTCACCGGTTGATCAATAAGTGGTTGAACACTACCGTTTAATCGTACCTCTAAATGTTTCAAATCTGGTGAATACTCAATTACACGAATGGCACCATCATACATTAAACGGTAATTGTCATACCCCGAACGTAGTATGTAGGCGAGGTTATTGGGATCTTTTACCGGTTGTTGGTTTACAATGTGAAGCAGAAATATAGAGGGTATTGATTCAATAAAAAGCGATAACCGTTGTTCCAAAAATCGTTTGGTCGTCACGTCGTGAGGTTGCACAGGATCAGCAACTTCGGCTATTCGTCTTCGATTCATCTGTAGAGCGTTCTCCTTAATTTCCCACACCTTTTCCATTTCAGAGTTTAAAAACCGTTTTGTACAAACATCTTGATCATCTTCAGGATCGACCACATGCACAAGGCGTGCATTATTTGCTGTATAGCCCTTTACAGTTAGGGTGGGCACAATACTGAGCACCTGTTTCACCTTGTTATCTACATAGTCCTTTCTAGCAGCGTCCGTGTTGTTTGTTGGAAGAGCCAGCTGAGTGATTCGACGTTGGTGTACGTCATAGTCCTTTGCTTCTGTTAACACCACAGCATTGGTTAACACATAGGCTTTGGTGCACACATCTTGATCGTTCACAGGATCTGCAACGCCCGTAATACGTTTATTCTGAGCCTCATAATCTCCTTTGATACGTCGTAAGCGGTAATAATCTACATACTTTTTTGACATGCGTCCGAGGGTAATACGGGTTCTGTTATATTGGTCAATCGCTTTCCATTAAAGTTGTAATTGCCATCTGTAGTGCGTGGCAATTGGCAACTCCAGCTATCTGATATGACATCTAGCGGTAAAAATGAGAAACTTACCAAGTAGGGTACATTTGTCACGTGGTGACTGTTTGTATATGGTTTCTTGTATTGGTGAGCAGATCGTGATAAATTCCTCGTGTTTATACATAAGTTATAAGTTTTACTCGTTGATAAGAGTGCAAAATGAGTAAAAGGAAAGTATATTGCTCAGTTTAGGGCTGTAAGTCGATGTATAAGAGGGCTGCGGATATACGTTTTCATCACATTCCAAAAAGATGCAAATAGCAATAGCCGAAAGGTGACTATACCAAATAAATACGGGCAACAAGAGCGGGTTGGACCACTCACCACTACACTCACTGACGACAGGACGGATTGTTCACTTACGCCTAGCCAAGCCGCACCTAGACAGCCAAGCACAGTCTCGCCGAGCCAAGTCGTACCAAGACAGCCAAGCCTACACCAGCCGAGGGAAGACAGCCAAGCTTCATCAGTCAGGTATCCTCCGCTCCCTAGTTCATTTCCAATAACCCTACCATCCGCCATCACCGCGCTCTGCGATATCCGCGCCATTCCACTACGAGTCATATAGGCCTAATTTTTACTTCGCAGGATTAATACCTACCATCCAAATCAGGCAATTCCTGTCTACCCCGAATTTTAATACAAGTTAAACTCATCCCTTCGCCCTACTAAGCAACAAATAATTTCTAGAGTCTATGGTACAGTGAGCAAACTTAAATATAGTTTTTAAATGTAACACCGCCATGACCCGAACTGCACAAAAACAAATACCAGCAGACAACCGATACTTGATAATATGCAATTGACACATAAAATCCAGTGGAACACAAAAATTAGATCACGTGTATCGCACATTTATACATATATACAATTGAAAATAACACTGTCATTATTTTAGGGACAACATTTACTGATTATAACCGAAAAATAAAAAGTGTTCCATATCAAACGCATGTTATTGAGTATTTTTACCCTACTTATCCAGACCGACCGCAGCGCCCCAAGTGTTAGTTTGAGTTGCCAATACATTAGCATCGACATATCGTTTTGTAGCCGGATCTGTATCATGTTTTGGATCGTTTGTCAAAGCAAATCGTTCATTTGTTTTAAGAGTTCTTCCAAAGGCGTCCATGGTTACACTGGAACCATGACGAATGAAAGGGAAAGTGAGCAGACTCATCAAGTTCAAGCGCGCCCCGCCAGGCAGCGTTGGAGGGGGCTAGTTCCACGCTGCCGGTGTTAGCTCAGCTGATCTTAGGGATGCTGCTAAGGGAAACGAATGACTTTGTAACTAATACTCTTTTAAAAAGTAATTAGCGATTACAATTAAAGTAGCACGGCAAGGCACAATGGAAAATATAATTCACGGAAATAAGAACTACGGTATTCATTACATGTTACGATAAGCACAGATTCCTGGAGTATACAGACACAGATTTAAAAAAAAAACATAATCCCCAGCATATTAAAACAAGCACTCATAAACTATTTAAAGTAACACCCTACTTACCAATTCATTTTGTCGGCTACTGGACTTTCGAAAGCTTGCGTGAAGACTTGGCGGATGTTCGACATTGCAAATCTCGGCGGATTTCCTTCGTTCTGAAGAAAAATCGGCACTTTATATAATGATAAACAAGTCTGGGGATAACATTCATGACATGCTGAAGACAACAGCCAGCTCCTGAAGGATCAACTGAAATTGTTTCTATGGAATCGATGCAATCAAAAAATATTTCGCTCCACATCGATTTTGAGTTTAATTTTCCGGTAATTACTTTCTCGGCCTGGAAAAGGATGTCACATACACTTCTCGAAGGACGTGTTAGAAACACTTCATTGTTCATTGAGCCGTAGTCCTTTATTTCGGTAAGAACTGAAAATTTATTTAGATTATTGTCACGTAGAGAATGAGCACAAGGCGAACACTTAATAAATTTAGAAGAGTGCTTAACAACATAGCCAGCCAAATGGTACACTAAACACTTATCAATCGAAGAGTTTCGAACTGCGCTGTCAAATTCAGGTACAGAGCTTTCCCAGTCTTCGATATTTACTGCATCTCGAACCACAATTTTTTCCTTAATGGAAGTTTCCACTGATTCCTTCACTGTCTTGTTATGCACTTCCGCATTCCGGGCTAATATACGCATCTGATTAACATACGAGGTCAAGATCTGCTCCCGTTTAGGTTCACAATTTCCACCAACATTTAAAGCCTGTTTTATAGGGACGTATATACATTGAAGTAGATGCAAATGAAGGAAATCTATTGTCGATGGATGATCATCTGAACTGAAAGACCGCATAATTCCGAAGTGCCGTTCCAAGGGATCTTGGGTGAGCTTTCCTGTCAACACATACTTTTAACCTTTCTCCCAAAGCCATTCACACATCTCCAAAGTACTCTGTAGGGTTACTACTAGTGATTCCAAGGTTCTATTGGAGGCAAAGGTATTATTGGTAGATCTCACGGTCTGAAGAAAATTAACAATAGCTGTATGAGAAGGTGAACCTTTACGAAGAGCCTGAGACGGAATGAATGCATTGAGTGCATCAGCAACAACATTTATATCACTGGTAAATGTCTCAGTGTCCTCACTACCTTGTAATCCTGCCAGTCCCATTTCTCGATAAAATTTAATACCTTTGGCAACACTGTCACTGAAAAGTTGGAATGCAAGCCTAGCGTTCATTCTCTGGAAAGATGATGGGTCTAAATGAGCAACTGTCAGCTTGGGGCATGCTCTAAGCCCAGCATATCCTGAGAGATCTTCTTTGAACAGTTCCCTATAAAAATTGAAATTAATAATTTTGTCATTATAGAGAAGTTCTACTTTATCATGAAAGTGGTTTCTTATGCATTTCAATACATGAACGAAGTCTGAGAAAGCCCAGATCTTTCTCGTAACATCTGCAGGATTAAGGATGTGAGGTTGTAGAGAGCTTGTCTTGCCACTAACTCCTAACGATCTCCAGGCCTTTTTATTTGTCTGACTACCATCACAAGTAAAGCCAACCACCCTCGCCCCAGCCTCTTCTAACTGCAAAATCACCTGTATTAAAATTTTTGCGAGAATGTCCCCTGGAGTAGCATTTCTGCTTGCATAAACAGCAACTGGCTGCACCCAATTATGCATGAATGGTACGAACATAAACACTAGAGCGTGATTTGCAAGTACGTTCTTCTGGAGGTCAGGTGTGTGTTCACCTAAATCAACTAATCCATCTACTTTATGAGAAAAACTATTAAACTGGATTTCTTCTCTTAGCTTCACTTCATCGAAAATTACAACACCGTAACGTGAATTATCATTCTTTTCTTCCTTAAAATAGTCTGAAATAGCATTTATACTATGCGTATTAACTCCATAAGGGCACTTAAGTCCTTTACAAAGTTTTCTCAAGTGACTTTCTGAGGGCAGAGGCAAGAGATTATGTCGCCGACAATGACGAAATCCTTTCGGTGATTTTATTCTCAACAATAAACTCTCTAAAATGAATTCATTGCTGTACCTCATACCATTGGGAGATTTTACCTGGCATTTCTTGAGCATAGTGTCTATTATCATCTTTTCCTTCTTGCTAAGGTGTTTGTTATCTTTGTAATTAAATGCCTGTGAATGTCGAACCTGCTTCTCCAGCAAATTAATTCTCGATTTTGCTGAGTTGAGGCAGGATCTAACGCGAATTAAATTACGGTTAGCATTCTTTAGGCGCCTTTTGAGCAATATTATAGTCTTTTCAGCATCGGTAAGTACACTAGAATGACCCAAATTCTTATCAACATTAGACTGACCTTTTAATGCCTCATTCGTTGCTTCACTCCCATCTTCAATCTTCTTTCTTCTCTTCCTGGTGGTATCGAGATTCTTTTTCCTGTTAGGAGCTTTACGGGACTTATTCTCACTTGACAGGTACTTCGGTAAATTAGGGAAAATATGAGGCACTGCTCCAGGACGTAACTTCCACCTCATACGAGAGATTTTCACTTCTTCACCATTCACTATAAAATTATCTGATTTTACTATCAAATCACCAGAGAAATGAATTTGACAAATTCTACTACTACGCGTTAACTTCGTATCCTTTCGTGGAATAGCTCTGCCCCATTTTTCAAATTGATTTGTATCCTTCGGTGGTGAAAAAAATCGTATATCGTCAACTACTCGACCATACCCTGACTTACAGCCAGGTACAAAACAATAAGGCATGTTGAACTATTAAATGAACCAAGCCACATAAGAAATATGTTTGAAGTACACAAAACACAAAACGCTGATGTACACAAGACACAATGAACTGAATTTAAGAACTGAAAGCAAAGAAAATTCAATTTAATTCACACAAATATCTCACACAGTAACTTCTCGCGCACTTTCTATGAACCGGCTCGACGGAAACACAGCACGTGTTGGACATACTCGCTTGCAGTGCTTGTAGCGGCGGGACCAGAAACTACCGTGCTAAAATGACGGAGTCCTCACACTAGGTCCTTCTATTCGTCATGCTGGAACTGAAACACCCGTTTGCCTGATGTATATAGAGACCAGCTCTTCCCCTTTCACATTTAGTTGATATGCAGATTATTAAGCAACAACATTCACTTCCGGTGGGAGACTTGGTTTCACACCTCTTCTCAACATCGTCCGAACAACGTCATGGATCACTCTTCCCATCCTCCATTCGCTGTCTCATCGCCGGCCCGTCGGGATGTGGAAAAACCAATCTTCTGCTTACCCTCATCACCTCCTTAAACGGAGTGCGCTTTCAAAATATCTATATTTTTGCCAAATCGCTGTATCAACCGCTGTATGTGTTCTTGGAACAGGTCATGTCAGGTCTGCGCAACATGGGCTACTTCACATTCGCAGCGCACGAAGATGTCATTTCTCCAGACAATGTTCGCCCCCATTCGCTTATGATTTTTGACGATGTGGCCACAGAACGACAGGGCATTATTCAGGCTTACTTTAGCATGGGACGTCATAAATATATTGATTGTTTTTATCTCGCTCAAACCTATTCGCGAATACCAAAACAGTTGATTCGTGAAAATGCCAACGTGATTGTTCTCTTCCGTCAGGATGAGCGCAACATGCATCACGTCTACGATGATCACGTGAACCCAGACATGACCTTTCAAGCCTTTACACAGTTGTGTGCCATGTGTTGGAACGCTCATCACCACAGTTGTCTTGTTATTGATAAGCAGAGCAACATCAACAATGGACGCTACCGCATGGGATTTGATCATTTCTTTCGTATTTAAGTAGCTGCATTGCTTTTCTGAACATCATTAGTTCAGATGTCATGGCGACAACAGGGAGTCAATTAAAAAAGCACATAATCCGTGCGCGAAATAGCATTCGACAAAAGTTTCGCTATCTAAAACGTGGACATGCCGACAGTGAACTGTTTGTCGAAAAACATTTGAAATCACCTCTGGAAGCTGTGTTGAAAGGAACATCAAAGCCTAGTACACGCTCAAAAGAAACACAAACAATTGAAGAGGAGGAGGAGGAAGAAAATGATGAAGAACCTGACGATGTTTTTTCTCCATTGCTTCCGTCTTCTGGCTCCAAAGAATCGCCGCTGCCCCAGTTTTTGAAAACATCAATAATTGCTGAAACACCCACTAGACCCAAAGAAAAGCAGCCTACTCTTAAAGAAATATTGAATACGCCCGAACAATATGTGCGGTTAAAATCCATTTTACTACAAAATTATGGTGCGTTGGTTACCCCCTTCCTTGAAGATCTTTTTACTAAGAAAACTGATACTACCTATGGTGTTCGCTATGAAAACAATAGATTTTGAATTGGTGATTCACCAATCAAGATAAGTGACAATGTTTTGATTGTTAAAACAGTTCGTTACAAATTGACGGCAGGTCTTTTAGAACTTTTATTTTCACGTACACCTTCTACCGAGGACTATGATAAAGAAGATCTTGAAAAGTATAAAGACATCTTGATGGCTACAAATGATTTTAGACGTAATTATAAACGTTCTGAAGCAATAAATGCTAATAAGGGCTTCAAATATAAAACCATCATATCAAAATTGTTTCCCACCTATGCAAGTGTTCGCCGTGCAAATTCAGCGTCCGGTATCACGTTTAATACTTTGAAACCATTCATCTATTTCGCCTATTGGAACAATCCAAATGAGTTGGTTAAACGCCTGCAACTGTTGCGTGCATCAGAACAGGCCGGTCATACCGGACACGAGGCAGAAGTTTTAGAAATAGAAGCTTCGTCATGCTGGCATTATTGTCTAATGAGTCAACGTGTTCATACACCCTCGCCTGTTAAGGCTGCCATTGCTCGCGAGTTGCATAGACCAGCTCGTCGTCTCTACCATCGTCGTCATGTCATCACACGAGGCGTTGACGATCTTTGGCAAGCTGATCTGGTTGAAATGATTCCCTATGCCAAAGCTAACAACGGGGTCAACTATCTGCTCACCGTCATCGACGTTTATTCCAAAATGGCCTTTGTTGAACCTGTTCGGAATAAATCTGCACAACTGGTCACCGCTGCATTCAAGACCATCGTTCAGCGGTCAAGACGACAACCTCGTTTGCTTCAAACAGATCAAGGCAAAGAATTTTTCAACAAGACTTTTTCCGCTTATCTCAAATCACTTGACACCCATCACTATTCCACTTTTAGCAATCTAAAGGCAAGTGTTGTAGAACGTTTCAACCGCACACTCAAGACGCGCATGTGGGAACAATTTACAGCAAGAGGATCCTATCGCTGGCTTGAACTTGTAGGCGACCTGGTGACACGTTACAACAACACTAAACATAGAACCATCAAAATGAAACCACGCCTTGTAACCAAGAACATTGCGCAATTGGATCGCGTTCATCACAAAATCAAAACAGTAGATCCGCGACGTCATCAATTACGTATTGGTGATTATGTGCGCATCAGTAAACATAAAACAATCTTCGCCAAAGGATACACACCAAACTGGAGCACAGAAATATTTCGTATTCGCAAGGTAAAACTTTCTAATGCAGTTGTTTATTTACTTGATGACCTCAACAAGCAGCCAATCCAAGGAGGATTCCACATGGAGGAACTGCAAAGGACGCAATATCCCAAGCATTATCTTGTTGAAAAAATTGTACAAAAACGTGGCAATAAACTTTTTGTTAAGTGGCTAGGTTTTAATGCCACATATAATTCATGGATTAATAAATCAGATCTGGTGTACACCTTCTTGTTTTTATTTCATGTCGAGCTGGCCGACTCAACATGCCATGCGATTTGTATCCTACCCCCACCCTACCATTTTCAGGAAATACTACTCCAGATTCATTGATGTTTGTTTACCATTGAGCACATTCAACAACCAGTTCATTCCCCCTCTCTCTCAATCCCATTCACTACTCCCGATACCATTGATGTTTGTTTGCCATTGAGCGCTTTCAACCCCATCTTGTTTGTCTCTCAGACCCATTCACACCTAACCAACCTACCACGGCAGGGTTCAACAACCACCACCATCCACCGCCATTCATGTTTTCCATTCAGAACACTCCCGTTCATGACCTACCCCACATCCCGTAATCTGCTGTGACGTCACACACACACACACCAGTTACACTAATGTTTTCCATTCAAAACACTCCCGTTCATGACCTACCTCACATCCCGTAATCTGCTGTGACGTCACACACACACACCAGTTGACCGTTCAATTCTCTGACAATTCATTCACAACCAAGGATTCGGAAACCTTCGGCAACACTCGGATCTCATCGGGCATAAAGCAAAGCTATATAGCCCAGGATAATAACAGAGAAGTCCAACAGAGAGACTGGGTCGAGGAGGGTCTCGTGCAGAGCCTCTTCCATCCTTCCCCCTCATCCCCCACCCTTGCCACCACCCCCTCCCCCCTCCCCCCCTCCCCACCCCCACTCCTCCCCCTCCTCCCACACCCCCTCAAACCAGTTCCTGGACCCTCCAAGGTTTGTTTACCTTCCGGGGTCCCGGCGACCTTGGGGGTCAATGACCTACCTCAAGGTCATTGATCATGACCTACCTCAAGGTCATTGACCTTGCCACGCCCCCCTAATTTGAATAAATAACGGTATTTGAGTCAAAACCCCCCCAGCCTACCTACTCACGTGAAACAGATCAGAGTCAGGCTAGATCAGAGATCCCGAATGAGGCTACATCAGAAATAAATCCCAGAGATTTTAGGACATCAACGCCTAATGACTGATCTAATGTCATGATAGTGAGGAATTACGAGGAGAAAATTAAGAAATTTTCGAATACGGGGGGCTTAACTCCCATAGAATTCATTAGAAATCTACAGGATCATTTTGCGGAACATCATGGTACAAGGGACAGAGAACTGCGGATTGTTGAGAAGCATCTGGCAGATGCACCGCTAAATTGGTTTCGCGCTTTCCGATACACTTTCGATATCTTCGAACTGTTTTCGGAAGCATTTATTAAAAGATTCTGGTCGATAGAGATACAACATGCAGTGAGGGCGGAAGTATATTCAAGGAAGTATAGCAGTACTGGACCCACCAGTTACTCTGAATTCTTCACATCTCAGTTAGCCCGCCTTAGATATCTTCAATCCCCACTGAGACAGGAGGAAATTCTCGAGACAATTTCACGCCAGTTACCGGTGGAAGTTAGAAGGAATTTAATCTCATCAGGCGTAGAGGATTTAGCGGCAATGGACGACTTGCTGCGTAGGCTCGACCATACTTCTATGTCGCCTACCATAGTCAAAAGCGGAAGGACGGAAACTAAGACCGTGAACGCGGTAGTCGTTGATCAAACTCAACAAAGAGAAAGGTCAAATAGGACAGAATCTAGATGGGAAGGTCCAATGAGGAACAGTAGAACGTATAGTCGAAGGTCTCTCATAGGTCTCTCATAGACACGGGAGCGGTCATTTCAATCATGTCCGAAGATTGCTTTTTGAAATTAGAAAAGGAACAACAATTTACCACGTTGCCAGCTTCATCGATCAAAGTTAGAGGACTATTTCAGGATAAGTCGATGAAATGTAAATTACAAGTCCAGATGAAGTTCAGTATAAATGAAAGATGTTTTGAACATATTTTTGTGGTGTTCAAATATATCAACTTCGAAATAATCCTAGGGATTGATTTTATTACCCGTGCCAGAATCACCATTGACATGGACAGGAGAATTATCAGGTTCCCAGAGAAAACTATTAGGAAGATAGTACCTGAAGATATTGATTCCAATGAGGATGTGGAAAATTTGATCAGGGAAGAAGTTTTAGAAAATATTATAAACCAGACCGAGCAAGAAAGAGAGCATTATGCACTTTACGTCGAGGATTTACAGAAATAGAAAAAGAATTCAAAGACTTGATCGAGGAGTTTACAGATATTTTCGATGATAAGCCAGGCCTAATTAAAAACTTCAAGTATCAGATTAGATTAAACGATGACACTCCATACCAGGCCAAACTGTATCCCATTCCGAATAAATATTATGAAGAGGTCAGGGAGATCATTAAGAGAATGGAAGCAGAGGGAATCATTAAGAAACAAGCCTCTTCCTACTTAACCCTATTACGGTGGTAAAGAAAAGCAATGGTGAGCTTCGTCTATGTTTAGACGCTAGGAAAATAAATTCCCGGATATTTTTAGAAATGGACCGACCTCCCAAAATCAGAGATTTGTTACGGAAATTTTAAGACAAGGCATGTATCAGCGTACTCGATTTAACAGCATCCTTCTATCAAGTAGAACATGCCGAGGACAGCAGGCAGTACACAGGGTTTCTGTTTGACCAAACAACCTTCGTGTTCTGTCGTGTACTGTTCGGTATGATAAATAGCGGTCCAGCGCTCATTAGGGCTCTCGACAGTAAGCTTTCTGATGAAGTCAAACGCAGCGTCACGTGCTACATTGACGATCTCATCATCGCTTCAGTTAATGTTCAAGAACATCTGAATGAACTTAGAAAGTTGTTCCTAGAGCTTCGAGAGGCCAATATTATGGTCAACTACGATAAATGTCACTTCATGAAGGAACGTATAAATTTCCTAGGCCACACTATAGATCAATACGGTTATCATCACAATCTTAAGAAGATTGAGGAAATTGCAAAATTCCCTAGACCAAAAAGAATCAAGCACCTACGCCAATTCCTTGGGATGTGCAAATTTTTGAGTAGTCACTGCTCAGGATACTCAGTGACCATGGCACCGTTATATGAACCGCTGAAGAAAAATAATCGGTGGAAGTGGACGGACTTAACTGAGCAGGCCTTCGAGAATGCGAAGACCATGCTGAAGGAATGCATTAAGTTAGATTATCCGGAATTCAGCCGCACTTTTTATATTGAATCTGACGCTTCCAGAGTAGGTTTAAGTGCGGTCCTGTATCAAAAGGATGAACAGGGGAATAAGCACTACATTGATTTTTACAGCAGGAAATTAAAGCCTCATGAGGAGAATTATTTCACTACAGAGCTTGAGGCTCTGGCCTTTGTCTCAGCTTTGCAGAAGTGGGAAAAAATACTTCTAGGTCATCAGATTGTAATAATTACAGATCACAGAGCTCTGCAGTTCATGCTTCAGTCCGATTTGTCTTCTGATCGTCTGACGAGATGGACGTTGTTTTTACAGCAGTTTAACGCCACCATCAGACATCAGCCAGGCAAGGACAACCTTCTTGCTGATGCTCTTTCGAGAAACCCCTCTAATAAATTAGCAGTAAACTTGGTACAATTGGAAGAGGGAGATGAGGCAACCCTGGAAAAGCTACGCAAATTAGCTGTGTCACAGAAGAGACACACTCCAATAAGGAACATGTACAGATATTTAAAGGGCCACATGGATGACTCGGATGAGTATTTTCAGGCAACTAGGAGATGTTCTGACAGATTCGCTCTTTGTGGAGAAGTTGTTTGTAAATTTGTGGACAAGCACAAGAACAAACTTAGAATAGTGGTACCTCCCAAATTGACTGTACCTTTGATCTGGTTAACACACAATAGTATCGGCCATGGTGGCCTGGATAAGACCATGAAAACGCTTCAGGAGGCGTTTTATTGGTCTAAGTTGCGTCAGTCCGTTGCGAGGGTTATTAGGTTATGTGACAGTTGCCAGAGGAGAAAATATCCTTCGGCATTATCTAAGGAGGAGCCGAGAGCAATTATCCCCTATAGACCACGTGAATTAATGGCTTGTGACCTGTTTGCCCCTTGTCCAAAAGGTTCCAGGGGTAACCAGTTTCTACTTGTTACCGTGGATGTGTTTTCGAAATTCGTCACCCTAGACCCCTTGCAGAACGCAACAGCAGCGCAAGTTATAAGTCGCTTAGTTAAGAGTGTATTCACAAAAGCTGGAAGACCAGAAACGATTCTTTCAGATAATGGATCACAATTTACTTCCCATGAATTCAAAGTCGCTATGGAGAGATTTGGAATACGTCACGTGTTCTCCAGCATCAGATATCCTGAGTCCAACAGTTCGGAACGTCTAATGTCAGAGGTTGCCAAGTTTGCACGTTTATACTGCCCTCAAGATCATCCTAGCTGGGTAAAATATGTACCTCTGATGGAGACATGCCTAAATACGACATATCATGAAAGTCTGAGAGATATTCCAGTGTTAGTTCATCATAACAGAAAGCCAGAAAGAGCTTGGGATGAAATAACACAATTCTTAACTAAAGATGCTGAACCATCAGAGCAGGAAAGGGTGGATAATGCCCGAGAAAGCCTGATGGATGCGGCGGAAAAAAGACAGAAAAGAAATGAAGGAAAGCGCTACAACCCGCCTCTAGAAACTAATGACTTAGTTCTCGTACATAAATCCACTAAAACAGATGCAGCGAGGAAGATATACATGAAGTTCAGTAGCCTGTACATTGGCCCCTACAAGGTAGGCAGAGTGAACGGGAATAATAGTTACCAAGTCCTAGACATCCACACGAACGAGGAAATTGGAAAATTCAATGCGAAGAACCTCAGAAAGTATTTTAAGAGAGTGGAATAAAACACAAAATACTGTTCATTAGCGAATACCTAGAATGGTGTAATAAAAGTATTTGCACACTTTTATTAGCTAGGTTGGGAGGAGGATGAGCCAGTATTTTGCTGTATACTTGAACCCTGATACGACAGCGAGACGTATTTTGAAATTATTGTTTGGCATTAATTTGGCTGCAGGCTTGAGGAGCAATACACTCGTCATTCACATAGGAGATAGATAGGCAATCCCGCCATGCTCTTGATCACGTGGACAGGACATGCTCACTAACTTATTTCTGCAACTGTCTGATGCATATATAAGATGATAATCGATAGAGTTCGATTGTCAACCTCGATACAAGGAGAGATGTATAATGGGTAGACTGCCAGCTGTGGCGTGTCTGCGAGCAGTTCTGAAATCACAGACACTTGAGTTTTGTGACACACGGAGTGAACGTGCTATCGTCTCTGTAAGCAAAGTTTCGTTAAACACGAAGTCGTACGAGTGTACTCTAATCACGGCGCGGAGCGAACAGGCGGATTGCTTCATAGCAACATGCGGTTGTTCGTATTTCTGGCGTGTTTGACATAACCCAGAAAATAGATATATGCGAGTGAGCTTAGTTATTGCATGGAGTTGTCAGTACAAACTCCACGATGAGGAAATCTACTACACATATGGTTGAAATGCAGGAAAGCATTAGTATTATCAAGAACAATACGACTGGAATTTATTGTGAGAATCTAGCTGCTGTAGCAATGTTGGGCTAAGCAGATAGTACAGGAATGCAATGCAGAGGCAGGATTGATCATTTGGAATGACAACCTTAAAAATACTACAATGAAGAAAAAGAAATGATTGTAGGCGTTCGTTCTGATCCAGTGGTTTTGAAGTACATGAGAATGAAGAAACAACTCCAAATGAACGAAACTACTTTACTGATAACGTCGAGGGAGCCTTGTACAAGTAATATGTAGGAACTCCGTTTCGTAGACAGTGGTTTTCGAGTTAGGAGGAAGTTGGTTCGATGACTTACAGCTCCAGCCATGGACTACTCAGGGATGAGGGTCCAGTTCCTGAAAGGAATGTATATTCCTTTACTTTCTTCAATCTCAACCAGAACATCGCCCAAGGTAGCTGGAAAACTTTTCTTTCTTGTAGACAGTAGACTTTGTCACTTTTAGTTCGTCACTTTTCACCAATATTTTATTAAATAGTATGAAATTCATTCGAAGACTAGATTTGGTTCTTTGTATCATTTATGTCGGAGAGTGTAATTTATTTTGTAGTTAACAGTAAACGTAATGCTATTTAGAGCATTACTTGTGTTTGGTTTTTTTTTGAAAATTTTGGAAATAAAACCAAGCATTGAATTTTGTTGGGAAGACATCTGCAGGATAATTAGGACCAAGTCGACGATATTTTTGTATAAGAATAGTGATTAGGAAGAAGATGGCCACACACACGTGCTCTTGAACTATTCCAAAAATATTTCAGTGATATTCTTCGTTTGGACTTATGACATTCTAGTAGACATTTCTTTCTTTTAGAAATGATAGTTCATTTTCATCATTATTTTCCATGGGTATGGAATCGTAGAAATCGTCCAGCGAGAACAATTGTGAATTGATTGTCGAGGCATTTGTAGCCTACTTTCATATTTCTTTTAGATTAGAGATTTTTTTAAATTGAAACTTTAGTTCCTTCAGTCTTCAGCTTGTGTTATTTTAATTCGTTTTTGGTAGGCTCTTGGCTAGATCATCCTTTGATTTAATGGTTTGCGTGTATCTATTGATACGATAATAGACTCCTTTCCATGGTGTAAATCTCATGTGTTTTCTTCTGAGTAGTTAAGCCGTTTTTCGAGTTTGGATAGGCGAAACTGAACCGACTATTTTACTAGTGTCTATCTACGATTTTTTATATATAAGTTATTATGGAAATAATTATACATATATATATATATATATATATATAGGAATAGTGAACTAAATTAACAGTTCAAACAAGTATAACAGAATTTGTCATAGACTTAAATGACGATAATTTATGGAAGTAGATAATACAACTTATCTAATAAATTGTTGAAAATTGTTGTGTGAAGTTGGGAAAGAGGTACTCTGTGACACTTCTATATTCGTCTACGATAAGGCGTGATATCTTCAGAGTAATTATTGAAAGGTTTTGAGTTTAATTACGTTTGGGAAAAATTCTTGACAGCTTTGGAAAGCTGAATTAATGTATTGCAATTTAATGAATACGAATTTATTGTGCTAATGAAGCGAATATTTGACATCATTGGATGGTCAACATTAATATTGTATAATGTACTCGAAGTCTTATGTGAAGACATTAACGTAGTCATTTCGTTTTGTAAGAGTGAAATTAGCTTTTGAGCTATCACTAATTTGAATAGGAAGTTGTTGTGAACGTGAATTGGAATCACGAATGTTTCTCTTAAATGCCAGTATTAATTCAAGTAACCCTACGTTTTTATTCTTGCCTATTAAGATTTGCCGGAGATGGATTGCTTATATCGTGACACACATATTTAAGTGACACAGCCACTTTTCGAATAACTTTAATTAATTCATGCAATATAATACATTTGATATTTCAGTGATTTTAACAAAAATATACTGCATTCATGAAAGCATCTGGATAGTTAATAAACTATTTTCTAACTTTTAATACTATTCGATTATCTTAATTGAATGTTGATTGCAACAAATTAAGAGAATTATAACCTTGAGATATACTTGTCGAATTAAATGGAAATGGGCAGCGATAATAACAAAATCCTAACTAAGGATATAATCTGTATATAAAATGTAAGATATGTATAAATTTTTAATAAGGGTATAGCATCTGTGCATGATTTAATATTGTATTTTTCATGTAATGTGTTCAATGAATGAGATATTTAAATACTGCGATTTAGAGCAGTAAGTTGGGGCCTTATTATAGGCGTTTATTGAAACTTTTTTTCGTCATTTGATTTAGAGAAGCTTTCTTCATTTTTGTCTAATTGACAGACATACACCATTTGCCAGTTAATAAACTGAATTTAATTTTATAAAAATTCTTTGAACGACTGGTGTTTTCCATTAGAATAGGGAGTGCGTTAGGAAGACCAGTGGGTGTTTTTTTTTTCTTGAGTTTGCTTAAAATTAACGCCCCAGATACTTTCGTTTTCTTTTAGAGTCTCTTGTTCGAGTTCTTTTAAGAGCTTCGTTTCATTGTAATATATACACCACTGGCATCTTCGTATCGCATTCTTTAATATCGACGTATCCTGATCCCTGGTTGATCCTAGTTGGTAGACTTTTAGGGGTTATTTCAGCCGGGAACTTCTAGAATCTACGATCCAGCTTTTCCATCGGATTTCAACAGGTAAGACCACGTGGATTACGGGTACAGTAGGTACTGCCCCCGTAAATTGAATTATACTGAGACCACGGTGGCTGTATTGGCATATGTGAATAAAGTTATGGCCGTCATAGTTGTGACGTGTATATTCATGACGTAGGCGTGGATGACGCATCGCTCGAGCAAGTAGGCTGGCTGAGCTTAGATTCTTGCTGACGTCACGATTTTGTTCGAGAAGGATCTTAGATTTACGACGCAGTCGCAGGGAAGCAAGTAAACGTGCTGAGGAAGAAGTTACGCTATTGGAGGAGAGGCTCGAACCAATGAATGATAGCTTGAAGGGAGACGGAGATTACTGAAACTACCATATTTAATAACTTTTGGCATGCAGAATTGTGGAAAACTATTTTCAATTATGGCATTGATTTGGAATTTTGAAGAAATTAATTGTATGTTTTTGAAATCTGAAAATCCGTCAAGAATAGCCAAAGTTGGAACTTCGAGTAATGATGGAAGAAGAAGCTATGGTAGGGATGGATACGCCCCTTCAAAGTTGATAAAAGGCCTTGCACAGCAGAATGGAGTTTCTCACTTCGTGGTTTTATTCTGACTTGATTGTCTGACTTCGTGTTCTGATAGAACAAGCATATCGTCATAAGCAAGCGTGGCAGAGCCCACCGCATCGAACAGTATTGGGTATCCAGCAGTGCAATTTTACTGTTACTAAAACTAGGCGAAGTTGGAGCGCACACATAAACGATTCTACAAGTTTATCTATCAAGAATTAGCTACTGCATTTATACTAATTCAATAGTGCATTACAATATTGAGGCGTATGCGAAAGTTGAACATTTTCATTATAATACTTCAGAAGATATTCGCAATTAAAGACTGCAGAGAAAAGTGTTTTTCTCGAATCCTGAGAAGCACTTTTACTACCACATTCTACGCTACGGCAGACACGTGTATTGCAACCGTGATACTGAAGATTACATTTGGTGATACAACGCTACATTCTACAATGGAACTATACAATCTGGCAGTACTTTCGACTAACATTATAATGGAAGTGGAGATGGAAGACTAAAACTTTAATGCAATTGGGACATACATCAGTAGTGTGAAGTAGCAACATGGAGCTTCGATAATCGTCATTCTACAAAGACGAGCATGTAGTGAACATTCAGCTACACTCATGCATCGTAATCCATCGCTGAATTACATCAAATGGCAGTGGAAATAAATTCATTCTCCACAATTATGAACATTTCTGCGGAAATATTTGCAATGAACTTCATGGCTGATTTCTATAAGAACTTCAGGGAACTTTCAAGAGGGGCAAGGGTTTTTCCCAGCTCACAAAGAAGAGTTTTGCCAGAAGGATGTCTATCGTCTACACGGAGCAGTGCGATTTCCGGAGGAGGAAGCTGTTCTATTCTCCGAGGGCGCAGGTTCCAGGTTCGAGGTCGGTGTACATCTATCCTGTGGTGAAATGGAACCAGCAGCAGTCTTCTTTGAAATTTTCTTCTAGAACTTCAATCCAACAGATAAGGTAGCCGTGAACGTTTCTTGATTTATTTGAGCCATTTTAGTGAGATCTGAGCAACTATCTTTCCCATATTTTCTGTCATATATTTGATTGCCCCATATTCTTTTGCTAGATGTTTCTGTACTCTGTACACTTTGCAGCTTTATGCCATTTTCTTCGATTTATTGAGACATTATTATGTCATTTGCATATTTAAACATTTTGGATCAGTTTATACTGAAGTTAAATATTCTTTCGAGAATTTGAATTTTTCTTGTAGTCACGATTTGACTGTAAAGTTAACGATTTTCTATGGCAAGTTTGAATTCAGACAGCGTGTCGTTTTATTAAGGTAATTCTTTCCAGTAAATTACTTTGACCAATTTTCTGTCATCCTCAAGAAAGAAGCATGATTAAAAGATTTTAGAGCGTTAAAATCTTCTACTTTATCGACGATATTGGAAATACTAGTCGTTTTTATGAACATGATTGAAACACAGGCATTTTTAGTCAATTCTGAAATACCATTGCATTATAGACAATTTTATGAAATATGAACTTTGAATACGATTTATTCAGTACACTATAGTAATGAACATTTGATAGGAGATTTTCTCAATTCTAGATTGAAACAATAATGTTTGCAATTATGATGAGATTAATTCATTTTGATGACCAGGGAGGCGTGTCTAATCGTATTTGCTATTAAATTTATTTGTGACTGGCAAATTTTTACTTCATATCGCTTCATGAATGAAACCCACGAAGGTTAAATATAATAACAGTTTTCGATACAATTGATGAATATAAGAATTTTTAAAGAGGAACTATGGATGTATAATCGTTAGTTCAGTGGACGTGTAAAAGTCGCTGATGAATAATGCCCTTTAATAAGTGAAGGAGGTTCCCACAATAATATTGATGATGATGATGAATTTATAAGTGGAGTTTTTTTTGTGTGTATTGTGGAAGATTTTGATGCCATATATAATGAGATATATGATGAATTATGGGCCAATTTTGTGCGTTTGTGCGAGGTATGTTTCCGCTGTGTTGTATTGTTCAGGTCCATTGAAAATTATTCATGTGATGTTACTGTTAAAATTAACAAGAGTGATAAATTGATTGAATTATAGATTTTGAATGGAGGTTACCGTCACAAATAATAATTATTAAATCTTATTAAACCTGAATCTAAAATTTAAATATAAGTAACCTTCATCGGTCGATTATATTACCACGATTTAAGAAAATATCAACCGGATAAACGTGTGGTTAATGTATTTCAAATATAAATAAAAAATATAAATAATGTAAATAACTATGTAAATATCTATAATAATAATTTGAAACAAACGGGATTAATAGAGGCGTGTAAAAATTTTTCAATTGTCGTTTGACTAAGTTATGAACAATCTAAATGTTATAAATAATTATTGAACACTATGATATAACATTATGCGTTTTGCTATTAACATTTAAACAACGCTAGTTCGATAATTGGAATAAACATTTAAATAATATTTGAGATTAACAGAGTAATCCATTGCAATGTGAACGGAACTTGTATAAATTTTGCGTGATAATATTTGAGTTGAGATGTGAGCATTTAAATTGTTTTGAATGAGAGCTAGACTCTGCGGTGGCCAGCATATGGTGACACTGGTTAGGCAGCTGCGTCCATTTGACGAAGCAAGCATGCAACACTGCTTAGGGTGTATTGCAGGTGGCCAGATAACTGAATGGTGGAGGTCAAGGTCAACTACTTAGCGGCCTTGCGGTTATTAATAAATGTGTGTCAATGAACTAAATTATGAAGTTCATGAACAAGGAAACAAATGCTATATGTCTCGTCCCAGCTCCCTTATCCATACCAATGTGCATTGTTGTTATTATTACGTTCTTTTGAGCTAGAGAAAGCTGAATTTTTGTATGTGAAGTCTACAATCCTACAGGAGGACATGGTTGCATTGACAATGGCTTCAGGCAGCCATAACTATTTTGTTGTTAAATTTTGTTAAAATATTTTTTTTCTTTATGTGAAATAAATTATTGTGCAGTTTAAATTTTCTGGTCTCCGACTTGGTTCATTTTAAATATCGTGGTGGAGGTTATTGTGAGGGCATACTATTAAGTGATCCAGTTGAAAACCCAGACCCGAGATTAAATTGAATAGGTAAGTATGAACCCCCGTATATTTTGGTGTGTTCCACAATAATTTCATATTAACTACTGTGCTCTAATCTCGGTAGTATCTGTCAGTGCCATTTTCATTGATGTAGCTGTGCCGGTGCAATCGATTATTGGCAATCCGATTGAGGGGGCGGATTTCTGACAGCCTACTATCCGGATTATCGGGGACAGTACCATCCCGGCATTTGCCCGAAGACGAAGTGGGAAACCACGGAAAACCACTTCGAGGATGGCTGAGGTGGGAATCGAACCCCCTCTAGTCATTTGGACCACCCGAGGCTGAGTAGACCCCGTTCCAGTCCTCATACCACTTTTCAAATTTCGTGGCAGAGCCGGGAATCGAACCCAGGACCTCCCGGGCGGCAACTAACCATGCTGACCGCTACGCTACGGAGGCGACTTCCCTTTAAATATAAAATAAAATACTTGAGTAGTAATAGTTAAGTTCTTGAAACTTAAAGAATTTGGCGGTATGTTAGTCTTTTCAACGATAAACTCAAAAAAGACCAAGGCCCTAAGAACTAACACCAGCAAAATTGACCCATTTGTCCTCGAGGATGAACCTATAGAGGATGTGGATAGTTTTACTTACCTGGGCAGTGTGGTAACCAAAGATGGAGGAGCGGCAAAGGATGTCTCCCAACGTATCCAAAATGCAAACGGTGCTTTTATACAGCTCTATCCGGTGTGGAAGAACAGCAAAATATCCATGAAGACCATACTTCGTATCTTCCGGAGTAATGTCCGATCCGTTCTGATATATGGGTCTGAGACTTGGAAGGTAACTAAGGAAATCACCTCCAGGCTGCCGACCTTTTTCAATCGCTACTTCGCAACTGCGAAGAAGTAATTTTGGTACTGATCTATACGGTCCGGTTACAAACGTAAAGTACATAATATTATGAATAGAAACCTATGCCGTACGTTTCCGTTCTGCATCTGTTTCAGTTAAGGTGCTTACCCTCATCCTCTTCTGCTTATGAACTTTGATTAGGCGTGACTCAGTACATTAGGCTACGTTTGATAAATGTGGCAGAGCATCGATTACATCTGCAATCATAGCCTTCACAAAAGCAGGCTGATTTGTACGAACGAATGTAACATCTAGCTGTGTTGGATGCATTTCGTACCAATTTTCAAAGTATTATTGGAGGAAAAACTCGCATCCATTCAGCCTGAATTGGTGTGCTGACATGGGCAGATACATTTCTCGTTCCCTCAGCAGAAGTGGATGAGTTAAACACCTTAATTGAAACGGATGTCGAACGGAAACGGTACATTTCCGGACATAGGTTCCCATTCAAAATATGATGTCCTCACTCCAAGTCCTAGAAGTTTGTGACGGGAATTCCCAAGTATCCTATAGCCTATCTGCATTAAAAATAAGCGCGTGTAAGCAAATAATAGGTATGGTATATTGGCTTTCACGGCCATTGAGTTAAAACTTGGCTTGTGCCGTGCCTTGAGTGGGGTTTTGCCTAGGACACTAAGCTGGCCCATCAGCGGGCTCTTGGTGTCCCCGCATGACCCCCGCAGGAGTAGCGAACTGCGCGCTACCTCCCTTTTTATTATGAAGCGCACCTGCGCCTCTTTACTGCGAGAACTAAAAGCTCAAGCAGTCATAACCTCCTTAGGAAGGCTTCCAAAAGGATGGTGTATTGGCTTTCGCGGCCCTTGAATTAAATTCAGTTCGCTAATCCTGTGAGGGTCCGGGCTGGGTCACCAAGAGCCCGCTGATGAGCCAACTTGGTGTCCTAGGCGAAACCCCACACAAGACACGGCACAAACCTAGAAAAATTGCTGATTTTTAAAGAATAGGTATGTTTGTCCGCAATTCCTCCCCACATGGAAGTTACCAAACACGTTTCCAGCAATGATAGTGACAACATAATCTCGATCATAATTAGTGTTCAAAAAGGTTGCAGCAATTTCAAAAAATCATATCTCCCGTTGTAAGTGAGATAAATTAATAATTTGAGCTGAAAACTAATCAGGAACTCATCGAGTTTTAGTTTTAGATGTGACTGTACTCCTCCTGTGACCTTCAGTCGATGCGCAGAATGAGTGCACGACAGGAAGCTGCCACGCCGGTCCTATTTAATGGCCTCCTAGAAGCCCCGACTTGACAACCCTGGACTATTTTTTATGGGGATACGTTAAAAAAACACAGTCAGTCTGAAGGACTAGACGTTGTATCATTTCAAATGACGCATGCTACAAATGCTACACATGTTAGAAAGACTTTGCTCGAAGCCCCAGGACTCTTTCAACAGACTGCATTACCCATTAACTTAGGCTTCCCGCGCGGGCACCTCTTTAAGGGTCACGGGAAGAAATGTGTTTCTTGTACTTGTATTAAAGATGTGTTTGGTTGAATAAAGCGTAAATTGTGTACTTTTTGATAGTGGTTTTGTGGCCCATCATCCCAGGCAAGCCGGCGGAAACCTTTGTCTCCCTGTCAGAAGGATCATTTGGCCGTAAATTTGAATTAGTGTAAGGATGTAGTATGAGTGTCCAGATTTAGACAATAGCCTACTCCATGAAGGGGTCATGACTATGCCATATATGTTTGTTTAATGAATAGTGTATCTGAAATAAGGGAAAAATACTGATTTACAGATTTGTGGAGTGAGTTTCTGATTTTTAAAAGGTCGCTCGACGCCAGGCCTCTTTCAACAGACTCCAATAATCATTAGCGTCTGGTTCTCGTTCCCCGCGTGAGCATGACGTCACGTTCCCGTGGAACTGCATGACGTCACTTCCCGCGCGGCTGCATGACGTCACGTCCGTCACCGTGTCCGTGTCCGTAATGCGTAACGATGGACCCCAACCATAACGACGAAGTCGACAAGATAAAACATTGTATTCAGTGAAACCAGTCAGAGATCTGCATCACCGCTGCTGTCGCTACAATCACGCCTGTGATGATCCAGCCCACTTGGGCCAATATCGACTATCGACTGGATGTTTGCAGAGCAACCAAGGGAGCGCACACAGAAACATTATCAGGTATGAGAAAAAAGAACGTTTTGAGATGGCGAATTTAACCAAAAAAATACTCGTTTTAATATCTCAAATAATTCCTGAGCTATGATTTTTTTAAATTGCTGCAACTTTTAGCAGCATCGAGAGTAGAGTATCAAGAAGGCAGTGCCAGATTAGAGTATGAAGAAGGCAGTTACATATCAAGAAGGCAGTGAAGAAAAAGCTTGCCACGGTGGGTGAGTGGATAGCGTGTCGGTCTACTAACCCCAAGATTGCAGGTTCGCCCCTGACCGTGGTAAGTGATTTTTGAAAGGCGGCAAAAATACGATACGCATGTCATACGATGTTGGCATGTCAAAGAACCCATTTGAATTCAGTAGGCCGAGTTCATAATGGCAAAATTAATCTAGGGAGTTTCCGCCAGCACAAAGTTCCTCATTTCTCTACTAGAAAGCGCTATTGTGTTCAAGGAGATTAGATATCTAACATCTAACCTCCTTGACTTTCATAGTCAAGGAACTACGAAATTCGACACGCAAGCTACCCTCTGGGTGTCAAATAGCAAAGCTTGCACCAGGCACCCGAGGCCATACGATATTATTATTATTATTAGTGAAGAAAAAAAGATAGTCTTGGAATTGTTATAAACTAGCGGACCCGTGCGAGAACTCTCGCATAATGGGTTGTGTGCGCCCCATGTGTACTCACTACCCGCCCGGCTTTAGTGCTATGCAGGCTGGACGCGATACAGTCCTGCCAGGGACTATCGTTTTGTTTATTTGTTTAAAAGCACTTTATAAACAAATACATTATTTCCGTTGACTTTTCAAGAAATGCAAGATTTTTCCTGTACTATTGAGACGATTTGGAAGATTTTGGTACAAACCACACCTTCTAACTCCCTCTGGTTTGGGAGCTTGACTTTTGTGAAACATACACATTAGTCTTAGTGTATTATATAATAAGATTATGAGAGTGTAAAAAATAAAAAGATTTTTGTTTGTTGATGAATGTCAAGGATAATAAAAACGGTAACATTGGTGACCTCCGACGTGACAATAAACATAAAGAAGTCGTCAATTAAACAACAGTAGGCCTACACTGTTACGTGAGTAGATTGTGTTGTAAATTGAAATTGAAATGTTAACCCCGAAAAATAACGATATCCCAATCTTAGGATGCGCAAAGATTCCTCCGTTTTGGTCAGAAATGCCCGAAATTCGGTTTTTCCAAGTAGAAATCACAGCTTTACTGGCAGGAGAGTGATGTAGCAGCATCGAGAGTAGAGTATCAAGAAGGCAGTGCGAGAGTAGAGTATGAAGAAGGCAGTGAAATATCAAGAAGTCAGTGAACAAAAAAAGAGAGTCTTGGAATTGTTATGTAGGACTATTATGAGAGTGTAAAAAATAAAAAAAAAACTTTACGAGCCTTACAGTAGTCGCATATGATGTGTACATCTGACATAGAAGAAACCTCACGTGAAATTGTTGATACACCGGTATTTTATATTATTATTGGCACAAATATTAGTCTGTTGTAAAAGGGAGAGTTTTACAGATATTGTAGTTTATAATACGGAACTCATTTTATTAGATGATTTGTAGCTTCTACCAGCACTAGCCTAAATAAAGAATACAATATGGATCAACTAGATTAATAGACGCGACACCGCTCATAACCTTAAATCCCTTATAAATAGGCTAACTTGTGAGTAAATGCAATGTGCACAGCAGTAGATCATGAAAGGCTTGCCCAGTTACCGGACCTCATGATTCACGGACCAACACGTAATTTCATATGGATTCTGTTAAAATGAGTCATATTGATATGATTAGCAGCCGAGTATCAAGAAGGCAGTGCGAGAACAATCAAGAAGGCAGTGCGAGAGTAGAAATATCAAGTAGGCAGTGAAGGAAAAAAAAGAGAGTCTGGAATTGTTAGTATGTAAATAAAAAAGATTTTTGTGTGTTGATGAATGTCCAGAAGGGATACGATCCAGCTGGCAGTGCGTCTTACACACTTCCGTCCCATTTTTCAAAATCGCTCCCACAAAAATATCCAGCAACCGAGTGGAAAGATGTTACAAATCAAAAAGATTTTTGTTTGTTGATAAATGTCAAGGATAATAAAAACGGTAACAAACCTTTTTCGATGATCCTTATGTTTGCAGTTAACATCACACAAGTCTGTTTCGTACGCCACAGGGAAGCGATTTAGCAGGTCTAAGGAATATTCTTGAGGGAACACACATACATTGGAAGAACAAGCTTTATTTCCCAAGGCTACTTACAGATTAGCTTACAACTATGTTACGATTTATTTCAGTCAACAATGACATAGCAATGACAGCGATTCCTTCCAAATATACACATAAAATATGGTCCTATTACATAGAAATGCTATACATTTATAAACATTAATGTTTAATTATTTTTTACAATTGATTCAGCTTTTCGCTGGAGAATTAAGAGACTAACATTAACATTTGTACACTGAAACACATTTTGTACACATACAGTCCGTTCAGATGGGTGGGGAGTGGGGGATGGGGGGTTAAAAGGGGGGGGGGGGGAGAACAAGTCTTGTAAATATCTTACAATAATTTGAATCTGCACAATATTGGCACCAGTAACCTTGTTATAAACATTTACTTTGATCAACAAAGTAAAATGAAAGAACTGTCATTCACTATTATAGTACTACATTCAGCAAATTCCCTTATTCACAAAATGTACAGAGGTTCACGCCTAAGTTAATCCTGGAGTAGTCGGTTGGCTTAAATGCTATGACTCAGCTTGGTAGATTTACTGGCATGTTAAAGATCCTCTTCAGGGCAGTGAGTCACGCCAATTAAAATTATCTCTTTAATAGTCTTAATGAGCCACCGCTGGGTCCGTGGTTCAAATCCCGGTCACTCCATGTGAGATTTGTGCTGGACAAAGTGGAGGCAGACAGTTTTTCTCCCGGTACTCCGGTTTTCCCTGCCACAATTTCATTCTAGCAACACTCTCCACTATCAGTTCAATTCAACTGTCAGTGACTTTCATAGTCAAGGAACAACGAAATTCGACATGCAAGCTACCCTCTGGGTGTCAAATAACAAAGCTTACACCCGGCACCCGAGGCCACGGTGGGTGAGTGGATATCGTGTCGGTCTACCAACCCCCCAAGATTGCAGGTTCGCTCCTGGCCGTGGTGAGTGATTTTTTGAAAGGCGGCAAAAATACGATACGCATGTCATACGATGTTGGTATGTCAAAGAACCCATTTGAATTCAGTAGGCCGAGTTCATAATGACAAAATTAATCTCGGGATTTTCCGCCAACACAAAAAGGTTCCTCCTTTGTCTACTAGAAAGCGCTATAGTGTCAAGGAGCTTAGATATCTAACGACATCCATAGCGCTCCAAGGAACAACAAAATTCAACATGCAAGCTGCCCTCTGTGCGTGAAATAACAAAGCTTGCACCCGGCGTCCGAGCCCATACGATATTATTATATTATTACTTGCCGCACTTGTTGCATTAAAAAACGTTTGAAAGTGGTATGAGTCTGACTACCACCAGCTGATGGCTTTGGCCTACGCGTTAATATTGCCCTTCCGTTTAGCAGTCAGACCACGACGCCTTCCTGGCTTCCGAAATTTCGCGAGTTTTATAATTTCCATACGAGTTTCTTAATTACCATTATAGGCGAGTTGCATACGACTGTTTATGTTCGACGATAATTAGGTATAACTATTTTGTGTTCGAACATAAATATTCATAAATATCTGTCGAGATTTCGCCGGTTTTATGTACTGAACAGAGCGCATAGGGCGCAGAGAATTCCTTGTATTTGACCACGGCCTCCTCAAATACCCCGCTATGACACTAGCCACGCAGTAAAATTTAAAATAGGAGGCCGTCGAAGTCAATGCAAGTGCGATGCTATCCTTACCTAATTGGTCACACAACTGTTTCTTGAGCTCTGATTGGTGGGAGAAACTGTTTCATAATGAAAAATAATGTTATAATGACCCTAATTATGATACAGTTTTCTGATATGTAATATTTACATTTCGACATGGTCGAACATAAGGCTCTTAACGTGGCTGCTAGATGTCAATGCACTGTTTGGGGCAGAATGTAAACCAGTGGGCGCTGAGCATATATCAGAAGATGGAAGGCCACTCACCTGACCAGGACTGGCGTCAAGTAGCCTATTCATTCCTACAGAAGTTATCCTATTCTGGGAACAGTTTGAATGTAGAATTAATTACATCTGATAATCGGGTTATCAATCCATGCGATGACATTTCTTTCAAAATAAATAATAAAATTAAATATTGAAATTTATATAAAGTTATGTACCAATAGGTTATATACATTTCTTGAAAAAATATATTCTTACACACTGAAGGAAATCTTTTATACTCTATTTACTTAGCGTGTTAAATCTGCTCCAAGCTAACAGGAATAATCATAAAACATAACATCCATTATCATGCGATTGAAGCAGCTTTCTTAGCGCCGACATTAACACAATATTTACATTTAAGATACACAACAAAATAGAAACGTGATGTGTGGGAACTCTCGCTTTCTGACATTCCTCATATTTCATATTCAGGTACAAATTCATAAATAATTTCAACACTTAAAGCGAGCAGAAGCCAGTGCAATGAAATACAACACAACGATGAGCTGAAGGTTGACATTTTGTTAACGATCTGTTGAATTATTTTCATTCAGATCTTTAACTTTCAGCACATGTATTTGACTAGACAATAATAATCCGCACTGACGTTCCGAGTTCCCCACAGTGACTAGAACTAAGTTGACTACCTTACAGACTACCCCGCAGACAGAGATCATCGGATGAAGCATAAAAGCTTCTGGAGTGAGATGTCTGCGGTTCACTACTCTTTGACTAGATTTCACTCATCCTTGGTGAATTAACACCAACTCCTCTCGTTCATTGCTACTGCTACTGAAGCTTTACCTCTGGAACTTAGATTCTTATAATGCAACTTAAAACCTAAGCTTAGAGCATGGAAAAGGGCAAGTTGTTTAATGGTTTCTGTTAGTTACCATTACATGCTTATCAGAGGAACAGTTAACTTAATTATATTTAGGCAGGTTTACCTCTAAATGCCATTTAAATTAAAATTCAAGATTATTACACTTTCCTAACCCCCTTCACAATGTTGGCACATCACACACGTGTTTACACAACTATCAGATTCGGGCAACTTTAAGATCAGTATGACGTAGTGAATACTGGGGGACCAGGCAGATGAAACTCTCTACAAAGATAATTAGGCTACCACATTAATTTTGACAGCAAAATTGGTCAATTTCGTACCGCGATAACTTCCGATTGGCAACACTTCGAGAAAGCGCCCACAGCGGATCCATCACAAACAAGACATGGAGAAAACAACTGCGTAGTCAGAATAGCTCGAAGTATTGCCAATCGGAAGTTATCGCAGAACAAAATTGACCAATTTTGCCACCAAAATTACCGGGGAAGAAAGTTTGTTTGAGAGGCGACCGAATAAGTAGTATTTTTTCCCCAGGTTGTATTTTTAGCCTACTTTTCACATTTTGAAAAAATGAGGAAAAAGTAGACTTATGAGATCGATCCTGGGAAATGTGTGTCGGTCTGTCTGTCCTTCTGTCTGTCTGGCTGTGTGTGTGTGTCCCCCCCCCCTATCAACTCCTAAACGGCTGCAGCAATCGAACAAAATTAGTATGAGTAAATATGTATAACGGAATATCTCAAGCCCATGTTTGAAAATGATGTCAGTGCTACCAACTGCTGAAAAAAACGCACTAGAAATTTGAGCTCCATGTTGGATATCATGGATGGTATACATGGGAGCTATTCCAAAATTAGCACACATGTGGATGATAATATTTCAGTTTAATTTCCAGGAGGACATACATGACAGTGTTGCCGAAATAATTTTAAGACTTCTGATAGGTTCAATGTTTAAATGCATATAACTTCTACACGATGAATTGGATTTCAACCAAATTTTGTATGTAATATGTGTACATAAACAGATATGACTGAGCGTATTCTTAAGAGCCAGCAGGGCCGCCAACTGTTGATAATTGCTCTCTCAGTTCTTTTTATCCAAATACCAATATATCTGAAAGTATGCAAGCCGACATCTTTAAACTATGCACACGTATAGTACCTTACATTTTAGATTAATTTGGAGTAACTTATATACGTCAGTTCTACCAACATGATTCTAAGCGTGCTGATAGGACCAATTTTTAAATACATGTAACTTCTATACTATCAGTTGGATTTCATCCAAATTTCGTGTGTGCTATGTGTAACATAACAGATATGACTATAAGTATTCTTAAGAGCTATCAGGGCTGCCAACTGTTAATAAATGCTGTCTATATTTTTTACCCTAATATTCTAGATAGGTTCATTTAGGCTACTGTAGAATAATCATTGGCATGAATCTTAATTTTAAGAAATGTAGGCTCTTTAGTTCGTCACGGAACTTCTTATTATAATTGATATATTGTAGTAAAACTACAGTAAAAATCATAGCTGTAGGACTAGCAGTTTTTGAGAAAAAAGTTAAAACATTCCATCTCCAAAAGTATTAAAGCTAGGGCAGCGAAATGTTAATTGAAAGCCCCTCATACCGATGTCGAATAACATCATGTAAAACAATCACTGAAATGCTGTTACTTTTGGGACAAATATACATCAAACGACATTTAGACCTGTCCCTAATCTTTCTGCAAGCAGTGTACTCTCAAGTTCCTCATATCAGCTCTCTTTCAGTCCGCAATAAGATGGAAGGACAATTGGGCCTGGGAAACCAGAGTGTTGTGGAAGCTGCAAGCATAGAATACTTCCTTATTTTGTGTTTGTTAGTGCCATCTGGCGGGAGAAGTGAGCACTGAACGGTGAATTTGAGGATGAGATTTTGTCTTAAATTCTGTCATGCCACTTTACAAATAGGATAGCATCGTGAAGGCCGTGGACGTCTTGGTTAATAATGGTTTCGTAAGTCATGTTGCTAGGTCTCGGGTGACATAACGTAACCTATAGTAAGTGAAGAAGGAAGCAAGACGTAGATTTAAAATGGCCTTCTTCTTTCTCTGTGCGTAACAATACAATATTCATTTTCTAACTTATAAATTGGGCCTCAGCCTTGTTTCTTTTTACTTCCCGATCTTTACAAGAAGTGTAATGTTGGCCTGCCTTCAAAGGATTGAACTAAGCTTAATATTTTTACAATCATACATTTTAATGTAACTGGATTACATTTCCTTTTTATTAAAACATTTATATTAAATGGGGGAGAGTGGCGTTATTCCAATTACAACGATATTAATGATCCCTTGGATAAATTCTATTGACTAAACCCGCTGCTTTTAAACACAAATATATGTTTTTCTGCTGAACTGTTCGTAATAAGTACAGATTAAATATCTCTCTTTAATTATTTTAAAACACACCTAATATTACTTCTAAATGAGCACAAGCTGTAATTCTGTAGCCTAAGTCTGCGCGCTAAGCCGATAAAACTTTGTTTGAGTTGAGCCTTGATGGTTTGTACATTCCCTTAATCTGTTACATATGTTGTTATTCGTCAAACTGACCAACGAAAACACTGTATTGACTCATGCAATTCAATTTCTGTTCAATATTTAATCATCGCCTTGCATTGCCTTCGGAGCACAAATGTGTGCAGAATCGAGAATACGTCCAAATATTCCCCCGCTTCTATAATTTATTTGATCTGAACGCAACAGTGGATTCCAGTAGGCCTAATATGGAATTGGCAATGTGTAAATCATATTTAATAACGAATTATTAATGCTGTGACGGTCTCATCTCTGTAGATTTACGATTCTTCAATGAATTCCTTAGGAGAAAGAAAACATTGGGAACTCTTGCAGTGTCCGTTGCCCGCCGCCATGAAACTCCGCAAAATTTTCTATAGAAATGGCTAATGTTACTAAGATAAATGAGTTGAATATTTTATCGCTAGAGGGTGTTATTGCATTTTTTCCGTAGTGCCAACATTATCGGTTGGCGCCAGTTCGAAACATGGAATCCTTGAGATCTGTTGTGTCGAGATTTCAGGCGAGGTTGAGAAGAGAGGTTTCATTAATGGTTTAGCCTAGACCAATATTTTCATCCATACCATTGGTTTTCGCCTAGACCAATAATGGTTAGGTAGCGCGGGCCGCGTTAGCTAATATAAACACCCCTGGTTTTTGTCACGCACAGTGGGGTAGTCACGCATCAATGATCTTGATCCAAGCCGATGGTTTTGCCTTGTAGTACAATCAGTAATTTTCACCAATAATTTCGTCCAGAGAGTCGCCAAACCTCGCAACAGGGGATTGCGGTGAAGTGAAGTTGGCAGCATTGCCTTATCCAACAAGGCAACGTGTTTTTAGCCTACTTTCGATTTTTGCAAAAAATGAAAGTAGACTTATGAGATTTACACAGGGCCAAAAATTGTGTGCCGTTGTGTGTGTGTCTGTGTGTATCTGTGTGTGTATGAGTGTGTGTACTCAATGTCTGTCCCCCCCCCACCCTATCAATTCAAACACGATGCAACCGAATTGAATGAAATTTGGTACAGAGGTAGAACTATCAAAGGGCACCTCAGTGTCCTGTTTTATATCGCCGCCATCTTGACGGAAACGTAATGGCAGTCATCCAAATGTTCAAAGCTTTAAATCAAATTACGACCAAACTAATCATCTGATTTCTACCAAATTTTGCAACATTATACCTTTATGTATAAAGAATAATTTGACTGAACTACAGGGTCATCAGCCCAATAGTTTACAGATGGCGGTCATGTATGTGTGCAAATCGATTCCCCCTATCAATTCAAACACGGTGACACCGAATAGAACGAAATTTGGTACAGAGGTAGCACTAGCATAGAGCACCTCAGCGTCATGTTTTATATTACCACCATCTTGACGGAAACGTAATGGCGGCCACCCAAATGTTAAAAGCTTAAATCAAATTACGACTAACCTAATCATCCGATCTCTACTAAATTTTGCAACAACATATATTCATATGGCCAGCGTCTTTTGACTAAACTACAAGGTCATCAGCAAAATAGTGTGCATATGGCAGCCATGTATGTGTGCAAATCGATTCCCCGTATCAATTCAAACACGGTGAAACCGAATTGAACGAAATTTGGTACGGAGGTAGCACTAGCAATGGGCACTCCAGTGTCATGTTTTATATTGCCACCATCTTGACGAAAACGTAATGGTGGCCACCCAAATGTTAAAAGCTTGAAGCAAATTACGACCAAACTAATCATCTGATTTCTACCAAATTTTGCAACATTATACCTTTATGTATAACGAATCTTTTGACTGAACTACAAGGTCATCAGCCCAATAGTTTGCAGATAGTGGCCATGTATGTGTGCAAATCGATTCCCCATATCAATTCAAACACGGTGAAACCGAATTGAATGTTTTTTTGTTTTTTGTACAGAGGTAGCACTTGCAAAGGGCACCTCATATTCATGTTTAATATCCGTATAGCACGTTGTAGTTCAACAAGCTACTACATCCAACATTCAATTATACTCCTAGAAAGGGCAATGAGTTATAACTATATTCATGCATTTCGGAGAAAGTAGGCTATATGTGCTTTACTGAACATCTTGTTTGGTAATATTATTACTTGAAAGTTAATGTTAACAATTTCCTTATTTTTAAAGAGTGAGTGTGGTGTTTGTTAATAGAAGTTGGGTTCAATACAAACAATTTTCTGAGAGCTACTAGCAAAAACAACGCACTTTGAAACGGGGCAACGGACAAATCACGAGAGCCGAACATTGTTATATTATGACTTTCCCGGTGACCCTGATCACTTCTTTCTCAAATTCTTGTCTAACCTTATCCTTGGAGCAGATGACTTTGCTGTTCCGTCTCTTAAAACAGCAATAACTGACTATAACATTATCCTAAAGAGAACTGGACTGAGGACACCAGGCGCCTGGACATAGCCTATCTTTGATCTAGTATCACTGTTAAGGGGTAAGTTGAGTTATTATTTCTGGAGATCGAGGTAAATGGACATTTTAAAAAAGTAGGGCGAGCCACGGTGACCGAGAGTGCTGACGCGCTTGGGTTCGAATCCCACCTCTTCCTTTCAACAGATCCCTGACCCTTCCTTAATTAGACCCAAGTTAGCGGGCACCTGTCATTTTTCCCAGTTGTGTCCAGCTCCCAGACACTAATACTCATAATTAGGGCTCCGGTTTTTAGGTAAATAAATATTTTTGTAATGTAAATACATATTTTAAGCATTTCTTCTATAAATACATAAATTCCTGCTTTTCACTTAATAGCACATAAAAAGCCATAATATTTACATTTTTTTAAAATCAGTATGTTAGATCTTTCGGTTTATTGCATTTTTGTTCTGTGTTACTTCAACGGGGAAGAAACTGTGAGCTATCTAATCTTCACGCAGAGCGTAGGCTATGTCAGCTTGCAACTGTGCTATTCTTAACTTGTCGGCCCGTGCCACTCACTGTGGAAGCCGGGTATTTCCTTGTCCATAGCCAATTGCACCACGTGCTAGACATCCCTCTCCCCCAGCTACCTAGAACCAGTGTCTCTCACATGCAGTTCATTTCTGCCACTGTGAAGTGTAAGGTAGTTCTACGATGCCTAACGTAAAAACAACTAAAAGTTATAGCCTGTTGAAGAATTTAAAGATAATTTTACTTCTGATGGGGGGTGGTTTCTGTTCTACCAACCATGTCGGAAAGCAACCAAGGCTGAACAGCGATCTCAAGTTACACAACACCTCAAGGCCAAGAAACATATTGCCACAGTTTCGCGCCTTCAGAATAAGTGTTTCGCGATAATCGTCGGTCATTTGTGATGGACAACCTGAAGATGTATCTCGTTGTGTATTGTAGATTTAATGCTTCAGCAGTCAGTGAGACATAGAATAAATTGCATTCGTGAGTACTGCATATATTCACATTAATAAACTGAATTATAATTACTTATTTTTACTTTTTTGTCACATATTTCAGGTATTTTTAATACATAAAAAATAAATAATTCCCCGATTTTTAGCACCTAAAAATCCGAGCCCTACTCATAATGTTATTGGCTATACGTCCCTTTTAACTACTGCGGCTTTTAGAGACGCTGGGGTGCCGGAATTTCGCCTCAAAGGGGATCATTAACGTGCCAGTAAATCTACTGGCACGGCTCTCTCGCATTTGCGCACCCTCAAATGCCAGCTGACTGCACCAGGATACGAACCTGCAACCTTGGGCCCAGCAAGGTCCCAGATAATGTCCTTGCGACGGTACAGGAATGATCCTGCAGAGTTCGTGGGCGAATCCGAACTGGGAGGATAAGCAATTTAAAAAATGAATTAAAAAAATAAATTAATTTAATGTTCCCTTCGGAAAACTCCTAAATATTTCAATAAAAATAACATTAATTCATTAAAATTAAAATAATACTAGTTGAAACCCGTCAAAACATGACGGTCATTGGAAAAATATTTACTGAAGGATTCTCTTATATGCATTTTTTGAACGATTACTTTTTGACACTGTTGCAACTTTAAGGGCGTCGAAAGATCGACTTCGCAACATATAACTGGCCATGATTGAAACCTTGATGAGGTAAATAGAGACCTACACGTTCTAGAGTTTCGCCTTGAGCTTTATTGATTGTGATAAAGTTCGCCAAGCGAATTGGAAATTGGAAAATTGAATTGTTTTATCGGAGATGTTAAATCAAGTCGATCTCTGCCCATTAAGTGATGTGCCTCCACATATACTTTAAAAGTTTGAGCCATAGAGCTACAACAATATTGCCCCCCTTTCTAATTCTCATAAACGAAGATCTCAGTAAGACGCGGCGGGATCCGCCATTTCTCTGTTGGAATAGAACCATTGTGCGCAAGCGCGGGACCGACAAATATTAGTCTACAAATTTCTTTAATAATTTAAAAATATACCCTGACATATATTTTCCTTTCAAAGACACTCTGCAAATCTACATGCCATGCGCTCTCGTTAGAATGCATTACGAAGTCAATAGGTTGAGACGTTATCTCAATCTCGCGGTAACAAAAATCACCCTAGCGTTTTAAATATATAGATTCAATGTAAAATTAGAAACACAGTGACATTGATGGGTCCATCTTGATAAAGTAGGTAGAATTGTCGTTATTCCCAACCCTGTCTATGCAACACGTCACCACGTCCTCCAGTTTTGCCTGCAAACGACTGTACAATCTTATCTCATCTCCCTGTTATGTAAAATTGGTTTCTCGACAAGACCAATTGGTCTCAAAACATTACTTTTAATTTCTCTCCAACAGTGGTTCATGCAACTAAATCACGTCTGGCTTGTTTATCGTTTCTCCATCTGTGTTTAAAAAAAACCTTATTTCTTGTCATTTGTGTTTTCGAACGACAACTGGGAATAAAATGAACATTTGTGAATCGCGTGACTTACGGACACAAGAGACGTGGCGTCGTAGTAAAATTACTGCAATCACCTTCACGATGGAAGTCGAGCTTTCCTCGCTCAGATATGCTCGTCCACCACGCGACCTCAGACCTCAGAGCGGAGTCAGACAAACTAATGTTTGATGTTTACTGTACGGTAGGCGTGGCTTATTTCTGTATCGTAACAGCGACAGAATGCTCAAGTACTGTAACAGCATTTGCTAAAGCGGCGCCTGTCAAAGCCCAGAGAAAATTGCTTGTTTTCAGGTTCGGATATGTATTCTTTTTCTTAAAGGTGTCTGTACACTGGAGAGCTTATGACCTAGCTAGAACGTAGAGTAGCTCTAGCTAGGGCGCTCTAAGCTCCTCTCCAGTGCACACAGGTGGTAGAGAACCCTAGCGGAGACCGCTCTAAGCTCTAGCTAGGGCCGGCTGACTCTACGGTGTAAACAGTTTTAGGGTGTCCTAGCCAGACTAGTCTAGCTCCATTCGTCCGGTTGAATATTGGAAAGTGCTATACGTAGAGTCCGTGGTGGATTGTTGGGGTTATTTGTTTATTATGATAGTGTTTGAGTAGAGCTGAATTTGTATGGAGTCGTGAACAAACAATAATAACATTAATTGAATATCCGGAAACTTGGAATTACATTCTGAAAGAATAGTCGGTTTTGCTCATTCTTAAGAAGTTCTTGTACGCTTCAGAATCTTCTGAAGATAACACTTGCAATAATTTAGCGTGCATTCCCTCGTATTTTCTTTTTGATATCCAATTCCTCACCCACAACCTTTTCTTCCTCTTAATAGTTTTCTTATTTAACAAGGCACACACAACCACCACAGATGCTAAACGCTCCCTTGAAGATATTTTAACTTCACAACACAGCGCTAGACTCACACTGCTCTCAGAATGTTTAGCGCTGCTCTACCTAGTGCATTTACGTTTGACAGTGTACACAGGTTCAGAGAGAGCTCTAGGTAGATTTGTCTACCTCCACTCTACGAATGCTCTACCTAGGGAAAATTACTCTACAGTGTACACGCACTCAGTTTAGCTAGAGCGGTCTAGCTAGACTTGCTCTATGAAAATCACTCTCCAGTGAGCAGACACCTTTACGCATGTCATACGATGTTGGCATGTTAAAGAACCCATTTGAATTCAGTAGTCCGTGTTCATAGTGGCAAAATTACTCTCGGGAGTTTCCGCCAACACAAAAAAGTTCCTCCTTTCTCTACTAGAAAGCGCTATAGTGTCAAGGAGCTTAGATCTTATCTAACCTCCTTGACTTTCATAGCGTTCCAAGGAACAACAAAATTCGACATACCAGCTACCCTCCGGGCGTCAAATAACAGATCTTGCACCCGGCTCCCGAGGCCATACGATATTAATTAATTAATCAGTTAATATTTGTTTTAGCGGCTTCGGTGGCGTAGTAGGTAGCATGCTGAGCTTCTATGCCCAAGGTCGCGGGTTCAAACCCGGCTGAAGTCGTCGGATTTTGAGCGTTAAAAATCCCTCAGTATGCCTTCCTTGGGAGGGGAAGTAAAGCTGGCGATCCCATGTCATAGATTTATGGCATGTAAAAGAACCTTCCACTAATTAGGCTACACCTGTGGAAGCTAAAATTTGTAGGTTAGTATGATAACGCTATACCGACAGTAGTGGCTACGCTGGCTAACGCGCAGCATTAGGTCATGGGGCCAAGCTCTCTGCTGACTCGGTAGACGCGTGGGTTCGAGCCCCACCGTCGGCCGTCCTTGAAATGGTTTTCCGTGGTTTCCAATTTTCAACACCAGGCAAATGCTGGGACGGTACCTTCTGACAGGCCACGGCCGCTTCCTTCCACATCCTTGCCCAGTTTCATTCACCATCATTCATTTCATCTCTCATTAACACCTCTCATGAGGTTGGCGTCAGGAAGGGCATCCGGCCGTAAAAACCATCGCCACAAAGACTTCTATCGCATCTCATCCCCGACCCCGTTGGAAAACGGGAATTATATGGGGTAGACACACACAGTATGATAACGCTATATTAGTTCCAAAGTTCGCCGCCAGGTGCTGACTGCGATGACATTTAGTAGCCAAGTCCACAGCTAGGTGTCGTGGACGGAAGCATTTGGTAGCAAAAGTAGGAACTACTTGAAAAAATTAATCGTCTGCAGTCCTTCTAGCTGAATCACAGATAACACACACTAATACAGCCATCACAACTAACACCGGTTATCAGACAAATTCTACACACATCCAAAGTACACGGGGCTACATGACCGCGTTGTCGCAGCCCCTAAACTAAGGAACCAACCAACCAACCTAAGTGGGACTATCATTTTCTTTAGTCGCAAGACAGTCTGAAACTACTATGAGATATCGGGCAAGAGAAACAAATTCTGCAGACATATTCTTTCCCAATTATTGGAGATCTGAGAAGCAAAGAAATGCTGGTAGTGAGCCGGAAGAGAAGGAAGGCTGGCTTAACGCCTGGGAAGCGCCGGCTGTGTGTGTGTGTAATCTTCAGGTAGACCAGGAGCACTGTGCCCCACCGCGCAAGCGCATTAGCAGGGCGCTTCAGCTCGACAGGGAAGATTTGAGGGCTTTCTTCTTTTGTCGCATTCTATCTGGCCGAGTTAGATTTAATAGAGGGGCTTTCAGAAGACGGAGTTGGCACGGACTGAGAAATCGAGGGAGGGAATGATGTAATGTGAAAGTGAATGTCACAGGGAGAGAAAAGTTGAGAGCCGATCTCGAGAATGTAATAATAATAATAATAATAATAATAATAATAATAATAATAATAATAATAATACTAATAATAATGAATTAAAGAGGTACAGAGAGACTTACAAGAAATCAGCATAGAACATTTCGAAGACAGAATTGAGTACCAGACGAAAATCGCGAATGTTAAGTTTGAACCAAGATCATTACGACAATCTGGGAAAATTTGGACGGATGAGAGGAAGAGGGACCATTCCGCGCGAATGAAGGGATTTTGGGAGGAGCGGAGGAGGCACTCCTCCAAATGACATCATGTTATCAAGTTTAATCGCTCTCCTGTATGCGAATTTTCGCTTAAATAATAATAATAATAATAATAATAATAATAATAATAATAATAATAATACGTAGGCTACCTTCCTTCAAATATTTAGGAGAAATTATTGTACCATCCGGATTGGACAGGAAAGCTAATTCAGAAAGAGCTACCAAACTCCAGAAAGCATACCGAATAACATTGAATCACTATAATAAAAGAGTTGTTGGTTGGTTCCTCAGTTTAGGGGCTGCGACAACGCGGTCATGTAGCCCCGTGTACTTTGGGTGTGTGTAGAATCTGTCTGATAACCAGTGTTAATTGTGATGGCTGTATTAGTGTGTGTTATCTGCTTTTAATTCAGGTAAGTACTACGGACAATAGCTTTCCACTGTGGGTGAGTGGTTAACGTGTAGGATTACCAACCCCAAGCTTTCAGGTTCGCCCCTGGCCATGGTAAGTGATTTTTGAAAGGCGACAAAAATCACGACATGGATGTCATACGTTGTTGGCATGTTAAAGAACCCATTTGAATTCAGTAGACCGTGTTCAATGGCAAAATTAATCTCGGGATTTTCCGCCAACACAAAGTTCCTCCATTCTCTACTAGAAAGCGCTGTAGTGTCAAGGAGCTTAGATATCTAACCTTCTTGACTTTCATAGCGTTCAAAGGAACGACGAAATTCGACATGCAAGCTGCCCTCTGGGTGTCAATTAACAAAGCTTGCACCCGGCACCCGAGGCCATACGATATTATTATTATTATTATTATTATTATTACTACAGACAATAATTTCAAGTAGTTCCTACTTTTGTACCAAATGCTACCGTCCACGACTTGGCTACTAGATGACATCCCAATCAACACCTGGCGACGAACGATGGAACTAATAGAGCGTTATCAATTCTAACCTACAAAGTTTGCCATAAATCTATGACATGGGACCACCGGCTTTACCTCCCCTTCGATGGAAGGCATACTGAGGGATTTTTAAAGCTCTTAAAAAATCCGACGACTTCGAATTATTTGATTGTAATACTGCGGGTTTATTGCATACTTTGTATGATGACAGCTTTCTAATGAAGGCAGCAAGTTTAATTAAACATTCAGAAACATCCGTACAAAGCTGCAGTGCTTCTAGAGGTATGTGATAACCGGTGCCCTATCGACTGGGGGCGCTCACGCGAGAAGTGGCGTCATTTCGAGAAAACTATGGCATGCTATGGCTTGAGATAAACTGTTACTGGTTTTATAACAATTCCCTGTGTTATCTTAACTATGCTGCAACATTACTGCACCTCGAGCATGCCTAGCATACAGCAGACTACATTCTCGATTCAACAATCCCACAAATGGAAGAAACATTATCTGGTGTTATTACCCTATTTTAGGCTTATGAGATCACATTTTTTCCGTGTGTCTGTGTGTGTGTGCGTGATTCGTGTGTGTGTGTCACACCCCCCCCCCCCCTAATAAAATCTAATCGGCTGGAGCAATTTCAACGAAACTCGGTAAGTTCATAGCACTAATCCGGACGACCTCGGCCGTGCCCTTCAAATTTTTCTACGTCACACCAATCCAACATGGCGGCTGTGCGAAATATTTCACCAGCATTCAATATCTACGAAACTATTACCGATTTGCCCCTGGAATTTTGTACGGTTATAAAAGAAACTACTAGAAGTTCTCCTATGATAACCTGGTAACTACTAAACAACATGGCGGCCAAGCGAAGTTGCGACTTTTAAATAGACGTTTCTCGCGATTTAACCAACCAAACGCAATGAAACTTGATACAGTAGGCCTATATGTTTAAACCCATTGTAATGCACCAACATCTAACTTCGTTCAATTGTTTACATAACCTCAAGATGGCGACTGTGAGAAATATTTCACCGGCATTCTATATCTCTGAAACTATTACCGGTAACACCCTGAAATTTTGTACGGAGATAAAGGGCACTACTGGAAGTCCATCTATGAGACTTTCAAAAACCAGTTAACTACAAAACGAACATGGCGGCCAAGCGAAGTTGAAAGTTTTAAACAGACTTTTCTCACGATTTAATGATCCAAACAGTACATGAAAAATGGTACCATAAATAAAGGTTGAACTCAAAACTATTTCTAAAAAATAATCATCTAAGAGCTAAAACACATACACTAAATTAAAAAAAACAGATCTGTTACAAAAGTATGTTAAATGCGAAAGAAATAAATCTTGATATAAAACCAGCTTGAAGAAAGAACAGTGATGTGGCTGTTATGTAGACAAACATTTTAGGTTAAGATTGAATTTTTCAGAATGGGTATAATCTAGTAACAAGATGTTCAGCAAAGAACATATAGCCTACTTTCTCCTAAATGTATGGGTATCTTTATGACTCTTTGTCCTCATCCCTAAAACAATCACCCCAACCACAATGTATTGTTTGTTTTCTTTTATATTGATAATAAGCCAGTAAGTGTCAAGATCAATATTATATACTTTATGATGATTGAATAACAAAACTACTAACTTATTGTAATGCATTCACGTCCGTTAATCTCTATATTAAGCCAGCCTGCAAAATTAAGAATCTTCCGCCCCAATCATCTTCCGCCCCAATCACAGTAGGTGGTGCTGCGACCTATCAGTGAATTAATCTTTATCTTGTACGCCTATGCACTGCTATCGTAATGTACTACGATGGCAGTGTTCTATGGGTGTTGAATGAGTAGGCAGTTTAAAGTAGCCAAGAGGGAGGCGATCCAGCTGGCAGTGTTTAAAAGTATTCGGAGCGCGATCGTGGCTAATAGTTGAACTACCAGTATTACAAAATTGCCATACTTCAGGAGGCCAGCTCAGGCATTTACACAGCGTTATGTTTGGAACAATATTACCCACATAACCCACAAGAGGACAGCACCGTACAGAGGCATTAAGAAGGCTGTGGTTAATGACAACGTGTATCTAGTTCTTCTATTCTCCTTTTTCTAATGTCTTCTGTTTATGTGCGATGCTGGGACTGTGATTTTATTAATATACGAGTGTATACTTTATCCTCTCCTTTGAGCTAAATGACATTTTATTCAGTATCTGTGGGAAAAGCTCGTGCACATCATTTGTAAAAGAATTCAAGAAAAAAAAAAACTAACTGTAGCAGTATTCGATCCCCAGTCAACTGCGTGTCAGACTAACATGCTAGCCCAGAGCTAAGCGTATCCATGACGTCAGGTGTTCTTAACTGACATATTAGATACAAACTGTTGGCAAATAATGACTTTAAATAAACGATTTCTTCACTGCAGTACATCTTCATTAAAGATCATTTCATACAAAGTTTATATTATTGTATCAGTACGGTATATCACATACAACATACTAAAACTACTGAAATATAAGACAGGCACATGAGGACAGCTGCCATCTTGTCGTGTGACACAAACGGCTCAGCTCTTTTAAGCCACTCATACTGTATAATATTATAATATTAAATTATAATAAATAACGGATCACGACCTTCAGGATAGCTTAAACCCCCCTAGGCTCGATAATCGGAATTGGTGGGTCTTAAGCTATTTATTAAAATGGTTGCATAATTCACACGGCCGCCATCCAGAAATGGCATGGCCGATGACCTTGAATTTTGGGTGAAAGACGCGTCCTATATAAAGGTATGTTGTCACCAAATTTGGTAGAGATCGGATGATTAGTTTAGCCGTAATTTGATTTTACGTTTTGAACATTTGAGTGGCCGCCATTCTGTTTTGGTAAAGATGGCGGCGATATAAAGTATGACACTGAGGTGTCCTTTACTAGTGCTACCTCTGTACCAAATTTCGTTCAATTCGGTTTCACCGTGTTCGAATTGATAGGGGGGGACAGACATTCAGAGTACACACACTCACACACACACAGACACACACACACACACACACAGACTCACACACACACAGACTCACACACACACATACACACACACAGACAGACACACTTTTTTCGCCCTGTGTTGATCTCATAAGTCTACTTTCATTTTTTGCAAAAATCGAAAGTAGGCTAAAAATGAGAAGAAGCTGTGGAATGATAGCCTATATCGTTCAGATAAATATTCCAATCTGTTGATAGGGCAATATAGAGTGTTTGGGGTAACCAAGATACAAAGTAGCCTACTGTAAGTCTTCCTTATTTAAATGTACAACCTGTTCCAATTCAACATGGAACTGTAAAATGGGTTGCCTAACCACCCATAATCGGCTTGAAATCTGCTCGCAGCGCGCTAGCGACGGGGCTGAGTCAAGTCAGGTCGAGAGTATTTTTACGATCACCACAAACACCCGAAGAAATGGAGCTCGTCATTGCCGAAGCCTTTGCGGAAATTACACCTCAGATGTTGTCGAACGCAAGAGAGAACTTCATGCGACGAGTGGCCCTCTGGTTGGAAAATGATGAACGCCTCTTCGAACACCTTATGTAAATGTCCATTTGCAGTAGATGTAACGTCTGCGATAAATTAACTTTTTTAGTCGCATCGGAGACTGATTACAATTTTGTAACAAATCATTTCCAAATTGTATCTCGTTTTGTGGTATTGGGTTAATAAGCAATAAAATTGTGTTGTAAACAACTATGTTGTAAAATAAAATTTTATTTAATAGAAATGCTCTGCAAAAGCCATTAACAGAAGCGTAAAACAACAAGTTCTGAAACAGAAATCGTTCAAAATTATTGTGAAGCCTGTGTAAATATATTTTGAAAGAGCAAAATACTTTGCAATGCTGCATAAGAAGGCGGCAATCAGTGAAATCGAACTCAGTCCCGTTGCTAGCGCGCTGCGAGCAGATTTCAAGCCGATTGCGGGTGGATAGGCAACCCATTTTACAGTTCCGTGTTGAATTGGAACAGGCTGTATATGTAGTGTGCTAAACGTACAATAAAAGATCTAAGCTCAATGCACAGTTCCACAGCGTGCTGAGCGCTCAGACTATCAAGCTTTCGCGAGGTTGCCGATAGCAGGGAAAGGGCCCCGAAGTCCCGCTGACATCTCGGTAGCTAGCCGCAAGTACAGTAGTACCAAGGGGGTAGGACTGGAACTGCAACTGGACGCAGATAGCATCTCGCTAGCAAAACGTAGGCAGCTCTGTTTAACACTTCGCGCAGTGCATGTGAAAGGCACGTTTAAACTTCACGGTGACTGAACATGGAAAATGTTAAACCAGGCACACAGATGGATAACGTGTATATTTACAGCCAAGTCGCGTGCCGCCCCGTTTCCGCCATTAGCTTCAAATGAAATAACATGCGTTGTTCTTATTTTCGCAGGAAAACAGCATCTGCTATCAGATGGACGAACAACATTACTAACGCTGTCCTAACTTTATGATGGATTCATTTCACTTTCTATGGTTTGAGCACGCTTTTTTTGCAATCAGATCTCATAGAGAATATAGGGCAGGAGGCTTAGACAAAGTCAAGAGCACAAACAATATTGGAGTTACTGGATAAAGTAGATTACAATTGCTGAGGTAACGCATTGTATTGTAGAAAAAGATACAGTTAGTCTGAGAGACTAGACTTTATATCATTTCAAATGACGCATGCTACAAATGCTACACATGTTAGAAAGGCTCAGGAGGGCTTCTTGCTTCGCTCGAAGCCCCAGCACTCTTTCAACGGACTCCATTACCCATTCACTTAGGCTTCTCGCGCGGGCATCTCTTTAAGGGTCACCCTGTATTTGAGACTGACATCTTTTACAACTCTTTAAGGGTCACCCATTATTTGAATCTGCTATCTTGCAAACCTCTTTAAGGGTCACACTGTATTTGAATTGAATCTAACATACTGTACACCTCGTTACGTGTCACCCTGTATTTTGCTCTGACATCCTGCACACCACTTTAGGAGGCACCTTGTTTTATTATCTGGCATCTTGTATACCTCTTTAGAAGTCACCCTCTATTCTTGTGTGACATCTTATACACCGCTTTAGGAGTCACCCTGTATTCTTGTCTGATATCTTGTGCACCTCTTTAGGAGTCACCCTGTATTCTCATCTGCCATCTTGTACACCTCTTTAAGAGTCACCTTGTATTCTTATCTGGCACCTTGTAGGCTATATATCTTTAAGAGTCACCCTGTATTCCTGTCTGACATCGTGTACACCTCTTTAGGAGTCACCCTGTATTCTTATCTGCCATCGTGTACACCTCTTTAGGAGTCACCCTGTATTCCTGTCTGACATCGTGTACACCTCGTTAAGGGTCACCCTGTATTCCTGTCTGACATCTTGCACACTTCTTTAGGAGTCACCCTGTATTCCTGACTGACGTCACGCACTCGCCGTCTCCGTATCGCATAACGGCAGACCCCAACAGTAAACTCAGACTCGGTGCATATGCACTGAACAACATGATGACGTCATACACGCCGTAACCGTAACGTAAATATATGTTTCTAAAAATATAGGACTGTTCGTACACCAACATTTCTAAAAATATCAAGTGGTACGCAGTTGCGGGAACCCCGATGAAGGGTATGAGGTAGCCCTATCTGGTGGAGGTGGAGCTAACTAGGCAAACTACTGTACTGCGTACACAACAGGCATGTGGGTTGCCAACCACCTGCAGTACAGGCGCGAGAAGTTCGTCTATCTCTGGTCTCTGTGCCTTGGTCTTTTCTGTCCTTTCGTTTCAAAGCATAACGACGAAGTCGACAAGATCATTTGAAATGATAAAATGTAGTTACTTGCACAATGTGACAACAGTGTATGTTTGTCAAAGAACACAAAGCTCACAAGTTAGAACTCTAGCCTGTAGCCTAGTTTGACTGAGGATTCCAGTAATAACCCAGGCTACGGAAAAACACAATGAATTGGCACTGGCTAAGAGATTCCAACAAACATGACCTGGGTTGGATTCATGGTTATGCCATGAATTTTAATGGTAGTATGAGATTAGCCAGCGTCTAGAGAGATACTTTGGCGATTGCTAATGAAGAGAAGGGATAGGTTGGTAGGACACGTACTAAGACACCCATGAATAGCAAGCTTAGTTATGGAAGGAAGCGTTGACGACAAGAACTGTAAAGGTAGACCACGGTGAAGCAGAAGTATGTTTTTTGACCTATATCGTCACCTTTCTTTAAAAACCTCGTATGTCTGAATTTTCTCAATATTGACATTTTACCTCTTTCCTAATCAGAATTCCAAGCGGAATCGGAATTTAAAAACCTCGTAAGTCTATATCCGACACTCTTTCATCTGGAGATGAATTTAAAAACCTCTTATGTGTAATGGTCGGAGAGCACTTATTTAAAAACCACGTAAGTGAGAGACATACGAGGTTTATTTTACAGAGAATGGCACAAGTAATACTGCCATAGAGTTAAAATCCTCGTAAGTCTGACATAGGAATTTATTAAGCCTGCTTTAACAAAATTCAACGCCTTAGTGTTAAAAACCTCCTAAGTCTAAAATAACGCGGTCTTTATCTAGCCCGCGGTACCGCCAAAAATGGACTGCGAATCAATAATACAGGTCCTGCACTTTTACGATTCTTCGCCACATGACTAAACAAGTAGGATAATTGTGTGTTGTGTTAAAATACCATTTTTCCATTCGTCAGAAAAACAGACTGCAGTGGGACTAATTAGTCTAAAAGTAGACTTTTTTGAATTTTGTTTTAGTTCTTAATAAACAAATTATGTAATCACATTTAATATTCCGTTCGAATCATTATCTAGGCCTACTCCTTTCCAGCCAAGCTTCCAATGTAAAATTACTATCCTTTTTCAATTCAAGTTAATTTTCTGCATTCGTATACTAATTAAAATACTTGTATGTCGGAGATACGGGATAAAAATGAAAGTAAGTAACCTCGTATGTCTCAATAATAACAAATATTCTGGATGATCCTCCATAATGTGACTTATGTCCATATACATTTTAAGGTATTATGTGATCCGATCATGATTTGATGCGTTAAATATAGAAATAATTAATATGTTAAGTTACATAACTTTTTTTTTATCTCTCCTGAACATTTTTGCTCTTAGCACATACGTGGTTTCTAAAGAAAGGTGAGATTTTCGAAGTGAAATGCCATGTCCTGTGGTTCGGATTCCACGTAAAAAGGAGGTCCCGTGGCTAATAATTTACAAGATTTACGGTCACGTAAAACTACAATCTTCCTTCTAAAGAAAGGTGACGATATGTAATAAATAAATCTCTAATTTTCAATAATCGTTTTATTTTTCCGAAATTATGGCATTGTTATGATATATAGTCTTGCTGTATTTGAAATATCTACATAATTGCTGTCTTAATAAAGGGCCGAGAAATCCAAAGTACAAGTGCCTTAATAATTAAATATGAAGTTTTGTCAGGAATTTGATTAAAATATAACAAGCTATTGGGCACTTTTCCGATAGTAAATACATGTTTCTAAAAAAATATAGGACTGTTTGTACACCAACATTTCTAAAAATATCAAGTGGCACGCAGTTGCGGGAACCCCTGATGTAGAGTATGAGGTAGCTCTATCTTGTCGAGGTGGAGCTAACTAGGCGAGCTACTGTACGACGTACACAAAAAGCATGTGGGTTGCCTACCACCTGCAATAGAGCCGAGACAAGTTCGTCTATCTCTGGTCTCTGTGCCTTGGTGTTTTCTGTCCTTTCGTTTCAAAGATTGTCACGGTGGGTCAGATGTTAGCACGAGAGACTGCGGAGCGTATGGTCTGGGGTTCGAACCTAGAGCCTGACTCAAAGGTTAAAGCAGTGTGTTGAAGCTGAGCACGCGTCCGATAGCAAACATCTTAGCAAATTTCCCCCTCCCCACGACCCTTGCCATCCCCAAGGTGGCCCGAACTGACACCCGAACCTAGTCTTCGGGTCAACAGATGAGGGGAGTGAAGAGAGGAAGGCACTGTTCTTCCATTTACGGTTTTGAGCGGCTTCGGTGGCGTAGTCGGTTGCATGCTGAACTGCTGTGCCCAAGATAGCGGGTTCAAACCCGGCCGAAGTCGTCGGATTTCTTAAGAGCATTAAAATCCTTCAGTATGCCTTCCTTCAGAGGGGAAGTAAAGCCGGCGGCCCGATGTCATAGATTTATGGCATGTAAAAGATCCTTCCACAGACTAAACTTGTGTGAAGCTAAATTGTTTGGTTAGATTTCGTCGGAATGCTCTATCAAAGTTCCAATGTTCACCACTAGGTATCATTGATATCTGGTGGCGAAAGTTGGAACTACTTGAAATTGAACGGAACTTGTAGCTCACCCTAAGGGTGTCCGCTGGAAGCAGCTACAGACTCAGGCGAGCCGAACATGTCCTCGGACCCTCCCGGCACTAAAAGCCATAAGATAAATAAATAAATAAATAAATAAATAAATAAATAAATAAATAAATAAATAAATAATATAAGCCTTCAGTATTTCATGATGAAAATTAATAAATGTAAAACAAAAATACTGGAATGCAGCCGAAAGAAATCAGAAACCTCTATGGACATCAAATTGGCAGGTGAAAGGATGAAGGAAGTAGGAGACTTCTGTTACTTAGGAAGCAGAATAACCAGTGATGGACGAAGCAAAGAGGATATGAAAAGTAGGTTGGCTCAGGCAAGGAAAGCATTTCTACATAAAAGGAATCTGTTGACATCGAATATAGATTTAAGTATTAGGAAGTCATTTTTGAAAGCCTTTGGAGCGTGGCGCTCTATGGAAATGAAACTTGGACTATTGGTGCAGCAGAAAAAAAGGAGAATTGAAGCATTTGAAATGTGGTGTTACACGAGAATGATGAAGATCAGATGGGTAGATAGGGTTACAAACGAAGAGCTGTTAAGACGAGTGGGAGAGGAGAGATGTTTCTGGCGACTGCTAATGATGAGAAGAGATAGGTTGGTAGGACACATACTAAGACACCCAGGAATAGCAAGCTTAGTTATGGAAGGAAAGATCGAAGACAAGAACTGTAGGGGTAGACCAAGGTTAGAATATGTTAAACAGATTGCCATGGATGTAGGGTGTGGTAGCTATTTAGAGATGAAACGATTAGCTCAGGACAGGGAGGCATGGAGAGCTGCATCAAACCAGTCAAAAGACTGAAGACTCATACAACACAACAGTATTTCTTTGTAGTGCATTCTGTCTTATTAAAACTCATCCCTTTGTAAAACGGAAAACTACGAAAACGGAAAATAAATCCGGAACGATTGCGTTCCGCGTTAGGCAGGTTTAGGCTAACTGTAATAGGCCTAATGTAGATCCTCTGGTGGAGGTGAAGCTAACTAGTCGAGCTCCTTGCTCAGCTAAGTGGTAGGGAAAGCGGAATAGCCTATGCTTGTTGATGAACTGGGGGCGCTGGGTTGTCGACCTGACGAAGACTGCTGCTGGTCAGTGCGCGGCGAGGCGTCCCGACGTGACGTAGCTAGCGTGCGCGCTTGTTCGCGTGAGGCGCCTGTGATTCTTCCTCCACTTGTTTGAAAATTGTTCTTTCCTTGGCCTGGCCTGGCCCATATAGCAACCCGAGCCGCCAACTGGAATAGCTCCAGTCAATTACTCGCGCTCGATAGCGGCCACTTTCTCGTGTCTGACAAACAACTAGGACATCTGCCCCTAGCAATAGTGCTATGTTTGCTTGCAAGTTGGCAGCATGAGCTGTTTTATCATTTTAATTGATTATGTCGACTTCGCTGGGGTTACGTTACGGTGACGGGACGAAATGTACCGAGAATGCACTGAGGTGTGCGAAGTCATAGTTCTGAGTAGTACTGCTTGAGCTTGCTCCTTTCCACGCGGTCATCCAGCCAGCTACCTCCTTTGACCTCGGTTTGCACTAACTTTGTATATTTTTTCTGTCACGGTGAGTTCACGCAGCATTTGTAGCATTTAAAATGATATAAAGTCTAGTCTTTCAGACTGACTATCAGTGTTTTTTGTTGTTGTTTCATTTGAGGGGCTTGAGCATCGTGGCCATTTATCCCCGTGTACTTGGGTATGTGTAGAATTTGTCTAATAGCCAATGTTATTCTGATATCTGTTGGTTGGTTCCTCAGTTTAGAGGCTGCGACCACGCGGTCATGTAGCCCCGTGTACTTTGGGTCTGTGTAGAATCTGCCTGATAACCGGTGGTAATTGTGATGGCTGTGTTATCCGTTTTTTTAATTCAAGTACAGTAGTTTCTACTTTTCCTACCAAACGCCACCGTCAACGACAACTAGTTCTGCCACCACAGTCAGCTCCTGGCGACGAACGTTGGAACCTAAGAAAGTTAGTCATATATAACCTTTAATTTAGCTTCACACAAAGGCAATTAGTGGAAGGTTCTTTATCATGCCATAAATCTATGATATGGGACCGCCGGCTTTACTTCCCCTCCTAAGGAAGGCGTACTAAGGGATTTTAACGCTCTTAAAAATCCGAAGACTTCGGCCGGGTTTGAACCCGGACCTTGGGCATAGAAGCTCAGCATGGTACTAACAACGTCACCGAAGCCGTCCAACGGACAGGGCAAACACTTGAAAGGATTGCTGAAAGTATAATCATTCGTGTATAAAGGAATAAGCTAAGCTGTGCTCTATCACAGGGAGATCTCCTCGCAAATGGACCTCTGGAAATTCTCTTTAGTCCAGGCTCGGATTTATTTCCAAGACAAACAGTCCCCACCACATGATGGCTAAGAAACCCGTTTTATTATTCTTTGAAGAGATGTCAGTGGGAGGACTGCTCGTATAAAGATGTTGCTCGATCGTCTCGTCTCGTCTCTTTGCTCATCTATTTGCGAACTTGAAGGGAAAACTGTATCCGGCTCACAAAGTCAGTGCAATCCATTTTATCGACAAGTCATCTTTTAGGTGCAGTATTGTACATGAACAGACTACTCTCCCGGCACTAGTGCTATGCGGAATGTACGCGATACAGTTCTAGCAGGGGCCATAGGCTTGTTTATTTGTTTAAAAGCACTTTATAAACAAATAAATATATTTCCATTGACTTTTCGAGAAATGCAAGATTTTTCCTGTAATATTGAGACGATTTGGAAGATTTTGGTACAAACCACACCTTCTAACTCCCTCTGGTTTAGGGGCTTGAGTTTTGTGAAACATACACCTTAGCGTAGGCTATTATACAGTATATCTCTACTTAGTATAAAACAAAGTCCCCGATTCTTGGATGTTACGGGTAATCTCGAGAACCACTGAATGGATTTTGATGCTGTCTTCACTATTATGTAAAGAATATATCGGGTGAGGTTTCTGTAGAAAATAATTTATTTATGATCAAAATAAGCCAAACAGTAACGGTTTCAGTGAGAAAGTAAAAAAAAAAAAAAAAAACCTGGCGTCCGTGCGCTATTTAAACTCACGCTGGGCAAACAGTTAAAACTATCAATATAGCCTGTTATGACAAATATCAATATACTATGACAGCATGAACAGTTCAACAAAAAAAGGTCCGTAAGAGCATATCTATAACTTCTCTATCTTAAATACATCGCCAACTATAGGCCTAAGTTTTTTTACGTTTTCATTTCTTCCATTCAATTACTGAGGCGACAGTTTACGAGCTAGCTAGGGGCGAGCCTATCACCCCAGTTACATCCTACCTAGCGGGCGACCCTATTACCCCAGATACAGCCAGGAGAAAACTGTCGAGCCGTGTTGAGTTAAGACTTCAGAGAAGAATGGTTGTGTTTGGAGTTTCCCGGGAAGTGCAGCTAGGCTTTTCTTCATTTCGCCTGTGAACGTTTCCTTCCGCAAAATACACAGTCAAGTTAAGATTGGACGGAAGGGGGATTTCTGTTTCATGCACCTCGCCATTCATAAATTACGTCAAAGAAGAATTTGTTGCACATGCATCTCCATGTTAATATAATGAAGAATCCAATCAGTGATTTTAACCATCGTGCCGAGGTGTAAAACGGATATAGGTCGTAAAAGCGCGTATCTCGAAATGCATTCATAACTGTTCCCGGATGAAGTTAGTAGATAATAAAATAATAATAATAGTTCAATAGTAGTAATAATAATAGTAATAATGACAATGGTCTATGAAAGCTAGGAGCAGTGGCGTGTCCCGGCCCAGTCAATACGAGGAGAGACTGCCGAAACTGGGTGCGGATAGATAATGTATAGGCATGCCGACGCCAGGGCGCCTCGACGCGACACCGCCTGACTCACGGTGCACGTCACACTGACATGATACACTACTTGCATAATGTTTCAACTCACTAGGCTATAGCACGGGATATATTTAGACACACCCGCTCTAATGAGCTCCCACCACATTTCAAATCTAAACAATGATCTTGGTCTCCAGGAGAGCGCGTTACAATGGGGAAGTCCGAGGTTCGAATCCCGGGGAATTCATGTGAGATTTTCGAAGTGAAATATTACATAGAAAAGAAGGTCTTATAGCTCATGATAGCGAGATTACCAGTCAACAGGGGCTTATATACATTTTTTCGGGGGGTGGCTGACTATCCTGTGAGTATTCTCAGTTGATTGTCACCGCAAAATACCCAGACATATCAACCAATAGCTTGGAGCATATAACTTTGTGTAATTATTTTAGATAAGAGTTAATTGTAAAATTCTAAATTTATATAGCCTACAATTAGTGGCCTCAACCACCTTAAATTATGCTGAAACTTTAAAAAAATTAAAAAACATACTTAATTGTGAAACGGCAAGAGCTACTGTAGGGCCTATTTTTAATAAACAAATGCACAAAAAAAAATTCTTGAAAGTTTCAAAACTTAATTAATTCATTAATACTTTCATTGTTGATTAATAAACGTCTAAAATTGCAGATAACCTGTTATTAAAAATTCGTGAAAACTGGCTGTTTTTATATTTTGGAAACAATAGACGAATATTATTATAAAATTAGTCTACATAACCGTCAAAAGCTTCGCGTGATACGTAAAAGTAATAAACTTAAAACAGACCTCTGACCTCCAGAGCGCCGTTTGGAATTGACTGACTGGGAATCCACAATTATGGTGACATCAGTGTACTGGGGCTTGCGTAGAATTCGTATTGTAGTAGTGAGTGTATTTGTGATTGAGACTTGGATTGGGAAGAGGCCGCCGTGGCCTTTGTCAGGAATCACCTCAGCATTTGCCTGGCGTAGAAATCGGGAACTACGAGAAACCATTTAGGCTAGCCTATAGGCTATGAAGCGGGAATCAAACCCAGTCTTACGAAGCTTGAGTAGGCTACTCACTTCTAACCTTGGACCAGATTATTATTATTTAGTTTGCCACGGTGGGTGAGTGGTTGCAGGTTCGCTCCAGGCCATGGTAAGTGATTTTTGAAAGGTGACAAAAATCACGACACGCATGTCATACGATGTTGGCATGTCAAATAACCCATTTGAATTCAGTAGGCCGTGTTCATAGTGGCAAAATTAATCTCGGGATTTTTCGCCAATACAAACGTTCCTTCTTTCTCTACTAGAAAGCGCTATAGTGTCAATGAGCTTAGTTATCTAAACTCCTTGACTTTCATAGCGCTCCAAGGAGCGATAGAATTCGACATGCAAGCAGCCCTCTGGGCGTTAATTAACAAAGCTAGCACCCGGCATCCGAGGCCATATGATATTATCATTATTATTATTATCATCATTATATTAGTAACAATAATAATCCTGAAATAATTATAATTAATTATTAATGATATAGTTATGTATTATTATTATTAATAATAGGCCTAATAGTCTAATAATAATTGCAGAGCTGGACATCAAACCCAGGACCTTTGAGCCTCCAAGACTATAGAAGGCCGGAAAGATTCCAATGGTTGTAGGTTACCTACTGTAGGCCTATGCCTTTTATTAGCGTATTTGCATTTGCTTGGAGTTGCAAATTGAAAACAATTTTATGGTGGCCGCCGGTGGGGGTCGAGCTCATGGCCTAGTGCTGCGCCTCAGCGTGCTTAGCTACCGCTGTCCAGTGGTTGATCAACCTAGCAGAGGTCCTTGCCGCCCTAATGGTCCAAGCCATGGATAATACATTTGGCCAGGCAGGCAGGCAAATAGCTTGGCGCCAGTCAGAGTCACGTGAGCCTTTTGTGACGTCACGCATGTCCCAGACATGACACGGCTTCGATTCCAGGAAATATTCTCAATTCTCTATTTCAATTATTGTTACCTTCATTGGAGGGGTCTGGGCTCGACTCTGTGTTGTCGAACTGGAGCTGAAAAGACGCCGTCGTTAATAACTGAACATCAGAGAAGGGGGACGTCACTATGACGTAGAGCAGGGTTCACAAGTGGGGGTACCGGGGTTCTTAACATTAGAAATAGCCTAGATAAATACAATTTTTTAAATCTTTCACTAAACTATTGAGGTATTTATTTTGGGAATAATGTGTCTTAGGACTCCGAGAATCCACATAATAATAATAATAATAATAGTAATAATCAACAATACATCATATTACATCTGCATGTCGATATTTCCTGGCGACGGAGCACAAACAAAGGCATGATGCAGTTGCTAAAATCTTGCATCAGGAGTTGGCTGATAAGTTTCTGCTTCTAAAAGGAAAGAAAGTTCCGTACCACCAATATCAGCCAGATTGTGTTCTTGAAAACAAGGAATACAAGTTGTATTGGGACCGAACTATTTTGACTGATCAATCGGATTCACACAACAGGCCGGATCTGGTGGTTGTCAACAAGAAAACCAAGCAAACTACCTTGATTGATGTTGCGATTCCTAACAACAAGAATCTCCAGTCAAAACACATAGAAAAGATCAGCTAATACAGCGAGTTGGTCGGACCTATCAAAAGACAATGGCATGTAGAGCGAGTAAAGACCATACCTATCATTGTCTCAAGTACGGGTGTGATCCCAAGTACCTTGCTCCAAGACGTTAAAGAACTGGATGTGGATACTCGGCTGTACGAACTAATGCAGAAGGCAGCAGTTCTATCAACAACCAGAATCGTTCGGAAGTTCATAGGTAGCGAAATTCCAGCTTAGAAGTTGCTGTTTCAGTATCTATACTTTGGTTCCCTGAAGCCTGTATAGTTACGTTGTAATGTACCAGCAATGTGTTATATGTACTGTGTAAGACAATAATAATAATAATAATAATAATAATAATAATAATAATAATAACAAATACCTGCTATTGTATGAGGCGCCGCTCCGGTCTCAGCTCAACTCTGGCAACGCTACTAAAACGTTAGGGCTACTGGGGGGACAGAGTCGTTGGTTTGAGACACAATAAACATGTCAGTAGGCTAAAGAGGTCAGCCATTATTAGACACAAGTAAGTGTTTCGCGTTGAAAGAAAATTAGTACCTTTCCCTTAAAATAGTTCTTTTCAAATAAAAATGAGTATTTTCCGAAATTTCGAAGAATTTGATTTTTTTTTCTTTGTGGAATCATTAGAATGTCACTACAGAACTGCTGTCAGACCACAGTTACTGTACGCCGCACAGACCCTCATGATAAACAGAAAAGGCACCAAGGATGACCTGGAGAAAGCCGAAAGACGCATCCTCAGGAAAATGCATGGCCCATGATTGCTCCCAGTTGGAACCTACCGTTTGAAATCTAATTCTGACCTGTGTCAACAGTTAAAATCAGCCAATACCAGTATGCGACGTAGGAGGCTAAAGTTCTACGGGCACCTACAACGAATGAACAGCAACAGGCTTACCAACAAGATCTTCTCCTTGGTTAAAAGCTACAAGACTGGAAGCCTGTGGCTTAATAAAGTACTAAAGGACTTGGATTCGGCTAGAATTGCTGACCTTCATGTAGAAGATCGTTCTAAATGTTGTGCTATGGTAGAGTCTTGGACCCCACCACCTAGAGTCCCTAAATGCCAGAAGCCCCTTTCGCAGGAGAGAAAGGAGAAATAATCAGCAGGGCTCAAGAGATATTGGGAACGGAAAAGAGCATCGAAGAAGAACAAGTCATAAGCTCTCCGTAGTGTGCTTAAATCAATAATAATAGACTATAGGAACGTTTCAAAGTAAATAGCTCAAGTATATTACTACCAGTAACATAATAATTAATAGCCTATCATTATAAACAAATGTTCAGAAAATACTCTGTCCGTCAATAGGAGAATTACCGGTTAGGTTCTCTTAAACAAACTCAGGCTATAGAATACCCATTTTAAGGAAGGCAACGCAGTTAATGAACAACTTTTCAATTGTTGAATCAATTTCCAATTTATTAACTTTCCCACAAATATGACAAACTAATACTGTGTATTCAATTTACACATTGGATTATTTGAACAGAAGCGCCAAGGCGGTATTCTCTTGAATTACTGAGTCAGTGGGCTTGCATAAAGACAAGAGTCAAAGCCTTCTGCAACTTGCCTTCTTCCATTACCAAGTCATCTGTGCTTACAGCTAAAGCTAAGGCACGAATGTATAAGTTATAAAATATTATCTTAAATGCTAACTTGGAATCTTAAATCACCAGCAGTGATGGGAAGCAGTGATTGGTTGTAATTCCCGTCTTTTCAGTATCAAGATATAGGCCTAATTTCTTCCAAGAGATCAAGGCTAAGCGATGCTAATTTTAAACACCAGGGATTTTGAAAAACAAATGGTAAATTTAGTCGTTTAATAACGTTACATTTTTTATGATACTACGATTTTATAAAAAAATGTGAATTATTAGACTAATTATTACCCAGCAATAGTTATTTGATTTCTACTCCTTTTTTTAATTAATTATGTATTTTTCTGAGTTAATTGTAATGGACAGCCTTCAGTGTAATTTGTAAGTACTGCCATTTTGTCAAGTAATTGCTATTTTCCCGATTATTTAAAAAAAAGTAATTTGTGATTATAATTAAGAAAAATGATTCTCGGGTAATTGTAATTGATCCCATCACTGTAAATGACTCACCATTAGACTAGAATAAATTAATGAGGTATGTATAACATAAACTTAATGACTAGGTATGTACACACGTCATGACTAGCTATGTACAGTACATCAAGTTCCAAAGAGATCAGTAGCAGGAGCAATGAATACCAAACACCATCAACAATAAACATGTCTCTCATTTGGTTTAGCCTAAACATACACTTATTTGGTACACACACAACATATAGATAGTCTATTTACACTGACTACTTACACAACCCTGCAATTATTGTGGTCGAAATTTTGGAGTCAACTGGTAGCCCGCAGTTTAAGATGTTGACATCGAAAGGAATGGTACATATTAAATTAAACTATTTTCTGATCGTTATTCAAAAGGAATTACTCTAACTAAAATGGGGCAGGGGCGTACACACAATTTTTTTCGGGGGACGGGGTTGACTATCCTGCAAAATTGTGAGTATTCTCAGGTAATTGTCACTGCAAAATACTCAGAAATATCAACCAATACCTTAGAAACTTGTGTAATTATTTTAGATAAGAGTTAATTGTAAAATTCTATTAAATTATAGCCTACAATTAGTGGCAATACCAAAACAAGTTGTAAAATACAACTCAACACAAAATAGAATTTTATACTTAATTAATTTTTCTATTATGGCCTGTGGAGTATGAATGGTTAATATCTAAATAATTGCCAATTTATTACGCAGAAATTTAAACAGTTTTTCATCTTATTTTTACAAATTGATAATTTATTTCTCAAAAGTACCGTACTGTGGAATTCTCAGTTTTGACTCACAAGGCTGAGTGTACCCCGTTCCAACCCTCAGACCAGAGCCGGGAATCGAATTCGGACCTCCGGGACGGCAGCCAAGAATGCGAGCCACTACACCACGAGGTAGTCTAATTTCAAACTTTGCCAATAAGTTAAGATTAGGGTACAACCAAATTTACAATTATTTAATGCTTTTACCAAAACAACACTTTCTTAATTTTTATTGTTTTTTTCGGGGGGGGCATAGCTCCCCCCTTATATATGCCCTTGAACTGGGGTATGATGACTCAATGTGCTTGAAACTTTTCAAACTTGTTTCCTGAGCACAACCTGTGAGTTTGCGAAGCCCGCGTGAGAAATAGGCCACATTTCATTACTTTAATGCCCATTATACCTACCTACTAATGAAATGTCCATCCTGAGGCAAATGGGATGATTCGTATTAAAATACACACATATTGAACACCTTGATTGAACATTACAGCCGAGTTATCTTTTGGAATCCATATTTAGTGAAGGCAATAATATTGAGAGAAATTATTGGATAATTCTGATAGAACTGTGTGTTTCAAGACAAGCTGAGGAAACCATTTTAGTTTTGTTTGTTTACTTTAAACAAAGCATCAACACGATGGTTGATCGGATCCTCCATGGACACATTCCCGAGCTATAGAGTTCCTATGAACCATTACACACACACCGATTTTCCATTTGTTTACTTCATTTTAACCCAGTTTTGAATAATTTTTCTGGGGCCCCACATTATGAATCCGTTTTTAAAAATCAACAAAATGTAATGTTTATAAAAAACATGATTTACACCTAGAAAAGTTGATCAATGATTTTAAGTAAAATATGACACAGTTGGCGAACGAAGTAAGGTAAAAAAATACAAATAATTTGATTTAATTTTGGACAGAATTGGATTTAAAAAAATGCTAAAACACACTGGGGGCTCGGGTTTGGGTACTTTCCACTGATAATTAACTCCGCAGTTTGAAAATAAATGTGTAACCCATAAGATATTGATGAAACTCACACTAGCCAACATGCATTCCCCAAGACCTAACGAACAAAACAAAATCATAGATTAACTAAGTTTAGGACTTGTCTTTATGGAGAATGCTTTCTGTGTAACTCTTAAACTTTAAGCTAGCCAGGTTGCTCCGACTTTCCGGTCCACAAGTTGTCAGGGTAACATTAATACTGGCCCTGTCCCTACAATACATTCACATGGCAACGCGAATCCACGGATATGCAGTCGCTCTCAACGTCATCACTCGCATATACTAACTAAACACTTCTGCAGCTGTCCAGACAGAAACTTCATCCTAGCATTGGCAACGTTCCTAACAGTCAAGAAAGTCAAGTCTATAGCCTTTTAATCCTAGAAGTAGTGTAACTCAAATGATAGAAAGTCTAGGGTGGGAATTTTATAAAGATGAAAGGACGAAATCCAGACTACACGCTATGTTTTACACTTCACTAATTGGCCTGTATGGGGAGAACTATGCAAACGTCTGGGCAGATCATCCACAGAAAGCTAAGGTCCGACCACAGCGTACAAATTATGGGAAATATTCTTTCATTAACCGTGGTATTGATAATTGGAACTCATTCATTACCTGCCTCAGTCTTAGAGCCTCTCCCCGAACGTAAGATAGAAATTATAGGCATCTACGATGTAGCCTAATTACTATAGTTCCTAAATTACGAATTGTATATATTGTGTTAGATGTTATTGTTGGTGCTTTCTGTATTTGTACAATTTGCCACCTGGGAATTACCCCCATTTGCAAATATTATATAATAATAAAGCTGAAGGAAGTAGGAGACTTCTGTTACTTAGGAAGCAGAATAACCAGTGATGGACGAAGCAAAGAGGATATAAAAAGTAGGTTGGCTCTGGCAAGGAAAGCATTTTTACAAAAAAGGAATCTGTTGACATCGAATATAGATTTAGGTATTAGGAAGTCATTTTTGAAAGCCTTTGTCTGGAGCGGGGCGCTCTATGGAAGTGAAACTTGGACTATTGGTGCAGCAGAAATGAGGAAAATTGAAGCATTTGAAATGTGGTGTTACCGGTGAATAATGAATATCAGATGGGTAGATAGGGTTACAAACGAAGAGGTATTAAGACGAGTGGGAGAGGAGAGATGTTTCTGGCAACTGCTAATGAAGAGAAGAGATAGGTTAGTAGGACACATGCTAAGACACCCAGGAATAGCAAGCTTAGTTATGGAAGGAAGGGTCGAGGACAAGAACTGTAGGGGTAGGGTTAGAATATGTTAAACAGATTGCCTCGGATGTAGGGTGTGGTAGCTATGTAGAGATGAAGCGATTAGCTCAGGACAGGGTGGCATGGAGCGCTGCATCAAACCAGTCAAAAGACTGAAGACTCAAACAACAACAACAATAATAATAATAATAATAATAATAATAATAATAAAATGAAAATCCACAGCCTGCTTCCAGTCTCCGACCGGGTCAGGAATGGAATGAATGAAGCCCCTATCTAGCGGCGAGGATATGAACTGTGCCGGCTGCCGAGGCCTGACGCACTCCTCTGGGGCAATGATTAAATGAATGACAGATGAAATGAAATGATAGTGGAGAGTGTTGCTGGAATGAAATTTTTACAGGGAAAACCAGAGCACCCGGAGAAAAACCTGTCTGCCCCCGTTTTGTCCAGCACAGATCTCACATGGAGTGACCGGGATATGAATCACGGATCCAGCGGTGAGAGGCCGGCGTGCTGCCGCCTGAGCCACGGAGGCATTGTAATAATAATAATAATAATAATAATAATAATAATAATAATAATAATAATAATTATAAAATCTAAAATGTTAGTTTCATTGAGTGTAGGAAACCAAGGCATAGGAATATCCTAACACCGTGTAAGAAACTGTAACAATATGCAAGAGGAACCACAAAAGATAAGCAATTGAAAATTCTCTGCGTTAATTATAAAGGACTAACCAAGTTTGAGACGTGCCTAAATATATGGAAATTAAAATAATTGGCTCACTGTTGTATTCCTACTTTCTTGAGATTATACAGTAATAACTAATTAACCAATCATTTGAAGGCATCAGGTTAGCAAGTTAGAAGTTGCCTGAAGTTTTACGAACACTATTCTGAGATTTCATGCTCGGCAGGCCATCCTGAAAGCTCCATTACGGATTATCTGATTATGCCATTACTCTCAAACCAGATTCTCGTAATAATTATCTAATTAAATTAAGATAGTAGGCATTTATTTTGGCCTAATGTATAATATTCTGAATGAGAAGTTACAATAGCCTAAGTTAGGTTACCGATGTACTCAGGATTTTTCTGCTAAAACTCGTATACTTTTTACTGGAGCGATAGTTACCAATATTTTGATGAGTTTGCTCTGGATCAGCTGTAGAACACTCGAAAGAGCATCTAACACCAAACTATTGCAGATGCTGTATAATAATCGTACACAAAATTATGATGGAAATAAGGAACATATTCCTTAAAAATAAATAATATTGCAAACTGGATGTTAGTTTGCTCACCATTTAGAGAGGTGAAGCTTTGCTCTCAGAAGAGCTAAATGATTATCTAATCAATTCATTCATTAATTAATTTGATTGACAAATCCAGTCGCCAAAGTAATGGCTTAGAAAACATAGTTTCGAAGATGATTAGCGAACAGATAGTCTACAGTAAGTAATTGTACTGGACATTTCAAAAAAACACATAGTTCTTAAACTTTCCTTGCTGCCTTTAAAATATTCACATGATATTTGTTTAAAGTTGATTATTAAAACAAACGTATTTCAGACGACATTTAATTCATAAATCAATTTTATAATAAAGTGAAAATTATGACCTTGATACAAATTAACGTACCGTAATGGAAAATTGGAAATTCCAGAACTGGATTTCCACGAACATATTAATGACAACGTGAAGCTTACATCTGTTAGGTGGAGTAGATCTATTGTGCAAATAGAAGGTGGAGAGTTGAAATGTGGAAGTGATCAGAGGCTTTATAAGCCATCAATTTGACCACTGAGCTATTGAAGCAGACTTCTTAATTCTCTTTGTGAGAGGTAGTCTGCATTATGTGTTTGGAACAAACGTAGTATTTAATGCCCAGTGTGGGATTTGTGTCCCAGAATTGGATTTTACAGACATTTTAAATCTCTAACTTCCATATAAATACCTTGGTGATCTAATATAATCACTTTTCAGTCGGTCAACAAGAGTGTACCCAATTAGATTGGGCGTGGAGTTACAATGAATCACCTAGTAAGCTACCCGAAATAAATAGCCTACACGATTATTTATACACTTAATAAAACTCGCTCAAATGATTTTTTTCATTAAGTATATAAATACGAGGCACGTCCAGAAAGTAAGCTCCGTTTGGTAATAAAATTGAATTGTGTACAGATACAGAAAAATTATTTATTGCACAACATTCTACACCTCATAAACTACTTTTCCACATAACTGCCGAAATTTTGCAGGCATTTGTCATAGCGTGGCTTAACTTTTTGGATACCTTCTTCATAGAAGTTTGCCGCCGACCCGTAAACGATAGTGAAGACTCCCCTGTAAGATATACTACTGTTTGGCCATCACTGTTAGGCAAATTGCGTATGTGGTCAGGAGAACTCCTAAACATACGCAGTTCTCCTGGTAAGCACGCAATTTGCCTAACAGTAGTGACCAAACAGTAGGATATCTTAAGGGGAGTCTTCACTCTCGTTTACGGGTCGGCGGCAAACTTCTATGAAGAGGTATCCAAAAACTTGTGCCACGCTATGACATATGCCTGCAAAAGTTCGGCAGTTATGTGAAAAGGTAGTTTAAGAGGTGTAGAATGTTGTGCAATAAATATTTTTTCTGTATCTGTACACAATTTAATTTAATTACCAAACGGAGCTTACTTTTTGGACGTGCCTCGTAATTCATGTAAATTTATTTGAGGTAGGCCTACTAGGCTCCCCGCCCACACTCGTGTTGACCGACTAAAAAGCATCTACTATTGGCAACACTGCAAAATGGCTTCATTGATCTAACAGCTGCAGGCTTCCATTTATCAAATGACAATAGAAACCATCCTCAGAAAATATCATCACTAACAGAACGAACACGGCAATCGAATTAAGTTGATGCCAGCATCAGAACATATTTCTGGTCTCTATTTGGTTTGTGTCTAGGAAACAAAAACATATTAACTTAAATAAAATATGAATCGCTCTGATTGTTGTAACAAAACACGCTCATAGTAGCTGCGGTGCGTTGGGTGATAAAACATGTGTTCTCTCGACCAATCACGAGACTGTACAGCCGTTGAACTAATTAACCTCAATTGTTTATTTATATATTTATACATAATGTATTAAAGCTTTATTAATTAAATAAAAATATTCATTATTTTATGTATTACATTTTATTCTTTATTTATAGACTGTATTATTATTATTAATTATTATTTATTATTAAAGTTTCATTAGTTAAATAATTCATTAATGTATGTATTACTTTCGACTTATTATTTAATTAATATATTAAGTTCTATTAATTAATTAATTAATTAATTAATTTTTATTATTTTCTAATTAATGAATTCTATTATTTATTTATTTATTTATTTATGATAGTATTTTTTGCAAATAAGCTATGTTGCCCCATTAGGGTCTATTACAATTTTCCATAATTAAAATGCAGATAAATTAGCCTACGTTTATCCAACATCTAAAGGTGTACAGCCCCCCAAAAATAATTGTATATCAAAACATAAGAAATTTGTTTGTAACTATCAAACTGTTGGTTTCAGGTGGCGAGAAAATATTTCCCCTTTCTTCTATAGCCTGCATTTGACGATATTGAAGTTTATTGTTGGAAAATTACGCACATAATTTTGAAAAAATTAACGTAAAAACGAAACTTTCAAAAACATTTTTCTTCGCGCTATACAAAATGCCCAATTGTCAAGAAAGTGCCTCGAATAGTTGAAGAGATAAGTCTACTGAAGTGCTCGCTAGTGTACGAAACCCCTTAACTTGATGAACATGCTCTGTACGTCTAAGTTATAGCTAAAGGTAACCCTAAAAATACTGTCTTGCATTAAAACAGAAACCATTCTTTGTTACATAAAGAGTTAACGTTGCAATTTTCATATTATTCTTTTGAAAATGCTGTAAGCTTAGGCTAAATGAAGTTTCCAGCGTGAGAATGAATTGCGGGTCCATCAAAAGTGATTAAAATGATTTAAGAACAGTGACAACTAACGGATGTAAAATTAGCTCATATCCATCAACCCCCCTAAAATTAAGTATGGCGACTGATGGAGGGGTTTTATAGTACGATATCGATCGTGAATGCAAGAGGAAGAAGGGTGGCTATGATAGGCGCGCTCTCATTGAATGCAAGAGGAAGAAGGGTGGCTATGATAGGCGCGCTCTCATCGAAGCATGAAAACGGTCAATGAAAGAAAACAAAGATCATGCCAGAAATTTTAAAAAAAAGAAATATAGCCGTAAGGAGATTACAACGGCTATCAATAGAACAAGAGCCAAGCGGGGATTCCCTGGCGAGCGAGCGCCTGTCTGATTCAGCAAGACCTCCTGGAACATAGACTAAGCTGTGACGCGACAAGGATTCCCTCACTGACGCGACGCGGACGCGTCAACACGCGACTGACGCCACGCTTTCAATAAAATGAGTCGCATTCACCAGCGTCATGCACTTTTTTCAATACAAATGGTTTAATAAAAATCTCTACAAGATAGGCCTATAGATAAAAATTCGTCTATTTACAGTAGGCCTATGTGTAGCCTATTAGATGATAATAATAATAATAATAACCTATTTGTTTTACGTCCCTTTTAACTACTGCGGCTTTTAGAGACGCCGGGGTGCCGGAATTTGGCCCCGAAGGGGATCTAACGTGCCTGTAAATCTACTGACACGGCTGGCTAACTTTTGCACACCCTCAAATGCCAGCTGACTGCGCCAGGATTCGAACCCGCAACCATGGGCCCAGCAAGCGAGAACATTATCCGCTGAGCCACGCAGCCAGCTGTAGCCTATTAGCGAAGAAGGAGCAACATTTTGCGCTTTTTAAGACATTCATGAAGCAATTTACAATTATTAGACATATTTTAGGAACATAAGAAAAGCTGAACGAAAATGAAATTTACCGTCTTTTCCATTTAACTACCGTACTGCAAACTAGAGCAAAATTATTAATTATGTTTATGTGTTTTTTCATTTTAATTTATTTTATTATTATTATTATCGATGTAGGCCTAATTTTTTTGATTCTAAAAATTTAATGTTTATACTTGTATTTTTAATTTATTTTTAATTCTTAATTTATGTAATTATAGATTTATTACGTTTTATATTTTATTTAATTAATTCTGAATTGATTTTCATAATTATTATTTATTATCATAATTTGTACATTTCGTTTATTATTGTAGTGCATTTTTATGTTTCTTTATATCCTATCTATATTTATGTTTTATTGTTACACTTTAATTGTTATTTTTTAGTTTTATTTTTAAAATTCTATCTAGCACATTACGTCAAGTAGATACGTATATAATATTTGATTTTTAGATTTCGGCATGAAAATTCTCTGAAATTTGGCTGAAAGATTCAACTATCAGCATCTTCGAAAGCATAAACTGTCCTTATGACAGGTGGTTAATATAGAGACTACTATCCCATAAAGGGTTAAGAAGAATCTGCATAGGGAAATAAGCCTGCTGTGCTGTGGGTACACAATCGATGGTTTAAAACGAATGATTTGAGATGCAGTCGGGGAGGTAGGCCTATTGTGCTTCCTTTGGCATACTGTAGGTTAATTTCATGAAAGATTTGCGTGGACATTATTGAAATGATTTTACTCATAGCCTGCGAAGTGTCCGCGAGAAATTTGGGTGAGTAATATTCAATATTAGTGACCCAATTCTTGAGCCATGTTTCAAAGCAAATAGACTAATTTTATGGCAAAAAATATAAATAGGCTGGTATTGCGAAGGCAGAAACGTCTATCACTAACAAATAATGACAAATTTGATTTTTATATGTTGAATGGTAAGTTTATATAATTTTGGAATTTAGTGGAGATAATAACATTTTAGATTAATTTAAGTCTCGATAAGAAGAACACATATAATTACACCCAACACACGTAGGAGTCATAAACAAAACATCAGAGACATTACAATTGAACATCGAAGGTGATTGCACGGATATAGTCTAACTTACCGTCCAATGAGTAACATGATTCATGACAAACCCTGACACTGAGCCTGATGTCACTCAAAGACGTCGCGAACAAAAAAATATAAACTAACAAAAAGAAACAAATATAATATATGGCGATTGAAAACTTAAAAAAATAAATAAAAATCTGTGTAAATAAATCTATAGTTAAACTAATAAATAATCATCTGATGCACTCGAACATTTAACTACACACGCGAGCCAGCACTTGCAAATTTGATTGCAATCTTTTAAAGAAAATAGTTACGCAATATATTTCAATGTGGGTTAATACTTTTCATTGTTGCATCAGAATATGGTTGAAGCCACAACTCACAGAATGGCTTAGAGATAACATGGGTTGAGTTAATTCATAATTTAGCTTCAATCAACCAAAGCCTCTAGCAGAGACCAAGTACCTTGGTGTGACGGAAAGAGAGGTCTCACAAACTTGTATTGGATACATTTTGTAACATGAAGATTTCAGAAGAAAATTGAAAGTTTTGCCGTCATAGCCAAGTTGTATATTTTAGAAGAAAACAAAACCATTCTGTGAGCTAATGAGCTGAATTCTTTCAAGCTACGACATAGTTACGACACATGATATAGGCTATGCGTTAAACGCATTAGTCTACTTATTGAATGTAGGCCTACGTCTTTGGTCAAGATACTAGAACACTTAGCTAGACTAGATGGAAACTCACATCATTCATGTGGGATCCAATGACTAGATTAGATGATTTACATTCAATGACTAGATTTGATGACTTATGTTCAATGACTAGATTAGATGACTTACATTAAATGACTAGATTTGATGACCTACGTTCAATGACTAGATTCGGGGACATTAAATGACTAGGTTTGATGACCTACGTTCAATGACTAGATTTGATGACTTACATTCAATGACTAGATTTGATGATTTAAGTTCAATGACTAGATTTGATTACATATAACTTATTCAATGACTAGATTTGATGATTTAAGTTTAATGACTAGATTTGATGACCTACGTTCAATGACTAGATTTGATGAATTACATTCAATGACTAGATTTGATGACATATATTCAATGACTAGAAAGACATCGCTTTAGAAACCTGACCTCCAAACCATGTGTGCCAACACAAAGAACAAATTCAAGTTCATTTACCTTGACAACAATGCAGACTAGACAAAAACAACAAATTGTTCTAAGGATTATGTTTTCACACATAGCTTAGTAAGAGGTCAGTGACCTGTCATTAGGAAAATTCTAATGAGAGTAACACAGCTGTCAGTTTCCTTACCTAAGCGACGATTTGATGACTAGAATCGATGACTAGAATATGTTCAATGACTAGACTATATCTTTTCAGAAAAAAATGTCTGATCCTCTCTGAATGGGATGAATACATTTTCTTTGAAATAAATAAATTTCGGAAGCAGCAACAACAAAATTCAGAAAAGTGTAGGGCATTACAGAAAAGACAAAATTTATAACTTGAGTTAACGTTTTACGGATTTCTGATGTTGTCTAAGCTTCTTCTTCCGAAACGAAGTTGAACTATCCTGAATGTAATTACAACACATATTCATTCTAACAATGTTATAGGCCTAGTTGAGTTCTAGGGGGCACATACAGCTTAAGGAGCCACATCAATAACGATTTTAATATTATTACTGTGCCTGCCACAAATCTTGTACAACAATGATATACATTTCCAAGGAAACACACACACCTTGCTATTAGAAGTAAAGTTAAAAATTTTCAAAATTCAAATGGTAATTATTTTTATCATTTTTTTCAAAATTTGGTTCTTGTTTTGTGCTGACCTTCACCGTTTCCCTGATATCTCCTGTGTTTATAGGAATTTTTGGAGTTTTCTTTTTTTTAATGTGGGTGTTAAACCTTCTGCTACAAAATTAATCTCGCATATTTTCTCATTATTAATTAATTCATTAATTAATTAAGCATCATTATTTCTATTTTATTCTGTGCAAACTCAAAAATAATGTTAACGTTTCAAAGAAAGACTAATTAAGGTCACAACGGTTTTGAGTGAGATTCATTTTGTAGCAGAAGGTTTAACACCCACATTAAAATAAGAAAACTCCAAAAATTCCTATAAACACAGGAGATATCAGGGAAACAGTGAAGGTCAGCACAAAAGAAGAACCAAATTTTGAAAAAATTGATAAAAATCATTACCATTTGAAGTTTGAAATTTTTAACTTTGCCTCTAATAGCAAGGTGTGTGTGTTTCCTTGGAAATGTATATCATTGTTGTATACAAGATTTGTGACAGGCACAGTTGTAATGTTAAAATCGTTATTGTTGTGGCTCCGGCCCCCTTAGGAAAAACTTTCTTTGAACTAAATTACTTTATGGAAATTAATTTTTGAAATAAGCTTTACTTTCCCCTTAAATTGTTGCTACTTCCAAAAATTGTATTAACCATTTCGAATAGAATCACACATTTTGAAAAGTGAGAGCCTAGTTGACTAGAATGATGTCCAATGCGACTAAAACTGTTGATGCTGACTGCACGACCGATGAAGACTCACCTCACTAGAGTAGATCCAGCCTCCAGAATGGTGGAGGCGGCAGAGGGACAGGCCTTGGAGGCGGCGGGTGTGGGGGCGGCCACATTGGAGCCAGCAGCAGCGGGTGTCAGTTGGCGGCGGTCATTGGCTGGAATGTGGGCACCGTCAGAGCCAGCGGCGCGTGGTGGTGATGCGGGTGGTGATGGTGGTGATGGAGGTAGCTCGGCGACACTGGTGGTGGAGGCGTCGGCGTCGTGCTTACCACAGCACCACTTGTAGTCGCGCTAATACTTGTCGGCGTCTGGTGGTGGTGAAGAAGATGCTGTAACGTTGGCGGTGGTGAAGTTGTTGCTGTTGGTGCTGCCTCATGCGTCGCCAGATGTTTGCGGAGATACGCTTGACGCCGGAAGCGCTTGTGACAGGCTGTACATGGGAAAGTAGCGGTCTCCCCATCAGAAGCGCTATTACTATCAGCGTCTTCACACTGCCGCAAATCCACAGGTTGCGCCGACGCCTGTGGAGGAACGCGAGGCTTGTGCCATCGTCTGTGCGACGCCAGGTTTGCCGGACAGTTGAACACCTTATCGCACTCCGGACAGCGATACTCAACATGCACTATGCGAGAACAACGATGCTGCGCCAAGCTGAAAGCGTCTTCATACATCTCTCTACACAAACGACAAATATAATCACCAATACGGTTCTCTATTTTAGCTAGTTCTGCCTTCGCCTCTTCGGTCACTTCCACCACATTGAAGGCAGGGTCAATGTCTCCTTTGCGAACTACCAGTGGTGGCTCGTCGTCCCGCAGTTCACGGATGATGGTTCCGGACACAGGTGAGGTGTTGTCTTCGTCAAATGTGAGCCTCCGTACTGCCTTACTTCTTTTAGGTGTGGCAGCTTTGGCACTGGTCGCACTAGCTTTCTTGGTGGATGTTTCTATTGCAGGGGCTTCCCTCTTTCTGACCGGCGATGAAGGTGAAGGTGTTGATGGTGGTGTGATGGGTGTGGCCGCCTTGATGGATAAGTCCAGCGGCGGTTCCGAGTACAGGTAGAGTGGATGGTAGTCCGACTCCAGCTGGCGTTTGACTAGAAATCCTCTGGGCATTGTTCATCCCGCACTGGCTTCACGAGTTGGTCCCACTAATACTTATAGCCTCTGCACTCCGCCCTCGAGCACTACGGCGCATGCGCTAGGCTAGGGGCGCGGGGGTGTGCTCTGCAGCTATAGGCCAGCCCGTGCCGTGACGCTGCACTGTGAGTGGCTGGCTGGACCAGGTGCAAGCCAAGAGGCCCCGCCGGCGGGGATAAGTGGGGGAACGCGCCGCGCAAACCGCCCCTCTTGCAAGCTTTCAGTCTAACTCTATTGTGATACAAATTTGCTATTCACATCTTCAACACGTGCCTGGGGACTCAAAGTGACTTACGAGGCCTCAACCCTCAATTAAAGACTGGTTTAGACCGACTTGAAGTTGTCTGGCTGGCCCTACCCTCATTCACTCCAGACAATTCAATCAGACAGAACATTACTTATATGTTTCTTGATACATTAGCCCACCTAATACGCTAAGGCGTATGTTTCACAAAACCCAAGCTCCTAAACCAGAGGGAGTTGGAAGGTGTGGTTTGTACCAAAATCTTCCAAATAGTCTCAATAGTACAGGAAAGAGCTTGCATTTCTTGAAAAGTCAACGGAAATATATTTATTTGTGTATAAAGTGCTTTTACAAATAAACAGACGATAGCCTCTGGCAGAACTGTGTCGCGTCGTAGAGCTGTATAGCCCTAGGGCCGGGCGGGTAGTCTGTACACATGGGGCGCACACAACCCGTTGTGTAACCAGCAGCAGTGATGAATTGCGCTCTGATTTCAAAAATATCAACAATTTGTTTAAAAAGTGCGTTTAAACAAATAAACATACTTGTAGAAGCCCGCATAACAGTAAAGCCAGGCGGGTGGTTTGTACACATGCGAAAGTTCTCGCACGGGTCCCCTGATCGTTACAAGCGATATTATTATTAATATTATTATTATTATTATTATTATTAATTATTATTATTATTATTATTATTATTATTTTATAATAATAATAATAAAATTGTTCTATATAAACGTAGTCAATATTGTCGCCTCCGTGGTGTAGTGGTCAGCGTGCTTAGCTGCCACTCCGGAAGTCCGAGGTTCAATTCCCGGCTCAGCCACAAAATTTGTAAAGTGGTAGCCTATGAGGACCGGAACGGGGTCTACTCAGCCTCGGCTAGTCCAAATGAGTACTGTAGAGGGGGTTCGCTTTCCACCTCAGCCATCCTCGAAGTGGTTTTCTGGGGTTTCCCACTTCGTCTTAGGCTACCTAATGTCAGGCCACGGCCGCCCCCTTTCCTCTTCCTTGTCTATCCCTCCAATTCTTTCCCAACCCGTCCCATCCCACATGAGGCCCCTGTTCGCTTTGCAGGTGAGGCCGCTCCCCAGTTGTATCCCCCGACCCGGTATTAAGCTCCAGGACACTGCTCGTAGAGGCGGTAAAGGTGGAATCCCTCGTTGAGTCCGTGGTAAAAGCCTACCTGGAGGGTAAACTGACTACGAAATAACGATGAAACAAAACACAATGTAAAACTAAAAACATTAACTAGTAAATTGTAAAAATGAAATATAAATCTAGAAATAACAATTATAAAAATAAAATTAGGCTACAATACGGTAATAAAAGAAATATAAAAATGTTAATAATAAACATAACTATAAAAAATATGAAAATAGTTGTAAAATCATTTTGATATTCGTTAATTAATTAATTCAATAAAATATCAAAATTAAATCTATAAGAACATAAAATGAAAATAAAAAATAAATACAAAAACATTAAAGTTACAGAAATAAAAATTAACATTATTAATAGGTCTAATTATAATAATTAATATAAATTAAAATGTTAAAAACATTAAGTTGAACGTTTTTTTTTGCCGTATAAAGGGTTAGATTAATGATTTCCAATCGACGATTAGCTGTGAAATAATTGCTCCTATTTAAGATATCCGTATGCCATACACTAGGCTACTCTTTCAAAATAAAATAGGACGACCCCCCTCCCTCTTTGTTTTCTTTGAGTTTGGCCTTTTAATGTCTATTGTTCAATAGAAAATACAAGCGCTTTAACGTTAAATTAGTGAAATATGCTTAAATTCATACGACGTTGGTTCGTAAACGATCACTTGTAGGATATTTGGTTAATACTTGACAAAATACAACGAAGAAGACGAGTCCAACAACGGACTCACCGATTTAAATAAAACTTTACATTGTATCGCAATGAAGAAATTGATTCTATTCAAATTTGCCATGATAATTTGACCAACAGCAATAGGCTCTCAAATGATTTGAAACACAGCCACTCCCTGTATCAGCCGTTGCCATCTCACCCCTCTCTCATTAGCCTACCCCCAACACCTGGCGCGCGGACACCTCGGCGTGCGTTCTGTTTAAATCTGTCCCCAACATCATTTCGCTCAAATCTCCCGCTCTTCCCAGTTTCCTGTCTAACGGTTACAAATACCCATGGTCATTGTCTGGTCTAACGAGCACGCATGGACGCTTCACCTGCTAAGTTCTGTTTAATACGCAAACACAATTAGGCTCTACGTCCAATATTCATGGTGACCATTCTAGAACAATGCTACCGTTTCAACAGTTTTGGAGGGAAAAATAGGATTAACAGATTTACTTTTAATAACACGAGGGCCGTTTTAATCAAGTTCCGATGGACTGTATATAAATAACAGATTGACAAACCAAACTGATTTTACTACTAAATGTTTGCTTGTTTTATTCTTATGTCTAAACACAATCGCCAAAACGATTGAAACATTTGTCGTATCGTTACACCAGCTTTCCAATGCACTCGGCAAAAATTTCTGCCGCCACTGAGGTGGGTTTGTCTGGACAGTCCCCTGAAGTGTTTCCTTTTTGGCGAGGCGTTGCCGCCCAACCATACCTTCAATTCTCGAAAAAGGTGAAAATCATCGTGCCAACGTTACGATAGACTTTTTCAAAGAATTCAAGTGCGAAGTTTTGGACCATCTGCCGTTTAGTCCAAACCAGCACTGATTGATTTTCACCTTTTTCGAGAATTGAAGGTATGGTTGGGCGGCAAAGCCTCGCCAAAAAGGAAACACTTCAGGAGACTTCCCAGGCGTAGCCTACCCACCTCAGTGGCGGCAGAACTTTATGCCGAGGGCATTGGAAATTGGTGTAACGATGCGACAAATGTTTCAATCGTTTTGACGATTATGTTGAGACATAAGAATAAAACAAGCAAACATTTAGTAGTAAAATCAGTTTGGTCTGTCAATTTGTTATTTATATACAGTCCATCGGAACTTGAAAAAAAAAAACTGCCCTCGTAGCAAATGTGAGTAGGCTCATCACTAGACCTGGGATTTTAAGGCAAGGCTTATTTTGTTCTTTAAGAATAACATGGAAATGTTTGAATATGTTGACGATTCATGATAAATCACTCACATTTGTAGCACCCTAAAATGTATAATTGTAATCTTCATTTAACCCAATAAGAGACACAAGAATCAAGGTTATTCATTGCTGACATCAGGTAGACTTATCCAGTGAAATGGAACTCAATGGTGTTGCTAAACTTTCCTATGCCCATCTGACGAATGTAGAGCACTATCTTTCTTCCTTCAAAATGATTTTAACAGACGAAAGACACAGTCTGGCTGTGGAAAATTTGAAAAAGATTCCTGTCCAGGGAGACATCGGATTGGCCAACATGGATATAAGGCACATTCGAAATGAATAGACGTTGGAGTTACGTCACTTTGCAATTAAACTTAGTGTTTAGATCTCTGATAATATGGGATATACGACGTATTGCGACTTAAAACCTGTGCTATAGTCTACGCTGAGAGATCCTATAAACTTGCTTATGAAAGAAAAAACTGCAAAACCGTCAATTTTGGATTTACGTCACTTTGGAAATAAGCTCTTCAATTCTGTTCAGTGATTTTAGTATTAAGGTTTTAGTTCAGTATTGATTATAATATTTCATATAATTTATAACTGTTGATGATGAATCCTTTAGTATGCCTTCCTTGGAAGGTGAAGTAAAGTCACCGGGCCCTTGTCATAGATTTATGGCATGTAAAAGAACCTACCACTACAATTGGTAGTGTGTAGCTAGATTTGTAGGTTACTTGGTTAGAAACGCTTTAATGCTCGCCGCTAGGTGTCAGTGACAGTGGAGTCAATTAAAAATACCCTTGCTTTGGCCATTGGCTGCAATTTAAATATAGACTAACTACAGTAATAACTGTTAGTGATAAGTATATTTGAAATTGTCTTACTTTGGCAGTTTTTATGTTAAGAATAGCTAAGAACGTTTATTAAAGTAAAAAACGATCACGTTACAATTTAAGTGTACCCAATGTAATATTTTATATATTTGTAATATTTATACATTTTAAAGCCTATTGTAGGTGCCTAAAACTATTATTTTTAGAGCCAAAAAATGCTAGGTCTACTCATCACCTGTGGTGGCTAATTCTATCGTACATCCTCGCGTAATTCTGCTATTGTCGACAGAAAAACCGGCAAAGAGAAGTTGAAAATTCACCTTTCTCCTTTAGACTTAATCGTCACGCTACGCAGAGAAGTTACCGATCCATCAGGGGTTTGTACTGCACAGCGCCTAAAAATGTAGGCAGCCCAACTAACGTAACTGTATATGTAGTCTGTTGCCTTTCTTTCAGGAGGAGCCTATTTAAAAGAAACTCAATTATAGGTAGTATTTTAAAGGAAATATTTGAAAGTTGTTTCCTCCAGCTCTTTGTTACCAGAACACCAGTTCGAATCCAGGACGAGGATGTCCAATGTACGTACGTCAATTCGTGGCGCTCTGAACAATTGATGGTTATACGATAAAATCTATACAGAAACCAGACAGCAGTCATTCGAGCTGAAGGACATGAGAGAGAAGTTGGTATTCAGAAAGGTGTAAGGCAAGGCTGCAACTTATCATTATACTTTTCAATCTTTACATTGAATAAACCATGAAGGAGATTGGATAAAAATTTAAAGTAGGAGTGAAGATTCAAGGATAAATAATTTCAACTCTGAGATTTGCCGATGACATAGTCATCATGGCTGACACGCCTGAGGATTTGAATGAGTTTTTGAATGGTATGGACTTCGTCTTGAGGAAAGAACTCATGATGAAAATTAATAAATGTAAAACAAAAATATTGGAATGCAGCCGAAATAAATCGGAAACCTCTATGGACATCAAATTGGCAGGTGAAAAGCTGAAGGAAGTTGGGGACAACTGTTACTTAGGAAGCAAAATAACCACTGATGGACGAAGCAAAGAGGATATAAAAATTAGATTGGCTCAGGTAAGGAAAGGATTTCTACAAAAAAGGAATATGTTGACATCGAATATAGATTTAGGTATTAGGAAGTCATTTTTGAAAGCCTTTGTCTGGAGCGTGGCGCTCTATGGAAGTGAAACTTGGACTATTGGTGTAGGAGAAAAGAGGAGAATTGAAACGTTCGAAATGTGGTGTTGCAGGATAATGATGAAGATCAAATGGGTAGATAGGGTTACAAACGAAGAGGTATTAAGACGAGTGGGAGAGGAGAGATGTTTCTGGCGAATGCTAATGAAGAGAAGAGATAGATTGGTAGGACATATACTAAGACACCCAGGAATAGCAAGCTTAGTTTTGGAAGGAAGGGTCGAGGACAAGAACTGTAGGGGTAGACCACGGTTAAACAGATTGTCTCGGATGTAGGGCGTGGTAGCTATGTAGAGGTGAAACGATTAGCTCAGGACAGGGACGCATGGAGCGCTGCATCAAACCAGTCAAAAGATTGAAGACAAACAACAACAGGATCCAACAAAATCTCAACCACGGGACTTCCGATTTCTCTGTTAGGTGACAATGAAAGTGGAACGTGAGAACTGGAAGATGAGGGCTGGAAGATGGAGCATTAGCTCGGATAATAGGCTACGTTTTATATTTCTGAGTTTACTGGTCGATATTGTCTGGAGACAAGTGGCCCATAGCCCTCCAAACCTGGAGGACGAGGCTCATCATCCTGCCAACTCAAGCCTAATATTAAAGTCATTATTTTTAGCCTACTTTTCTCATTTTGCAAAAATGAGGAAAAAGTAGACCAATGAGATCGATCCGGGCAAATTTCTGTCTGTCTGTCTGGGTGTATGTCTCCCCCTCCCCCCCCCCCCCCACTATCAACTCATAAATGGTGGACGATAATAGTAAATTGTTGTTTTAAGGGGCCTAACATCTAGGTTATTGGACCCTAATGGTTTCGGTGATAGTGGAAGATGAGATGAGAATGTAAACTATAACTAATACTAACTACAGACTTACATACTAGAAGAAGAAACGGTAAACAAATTAGGGATAAGGGACATAAAGGACAGGAAGAAAAGAAATGCCCTGAACACTCGAAGAATGAGGATTGAGGGACTTGGAAGGAAAGAGAGCCATGAAAGGCAGATAGGAATGGGGAAAGAGGAGAGGGCCCGCCCCAAGGTCAGAGGAAAAAGGGGACAAAACGGACCCAGTTCAGGAATCCCTCGGGGTCACCATCTCCCAAACTCACCAGCCCTGAACCCTTGAGTGTGTAGCAATATCCAGGGTGCACCAGAAGTGGTGGGGCTACATACACCCTGCCTCCTTGAGGGCCTTGTGCAGAAGGCAGGAGATAGGATGAAAAGAAAGAGGAGGCTGACCCCTCGTAGAAAGAGGGTATCAGGAAAAATGAGACAAGGGCCAATTAAGGCGGGAAAGGAAAGACTCCCTAGGCCTGGGATACCCTAATACCGTCGGGGTCGGAAGAGAACAAGAGTTGATCAAGAGAGGTCGACAGGAAAGAAGACGGGGAGGAGCCTGGCAGAAGTACAGTAAGTGGAAGCAATGCCGGACTCAGCTGTGGTCCCGTGGTCGCTAACCCACGTCCCACTAGATGTGAGCCCCTGGGGTCTTCTAAATGGATGAAGCTATCGAAACCAAATTTGGTATGAGTAATGATCTATACCTGAATATCTCACGGCCATATTTGAAAATAACGTCAGTGCTACCAACTGCTGAACAATCACAATTGAAATTTGATCTCTACGTTGGCTATCTCAGAAGTTATACATGCGAACTGTACCAAATTTGCACACACATAGATAATTACAGCACATTCCAGATTAATTTTTAAGAGCCCATTCATCACAATGTTGCCAACGTGAATCTAAGCCTGCTGATAGGTCCAATTTTAAAATGTAGGGTATGTAATTTCTTTACTAACAAATGGATTTCAACCAAATTTTGTATGTGCTTTCGGTAGAACTGCCATACTAGATGTGAATATGCGTATTCTTAAGAGCCAGCAGGGCTGTCAACTGTTAATAAATGCTCTCTTTATTTTCTTTTCCCCCAATATCAATCAATACTTCAGAAAGTATACATGGCAACAGCTGTAAACCTTTCACATGTATAGTACCTGGCATTCTAGATTAATTTGGAGTACCTGATATACGTCAGTGCTGCCAACATGATTCTACGCGTGCTGATAGGTAAAATATTTAATCACATGTAACTTCTATACTAATAAATGGATGTCTTCCACAATTGGCACAATAATAGATCATAACATTTCAGATTAATTCTCAACAGCACATATATGCCATTGTTGCCAACATGATTTTTTAATGTTAAGAAAAGTAGGCTGTTTAGTTCGTCACGGAACTAGTCTACTTCCTTATCATTCAAATTGAGCTTCGTTCGACTGCTTGTTAACACCCAGGGTCAGTGTCTGCACTTCCTCACAGTATATCTTGAGTTCATCTACCAGTGGCTTCTTGTAGAGGCCTCTCAGATTCCACTTTAAAACCCAGATAGTTTCTTGTTACTATTAGTCTATTATTATCAACATCAGACAGCAATGTCTGAACACGAAAAAGAAGGTCAGTGCTCGTAATGGCATACTCAAGAAGCTGATCGGCAGCACCTGGGGAGCCAGCCCGCACATCCTGAGGACTTCCGGACTTGCACTGTGTGTGTCAGCCGCTGAGTATGCCGCTCCTGTGTGGAACGCTTCAGCACATGCCAAGCAGGTTGATACTGCTGTCAACGACACTGCAAGGATAATCTCGGGATGCTTGAAACCAACACCAGTCCACAAACTATACCCTATTGTTGGAACAGCCCCACCCAACATCCGGAGGGCCACTGCTGCGGACGCCAAGAGTTTCCTTGTTAGGACTCTGCCGCTGGAGAGAACACCAGAGACAACTCGTCTCAACAGATGGAGGAGCTCACTGCCCACAGACATGTCACCAAAGGAAGAACTGGCACCTGGTGCCGACCTACCTTATCCTGTGTGGAGGTCCCTCAACCGCTTAATAGTGGGTGTCCCCCGATGCAAAAATGGGGGATCCTCCCAGCAGACGCAGACTCCTCTTGTGAATGTGGAGCTGAAAAAGACCCAAGCCACCTACTTATCTCCCCCCTCCTGGACAACCCATGCACAATGGAAGATGTTTTTAGAGGAAGTAACAAGGCCATCGTAGCTGCAGTTTTTGGAAATACTGACCGGACACGGAAATGAATGAATGAATGATCATCACATATATAAAGCGCTAACCTGTATATTTCACAAAACTCAGGCTCTTAAACTAGAGTCAGTTAGAAGGCGCGGTTTGTACCACAATCTTCCAAATCGCCTCAATCTTGCATTTCGTGAAAATAAATAGGCTAAATATATTTTTTGTTTATGAGGACATTAATAAACAGTAGAAACGAAGAACAGGAAATAGAAGCGAGGATTAGGCTAAAGCTGCATCCAGAGCATCATATTCAGTCAACTAACTACTCACATCCAAATTGTTATCAAGAGGGACTAAAATACGAATATATAAAACTACTAGCTGACCCGGCAGACGTTGTCCTGCCAATCAAAGAAAGTGTTTTAACTTCGTTTCTTGAAGTGCGTTTGGATGCACAATAATTTTTTCAATTTCAGTTAACTGCCTCTAAACTATCGTGAAATGAATTAAATAATCTAGAAACATACGTGGGAGCGTGCCCAACAACTCTCCAAAGTTTCATCGCAATCGGATCAATGGCATATAACGCATACGGGATTTTGTTTAAATGATTCGTGTGCTGTCACTCATTTGTTGAATCTACTCGTGCTCTACCAACTGTGAAATGGACTTACTAAGTTAGAAAGCTTCACGTAAGTGTACACAACAACTCATCAAAGTTTCATCGCAATCGATGAATAGTCTAGTATGTAAACTTATACGGGATTTTGTTGAAACGCTTCACTCGTCGTCACTCATTTGCTGAATATACTCGTGCGCTACCTGTTGTAAAATGGATTTACTAATCCAGAAGCCTCCCCTGGAGTGTACACAACATCTCACCCAAGTTTCATCGCTATCGGACGAATTGTATTTGAACGCATACGGGACCTTTTTGAAACGCTTCGCGCGTTTCGCTCATTTGTTGAATCTAGTCGTGCTCTGTCTATTGTAAAATAGATTTATTAAGCCAAACACCTTCCCTGGAGTGTACTTAACATCTCAACTAAGTTTCATCACAATCGGATGAATGGTATATGAATGCATATGGGACTTTGTAACGCTCTAACGTGCAGAGACAAAACAGTAGAATACGACATCACTGCCACCGTTGGTATAAAACACAACTTTCTGCCACGAGCGGAGTGTAAGTTATGGAAGGTAGTTGCACAGGTTGCGACCAGCTGGCTCTACGTGCAGAGACAAACAGTCCAAAAGGATCACTTTTCACTAAGGCTAGCTGTTTCCATGACGACTGTTTATGACTGTATATTGTGGTTCTAAAATTGTGTGTAAATTGTGGTTCTATAATTCTAAAATTCCTCCTACCTGGTCAAATTGTGAATCTAAACCATACATGGACCCACCCTAACATAACTTACATACAAAATTTCATCGAAATCGGTCCAGCCGTTTAGGAGGAGTTCAGTCACATACACACGTGTCGAAGAATTATATATATAAAGATATGGTGCAGAAACATGGAGATTAACCAAATGCACAGAGAGAAAGATAAAGGTTTTTGAAAATAATCCTCAGAACGATTTTCGGACCAATTTGTGAATTAGGTGAGTGGCGACGGAGAAAGAACAAGGAACTAAAGGAATTGTATAAAGAACCCGATGTTGTTGCGGAAGTTAAGACAAGAAGGCTGAGATTGGCTGGCCACGTGTAATGAAGAGAAGAGAGATCTAGACTGCGTGAAGTGTGTGAGAAAAAGCCAGACGGACGAAGACCTATAGGCAGACCAATAATGAGATGGAGAGACCAGGCAGCCAAGGACATCCAGCTACTATAAGAGCGTGAGAGGAAGATGCCAAGGACAGAACGAGGTGGAGGAGGCTAGGGTAACCAATGGTTAATATGGTCAAAATATTATAAAACCTTAATTCCGTTCTCAACTTCAAAATATATACAATTCAGAACATACCATTAGCCTATCTACAGCCATATTTTGGTAACACTTTCCTTAGAATGATCATATTTTATTCTCAACTAACTCTCAGTATACAAGCTCAAAACATTTCACTGCACCGACCCGGTTTACCCTTCCATGTCAGGATAAATCGGGTCAGTGTTTAGAGCAAATGGGGTCATATTCATTCCCATATATTCCTTCACAATGCGTTGGTATCAACACTGAATAAGTTCAATTTAACACTTTACACCTTCCACAAACAAACATTTTTATCATTTTAAATGATCTTGTCGACTTCGTCGTTACGCTGGAGTCTGGCGTTTCGTTACGGTGACGGGACGAAATGTAGTCTACCCAGATGCACTGAGGTGTGTGATGTCATAGTACCGCTTGGTGCATGTGTACCCCGACAATCTCTACTTCGTTAGTATAAGACAAAAATCCCCGATTCTTGGATGTCACGGGTAATCTCGAGAACCACTGGATGGGTTTTGATGCGGTTTTCACCATTCTGTAAAGGATATCTCGAGGAAAGATTCTGTAGAAAATAATTTATGTATGATCAAAGGAAGCCAAGCAGTAACGATTTCAGTGAAAAAGTCGAAAACAAACTTGGCGTCCGTGCGCTTCTTAAGCTTACGCTGGGCAAACCGTTAAACATATCAATATACTATGAGCGTAAGAATTGGTCAGCATGAAAAGTTCTACCAAAAAGTCCGTGAGAGCATATCTCTTTCTTCAATACATCGCCCACTATAAGTGTTTTTAGACTGGATGGAAGGGGAAAGTCCCCACGCGCTCTGGTGAGCGTGCGGCATTCCGCGCGCTTGACCTTACTTTGCCCTTGGTTTGCACTTGCCGTTCGCGAGTAATTTGAAACGAGGTAAAGTATTATAAGGCAAGATAAGTATTATGCAGTTAATTTTCTAACATGTCAAGAGTCTTTGGTTTTGAGCGAAGCGAGAAGCCTCCAGCCTTTCTAGCATCTTTCAGCATTTGTAGCATTTAAAATGAGACAAAGTCTAGTCTTTCAGACTGACTGTCACTTATTTTCCTTTCTCCTCCAACACATTTTTCATGATACCAATCTTATGACTTCCCTTGGCACTGAATCCACTCACCCAAGTTTCCTGAGCGAGGATCACTATAACGTACATTACAGAAGCCACACATTGAGTTATTTTGTTCTTCTGGCTCCTTTTCTTCAAGAGAAGACGACGTTTCCTGAAAAAAAAACTTTTTTTGCCTTTATCACTCCCTTAGAAGTGAATTCGATTTTTCGATTATGGGTCAAATTTCTTTCTTGAATATATTCTGCCGATATTAATAAAACGAGAACTGACTGCGGTTGTGGAGCCAGGTGAGTGAGGGTAAGTAAGTGCGAGGAAATCTGTTGACATAGAATATTGAACCCATGTACCATTGGATCAAAAGGGGTCGAATCCATGTATTTTGTGAAAGGAATGAAAGAAACATACAGTCTCTAATGAAACATAGAGAGATTTCAAGCAAGGATTCTAGCATAACGTTGCGCAAGAAGCTGGACCCAGGTGTTCAGGAAATGAGATCATGCCCCATGACTCATTGATAAGGAGCCGGTCACAAGTATTTATAGACTGAGTGGAAAGTTTTGGCTGTAAGACAGAGAAGCACGACTCGGAAATCAAGCTTACCTTGCAGTAAAACGGCAACAGCGCCGCTGTGCCAGAAGAAGAATAATTAAATTTAACCCATTTGCAAGAATAAAAGTAAGTAGATAAATACAGTACTGTGAATCATTTCGGATTAAAGATTTTTGTGTAAAGAAAAAGCTTTTAATAATTGCCCAGGAAAGAAATGCAAACGCAGCATACGTCATCGGGGATTCACTGAGACCCGAGGAGTGGGGAATTTAAAAATGAACAGCACCACCCACGCAGCTGAAGACTAAAAATTAACGTTTGGAAGACGAGCTTTCTGGAAATATAATTTTTATAATTGTGCGACAATTAGTTCAAAGTTGGTCACGAAAAGGACTAGGATTTCATTTATTTTTGACTAAATAGTATAAAAGTCCAGGCCAAGCCAGACCAATCATGCAGTTATTGTCAGCCTGCGGGCGTGACACTGTGTCAGATACATCGAATGCAGTTTCCGATAGCCCGAGGGGGGCGTCAGGCTACATCAGACAGTGAATGCAGTTATCAAACGGCCCGAGGGCGCGTCACTGTGCTACATCACACACCGAATGCAGTATTCCGACAGTCCGTGAGGGGGCGTCACGCTGTAACACATCGAAGGCAGTTTACCAGTATTCCTTGAGGGGAAAATGCTGTATCACATCGCATAGACAATATCCGACAGCCAAGGGCGTCGCGGTATCAATAACTTACGTGCATCCGTAAGGAGTTGCAAAGAAGTAATATTGCAGTATCGCCGTGTTGAGAATTAGGAAAATCCTAGTTACAGGATTTAGGTCCGACAGTGTAAAGTTTACGGTGAAAAGTTCATTAATTACAGTCGAAGCAGGCTGCGAACTTAGAACCAGGGCGATAGGTCTTAAAATATGACCAAAAGTATCATAACGTACGGAAGTACCGTAACAGCGAGATAAACATTTTATCAAATTTAAAGAACCCGAGCAGGGACAGACAGAATAAGGTTCGCAAAGTATCCTAGAAGATTAGAAGTTCGAGAACCGAATAAGCGAAGAAGAGAAGGAAACTATAGACATTGTTTCAAGGAAGCAGATGAACTATTAAAAAGCACTAAGACTCGAGAAGTATTAGTTGCTAAAAATCCATAGGTCACCGATAGATTATCGAGGGGACCGTGAACAGAACAGACTTTCGCTAAGATCAATCAATAGGATCTAAAAGGGAGCCGTTCGAGTCAGAGAAATAGCAGATCGTCAGGAACGGGATTTGAAGGAGTGCTATTGCAGGGAGGAAGTAGATGATTCGAGACTTTCATATTCTGCAGGATAGGAAGCCGACATTACTAAATTTCACCCTTGGAGACGGGAGATCAAGAGGTCACGTGTGATAGGCTTAATAGCAGCCTAGTGATCAGAATTTGTGAAGTGTAAATATATCAAGATTTTGTGTTAAAAGTAGTATATTTTCAGTGTTTTATTGTGTGTTCTAAACGGATACACCAGTGTATTAAAAAAATGTTATCAGTGTTAAATGTATACGTGTTAAATATGTGTCAAGATATGTCTGTACATGCAATGAATTTGTACAAGATGGAGTAATTTAAAAGAGTGGGAAAAATGACGCATCGCACGAGAAGGAAGGTCAGGGAACGACCTAAAACATGTGAGTAAAGATTTTCATTATGTTTTGGTGTCGGGGAAGTGTTTGTGTACAAATCCACCGGAGTTTTGAGTAAAGGGATGTTCCTAAATAACTAATAACAAAATAAGAACGCGGTCTGAACAAATAAAATTTGAGAAATTATATATAATTATGTGAAAGAATAAATCCTGTAGAGGAAATGTATGGAATAACATGTCAGTGTATTTGACGAATGTTATAAAAGCAAGCGTACTAATAAATAAATAAATAATAATAATAATAAAGGAAATATAAATAAAGATCAAATTGAATGATATGAAAATAAGAGCGTTGGAGCCTTAATAAAAGTATAAGACATGATGTTAAAGCATGTTCTTAAAATAGAGCGATTATTGTCAAGGGAAAAGATTAATATAAAAATTGAGATATGTATCAATAGTTAATATGGAATTTATCAGTTCTTTGGAAGACGCTAGGCTTTAAAATAATGTATAGCGCAATGGCGCGCAATTAAAATAAAATGTCACGCTAGGAATGCGTAGAATTTAAATGGACTTGGTAAATTACTTATGAGGGTTAGTTGATTGCGGTAAATTGAGCTATGTTGTAAGTCCTCCAATAGTGACGTAGATCACGAGGCCATGTGTGTGTTATTATATTGTAAAAGGGAGCAAATGTATGGTATTATGAGCGTAGGTCATGTAGGCCACGGCCGACCCTAAATCGCATTTTGTATAAGTCCTCCAATGTGGGAATGGTTCCCGAGGCAGACCCTAGTAGGAGGAGGGTCGGTGAAGGCCGTCTGTAAGAAGTAAATAATACACCGTGAGTGTTTAAAAGTTGTTAATGACCCGGGATTTGAACCGAGGTCCTTGTAGATGAAATTATCGCTTGCCAGTTCAGATCGTAGTTTTCTTATGTGATAATGGTCTTATAAGACAAATAAATAAATAAAAATCCCTATTGTAATGTTGTATGGACGTAGAATTCCATGAGTTTAATGAAGATAACTAGATTCTGGGAGTAATCATAGTTTTTGACTTTGTCAAGTAATCTTTGTAACTCTGGAGTACACAAGTATTTTCCCGATCACTATGGTGAATTTGTAAAACTTGAGAGAGATGGTAATGTTGAGAACATGTGAAATGCCCAAATATTTAAGTAGAGAATTAACATGTACTTTAAATGTAATTATATATTTGTTTTGATGATAAGAAAATATAAAAATAGTTATTGAGGTGTACAAAGGAATGACACCGTTATTATTAAAAAGGATCGAGCCAAAGGAGCTCGTGGTTATATGGAACTTTAAGATAGATACTTTATGGAAGTGAAAATAATTATGAGTTGTTGGTTTAAAGGAAACCATGTATTTTAATATAATATTTGTTTAATTCTTAGATTATTCCTTGTTCACTTTGAACGAGTAGAAGGATTTTGGTCAGTAGTTTATTTGTTTCACTGTTTGTAGCGCCATAATTTTGGTTAATTAAATGTGTTAAAATAGGAGTTGATTTTGTTGTTATTTTTGCAAGTGTATCCTCTATTTAATCCAAAATGTGTATGTCACAGAGTGGGAGAACATACTGCAACCCCGAAAATCCCGAATTGAGCAATGCTGGCATACTGTGATTTGCATATTTCTTGCTGAAAGGGCACAATATATAAGGTGCGTTCAAAAAGTAACGAGCCGGAGGCTGTAATGCGCAAACCGGTGACGACATGGGCTAGTCGTGGCGTGTGTAACGAGGTGTGGTTCCGACCAGAGCGTGGAAGATCACAGCCCGTCGCTAGAGGGCACGCGTGCACGTCACGTGACGATACAAAGCGACCATCAGCATGCATCAATCGTCCAACGCTGCCAGTCGCATTGCAAACAGTGACATGGAGGCGTCAATCGAAGAGCAAAGAGGTGTTGTTCGGTTTCTGACAGTGAAAGAAGTAGGGGGAACGAACATTCATCGCCGAATGTCACAAGTGTACGGCGAACACTGCATGTCCCTTGCAAGGGTCAAGGCGTGGCACAAGCGCTTCAGGGAAGGACGGGTGTCGTTAGCCGATGATGCCCGGTCTGGGGCACCCCGCTGCATTACTGATGACAACGTCCAGCTGGTTGATGCACTCATTACCCAGGACCGCCGAGTGTCAGTGAACGCCATAGCCGCCGTGGTCGGATTGAGCGTCGGAAGTGTGCACACCATTATGAAGGAACGACTGCACTTGCGGAAAGTGTGTGCCCAATGGGTGCCCCACAGTCTTCAACTTCACCAGGAAGCATGTCGAATGGCCTACTGTCTTGGTCTTGGTAGGACGATTGATGCATGCTGCTGCTCGCTTTTTATCGTCACGTGACGTGCACGCGTGCCCTCTAGCGACGGGCTGTGGCCTTCCACGCTCTGGTCGGAACCACACCTCGTTACACACACCACGATTAGCCGATGTCGTCACCGGTTTGCGCATTACGGCCTCTGGCTCGTTACTTTTTGAACGCACCTTATAGATTTAGATATTAGGAAGTCATTTTTGAAAGCCTTTCCCTGGAGCGTGGCGTTCTATGGAAGTGAAACTTGAACTGTTGGTGCAGCAGAAAAGAGGAGGATTGATGCATTACAAATGTGGTGTTACAGGAAAATGGAGCTCAGATGGGTGGATAGGGTTACACATGAAGAGGTTTTAAGACGAGTGGGAGAGGAGAGATGATTCTGGTGATAGGTTGGTAGGACACTTACTAAGACACCCAGGAATAACAAACTTAGTTATGGAAGGAAGCGTCGAGGACAAGAACTGTAGGGGTAGACCCTGGTTAGAACATATTAAACAGATTGACTCCCATGTGAGGTGTAGGCTACCACTGCTCGGGTCCAAGCTCTGTGAACTTGTGGGGTGAGGGTCAGGCGAGAAGAGAAGGGTCTGTCAACAGCCCGCCGTGATATCTGGTAATCATGTCTATTCCAATACAGCTAACATAGGGCCGTTGCTCAAACCACCGTGGTGTTGCGAATGAGTGAATGAGTCACCGACCAATGTATTTGGTTCTGTTACTACGCACGTACCGGGAATTCTCATCACTCGTCACCATCACTTCTCATAGTCCGCGATCCACATCCCTCCCATGTTCACGCAGCTTTGACCCGAGCAGTAGCTATGTAGAGATGAAACTATTAGCTCAGGACAGGGAGGCATGGAACGCTGCATCAAACCGGTCAAAAGACTAAGGAGACTCAAACAACAACATTAGACCACTATCACATGGACCAAAACGTGGGCTGAAGCGAGGAAAGAACAGCATAGGAAATATTGATAGCCTAATACTACTACTACTACTCCTACCACTAATAATAATAATAATAATAATAATAATAATAATCTATTGTAAGATAGGGAAGGTAATGGACACAATGCTCAAACGCAGGGCTCGCTTCTACGGTCACTTGCGACGGACGGACGACTCTAGATGGACAAAACTTATATTTAATAATTTCGACTCAAAACCAAAAACAACAGTTCCCTGGTACGTTAACGTCAAGAAAGACCTCCAAGAAAGGGGTCTACGTCCTGGTGACGCGCACAAACGATACCTTTTCCGAACAAGCATCGAGACTTTTGGAACTTTCCGATATGAGAAATGGACAACCGGTGCAAAGTGGTCGGATGAACGCCGTGCTCGACACATCAAGTTAATGAAAATCTACTGGATCAATAGTAAATTGAATAAACGCCAGAATGTCTAGTGGAACTTATCGTGGTCCCTAGTTGGCCGATTAGCGAATAATAAATAATAATAATATAATTGGTTTTACGTCCCTTTTAACTACTGAGGCGTTTAGAGACGCCGGGGTGCCTGGATTTTGACCCCAAGGGGATCTTTAACGTGCCAGTAAATCTACTGACACGGCTACCTCGTATTTGTGTAACCTCAAATGCCAATTGCGCCAGGATTCAATCCTGCAACGTTGGGCACAGCAGGCGAGAACGTTACCGGTGAGCGACGCAGCCAGTCTTGTAGGTAATAAATGCGGGAATACTAGGCGAGAGTTAAAGCACAGGGGCAAAGTAGATGGACGATAGGAAGAAGAGGATTTGGCTTACTGCGTTGAACAATCGGCCGACTTGCCAATCTCTTCTTCTCCTCCCGGAATTTCTTCGTGCGTTCGCTGAGTCTCCTCCCCCTTCCTCCAGACCAGATGACCTTGGTTTTTGAGCTGGGTTTTTCCTAAGACTCTTTAACTTTATCAACCTCCCTTCGAAACAGTGATTTGTTAAGAATACCTTCTTGAGTGATGCCAACTTCTTTGCGATCTGCTCGTGTTTGCTCAACCCATTTTGTGGTGGACTTTAATTGGCTAATATAAGTGAATATCCTTTAGGTTAATCTATTGTTGCTCATTCGTGTGAGGTGGCCATAAAATGTAATCCTTCTCTTACACATCGTGTCTGTAAGTTTCTCCGCCTGGTTGTACAAGTCACTATTCCTCCGTCTCCTCCTGCTCTCTGGACGGGCCCCAATATTCTCCGTCTCCTGCTGCTCTCTGGACTGGCCCCAATATTCTCCGTCTCCTCCTGCTCTCTGGACTGGCCCCAATATTCTCCGTCTCCTCCTGCTCTCTGGACTGGCCCCAATATTCTCCGTCTCCTCCTGCTCTCTGGACGGGCCCCAATATTCTCCGTCTCCTCCTGCTCTCTGGACTGGCCCCAATATTCTCCGTCTCCTCCTGCTCTCTGGACTGGCCCCAATATTCTCCGTCTCCTCCTGCTCTCTGGACTGGCCCCAATATTCTCCGTCTCCTCCTGCTCTCTGGACTGGCCCCAATAGTCTCCGTCTTCTCCTGCTCTCTGGACTGGCCCCAATACTCTCCGTCTCCTCCTGCTCTCTGGACTGGCCCCAATATTCTCCGTCTCCTCCTGCTCTCTGGACTGGCCCCAATATTCTCCGTCTCCTCCTGCTCTCTGGACTGGCCCCAATATTCTCCGTCTCCTCCTGCTCTCTGGACTGGCCCCAATATTCTCGGTCTCCTCCTGCTCTCTGGACGGGCCCCAATATTCTCCGTCTCCTGCTGCTCTCTGGACTGGCCCCAATATTCTCCGTCTCCTCCTGCTCTCTGGACTGGCCCCAATATTCTCCGTCTTCTCCTGCTCTCTGGACTGGCCCCAATATTCTCCGTCTCCTCCTGCTCTCTGGACGGGCCCCAATATTCTCCATCTCCTGCTGCTCTCTGGACTGGCCCCAATATTCTCCGTCTCCTCCTGCTCTCTGGACTGGACCCAATATTCTCTGTCTCCTGCTGCTCTCTGGACGGGCCCCAATATTCTCCGTCTCCTGCTGCTCTCTGGACTGCCCCCAATATTCTCCGTCTCCTGCTGCTCTCTGGACTGGCCCCAATATTCTCCGTCTCCTGCTGCTCTCTGGACTGGCCCCAATATTCTCCGTCTCCTCCTGCTCTCTGGACGGACCCCAATATTCTCCATCTCCTGCTGCTCTCTGGACTGGCCCCAATATTCTCCGTCTCCTCCTGCTCTCTGGACTGGCCCCAATATTCTCCGTCTCCTGCTGCTCCCTGGACGGGCCCCAATATTCTCCGTCTCCTCCTGCTCTCTGGACTGGCCCCAATATTCTCCGTCTCCTGCTGCTCTCTGGACGGGCCCCAATATTCTCCGTCTCCTGCTGCTCTCTGGACTGCCCCCAATATTCTCCGTCTCCTCCTGCTCTCTGGACTGGCCCCAATATTCTCCGTCTCCTGCTGCTCTCTGGACGGGCCCCAATATTCTCCGTCTCCTCCTGCTCTCTGGACTGGCCCCAATATTCTCCGTCTCCTGCTGCTCTCTGGACGGGCCCCAATATTCTCCGTCTCCTGCTGCTCTCTGGACGGGCCCCAATATTCTCCGTCTCCTCCTGCTCTCTGGACTGGCCCCAATATTCTCCGTCTCCTCCTGCTCTCTGGACTGGCCCCAATATTCTCCGTCTCCTGCTGCTCTCTGGACTGCCCCCAATATTCTCCGTCTCCTCCTGCTCTCTGGACTGGCCCCAATATTCTCCGTCTCCTGCTGCTCTCTGGACTGCCCCCAATATTCTCCGTCTCCTGCTGCTCTCTGGACTGGCCCCAATATTCTCCGTTTCCTCCTGCTCTCTGGACTGCCCCCAATATTCTCCGTCTCCTGCTGCTCTCTGGACTGCCCCCAATATTCTCCGTCTCCTGCTGCTCTCTGGACGGGCCCCAATATTCTCCGTCTCCTGCTGCTCTCTGGACGGGCCCCAATATTCTCCGTCTCCTCCTGCTCTCTGGACTGGCCCCAATATTCTCCGTCTCCTCCTGCTCTCTGGACGGGCCCCAATATTCTCCGTCTCCTGCTGCTCTCTGGACGGGCCCCAATATTCTCCGTCTCCTGCTGCTCTCTGGACGGGCCCCAATATTCTCCGTCTCCTGCTGCTCTCTGGACTGCCCCCAATATTCTCCGTCTCCTCCTGCTCTCTGGACTGGCCCCAATATTCTCCGTCTCCTGCTGCTCTCTGGACGGGCCCCAATATTCTCAGTCTCCTCCTGCTCTCTGGACTGGCCCCAATATTCTCCGTCTCCTGCTGCTCTCTGGACGGGCCCCGATATTCTCCGTCTCCTGCTGCTCTCTGGACGGGCCCCAATATTCTCCGTCTCCTCCTGCTCTCTGGACTGGCCCCAATATTCTCCGTCTCCTCCTGCTCTCTGGACTGGCCCCAATATTCTCCGTCTCCTGCTGCTCTCTGGACTGCCCCCAATATTCTCCGTCTCCTCCTGCTCTCTGGACTGGCCCCAATATTCTCCGTCTCCTGCTGCTCTCTGGACTGGCCCCAATATTCTCCGTCTCCTGCTGCTCTCTGGACTGGCCCCAATATTCTCCGTCTCCTCCTGCTCTCTGGACTGCCCCCAATATTCTCCGTCTCCTGCTGCTCTCTGGACTGCCCCCAATATTCTCCGTCTCCTGCTGCTCTCTGGACGGGCCCCAATATTCTCCGTCTCCTGCTGCTCTCTGGACGGGCCCCAATATTCTCCGTCTCCTCCTGCTATCTGGACTGGCCCCAATATTCTCCGTCTCCTCCTGCTCTCTGGACGGTCCCCAATATTCTCCGTCTCCTGCTGCTCTCTGGACGGGCCCCAATATTCTCCGTCTCCTGCTGCTCTCTGGACGGGCCCCAATATTCTCCGTCTCCTGCTGCTCTCTGGACGGGCCCCAATATTCTCCGTCTCCTGCTGCTCTCTGGACGGGCCCCAATATTCTCCGTCTCCTGCTGCTCTCTGGACTGCCCCCAATATTCTCCGTCTCCTGCTGCTCTCTGGACTGGCCCCAATATTCTCCGTCTCCTGCTGCTCTCTGGACTGCCCCCAATATTCTCCGTCTCCTGCTGCTCTCTGGACGGGCCCCAATATTCTCCGTCTCCTGCTGCTCTCTGGACGGGCCCCAATATTCTCCGTCTCCTCCTGCTCTCTGGACTGGCCTCAATATTCTCCGTCTCCTCCTGCTCTCTGGACGGGCCCCAATATTCTCCGTCTCCTCCTGCTCTCTGGACTGGCCCCAATATTCTCCGTCTCCTGCTGCTCTCTGGACTGCCCCCAATATTTTCCTTAGGATTCTTCGTTCTTTCTTTTCTAACTCCTCTGTTTCTCCTTTTATTTTTTAAAATAATGCATTTAGAACTATAAAAAGCTTCCGGTTTAATCACAGTGGCATAATGTCGTAACTTTGCTCTGAAGGATTTGGCTTTCTTGCAGTCGAGTCTCGCAAACTCGGCCTAATGTAGACCGAAGGGTGGCCGAGTTCGCGAAAATGCCGGTTTATCGTGAAATGTGTTAAAAAGAAGAAATAAGCTGTTTGCTTTGGTTTAAAAGTAACGCAATGCAGTACATTTATTTGTTATTAACAGAAACACAAGTTTTAAGACGATTAAGCCACTACAATTACAGTACTTGAATATAGAGTTCAGTACTGTACTGCATAAGAATCAAGGAAATCAATTACTGTAAATTATAGAAGAAAAACTTAGAAAAACTAGGCGTACGAATTATTTTTATATATATTTTTTTTAGCGTATGGCTTTTAGTGCCGGGAGTGTCCGAGGACATGTTCGGCTCGCCAGGTTTGTAGCTGCTTCGAGGCGGACACCCAATGGGTGAGCTACAAGTACCGTTGGGGAGGAAAGTTGGAAGGTAAGGACGAGGAGTTGGAAGGTAGCGGTTGTGGCCTATAGTTAGGGACCAACCCCGGCATTTGCCTGGAAGGAAGATGGGAAACCACAGAAGACCATCTTCAAGGTTGCCGGCGGGGGGATTTGAACCTCCTCGCCTCCCGGATGTGAGCGACTGCCAGCAGTCATGCCGTAACGACCACGGCTAACTCACCCGGTATTTTTATATTAGGCTATGTACACTGTCCATTATAGGGCCTATGTACAAAACAATTCCTGTAGGCAAATAGTCATCACAATTAACACCGGTTATCAGACAGATTCTACACACACCCAAAGTACACGGGGCTACATGACCGCGTTGTCGCAGGCCCTAAACTTAAGAACCAATCAACCAAATAGTTTTCTCGCTTAATGAAAATTATCATTTCCTTTTTTGCAAAAAAATTGGTAATGTTCTTTTGCTTTTCGCTTTGAAACCTGTTTCTTGAAGCTTTGCCTCGAAGACGGCGAAGAAACAGAACGTCCATAGCGGATGCACCTTGCTGTTCAAAGTACCGAAGAGTAGTTTCAGTGGCATTAAGTCCCTCGGTAGAAGTGATTTTTGGTTCCACTACTCTGCAATCTTCAACTTCGTCATGATCGTCGATTTCATCATTTCTTGTGACAGCCGCTACAATATCTGCATCCAACAGAAGGTCTTGCTGCGTTTCACGGAGAATGCGTAATCAAATAAATACAACGCTCTGCGCGAGAACCGTCTGTTTACTTCTTACTGCCAACAGTTTGTGCATTTACAGTACCTGTATTTATCAGGTCGTCGTTACTCTTCTTACTATGCACTGTAGGTCAACTTGTTTCGCGTCGTATTTAACTGTCGATAATTCCATTGACGGAGAAGACGAAAGAAAACATAATAACGCTCTGTGCGGTAACACAAAAACAAACAAAAATCATGATTTTTTTTTCTCCTGTCAGGGTGGCCGAGAAATCCGGAGTGCCGGGTTACTGAGTGCCGAGTTTGCGAGACTCTACTGTATACCTATTCTGCGTTAATCGATATGCAGATTCCATCTTACGAGCTCTGATTTTACTGGCTTCCTCATCAAGGCCATTAGGACGAATCCATTCACCAAGATATTTGAATTTTTCTGTCCTTTTGATATTTCCAAACCTTGTTTCCAAATATTTCTCATTATTATTATTATTTTGAAAGTTTCATTTGTTCACAACCAAATAAGAAATAACTGGTTAGGCTGTGTGAAATGACAATCAGCGCATGGAGCTAATGAGGAGTGGGCGTGCACTAAGCGCCTGGTAGGCTGCATCCCAACACGCAGCTCTCCACAAAATGGCGGCAGCGAGCATCGGAATGCGCGAGTCGAGCGGGCAAATTAGAGGCTTGGCGGAGGAGGAGGAGGACTGAGCTGGAAGCTGAGGGACACAGCGCTGGCACTCAGAGCTCAAGAAATATTGTTTGTTGCTTTATTTGAGAACTTGCTCAACTCCGTGTACTTGGCTGTGTGATAACTTGTGTTATTGTAAAAATAGCTTTGAAGCCATTTTCTCTGCTGTCTTATTGACAATTAACTTTCAGTCGGTCAACAGAAAATAATTCCAATTACTGGAATATGTGAAAAAGATAACCTAAAATAAGTTAACTTACATGTGATTAAAACTCAGCAATTCTTCTAGGTGGGGGTCCAGGCGGGGAAACCATGAGCCCGCCGATGAGCCAGCTTGGTGTCCTAGGCGAAACCCCACACAAGACACGGCACAAACCTAGAAGAATTGCTGAGTTTTAATTCACCGGCCGTGAAAGCCAATATACCATCTACATGTGTTTAAGATATAATATATCTTTTTATAGACCAGGCCTGTCCAGCGATGCTACTGGTGGCTGTGGCGCCACGGCTTGCCACGAGACTCGCTCAATGGCAGACAAAGCTCCTCTCTTTCCCGCTCCACCACCACTCCCACCAGCTTCTCCTCCCACTATCTTCTCTTGCTAGAGAGGAGAAGACGGATTCCCCACATTAATGAATTTGAACAAATGTACTGTAAGTTGACTTAAAATTCAGCAGAAGCGTCACTTGAAGCTATTGTCAGAATTCACTCGGCAAACGCAATGCAACTGAATATTGCAAATCTAGTTGCATTGAAATCGAAAACATGATCTACGTAAAGATGTGACCTGATAGTTCTAAATAGCTTTATAAATTATAAGGTGCGTTCAAAAAGTAACGAGACGGAGGCTGGAATGCGCAAACTGGTGACTACATCGGCTAATCGTGGCGTGTGTAACGAGGTGTGGTTCCGACCAGACCGTGGAAGGTCACAGCCCGTCGCTAGAGGGCACGCGTGCTCATCACGTGACGATACAAAGTGAGCAGCAGCATGCATCAATCGTCCAACGCTGCCAGTCGCATTGCAAACAGTGACATGGAAGCGTCAACCGAAGAGCAAAGAGGTGTTGTTCGGTTTCTGACAGCGGAAAGAGTAGGGGAAACGGATATTCATCGCCGAATGTCACAAGTGTACGGCGAACACTGCATGTTCCTTGCAAGGGTCAAGGCGTGGCACAAGCGCTTCAGGGAAGGACGGGTGTCGTTAGCCGATGATGCCCGGTCTGGGGCACCCCCCTACATTACCGACGACAACATCCAGCTGGTTGATGCACTCATTACCCAGGACCGCCGAGTGACAGTGAATGCCATAGCCACCGTATTCGCTCCACGACAATGCGCGACCACATACGGCCAACACAGTCGCGGCACTCCTGCAGAAACTCAAATGGGAGGTTCTCGGCCACCCTCCATACAGTCCAGACCTCTCTTCCTGTGATTACGCCATGTTTGGTCCCCTAAAAAGGCTCTTCGGGGCCAACGATTCACCTCGGACGCCGACGTCCAGCTGTACGTGCGGAACTGGTTCACATCGCAGCCCAGGGAATTTTATGAGACAGCCATTCACCGCCTCATGTCACAGTGGGACAAGTGCCTCAAAAGCCAGGGCCAATACTTCTAACATACAGGTATTGGTTTCTGTAATTAGGCTATGCCTCCGGCTCGTTACTTTTTAAACTCACCTTATAATAAAGCAGGCAGTATGATTCGAAGGATTTGTCATAGCAGCCATGTCTCGACCCCCACCTTGCCCGCACAACTCCTGATTCACTAAGAAAAGGCCGTGGCACATCTTCACATCTTCAGACGACTGCCACCGTGGCATTTTCCCTGTTATAGACGAAGAAGAAGACTAAAGGAGGGTTCACATGGAGTCGTGAAGCGGGCGACAGCACTTAGTTTTGAGCATGCGTCACGACTTGCTTATTCAACTTAAGAGCCCACGACCTTGTTCAGTTCACATGGTCGTAAGTTTCTCGCTCGTTGTTCAGTCATGGCAGAACGTGAAGCTGCTAAAGTTGTTTGTGAAGTATTAATACAAGAGTTGATAAATCATTTGAAATCTCAGATTAAACAAAAAAGAGGCATGTGTGGGTTCGGGACTGGGTAAAGAGGCGTAATTTACTCGGAGCCACCAATAATATTTGCCGGGAGTTATCCTTGGAAGATCCAAATAGCTACAGAAACTTCCTTCGGATGGAACCAAATCTGCATGCTTGTATGCTTCCGAATTTATTTTCCACAAACATTCCTTTTCGTGGTAGGCTACAACTCGACAAACTTCATCACCTGGGTACTACTCCTTTTAAACACAAACATATTGTCACCCTTTCGGCAAGAATACGACTGAAGCGGTCGTGCTCACTCCAATCAGGTGGAGATTTCACGCCCCACCTTTTCGAGGGCGAGCACGATCCCCACTGTCACTACCACGGGTTCACACGAGGTCGTGTCCACGACCGGATGATCGACTAGTAGTGCTCTCGCCCGCTTCACGACTCCGTGTGAACCCGCCTTAAGGGATGACATGTTTCGCTCGTGAAGCGAGCATCATCAGATTCGAATATGTAAGACAAATAGCTCTACAAACACTACCAAACCCACAGTGACACCCAGAGACAGTCCCTGCCATCTAAAAATGAAATACAAGAAAACCCGTCAGAAATCTTAGTAGTCTAAGTGTGGCCACTTATTATTAGACTACCGATAAATATTAAGGCATTAAGCTTCCGGAAAAAAAAACAACACTATTTATTTTAACGTTGCAAAACTTGGAAATGACGATCCCATCAACAAACAAGAAGTTCCGTGACGAACTAAAGAGCCTACTTTTCTTAAAATGTATGATTCATGCCAATGATTAATCTATATGGATCTATCTAGAATAATGACGAAATTATGTTGGTAATACCGAAATGTCTAATTAGTTCGAAATACTGTATACTTGGCATAATGTAGCCTAATATAGAACTACAGTTGGCACCCTAGTGACTGAATATATTCTTAGTTCCATCCCTTAAGGTACGGAATACAAAATTTGGTTGAAGTCCAATGGATAGCATGGACGTTACATGCAGTTAAACATTGGATCTAACATCGCGCGTAAAATCATGTTGGCAACAATGACATACATGTATTGGTCAGAAGAAATCTGAAATAATATGATCTATTGTTGTGTCAATTTTGAATGAAATCCATTAGTTAGTATAGAAGTTGCATGCATTTTAAAATTGGACCTGTCAGCAGGCTTAGAATCATGTTGGCAGCACTGGCGTAGGCCTATACAAGTTACTCCAAATTAATCTAGAATGCCAGGTACTATACGTGTGCAAAATTTAGAGCTATTGGCTTGCATACTTTCTGATATATTGATATTAGGGTAACAAAAATTGAGACAGTATTTATTAACAGTTGGAAGCCCTGGTTACTCTTAAGAATCGGCATAGTCATATATGTTATGGTACACATAGGCCTAGCACACACGAAATTTGGTTGAAATCCAAATGATAGTATAGAAGTAACATGTATTTAAAGTTGGACCTCTCAGCAGGCTTAGAATCATGTTGGTAGCACTGACGTATATAAGTTACTCAAAATTAATATAGAATGTCAGGTACTAGACGTGTGCTTTTTTTAAGCTGTCGGCTTGCATTCTTTAAGATACACACATCAAAAGAAGTTTTGCATCACCTCGGTTCCCAGATCTCCGGCATATAGACGTTGACTGTGTATATTGTATCCAAGATACAGTCCCTTTGACTGTTCATAGATGTCACTAAAACTGCTCAAAGATGTAAACAACCATGCATGAGCAGGGCCTATTAGACGGAGGGGGTACGACAGCCGATCAGTTCCAGTCATTCCACCAGGACGAAGGTACGCTGCTCATGTTGTCTGTAGTTCTACCATGCCTAGAAGGTCAATACCGCAGTTCGATCGCGTCCGCATTGTTACTTTGTGTCAAGAAGGGCTCTCAACAAGGGAAGTTTCCAGGCGTCTCAGAGTGAACCAAAGCGATGTTGTTCGGACATGGAGGAGGTACAGAGATACAGGAACTGTCGATGACAGGCCTCGCTCAGGCCGCCCAAGGGCTACTACAGTAGTGGATGACCGCTACTTACGGATTGCCGCTCGGAGGAACCCTGACAGCAATGCCACCATGTTGAATAATGCGTTTCGTTCAGCCACAGGACGTCGTGTTTCAACTCAAACTGTGCGCAATAGGCTGCATGATGCGCAACTTCACTCCCGACGTCCATGGCGAGGTCCAGCTTTGCAACCCCGACACCATGCAGCGCGGTACAGATGGGCCCAACAACATGCTGAATGGACCCCACGGAATTGGCATCACGTTCTCTTCACCGATGAGTGTCGCATATGCCTTCAACCAGACAATCGTCGGAGACGTGTTTGGAGGCACCCTGGTCAGGCTGAACGTCTTAGACACACTGTCCAGCGAGTGCAGCAAGGTGGTGGTTCCCTGATGTTTTGGGGTGGCATTATGTGGGGCCGACGTACGCCACTGGTGGTCATGGAAGGCTCCGAAACGGCTTTACGATACCTGAATGACATCCTCCGACCCATAGTGCAACCATATCGGCAGAATATTGGAGAGGCATTTGTCTTCATGGACGACAATTCTCGACCTCATCGTGCACATCTTGTGAATGCGTTCCTTCAAGATAACGACATCGCTCGACTACAGTGGCCAGCATGTTCGCCAGACATGAACCCTATCGAACATGCCTGGGATATGTTGAAAAGGGCTGTTTATGGACGTCTTGACCCACCAACCACTCTGAGAGATTTACGCCGAATTGTCGTTGAGGAGTGGGACAATTTGGACCAACAGTGTCTTGATGAACTTGTGGATAGTATGCCACGGCGAATACAGGCATGCATCAATGCAAGAGGACGTGCTACTGGGTATTAGAGGTAGTGGTGTGTACTGCAATCTGGACCACAAATGCTGAAAGTCTAGCTGTATGATGGTACAACATGCAATGTGTGGGTCTCATGAGCAATAAAACGAGCTGAAATGTTGTTTGTGTTGATCTCTATTCCCTTTGTATTTAACGGTTCCGGAACTCTTGGAACCGAGGTGATGCAAAACTTTTTTTGATGTGTGTATATGGGTATTTGGATAAAAACAATTGTGAGCATTTATTATCAGTTGGCAGCCCTGGTTGCTCTTAAGAATACGCTCAGTCATATCTGTTTATGTACAGATAGCACATACGAGATTTGGTTGAAATCCAATTGATAGTGTAGAAGTTTTATGCATTTAAACTTTGGACCTATCAGCAGGCTTATAATCATTTAGGCAACACTGCTGTGTATGGCCTCCTGGAAATGAAACTGCAATATTATTATCTATACGTGTGCCAATTTTGAAACAGCTCCCATTCATACCTTCCATGATATCCTACATGGAGCTCAAATTTCAATTGCGATTTTTCATTTTCAAATATGGCCGTGAGATATTCAGGTATAGATCTTTACTCCTACCAAATTTTGTTACGATTGCTGCTGCTGTTTAGGAGTTGATAGGACACACACAAACACACACACACACACACACACACACACACACACAGCCAGCCAGCCAGCCAGAAAGACAGACAGACAGACACACTTTTGCCCGATCTCATAAGTCTACTTTTTCCTCATTTTTACAAAATGTGAAAAGTTTAATAGAAACATATAAAGTCACGGTACAAAAATATGCTACAAAGATTAAAAACAATAAAAACTCGCGCCCTGTAAAAGGTTTTCTAAACTTTAATAGAAACATATAAAGGCAGGGGTCAAAAATATGCTACAAAGATTAAAAACAATAAAAACTCGCGCCCGCGGTTAATTTTTAAATATTTATAAATAATAATTTATTATTTATACAATGAAAACAGTCTTCCCCCAAAGGTGTAGCTACTGTTGCTGTGATAAGCCCTAAACTACTGTAGAATTGTAAACCAGAGCGAGGGGCAAACGGGGCTGTAGCCCTGGGGCCCGGACTTGCTGAGGGGCACGGGGTGGTAAAACAATCCCATTTCACTGAACGTAATTTCGATAGATTTTTGAATTCTTCTGATAAGAATTAGCCTACATAGTTCAACGTAACAGCAACTAGTGAAAAGATAGCAAAACGCCATTAAGAGACCATAAAATGTATTTTATGATATCCATGATGTTTTTACTTTTTTCCAGAGTTTACTAATTTAATGTATGACATTGAAGTTAAGGAGTTGCTACCTAAATCAATAATTGAAAAATCGATTTACTTAGTATTGTTCTGAAAACCGCCTTGTTTGTCCTTGTGGTGAGCATAAAATGACTAAAATCCTCATTGAAAACAATCAAGAAGCAAAATAAAAATAAAACAATGGGAGACAATAATACAGCTCTGAATAACGAAAAAACAAGGAAACTCATATTTATTTAAATATAATAAATTACATGGAGGTTGTGTGTGTGGAGGGGGTATAAAATGCAAGTTTGATACTTCCAGGATAATGTCACGTGACTAATAATAACTAGGGGCCTGGAAATTCTAGTCCTGGGGCTCACAGTCGCACTCTACGGCTCTGTTGTAAACTAATATGCGGAAATGAACTACAAGCACACTGCTGTGATGATAGTAGAAAGCTAGAACTACAAAATAGTGTTTATCCACTGTTAATACGAGGCACGTCCAGAAAGTAAGTTCCGTTTGGTAATAAAATTGAATTGTGTAGCCTACAGATACAGAAAAAATATTTATTGCACCACATTCTACACCTCTTAAACTACTTTTCCACATAACTTCCGAACTTTTGCAGGCATTTGTCATAGCGTGGCACAAGTTTTTGGATACCTTCTTCATAGAAGTTTGCCGCCGACCGTAAACGAGAGTGAAGACTCCCCTGTAAGATATCCTACCGTTTGGCCACCACTGTTAGGCAAATTGCGTATGTGGTCAGGCGAACTCCTAAACATACTCAGTTCTCCTGGTAAGCACGCAATTTGCCTAACAGTAGTGGCCAAACGGTAGGATATCTTACAGGGGAGTCTTCACTCTCGTTTACGATCGGCGACAAACTTCTATGAAGAAGGTATCCAAAAACTTGTGCCACGCTATGACAAATGCCTGCAAAAGTTCGGCAGTTATGTGGAAAAGTAGTTTAAGAGGTGTAGAAGGTTGTGCAATAAATAATTTTTCTGTATCTGTACACAATTTAATTTTATTACCAAACGGAACTTACTTTCTGGACGTGCCTCGTATATTGAAAGATCTGATGTGGGTGGATACTTAACAGATTTGTGAATGTCTAGAGACTGCTCAGGAGGTGGAGTAGGGGCTGGTACCAATTCTCCACAGGATATCCTGAGACAATGCCATAATGTTGATGAAGAATTACCACGTGATTGAAGGACATGTCTTCAAGAGAAAGAGCGGTACCAACAAGATAACGCTAGATGAACACCCATTAGTGAGAACGGGAGTGGATTCGAACTAATGTCTCTTCACACCTTCAATTATTTATCGTGGTGTGTGCTACAATTTTAATTCCTATCACACGATCTCTGTTAATAGTGTAAGTGTTTGGTCAGGCCACCTGTTGGAGGACAATGCTTGGTGGGATATACTGTATAATTTGTTGTTGCTTTCGCAGGGTGGACAGAAACCAGATCCTCCATCATCAGATGCACGCAGCAGCCTTGGAGGGTGTGTCGGTTATGATTTTCCTGGACCATTTAGCTTATTTCTATCATTATTGTGTTGGAAGACATTTCCCAGTGTTGCCTAGGTAACAATATAGGGTGCAGAGATGGCCTTCACACTTCAGATATAGATGATGAATACTTGTTGCCATGGAAACCATAGGCTATAGGGGGCTTAGATTATGAATACATGTGTTCTTGTTCTGAAGAAATATTAACCACAAAAACATCATGGCATACCAAAAATGAAAACGAAATTATATTAATATATTTAAGTCAAGAACAAAAGATTGAAATAGTAAATGAAGCTTTTCAGTCGATCTACATGATTGTACCCAAATGAAGTGGTGTTTTGTCATTCATATGGACGTGTATCTGCAAAGCTTAGACGTTAGTGTTGCTCGTATAGGGAGTATTGTGATTACTGTGATTGTTGGTCATGTATAGACACCAATTCACATTGCGCGAACGTGTGTATATCCATAATTCGTAAATGAATAGAAAAAAATCTTGTTCTGAAACAAGACGAAAATTTTGAATCAAGTTTCCAGGAAGACCTGTGCCTAATGCCACTACAATTAGGAGGCTCGCTAAATGATTCAAGGAAACAGGCTCCGTAAATAATAAAAGAGTTGACAGACATTCTATCAGAAGACGTCAGGTGTGTGTTACAAGAGAGGGAGGACATTTTCAACATCGCCTATGAGCTCTGTAAGTACACATTATTGAACATGTTTGTTAAAAGTGTGACCACCGGCTGAACCGGGTGCGCGCGCCCGCGATCTGCGCTAGTCACAGCCGGCTTAGTTTGCCGTGTTTACCACTGCGCACATAGATAATGATCCTGTAGAATTAAAAATTGCAGAAAATTCACTACTAATATCGAAAAACTAAAATAATATTAACCCTAGAAATATTTCGTGCCCACCAGTTCCATTTGTTACGGTTTATTCATGGAATTCCCTTTCTACGCTTACTGTGCAGAACGTTATTGTCTATTTTGAAACCGGTTACATAACCACACATGAAATTTTATAACATTTTTCTTTTGGGGGGCGGGCACGGAACCCCACTCCCGTTGGTAGTTGTTCGTGTGCCTCGTCATACTGTGCACTGTCGTAAGGGCAAAAGTACAACAAAGTTAACAAAACCACCATAATTTGTTTTGGTTACAACAGGTACACATGCGGAAAACACAGTAAATAACAGTCGTATGTTCCATGTGTGTTAAAGATGGCGAATAGTGAATAATTCAATTTACTTTCTGAACTTCTTTTCTCATGATCTTTTGATTTCGTGTGCAACTGTTGTTAATTAAGTTACATTTTTGCGATTTCAGGTCCATTTAAGGTATGCTGATTAAAGGAAGTTGCAAATCACACAAAAGGAATTCATAATGGTGGTCACAAAATACCCCCCCCCCCCCCAAACTGTTGATAGCCCTTGGGTTGAAAAATAGCACGACATTGCTTGGGTTAAGGACGAAAATATAAGGTTCACTAAAATTCAACACAACATATCGGAAGAAGAGAGGAATGAAGAGATACTAGGCACTAAGGAAATAACAACACACACAGATATAATTGATTCAACGAGGGTGAAACGAAATAATAATAATAATAATACTTTAATAATCATAATATTAACAATAAAAATAATTTCAAATATTTGGGGGAAATGATTCAGAAGAATGGCTTAGAAAAATTTGCTGTAGAAGAAACAGTGTACAAGATTCAAAGAGCATTATGGTAAAACCTGGAATAGGCTTATCTATAACAAAAAATGTTTATCTAAGGTATTGAAAATACAGCACTATATAAGTTAACCGTAATTAAACCAGAATGCTTATATGCCGATGAATTTCTAATACTAAATTATAAATTGGATAAATTAGAAATATCAGAAAGAAAAATTATACCCAAAATTCTCGGTCCATAAAGGAGTACAGAGTTTTGGAAATTAAGAAGTAACGAAGAAATATATCGGAGCATTGAAAACGTAGACAATAAAGAAGAGGCGATTGTTATTTTTCGGACATTTATATAGAACTAGCTGAAGTACCCGTGCTTCGCTACGCGTCATAAATAAATTAAAATGTGAAGGTGACAGTTAAAACAGGGGATAGGCGAGGTGCTGCGCAGAGGGAGATTAAGGATGGAACATTTTGTCCAACTACACCGCTCGGCGTTGACCGTGTTTTATAGCACAAATTTAGGTTTTACTCGCTAACAGTTGCAGATACCTTTCGGATAGAAAATGTAATTTTAAACCTCGCATATGCCATCAAAACTTTGCTATTTCTTAGCGTTCTCTTTTTATTTGAAATGGAAATATGAAAGTTTGAAACCAAAGGGTGTAGTGACGTCACTAAAATGGTCGCCATTTTAAATAGTGCAAAGTATTGAAATCAAAAGTAACCTATATGTTAACCAGGTAAATCAGCTACTTCCATGTAAAATTCACGTAAATCGGACCAGTGGTACTTGCGAGATTGAGTAATACACAGACACACACCATCTCAATTTTAGCCTCGCTTCGCTCGCGTCATAGTCGTATCATATTGTATTTCAATGAAATGCAGGTTTAACCCCGTTAACACCCCTTTAGAACCTGAATACCCAAAAATCCCTCCTTAGTAGACGTTTTCGACACACAACAAACAAACATATCCCCAAAATATCATTCTTCTAACTTTAATAGTTTTGGTTGGTCGATGAGAGCAAACATCCAAAAATCCTTCCTTAGTGGACGTTTTTCTTCCAGAAGTTCACCCCTCCCCATATGCCCCTTAAATTGCATTTATGAAAACACGGTCGAACACCTATTTATTTTATTTATTTATTCATTTATTTATTTATTTATTTTTAAGCTGATAGATTTCCTCCGAGTTTCAGACTCCTCCCTATGTCGTTTAAGAGATACACGCTCAGTTAGGAATCTTTCAACCCCCACTTGTCATCCCTTTCACCTCATAATATACACTACATCGAAAAACCATTAGACATGTGTCAGCTTATTTTTAATGATTAGTATATGTGCCAAGTATCACATCCCCAAATGAAACCACTCGTGAGATATTGTTATTCAATGGAAAGCACGTTTACCCCCTTAACACCTCTTTAGAACCTGAATATCCAAAACTCTTTCCTTAGTGGACGTTTTCGACATACAACGAACATATCCCCAAAATTTCATGTTTCTAACTTCAATAATTTTGGCTGGGCGATGATGAGTGAGTGAGTCAGTCAGGTCATTTTCTTTCATTTATTTTTGATAATTTCACCCGTCCCCATGAACCCCTTAAATTGGATTTATGAAACAAACGGTCAAACACCTATTTACTTATTTAAAGCTGTTTTCCCCCTGAGTTTGATGAGTGAGTAAGAGAGTCAATCAGTTAGGACACTTTTTTTCCTGTTTTTTTCCCCCAGAATTTCACCCCTCTCCAAGGGCCCCTTAAATTGGATTTATGAAAAAACGTTCAAACACCTATTTACTTGTATTTTAAGCTGTTTTTTTTCCACCGAATTTCAAACTTCACGCCTAGGTCGTTTCAGAGATACACGCTCCGTCAAGAATCCCTCAACCCCCAATTTTCACCCCTTTCACCTCATAATATACACCACATCGATAAACCCTTAGACATATGTCTGATTATTTTTAATGATTAGTTTATATACCGAATATCACATCCCCAAACAAACAACTCATGAGATATCGTTATTCAATGAAATGCACGTTTACCCCCTTGACACGTCTCTAAAACCCGAATAAACAAAAATCATTCCTTAGTTAACGTTTTCGACATACAGCGAACATATTCCCAAAATTTCATGTTTCCAACTTTAATAGTTTTAGCTGGGCGTGATGAGTGAGTGAGTCAGACAGGACATTTTCTTTCATTTATTTTACCAGAATTTCACCCCTCCCCATGGGCCCCTTAAATTGGATTGATTAAAGAACGCTTGAACACCTATTAACTTATTTCTTAAGCTGACTTTTTCCCCTGAGTCAGTCGGTTAGAACACTTTCTCTCCTTTTTCCCCCCAGAATTTCACCCCACCCCATTGGCCCCTTAAATTAATTTATGAAAAGAAAAAGTCGAAAACCGATTTACTTACTTCTTAAGCTGATTTTTTTTTTCGCTGAGTTTCAAATTTCTCGCCAATGTCGTTTAAGAGATAGGCCTACACGCTCCATTAGGAATCCTTCAACCCCCACTTTTCAGCCCTTTCACCTCATAATAATACACCACATCGAAAAACGCTTAGACACATGTCTGCGTATTTTTAATGATTAGTTTATATGCCGAGTATCACATCCACAAATGAAACCACTCGTGAGATATTGATATTCAATGAAATGCAGGTTTAACCCCCTTAAGACCCCTTTAGAACCCGAATATCCAAAAAACCTCCCTTAGTGTACGGTTTTGACATACAATGAACATATCCCCGAAATGTCATGTTTCCAACTTCAATATTTTTGGCTGGGCGATGATGAGTGAGTGAATGAGTCAGGACATTACCTTTCAATTTTTTTTTCTTCAGAATTTCACCCCTCCCGATGAACCCCTTCAATTTGATTGAAAAACAAACTGTCGAAAAGCTATTTACTTACTTTAAAGCAGTTTTTCCCCCTGAGTTTGATGAGTGAGTGAGTCAGTCAATCAGTTAGGACACTTTCTTTCCTGTCCCCCCCCCCCCCAGAATTTCACCCCTCCCCATGGGCCCCTTAAATTGGATTTATGGAAAAGCGGTCAAACACATATTTACTTATTTTTATGCTGATTTTTTTCCCGCTGAGTTTCAAACTCCTCGCCTATGTCGTTTAAGAGATACACGCTCCGTTAGGAATCTTTCAATCCCCACTTTTCACCCCTTTAACCTCATAAACACATCGAAAAACCCTCAGACACGTGTCTTGTTACTTTTTAATGATAAGTTTATATGCCGTGTATCACATCCCCCAATGAAACCAATCTGGAGATATTGTTATTCAATGAAATGCAGGTTTAACCCCCTTAAGACCCCTTTAGAACCTGAATATCCGAAAATCCTCCCTTAGTAGACGGTTTTGACATACAATGAACATATCCCCAAACTATCATGTTTCTAACTTCAATAATTTTGGCTAGCGATGATGAGTGAGTGAGTAAATGAGTGAGTCTGGACATTTTCTTTTTTCAGAATTTCACCCCTCCCCATGAACCCCTTAAATTTGATTTATGAAAAAAAAACTGTCGAACAGCTATTTACTTACTTTAAAGCAGTTTTTCCCCCTGAGTTTGATGAGTGAGCCAGTCAGTCAATCAGTTAGGACACTTTCTTTCCTGTCCCCCCCCCCCCCCAGAATTTCATCTCTCCCCATGGGCCCCTTAAATTGGATTTATGAAAAAAACTGCCAAACACATATTTACTTCTTTTTTATGTTGATTTTTTTTCGCTGTGTTTCAAACTCCTCGCCTATGTCGTTTAAGAGACACACGCTCCGTTAAGAATCTTTTAATCCCCACTTTTCACCCCTTTCACCTCATAATATACACCACATCGAAAAACCCTCAGACACAGGTCTTCTTATTTTTAATGATGAGTTTATATGCCGAGTATCACATCCCCCCATCAAACCAATCGGGAGATATTGCTATTCAATTAAATGCAGGTCTACCCCCTTAACACCCCTTTAAAACCTGAATAGCCAAGATTTCTCTCTTAGTGGGCATTTGCGGCCCTTGAGGAAGCTGCATACCAGAATTCATTCCAATCCGTTCGGTGGTTTCTGAGATTTCGTGATGAATTTGTATTTGAAAATTATGTAGTAGAAAAAAGATAGTGTCAAATCTTTGTTATGCTAAACTCGGTTGACAGTGCTGTGTGAGCAGTTGAGTAACTAATGGGATTTCAAGTAAAGATCCTCATTTTCTATACCGATAGTGCTGAGCGCAATTGGCATCAAGTCGGCCGTGTCTCGACTTGAGCTATGTTGCCATGGAAACTATCTGCCTTGCCATTCCTTCATGAGTACGGTATATTTTAGGATTTGATTAGCCTGTTCTTGAGTGAAAAAGGGCCGAAATCAGAAGAATGAGAAAGACTATCGAAAATTCATGTAGCCAGCGGTTCCTTCTGGGTCCTAAACTATGTGTATGCAAAATATGGTTGAGATTGGTGGAACGGTGTAGATTTGTATACGGAACCAACATATATACACACATACATACAGACTTTCACTTTTATATATTAGACTAGCTGAAGTACCCGTGCTTCGCTACGCGTCATAAATAAATTAAAATGTGAAGGTGACAGTTAAAACAGGGGATAGGCGAAGTGCTGCGCAGAGGGAGATTAAGGATGGAACATTTTGTCCAACTACACCGCTTGGCTTTGACCGTGTTTTATAGCACAAATTTTGGTTTTACTCGCTAACAGTTGCAGATACCTTTCGGATAGAAAATGTAATTTTAAACCTCGCATATGCCATCAAAAGTTCGCTATTTCTTAGCGTTCTCTTTTTATTTGAAATGGAAATATGAAAGTTTGAAACCAAAGGGTGTAGTGACGTCACTAAAATGGTCGCCATTTTAAATAGTGCAAAGTATTGAAATCAAAAGTAACCTATATGTTAACCAGGTAAATCAGCTACTTCCATGTAAAATTCACGTAAATCGGACCAGTGGTACTTGCGAGATTGAGTAATACACAGACACACACCATCTCAATTTTAGCCTCGCATCGCTCGCGTCATAGTCGTATCATATTGTTTTTCAATGAAATTCAGGTTTAACCCCGTTAACACCCCCTTTAGAACCTGAATACCCAAAAATCCCTCCTTAGTAGATGTTTTCGACACACAACAAACAAACATATCCCCAAAATATCATTCTTCTAACTTTAATAGTTTTGGTTGGTCGATGAGAGCAAACATCCAAAAATCCTTCCTTAGTGGACGTTTTTCTTCCAGAAGTTCACCCCTCCCCATATGCCCCTTAAATTGCATTTATGAAAACACGGTCGAACACCTATTTATTTTAATTATTTATTCATTTATTTATTTATTTATTTTTAAGCTGATAGATTTCCTCCGAGTTTCAGACTCCTCCCTATGTCGTTTAAGAGATACACGCTCAGTTAGGAATCTTTCAACCCCCACTTTTCATCCCTTTCACCTCATAATATACACTACATCGAAAAACCATTAGACATGTGTCAGCTTATTTTTAATGATTAGTATATGTGCCAAGTATCACATCCCCAAATGAAACCACTCGTGAGATATTGTTATTCAATGGAAAGCACGTTTACCCCCTTAACACCTCTTTAGAACCTGAATATCCAAAACTCTTTCCTTAGTGGACGTTTTCGACATACAACGAACATATCCCCAAAATTTCATGTTTCTAACTTCAATAATTTTGGCTGGACGATGATGAGTGAGTGAGTCAGTCAGGACATTTTCTTTCATTTATTTTTGATAATTTCACCCGTCCCCATGAACCCCTCAAATTGGATTTATGAAACAAACGGTCAAACACCTATTTACTTATTTAAAGCTGTTTTCCCCCTGAGTTTGATGAGTGAGTAAGTGAGTCAATCAGTTAGGACACTTTCTTTCCTGTTTTTTTCTTCCCCAGAATTTCACCCCTCTCCAAGGGCCCCTTAAATTGGATTTATGAAAAAACGTTCGAACACCTATTTACTTGTATTTTAAGCTGTTTTTTCCCACCGAATTTCAAACTTCACGCCTAGGTCGTTTCAGAGATACACGCTCCGTCAAGAATCCCTCAACCCCCAATTTTCACCCCTTTCACCTCATAATATACACCACATCGATAAACCCTTAGACGTATGTCTGATTATTTTTAATGATTAGTTTATATACCGAATATCACATCCCCAAACAAACAACTCATGAGATATCGTTATTCAATGAAATGCACGTTTACCCCCTTGACACGTCTCTAAAACCCGAATAAACAAAAATCATTCCTTAGTTAACGTTTTCGACATACAGCGAACATATTCCCAAAATTTCATGTTTCCAACTTTAATAGTTTTCGCTGGGCGTGATGAGTGAGTGAGTCAGACAGGACATTTTCTTTCATTTATTTTACCAGAATTTCACCCCTCCCCATGGGCCCCTTAAATTGGATTGATTAAAAAACGCTTGAACGCCTATTAATTTATTTCTTAAGCTGTCTTTTTCCCCTGAATCAGTCGGTTAGGACACTTTCTCTCCTTTTTCCCCCCAGAATTTCACCCCACCCCATTGGCCCCTTAAATTAATTTATGAAAAAACAGTCGAAAACCGATTTACTTACTTTTTAAGCTGACTTTTTTCGCTGAGTTTCAAATTTCTCGCCTATGTCGTTTAAGAGATAGGCCTACACGCTCCATTAGGAATCCTTCAACCCCCACTTTTCAGCCCTTTCACCTCATAATAATACACCACATCGAAAAACGCTTAGACACATGTCTGCGTATTTTTAATGATTAGTTTATATGCCGAGTATCACATCCACAAATGAAACCACTCGTGAGATATTGATATTCAATGAAATGCAGGTTTAACCCCCTTAAGACCCCTTTAGAACCCGAATATCCAAAAAACCTCCCTTAGTGTACGGTTTTGACATACAACGAACATATCCCCGAAATGTCATGTTTCCAACTTCAATATTTTTGGCTGGGCGATGATGAGTGGGTGAATGAGTCAGGACATTTCCTTTCAATTTTTTTTCTTCAGAATTTCACCCCTCCCGATGAACCCCTTCAATTTGATTGAAAAACAAGCTGTCGAAAAGCTATTTACTTACTTTAAAGCAGTTTTTTCCCGTGAGTTTGATGAGTGAGTCAGTCAGTCAGTCAGTTAGGACACTTTCTTTCCTGTCCCCCCCCCCCCCCGAATTTCACCCCTCCCCATGGGCCCCTTAAATTGGATTTATGGAAAAGCGGTCAAACACATATTTACTGATTTTTTTACTGATTTTTTTCCCGCTGAGTTTCAAACTCCTCGCCTATGTCGTTTAAGAGATACACGCTCCGTTAGGAATCTTTCAATCCCCACTTTTCACACCTTTAACCTCATAAACACATCGAAAAACCCTCAGACACGTGTCTTGTTACTTTTTAATGATAAGTTTATATGCCGTGTATCACAACCCCCAATGAAACCAATCGGGAGATATAGTTATTCAATGAAATGCAGGTTTAACCCCCTTAAGACCCCTTTAGAACCTGAATATCCGAAAATCCGCCCTTAGTAGACGGTTTTGACATACAATGAACATATCCCCAAACTGTCATGTTTCTAACTTCAATAATTTTGGCTAGGCGATGATGAGTGAGTGAGTAAGTGAGTGAGTCTGGTCATTTTCTTTCAATTTTCTTTTTTCAGAATTTCACCCCTCCCCATGAACCCCTTAAATTTGATTTATGAAAAAAAACTGTCGAACAGCTATTTACTTACTTTAAAGCAGTTTTTCCCCCCTGAGTTTGATGAGTGAGCCAGTCAGTCAATCAGTTAAGACACTTTCTTTCCTGTCCCGCCCCCCCCCCCCCCCCCCAGAATTTCATCTCTCCCCATGGGCCCCTTAAATTGGATTTATGAAAAAACTGTCAAACACATATTTACTTCTTTTTTATGTTGATTTTTTTTCGCTGTGTTTCAAACTCCTCGCCTATGTCGTTTAAGAGACACACGCTCCGTTAAGAATCTTTTAATCCCCACTTTTCACCCCTTTCACCTCATAATATACACCACATCGAAAAACCCTCAGACACATGTCTTCTTATTTTTAATGATGAGTTTATATGCCGAGTATCACATCCCCCCATGATACCAATCGGGAGATATTGCTATTCAATTAAATGCAGGTCTACCCCCTTAACACCCCTTTAGAACCTGAATAGCCAAAATTTCTCTCTTAGTGGGCATTTGCGGCCCTTGAGGAAGCTGCATACCAGATTTCATTCTAATCCGTTCGGTGGTTTCTGAGATTTCGTGATGAATAAATGAATGAGTGAGTGAGTGAGTGAGTGGTATTTGAAAAATATATAGTAGAAAGAAGTTAGTGTCAAGTCTTTGTTATGCTAAAGTCGGTTGACAGTGCTGTGTGAGCAGTTGAGTAACTAACGGGATTTCAAGTAAAGATCCTCATTTTCTATACCGGTAGTGCTGAGCACAATTGGCATCAAGTCGGCCGTGTCTCGACTTGAGCTATGTTGCCATGGAAACTATCTGCCTTGCCATTCCTTCATGAGTACGGTATATTTTAGGATTTGATTAGCCTGTTTTTGAGTGAAAAAGGGCCGAAATCAGAAGAATGAGAAAGACTATCGAAAATTCATGTAGCCAGCGGTTCCTTCTGGGTCCTAAACTATGTGTATGCAAAATATGGTTGAGATTGGTGGAACGGTGTAGATTTGTATACGGAACCAACATATATACATACATACAGACTTTCACTTTTATATATTAGATGAATGATAGTAGGTTAACCAAACAGATTTTTAAATATCTTTGGAAAAGGAAATTGACAACAGCCTGGTTTCAAGAAGCAAAGAAAGATTTAGAAACAAAACAATGTAAGAGAATAGGATCCACTAGAGAGATAAATTTTCAAAAATGAAAAAAAGGTATTTGGAATGGAAGGACTCCAAGGAAGGCAATATAAGAAAACGGGCTCAAAATGGTCGGAAGAGAGAAAGAAGACACACAGCGAAAAGATGAAGGAGCACTGGAGGAGGAAGGAAGAACAACAAAGGACTGAACATTGGAATTGGTTCGTGGTCCTCAGAAGACCCTAACAGAGAACGAAGCAGAAGAAGAATAACTATGTGGTATTGCGAGAATGTTGTCATGTTGGTTGCCTACTCGTGCCATGTACAAACCCCGGATGTTCTTACGCAGCTCAACTAATGTTGATGTGGGATTAATTAGACGGTATCGATATTGCGAATGTTTTTGGAGGGAGTTCAGTTCGCATGTGCGGATGTCGTGCCGGGGACCATTATATAGCAGGCAGCAATTACCGTCATAATGGGTAGCGGGAAAAACCACACCTCTAATGTCTCGTATTCGTGAGCAACGCAACTCTTCCGAGGCAGTTGGCAGGAAAACCAATCGGCATTTACTGAGCATTTCAGGACCGGGGAGAAACATATGAACATTACGAGGAAATAGCGTTCATACCAGTTGATACTGACCTCCTTAATGGTCTGACCATTTGACTGGTTTACGAATCACTGTAGGTAATGAGGTCGGGTTACTAGGGGTGTGCCAAGAGTTGCTCATCTGAAGAACCAGACGTAAGACTTGGTGGTACTACTGTGGTTAATGACGCCAGGTTGCTAGGGGACAGCCAAGAGTTGCTCATCTGAAGAAACAGACGCAAGCCTTGGTGGTACTACTGTGGTTAATGACGCCAGGTTGCTAGGGGATAGCCAAGAGTTGCTCATCTGAAGAACCAGACGCAATACTTGCTGGTACTACTGTGGTTAATGGCGCCAGGTTGCTATGGGACAGCCAAGAGTTGCTCATCTGAAGAACCAGACGCAAGGCTTGGTGGTACTACTGTGGTTAATGACGCCAGGTTGCTATGGGACAGCCAAGAGTTGCTCATCTGAAGAACCAGACGCAAGACTTGGTGTACCACTGTGGTTAATGACGTCAGGTTGCTAGGAGACAGCCAAGAGTTACTCATCTGAAGAACCAGACGCAAGACTTGCTGGTACTACTGTGGTTAATGGCGTCAGGTTGCTAGGGGACTGCCAAGAGTTGCTTATCTGAAGAACCAGACGCAAGACTTGCTGGTACTACTGTGGTTAATGACGTCAGGTTGCTAGGGGACAGCCAAGAGTTGCCCATCTGAAGACCCAGACGCAAGACTTGGTGGTACTACTGTGGTTAATGGCGCCAGGTTGCTATGGGACAGCCAAGAGTTGCTCATCTGAAGAACCAGACGCAAGACTTGCTGGTACTACTGTGGTTAATGACGTCAGGTTGCTAGGGGACTGCCAAGAGTTGCTTATCTGAAGAACCAGACGCAAGACTTGCGGGTACTACTGTGGTTAATGACGTCAGGTTGCTAGGGGACAGCCAAGAGTTGCCCATCTGAAGACCCAGACGCAAGACTTGGTGGTACTACTGTGGTTAATGATGTCAGGTTGCTAGGAGACAGCCAAGAGTTGCTCATCTGAAGAACCAGACGCAAAACTTGCTGGTACTACTGTGGTTAATGACGTCAGGTTGCTAGGGGACTGCCAAGAGTTGCTTATCTGAAGAACCAGACGCAAGACTTGCTGGTACTACTGTGGTTAATGACATCAGTTTGCTAGGGGACAGCCAAGAGTTGCCCATCTGAAGACCCAGACGCAAGACTTGGTGGTACTACTGTGGTTAATGGCGCCAGGTTGCTATGGGACAGCCAAGAGTTGCTCATCTGAAGAACCAGACGCAAGACTTGCTGGTACTACTGTAGTTAATGACGTCAGGTTGCTAGGGGACTGCCAAGAGTTGCTTATCTGAAGAACCAGACGCAAGACTTGCTGGTACTATTGTGGTTAATGACGTCAGGTTGCTAGGGGACAGCCAAGAGTTGCCCATCTGAAGACCCAGACGCCTTACTTGGTGGTACTACTGAGGTTAATGACGTCAGGTTGCTAGGGGACAGCCAAGAGTTGCTCATCTGAAGAACCAGACGCAAGACTTGGTGCTACTACTGTGGTTAATGACGTCAGGTTGCTAAGGGACAGCCAAGATTTGCCCATCTGAAGACCCAGACGCAAGACTTGGTGCTACTACTGTAGTTAATGACGTCAGGTTGCTAGGGGACAGCCAAGATTTGACCATCTGAAGACCCAGACGCAAGACTTGGTGGTACTACTGTGGTTAATGACGTCAGGTTGCTAGGGGACAGCGAAGATTTGCCCATCTGAAGAACCAGAAGCAAGACTTGTTCATACTACTGTAGTTAATGACGTCAGGTTGCTAGGGGACAGCCAACAGTTGCTCATCTGAAGAACCAGACGCTAGACTTGGTGGTACTACTGTGGTTAATGATGTCAGGTTGCTAGGGGACAGCCAAGAGGTGCTCATCTGAAGAACCAGACGCAAGACTTGGTGGTACTACTCTGGTTAATGACGTCAGGTTGCTAGGGGACAGCCAAGAGTTGCTCATCTGAAGAACCAGACGCAAGACTTGGTGGTACTACCGTGGTTAATGACGCCAGGTTGCTAGGGGACAGCCAAGAGTTGCTCATCTGAAGAACCAGACCCAAGACTTGGTGATACTCCTGTAGTTAATGACGTCAGGTTGCTAGGGAACCAAGAGTTGCTCATCTGAAGAACCAAACGCAAGGCTTGGTGGTACTACTGTGGTTAATGACGCCAGGTTGTTAGGGGACAGCCAAGAATTACCCATCTGAAGAACCAGACCCAAGACTTGGTGGTACTACTGTGGTTAATGACGTCAGGTTTCTAGGGGACAGCCAAGAGTTATGTGCGGACAATCAACATACCGCAGAGGACTCAATTACTGGCGCGTTCCACGGTGCACCCCAGAGCAAATATCTTACAAGTATATCACGCACGACCCCTTGAAGTCTGAAACAATGGCATCATAGGGCTGAGAGGGCAGCAGTGATCGCAAGGAGGGACGTTTTGAGTTATCTAGTAGAATGCAACTTACACATTGTGGACATAATGAGGCATAAGTTAATCAATGATAGAAAATATATGTTCCCGAAGTTTCAAAACCCTTTAGCCTATCTATATTTGTTTCGTAGCACCATACACCTCATGTTTGTAAGAGGTCTCACTATCCAAAATTTTAGGGTGATATCAGAAATAGTTTCAGAGATATAGAATGCCAGTGAAATATTTCGCACGGCCGCCATATTAGATTGGTGAGACGTAATAAAACTTGCAGGGCAGGGGCGGGGTCGAACAAAATAATACTATGACCTTACAGAGTTTCATTGAAATCGCTCCGGCCTTTTAGATTTTATTAGGGTGGGGACACACACATACGCACACACGGACAAGGGTGATCTCATAAGCCTATCTCTACTTAGTATAAAACTAAGTCCCTGATTCCTGGATGTCACGGGTAAACTCCAGAACCACTGGTTGGATGTTGATGCGTGTTTCGCCATTCTATAAAGGATATCTCGAGGATGATTTCTGTTGAAAATAATTTATTTATGTTCAAAGGAAGCCGAGCAGTAACGATTTCAGTGGAGAAGTCGAAAAAAAAAAGCCTGGCGTCTAGCGCTTGGTAAGCTTACGCTGGGCAAACCGTTAAAAATATCTAAATACTATGAGTAGCCTATAAGAATTGTTCAGCATGAAAAGTTCTACAAAAAAGCCCGGGAGAGCATATCTCTATCTTCAATACATAGCCTACTATAAGTGTTTTTATGTTTTCATTTCTTCCAACAATCTCCATTCAGTTACTGAGGTGACAGTTTACGAGCTAGCTAGGGGCGAGTCTATCACTGCAGTTACAGATTACAAGGGGAGGATACGATGCATGAGTCCCCGATTCGAACCATCTTAATACACGTGTAGGCCTATACCAGGTGCAAGTAGTAAGGTGCGCTTCTCAGCCGTTTCGCAGAAATTAATTATAAATTATTCGTAATTGCTGTACGGCGTTCATGTACGCTGTACGTTAACATGAAGCCAAGGAGCGCGTGGTTTAGCGGTAAGAGCCCTGCTTCGTAAGCGTGGGATCACTGGATCGAATCCTACCGGTGAACCCCTTTTTTTGATGTGTAAAATCATTCCACTCGGCAGCTGGACATTATGTGGGAGTGATTTTGGAAAAGGGACGGAAATGGATGGGACGGAAGCATGGGACGGAAACAATAAGTGCGCGTGGTGGTGGAGATCGGTACAACGACGTACTGTAGGCCATGTGGCTATGGGGAATGCATATCGCATACAGTTTAGTTCAAGGTTTGGAGACCCCATTTAAGATATTCCTACAATAAATCATCTTCAGTTTATCGTTCTTTGGTGTGAAAATATTAATTTTATCATATTTGCTGAAAAAAATTACGATTTATTAAATCTTCATACTTTTGCTGTATTCTTATTTAATGTAAGCACTCGATGTACTGTCGGCTATGTGGAATCTATATCGCATCAACAAACACTCCAAACAACGTAGGAATTCAGTATATTAACGCCGACTACTAACAATAATTGAAACTTCGTTGGTCTAAACATATCACTGGGAGAAACACATTTAATATTCTTTCCGCACACCTAATTTTTAATCGCGCCTATACTTGGCAGTGCGCTGATCGGCAAAACGAGGCCATTTTCAATAACATCGCTGGAATGAGTTCACTAACTGGCCGGTATAGAGCGCAGCTCGCATCAAGTAGACAGTGGATTGCTTCTTCCGCCACGGCAAATAACAATTATGAGTCATTACGGTCAGGATTTGTCAATGGAGTTTTACAAGTAGTTATTTCAATGACCAACAGAGTTCACTGTCAGCAAGGGATTTGCGCTCCCGAGACACACACAGTAGGATAACATGTCACATGTTACACATCATATGCGACTACTGTAAGGTTCGTATAATTTTTTTTGGAAACATAGGCAATTCGTACAACTGTAGGTGTCGTGAATAATGTTCATTTTGCAATCAATTGTAATAACGTGTTTTGTGAGCGGGAAAAGGGATTCTGAAATCATCGTATGGGGGTCAACGTTTGTGACATTACATAGTCTACTGTATAGTATCGGCATTGCAAATACATTAGTATTATACACGGTCAGGTGTATTCTATCATATGTATACATTTATACGTTAAAGGCCCAGTCTCTTCCGTTCATTGCACGTCTGTAAACCATCAGATCACCCCGTAAGCAGTGACTCTTGCTATGGGTACAACGCACATAGACGCCGCACTGTAATTGCAATTAATTAATTACTCGGAAACGGCTGAGAAGTGCACCTTACTACTTGCACCTGGTATACGCCTAGTCATGCCCTACACGTGTACTAAAGATGGTTGGAATCGGTGACCCATGCATCGTATTCTCCCCTTGTTAGCTAGCGGACGAGCTTATTGCCCCAGATACAGCCAGCAGCAAACTATCGAGTCGTGTTGAGTTAAAAACTTTAGAAAAGAGTGGTTGTGTTTGGAGTTTCCCTGGAAGTGCAACTCGGCTTTTCTTCATTTCGCCTGTGAACTTTTCGTTCCGCAAAATTCACAGTCAAGGTAAGATTGGACGGAAGGGGGATTTGTGTTTCATGCACCTCGCCATTCTTAAATTACGTCTGACAAGAGTGTGTTGCACATGCATCTCCATGATAATATAATTAATAGTGCAGTCAGTGATATTGTTCATTGACATTGGAAAAATAAACTTTTCCCGTTCGAAGTTTTGTCATAGATTAAAACATATTTGTCATAATTTACACGCCTAATACCGTCCATTCGATATAAGCTATGGTGTTATTCCATTTATCTAAAATTTCTTTCAAATTTACACGAAATTATCGCGAAATTCAGCGATAAAACGCAAATTCAATATTCATATCGCAATTTTTTTTCGAAATTTTTGCTAATTTCTGTGGACTGTAATTATAATATAGGCTACTAGAGGGCCTGTGAGAGAACTCTCGAATGTGTTCAACCACCCGCCTGACTTTGCTGTTATGCGGGTTGCAGGCGACACAGTTGTGGCAGGGACTATTGTCTTGTTTATTTGCTTAATCACACGTATTAGACTAATTGACAATATTTATTAAATCAGAGTGCAATAGGTCATTGCTGTGGGTAATTCTGTTACTTTTGAATACTCATGTGTTACGATAGTTTACTTGTGACGCCCCATGTGTATGCGGGTTTGAAGCGACACAGCTCTGACAGGGTGGCCCACATTTCAACCGAGTGTGTGGATCTTGCTAACTTACGAAGAAACCTTGGTTTGCAGATGACACTCAAACGTATATTAGCCGATGACGCGGTGGCTGCTGATCGCGTCATCCGTTTTATAAGAGAGACTGGGTTAGGGCCAGCAATCTAAATTTTCCAGTGTACATTGGCTCAAAGACTTAATCTTTTTTGAATTCCGAAGTTTTTTTATTCCGTAATTTTTGTTAATTTTTAGCCTAATTCTCGCATTTTGTAAAAATGAGGAATAAGTAGAGTTATGAGATCAAACCGGGAAAATGTGTGTCTTTCTGTCCTTCTGTCTGTCTGTCTGTCCTTCTGTCTGTCTGGCTGGCTGTGTCCTCCCCCCCCCCCCCCCCCCACCCCCTATCAACTCCCAAACGGCTGTACCAATCGAACCCAAATTTGGTATGAGTAAAGATCTATATCTGAATATCTCAACGCCATATTTGAAAATGATGCCAGTGCTACCAACTGCTGAAAAATCGCAATTGAAATTTCAGCTCCATGTTGTATATCTTGGAAGCTATGCATGGGAGTTTTACCAAAATTGGCACACATATAGATAATAATATTTCAGTTTAATTTCCAGGAGGCCATACATGACAGTGTCGCCAAAATGTTTTCTAAGCTTGCTGATATGTCCAATGTTTAAATGCATATAACTTCTACACTATCAATTAGATTTCAACCAAATTTCGTATGTACTATGTGTAGATAGACAGATATGACTGAGCCTAATCTTAAGAGCCATCAGGGCTGCCAACCGTTAATAAATGCACTCTCTAATGTTTTTACCCAAATACCAATATATCAGAAAGTGTGTAAGCCGACAGCTTTAAACTATGCACTCGTATAGTACCTGACATTCTAGATTATTTTGAAGTAACTAATATACGTCAGTGCTTCCAACATGATTCTAAGCCTGCGGATTGGTCCAATTTTAAAATACATGTAATTTCTATACAAATAAATGGATTACATCCAAAATTGGCACAACAATAGATCATAATAGTTCAAATTATTTCTGAGCAACACATGCATGACATTGTTGCCAACATGATTTTACGCACACTGATTGGTCCAATGTCTAACTACATGCTACGTCCATGCTATCCATTGGACTTCAAGCAAGAGATGGAACTAAGAATATATTCAGTCACCAGGGCTGCCAACTGTAGTGCTCAATTAGGCTACATTATGCCAGGTATAGAGTATTTCGAACTAATTAGAAATAACGATATTACCAACTCAATTTCGTCATTATTCTAATTAGGTCCATATAGATTAATCATTTCGAGAAACGTTGGCTCTTTGGTTCGTCACGGAACTTCTTGTTAAAATTATTAGTTTTATTTTATTTTTAGCCTATTTTCAATTTTGAAAAAATAGGCTTATGAGATCACCTTTTGTCCGTGTGTGTGTGTGAGGTGTGTGTGTGTGTCCCTAATAAATTCTAAACAGCTGGAGCGATTTCAATGAAACTCGGTAAGTTCATAGCACTATTCCGGGTGACCCTGACCGTGCCCTTCAAATTTTGTTACGTCTCACCAATCCAACATGGCGGCAGTGCGAAATATTTCACCAGCATTCAATATCTCCGAAACTCTTCCCGATATCACCCTGGAATATTTTTTGGTGATAAAGGGAGCTCTTAGAAGTTCACCTATGCGACTTTTGAAAAACTGGTAACTACAAAACCAACATGGCGGGCACGTGAATTTGCGACTTTTAAATAGACGTTTCTCGCGATTTAACCAACCAAACGCAATGAAACTTGGTACAGGATATGTTTATACACATTGTAATTCACCAACATCTAACTTCGATCAATTGTTTACATAACCACAAGATGGCGGATGTGCGAAATATTTCACCGGCATTCTATATCTCTGAAACTATTAGCGGTATCACCCTGAAATTTTGTTCGAAGATAAAGGACACTACTGGAATTTCATCTATAAGACTTTCAAAAACCGGTTAACTAAAAAACGTACATGGCGGCCAAGCGAATTTGAATATTTTAAATAGACCTTTCTCGCGATTTAATGTTCTAAGCGCAATGAAATCTGGTACAGGAAATGTTTGAACACATTGTAATGAACTGGTATCTAATTTAGTTCAATTGTTTACATAATCTCAAGATGGCGGCTGTGCGATTTTTAAAATTAAGTTTTTAAATTCTTTTGTCGTAATCATGCGATCGAAGTGAAAGTTTGAATACGCAATAATTTTCCTTTAATGGTACATGACTCTATGGCCTATACATTTAACAATCCAACATGGCGACCATCAGAAATATTTAGACGGCTCTGAATATCTACGAGTCTATTATAGCAATCAAAGAGATTTTTTAAATGTTCATAGGGGCTATGAACTTAAGTTCACCTATAGGACTTTAAATAACCTGGTGATCACAAATCCAACATGGCGGCGACGCGAAGTATAAATATTCATATGGACGTTTCTCGTCATGTAACCATCCGAGTGCAGTGAAACTTGGTACAGTAAATCCTTATACGAATGTTAATCCACTGCCATCTAATTTATTTCAATTGTTTCCATAACCACAAGATGGCAGCTTTACGAAATGTTAAAATCTCCTTGTTTCTTCTTGTGTCCTAATCATGCGATTGAAGTTTGAATGCTACACGTACACAATAATCTTCATGTAACAGTCAGTACATAACTCTAGGACCTACATAAATAAAATCCAACATGGCGACCATCCGAAATATTTAGTCGGTTCTCAATATCTACGAATCTATTACAGCAATCAAACTGAAATTTTGTATGTTGATAGTGGCAGTTAACATATGTAGGATATATGAAAATAGGCTGTATAGTTCTTCACGGAACTACTTGTTTGTTTTATTAATTTTCGGTCTGTTGAAATGTAGGTGATCAAATTTTAATTCCATTACAAATTTGTATACTTTAATCTGTGTTAAGAGGGGCATGTGACCTTAAAACAACAATAATAAACTAACTAACAGCTCTGTTGATGATGATAATTGTTGTTTTAAGGGGCCTAAGATCTGGGTTATCGGCCCCTAATGGTTTGGGTGATTGCGAAAATGTAAACGAATCGAAACTAGACCTACATACCCACATAGCCTACTAGAAGAAACGGAAAACAAAAATAAGAATACGGAAAACAAAAGACAGGAGGAACGGAAATGCCCTCAAACCTAGAAAAATTAGAATTAAGGAACTTGGAAGAAAGGAGAGCCAGGAAAGGAAGATAGAAAAGGTAAAGAGGAGAGGGACCGCCCCAAAGGCAATGGAAGAAGACGAAAACCCGAACTAGCTCAGGAAGTCCTTGTGATCGCCAACTCCCGAACTCACCAGACGTGAGCCTTTAAGCAAAAGGCAGGAGATAACTTGAAAAGAAAAAAGAAGCTGATACCTCGAAGAATGAGGGATCAGGAAAGATGAGGCAAGGGCCAATTAAGGCAGGAAAGTGAAAGACTCCCTAGGCCTCGGATATCCTAATACCTTCGGGAACGGAAGATTCTCGCTAGGCCTCGGATACCCTAATACCGTCGCACAGTGGGTCAACATCGAAATCTAGTAGGACAACATTATTTATTTTCATAATTAAACAAGTAGTTCCGTGAAGAACTATACAGCCTAGTTTCATATATCCTACTTATGTTAATTGCCACTATCAACATACACAATTTCAGTTTGATTGCTGTAATAGATTCGTACATATTAAGAACCGACTAAATATTTCGGATGGTCGCCATGTTGGATTTTATATTTGTAGGTCCTAGAGTTATGTACTGTTACATGCATATTATTGTGAACGTGTAGTATTCAAACTTTAATCGCATGATTATGACACAAGAAGTAACAAGGAGATTTTAAAATTTCGCACAGCTGCCATCTTGAGGTTATGGAAACAATTGAAATAAATTAGATGCCAGTGGATTACCATTCGAATAAGGATTTACTGTACCAAGTTTCACTGCACTCGGATGGTTAAAATGCGAGAAACGTCCATGTGAATATTTATACTTCGCGCCGCCACCATGTTGGATTTGTGATAACCAGGTTATTTAAAGTCCTATAGGTAAACTTAAGTTCATAGCCCCTATGAACATTAAAAAATTCAGTTTGGTTGCTATAATAGATTCGTAGATATTCAGAGCCGTCTAAAAATATCGGATGGTCGCCATGTTGGATTGTTAAATGTATGGGCCATAGAGGCATGTACCATTAAAGGAAAATTATTGCGTAGGTTCAGTATTCAAACTTTCACTTCGATCGCATGACTACATCACAAGAAATAAAAGTTTAATTTTAAAATTCGCAAAGCCGCCATCTTGAGGTTATGTAAACAATTGAACTAATTTAGATACCAGTGCATTACAATGTGTATGAATATTTCCTGTGCCAGATTTCAGTGCGTTTGGAACATTAAATCGCGAGAAAGGTCATTTTAAAATTTTGAAATTCGCTTGGCCACCATGTTCGTTTTGTAGTTAACCGGATTTTGAAAGTCTTATAGATGGACTTCCAGTAGTGCCCTTTATCTCCGTACAAAATTTCAGGGAGATACCGCTAATAGTTACAGAGATATAGAATGCCAGTGAAATATTTTGCACATCCGCCATCTTGTGGTTATGTAAACAATTGAACGAAGTTGGATGTCGGTGCATTACAATGTATATTGTAATGTGAGTTAGCCGTGGTGGTTACGGCATGACTGATGGCAGTCGCTCACATCCTGGAGGCGAGGAGGTTCGAATCCCCCCGACGGCAACCTTGAAGATGTCTTCTGTGGTTTCCCATCTTCCTTCCAGGCAAATGCCGGGGTTGGTCCCTAACTATAGGCCACAGCCGCTACCTTCCAACTCCTCGTCCTTACAATCCAACTTCCCTCCTTCCCTCCCCAACGGTACTTGTAGCTCACCCATTGGGTGTCCGTCTCGAAGCAGCTACAAAACTGGCGAGCCGAACATGTTCTCGGACACTCCCGGCACTAAAAGCCATACGCTAAAAAAAATAAAAAAGATAAAAAAATGTATATAAACATATACTGTACCAAGTTTCATTGCGTTTGGTTGGTTAAATCACGGGAAACGTCTATTTAAAGTCGCAACTTCGCTTGGCCGCCATGTTGGTTTTGTAGTTACCAGGTTTTCAAAGGTCACATAAGTGAACTTATAGTAGTTCTCTTTATCACCATACCAAAAGTCAGGGTAATATCGGGAGTCTTTTCGGAGATATTGAATGCTGGTGAAATATTTCGCACAGCCGCCATGTCGGATTGGTGAGTCGTAACAAAGTTTGAAGGGCACGATCGGGGTCGCCGGAAATAGTGCTATGAACTTACCGAGTTTCATTGAAATCGCTCCATACGTTTAGATTTTATTAGAGGGGAACACACACACGAATCACACACGCACACACACACGGACAAAAGGTGATCTCATAAGCCTATTTTGTCAAAATTGAAAATAGGCTAAAAATGAAAATGTATTACTTCTACAGCATTCTCATATAATTGCCGCTCACTATTCTGTGATAAAAACGCATTTAAGTGTAAATCTGTCACCACTGTTCGAGCAGTCTGAATAGGAGGGTGAATTTAAGTGTGCTGTGGTTTGGTTGTCTTTGTGGTTAGTGTGATGCTTTAAGATGGAACATGCAGCTGAAGGTATGATCTTTGTAACGTGTTTCAGTTATTAATGGGCGTAATTGTTACGTAATTTTAGCTATATTTGCAACTATTATTTTTAAAATTATATTTTCACTTAAATTTTTAGTATTTCGCGTCACTCTGCGTCACTTTCTACTTAATGTTAAAATGTAGATAAAGTCTTGTAGTTTACGCCTGTCATAAGATTTTTTGCATCTTTTTGCAACTTACTTAGTTATTTGACGTTTTAGAAGATGCCGCGCAACCAGTTCTCAGACGTTTACAACTGTTTGAAGCACTGGATTCGACGATTATGCCAAAAGTGGAACTCTGTGACTTTGTTAAAAGTAAATTAGGCGTAGAAAATTGTTCTGAAGAGATAACTGAATGGTCTATCCAACTCTTAGTCATAGACAATTTCTTGCATGTGTAGACGTAGCTTAAAACAGGTCTTAACTGATGTTTATTATGAAGTAAACAAATTATATACGTTGCTTTCACTCTAAATTCATGATTAAAACATAAACATAATGTTGTTCCCCTAGATTTTGATATTGACCCACTGTGCGTCGGGGTCGGAAGAGAACAAGAATTGACCCAGAGAGCTCGACAAGAAAGAAGACGGAGAGGAGCCCGACACAAGTAAGTGGAAGCAATGCCGGACTCAGCTGGGGTCCCGTGGTCACCAACCCACGTCCCACTAGATGTGAGACCCTGGAGGGACAAGGCAATTGCATCCGCAGGAAGATAGCCCATTTTTGGAGCACCGTGTATTTGGTTCCTACTCGAAAAGATGGAGACATTTTAAGAGAAATTACTGTATATTGAGGGGAGGATGGAGTGGTCTGTCCAGGTGAAGGGGAGGCTGTGCTCTATGAAATTACTGCGAGCCACAGCAAACAATCGATAGCAAGACGTGCCGAGCGCTGTTTGTTCTGATAGACAAGTGTGTCGTGTCGTCCAACAGAGTGCTTTTGTAGCAGTAAACAGTATTGAGCGAGGAAGTGATGTCTGCCATGTATTAGTTATGCACTTCTCACATAAATGGGATGGCTAGTTTCGTTAGTTAAGCAAACGTTATCAGAGTAAATAATAAATTTCAATGGTAACTGTTAATAACAAAACTGTGTCACTCAAGAGCTCGCTACGGTAGAAGTTAGCGATTCAAAAGGGTCTCATTCTATAGAGGTTAATATAATAATAATGTTTATGTTCGACGATGTCGAAATGTAAACATTATATCTCAGAAAACTGTGTCATAATGATGGTCATTATAACACTATTTTTCATTATGATACAGTTTCTCCCACCAATCAGAGCTCAAGACACTGTTGTGTGACCAATTAGGTGAGGATAGCATTGCACCTGCGCTCACTTTCATGGCCCCCTATTTTAAATTTCACTGCGTGCCTAGTGTCATAGTGAGATATTCCAGGAGGCCATGGTCAAATACAAGGTATTCTCTGCTTCCCATGCGCTCTGTTCAGTACATAAAACTGGTGAAATCTCGACAGGTATTTATGAATATTTATATTCGAACATAAAATAGTTATAACTAGCATTACCCGTCGTGGCTTTGCCCGCGAATATTCTAGTTGTACTGTAAAGAGTACACTTAGCAAAATCTCAATCATGAATGCTATGACTGATTTATCCTTTATCAATAAATGATAAAAATGGTCCGGTTAGCTCAAACAGTGCCAGCGTTTCGCCCCAGTGTGCCGCTGGGCTCGTCAGTTGGTACAGACACACCTACCAATACGCGTGGCTAGCACATACTGAGAAGGCCATGCAAGACACAAAATACAAACAGTATTGACGTCACGAGCATGCCAATGTGCCACGGGAGTCAAACTCCCTTCCATAAAAACAAAAGCCTTACCTTACGCTGGTATTGTTTGAGCTAACCGGACCATTTTTATCATTTATTGATAATTCATCCGCTCAAATGGAAACTACATCATATTCCCTTTGGGAATATTCAAAATCTGATTTATCCTTGCTATGAATAATCAGACTTTGTCAATTCAGTTACTGGTGCTGTGGTTAGGGGTTTGTCATTCCTTCATAGGTATATCAGAGCGAAGTTAGTTTTCTGGGAATATCACCGACACTGTTAATTTAAGGGCCTTTAAATGTGGTTTTCGGAGACCCTTTATAGTCGGGTGAAAAAGACCTTTCGTACCACACCCACACGTGAAAATTGCGTGAAACAAATCTAGAGTGCCCCTTGACCCCCTTAAGCGCATTATACTGTATGTATTGATGAATTTTACAGCTTAAGTTGGTTCAGTGATAACCTTATAACCGTCTGGAAACTTTCACAGTAATGTAATAATAGCGGTCTAGCTGTATGCCTCTCACCAAGGTGGTCCGGGTTCGATTCCCGGTCAATGCATGTGAGATTTTCGAAGTGAAATGCCATGTCCTGTGGTTCGGATTCCACGTAAAAAGGAGGTCCCGTGGCTCATAATCACAAGATTCACGGTCACGTAAAACTACAATCTTCCTTTTCCTAATGTAATAATAGGAATTGCATTGCGTCTTACAGAAATACATGGACCTGTGAGATTCTGTTACCATGGTTACCGTGTTGCATTCTTTCATTATTTCATTGTAAATATACAAGTTTTAAGGTATTTATTTAATTGTGAGGCATTTAAAGAGTAAGTGTGTGCGTTTGACTTACGCATTGAGTTATGCTGAACCTGTAGGTACCCCATATGTGTAGGTTGGTGTTAATGGGACCTTATCTTCGGTACAAAACTGGAATGGGACCTTAGCAGAAGAATATAGGGAGGGATTGATTGATTTTACGTCCCTTTTAACTACTGCGGCTTTAGAGACGTCGAGATGCCGGAATTTCACCCAGAAGGGGATCTTCAACTTGCCAGTAAATCTACCAGTGGCGACCGCTGATGTGTATAATGTGTAGGACGTAATATGATAGGCTGAACTTATGATAATTATTATAGCTGGGCTAAATTGAGATATTAGACACAGTCTAATATTAATTATCCAGTCGCACAGCGCTATTACGAACACATTATACAATACAATACAATCGAATACCACTCCAAAGATATGCACACGCTGAAAACAGACTATCCATTCTGACTGCGCATAATCGTAACCAATAAGCCCGGAGTGTTGGTTTAAATTCAACCAATCGCGATACTTGAGGATCTCAGTCGGTTATAGGACATAACGTACCACCGGACATAACGTACCACCGGACATAACGTACCACTTGAAAGAGTGGGAAGTATTTAGGGCGCATGAAACCCTAACCGCACGGCCACTTGCTCGGTATTGCTCAATTAATCCTGGTAATAAATACTTGGGCAATAACATAACATAAACTAATATAAAATATGATAAGTTTTTGGATTCCCATCACACTTTATCCAGGCTTTGGACAGGCAAAATGTTTATAAACATTTTGGCGCGTTTAAAATCAACTGCGGTTAAGCTCTGGTCATTTTTCTTTTTCTTTACTGTGTGTGTGTGTGTTGTTTTATGTTTAAATTGTTTTTTGTGGGTTTTATATCCTAGCGAATAGCAAGTTCGTCAAGGGATGTTTCATTCTAAGTGAATAGCAAGTTCGCCATGTGAAGTTTCATTCCATGTTCTGCGAATATGAGAGAGAGCTCTCAAGCAAGATTTCAAGTTTCCATTCTCTTCATACCGCTTCATTATTCTGTTAAGCCGCTCATCATACTTAACATATTTCTTCTATTTCTTTGAACTTTCCATGTACAATTCGTACTTCATCCGTTGAAGTGCGCACATAAACCGCCCTTATTCGTTGTACACAACTCCATGTTACAATACCAAAATGATTAAAGCCGCACAGTGTGATCGCCTCTGATGTTTATGTGGTAATGAACCTTTTACCGGAATGTCCGTCTGACAGCAAGTGGTACGTTATGTCCTAGCGTAAATATTTTGGGATTACGGGAAAACTGTTCTTAGGTAGATAACGACCTAGGTGGTACGTTATGTCCGGACACCATCTCAGCCGACGTCCTCAGAGCGCCATTAAACAGACCAAACCTGCCCCCTCCCCCTCAAGGGCTCCCATACATTTCTAAAGCTATAAACACGTTCTTTGAGGATGCAAGGCTTCCTTCCTCAGCTTTCTACTCCGGGCCGTGAAGGTCACACTTCAACCATGTAGGGGTGAAATGTAGAATTAGTTACAAGTAGACTACTGACAGTTACAGTGAGACCAAACTTATCGAGAGGGCGCGCAAGGTAGCCCCAAAGACTATTTTACATATCAATTTTTTATATATTTTTTAAACAGTTACAGCTCAGAGCTGACTGTAGGATGATCCTCACGTCCTACATGGAGGAATCGCCACTGAAATCTACTCTCGAATGCCAACTGACTGCGTCAGGATTCGATCGTGTTACCTTGAGAGAGGACGTTGTGGAGCCCAAAATCTTCAAAATGTTGAATTGTTGTTTTTGCTTCAAATTAATCTACGGACTTTACCTTTCCAACGGTGATGAGGCTACTTTCCCACAATCGTGCGCCCAAAGTACATTTTTAGCCTACTTTTCACATTTTGCAAAAATTAGGAAAAAGTAGACTTATGAGATCGATCCGGGCAAATGTGTGTCTGTCTGTCTGTCTGTGTCCCCCCTATCAATTCCTAAACGGCTGAAGCAATCGAAACCAATTTCGGTATGAGTAAAGATATATACCTGAATATCTCAAGCCCATATTTGAAAATGATATCAGTGCTACTAACTGATGAAACACCGCACTTGAAATTTGAGCTCCATGTAGCACAGCTTGGAAGGCATGCAAGGGAGCTATTCTAAAATTTGCACACATATAGACAATAATATTTCAGTTTAATTTCCAGGAATCCATACATGGCAGTGTTGCTCCTAATTACTTCTAAACGGCTGGAGCGATTTTAATGAAATTCGGTAGGGTCATAGTACTATTCTGGCCGACTCCGATCGTGTCCTTAAAATCATATTAGGTCTTACCAATCTAATATGGTGGCTATGCGAAATATTTCACCCCCATTATATATCTCCCAAACTATTCCTGATATCAACCTGAATGTTTGTGCAGTAATAAAGGGAACTACTAAACGTTAACTTATGTTACCTTCAAGAGCTTGTTAACAACAAAACGAACATGGCGTTCAAGCGAAGTTGAAACATTTAAATAGACTATTCTCGCGATTTAACCATCCGAACGCAGTGAAACTTGTTTCAGCAAACTACTATACAAATTGCAATGCTTTGACATCTAATTTAGATCAATTGTTTACATAACCTCAAGATGGTGGCTGTGCGAAATTTTAAAATTAAGTTTTTATTTATTGTGTCCTAATCATGCGATCAAAATCAACGTTTGAATAATGAACCTACACAATAATCGTCATCTAATAGTACATAAATCTATGGCCTTATATAAAAATCCAATATGGCGACCAACTGAAATATTTAGACGGTTCTCAATATCTACTAATCTATGACAGCAATCAAACTGAAATTATGTATGTTGATAGTGGCGATTAACATAAATAGGATATATGAAAATAGGCGGTATAGTTCTTCACGGAACTACTGGCTTAAAATGCATTTTATGTTGGACGATGTCGAAATGTAAACATTATGTGTTAGAAAACTGTATCATAATGAGGTCATTATTGTACCCAAGTGAATAATTTCCATGAAAAATATGCTTCTGCCTCCAGCTAGCATCAGTCCTCAGGCGTGTACCGTTCACCCTCTGAGCAGTTGCATATTTTTGATCTGAGACTAAAAGGTATCAACTCTACAATAATAAGGCACAACTCTATTCTAAAGACTTTAATTGAGCTCTAAATCATGGCTTCACACAAACAAAAACACAATCCCAACATTAATACACAAAACAATGCAAAACTTATTCCTTCAATCCACTATTATTCGCATTTTATCCTCGCAAATCCAAATGATTATTTATTCATTTACCATGAGATTAACATAAAATTCATTTTCAAGTGCGCTGATGCACTGGTAAATTACACATACAACTGTACTTACAATCTTACGTCACCTATTGTGACCACTTTAATTTCACAATCTAGTTGTTTATTCTCAACACATCCTATTTTACATTATGCGTACAATTATGTTCTGTATTTCTCTTCCCACCAAAATGCTCTACCATGCATTAACCAATTAATGGGTTGCACATCAGATTTACTTGCAACTCCATTGTTACTTGTAATTCTACCCCTTTCTGCAGTTCCACTGTATGCCGTCATGAGTTCAATTTCAATGATTCCGTTACCGCTGTGTCGGGTGGGATTTTATGCTACCCTTGCGTGGGCATAGCATATGGCATCTAGTGTCCACCTTCGTAAATAGGCGACAAGGTCAGTATAAAAATGCAACTTTCAACAACTCATAAGTTTGCCAAGTATTAAGTTATCAGAATGATCCTTAATTATCAATGTGTTTCAAACCCCACAAATTCATTATGCAATACAACAATGATTCTTTTATTACAAACAGGGTTTCAAAGTCTTTCCACTCTAAACGTCACCCTCCAAGGGTAGTTTAAAATCTCTTCCCCTGGCCCTTCCTGTATACAATGGGTCTGCGCCGGGCTGTAACAAAACACTTGCTACTTCCCTCGCTCTGTCCCTTTTCTTTTCTTTCCAAGAAGTAGCACGTGGCTTCAAATACAATAGTGCCGTCTCAATGACCTGCACAACACAGATGATCTAACTGAACCGTATGCAAGACGGGGTATGGAATTGTATAAGCATTTATTCCTATCCTTAGGATATTAATAGCTGGCATTTACAGGTCCATTTACATTTATAAGAAGGAACGAGATTCATCAAACACATGTCGAATTGGGATAACCGGCATCTTTTTTTTTTGTTAAAGAACACGGTCAGGTACACTTCCTGCCGTCAAAATTCACTCCCAGGAGCTGAATTTATTCAATAGCTAGTTCTCGGTCGATATCAGGTGTCATGCTGAGGTGTCCATTGTTATCCTCCCATGCACCACTGGATTTGAACCCGGAACATTTCATAGCAATGCTCAGAGCTAGGGTTTCCTTCACTAAATACGCTCTGGCAAATAATAATATCTCTGTATGCCCTTGGCTATACGAGATTTCACACGTCGATTAGATTACCTGGCTCCCATGACCATTGTGGTATGATCCCGTCCTTTAATTAGTAAGATAATCTCTATCAATTACTCTTATAAGCTTATTCATCAAGCTGCCATTCAATTCACTATTAAACCCTTCCAGTTCCTATATTCTTGCATATTTATTTCCATTATCATAATATACTCTGATATTAAATTCCTTTGCTTAGCCCATCACGTATAATACTACTGCTTGGATACTCAAGTTTTCCAATTAGCATATATAATTTGTTTACAAACATTCTCCCTGATGTGTATTCTTTTATTCTCATTATTATTATTATTATTATTATTATTATTATTATTATTATTATTATTACTGACATAAATTTTTCCCTATACCGACACAACGTAACCGTATTTATATAATCAATAACCGAACATCCGTGTTCGTTACGTTAACTTTCTATTTAACTCAATTGCCATTTTTACATTAGTGGTAACGATTTATCCGCTCAATGATGTACAAAGACATCTCAACTTGACTAAAATCAACACAACATTAATATCTCGAGGTTCTACCTCCCAAAATTGACTCTTATTGGCATATTCTATACTTTTTGAAATCACTCAACATACAGTGGACTACATTCACTACAAAATCATGGTTTTGGGTACTCACATTGGTTAATCTGGTGGCTCCGACCAAACATTTTCTCCAGTAATGCCCGCCATCATTTGCAAATTAGCAAGGCATTATCACACTTTTCACACACATTTTACATAATTTTTGCATTACAAAACACACTGCACTTTGCTTCTCCGTGTCGAAGCTGTCGCTTCCTTCTTCACAAAACACGTTATATCACTTATTACACCGTTAATTTTACATATATTTAAATGACCATCACTAAAACCACACGATCACTATGTACATTTCTTAATGGTTGACCCTTCCTTGCAAGATTTCAGAAATGCAGGCGTTGAAGATCTTCCTTCACGACTATCCCGCATCTCGTTCGAAAGTCTCGATTCTCTGCCTAATGATTCCTAGCGGTCCCCAATCTGTCTATCAATTTCTATCCTTAGATAAATTTCCCGATATCGCATAAATATGCTTCCACATCGTCCTGAGCATTAATTACAGTGGTATCCCTGCGAAATTTCATCACTCGCATAACAAAGTTTATACCTGCGCAGTTCGACATCCTATTATATGTCTAACCAATAGCTTATATATTGCGCTCGTCCATTGTACATTGCACTTGTACAATTACTACTTTCAATTGTCCTTCGGCCGAACTTACAGTTCCCCTTAATGATCTGCTTATAACAAAACATTGGACAGTCCCACGTACATTATTATGATACCACATAATATCTCCTCGTCCTGAGGTACGATTTGCCTAATCTGACATTTTCTTAACTTGTAGATCACACGGTACATTTTCTGCGTACTCAATAGTAATCACTTGTACTGCCGACTATAAAAGTATGGCACGACTGTCCTTATTAATTGTTATTAATTAGTGCCTTACTGCATGGTTAATATGTTGATGAGCACTCAACATACTAAAGTCCGCGCGACCCTCTCTGGATTCAGGCGGCGTGCGCTTCGCACAAGGCTATGGTTCAACTGACTATATTAATCGTTCTTAATTAATGCCTTACTGCATGGTTATTATGTTGATGCACTTAAACTGTTAAAGTACGCGCGCCCCTCTCTGGCTTCAGGCGGTGTGCGCTCTGCACTAGGCTATAGTTCAACTGATTATATTAATCGTTCTTAATTAGTGCCTTACTGCATGGTTAATATGTTGATGAGCACTCAACACACAAAAGTGCGCGCGTCCCCTCCTGGACTCCGGCGACGTGCGCTTCGCACTAGACTATGGTTCAACTGACCCCGACTGTTCGCTCCACTGACCTTATATCCGTTTGGAGACAAAAAGTAGGTCTAAAATTTCCTTGGAGCTTCATCTCCTCTCTCCGTACCTTTCTGGTCTTCAAATAACGTTTTCCTGATCTATTTTTCCTCGCTGATCACATATCCGTCTGTGTGCTCGAGGATCGATCGGCCAATTAATTATAAATAATTGCCTTTGCCAGCGCGTCCCCACGCCGCGTCATTGGTTTTTCCCCGAAGACATGGTCAGATTCTGGCGCTGGCCTCATTTCTACGGTGTCAATGCGCGTTACATTAAATCTGCCTCGATTTCAATATTTGACGGCTTGATAATTAGCCTCTTGGCCATTCATTCACATAGGTGCAATCCTCATGTCTCTGAGTTACTCCATTCACGAGTAATCATTAAATTATTCCGGCATCTTCTCATCCCCTTGGACATTTCCTTATGTAACGGGGAATCACTTGCCCATATATTACCGTCCTGCCTTGTCTCAGACAGCATAAGTAGGTCATTGTGACTGGCATGGATCCACGAAACCACGCCTCTATTCCAGGCCCATTTACAATCTGTCAAGAGTTCTAACTTTCTGCACTAAGTCCAGAATTGTATGCATCTTACAGCCCAATACTGCCGTATTCTGCTAATATTTTCTACATTATATTAACAAATAATGTCAGAATTTGTTTATATCACAACAGTGATTTAATGTGTACTTTCTCTAGGGGTTTTATAGCTTAAACTCCCTCAAAAGATCTTGTGTTCGTTTCTTGCTGGTATCTCTAGTCTGTGCTCATTTATCTCAGAGATCCAGGTTCGACACCAGTCAGCCTAACACCGTTGGGTTCATTATAACACTATTTTTCATTATGAAACAGTTTCTGCCACCAATCAGAGCTCAAGAAACAGTTGTGTGACCAATTAGGTAAGGATACCTTCGCGCATGCGCTCAAAATCCATTGCCAAGCACACAGAGCGCATGCGTCGGTCGGCCAGAGAGCTTTCAAAACAGAGATATCCTACCCAGCGCTGCACTCCGATCACAAAATTCTAGGAACTGAATCTCAACAGATATTTATGAATAGCCTATTTATGTTAAAACATATAATAAAGATATAATAATCGTCGAACATAAACAGTCGTATGCAACTCGCTTACAATGGTAATTAAGACACTCGTATGGAAATTATAAAACTCGCATACGCTCGTTTTATAAACATACTCGTGTCTGAATTATTGCCATCATAGGCTCGTTGCATAATGTACTATTATGTTCGACCCTGATTATTATATGTCAGAAAACTGTACTAAAATTAGGCTCATTATAACACTATTTTTCATTATGAAACAGTTTCTCCCACCAATCAGAGCTCAAGAAACAGTTGTTTGACCAATTAGATAATTAGATGCGCTGAGTTCCACGGCCTTCTAATTTAAATTTCACTGCCTGGCCTAGTGCCATAGTAGGGTAATCGAGGAGGCCATGGTCAAATACAAGGCATTCTCTGCGTCTCATGCGCTCTGTTCAGTACATAAAACTGGCGAAATCTCTACAGATATTTATGAATATTTATGTTGGAACATAAAATAGTTATAATAATTATCGTCGAACATAAACAGTCGTATGCAACTCGCCTGTAATGGTAATTAAGACACTCGTATGGAAATTATAAAACTCGCATACGCTCGTTTAATGAAAATACTCTTGACTTAATTATTGTCATTATAGGCGTACTATTAGTTTAATTTTGCCAGATGGAAATGTGCTGCTAAAATTATGCAATTATAAAAAGATTTGTGTAAAATGTAAAATACTTTCATTTGCAGAAAGCCTGTGTGAAAGTGAGTAGAGCATCCTTCCCGTTAGTCTAATATGTACACGGGAAGGGCAGTGTAAAAGCGAACAGCACACCATGCAATTAAGGGGGATAAATGCTGAGAAGAGGAATAATGGAGAGCCAGTGTTTGTTGTATTCCGCTGCACGAACAGCTGGTGGTTTGGTACCGGGGCAGACCATCTGACGGTATGCGTGGCCAGCCAACCATGTGTGTGCGATATGGACATCTCATTCCGACACATCGTGTCGTGTTCCGGTCCGGGAACACCCTCCCACCTGCTAAACACTTGTGTGTTCCCAGGCCGGGCTCCCCTCACACGTGCATGTGCACTGCTCAATCCCCATAACAAGATGATCATGAACATGACCACTTGATCCATTGAAATGAAGCGCCCGTATTACCACCTTGTCAGTGATGAGAACAACTTCTGCTTGTCTACGTTGGTGGCGAGCTGAAATGCGGCGTATGAACAAAGATTCAGAAATTCTCAATAATCATATATATTATTTCAGTAGTATAGATCCCTCCTGCGGCGCTCACAAGCGACCGATTGTGAAAAATGAGCATTCAAATGAAAGAGAACAGACATTAGCAGTGACGAATTGCACTGCAATATCATAAATATCTATAATTTCTTTAAAAATTACATAAAAAATGTACGAAGTGTGGGATTTGCAGATACTGTTCTTCTTTTTCTTCGTCTTTTCCCGTTCATGAGGGGGGGGGGGCGACGTTTCTGACAAGTCGTTTCCATTTTCCTCGGTCCCAAATTGGGTTTTCTGTTAACTGCTTCTCCTGGAGATCATCCTGCACGCAGTCCATCCATCTTCTTCTAGGCCTGCCTCTTTCCTTTTTGCCTTCCACCTCCAGATCAAGCACTCGCCTTCCTACATAACTCTCATCCCTTTGCTTAATGTGGCCATACCAGAGCAAGCACCTTTCTTGCACATTTTTAGCCTACTTTTCATATTTTGCAAAAATGAGGAAAAAGTAGACTTATGAGATCGATACGGGAAAATGTGTGTCTGTCTGCCTGTGTGTGTGTCCCGCCCCCCCCCTTTCAACTCCTAAACGGCAGCAGCAATCAAAACCAAATTTAGTAAAAGTAAAGATGTGCACCGGAATATCTCACGCCCATATTTGAAAATGATGTCAGTGCTACCAACTGCTGAAAAAACGCACTAGAAATTTGAGCTCCATGTTGGATATCTTGCAAGGTATGAATGGGAGCTATTCTAAAATTGCCACACATGCAGATAATACTATTTCAGTTTAATTTCCAGGAGGCCAACAATGACAGTGTTGCCAAAACAATTTTAAGCCTTCTGATAGGTCCAATGTTTAAATGCATATAACTTCTACACTATTAATTGGATTTCAACCAAATTTTGTATGTAATATGTGTACATAAACAGATATGACTGAGCGTATTCTTAAGAGCCAACAGGGCTGCCAACTGTTAATAATTGCTCTCTCTCTATTTATTTATTTTTATCCAAATAGGCTACCAATATATCAGAAAGTATGCAAGCCAACAGCTTTAAACTATGCACACGTATATTCTGACATTTTAGATTAATTTGGAGTAACTTATATACGTCAGTTCTACCAACATGATTATAAACCTGCTGTTAGTACCAATTTTTAAATACATGTAACTTCTATACTATCAGTTGGATTTCAACCAAATTTCGTATGAGCTATGTGTACCATAACAGATATTACTATTAGTATTGTTAAGAGCAATCAGGGCTGCCAACTGTTAATAAATGCTGTCTATATTTTTTTTACCCTAATATCAATATATCAGAAAGTATGCAAGCCATCAGCTCTGTATTTTGCACACGTATAGCACCTGACATTCTAGATTAATTTGGAGTAATTAATACAAGGCAGTGCTGCCAACATGATTCTATGCCTGCTGATATATCCAATTTTAAAATACATGTAACTTCTATACTAACAAATGGATTTCATCCAAAATTGGCACAACAAGATATCATAATATTTCAGATTATTTCTGACCAGCACACGCATGGTATTGTTGCCAACATGCTTTTACGCGTGCTGATAGATCCAGTGATTAACTGCATGTAACGTCCATTGGACTTCAACCAAATTTTGTATTCTGTACCTTAAGAGATGGAACTAAGAATATATATTCAGTCACCAGGGCTGCCAACTGTAGTGCTCTATTAGGCTACATTATACCAGGTATATTTTTTGATCTAATTAGTTATTTCGATATTACCAACTTAATTTTGTCATTATTCTAGATAGGTTCATATACTGTAGAATAATCATTGGCATGAAAAGTAGGCTGTATAGTTCTTCACGGAACTTCTTGTTTGTTATTTCAGTCACTTTTACGCTGCCTCGTATGAAGGTTTTTTTGATGTGATCGTTTCTTGTAACACCACACATCCATCTTAGCATCTTCATTTCAGCTACTTCCAGACGCTTGCACTGTGACTGCACTGTTGGCCAAGTTTCTGCTCCGTATAGCATTGCAGGTCTCACTGCACATTTATAGGCTTCCCTTTACTTGGATATTCAGTCTCCTGTCACAGAGAATACCAGATAACCTTTTCCAGTTTAACCAGGCAGCCTGAATTCGGTGGATAATTTCCAGATCTAAATTGCCATTGTCAGATAGTAGTGGATCCCAAATACTTGAAACTGTCCCTTGCTGTAGCTGGCTACCATCCATCTGAATAGTTTCATTTCCAGTTCCTCCAAGGCACAGGTATTCGGTCTTATTCCTACTGATTTTAAGGCCTCTGTCCTCTATGTCTCTTCTCCAGCATTCCACTTTATATTCAAGCTCTTCCCTGTTTGTGCTGCATAAGCCAATATCATCTGCAAATAGCATACACCAAGGAGCTGGTTCTCTTAAGCTTTCAGAGAAGACATCCGTTATATGATCAAAAATATATAGGGGCTTAGTGCATATCCTTGGCGAAGACCTACTTGAATCTGGCAATCCTACACTGCTTCTAATTCGTGTCCTTGCTCCACGGTACATATCCTGAACAATGCGCACATACTTTTCCGGCAGTCCCTTGCATCTAATGCATCTCCATACCTCCTGACGGGGCACCCGATCATAAGCTTTCTCTAGGTCTATGAACATATGTAGTTATTTTCACTTCTCCTTGTGCTTTTCCATGACCTGCCTAAGTGCAAAAATAGCATATGTTGTTCCCTTTCCCGCCATAAATCCAAACTGTTGCAGTAGGAAAATACGCTCCATAATTGCTGTCCGCCGTGACTCCTGTTTCATGTCATTTTAACATTCTGAGGTGTTTCATTTATCATTTTGCATAGATTTCAGAAACAGTATGCTAAATCAAAGAAATTAGTAAGTTACTCAAATCATATACTTTCTTCGGCTTTTCCCAATTAATTGGGGTTGACGGAGCCAACCAGGCTCATTTTGGTTTTGGCCGGGGATTTAAGGCCGGATGCCCTTCCTGACGCCACGTGATTTTTCAGGTGAAATTCCACCCCGCTGTCACCGGGATTCGAACCCCGGCCGTCCGGGTGAAAGACAAGCAGCTAAGCCACTGCGCCACCACGCTCCCCACGTTACTCAAATCATATAATTTCATAAATATCGAATAACCAGTAAGTCTTACAGCTAAGCTGTCAATCACTAGACTCAGCACACAAATGACTTTAGCAGTGACGAATTGCATTCTAATTTCATAAATATCATTTTTTGTATGAAGTGTTCGATTTGCAAATACTGTTGCTGTAGGAAATTACGCGACATCATTGCTGTTCAGTTCGCATTTTGGCTGTAGGGACGCCTGATTCATGTCCAAATTATTAAATGTTAATCCATTTACAGGTTCGCTGTTCATCAATGGACTCAGCACACAAATGACATTAGCAGTGACGAATTGCATTCTAATTCCATAAATATAGATTTTTGTAAGAAGTGTGCGATTTGCAAATACTGTTCTCTAACGGTTTATGAACATGCGAGATTTCTCGTACGGGTCCGCTAGTATCATTAAAAGGAGAACACTAGAATATTTTGGTCATTTCTTGTGCAACAAAAAATACAACTTGTTGCATTTCAAGGGAAGATTGATGGCATTAGGGGTTCATGATCCTGGCTTTGGACTGAACACAGTGTCGCTATGGACAAACACCAGATGTTTGTTGCTCCTGATCGCACAATCCAGGTCATGAAGTGCTTCTTCGTGTAGTGTAGGCTACCACTCTTGCTGGCCAGCCAGCATCCAGGCAGTGGGACTGGATGAAAAAATTTCCTATAAACCTCGGTCTTCAGGTATTGTATGTGGCGATGACTCCAGTAGTTAGCCGCCACACTCCACGGTGACCAAGATACTCAGATTGCTCAACTTTACTGACACCTTGTCCTCCTGTCAGTGACGTCACACTACACGGTGACCAAGATACTCAGATTGCCCAACTTTACTGACACCTTGGCCTGCTGTCTGTGACGTCACACTACACGGTGACCAAGATACTCAGATTGCCCAACTTTACTGACACCTTGCCCTCCTGTCAGTGACGTCACACTCCACGGTGACCAAGATACTCAGATTGCTCAACTTTACTGACACCTTGGCCTCCTGTCAGTGACGTCACACTCCACGGTGACAAAGATACTCAGATTGCTCAACATTACTGACACCTTGGCCTGCTGACTGTGACGTCACACTCCACGGTGACCAAGTTACTCAGATTGCTCAACTTTACTGACACCTTGGCCTCCTATCTGTGACGTCACACTCCACGGTGACTAAGGTACTCAGATTGCTCAACTTTACTGACACCTTGGTCACCTGTCCGTGACGTCACACTCCACGGTGACCAAGATACTCAGATTGCTCAACTTTACTGACACCTTGGCTTCCTGTCTGTGACGTCACACTCCACGGTGACCAAGATACTCAGATTGCCCATCTTTACTGACACCTTGGCCTGCTGTCTGTGACGTCACACTCCACGGTGACCAAGATACTCAGATTGCTCAACTTTACTGACCCCTTAGCCACCTGTGACGTCACACTCCACGGTGACCAAGATACCCAGATTGCCCATCTTTACTGACACCTTGGCCTGTCTGTGACGTCACACTCCACGGTGACCAAGATACTCAGATTGCTCAACTTTACTGACACCTTGGTCTCCCGTCTGTGACATCACACTCCACGGTTACCCAGATACTCAGATTGCCCATCTTAACTGACACCTTGGCCTGCTGTCAGTGACGTCACACTACACGGTGACCAAGTTACTCAGATTCCTCAACTTTACTGACACCTTGGCCACCTGTCTGTGACGTCACACTCCACGGTGACCAAGATACTCAGATTGCTCAACTTTACTGACACCTTGGCCACCTGTCTGTGACGTCACACTCCACGGTGACCAAGATACTCAGATTGCCCATCTTTACTGACACCTTGGCCACCTGTCTGTGACGTCACACTCCACGGTGACCAAGATACTCAGATTGCCCATCTTTACTGACACCGTGGCCTCCTGTCTGTGACGTCACACTCCACGGTGACCAAGATACTCAGATTGCTCAACTTTACTGACACCTTGGCTTCCTGTCTGTGACGTCACACTCCATGGTGACCAAGATACTCAGATTGCCCAACTTTACTGACACCTTGGCCACCTGTCTGTGACGTCACACTCCACGGTGACCAAGATACTCAGATTGCTCAACTTTACTGACACCTTGGCCTGCTGTCTGTGACGTCACACTCCACGGTGACCAAGATACTCAGATTGCTCAACTTTACTGACACCTTGGCCTCCTGTCGGTGACGTCACACTACACAGTGACCAAGATACTCAGATTGCTCAACTTTACTGACACCTTGGCCACCTGTCTGTGACGTCACACTACACGGTGACCAAGATACTCAGTTTGCTCAACTTTACTGACATCTTGGCCACCTGTCTGTGACGTCACACTCCACGGTGACCAAGATACTCGGATTGCTCAACTTTACTGACACCTTGGCTTCCTGTCTGTGACGTCACACTCCACGGTGACCAAGATACTCAGATTGCCCAACATTACTGACATCTTGGCCTCCTGTCTGTGACGTCACTCACTACGGTGACCAAGATACTCAGATTGCTCAACTTTACTGACACCTTGGCCTGCTGTCTGTGACGTCACACTCCACGGTGACCAAGATACTCAGATTGCTCAACTTTACTGACACCTTGGCTTCCTGTCTGTGACGTCACACTCCACGGTGACCAAGATACTCAGATTGCTCAACTTTACTGACACCTTGGCCTCCTGTCTGTGACGTCACACTCCACGGTGACCAAGATACTCAGATTGCCCATCTTTACTGACACCTTGGCCACCTGTCTGTGACGTCACACTCCACGGTGACCAAGATACTCAGATTGCTCAACTTTACTGACACCTTGGCCACCTGTCTGTGACGTCACACTACACGGTGACCAAGATACTCAGATTGCCCATCTTTACTGACACCTTGGCCACCTGTCTGTGACGTCACACTCCACGGTGACCAAGATACTCAGATTGCTCAACTTTACTGACACCTTGGCCACCTGTCTGTGACGTCACACTACACGGTGACCAAGATACTCAGATTGCTCAACTTTACTGACACCTTGGCCACCTGTCTGTGACGTCACACTCCACGGTGACCAAGATACTCAGATTGCCCATCTTTACTGACACCTTGGCCACCTGTCTGTGACGTCACACTCCACGGTGACCAAGATACTCAGATTGCCCATCTTTACTGACACCTTGGCCTCCTGTCTGTGACGTCACACTCCACGGTGACCAAGATACTCAGATTGCTCAACTTTACTGACACCTTGGCCTCCTGTCTGTGACGTCACACTCCACGGTGACCAAGATACTCAGATTGCCCAACTTTACTGACACCTTGGCCACCTGTCTGTGACGTCACACTCCACGGTGACCAAGATACTCAGATTGCTCAACTTTACTGACACCTTGGCCTGCTGTCTGTGACGTCACACTCCACGGTGACCAAGATACTCAGATTGCTCAACTTTACTGACACCTTGGCCTCCTGTCTGTGACGTCACACTCCACGGTGACCAAGATACTCAGATTGCCCATCTTTACTGACACCTTGGCCACCTGTCTGTGACGTCACACTCCACGGTGACCAAGATACTCAGATTGCTCAACTTTACTGACACCTTGGCCACCTGTCTGTGACGTCACACTCCACGGTGACCAAGATACTCAGATTGCTCAACTTTACTGACACCTTGGCCTCCTGTCTGTGACGTCACACTCCACGGTGACCAAGATACTCAGATTGCCCAACATTACTGACATCTTGACCTCCTGTCTGTGACGTCACTCACTACGGTGACCAAGATACTCAGATTGCTCAACTTTACTGACACCTTGGCCACGTGTCTGTGACGTCACACTCCACGGTGACCAAGATACTCAGATTGCTCAACTTTACTGACACCTTGGCCACCTGTCTGTGACGTCACACTCCACGGTGACCAAGACACTCAGATTGCTCAACTTTACTGACACCTTGGCCTCCTGTCTGTGACGTCACACTCCACGGTGACCAAGATACTCAGATTGCCCATCTTTACTGACATCTTGGCCTCCTGTCTGTGACATCACACTCCACGGTGACCAAGATACTCAGATTGCCCAACATTACTGACATCTTGGCCTCCTGTCTGTGACGTCACTCACTACGGTGACCAAGATACTCAGATTGCTCAACTTTACTGACACCTTGGCCACCTGTCTGTGACGTCACACTCCACGGTGACCAAGATACTCAGATTGCTCAACTTTACTGACACCTTGGCCACCTGTCTGTGACGTCACACTCCACGGTGACCAAGATACTCAGATTGCTCAACTTTACTGACACCTTGGCCTCCTGTCTGTGACGTCACACTCCACGGTGACCAAGATACTCAGATTGCCCATCTTTACTGACATCTTGGCCTCCTGTCTGTGACATCACACTCCATGGTGACCAAGATACTCAGATTGCCCAACATTACTGACATCTTGGCCTCCTGTCTGTGACGTCACTCACTACGGTGACCAAGATACTCAGATTGCTCAACTTTACTGACACCTTGGCCACCTGTCTGTGACGTCACACTACACGGTGACCAAGATACTCAGATTGCCCATCTTTACTGAAACCTTGGCCTGCTGTCTGTGACGTCACACTCCACGGTGACCAAGATACTCAGATTGCTCAACTTTCCTGACACCTTGGCTTCCTGTCTGTGACGTCACACTCCACGGTGACCAAGATACTCAGATTGCTCAACTTTACTGAAATCTTGGCCTGCTGTCTGTGACGTCACACTCCACGGTGACCAAGATACTCAGATTGCCCATCTTTACTGACATCTTGGCCTCCTGTCTGTGACGTCACACTCCACGGTGACCAAGATACTCAGATTGCCCATCTTTACTGACACCTTGGCCTGCTGTCTGTGACGTCACACTCCACGGTGACCAAGTTACTCAGATTGCTCAACTTTACTGACACCTTGGCCTCCTGTCTGTGACGTCACACTCCACGGTGACCAAGATACTCAGATTGCCCATCTTTACTGACATCTTGACCTCCTGTCTGTGACATCACACTCCACGGTGACCAAGATACTCAGATTGCCCAACATTACTGACATCTTGGCCTCCTGTCTGTGACGTCACTCACTACGGTGACCAAGATACTCAGATTGCTCAACTTTACTGACACCTTGGCCTCCTGTCTGTGACGTCACTCTATGTTATCCGTTTTCTTAGTCTTAAGTCGAAGTCTGTCATTTTAGTAGACTACTAAAATATTTCCTGGATAATTATCGTGAATCTATAGGATCACAGATTTTAATGCGCCTCCTTATTGTCGATCAGTTTATCATCCAGAATTTACTCTTTCAGGTCTTTCCATTATTAATTCCATCCCCGATTTCCCTGTTTCTCTTCATTTCCATCACCATCGTAATCTGTAGTTGGATCGTGGAAGGATTTGATGGTGCGCAAAAGAGAGGGAGCGTGGAACGTAAAGGGACCCCTGCGGAGCAAAATGTCGGCATCAAGAGTTAAAAGGGACATAAAACCAATAACATTATTGTTATTATTATTATTATTATTATTATTATTACTAAAAGTAAGGGGGATGGAAAGAGGGAAGGTAGGAACGGACGAGGAAAGGAAGGAGGAAAGGGAAGAAGTAAGGAAGGGAGGAAGAAGGAACGGAAGGAAGGAATTAACGACGGAAGGACGGGAGGAAGGAACAAAGGAAGGAAGGGGAAAAGGGAGGAGGTCAGGAAGGGAGGAAATACGGACGGGAGGAGGGAAGGAAGAAAGGGGAGAAGGGAGGAAGGGAGGAGGGAAGGAAGGAAGGGGGAGGGGAGGAAGGGAAGGAAGGGAGGAAGGGAGGAAGGGAGGAGGGAACGAAGGAGGGAATGGAGGAAGGAAGGAGGGAAGGGTGGAAGGGATGAGGGAAGGAAGGGATGAAGGGAGGAGGGAAGGAAGGGAGGAGGGAAGGAAGGGAGGAGGGAAGGAAGGGAGGAGGGGAGGAAGGGAGGAAGGAGGGAAGGGAGGAGGGAAGGGAGGAGGGAAGGGAGGAGGGAGGATGGGAGGAAGGGAGGAGGGAAGGAAAGGAGGAGGGGAGGAAGGGAGGAAGGAAGGAAGGGAGAAGGGAAGGAAGGGAGGAAGGGAGGATGGGAGGATGGGCGAAGGGAGGAAGGAAGGGAGGGGGGAAGGAAGGGAGGAGGGGAGGAATGGAGGAAGGGAGGAGGTTAGGAAGGAAGGGAGGAGGGAAGGAAGGGAGGAAGGGAGGAAGGAGGGAATGGGGGAAGGAAGGAGGGAAGGGAGGAGGGGAGGAAGGGGGGAAGGAAGGAAGGGAGGAGGGAAGGAAGGGCGGAGGGAAGGGAGGGAGGAAGGAAGGAGGGAAGGAAGGGAGGAAGGGAGGAAGGTAGGAAGGAGGGAAGGGAGGAGGGAAGGAAGGGAGGAAGGGAGGATGGGAGGAGGGAAGGAAGGGAGGAAGGAAGGAAGGGAGGAGGGAAGGAAGGGAGGAGGGAAGGGAGAGAGGAGGGAAGGAAGGGAGGAAGGGAGGAAGGAATGGAGGAGGGAAGGAAGGGAGGAGGGAAGGGAGGGAGGAAGGAAGGAGGGAAGGAAGGGAGGAAGGGAGGAAGGAGGGAAGGGAGGAAGGGAGGAGGGAAGGAAGGGAGGAAGGGGGAGGGAATGAAGGGAGGAAGGAAGGGAGGAGGGAAGGGAGGAGGGAAGGAGGGAAGGGAGGAAGGGATGAAGGAAGGAAGGGAGGATGGGAGGAGGGAAGGAAGGGAGGAAGGGAGGAAGGAGGGAAGGGAGGAAGGGAGGAGGGAAGGAAGGGAGGAAGGGAGGATGGGGAGGAAAAGAAGGGAGGAGGGAAGGGAGGAGGGAAGGAGGGAAGGGAGGAAGGGAGGAAGGAGGGAAGGGAGGAAGGGAGGAGGGAAGGAATGGAGGAGGGAAAGAAGGAAGGTTGGAAGGGAGGAGGTAAGGAAGGGAGGATGGGAGGAAGGAAGGAGGGAAGGAAGGGAGGAAGGGTTGAGGGAAGGAAGGGAGGAAGGAAGGAAGGGAGGAGGGGAGGAAGGGAGGAGGGAAGGAAGGAAGGAAGGAGGGAAGGAAGGAAGGGAGGAAGGGAGGAGGGAAGGAAGGAAGGAAGGGAGGAAGGGAGGAAGGAAGGAGGGAAGGAAGGGAGGAAGAGAGGAAGGGTTGAGGGAAGGAAGGGAGGAGGGAAGGATGGAAGGAGGGAAGGAGGGAAGGAAGGAAGGGAGGATGGGAGGAAGGAAGCGAGGAGGGGTGGAAGGGAGGAGAGATGGAAGGAAGGAAGGGTGGAAGGAAGGAAGGGTGGAAGGGAGGGGGGAAGGATGGGAGGAAGGGAGGAAGTGATGAGGGAAGGAAGGGAGGAGGGAAGGAAGGGAGGAAGGAAGGAGGGAAGGAAGAAAGGGAGGAAGGGAAGGATGGGAGGAAGGGATGAGGGAAGGAAGGGAGGAGGGAAGGAAGGGTGGAGGGGAGGAAGGAAGGAAGGGAGGAAGGGAGGAAGGGAGGAGGGAAGGAAGGGAGGATGGGAGGAGGGAAGGAAGGGAGGAAGGAGGGAATGGAGGAAGGAAGGAGGGAAGGGCGGAAGGGAGTAAGGGTGGAGGGGAGGAAGGAAGGAAGGGAGGAGGGGAGGAAGCGAGGAAGCGAGGAAGGTAGGAAGGAAGGGAGGAGGGAAGGATGGGAGGAAGGGGGGAATGGAGGAAGGAAGGAGGGATGGGAGGAAGGGAGGAAGGGAGGAGGGTAGGAAGGGTGGAAGGAAGAAAGGGGGGAGGGAAGGGAGGAGGGAAGGAGGGAATGGAGGAAGGGAGGAGGGAAGGAAGGGAGGTGGGAAGGAAGGAAGGGAGGAGGGAAGGAAGGGAGGAAGCGAGGATGGGAGGAAGGGATGAGGGAAGGAAGGAAGAATGGACGGAAGGAGGGAACGAAGGAAGGACGGAAGGTTGGAAGAAAAGAAGGAAGGACGGACGTAAGGAAGCGGCGAAGAGAGAAATTAGGCGCGGGGGGTTTAAGGTAACCGTTAATATCGCGATCATAAGCTCGAATATCTCACACCACCAGCATTAGGCTATCCGGGGGTCGAACCGCGCCTACCTTTGACGCTAGACTACGTGAAGCACCATTTGGTGTGCACTGGGGGAGATAATGATGTCTGCAGTTGACACCCCGGCTTCGGTATGAATACAGTATATCTGGTGACGTCACCATCACTGCCATCTGTCGGCCCTGCAACAACTGCTCATATCGTCCTAATTGGATCGCGCCTAATTGGGCAGCATCATTAGCACGCTCGTGACATGAAGAATGGGTTAACCACCACGCTATGCTATCATCATTGTTGTTTTAATGGCAGGCCCTTTCCTAAAGCACATCACTAGTCAGTTGCCATTCTGTTCACCATAGTTCGTCAAAATGTTAACAAACCATTCAAGGCCTTTAACGGACGATTACTGAAATGTCGTTGTTAACCAAACTATAACAATCCAATAATAATGTTATTGGTTTTACCTCCCTTTTAAATTCTCTGACTTTTAGAGGATAACAATCCATTAACATTCCTAACGGCCCATTAAAACTAATTGCTGTGCCTACATACAATTAACGGCTGACGTTCGATTTACGTGGCAATTCAATTCATAAATGAAGCGGGCATTAACTCTTTATAGTGAAAAACTATTTTTTTTTATTTTTGTGTGTTTTTACATTTTAATTTCTTTTAATTATTATAGTTATTAATAATGCTATTTTTTGTGTCTCTAATTTTAATGTTTACATTTTTATTTTCAAATTATGTTCTTATAGATTTATTTTTGACTAGCTGAAGTACCCGTGCTTCGCTACGCGTCATAAATAAATTAAAATGTGAAGGTGACAGTTAAAATAGGGGATAGGCGAGGTGCTGCGCAGAGGAAGATTAAGGATGAAACATTTTGTCCAACTACAACGCTCGGCGTTGACCGTGTTTTATAGCACAAATTTAGATTTTACTCGCTAACCGTTGGAGATACCTTTCGGATAGAAAATGTAATTTTAAACCTCGTACATGCCATCAAAAGTTTGCTATTTCTTAGCGTTCTCTTTTTATTTCAAATGGAAATATGAGTTTGAAACCAAAGGGTGTAGTGACGTCACTAAAATGGTCGCCATCTTTAAATAGTGCAAAGTATTGTAATCAAAAGTAACCTATATGTTAACCAGGTAAATCAGCTACTTCCATGTAAAATTCACGTATATCGGACCAGTGGTACTTGCGTGATTGAGTAATACACAGACACACACCATCTCATTTTTAGCCTTGCTTCGCTCGCGTCATTACTTACATTACTTACATGGGTAGGAGCGATCATCCTTTCAAAGTTAAGGGCCGACCACAGCGAACAAATTATGGTAAATATTCTTTTGTAAACCGTGCCATTGATAACTGGAACTCTCTACCTGCCGCAGTCTTAGAGCCTTTTCCCAAACATATAGGTGTGTTTAAGAAAAACTGACTATTTGTGTAAATACTCCAGTTTAATTGTTGTATAATTGTTATTGAATTGTTATGTGTAATTATTTATTTGTTATGTATATCCAATTTGCCTCCGGGGGCCACACCCTCCATTGCAAATAAATGAATGAATGAACGAATGAGTGTCATATTGTTATATAATGAAATGCAGTTTTAACCCCGTTAACACCCCTTTAGAACCTGAATATCCAAAAATCCCTCCTTAGTAGACGTTTTCGACACACAACGAACATATCCCCAAAATGAAATTCTTCTAACTTTAATAGTTTTGGTTGGTCGATGAGAGTGAACATCCAAAAATCATTCCTTAGTGGACGTTTTTCTTCCAAAATTTCACCCCTCCCCATAGGCCCCTTAAATTGCATTTATGAAAAAAACGGTCGAACACCTATTTATTTTATTTATTTATTTATTTATTTTTAAGCTGATTGATTTCCTCCGAGTTTCAAACTCCTCGCCTATGTCTTTTAAGAGATACACGCTCCGTTAGGAATCTTTCAACCTCCACTTTTCATTCCTTTAACCTCATAACATACACTACATGGAAAAACCATTAGACATGTGTCAGCTTGTAATTGTATGTTTATGATTTTTAGCCTATTTTGAGTTTATGAAAAAAACAAGAAGTTCCGTGATGAACTATACAGTCTACTTTGCATGCCAATGATTATTCTACAGTATATGAACCTATCTAGAATAATGACGAAATTAAGTTGGTAATATCGAAATATCTAATTAGTTCAAACTATACCCGGTATAATGTAGCCTAATAGAGCACTACAGTTGGCAGCCCTGGTGACTGAATATATTCTTAGTTCCATCTCTTAAGGTACCGAATAAAAAATTTGTTTGAAGTCCAATGGACGTTACATGCAGTTAGACACTGGATCTATCAGCACGCGTAAAAGCATGTTGCCAACAATACCATGCGTGTGCTGGTCAGAAATAATCTGAAATATTATGATATCTTGTTGTGCCAATTTCGGATGAAATCCATTTGTTAGTATAGAAGTTACATGTATTTTAAAATTGGACATATCAGCAGGCATAGAATCATGTTGGCAGCACTGCCTTGTATTAATTACTCCAAATTAATCCACAATGTCAGGTGCTATACGTGTGCAAAGTATAGAGCTGTTGGCTTGCATACTTTCTGATATATTGATATTAGGGCAAAACAATATAGACAGCATTTATTAACAGTTGGTAGCCCTGATTGCTCCTAACAATACCTATAGTCATATCTGTTATGGTACACATAGCACATACGAAATTTGGTTGAAATCCAACTGATAGTATAGAAGTTACATGTATTTAAAAATTGGTACTATCAGCAGGCTTATAATCATGTTGGTAGAACTGACGTATATAAGTTACTCCAAATTAATCTAAAATGTCAGAATATACGTGTGCATAGTTTAAAGCTATTGGCTTTCATACTTTCTGATATATTGGTATTTGGATAAAAAAAATAGAGAGAGCAATTATTAACAGTTTATGCATTTAAACATTGGACCTATCAGAAGGCTTAAAATTATTTTGGCAACACTGTCATGGTTGGCCTCCTGGAAATTGAACTGAAATAGTCTTATCTATATGTGTGCCAATTTTGGAATAGCTCCCATGCATATTTTGCAAGATATCCAACATGGAGCTCAAATTTCTAGTGCGTTTTTTCAGCATCATTTTCAAATATGGACGTGAGATATTCCGGTGCACATCTTTCCTCATACTAAATTTGGTTTTTATTGCTGCAGCCGTTTAGGAGTTGATAGGGGACACACACACACACACACACACACACACACACACACACACAGCCAGACAGACAGACAGACAGAAGGACAGACAGACAGACACACATATTCCCGGATCGATCTCATAAGTCTACTTTTTCCTCATTTTTAGGCTATTTTCAATTTTGAAAAAATAGGCTTATGAGATCACCTTTTGTCCGTGTATGTGTGCGTGTGCGTGTGTGTGTGTGTGTGTGTGTGAGGTGTGTGTGTGTCCCTCCCTAATAAAATCTAAACGGCTGGAGCGATTTCAATGAACCTCGGTAAGTTCATAGCACTATTCCCGGCGACCTCGACCGTGCCCTTCAAATTTTGTTACTTCTTACCAATCCAACATGGTGGCTGTGCGAAATATTTCACTAGCATTCAATATCTCCGAAACTATTACCGATATCGCCCTGAAATTGTGTACGGTGATAAAGGGCACTACTAGAAGGTCACCTATGGGACTTTCAAAAACCTGGTTATTACAAAACCAACATGGCGGCGAAGCGAATTTGAGACTTTTAAATAGACGTTTCCCGCGTTTTAACTATCCAAACGTAATGAAACTTGGTACAACAAGTGTTTTAACACATTGTAATGCACTGGAGTTTAATTTAGTTCAATTGTTTACATAACATCAAAATGGCGGATGTGCGAAATATTTCCCTGACATTCTACATATCCGAAACTATTACAGATATCACCCTGAAATTTTGTACGGTGATAAAGGGTACTGATACAAGTTTACCTATGTATCTTTCATAAACCTTTAAAGTACAAAACGAACAGGGCGGCCAAGCGAAGTTGAAATATTTTAATCGACTTTTCTCGTGATTTAACTCTCTGAGCGCAGTGAAATGTGGCACAGTAAATGATTTTACATATTGTAATGCACTGGTATCTAATTTAGTTCAATTGTTTACATAACCTCAAGATGGCGGCTGTGCGAAATTTTAAAATTAAGTTTGTATTTCTTGTGTCGTAATCATGCAATCGAAGTGAAAGTTTGAATAATGAATTTAGGCAATAATTGTCATTGACTGGTGCATATGCCTATACATATAACAATCCAAAATGGCGAGCTACCGAAATATTTAGACGGTTCTCAATATATATGAATCTTTTACAGCAACCAAACTGAATTTTTTATGTTCATAGAGGCTATGAACATATGTTAACATATAGGACTTTCAGTAACCTGATGAGCACAAATCCAACATGGCGGCGACGCGAAGTATAAATATTTAAATGGACGTTTCTCGTGAATTAACTATCCGAGTGCCGTGAGACTTTGCACGTTAAATGCTTATACAAATGTTAATCCACTGGCTACTAATTTAGTTCAATTGTTTGCATAATCACAAGATGGCATCTGTGCGAAATATTTAAATCTCGTTTTTACTTCTTGTGTTCTAATCATGCGATTGAAGTTTGAAAACCACACGTACACAATAATCATAATGTAAAAATAAAAATCCAACCTGGCGACCATCTGAAATATTTAGACGGTTCTCAATATCTACGAATCTATCACAATCTTCAATCTGAAATTTTGTATGTTGATAGAGGCAATTAACATGAGTAGGATATATGGAAATAGGCTGTATAGTTCTTCACGGAACTACTTGTTATTTCTATATTTATATTTTATTTTTACACTATAATTTTTATTCTTTTAGTTCATTTTTAAAATTTTATCCAACACATTACGTCAAGTAGATACGTTGGCATATTAGATTTTTAGAAATACTAGCACTTGGCATGAATATTCTCCGAAATTCGGCTTAAAGAATCAACTATCAGCATCTTTGAAAGCATAAACTGTCCTTATGACAGGTGGTTGATATAGAGACCACTAGGCCTATACCATAAAGGGTCAAGCTTTATTAACGTTGACGATGTTCTGGAAGACGTGCTAGATATTCTTCGACCTCGAATTTATAAAGAACGGAGGAATTACTTTGATGAATGCGATGACAGAATTTATATGAAATTTCGGTTGTCAAAACCTTCTGTGTTGAATGTTCTACGAATGATAGAACATAACCTGGAATTCCTACCTGACATGTACCATTTCTTATTTAGGCTACGTGTAATATCGTGTGATGAATTACGGTATAGCACAAGAAGTTAATTTAATAAAAGACGTCACAGAATCAGTCCTCTTATTTTCAACGATTTGTACGTTTCTTTCAGTCCCCGACTCTTCTTCCTCTCTCCCTCATCGGCCATGTTTGTATTTAACCAAGGATAACTTTTAAGCTCTTTGCGCTTTTTGCAGTTCAAGGCCTGCTTGATTAAACAAAAGAGTATACAAATACCGCCACAATCAAAGTCTTTCAAGAAGTATATAACTTCTAAACTTTTTGCAGCTCAAGGCCTGCCTAATTAAACCAAAGAATATACAAATAGGCCTACCGCCACAGTCATGGTCTTTGAAGGAGTAGGCCTATATAACTTCTAAGCTTTTTGCAGTTCAAGGCCTGCTTGATTAAACTAAAGTATATACAAATACCCTACCACCACAATCATGGTCTTTCAAGGAGTATATAACTTCTAAGCTTTTTGCAGTTCAGGGCCTGCCTAATTAAACCAAAGAATATACAAATAGGCCTACCACCACAATCATAGTCTTTCAAGGAGTATATAACTTTTGCAGTCCAAGGCCTGCTTGATTAAACCAAAGAGTATACAAATACCGCCACAATCAAAGTCTTTCAAGAAGTATATAACTTCTAAGCTTTTTGCAGCTCAAGGCCTGCCTAATTAAACTAAAGAATATACAAATAGGCCTACCACCACAATCATGGTCTTTCAAGGAGTATATAGCTTCTAAGCTTTTTGCAGTTCAAGGCCTGCTTGATTAAACCAAAGAATATACAAATAGCCTACCACCACAATCATGGTCTTTCAAGGAGTATATAACTTCTAAGCTTTTTGCAGTTCAAGGCCTGCCTAATTAAACCAAAGGCTATACAAATAGGCCTACCACCACAATCATAGTCTTTCAAGGAGTTTATAACTTTTTGCAGTTCAAGGCCTGCTTGATTAAACCAAAGAGTATACAAATACCGCCACAATCAAAGTCTTTCAAGAAGTATATAACTTCGAAGCTTTTTGCAGCTCAAGGCCTGCCTAATTAAACCAAAGAATATACAAATAGGCCTACCACCACAATCATGGTCTTTCAAGGAGTATATAGCTTCTAAGCTTTTTGCAGTTCAAGGCCTGCTTGATTAAACCAAAGAATATACAAATAGGCCTACCACCACAATCATGGTCTTTCAAGGAGTATATAACTTCTAAGCTTTTTGCAGTTCAAGGCCTGCTTGATTAAACCAAAGTATATACAAATACCCTACCACCACAATCATGGTCTTTCAAGAAGTATATAACTTCTAAGCTTTTTGCAGTTCAAGGCCTGCCTAATTAAACCAAAGGCTATACAAATAGGCCTACCACCACAATCATAGTCTTTCAAGGAGTATATAACTTTTTGCAGTTCAAGGCCTGGTTGATTAAACCAAAGAGTATACAAATACCGCCACAATCAAAGTCTTTCAAGAAGTATATAACTTCTAAGCTTTTTGCAGCTCAAAGCCTGCCTAATTAAACCAAAGAATATACAAATAGGCCTACCACCACAATCATGGTCTTTCAAGGAGTATATAGCTTCTAAGCTTTTTGCAGTTCAAGGCCTGCTTGATTAAACCAAAGAATATACAAATAGCCTACCACCACAATCATGGTCTTTCAAGGATTATATAACTTCTAAGCTTTTTGCAGTTCAAGGACTGCTAGATTAAACCAAAGAATATACAAATAGGCCTACCACCACAATCAAAGTCTTTCAAGAAGTATATAACTTCTAAGCTTTTTGCAGCTCAAGGCCTGCCTAATTAAACCAAAGAATATACAAATAGGCCTACCACCACAATCATGGTCTTTCAAGGAGTATATAGCTTCTAAGCTTTTTGCAGTTCAAGGCCTGCTTGATTAAACCAAAGAATATACAAATAGCCTACCACCACAATCATGGTCTTTCAAGGATTATATAACTTCTAAGCTTTTTGCAGTTCAAGGCCTGCTAGATTAAACCAAAGAATATACAAATAGGCCTACCACCACAATCATAGTCTTTCAACGAGTATATAACTCTTTGCAGTTCAAGGCCTGCTTGATTAAACCAAAGAGTATGCAAATACCGCCACAATCAAAGTCTTTCAAGAAGTATATAACTTCTAAGCTTTTTGCAGCTCAAGGCCTGCCTAATTAAACCAAAGAATATACAAATAGGCCTACCACCACAATCATGGTCTTTCAAGGAGTATATAGCTTCTAAGCTTTTTGCAGTTCAAGGCCTGCTTGATTAAACCAAAGAATATACAAATAGCCTACCACCACAATCATGGTCTTTCAAGGAGTATATAACTTCTAAGCTTTTTGCAGTTCAATACCTGCCTAATTAATCCAAAGAATATACAAATAGGCCTACCACCACAATCATAGTCTTTCAAGGAGTATATAACTTCTACAATTTTCTCAGTTCAAGACCTGCTTGATTAAACCAAAGGCTATACAAATACCGCCACAATCATAGTCCTTCAAGTAGTAACTTTTAAGCTTTTTGCAGTTCAAGGCCTGCTTGATTAAACCATGGAATATACAAATACCGCTACAATCATTGTCTTTCAATGAGTTTTGCACGGCCCTTAAACATAACAATTCGTTTGCTAATGCCAATCGACGAATGTACTGTATTGGTGGAACACCAACGAGTTTAACCCTATATAGGGCATAACTATTTTTTAATGTGATTCTTACATATTAATTTATTTTATTTACTATAATAATATTGTTATTTTTTGTTTCTCTATTTTTAATGTGTATACTATGTATTTATTTTCAATTTTCAATTCATATTCTTATAGATTTAATATTGATATTTTTATTGAATTATTTAATTAACTAATTTCAAATTGATTTTTACAATTATTTTCATTCTTTATTTACAGTTATGTTTATTATTTAAAATTTTATATTTCTTTTATTATTGTAATTTTAATTTTTTATTTCTAGTTTTATATTTCATTTTTACACTTTAATTGTTAATGTAGTTAGTTTTAAATTGTTTAAAATGTTATCCACCACATTACGTCAAATAGATACGTATGTTTGTAGAAAATACTAGCACTTCGGCATGATCATTCTCGGAAATTTGGCTGAAAGATTCAACTATCAGCATTTTTGAAAGCATACACTGTCCTTATGACAGGTGGTTAATATAGAGACGGTATCCCATAAAGGGTTAATTACGATGATAAATCTAACGAGGCATTTACTTTACTTTACGCTACGTTGTGAACTCGGCCCTAAGTGCCACTGTTAAGTTGTATCGCCGTTTAAGTTAAACTTGTAACTCTAGTTAATTAATATTTATACAATGTCTGGGAATAGAAAAAGCCAAATATTTCTGAAAGGAAACTGGACTTTAACATTAACATGAACATAAGTGTTAATTTTCAAGCATTTGCACATTCCCAACGTGGCAAATTCAAACGAAATCAAATAAGAAACGAATATAAATAGGGGGTTTGGAAACTCGGGATCGTATATTTGCTTTAATTGATTTATAATTATGTCCGAGCGCCCCATATATTTTAAACTCAGCTCATCATCCCCCCTCCCCCCAGAAGCAAAACCTAGTCGCTCCACTGCATGGAGAGATGTATCAAACTAGTCAAAGGATTGATGAATCAAACATAACCGACAACAATAACAACATTGAAAATGTCAAGAATTGAGTTTTGAAATGTGTCGCTCTGTGCAATGTAGCCTAAGCTATTTATTCGTTAAAGATCCCCTTCTGGGCAAAATTCCGGCACCCTGGCGTCTCTAAAAGCCAGAGTAGTTAAAAGGGACGTAAAATCAATAACATTATTATTATTTATTTAATTATTTGTTTATGTATTTGTTTATTTACTTATTTATTTGATATTTGTTTATTTGTTTATTTGCTTACTTACTTATTTGTTTATTTATTTGTTTATTTACTTACTTACTTATTTGTTTATTTATTTGTTTATTTACTTACTTACTTATTTGTGTATTTATTTGTTTATTTACTTACTTATTTGTGTATTTATTTGTTTATTTACTTACTTACTTATTTGTGTATTTATTTGTTTATTTACTTACTTATTTGTGTATTTATTTGTTTATTTACTTACTTACTTACTTACTTATTTGTGTATTTATTTGTTTATTTACTTACTTATTTGTTTATTTATTTGTTTATTTACTTACTTACTTATTTGTTTATTTATTTGTTTATTTATTTACTTACTTATTTGTTTATTTATTTGTTTATTTACTTACTTACTTATTTGTTTATTTATTTGTTTATTTATTTACTTACTTATTTGTGTATTTATTTGTTTATTTACTTACTTATTTGTTTATTTATTTGTTTATTTACTTACTTACTTATTTGTGTATTTATTTGTTTATTTACTTACTTATTTGTGTATTTATTTGTTTATTTACTTACTTACTTACTTATTTGTGTATTTATTTGTTTATTTACTTACTTATTTTTGTATTTATTTGTTTATTTACTTACTTACTTATTTGTGTATTTATTTGTTTATTTACTTACTTATTTGTTTATTTATTTGTTTATTTACTTACTTACTTATTTGTTTATTTATTTGTTTATTTATTTACTTACTTATTTGTTTATTTATTTGTTTATTTCTTTACTTACTTATTTGTGTATTTATTTGTTTATTCACTTACTTACTTATTTGTTTATTTACTTACTTACTTATTTGTTTATTTATTTGTTTATTTACTTACTTACTTATTTGTTTATTTATTTGTTTATTTATTTACTTAGTTATTTGTGTATTTATTTGTTTATTTACTTACTTATTTGTTTATTTATTTGTTTATTTACTTACTTACTTATTTGTGTATTTATTTGTTTATTTACTTACTTATTTGTGTATTTATTTGTTTATTTACTTACTTACTTATTTGTGTATTTATTTGTTTATTTACTTACTTATTTGTGTATTTATTTGTTTATTTACTTACTTACTTATTTGTGTATTTATTTGTTTATTTACTTACTTATTTGTTTATTTATTTGTTTATTTACTTACTTACTTATTTGTTTATTTATTTGTTTATTTATTTACTTACTTATTTGTTTATTTATTTGTTTATTTATTTACTTACTTATTTGTGTATTTATTTGTTTATTTACTTACTTATTTGTTTATTTATTTGTTTATTTACTTACTTACTTATTTTTGTATTTATTTGTTTATTTACTTACTTATTTGTGTATTTATTTGTTTATTTACTTACTTACTTATTTGTGTATTTATTTGTTTATTTACTTACTTATTTGTGTATTTATTTGTTTATTTACTTACTTACTTATTTGTGTATTTATTTGTTTATTTACTTACTTATTTGTTTATTTATTTGTTTATTTACTTACTTACTTATTTGTGTATTTATTTGTTTATTTACTTACTTATTTGTGTATTTATTTGTTTATTTACTTACTTACTTATTTGTGTATTTATTTGTTTATTTACTTACTTATTTGTGTATTTATTTGTTTATTTACTTACTTATTTGTTTATTTATTTGTTTATTTACTTACTTACTTATTTGTGTATTTATTTGTTTATTTACTTACTTATTTGTTTATTTACTTACTTATTTGTGTATTTATTTGTTTATTTACTTACTTACTTATTTGTGTATTTATTTGTTTATTTACTTACTTATTTGTTTATTTATTTGTTTATTTACTTACTTATTTGTGTATTTATTTGTTTATTTACTTACTTACTTATTTGTTTATTTATTTGTTTATTTACTTACTTACTTATTTGTTTATTTATTTGTTTATTTACTTACTTATTTGTTTATTTATTTGTTTATTTACTTACTTACTTATTTGTTTATTTATTTATTTGTTTATTTACTTACTTACTTATTTGTGTATTTATTTGTTTATTTACTTACTTATTTGTGTATTTATTTGTTTATTTACTTACTTACTTATTTGTTTATTTATTTATTTGTTTATTTACTTATTTATTTGTTTATTTACTTACTTATTTGTGTATTTATTTGTTTATTTACTTACTTACTTATTTGTGTATTTATTTGTTTATTTACTTACTTATTTGTGTATTTATTTGTTTATTTACTTACTTACTTATTTGTTTATTTATTTATTTGTTTATCTACTTACTTATTTGTGTATTTATTTGTTTATTTACTTACTTATTTGTGTATTTATTTGTTTATTTACTTACTTATTTGTTTATGTATTTGTTTATTTACTTATTTATTTGGTATTTGTTTATTTGTTTATTTGCTTATTTGTTTATTTACTTATTTATTTGTTTATTTACTTGTTTACTTATTTTTTATTTATTTGTTTATTTACTTATTTATTTGTTTATTTAATTTTTGTTTATTTGTTTGTTTAGTTATTTATTTGTTTATTTATTTACTTATTAATTTGTTTATTTGTTATTTATTTATTTATTTATTGAGTGGCGAAGTCAGGGTTCTCTAAGCACATATTGTGTTTGTGTATATTATTTTAACAAAAAGAAACATGGAATCATTGGAAGTAAATTGCACTAAATTAGAGTTTGCACAAACAAAATACAAATTTACATTAATAACTATTTCAATATGGAAACACAATTACACACAGCACTCATCAGGTGGTCGTGGCACTGTTCCACAGTCTTGAACCCGTGACCACAAATTATTTGTTCAAGCAGGAAGTTCGATGCAGGGAGGATCCAGAATGCGTATTGTTACTTAGGTCAGTAACTTCTAGATAAGAATTGCGTTATGTAGTTCCTGCGTTTGTCGGGTTCTAACCATTTGAGTGTCGGATAATAGGGACTAAATGCTCATCATACCTCAAGTTATAGATGAATCGGGCGGCTTCGGTGGCGTAGTGGGTAGCATGCTGAGCTTCTATGCCCAAGGTCATGTGTTCAAACACGGCCGAAATCGTCGAATTTGTAAGAGCGTTAAAAATCCCTCAGTTTGGCTTCCTTCGGAGGGGAAGTAAAGCCAGCGGTCCCATGTCATAGAATTATGGCATGAAAATGAACCTTCCACTAACTACACTTGTGTGAAGCCAAAATTTGTAGGTTAGAATTGATAACGCCATATTAGTTCCAACGTTCGCCGCCAGGTGCTGACTGCGATGCCATCTAGCAGCCAAGTCCACAAGCTAGGTGTCGTGGACAGTAGCATTTGGTAGCAAAAGTAGGAACTACTTCAAATTATTGTCTGCGGTCCTTACTTGAATTAAAACAGTTAAAACACCGTAATACAGACATCACAATTAACACCGGTTATCAAACAGATTCTACACACACCCAAAGTACACGGGGCTACATGACCACGTTGTCGCAGCCCCTAAACTAAGGAACCAACCAACCAACCATAGATGAATCGTTTCTAACATTATTCCTTGTTGTTCGCACGGTCCACATGCTGGCAGCTCAAGTTGTGCTGTATTATGAGATACTGTGTACTTCATTTGCACTGGTCACAAACGTATGAAGACTTACTTTGTGCGGATACACCACTATGCACATAAATTGTACTGGCCAAGAAGGAACAGTCCGTTTATATCACGTGCTAATGATGTTGAGTGGTGCCCATCACAGTGAACTGCTGAATTCCAGAATTGTTGACATAAATGAAACAAAAATATCTAGTCTAACATAATTTGTACCTGTTGATTCTGATTTGATGAGTTGAAATATACATAAACTAAATGGCAAAGAGTTTTTGAGAAACACTGATTTTTTCTCTTCTAGATAGCAGTTTTCTAATGTGTGCCTGTCTGTCTGTCTGTCCTTCTGTCTGTATGTGTCGTGTGTGTCAACTCCTAAAGGGCTGCAGCTATCGAAACCAAATTTAGTAACAGTAAAGATCTATACCTTAATATCTCCCGGCCATATTTGAAATTGACGTCAGTGCTACCAAGAGCTGAAAAATCGCATTTGTAATTTGAGCTCTATGTTATGCATGCGAACTATTCCAAAATTATCTTACATATAGATAATAACATTCCAGATTTATTTTTCAGAAGTCCATACATGCTAGTATTGCCAACATGATTCTAAGCCCGCCAATAGGTCCAATTTCTAAATGCATGTAACTTCTATACTATCGATTGTATTTTAACCAAATTTCGTAAGTTATGTACTATGTGTACCACAACAGATATGACTGTGCGTATTCTAGAGAGCCACCAGGGCTGCCAACTGTTAATAAATGCTCTCTCTATGTTTTAACCCTTACATCAATATAACGGTATCAGTAAGTATGCAAGCCAACAGCTCTATCTTTAATTTGAAAAGTAGGCTCTTTAGTTCGTCACGGAACTACTTGTTTCTTGTACACTTGTAGTTTTGTTCTTCTCTTTGTATTCATCAAGGAAAGCTTTTCAGTCGGTCAACACAGATTGTGCCCAAATACATTAAGTGTGAAAAAAAGGATTTATGTATTCATTATAGAAAGTTATAAGTCCCTCGGAACAAATTGGCTCGTGAGTTAGAAACTGAAGCTGGCCACCAGGCCTACCTCAAGTTTAATGACAGCTTACAATGCAGAAGAGGGTTGGGATGGGGCGAGAGGGGGCGGAAGAAGAAAGGCTGCTTCTTGTGACAGATTTATAGCAGAGAGGTACAGTCAGCCAGTTGTTCTCAACGTCTACTTATTTACCAGTCACATAAAAGAAGTGATATGAACGGTGAATATTATATTTTTTGGTCAAAAGAAAAGTTGACCCTAATTTGGAACGAAACTCAGTGTTTGTTATTGACAACGCATCGTACCACAACACGCAGAAAGAATGGTTGATTATTAACAGTACAGTGCTGAACTACAATATATAGTCATGGTTGTTATAGTGTGTGTGAGTGAGTGACAGTTGCTGCGTGAACAGAGTGTACTTCTGACAACTGACGGGTGACGCAGCGGACAGCATCCAGCAGGTTGAGAAAAGCAGACTCTCTCTTCAGCTTCCTACTAGATTTTCCCAAGGGTCAATTAGTTCTGAGGTAGTTATAGCTTATATCACAAAGTGGAAGCAAGTTTGACCTTTAAGTTGCGTACATCTTTCTGCAAATATTTGTTGCATGTTCTGACCAGTTTAGAGTTTAGTTAGTTAGATATTGTTGTTTTAAGGGGCGAAACTACGAGATCATCTGGCCCTAGTTTAGAGTTGACTGTTACTGTAGTTGTGTCTGCTTTTGTCATAAGTTCTGTGAAATAGCTCTCTGTTGGTAACGCGCAGTTCTTCCCGACCTATCGGAGATGAAAGAGACATTACTTGTAGGAAGTATCAATAGCAGGACCTGTTTTGACGTCACAACCGGAAATGGACCGCCCAGGGGCCAGACGGACTCCCCGTGGTCTCTCAGCAAACAACCTGTGTCGCGGGGAAGAGGAGGGCGGACAGAATCGTTAGCCACTTGATCCTGTCTCGGGAACTGGTTTGCTTTAATCTTGTGATTCTTATCGCACAGGTTCAGTGCCTTCCCGTCACGAGGAAGGGATACAAAGCTTATTTGATAAAATGTTTTTCTAGATAAAACTTCCCTATATTTCTGCACTTTTGAAAATACAAAGCTGACATTTTTAGATGTATTTTTAGCCTATTTTCATTTACGAAAAAAAATAAAAATAAATAAATAAATAGGCTTATGAGATCACCACTCGTCCGTGTGTGTGTCCACCCCTAATAAGTTCTAAACGACTGAAGCGATTTCAATGACACTCGGTAAGGTCATGGTACTATTTTGGCCGACCCCAACCGCACCCTTCAAATTTTGTTGTGTGTCACCAATCCAACATGGCGGATGTGCGAAATATTTCATCGGCATTCAATATCTCCGAAACTATTGCTCATATCATCCTGAAATTTCGTACGGTGATAAAGGACACTACTAGAAGTTTACCTATGAAACTTTCAAAAACCTGTTAACTACAAAGCGAACATGGCGGCCAAGCAAATTTGAAACATTGAATTAGACTTTTCTCGCGATTTAAGCATCCACGCAATGAAACTTGGTAGGCCTACAGCAAATGTTTGTTCACATTGTAAAGCACAGGCATCTGATTAGAGTTCAATTGTTTACATAACCTCAACATGGCTGCTGTGAGAAATTTTAAAATTAAGTTTGTATTTCTTGTGTATTAATCATTCGATTGAAGTGAACGTTTGAATAATGAACCTATGCAGTGATCGTCATCTAATAGTACATAACTCTATGGCCTACACATATAAAAATCCAGCATGGCGACCACCCGAAATATGTTGATGGTTCTCAATATCTACTAATCTATGACAGCAATTAAACTGAAATTTTGTATTCTGATATAAGCCATTAACATGAGTAGAATATATTAAGCTGGCTGTTTAGTTCTTCACGGAACTACTTGTTATTTTAACAAGTCTGTTTATCAAAATTTACTTCAGTTTAGTTTTGCCAGATGGAAATGTTGATGAAAGTGCTCTTAAAATTATTCAATTTCTAAATAGATTCATAAGAAAGGAGGTAGTGCACAGTTCGCTACTCCTGTGGGGGTCCGGGCGCGGAACACACACACATACACACACAAGCCGACAAATGAGTCGTCTAGTATCAAAACCGGCCAAGTCACTGAAGGCATATTTTTCAGTATGGATGAAAAACCTCATGAGACAAAGCAATGGTGGTCACAAAAGATTTTATTGCATAGTTATATCCGTAATGGTTTAATAATTAAGTTCTGCTATTTTGAGAAATCTGCTTCATAATGAACCCATCTTTTTTGCTAATATTAATTTTGACTTGGGCGTTTTTGTTGCAATTTGGTATAATTTTAGTCTTTTTTTTTGTAAAACTTTTCTTTTTAAATTCCAAACTCCAGTGAAAAAAAGACAATTAAATTAAATTAAATTGACGTTTTAATTACCTGTCTTTATTGCACTAAAACGAAAGCATTCTGCTTAAATTGGATTGTAGCCTAATATATGAAGATGAATATCAGAAAGCTGAGGAGAATACAAAATAGGTATTATATAATTAAAAGTTAGCCTAGTAGTTCACTAGATCTTGAACACAGTAAAAGAAAATGAGTCACTTTTGTTAATAGAATCATTATGAATATAGGAACAATATACACGTCACACTACACAATAATGACAAAATACGAGCACACAGGAAATACGATTGCTTTCGCGCCAATGCGGTAAGAAGCCCGCGAATACGGAAGTCAGTGTTGCAAACGAACAAAATACAAATTATTATGACTTCGAAGAGTATACAATATAAGGAACAATGCTGCCTACTGATATCACATTCTTGCGTAATCTAACAACGCTGGATTCCAGACAATAATGCTGCGACATGAAGATTGCTATTCGTTCTTTGGCATGGCCGGTTATGAAAGCACTACCTGCATGACTTGGCCCATTTTGTTGCACAACCAAGAATTCAGTGCTCTGTAACATGAAGACATGGACGATTTTGAAGCATATTCTTGTTTCGCCTGATAGTGCTGTACTTCTACTTCAAATTGATAACCATAACTCATTTTCGTAAAATTTGTGACTTGGCCGGTAAAGGTGATCTCATAAGTCTATTTTTTTTTCATAAATGAAAATAGGCTAAAAATGTCTTCCAAGACATGATTCTTTTATAATATGATCTCTGTTCCAAGTAATTTTGCAATTCCTCGCTTGTTTGTTTCTTGATTTAACCCTACTGACTGAATTATTTTAATTATTATTATTATTATCATTACCTCGCGTGCCGGAAAGCACGGGTGCTGATGCTCACTTGTCGTGATGACGGAAGCACTTGGCTCCGCCTGGTGACGATTAAGGAAACCGTGCGTGCGCTACTTAATAACAGTCCGCCGCGTTATATTTCCATCTTGACAAGAAACACCGACTGAGCATTGTGACGCACGAGGCGAGGAAATTACTCCCACTGCTGCCAACTTCTTCACCCGATATAATGTGCTAGGCACAGCTTTAAGTAGAGTAAGGTCGGGTGATGCAGGAAGTCTCTTAGTTACATTCATCAGAGCAGTGCGTGACTACACAGGACTAGGATATTATTATTATTATTATTATTTTTATTATTATTGCCTTTCTTCGGCTTTTCCCAATTAATTGGGGTCGCCGGAGCCAACCAGGCTAATTTTGGTGTTGGCCGGGGATTGAAGGCCGGATGCCCTTCCTGACGCCACGAGACTTTTCAGTTGAAAATTCCACTCCGCTGTCACCGGTAGTCGAACCCCGGCCGTCCGGGCGAAAGACGAGCAGCTAAGACACTGCGCCATCACGCTCCCCATTATTATTATTATTATTATTATTATTATTATTATTATTATTATTATTATTATTATTATTATTATTATTATTATTTATTGTTTGACATCATTATCACGGCAAATACCGGCTACATTTTATGTTACAGCCTAGTTCGGCCTTAGCAAGGAACCATCTGTACTGAGGTAATTTTCTAGATTACACTGTTCAGAGACTCATACATCCATACATCCGCAGTCTTCACGAGTCTCCTTCATTTATAGGACGAGCAAAATTTCCATCTGAATCATCGAGCCTTGCTGAGTATTCGGCCAGGGCATTGTCACCAAGGAACTTCCCAACAATATGACAGGTGTTAAACAGAACTGCCTTCTGTAGTTCAATATATATCTGCGGATGCAGATTCAATATTGATAGACTACTGTGGAGAGTTTTGGGTATAACACCAGTACACGATACAATTATTGGGATGATAGTCACCGACTAAGTTTCCACATCTGCTTTATCTCAATTGCCAGCTCTGTGTACTTAGATATGTTAGTAGCAGCTGTTGTTTGGATGTTTTGAGTGTTGGGACATGCGATATCTATCAGTAATGCCTCTCGGTGTTTTTTATTGATGATAATGATATCTGGCCGGTTGTTACTGACTGCAACATCTGTCACAACTCCTCTGTCCCAGTAGAGCTTGTGTGTGGCATTTTCGAGTACTGCGGATGGTGCGAATTTCCAATAGGGGACGGAGCTTTGAAGAAGTTTGTTCCTCAAGGCCAGTTTCTGGTGGATAATGTTGCCAACTTGATCGTGTCGATGATTGTAGTCAGTGTTGGCAAGGTGGGAACAACCTGATATAATGTGTTGAATGGCCTCACTACATTTGCCACAGCGGCGACACTTCTCACTCTCAGTTGCTGGATCTTTGATGATAAATTTCTGGTTGTTTCGAGTAGGAAAAACTTGGTCTTGGATAGCTACAACAAATCCCTCTGTTTCCGGAAAAAGGACCGAGTGGGTCAGCCATGCGTGCGACGCTAACTTGTCGATGTGAGGCTGGTCCAACTCATGTGGAAACTTCCCATGAAGCGTCTTCTGTTTCCAATCCCCGATCTTGTATTCAGTAGTTTTAATTTCGTTTACTGGTGAATCTAAAGATGACAGATGGAGCGGTGTGTAATTATCATCAGCTGAAGATACAGTGCGATGGAGAGGGGATGTTTCTCCCTTGTTGTGGAATAATGCACGCAGAGTTGTTTCTTGTTTTGTATGAAGATTCATGATGTCTATTACTATTATTATTATTGTTATTATTTTATAGAGTACATATAACACATTGCTGATATATCACAACATAACTATACGGGCTTTAGGGAACCAAAGTATAGTTACTGAAACAGCCACATCTAAGCTGGAAAGTCGCTACCCATGAACTTCCAGACGATTCGGGTTGTAGAGAGAACTACTGCCTTCTGCATTAGTTTGTACAGGCCCAGTTCTTTAAGGCCTTGGAGCAAGGTAATTGGGATCATGCCCATACTTGAGACAATGATAGGTATGGTCTTCACTCGTTCGACATGCCATTGTCTTTTGATAGGACCGACCAACTCGCTGTATTTGCTGATCTTTTCTATTCTTGTTGTTAGGAATCGCAACATCAATCAAGGTAGTTTGCTTGATTTTCTTGCTGACAACCACCATATGATTACTATTATTATTGCTATTATTGTTATGAAAAGATCGTAGAAATAAGATTAGGCAACTCCTGCGACCAACTAAGGACAGTTTGCCTAAATTGCAACAACCGGGTATCTACAGAGTTCCCTGTACTTGTGGCAAGGTTTACATCGAGCAGACTTCGAGAGCAATATGCACTCGCATTAAGGAACATAATAGATGTATCAGGCTCCTTCAGCCTGATAAATCAGCTGTTGCTGATCATGCATTAACACCTGGCCATGATGTCATGTTCCAAGGAGTGGATGTTCTTGCCCGTATAAAGCAATATCGTCCCAGAATCATCAGGGAGGCGGTTGAAATACGTAAACACCCAGATAATTTCAACCGCGACACCGGCTACAATCTCAGTGATTCCTGGCTACCTATTATCAGAACCCTGAGAAAGTAATACACTGCTGCTTTTAGTTGTCCCTAACAATAATGGCGTCCATCTTTGGGCACCTATTATATGTTCTTTGTTGCTTTCTCTTAGCAATCTTTTCTCGTATTTCAGATTATTCCTGACGTAGAAAGACATGGTTTCTTTCGAAACGCGTCGAATTTTATTATAATAATACACGGCATAAGCTCAAGATTCAACATTATGGATAGTATAACGGGCCGTGAAAGTCTAAATGATAAAATAAATATACTTGTATCAACAAAATCCACCATAACTGAAACATTTTGGTGACGCTGTTGGAAGAAGGTTTGCGTGTATTAACGGTTGTGGTAAAGAGTAATGTTCACACAGTCCGACACTACAGCTGGTGGGGTCATATCCTGTGGACCCGAGATTGACTCTCGGCCAGGCAGGTGCTGGCTCAAGATTTCCTTCCGGGATGAACCGGAAGTGCGTGTCCAGGTGTCACACTGTGTGGGCAGCTCTGCCGTGAAGCATGTGTGCTTGGCGTACAGGGGACTTAGATTGGCGACCTCGGGAACCCAGCTGAGTCCAGCTTTGCTTCCACGTTCGTCTCTTGCATCCTTCATGTCGTCCTTCCTTGGCCAACTCATGTTCTCTTCGTATCCCAACGGAAACCGAGCTCTTTCATTTTACTGTCTTATGTATGCATCGATGCAAGAGATGAAATGTTAATATCCCATCATCTTGAAATGGATAACCCTATATAGGGCAGACTATTTTTTTCTAATTTTTATTTCAATTGTTTTTATTTGAATTTTCATTTTAGCTCAATTTTTTTAAATTAATTTTAATTTCAATTTTGATTATAGTTATTATTCAATATTATTAATTTTATTTAAATACATTTTAAAATTATCTTTATTTATTATTTTTAATTTTATAATTTTTATAATCTTAATTTTATTTTAATTTGTATATTTATGTTTTATTTTAATCTATGTTCAACCCTGACTAGTATATGTCAGAAAACTGTATCATAATGATGGTCAGTATAACACAATTTTTCATTATGAAACAGTTTCTCCCACCAATCAGAGCTCAAGAAACAGTTGTTTGACCAATTAGATAAGAATAGCATCGCACCTGCGCTGAGTTCCAAGGCCTTCTAATTTGAATTTCACTGCCTGGCCTAGTGTCATAGTAGGGTAATCGAGGATGCCATGGTCAAATACAAGGCATTCTCTGCGTCTCATGCGCTCTGTTCAGCACATAAAACTGGCAAAATCTCGACAGATATTTATGAATATTTCTGTTCGAACATAAAATAGTTATAATAATTATCGTCGAACATAAACAGTCGAATGCAACTCGCCTTTAATGGTAATTAAGATACTCGTATGGAAATTATAAAACTCGCATACGCTCGTTTTATAAACATACTCGTGTCTTAATCATTGCCATTATAGGCTCGTTGCATAATGTACTATTGTATATTTATGTTTTATTGTTTAATTTTAATATTTGTGATTATATTTACTAGTTGACATTTTATCCAGCACCATAAAACTAGACAGATATAATATTTGCCTTTCAGAAATATTACATGTAACTTACAAGAAATGTTGTTGTAATTAGACTGAAAATTTCAACTATTAGCACCTTTGATAATAGTCTATAAACTCTCTTTATAGTAGATGGTTAAGATATAGACTACTATCCTATAAAGTTTTAAAACTAGTGGATTCCTAGCATAAATCATCATCTTCCTTCCAAGTGTCATGTTACGGTCTTGAGTTTTCTTGCCCTCGCATCATCGGACGTCCTACAGATCTAGTTCCTTTGTGTTGGTAGCGTAATATCTCCTTTGGCAGTCTTCCAGAATCCATTCTTTGCACGTGACGTTACCAGTTTTTCTGGTAATAATAGATGTAAGTGATGACAGTTACGACTTCAATTTCTTGAGCACATCTTCATTTCGCTTATGATCCCACGTTCGTCGCAAGAATTTCATTTTAGAAGCTGTAAGTCGAGATATGCCTCGCTGCCGTAGCAAGTGGTTGGTCTGGCCAAGTGTTATAAGGATGTAAGCAAGTAGCCTATGTTTCATGATGTGATTTATAATTACTATTGTTCTAGTGTGCTTGGATATTTCTGCAGATATATCCGCCTCCCCTTGGAAAGATAATTTGTATCCTAGATAATTGAATTCATTTACTCTATTTAACATTTTATCTAAACAGATTTTTCATGGGATTGGATTCTTTTCTTTAAAAGCAACATCATCAGCGAACAATATGGCATCTATATGATTTAGATATCTGCTGACTGGTATAGCCCCACCTCCATTCCTGAATTAATTTGTTCATATAAATTACGAACAACAAAGGTGATTGGTTTCCATTCGGTCTGATGCTTACAGCAATAAGGTAGTCACGGCACAAGTTGTAAATAGGCTTTTATCTATCAGATGTGTTTTTATAACAGCTACTGAAATTCGGTTGGTTGGTTCCTCAGTTTAGGGGCTGAGACAACGCGGTCATGTAGCACCATGCACTTGTCTGATAACCGGTGTTAATTGTGATGGCTGTATTAGTGTGTGTTATCTGTTTTTAATTCAAGTAAGGACTGCTGACTTCCAATATTTCATGTAGTTCCAACATTTGCTACCAAACGCCACCGACAACGACCAATTAGTTGTGAACTTGGTTAGACTAGTAGATGCCACCGTAGTCGGCTCCTGGCGACGAACGTTGCAACTTAGGAGCGTTAGTTTAATCTAACCTATAATTTTATTTAGCTTCACACGAGTGTAATTAGTGGAAGGTCCTTTATCATGCCATAAATCCATGACATGGGACCGCCGGCTTTACTTCCCCTCCGAAAGAAGGCATACTGAGGGATTTTTAACGCTCTTAAAATCCGACGACTTCGGCCGGGTTTGAACCCGCGATCTTGGGCATGGAAGCTCAGCATGCTATCAACTACGCCACCGAAGCCGCCCTACTCAAATTCAAAGAATTTATCTCCAGAGCAATAATTTGGACAGATTTTATTTGGGTACATCACAAAGCTGTTGTCTGAGCAGCCTCTAGACAGACAATATTTGAAGAAATAGGCTTATGAAATCACCATTTGTCAGTGTGTGTGTGTGTCCCTCCAAATTACATCTAAACGGTTGGAGCGATTTCAATGAAACTCGGTAGGGTCATAGTACTATTCTGTCCGACTCCGATCGTGTCCTTCAAATCCTTTTACGTCTTACCAATCCAATATGGCAGGCTGTGCTAAATATTTCACCGGCATTCTATATCTCCCAAACAATTCCTGATATCACCCTGAATTTTTTACGGTGATAAAGGGCGCTACTAGACGTTCACCTGTGTGACATTTAAACAGATTTTTCTTGCGATTTAACCATCAGAACGCAGCGAAACTTGGTACAGAAAATGTTCATACACATTGTAATGCACTGCCATTTAATTTAGTTCAATTGTTCACATAACCTCAAGATGACGGCTGAGTGAAATTTGAAAAGTATGTTTTTATTTCTCGTGTATTAATCATGCGATCAAAGTGAACGTTTGAGTAATGAACCTATGCAAAAATCGTAATCTATTAGTACATAACTCTATGGCCTAGCCTACATATACCAAAATCAAACATGCGACCATCCGACATATTTAGACGGTCCTCAATATCTATTAATCTCTGTTAGCAAATCAAACTGAAATTTTGTATGTTGATAGAAGCTATGAACATAAGTTCACCTATGGAACTTTCAATAACCTGGTGAGCACAAATCCAACATGGCGGCGACGCAAAATATAAATATTTAAATGGACGTTTCTCGCGATTTAACCATCCGAGTGCAGTGAAGCTTGATACGGTAAATGCTTATACAAATGTTAATCCACTGCCATCTAATTTATTTCAATTGTTTTCATAACCACAAGATGGCAGCTGTGCGAAATATTAAAATCTCGTTTTCACTTCTTGGGTCCTAATCATGCGATTGAAGTTTGAATACTACACGTATACAATAATCTTCATGTAATAGTACATAACTCTAAGATCTACATACAGTATATAAAAATCCAACATGGCAACCATCCGAAATACTTCATCGGTTCTCAATATCTACGAATATATAACAAAAGACGGAGTATCTGGAGTTAAACCCAAGTGACGGTACCATTCAAGTCGCTGGACAAAATCTAGTCAAGGCAGAATGCTTCAGGTACTTTGAATCTCGTTTGTAGAGTGATGGCAACTTCAATGATGAAGTAAGAGCCAGGGTAAACGCAAGCTGGTTGCGGTGGAAGGAGGTCACGGGTGTGCTTTGCGACAAGAAAATACCACTTCGTCTCAAATCGAAGATACATCGGACAGTGGTACGGCCAGTTGCGCTGTGTGGAGTTGAATGTCGACCATCCGACAAAATTTCAGAACGTCTCCTGCACGCCATGGTAATGAGAATGCTTCGTTGGACAATGGGCATCTCCCTTATTGACCATGTCAGAAACGACACAATTCGGGAGCAAATAGGTGTCGCCCCAATTGTGGACAAAATGAGAGAGAAACGGCTGCGTGCAGCGCCTGATACTATTACTAACTCTGTCCTTCATTTTGAGGTTGAAGGCCTACGCCCCAGAGGACGACCGAAGCAGCGTTGGCAAGACACAATAAATGGTGACTTAACAAGAAGTTCCGTGACGAACTAAAAAGCCTACTTTTCTTAAAATTTAAGATTCCTGCCAATGATTAATCTATATGGATCTACCTAGAATAATGACGAAATTAAGTTGGTAATATCGAAATTTTTAAATAGTTCGAAATACTGTATACCTGGCATAATGTAGCCTAATAGAGAACTACAGTTGGCAGCCCTGGAGACTGAATATATGCTTAGTACCATCTCTTAAGGTACAGAATACAAATTTTGGTTTAAGTCCAATTGATAGCATGCAGTTAAACATTGGATCTAACAGCGCGCGTAAAATCGTGTTGGCAACAATGACATACATGTATTGGTCAGAAATAATCTGAAATAATCTGATCTATTGTTGTGTCAATTTTGAATGAAATCCATTAGTTAGTATAGAAGTTACATGTATTTAAAGTTGGACCTCTCAGCAGGCTTAGTTAGAATCGTGTTGGCAGCACTGACGTATATTAGTTACCGGTACTCCAAATCAATCTAGAATGCCAAGTACTATACGTGTGCAAAGTTTAGAGCTATTAGCTTGCATACTTTCTGATATATTGATATTAGGGTAACAAAAATAGAGACAGCATTTATTAACAGTTGGCAGCACTGATTGCTCTTAAGAATAGGCATAGTCATATATGTTATGGTACACATAGCACATACGAAATTTGTTTGAAATCCAAATGATAGTATAGGCCTAGAAGTTACATGTATTTAAAGTTGGACGTCTCAGCATGCTTAGAATAATGTTGGTAGTACTGATGTATATAAGTTACTCCACATTAATATAGAATGTCAGGTACTATACGTGTGCATAGTTTAAAGCTGCCGGCTTGCATACTTCCTGATATACGGGTATTTGGATAAAAAAAATTGAGAGCATTTAATAACAGTTGGCAGCCCTGGAGGCTTTTAAGAATACGCTCAGTCATATCTGTTTATGTACACATAGCACATACGAAATTTGGTTGAATTCCAATTGATAGTGTAGAAGTTATATGAATTTACAAATTGGACTTATCAGCAGGCTTATAATCATTTTGGCAACACTGCCATGTATGGCCTCCTGGAAATTAAACTGCAATATTATTATCTATACGTGTGCCAATTTTGAAATAGCTCCCATTCATACCTTCCAAGATATCCAACATGGAGCTCAAATTTCAATTGCGATTTTTCCGCAGTTGGTAGCACTAACATCATTTTCAAATATGGCCGTGAGATATTCAGGTATAGATCTTTACACCTACCAAATTTTGTTTCGATTGCTCCAGCCGTTTAGGAGTTGATAGGGGGACACACACACACAGCCCGACAGACAGACAGACAGAAGGACAGACAGACAGACAGACAGACAGACCGACAGACAGACAGACACACATTTGCCCGATCTCATAAGTCTACTTTTTCCTCATTTTTGCAAAATGTGAAAAGTAGGCTAAAAATTACCGGCCTAAATCCAGCTGACGCACGAAACTGGACAAAATGGAGGTCAATGACCAAAAAAGCGGACCCTGCACCAGCGGGACAACGCTAGGAAGAAGAAGAAGAAGAAGAAGAAGAAGAAGAAGAAGAAGAAGAATCAAACTGAAATTTTGATTGTTGATAGAGGCAATTAACATAAGTAGGATATATGAAAATAGGCTGTATAGTCTAGTTGTTCACGGAACTACTTGTTCAATGTTGCCTTAGTAATCGAAAATTAATGTGGTCAGTTGATCCTAATCCTGGATCTTTTAACATGCGATTAATAACTACACTTGGATGACCAGTTTCGATCATCAAGCCATCATCATCAGAAGCTTTATACATAGGCTATTAAATCTGTATCTCCGAAGGTGGATCAAGAAGTTAGTTGCACTAACGCGCTGCAGCAGCGCGCTGTGTCGCAAACGTGAGCACAGCGGAGAAAGGGACAGACACTGCCCACACATCTGTTAGGCAGGTTGCTGTGGTGTCTCGTCTTGTATGGTGTGAATAGCGGCCAAATGCAATGGCGCGTCGATTGGATGTTCACTCCAAATATCAGGTGCGTGCAACAATCCGATTCCTATGGGCCAAAATAAAGAATTGCACGATTAAAGAGAAGCGCCGGGGGAAATTGAGTGCCGGTGTGATTTTGTCGCACGATAACGCAACACCTCACAAGGCCCGCCAAACGAGCGAACTGCTGCAGCGTTTCAAGTGGGAGGTCTGGCAAAATCCACCCTACAGTCCCGACCTAGCACCGTGTGACTTTCATCTGTTCGGTAAGCTCAAAACGGAGTTCGGTGGTCGACGTTTCCAAACAGATGAGGAGGTGAAGGCCGCTGTCTCCATGTGGTTGCAGGAAACTGGAGTAACTTTCTATGCATCCGGCATCGACAAGTTAGTTGTGCGTTCGCAGAAATGTTTGGAGTCTCTTGGAAACTATGTGGAAAAGTGTCGTTACATTGTATGTCGTTATAGGCGTGTTGCTGTTGTATAGGTGGTGCAATAAATGGCCATAACTGGGAAGTGCAACTTATTTTTAGCCTATTTTCATTTTATGAAAAAATAGGCTTATGAGATAACCTTTTGTCCGTCCGTGTGTGTGTGTGTGTGTGTGTGTCCCTCTAATACCTTCTAAACGGCTGGAGCGATTACAATGAAACTCGGTAAGATCATAGCACAATTCTGGTCGACCCCGACCGTGCCCTTCAAATTTTATTGTGTCACACCAATCCAACATGGCGGCTGTGCGAAATATTTCACCAGCATTCAGTATCTCCGAAATTATTACCTAAATCGCCCTGAAATTGTGTACGGTGATAAAGGGCACTACTAGAAGTTCACCTATGAGTCTTTCAAAAATATGGTGACTACAAAACCAACATGGCGGGCAAGCGAATTTGAGACTTTTAAATACACATTTCTCGCCATTTAACAATCCAAACGTAATGAAAATTGGTACAGCAAATGTATATACACATTGTAATGCACTGGAGTCTAATTAAGTTCAATTGTTTAGATAACCTCAAAATGGCGGCTGTGCGAATTATTTCACTGACATTCTATATCTCCGAAACTATTACAGATATCAACCTGAAATTTTGTACGATGATAAAGGGCACTGATACAAAATTATCTATGTAACTTTCATAAACCTGTAAAGTATAAACCGAACATGGCGGCCAAGCGAAGTTGAAAAATTTTAATAGACTTTTCTCGTGATTTAACTCTCTGAGCACAGTGAAATATGGTACAGTAAATGATTATACATTTTGTAATGCACTGGCATCTAATTTAGTTCAACTGTTCACATAACCTCAAGATGGCGGCTGTGCGAAATTTTAAAATTAATTTTTTTATTTCTTGTGTCTTAATCATGCGATCGCAGTGAAAGTTTGAAAAATGAAACTAGGCAATAATTGTCCTTGAATGGTACATAACACTATGGCCTATACATATAAAATCCAAAATGGCGAGCATACGAAATATTTGGACGGTTCTCAATATCTACGAATCTATCACAACCTTCAAACTGAAATTTTGTACGTTGATAGAGGCAATTAACATGAGTAGGATATATGAAAATAGGCTGTATAATTCTTCACGGAACTACTTGTTTGATCTGCCCTCGTACAAGTACGGGTCATACTATTTACAATATATACACTTATTTAGTTGCAGTATTAGTTAAACCAGCACAACTAGTAGAGATTTATATGTGATTTTTTGTCAAGATAATTTGCTTGCCTAGTGTGAATATGCGATTGTTGTCAGGTTAGCGTGGGTTGTAAACTTAGCTGCTTGAATAGTTTGCGGTCCGGTTGCGAACAGCTCTTCTCGTCACTTCCTGTACTTCAGCAGTGTTCTGCTTGCCACGGTGGGTGAGTGGTTAACGTGTCGGTCTACTAACCCCAAGCTTGCAGGTTCGCTCCTGGCCATGGAAAGTGATTTTTGAAAGGCGACTAAAATCACGACACGCATGTCATACGTTGTTGGCATGTTAAAGAACCCATTTGAATTCAGTAGGCCATGTTCATAATGGTAAAATTTGTCTCGGGTTTTTTCGCTAAGACAAAGTTCCTCCTTTCTCTAATAGAAAGCGCTATAGTGTCAAGGAGCTTAGGTATCTAACCACCTTGACCTTCATAGAGCTCCTAGGAACAAGAAAATTCGACATGCACGCTGCCCTCTGGGAGTCATATAACAAAGCTTGCACCCGGCACCCGAGGCCGTACGATATTATTATTATTATTATTATTATTATTATTATTATTATTATTATTAGCAGTGTCGTCAACCAGATCCACTTCACACGCGTGCAACTTTGATAACTGGGGGCAGATCACAAGTCAAAAACATTGAATGAAAAATCCCCAGAAACATCTTAGGACCATAATATGTGAAAGAGGCTTGGATGAAAAAGAATCCACATGAAATCTATCAAAGTATTAAATAAAATCCCAGATGATACGAAAATTGGAACAAGCTTTTCAACTGACGAAGGATACCTACAATAAGAAAAATCTTTCTATTGCAACTAAAAGCCGACATTACAGTACGGTAATTAAGCCGGAAAGTCTCTATGCTTCAGGATGTAAGTTTTCCATTAAAAAAGGCGGAATAGAATAGCTAGAGAAGAAGGAATGAAGGATACTTAGAAAAATATTGGGACCATTAAAACAGAAAGTGGAGAGTTCAGATACAGAAACAAGTAGTTCCCTGAAGAACTATACAGCCTATTTTCATATATCCTACTCATGTTAATTGCCTCTATCAACATACAAAATTTCAGTTTGAAGTTTGTTATAGACTCGTAAATATTGAGAACCGTCTAAATATTTCAGATGATTCGCAGGATGGATTTTTATTTATGTACTGTTACATGAAGATTATTGTGTACGTGTGATATTCAAACTTCAATCGCATGATTAGAGCACAAGAAATAAAAACGAGATTTTAAAATTTTGCACAGCTGCCATCTTGTGGTTATGGAAACAATTGAAAAATTTGATGCCAGTGGATTAACATTTGTATAAGGATTTACTGTACCAAGTGTCACTGCACTCGGATGGTTAAATTGCGAGAAACGACCATGTTGGATTTGTGCTCACCAGGTTATTGAATGTCCTATAGATTTCATAGCCCCTATGAACATTAAAAAATTCACTTTGAATGCTGTAATAGATTCGTAGATATTGAGATCCATCAAAATTCTTCGGATGGTCGCCATGTTGGATTGTTATATGTATAGGCCATAGAGTCATGTACTATTAAAGGAACATTATTGCGTAGGATCATTATTCAAACTTTTACTTTGATCACATGATTACGACACAAGAAATAAAACATCATTTTAAAATTCGCATAGCCGCCATCTTGAGGTTATGTAAACAATTGTACTTAATTAGATACCAGTGCATTACAATGTGTATAAAAATTTGCTGTATCAAGTTTCATTGCGTTTGGATGATTAAATCGCGAGAAAAGCCTATTTAAAACTTTCAACTTCGCTTGGCCGCCATGTTCGTTTTGTAGTTAACCGGTTTTTGAAAGTCTCATAGATGATCTTTCAGCAGTACCTTTTATCTCCTTACAAAATTCCAGGGTGATATCGGTAATAGTTTCGGAGATATCGAATGCTGGTGAAATATTTCGCACAGCCGCCATGTTGGATTGGTGAGACGTAACAAAATTTGAAAAGCACGGTCGGGGTCATCCAAAATAGTGCTATGCACTTACCGAGTTTTATCGAAATCGCTCCCGCTGTTTAGAAGTTATTAGGGGGGGGGGTTTGTCACACAAAAGTCAATCACACACACACGCACACACAGACAGACACACGGACAAGAGGTGATCTCATAAGCCTATTTTTTCATAGATGAAAATAGGCTAAAAAGAACATTGAGAGAAGAATCTTCAGAAACATCTTAGGACCAAAGTATGTGAAACGGTGTTTGGATGAAAAAGGAACTACAAGAAATCTATCAAAGTATTTAATAAAATCACAGATTCCATCAGAAGAAGGAGACTGAAATGTTACGGTCACAAATTAGAGAAGGATGACGATATGCTAAAAAAGAAAACCACAACAATTGGCAGGCAGAAATTAGTGTTAACCCTTTAGTTGTCTGTATATTAACTACCTGCTATAAGGACTATTTATATTGTCAAGATGCATATGGTTGAATCGTTTAACCATATATGTATCAAGAATTCTATTTTGGAAGTGTTAGTATTTCTGAAAGCTAAATATTATTACCTGACCTCCTTAGCCCAAGGTACTTTATATTTTTTAAATAAAATAATTGAAATAATAATGGGAAATAAAAATATAATACAAATAAAATATAACAAGAATGTCTAATACTAAATTATAAATTGGATAAATTAGAAGTATCAGAAATAAAAATTATACGCAAAATTCTCGGTCCATTAAGAACTACAGAGTTTTGGAAACTAAGAAGTAACGCAGAAATATACCGGAACATTGAAAACATAACGGAGACAATGAAGAAGAGGCGATTGTTATTTTTCGGATATTTATATAGAATGAATTATAGCAGGTTAACCAAACAGACTTTTATATATCTTTGGAAAAAGAAATCGACAACAGACTGGTTTCAAGAAGTAAAGAACGATTTAGAAAGAAACAATGTAAGAGAAGAAGACGCGCTATAAAAAAATAGAGAGATAAATTTTCAAAAAAGAAGGTATTGGGAATAGAAGCACTCCAAGGAAGGCAATACAAGAAAACTGGCTCAAAATGGTCGGAAGAGAGAATGAAGAGACACAGCGAAAAGTTGAAGGAGCACTGGAGGAAGAAGAAAGAACTGCAACCACACGGAGACAGCGGCAGAAAGAACAACAAAGGACTAAACATTGTAATTGGTTCGTGGTCTTCGGAAGACCCTAACGGAGAAAGAAAGAAGAGGTAAAACTTAAAAATAAACAGGCTTATAAAAAATAAAACAATTTAATAATCTTAATTATTGTAAGACTATAAATTGTTTTTTTTAAATAACTGTAAGATTATGAAAATAATATAAAAACACAATTATAAAAATAAATACGAACATTAATATTTTAAAGAAGACCAAAATTATTTCTTATAATAATTTAGTTGGACTAAAATAATTAAAATTAAATTTAAATAAATACATCCTTAGGCCCTATATAATAAAAATGAAATTTTGTCTGTTTTTTCTGAATTTCTACGGAAATTTTCGTTTTAACGCGTTTTTGAGTGTTTTATTACGGATTCGTGCGATAATAAATTTTTGTCTGTCTGTGGACAACTTTGTTCCCTTATTACTCGAGAACGGCTGGGAGGATCAACGTAAAATTTGCTACAGATATCCATCAGAGGCACGACACCAATCATTGATGTAACTCTTCTCCGAACCTCTCATAAAAGGGGGCATGCCCCCTTAAAATACATGCTGAAATAGGCGTAGAAGGGTGAGACAAAGCTAATTTTCAGCCGCTCAATGTGAGAAGCGAAACTCGGGAGCCTTAAGGAAAGGGCCCCTGAAAACCACATTTTAAAGCCCTAAAAGAAATGTTTTTTGAGATACTCCCAGGAAACTAATTTCATTTAATAAACTAATGAAAAAATGCAAGCCGGTAACCATGGCAACACAATCTCAGAGATCCATCAATTTCATTAAGATGCAATGCAGTTCCATTACTGTGAAATTTTGCAAACTGCTATATGGTTACAATGGAATCAAATTAAGCTATAAAATTCATCAATACATATAATGCGCTTAAGGGGGTCTAGATTTTTTCACGTGATTTACACGTTCGGGTGTAGTAGGCTACGGAAGGTCTATTATATCCCTATCCCTATATTGTTATATTATTATTTTTATAATAAATATTATTATCATTATTATACTATGGCGTTCAACGACGAGACAAAGCTTACTTTCAGCCCCTTGGAGTTATAAACAAAACTCGGGGTCCGCAAAAAGCCGTAAAGGGTCCCCAAAAACTACTTTTTAAGGCTCCAGAAACCAACAGTTTCTGAGATATTCCCAGAATACTAGAATAAAATATATTTAATAATATTCTGCCCTATAAAGGGTTAACGAAGAAATCACAATAGAACCCTTTTGATGGACAGTATAGAGCACAGAGATACTGCGAGAAAAGAGGAAAGATTGTGGTAAATAAGCTCTAACGTGCTCCTTGCTTGTGGATAACGGATCAGTACCTAATAATAATAATAATAATAATTAAAATGATAATAGCAACAATATATCGAAACACCCATAAAGACCTCCAAATACTACAGTACAAATGAAACCCGAAGACGCCTTTGACAGAGATCTCTTTCGCATAAAGGGTAGTGACCAAGACGAGTCGCCGAAGAGAAGACACTGTGCCCCTTGCACAGAAGAGCGCACCCAGGCTCAACTCACAGACAATGAGCGAAGTTTGGTCCTAATAGAATGCGAAGTTCACAGCCAAATGTTACAAGACTTAACGAGGTCCTGGATGGTCCTAGCGAATAAATAAATAATTAAATAAAAATAAATAAATACATAAATTAGTTAATTAATAGGGAAATAAATGAAAAACGAAAAAAATAAGTAAATAAATAAGTTGAACACTAAATAAATACATAAATGAATAATTTAAGCAAATAAGTTGGCATTTAGGCAAATAAATAAATAAGTTAGTTATTAAATAAATAAATAAATAAATAAATAAATCCGCTACACAAAATAGTACACGAGTATGTTTATAAAACGAGCGTATGCGAGTTTTATAATTTCCACACGATTGTCTAAATTACCATTATAGGCGAGTTGCATACGACTGTTTATGTTCGATGATAATTTTTATAACTACTGTATTTTATGTTCGAACATAAATATTCATAAATATCTGTCGAGATTTCGCCATTTTTATGTACTGAACAGAGCGCATGAGACGCAGAGAAAGCCTTGTATTTGACCATGGCCTCCTCGATTACCCTACTATGACACGCAGTGAAATTTAAATTAGAATGCCGTGGAACTCAACGCAGGTGCGATGCTATCCTCATATAATTGGTCAAACAACTGTTTCTTGAGCTGTGACTGGTGGGAGAAACTGTTTCATAATGAACAAGTAGTTCCGTGAAGAACTATACAGCCTATTTTCATATATCCTGCTCATGTTAATTGCCTCTATCAACATACAAAATTTCAGTTTAATTGCTGTAACAGATTCGTAGATATTGAGAACCGTCTAAATATTTCATATGGTCGCCAGGATGGATTTTTATTTTTGTACTATTACATTAAGATTATTGTGTACGTGTGGTATTCAAACTTCAATCGCATGATTAGAACACAAGAAGTAAAAACGAGATTTTAAAAGTACGCACACCAGCCATCTTGTGATTATGCAAACAATTGAAATAAATTACATGCCAGTGGATCAACATTTGTATAAGCATTTAACGTGCAACGTTTCACGGCACTCGGATAGTTAATTCGTGAGAAACGTCCATTTAAATATTTATACTTCACCTCGCCGCCATGTTGGATTTGTGCTCACCAGGTTACTGAAAGTCCTATAGGTGAACATATGTTCATAGTCTCTATGAACATAAAAAAAATAAGTTTGTTTGCTGTAAAAGATTCATAGATATTGAGAACCGTCTAATTATTTCGGAAGCTCGCCATTTAGGATTGTTATATGTATAGGCCATAGAGTTATGTACCATTCAAGGACAATTATTGCCTAGCTTCATTATTCAAACTTTCACTTCGATCGCATGATTACGACACAAGAATAAAAACTTAATTTTAAAATTTCGCACAGCCACCATCTTGAGGTTATCTAAACAATTGAATTAAATTAGATGGCAGTGGATTAGAATCTGCAAAATCATTTACTGTACTACATTTCACTGCGCTCCGAGAGTTAAATCACGAGAAAAGTCTATTAAAATACTTCAAATTCGCTTGGTCGCCATGTTCGTTTTGTACATTACAGGTTTATGAAATATACATAGGTAAACTTGTATCAGTACCCTTTATCACCGTACAAAATTGCATGATGATATCTGTAATAGTTTCGGAGATATAGAATGTCAGTGAAATATTTCGCACAGCCGCCATTTTGAGGTTATGTAAACAATTGAACGAAATTAGACTCCAGTGCATTACAATGTGTATAAACATTTGCTGTACCAAGTTTCAGTATGTTTGGATAGTTAAATCGCGATAAATATCTATTTAAAAGTATCAATTTAGCTTGACCGCCATGTTGGTTTTGTAGTCACCAGGTTTTTGAAAGTCTCATAGGTGAACTTCTAGTAGTGCCCTTTATCACCGTACACAATTTCAGGGCAATATCGGTAATAGTTTAGGAGATATTGAATGCTAGTGAAATATTTCGCACAGCCGCCATGTTGGATTGGTGAGGCGTAACAAAATTTGAAGGGTACGGTCGAGGTCGCCGGGAATAGTGCTATGAACTTACCGTGTTTCATTGAAATCGCTCCAGCCGTTTAGATTTTATTAGGGGGGGGGGGGACACACACACACACGTCACACACACACACACATACACACGCACGGACAAAAGGTGATCTCATAAGCCTATTTTTTCAAAATTGAAAATAGGCTAAAAATAGTGTTATAATGAGCCTCATTATAGTACAGTTATCTGACATATAATAGTGAGGGTCGAACATAAAAGTTATTAAAACAGAACAGGGGAATTTACATTCTACTGATAACATACAACATCTTGTCAAGCCATTCTCAAAAAGAGCTCAAGAAATACTCGACCCACCGTTAGCAGAGCATCTATCAGGCAGGATTTAGAAAAGGTGGGTCGTGTTCACAACAAATATTAAAATTAAATTCATTGAAAACGTGGAAAATCAGGAACTTGTAAATTGTGATTACGTTTGTAGATTTTATTTGAATTGATAGAAACAGGAGTTTCAGTTGGTTGGTTGGTTTCTAAGTTTAGGGACTGCGATAACGCGGTCATGTAGCCCCGTGTACTTTGGGTGTGTGTAGAATCTGTCTGATAACCGGTGTTAATTGTAATGGCTGTATTAGTGTGTGTTATCTGTTTTTAATTCAAGTAAGGACTGCGACGATAATTTCAAGTAGTTCCTTCTTTCGCTACTAAAGGATACCGTTCACGACACCTAGCTGTGAACTTGGCTACTACTAGGTGCCATCGCAACCAGCACTTGGTGACGAACATTGGAACTTAAGAGCATTAATCAAACCTAACCTACAAATTTTGCTTCACGCAAGTCTAGTTAGTGGAAGGTTCTCTTACATGCCATAAATCGATGGCATGGGCCCGCCGGCTTTACTTCCCCTGCGAAGGAAGGCATACTGAATGAAGGCTTTTAACGCTTTTAAAAAATCCGATGATTTCGGCTGGGTTTGAACCCGCGACCTTGGGCATAGAAGCTCAGCATGTTACCAATTATGCCACCAAAGCCCCCAAAACAGGAGTCTTCTGAGTTTCCCGCCAAATCGCGCGCGGGAACACTTGCTGAAGGTGGACTAGAACTGAGTAATCAGCTGCCAGCAGTGGCTGAGTGCCGCTATTACGTGGGGTTTGTTTCCGGGCGCGGGGCAATCACAGCTGCCTCCCTCCAGCTGTCTGGGGGGAGGGGGGATGGGGGAGACCAGCTGAGCGTAGCATATGTCGGGACTACAGTGGAGTGTCTCCAGCATAACGGGATCAATTGGTCCAGACTGGGCCTGCCATACATTAAGCGACTCCTTTAATTACGCTAAAGTATAGCTTGATCTACTTTCAGTTGCAGATCTACTATGAGGAAATAGTAGGGGAATATCAATGTGGGTTCCACAAGGCTAGAAGTACCGTATTATTGATCACATCTTCGTTGTTAGACATGCGATGGTGAAATGTTATGAACACAACGTAGATCTTCATATGTTGTTTGTAGACTACAGACAAGTCTTTGATAGTGTTACGTGCCACCCCCCTAGTGGCACTTTTTGTTAACTGGATTACGGTGGGTTGAAGCACAACACAGATTGTTCCTTTAAATCAAATAATTAACTTTATTGCGGCCAGAAAGATACAGCACTCATCAGTAAATACAAGCAATTATTACCTCACTCCAGTTTCCTCCTCGGCGAGAACACTTCCCCTTTCACTTGTCAGTAAGCCGCAGAAGTTAATCCCTCGTAATGAGGTGGCCCCGTGCGTTGGCTGGAAATATCTGCACTCAGCCTGTCACCGTACTACACACTGTTTCACAATGCACCACAATCACTTATGTCGCACTCGAAAAACACTCTCGTTCAAGACACAGTTCCTCTGTAGGCTTCTCACTTCCTCGCTGTCAAGAGAATCAGCTTCACTAGGGGTTTCGCAAGTCACCACACTTCTGTTGCTCAGGATAAACGCTCGCACTAGCTCATAAAAACACAACAACCACAGAAAAACTCAGTCCCCTCACTTTGAGGCCGCTTATATAGCAGGCTGGTGACTCAATGAATTCTAGAATCGTCCAGGACACACGGCATCTAGAGATTTCCTTCACTGGCTGGGTCACGAATATTCTGGACCATCCCTTTGTCCCAGTAGCCCTGTTGCATAAGGCGCACGTAATACACGAGGCAGGGCACAGCCCAGCCCTGGGGCAGTTGTGACTCATGCGGCGAGCCATGACACAAACTCACAGCCGTAACAATAGTATTGACAGGGAAGGATTGTACGGATATATGGCACAGAAAGGAATTCCCGGAAAACTAATGAGATTAGTGAGAATAACCGCAGAAAATGCTAAAGCCAAAGTAATGGTGGAGGGTAAACTTGGTGCTGAATTTTCCTTGGAAAAAGGTGTATGACAGGGTGATGCCATGTTCGCTATTCAACTTGGCTTTAAATAAAGTATTGGAGAAATTGGAAGGAGCTAATAATATTATATTATATAAATCAACCCAAATGTGTGCCTATGCTGATGATGTAGTATTGATAGCGAGAAGACTAGACTATTTAAAGGAGATGTTTGGAAAGATGAAGAAGGAAGGGAAAAACATTGGTTAAAATGTGAACGCGGCCAAAACAAAGTACATGCACCAAACATCTGTTGAAAGAAGAAGAAACTGTGACAATTTAATAATAGACTCCTGCACATTTCAAAATGTTGTAAATCATGAGTATTTGGGTGTTCTAGTCTATATATATAAAGCTCAATGTTTGTCTGTCTGTCTGTCTGTTTGTTTGTTATGTATACAAATCCACACCGTTTCACCGATCTGAACCAAAATTTGTATACTTACCCTTTGGAACCCTGCGGGTAACCCTGTCCACTTGAAATTTCCGATAAACCACCCCATTCCCTGCATTTAGGACCTTTGGCCCAAATCTACACCGTTTCACCGATCTCGACCAAAATTTGTATACTTACCCTTTGTAACCCTGTGAATAACACGGTCCACGTAAAATTTCCGACAGACCACCCCATTTCCTGCATTTAGGCCCTTTGACAAACATCTACACCGTTTCACCGATCCGAACCAAAATGTGTATACTTACCCTTTAGAACCCTGCGGGTAACCCTGTCTACTTAAAATTTCGGACAGACCACCCCATTTCCTGCATTTAGGCCCTTTGGAACAATTCTACACCGTTTCACCGATCAGAACCAAAATGTGTATACTTACCCTTTGGTACCCTGCGAGTAACACTGTCTGTTTGAAATTGCTGAGAGAACACTCCATTCCCTGCATTTAGGCCCTTTGGCCCAAGTCTACAACGTTTCACCGATCTCATCCAAAATTTGTATATTTACCCTCTGGAACCCTGCGAGTAACACTGTCTGCTTTAAATGGTGGACAGACCACCCCATTCCCTGCATTTAGGCCCTTTGGCACCAAATCTACACCGTTTCACTGATCCGAACCAAAATTTGTATACTTACCCTTTGATACCCTGCGAGTAACACTGTCTGCTTGAAATTGCGGACAGACCACTCCATTCCCTGCATGTAGGCCCTTTGGCTCAAATCTACCCCGTTTCACCAATCTCAACCAAAATTTGTATATTTACCCTTTGGAACCCTGCGAGTAACACTGTCACTTAAAATTTCGGACAGACCACCCCATTTCCTGCATTTAGACCGTTTGGCACAAATCTACACCATTTCACCGAACTGAACCAAATATTTCATACTTACCCTTTGGACCCGACAAGTAACACTGTCCACTTTAAAATTCGGACTGACCACTCCATTCCCTCTATTTAGGCTCTTTGGCACAAATCTACACCATTTCACCGATCTGAACAAAAAATTGTAATCTTACCCTTTGGAACCCGACGACTAACACTGTCTGCTTGAAATGTTTGACAGACTACTTACTTACCCTGTCCACATACACTGTCGACATTGTCCACTTGAAATTTCGGACAGACCACTCCATTCCCTGCAATTAGGCCCTTTGGCACATATCAACATCGTTTCACCGATCTGAACCAAAATTTGTATACTTACCCTTTGGAACCTGACGAGCAACAGTGTCCACTTGAAATTTCGGACAGACCACTCCATTCCCTGCATTTAAGCCCTTCGGCACAAATCTACACCGTTTCACCGATCTGAACCTAATTTTACATACTTATCCTTTGGAATCCGACGAGTAACACCGTCAACATTTAGGCCCTTTAACACAAATTTACACGGTTCCACCTAATTGCACCGAATTTTACGTACTTACCCTTTGAAACCCTACTGGTAACACTGTAAACTTGATATTTTGGACAACCCTCTCCATTCCTTATATTTAGAACAACAGACAAATGGATCTTAAAAACCACGTTTTAAGGCGCTGGAACTATTCATGTCCGTAGTTGTGTAACTGTAAGAATATTTTAATAAGTCTATTATTGGCTGGCAATGCGGGCTGCATCACTTCACCCCTACCAGTGTTCTGGTGCAGAATTGTGAAAATAATTACATCTTAAGCTGATTATAAATGGCAGTCACAAGGACTAATAAGTTCAAAAAGATTTCTTACGCCCTTAAAACAGTTATCATCTTAAAAATATTATGCGTCTGTATAAGTGCCATGGTGTTGGTGCAGTACATTGAGGTTATCAGCGACAATAAGCGTTGGTGCTTTCAAATTTACCTTCATTTATTCCGAACCTTATCGTTGAGTGCTATGTGACGATAAATAACATTTTTGCTACCGGTACCTCAGGAGCTTGGGCCAGCCGACGTTTTTCCAAACTGCTCTGCATATTTTTCTACGGCACTATGCGACAAGAGACGACACTATTGGTGTCTATTTTTCTAACAGCTAATGAGATATAGGCCCTAGGCAGTGTCTTTCAGTTCATTGCCTCCTCTTTCTAATCATATCTTTCAATTCGATTGTAAATTACAAATGTCAGTACAGTAATTAGCAAATAACCGTTTCCCTACTCATTATTATCATTATATTACGGGAAAATGACCTGAATGTTACGTCAATTAGACTGTAGACTACTACTTATCACCCCCACTACCACCACCACCTTCACAAAAAGTTATATTATTCATTTTCTGTTAGATTTAATATCATTTCTTTAGTAAGTTAGTATTCATTATCATCCATAAAACAAATAAATCCTCCGGGCGAAGCCGGGCACTACTGCGAGTTAATAATAAAAAGAAAGTGAGTGAAGAAATAAATAGGAGGATTATTAATGGAAGCAGAGCCTATTTTGCCAATGTGAAACTCATTAAGTCGCAATTGTTGTCGCATAAAACAAAACTCAAAATTTACAAGACCAGTGTTAACTTATGGCTCAGAAACATGGAATATGCCGGTTCGAGATTGCAATAAACTTAGGGTGTTTGAGAGGAAAATAATACGCAGTATTTATGGTGCTGTATTGGATAGAGGAGAATGGAGGATACGAACTAATAGGGAAATAGATGAAATCCTCAAAAGTGCAGATATTGTTCGATATATAAAGTCACAAAGACTACGATGGCTGGGCAACATTGAATGGATGGAAGACAAAGGAACACCAAATATAAAGCCAGAATGGAAGGACGACGACGCCCTGGTAGACCAAGGAATTGATGGAAAGATGAATGGAGGTGGACTATGAACGTACGACCCTGGAGAACAGCTATACAAGATCGAGATCGATGGAAATCTGTGGTTGGGGAGACCAAAGCTCACACCGGGCTGTAGTGCTAGAAGGAGAAGAGGAAGAAGAAGAAGAAGAAGAAGAAGAAGAAGAAGAAGAAGAAGAAGGCTTTTCAGTTCAACATAGACATTTTTGAAAGCATTATTTTAGCCTTCATTTTGCAAACAGAATGAAAAAATGTATTGGGTGTGTGCAACTACGATGCGCGGCGATATTTGAGCGTGTCGACGTATTCTCGGAATGATTTGTTTAAACTGTCGCTCTTGCGAAATTTCAGCTTCCTATATATTTTAGTTATGTATTTTGCGGATCGGAAAGGTCACAGGCGAAATGAAGAAAAGCCGAGTTGCACTTCCAGTGAAACTCCAAACACAACCACTCTTCTCTGAAGTTTTAACTCAACACGACTCGACAGTTTGCTGCTGGCTATATCTAGCTAGGCTGTAACTGAGGTGATAGACTCGCTACTAGCCAGGTCGTAAAGTGTCGCCTAAGTATTTGAATGGAGATTGTTGGAAGAAATGAAAAATTAAAAACACTTATAGTGGGCGTTGTATTGAGGATAGAGATATGCTCTCGCGGACTGTTTTGTAGAACTTTTCATGCTGAACCATTCTTACACTCATAGTATATAGATATTTGTAACGGTTTGCCCAGCGTAAGCTTAAAACGCGCACGGAAGCCATGTGTTTCTTTTTTCGACTTTTCCACTGAAATCGTTACTGCTCGGCTTCCTGTGATCATAAATAAATTATTTTCTACAGAAATCTTTCTCAAGATATTCTTTACAGAAAACCGCATCAAAATCCATCCAGTGGTTCTCGAGTAAGCGATGAAACTTGGGTGAGATGTTGTTTACACTCCTGTAAATGATTCTGACGCAGGAATTCCATTTTGCAACACGTAGCGTACAAGCAGTTTCAACAAACGGCACGCGAATCGTTTCAACAAAATCCCGTATGCGTTCATATACCATTCACCGATTGTAATGAAACTTTGGTGAGGTGGCTTCGGTGGCGTAGTTGGTAGCATGCTGAGCTTCTACGCCCAAGGTCGAGGGTTCAAACCCGGCCGAAGTCATCGGAATTTTTAAAAGCGTTAAAAATCCCTCAGTAAGCCTTCCTTTGGAGGGGAAGTAAAGCCGGCGGTCCCATGTCATTGATTTATGGCATGATAAAGAACCTTCCACTAATTACACCTGTGTGAAGTTAAACTATAGGTTATCTTTGACTAACGCTCTTAGGTTCCAATGTTCGTCGCCAGGAGCCGACTGTGGTGGCATCTAGTAACAAAGTTCAGAACTAGTTAGTCGTTGACGGTGGCGTTTGGTAGCAAAAGTTGGAACTATTTAAAAATCGAATGTATGCAGTCCTTACTTAATAAAAAAAAAACCAGATATCACACACTAATACAGCCACCACAATTAACACCGTTTATCAGACAGAATCTACACACACCCAAAGTACACGGGGCTACATGACCGCGTTGTCGCAGCCCCTAAACTGAAGAACCAACCAAACTTTGGTGAGTTATTGTTTACACACCTGCAAAGATTTCTGACTTAGTAAATCCATGTTACAATAGGCAGCACACGAGTAGATTCAACAAATGTGTGATGGCACACGAATCGTTTAAACAAAGTCCGGGATGCGTTCATACGCCATTCATTCGATTGCGATGAAACTTTGGTGAGTTATTGAGAACGCTCCCACGAATGTTTCTGATATAGTAAATCCATTTTACAATAATGTAGAGTCAGTTAACCGAAAAAGAAAAAAAAACCATTGAGTGTCCAAAGGCACTTCATAGCCTAGGCAAATTAGACATATGCTTCCCGAAAAATCGTCCAAAGCTGGAATGTGTTTTAATACCGTTTGGGGGTCCCAAATAAGAGTCCTGTGAGTTTGTGACTGATTCTGACTTCTGCTTAATTTTTGGGAGTCAAAAACCCGTGAAATTTTCGCACGTTTTTAAGTTGTTTGCTTATAACTTCTAAACGACGAATTCTACAGAAACATTTTCTCGTAACGATTTAAAGAACATTAAATTCTGCGTTGAATGGTTTTCATTCCTTCTAAATCGGCCCATTCGCTTAGCCGCAATCGATTTCTGAATTTGGGCCAATTTTACCAAATTGGTTAAAAAGTTGATTCTTTGTTTAGTTTTTCGCTTTAAACTCCTAAACAAAATTTTATTCAAAGCGTTTTTAGAGCTTTAAATTAAGTGTCGAATGGTTTTTAGTTTGTCAAAACCGGCCCAGCTGTTTAGCCGCAATCGTTTTTTTTGAGTTGGGCCATTTATACCATCTCTCATGTCTCATGTAATTTTCTTTTCCGATGGTGGAGTTTTCGAAGTGGCGAAGGAGAAAATCCGGGTTGGCCCGCTTTCCCCACTTGGCCTTGACAACCTCACCCTTCTTCAATTTATACCAGTGCAATCAGTGTTCGGCAGGTGAAACAACTATAGAAAAGGGCACAGCCAGTATGAAAACCAGTGAAGGGAAAATCTTCAAAGAACTTAAACTTAGCAGAAAAACCGAGTGGTGTCTCTACGAGCCGTGAAGGCTACAGCAAAGATCAACGGAGAATCAGTCCCCATCAGTCAGGACATGTTTTTCCGCCGCATTCCATTCCACATGAAATCCCAGCTTCAGCTTGAATCTTACTTTGAATTCGAATTGGCCCCGTACCCACTCTCACTGCTTGATGATGATGGCATGATGCGGAAGAGTAGACAATCAGAACTGTACAAGCTATTCACTCCAGTCAAAGTAGATCTCACTGTGAATGCAGACTACGTAGTGGATGGTGGTTTCCTCCTGCACCGAGTTGTGTGGAACAGCGGAGAACAGTTTTCCAATATCATTCAGAAGTACGTAAATTACGTGAAATCCAACTACAAGTCTGACAGTATCACCAGAGTTTTCGATGGGTACCCAGAGGATGTGGCCGAGAAGAGTATAAAGTCAGCTGAAAGAGGGCGAAAAGCCCGTGTTATGTCATCTTCGCCGGTTATATTCCAGGAAAATACCAAGGCCACAATGCCCAAAGATCGTTTCTTGTTGAATGATCACAACAAGAAACGTCTCATATCGATGCTGACAAGCAAACTGATGGACGAGGGCATTCACGTGAAACAATCCGTTGAAGATGCAGATTCTCTGATTGTGAACACAGCCATCGAGAGGTCTATGGAAGGAGGCAATGTTTTCATAGTGGGAGAGGACACCGATCTATTGGTCATGTTCACTTTTCATGTTGCTGTCTTTCAAGAGCCCATCTCCAACGTGTTCCTCATCAAACCCGGGAAACAGAACCAGGAAACTGTGGTTTACAGTCTGAGCAATTGCCAGCTGCCTGAAGACATGAGGAAGCACACCCTGTTTCTCCATGCCTTCACGGGGTGTGACACCACGTCCTCATTTTTCCGCCAGGGGAAAATAAAATGTATCAAGAAATTCATGGCAGACCAAAACCTCTTTCATCAGGCCTCTATTTTTCTTGACCCGATCTCAACCCTTGACCAAGTTGCAAATGCAGGTGTTCACATCATTAAAAAAAACTGTATACGGGTGGCAGCAGTAAGTCCCTCAATCAAGTGAGGTTTGACCTCTTCCAGACGTCGCTTTCAAAACAGAATTTCAACCTGGCGTCCTTGTCTCCTACAGAAGCGGCTGCTCGCCAGAACTCCTTCAGAGCTTATTTACAGATGCAGGTATGGAGGAGTAATATACTAGATCCAGAGACATGGGGATGGAAAATAACCACCAATGGCTTAACTCCCATCACAACGACTGATCCACCGGCCCCACAAGAACTTATCAACTCCATATCGTGCACATGTAAAAAAGGGTGCAAAGCAACTTGTTCCTGTAGGAAAGCTGGGGTAAAATGTACCACCATCTGCATGACCTGCCAAGGGCACAAGTGCCTCAATTCCATCTCTGAAGACAAGGATGTTATACTGGATCCCACCCAGTGTGACGAGGAGATTGATATCATCGAAGAAGAGCAAGAAATGAATCCTCATTATCAAGATTCCGAGGATGAGGAGCTAGATGACGTGATCGACGAAGAGCCACCGTTATCTCCTAAACGGCGAAAGAAATCGTCAACATGAGTACCTTTCACATTATGATGTTTCATGTACACAACTATTACATGTTTCTGTACATAATTTATATCGTTATCGTTTACGTAAACATCTTATGTAAATGTATCTTATGTATACGTCTTTTGTTACTTTCAATGAAACGTTATTCATAATAATGTCTTCTTATATTTTGAAACCACATAACATTATTTTGGAGTGGCTGCTCTTGGGTTGTCAAGGCCAAGTGGGGGAACCGGGCCAACCCGAATAAGCTCCTTTGCTACTTCGAAAACTGCACGATTGGAAAAGAAAATTACATGAGACATGAGAGATGGTATAAATGGCCCAACTCAAAAAATCGATTGCGGCCAAACAGATGGGCCGATTTTGACAAACTAAAAATCATTCGACGTAGAATTTAATGCTCTTAAAACGCGTCGAATACAATTTTCTGCATAATGTGTTGTTTAGGAGTCTTAAGCGAAAAACTAAACAAAGAATCAACTTTTTAAGCAATTTGGTAAAAATGGCCCAAATTCAGAAATCGATTGCGGCTAAACAACTAGGCTGATTTAGACGGACTAAACACCATTCAACGAAGAATTTAACGTTCTTTAAAAACGTTGCGAGGAAGCGTTTCTGTAGAATGCGCAGTTTAGAAGTTATAAGCAAAAAACTGAAAAAGAGGGATTTTTTTTGACTCCCATAAATTAAGCAGAAGTCAGAATCCGTCGCAAACTCACAGGACTCTTATTTGGGACCCCCCAAAGGGTATTAAAACACATTCCAGCTTTGGACGATTTTTCGGGAAGCATGGCCTTTTTTTATGTAATTTGCTTGGGCTATCAAGTTACAACGCCAACACTCTCTTTAATTGGCATTAGTAATATAATAAAAAAGAAAAATAATACTCATAATAAAATATAATAATAATAATAATAATAATAATACTGCTTGGAGAAATTAAGGTGTCATTTTTATTAGAGATAGGAGGGATAACTGGACTTCTGCTGTAGTAAAGGAAAAAATATCTGATCATTATATGGTGGGTATAGGGATTTCAATAGAACATGATAGCATATCAGAACAAGGAAGGGATAACACAAAAATTATAACATTCATTAATGACAAATTAGTTGAGAAATACATAAATGAAACAGATTTTAAGGCAGTCTTTGAGTCAAATAATATGCAGTCATGTTATAATGCTCTAAAACAAGAATATGATTACATTTGTGAGCGAGCCACTTGTAAAAATGCGTTGACTGTAAGAACCGAGGAGCAAAAGAGCATTGGAATTAATTAAACCTTGGGTGAACAGGGATATTTTGGACAGCATAGCGAAAAGAGATAGATTTTTTAAAAATGGAGAAGTAATCCTAGTAATGGTAAATATAAAGAACAATACAAGGAATTTAGAAACAAACCGACAAGAAAAAGAGATGTACTACATGAATAGGTTTCAAACGTTTAAAGGAGACTCTAGGAAAATTTGGCAAGAAGTTAATTATTTAATTAAAGGACATCACAGGGGTGGGGTGGATGAAGTAATTATGAAGCACTTCAGTGGAAGCGAGAAACAGTCCATATCTGAAAAATTTGCATCACACTTTAAGTGAGGAACTGAGAGTATAGTACACAACTGTGACAAGACATTAGGTGGTCATGTTGATCAGTTTAATGATAAAAGTATGTGGCTCACAAGACCTACAGATGGTGATATTAAACAAGTTATAGAAAAAATGAAAACAAATAAGTCTGCTGGGTTGGACAGGATACAAATGAAACATTTAAAAATGGGAGGGGAAAAGGTGCATAAAATCATTGTCAAACTAATAAATTTGATAATTTCAGAATGTTCATTCCCTAATATTCTAAAAACATCAGTAGTCAGACCTGTTTTAAAAGGAGGGATAGGCACAGATGTAAGTAACTACCGCCCTATTTCCATTATCTCGGCAGTGTGCAAGATAATAGAAACATTTTTAACAGACAAAATTATGGCGTTCTTGGAGGAAAATAGGTTACTAACAGATCAACAATTTGCATACAGGAAAAGTATGGGAACTGGGACATTGCTTGGAAAATTTTCTGAACTAGTAAATAAGAAACTTGATCAAGGGAAACAAGTTCTGGTAGTCTTCATCGACTTCAGTAAAGCTTTCGACACCCTTCGCCTTAAGATTCTTATAGAAAAACTAAGAAAAATTGGTATATGAGGCCCAGAACTTAAACTAATGGAAAATTACCTAGAGGAAAGGAACTTTCTGGTGAAAATTGGTGAAACATTTAGTGAAGAGAAAAGAATAAGAATGGGTATTCCACAAGGTAGTAACCTCGGACCTTTGCTGTTCTTGATATATGTAAATAATCTTGCTCAGCATTTGAAGAACACACAGATACTGCAATATGCTGATGATACAATACTGGTATCAGTTCATAAGGATTTTAACAAGGCAGAAAATTACTTGCAAGCAGACTTCAATGTGCTACAGAGATGGACTCATGATCATGGCTTAATAATTAACAGTGAAAAAACAACAACAATGCACTTTCGGTCTCCAATGATTTTATTACAAAAGGTATATCTAAAAATACATGACTGTGATTGCATGGCGAGTAGCAACAATAACTGTGGAAACTGTACACCAGTAAAAAATGTAACTGGACAAAAATACTTAGGTGTGTATATCGATTGTAATTTCAGGTGGGACAAGCACATTAATGAAGTTACTTCCAAATTGAGAATAATTTTAAGTAAATTTTTCCATCTGAGGCAAAATATGCCTACCTCAGTGCTAAGAATGGCATACTATGGATTAGTGGAAAGTATAATTCGATATGGAATTAAGGCTTGGGGACTTGCTTCAAACACATACATTAATAGAATTACCAGCATTCAAACACGTTTCCTAAAATTCTTTGTAAGACATGGTGAAAGGCATGGATTATACTCACCAGTGATAATGTTCTCCAATTGTCTTGTAGGGGCCTAATGCATTTCATGATAATTATGGAACATTATTTTAATAGGAATTTCAAAGAACATTTAAAGCATCAAAAAGGAACAAGATTTAAGAGCACACATTTTGTAATTCCTAAAACAAATAATGAATTTGGCAAAAGATCATTAGCTCACATGGTGCCATTTCTATTTAATAAGCTACCACAATCACTGTTGATCTTTGAGAATAGGGCAAAAACAAAAAAAGCTATTAAAAATTGGTTATTAAATAACTCCTTAGACTAAGTGGACAACTACTTAGGATCATATGTATTTGTTTATTTGTTTCATCATAAAAAGAAAATAATTGTAAATATCTTAAAATTTTAGTTCTAAAACATGGACTTCATAGATTCAGATGATAATTTTAACCATCAAAGGGTACTGGACAGAATGCATAATTGGTATTGACAAACCACAATGTATATTGACAGTTTTACACTTAAACATCAGGTCAATCAGACTTCACTGGGAAATGTTTTTGGCAAGTGTTGCAAAGAAGAAAATAAGCTGAAATTAATAAGTAATTAGTAATAGACTATGAACATGATAATAACATTTGCATTTTAAGTTTTAAGTTTATGTTTTAAGTTAAGTTTTTAAAATAGTAACGACATTTATTAAGTTATTAAGGAAGGAAGGAAAAAAATAGTATAATATTCTCCAATTCCTTTATTGTATTAACATTAACATATAATCTTGTTACTTGCTATGAGGTGATTGAATATTTTTTTGTGAATTATTATAAGCGGCACTATATATTAAACCCTTTGGAAAATAGCATGTAGACAAGATTCAAAATTTCGGGGTCGTAATGGATTCTTGTGAATGTGATTTAGAGGTTTTGCTATCAACATAACTTCCAAGGTTCATAAGGTTAACTTATTATTATTATAAAGCCAAGAAAAACAACAGGATCTACTAACAAAATGAAATTTATTAACTGAATCAAACATAAAAAAGAAAACTATAACCACCCTTTTATTGTTCACTCGCGTGAACAGATCTAACACTGACCAGCCTGACGTACCATGACGACATGGCATGACAGCTGTCAACAAGCATTGTGACTGCAATGTCACCTAAATCAGAGTAACAAAAGAAAACGGATCACAAGATCCAAATATAACAAACAAATAAATAGTACAAAAATTTAATATTTATGAGCGACACGGGTTTTAAGACTAGTTCAAGTAATGAGCATTTTGACGGGCGCTCGTTTCCGACCAAAACAGTTGGTTCGGGAACGGACTCCGTACTGCGAAGGACGAATTACGGAAATGTGGGAACAACAATTACATAATTATATACACTACTGACATGCTCTAACCTTAGATTACCACAACCAAATACACGTGTGTATTATTTAAAATAAGGGCTGCGGAATTACCGACTTATACCTTAAACACTAGGAAGGCATAACATGACATGAACAGGTTTGGCCGGTTGCCAAATTATATTTATATGAATACAATGGCCTTGAAAATAAGAGCCAACAACAACAAAATACAACTTTTAATTTTCACGCCGGAAAGTTTGGCGTTTTAAAACAATGAACAAATAAGTCGTAGTAATGATAAAAGAAGCTTGGATCGACAACATGGCAACTTCCCAAATTAAACCAAATAAAATAACCTTAACTCATTAGGCTTTAAAGCAAACATAACGTGTCATAACGAGCTGGAGACAACCGGGCCTGTTATCGCATCACCGAGAGAGTGGCTGATTTCTTCCCCCAAGTAGTAATTAGTGCCACGCTAAATATAGATTCTGGCCCATAGCCAGCGTACAGCACCTTTGCTAATCGCCACCTGTTAAACGCGTACAAATAAATAACACATTATCTCAAAACATCCTCTCAGGGATTTTTAAGAATACATTCCCAGGTCAAACTTATCCCCACGGATAACTAGTTTGCCGGAATGATATCGCAGTCATGGACAGGCTTTACCTCTCCTCATCATCATCACTTACACCCAAAAACACGTGGCACATTTCTCGAAGATCTCGTCGTAGCATTAATCAGCACACCCCTCAGATAATGACACACAACATGTCCAAATGACAATAAAGAATTAATAACAGGATCAGTCCTAGCCCGAGTTATCAAAGCAACAAAATGCAAATATTCCCCCCACGTAGTAATTAGTTTAACATATCATTAAATCAGTCCATTTATCATTGTCGTTCCTAGGTTCTCATTCATGGCTACACTTTTTATAGATACGTTAATCGATGCGGCCGTTTCGCAATAAGAATTACGTATACATAAGGAAAACATTTATATTACAAAATTTACTGTATAACATAATTGTCACGCAATGCCAAAATTTACTACACGCATGTCAGTTAAGAAATCAAACCCTGAAATTTAAATTAAACCACACAAATAAAATCTATACAAAGTTCCACACATCTCTCGCGATTCCCCTCGTCCAAAATCAATAAATCAATTTTTTAATACTCATCACTTAAACTGCTTTCCAGAGGCCTCCCGCCTCGTCAATTCCCATCATTAGGCCGTTAGCCCATAACACTGATGGTAATGGAGGATGAAGCTTGCTGTCTTCTCTCCATGGTCGACATTTTGCTGCTGTTAAAACACAATTAAATCAAAGTTTTTAAACTGTTCTATCTGCGTTCTAAGTATTTTATTTCCTCAGATCGTCCTATGCAGAATCGTCGACTTTCCCTATTCTATGGCTAATTGCCATCTCACAATTTATGAAAATTTCCAACTTCGTTGCCGACACACAACTATAATTTTAAAACCATATCGTCTTAAGGACGTCTTAAAATGACTGTCGAAGAATAATTAGGAGTGCCCCGGTTCATCTCAGACATTTGTATATATACAGAAAGCCTAAAGTTTCAATGGTGGGAGAAAAACAGCTCCTCAATATTTTAAGTAATGGGCCTATAATTATGTGTGACCTCTCAAAATTCTTGTATTTTCTCACAGGTCGCGAATCTGCCGTCGAACATGCAAACCGATCGCTAGATCTTTTTATATCCGATTGCCGCGCAAAACACACTGACGCTATGTTCTGGCGTCATGTTTTCTTATTGGTCAGATAAGTTGGCTTCGGAGTTCTGACCTTACAAATCCCGCCCTTATATTGACGTCACGACTATTCTCCTCTCTCTCACTCCTTGCCTTGTACGCAGCATTTTGCCCTTTTATGGTCACGTACGCCACAGCGTCATATCTGATTTTCTCAGAAATCCAAGAATAACATTGGTTGTGAAACTATTGGTCATTTCCAGCCAGCACGTAGCATGTCTTACCAAGTCCAGATTTCTTGCTACATCAATATTACTCAAATATCCAGCATATCATGTATTTAGTATTTCCATCGTTTTTATTAATATGAAACATTATTATTGGACACAATGATAAGGGTTCATCTGACCCCTAGTTGATGAAATTCGAACTCAAATGAAGTCGAATTTCACATCCCCTACTTTTCTGGCTCAAATTTGAAGTTGCTGGTCACCCTCAAATATAATGACTGTCCGCCTCTGTCTGTTTCAGTAGCCGTCTCGTTCCAGACTCATTAGGAAATTCCTGTATACATATGCCCTCCGGCCTCTTTCCTTGCTACTCGTCTCCCCTCTCACTCTTTCAAAACATCAACATTTTCATTAACGACTTCCGCCTGAACTTGTAAACACGTCAGAGCTGTCTTTTGAGCGCTTCCACTCGAGTACCCCCGTATCTTTTGTTGTATATTATCACGCGAATGTTTAATTTGCTGCAGTAACATTATTTCTCGGTTCGTATGGCTCTCTCTGATGATACAATTTTAAATTTGAGATATTATATACTGCCATGTTTCCTGTGCTCACCTCTCGGACTCTGTAGGCGTTGTTACCTAAATTCCTCACGATGCTGAACGGTCCCACATACCTTTCACAAAATTTGTTTAGTATCTTGTTCGCTGGATCAGATATCGGTGGCTTCTTAATCAAGACCAATTCCCCTTCGATCAACTCCCGATGAAACTTCTTTCCGCGTACTCTTCTTAATCTACGGTCCGCCTGCCTTCTCATATGCACAATGGTGTTCTGGATCCGTAGATCGTGTGTTGGTACTGGGTCGTTAGGACATGTTACAATAGTGTTCCAAGATCTCACTGGAAACTGGTTGTGGTGTAAAACCATGGGAATTTGCCCTGTAGATTCATGACGAGTGGAATTCATACATATCTCAATGTCACTCACTCGGTCTACCCATTTGTAATGTTCCTTGGGAATAAATACCCGGAAGAACTTAGAAATATCACGGATTACGCGTTCGCTAGAATTTCCTTGGGGATGTCTTATTGATGAGAGAACGTGTTTTATATTCAAATCTGCCATTCCTTTCTTAAACTGGGCACTAGTGAAATATGCGCCATGATCCGATAATATAAACTCAGGCTTACCAAGAGTCGGTATCACCTTGTGTATTATTCTACTTAGAATCTGTTTAGTGGTGGTTTTCTGGATAGGGCATAGAACCACGAATTTGGAAAATACGTCCAGACACACAAGTAGATGCCTGCACCCTCTCCTTCCCTTCGGAATTGGACCAAATGTGTCGATCGCCACTATTTCCAATGGTTTCTGGGGTAATATTGGTTTCGGGTATTGCTTCATTAAATAGTTGTTAGGCTTAGTGCGTTGGCAAGCGTCACAAGTCTTAACCACTTCGCATATGGTAGTTCGCATGCGTGGCCATGTGAAAGTTTCAGCTATGGTCGATTCTGCCTTGTCTATTCCGATATGGCCTAGGCTTTCATGGACATGCCAGGTCAAACCACGTTGTAATGAAGCAGGTAACAAGATGCGCATTTTGGTATGCTCCTCATTAATGAATTTGTGTAACAGATTGTTCACATATTGATATTTTCCTTCTTTGCTCCGGGCCTCACGATGAGCTGCAGATCCAGGCTGAAGTTCTCCCTTAAAATACATGATCATTTGCCGCATCCAGGGCTCACCTTCTTGCTCTTTCTTTAATTCCTTTAATTCATTCAAGAACTCGTGATCCTTAGGTGTCAGTTCTATGTGTTGAACCAAGGCCTCTTCTTCCACGTCTTCTTCCGGGTTTCTGCTGAGAGCGTCTGGGATGATGTTTAGTTTTCCAGGGCAGTGTTCAATTTCTATATCGAACTGTTGAATGTAGATCGACCATCTGGTGATACGTTCACTAACCATGTTAGTTTTAAAAAGAAATGTGAGGGCTTTATGATCTGTCCTGATAATAATTTGATACCCAAATACTAGTTTTCTCCATTTTTGAAGGGCGTGAAGAATAGCTAGGAGCTCCAACTCTGTAACAGTGTAATTCCGTTCGTGTTTCCGTAACTTACGGCTTACAAAGGCAAGATAAGATCTTTTCTGTAGGTTGCTTGGATCTTCCTGATACAACATTGCTCCGACCCCAATAATCGAAGCGTCTGCCTGAATTACAAACTTTAGGCCGAAATCTGGGTATCCCAGTTTGATACAATTTTGTAACAATAATTTAGTAGCTTGGAAAGATTGGTTGCATTCGTCATTCCAAGACCATTTATTATTTTTCTTTAGTAGTTCTTGCATAGGGGCTACAGTTTCCGTGTACCCGGGACAGTTTTCTTTGAAAAACCCCGTTACACCAAGGAAGGCACGGACATGTTTTATTCTTGTAGGAGTGGGGAAATGTTTGATTGCATCAATTTTGGCAGGGTTTGGTCTGACGCCGTCCTGATCGATAATGTGGCCTAGATATAAAATTTCATCCCTAAAGAAGTGGGATTTCTTTAGGTTTATTTTGAAATTTGTGGTGCGTAAATTTTCTAACAGTTTATCTAAGTTTTCCATGTGTTCATTGATGTTGTCGGAAGCCAATAAAATATCATCTATGTACCTAGTCGTCATCTCCTTAACCTCCTCAGTAAGGTTTCGGTCTAATGCTCGAATTAGGGCACAGCCAGCTGTTTTCACGCCGAATGGCATTCTTCCAAATGTGTACGTCTGATTGTCGAACAAGAAGCCTGTTAACAATTGCGACTTCTCGTCCAATTCGATATGGTGAAAGGAGCTCGTTAAGTCCACACTTGAATAGATGCTCTTTCCTTTAAATCCCTTGAGGACGTCTCTAATTATGGGTGCCTTATCGTATTCCGGCAACAATCGAAGGTTGAGCATTCTTGCGTCGAGACATAGCCGTATAGATCCGTTTGGTTTGATAACGGCCAAAATTGCATTTAAAAAAGGTGTGGGCATCTTTTTTATTACGCCTGCATGTAACATTCCGTCAATAATTTCTTTAACTTGTGAATGATGTTTTTCCGGAATCGGATACAACCTACTTCTGAATGGTGACCAATCATCTACCTGCATGGAATATTTAAAGTTGAGAATCTTGCCCGGTACTGTATCAAAAACCTGTTGGTGTTTTCTTAAAATATCTTCAAGTTGCTTCTTTTCCGTAACCCCTAGTTTGACTTCCTTAAGCCGCTCCTGTAGTAGCTCTTCAAACTCATTATTGCTGTCGTCCTCTTCAGCCAACAATGCCCAGATATCTCGCGTTTCTTCCTCTTCATTAAGTTCAATTACAGCTGTAGTGGTGTCCTTGCTATATGCCTCAATTATTTCCTTGTCCGTCTTGTTTAAAATAGCCTGCTGCGTGATCTCGGCCCCTTCTTCACTAATTGCCTGTAACATCCAAGTATGCGCCTCCTTGCCAGATGTTATCTCGTCCATATGCAGTCCTATGTTCGTCATCCCTTCGATGTTTTTGAAGCTTATGGTGTTTTTGTGTAGATCTATGACGGCCTGATATTCGCAGATGAAGTTTGCCCCTAGAATGATATTGAAGTTCATTTTCGTCATAACTATGAAAGTTTGAGCGAAGGTGTGTTCCAGAATTTTTAATTCGAGATATGCCTGCTGCTTACAAGTAACCGATCGTTCAGGAATTATACCCCGTACTTTAATTTGCGGGACCGGTATCATTGGAACTTTATGATTCCGTCCTATTTCTTTGATCAAGGCCTCAGATACCAGGCTGACCTGACTTCCTGTATCGACTAAGCATTTGACCTTCAATCCATCAATCCTAGCATATATTATTGGTAATTGCTTTAATTGTTCGTTTTGTGGCCTCACGATTTCTTCCAAGCAATCTTCAGGCATCGCAATCCACTCTGAAATGTGCGCTGTCACCCAACCATCACGACCATCACACCATTCGCTTCTGAGGCTGTCTCCTTTCCCTTCAATTAAACTTTTTTTTTTGCGCCTTGACCCTCGCCCTGGTCCTGGTGCCACCCGTCCTGTCTTTCCTGCTGCATTAGCATACCTTCCGCCCCGTTAGTGTGGGTGTCCGGATTTGCTCTGTGTTCCATCGCTCGTTCCCATTTATTCTTATTGTTTCCCTGTATGTTATGTAGTTCTTCTAGGTACTGTTGTGACTCAGCGTGTCTCTCGTTCCAATTTCTCTGATCATCCCTTGGATCCGATTGCTCGTTAAACCGCTGGTTATCTTGTGCGTTATGTTGTTGGTTGTAACGCCTATTGTCTCTGGGCCTATATTGTTGATTATAGTGTCCTCCACGCCATCCCCGATTGTAAGGTGCGTTATTATTATTATTCCTATTGTATGACGTTTGGTATCTCCTATTATCTCGCCATTGCTGACTGTTTGTGTTCCGGTAGCGGTTAGTTCCTTCCTGATTGTTATGGTTTCTGTCCCTATTTTCGTATCTCGGTTGAGATCTCGGCTCATATTCTTCGGTGCTCTGCCGTCTTTGGTTATCCCCAGTGTTTGTAGCTTGCGACCTCGTGTTTTTGTTCGGTGTCTTGACTACTTCGACTGCATTAACTTACTCTATCTGTCTCTTCTCTCTCGGGTTGATGTAATTAGTGGTTTCATCTATCTTCCTTAATACCTCTTCTGCCTGGACCACGGTCGTAATATTTGCCGCCACCAAGAATTGCTGAACGCTAATAGGCATCTGCTTTCCTATAGTAGTTATTAGCTCCATTTCGCTCGGTGGATTATCAAGATCCTGCAATTTGACAAGTTGCATGGCGAAAAAATCTGCATATTTCGTCTGATGCGTGGAATGGTATTTGCGCGAGTATAAGTCCATCCGCAAGCTTTGTTGATACGACCCACTCCAGTATTTGCTTAGGAAGGCCTTGTGGAAACCTTCCATTGATTTAAATGTGTTCTTAAATCCAAGATACCAGGTAAGCGCTGAGCCCGCCAAAAATTTTTCAACCATTCTTAATTGTCGCGTTGAGCTAACATTTTGGTCCGAAAAATATTCTGTCAGTTCCCTTAAGAAAGCTTTAGGTGTCCCTCCGCTCTCTGGTAAAAACTTATTCGGTTTAAATTCGTTTCCACGGATGACTTGTATAACTTGCGTGGGAAGTTGTGTGTTTTGAGGTGTCGAGCTACGACCCTCATAATTCTGGAATGCTTGCGTGTCTACCGTTCTTGGACTTTGCCCAAGCTCGTGGCTGTCTATTGTGTGCTCTCTTTCCGCATTCTCCCCTTTCCCCTTTTCCATTAGTGTCGCAAACATCGTATTATGTCCAAGTGACTGCAACTCCGATTTTATCATGCGGTCCTCTTGAATTTGAAATCTTAACTTCATATTTTCTTCTAACGCCTGTATTTTCGCGTTATTTTCCCCTAGCTTCTTGCTTACTGCGAGCCGTTCATCTTTCGAATCAGCGCTCATCTTGGTCCAATCTTTCCTAATAGTATCCTTCAATTTAACAAAGCGTTTTTCGACTTCCTGTTGATTAGCCTCCTGATTATCTTCAAGTTTATCTATCCTTTCTCCCAGAGAAATGTTGTTCTGTTCTAATGTTTGTTTAATTTCTTCCTGGTCAATTTCTAACTTTTTCCATTTCTTAATTGATTGTATTTCTAATTTGTTGAGTTCCGTCACTAAGCCCGTGATATTGTTATCTACTGTAATTATCTGATCTTGCATACCCTGTGTCCCTCGTTCGATCATCTCAAACCTTTTTTCTAAGTTTGTGTGTGCTTCTTTGATTTCAGATGAGCTGGTCAAACACGCTTGCTCGATTTGTGCTAGTTTTGCCATAACAGTCTCATCCATTCCTTTTATTTCCTTTTTAAACGAATCTTCGATACCTTTTATTATTCCTAATTGTTTGGTATTGTTAGTGCTAACGTCCTTTGCTAATTGGATTAGCTGTTCTTTTGTGTGCTCTTTGATTTCTACCGTTAGCGCAGCTAGATTTTGAGTGTTCCTTTCGTCTTGTGCGTTTAACATTTCATTGTTTTTCTCAGACTGCCTATGTAATTGTTCACTAACCAGAATGTTTTGTGTAGCGATTTTCTGATTTATATTCTCGTTAACTTCAGATAGTTTTGTGTTTAACTGTGTCTGTATTTCTTCCGATTGTTTATTTATAGCAGCTAACTGTGTCTGCATTTCTACACTATTTGCCGCTAACTGTGTCTGCGTTTCTTCACTATTCGCCGCTAACTGTGTCTGCATTTCTACACTATTTGCCGCTAACTGTGTCTGCGTTTCTTCACTATTTGCCGCTAACTGTGTCTGTATTTCATTGGTTATGTCCTTTCTCATCTCACTAAGTTGTTCTCGCGTACGAGCGGATGCTAGTTCAATCACTTCGCGAATTTCTCCCAGAGTTGCCATCACAACAATAATATATTTGAGACATAGGGAAATGACATAAGGGCGGAGCCCTGGATACGCGCGCTCACATATATTAAATATACACACATTAACCCTTTACATACTCAGTTCATTTACTTTAAATTACTCCCACAAACTATAGCATCACTGAGTATAATTTACTTATTATTCCATTTAATTTTAACCCTTTGATTCAGTTATAATCTTCCTGACCTTACTTTACTTACAAATTTTAACCAATTAATAGAGTATTAATTAGTTTTTAAGGTCTAACCTTCCTGTCAAATAATTCTTTGAGTTTGGCTTTTCTACACAAAGCTAATTTAATTTTATTGGGCGCCTGGAACAGTTTGTTCTAATTTTAATCAAAGTTCAAACACTTAACTTGTTCCACATTTACTTCATTGCAAACTCCATGACTTTATATTTTCAAACATTTGGCGGTACTATCTTCGCCTAACTTACGTTAATAAACTTATCACATGCCGGTGATCTATTTTTTTACTCTAAAACACAAATTCCCCACGTTGGGCGCCAAAGTAACTCTTATAAACCCTTTGGAAAATAGCATGTAGACAAGATTCAAAATTTCGGGGTCGTAATGGATTCTTGTGAATGTGATTTAGAGGTTTTGCTATCAACATAACTTCCAAGGTTCATAAGGTTAACTTATTATTATTATAAAGCCAAGAAAAACAACAGGATCTACTAACAAAATGAAATTTATTAACTGAATCAAACATAAAAAAGAAAACTATAACCACCCTTTTATTGTTCACTCGCGTGAACAGATCTAACACTGACCAGCCTGACGTACCATGACGACATGGCATGACAGCTGTCAACAAGCATTGTGACTGCAATGTCACCTAAATCAGAGTAACAAAAGAAAACGGATCACAAGATCCAAATATAACAAACAAATAAATAGTACAAAAATTTAATATTTATGAGCGACACGGGTTTTAAGACTAGTTCAAGTAATGAGCATTTTGACGGGCGCTCGTTTCCGACCAAAACAGTTGGTTCGGGAACGGACTCCGTACTGCGAAGGACGAATTACGGAAATGTGGGAACAACAATTACATAATTATATACACTACTGACATGCTCTAACCTTAGATTACCACAACCAAATACACGTGTGTATTATTTAAAATAAGGGCTGCGGAATTACCGACTTATACCTTAAACACTAGGAAGGCATAACATGACATGAACAGGTTTGGCCGGTTGCCAAATTATATTTATATGAATACAATGGCCTTGAAAATAAGAGCCAACAACAACAAAATACAACTTTTAATTTTCACGCCGGAAAGTTTGGCGTTTTAAAACAATGAACAAATAAGTCGTAGTAATGATAAAAGAAACTTGGATCGACAACATGGCAACTTCCCAAATTAAACTAAATAAAATAACCTTAACTCATTAGGCTTTAAAGCAAACATAACGTGTCATAACGAGCTGGAGACAACCGGGCCTGTTATCGCATCACCGAGAGAGTGGCTGATTTCTTCCCCCAAGTAGTAATTAGTGCCACGCTAAATATAGATTCTGGCCCATAGCCAGCGTACAGCACCTTTGCTAATCGCCACCTGTTAAACGCGTACAAATAAATAACACATTATCTCAAAACATCCTCTCAGGGATTTTTAAGAATACATTCCCAGGTCAAACTTATCCCCACGGATAACTAGTTTGCCGGAATGATATCGCAGTCATGGACAGGCTTTACCTCTCCTCATCATCATCACTTACACCCAAAAACACGTGGCACATTTCTCGAAGATCTCGTCGTAGCATTAATCAGCACACCCCTCAGATAATGACACACAACATGTCCAAATGACAATAAAGAATTAATAACAGGATCAGTCCTAGCCCGAGTTATCAAAGCAACAAAATGCAAATATTCCCCCCACGTAGTAATTAGTTTAACATATCATTAAATCAGTCCATTTATCATTGTCGTTCCTAGGTTCTCATTCATGGCTACACTTTTTATAGATACGTTAATCGATGCGGCCGTTTCGCAATAAGAATTACGTATACATAAGGAAAACATTTATATTACAAAATTTACTGTATAACATAATTGTCACGCAATGCCAAAATTTACTACACGCATGTCAGTTAAGAAATCAAACCCTGAAATTTAAATTAAACCACACAAATAAAATCTATACAAAGTTCCACACATCTCTCGCGATTCCCCTCGTCCAAAATCAATAAATCAATTTTTTAATACTCATCACTTAAACTGCTTTCCAGAGGCCTCCCGCCTCGTCAATTCCCATCATTAGGCCGTTAGCCCATAACACTGATGGTAATGGAGGATGAAGCTTGCTGTCTTCTCTCCATGGTCGACATTTTGCTGCTGTTAAAACACAATTAAATCAAAGTTTTTAAACTGTTCTATCTGCGTTCTAAGTATTTTATTTCCTCAGATCGTCCTATGCAGAATCGTCGACTTTCCCTATTCTATGGCTAATTGCCATCTCACAATTTATGAAAATTTCCAACTTCGTTGCCGACACACAACTATAATTTTAAAACCATATCGTCTTAAGGACGTCTTAAAATGACTGTCGAAGAATAATTAGGAGTGCCCCGGTTCATCTCAGACATTTGTATATATACAGAAAGCCTAAAGTTTCAATGGTGGGAGAAAAACAGCTCCTCAATATTTTAAGTAATGGGCCTATAATTATGTGTGACCTCTCAAAATTCTTGTATTTTCTAACAGGTCGCGAATCTGCCGTCGAACATGCAAACCGATCGCTAGATCTTTTTATATCCGATTGCCGCGCAAAACACACTGACGCTATGTTCTGGCGTCATGTTTTCTTATTGGTCAGATAAGTTGGCTTCGGAGTTCTGACCTTACAAATCCCGCCCTTATATTGACGTCACGACTATTCTCCTCTCTCTCACTCCTTGCCTTGTACGCAGCATTTTGCCCTTTTATGGTCACGTACGCCACAGCGTCATATCTGATTTTCTCAGAAATCCAAGAATAACATTGGTTGTGAAACTATTGGTCATTTCCAGCCAGCACGTAGCATGTCTTACCAAGTCCAGATTTCTTGCTACATCAATATTACTCAAATATCCAGCATATCATGTATTTAGTATTTCCATCGTTTTTATTAATATGAAACATTATTATTGGACACAATGATAAGGGTTCAATATAATAATTGGAAGGTGAGAGATTGGACGCTATACGTGTGAATGTAATTGTGTTTGTTAACATATTAGTACATTATGCAACGAGCCTATAATGGCTATAATTAAGACACGAGTATTTTTATAAAACGAGCGTATGCGAGTTTTATAATTTCCATACGAGTGTCTTAATTACCATTATAGGCGAGTTGCATACGACTGTTTATGTTCGACGATAACTATAACTTGGTTATATGTTTTAACATAAATATTCATAAATATCTGTTGAGAGTTAGCTACTTGAATTTCGTGATCGCAGAGCGAGCGTTGGGTGTTATATCTCTGCCTTTCAAGATATCTGGACGACCGACGCATGCGCTCTGTGTGCTTGCAATGTCACACGCAGGCCATATGTTTACATCTGCCGCCCCTCAGTAATATTGTCACTGGAGTTGTTTGAAGACAATGAATGCGCTGTGTAGAAATTATATTAAGGTACAGTGCTATTTGTTGTCTCGTATTCGCCAGTTTATTTACGCGAACATATGGACGGTGCATATTCCATGTCGGTAATTTATTATAGTTCGATGTTGTGTTTATGTCCGACATGTTGGATTTTGAGTGCACGCGTGAAGGTATCGTTACCTAATTGGTCAATGAACGAGCTCTGATTGGCTGGAGAAACTGTATCATAATGAAAAACAGTGTTATAATGACCATCATTATGATACAGTTTTCAGACACATAATAGTGAGGGTCGATCATAAATGTAATTATGATTGGCACCTGCTGACAAGCGTAAGCTTGGCAGGACCAAAAAATGTAAAATTTGGTTAAATAAACAAACTGTAAACTGTAAACTACTACTACTACTAATAATAATAATAATAATAAATGATGTCCTAAAAACAAAGCCATTTTACCATTGTTGGCTTGTCTCACGGACTGGCTCACCTCATAGTAGGCCTATGGGTTTATCAGACTTGGCTATGAGGCCTCGGGTTCAATTCCCTGTTCACCGGAGGTTTAAGATCTGACGTGAGGGATGGAAAGGGGTATAATCAGCCCCGTGAGGACAATTAAGTAATGAATATGAGTAATACCAATGGAATGCGGCTGCGCGTGTCCTTGAGCCGGCCGTCCCATATGATGATGATGATAATTGTTGTTTTAAGAGTCCTAACATCTAGGTTATCGGCCCCTAATGGTTTCGGTGATAGTGAAAGATGAGATGAGAATGAAAACTATAACTAATACTAACTACAGACTTACATACTAGAAGAAGAAATGATAAACATGTAAAGGATAAGGCAAATAAAGGATAGGAAGAAAAGAAATGCCCTCGACCCTCGAAGAATGAGGACTGAGGGACTTAGAAGGAAGGAGAGCCATGGAAGGCAGATAGGAAAGGGGAAGAGGAGAGGGCCCGCCCCAATGTCAGAGGAAAGAGGGGACAAAACGGACCCAGCTCAGGAATCCCTCGGGGTATCCAACTCCCTAACTCCCCAACAGTGAGCCCTTGAGGGTGTAGCACTATCCAGGGTGCACCATAAGTGGCGGGGCTACAAACACCCTGCCTCCTTGAGGGCCTTGTGCAGAAGGCAGGAGATTACATGAAAAGAGAAAGAAGGCTGACCCTTCGAAGAATGAGGGTATCAGGAAAGATGAGACAAGCAGGGTCAATTAAGGCGGGAAAAGAAGAGACTCCCTAGGGCTCGGATACCCTTATACCGTCGGGGTCGGAAGAGAACAAGAGTTGACCAAGAGAGGTTGAAAGGAAGGAAGACGGAGAGCAGCCCGGCACAAGAAAGTGGAAGCAATGCTGGACTCAGCTGGGGTCCCGTGGTCGCCAACACACGCCCAACTAGATGTGAGCCCCTGGGGGGCGTCCGATATGAACCGAGTGGGTCGAGTAGGCCCGACGAAAGGAGGGGCAAACGGGGCTGTATCCCCGGGGCCCGGGAAAGTGGACAAGTTCAGTGTAGACAAATTTGAAATGTTCTGATAGTCCTGTATTAAATGTATCTGAATCTAGAAAATATACTACAAAATATCTTAAAGAGAACAGAGCCCAAGTAATGTAACTTAAAATAACAAATATGTGGGCTGTTCAAATGAAAAGGCACGAAACGATACTGTGTGTACAATGTATTCGATATTCAAAAGTAATCACCACAGGCCTGTGCACAGGTGTGCCATTGCTTCAGTAGCCGCAGGATTCTCTGTTACCAGAAGTCTTGTGGTTGTGACAGGAGCCAATCCTATACGGTGTCCTTTAGTTCGTCGTCCGATTGGAAACGTTTTCCCTTGAGACGAACCAATTAACAGTAACGTGTATTGTGCGACACTCCGTAGCCTATGCAAGTCCATTAAGAAAAAACGGCCTGGACTGCTCACGAAGGGAGTGATTCTGCTCCATGATAACGCTCGTCCAAACGTCTCTAACGTCACACAAGGTGTATTGGCCACGTTCAAGTGGGAACAACTTGAGAACTCGCCCTACAACCCTGACTTGTCATCCTCCGACTTCCATCTGTTTGGTCCGTTAAAAAATATCAAGGGAAAACGTTTCCAATCGGACGAAGAACTAAAGGGCACCGTACAAGATTTGCTCCTGTCACAACCACAAGACTTCTGGGAACAGGGAATCCTGCGGCTTGTGAAGTAATGGGACACCTGTGTACAGACCTGTGGTGATTACTTTTGAATAACGAATAAATTGTATCCACAGTATCGTTTCGTACCTTTCCATTTGAGCCCTCCTCGTACGATCCCAGTCAGAGAAATAGCAAGTAGGCCTACAGTATTCCACTCTTTGTAGGGTGGTTACGTTCGAAATAATCTTTGCACAAGTCCAAATTCTAGATCAAAATGTCGTCAAAGATGTTCGACTTGTTCTTGTGATGAGAGGGAATACGATTTTCGGCCAGATAACACCAGAATGACATTAAAAACATTACAGCCATTCTGAAAGACTAGACGTTATATCATTTCAAATGACGCATGCTACAAATCCTACACATGTTAGAAAGACTAAGGAGGGCTTCTCGCTTCGCTCGAAGCCCCAGGACTCTTTCAACAGACTCAATTACCCATTAACTTACGCTTCCAGCACGGGCACCTCTTTAAGGGTCACCCTGTATTTGATTGAATGCAACATACTGTACACCTCGTTAAGTATCATCCTGTATTTTGCTCTGACATCCTGCACACCTCTTTAGGAGCACCCTGTATTCTTATCTGGCATCTTGTATATCAGTTTAGAAGTCACCCTGTATTCTTGTGTGACATCTTGTACACCTCTTTAGGAGTCACCCTGTATTCTAGTCTGACATCTTGTGCACCTCTTTAGGAGTCACCCTGTATTCTTCTCTGCCATCTTGTACACCTCTTTAAGAGTCACCTTGTATTCTTATCTGGCATCTTGTATATCTCTTTAGGAGTGTCCCTGTATTGTTATCTGGCATCTTGTACAGTATTTTGCTCCGACATCCTGCACACCTCTTTAGGAGGCACCCTGTATTCTTATCTGGCATCTTGTATATCACTTTAGAAGTCACCCTGTATTCTTGTGTGACATCTTGTACACCTCTCTAGGAGTCACCCTGTATTCTTGTCTGACATCTTGTACACCTCTTTGGGAGTCACCCTGTATTCTTGTCTGACATCTTGTGCACCCCTTTAGGAGTCACCCTGCATTCTTGTCTGACATCTTGTGCACCCCTTTAGGAGTTACCCTGTATTCTTGTCTGACATCTTGTGCACCCCTTTAGGAGTCACCCTGCATTCTTGTCTGACATCTTGTGCACCCGTTTAGGAGTCACCCTGCATTCTTGTCTGACATCTTGTGCACCCCTTTAGGAGTTACCCTGTATTCTTGTCTGACATCTTGTGCACCCCTTTAGGAGTTACCCTGTATTCTTGTCTGACATCTTGTGCACCCCTTTATGAGTCACCCTGCATTCTTGTCTGACATCTTGTGCACCCCTTTAAGAGTCACCCTGCATTCTTGTCTGACATCTTGTGCACCCCTTTAGGAGTCACCCTGCATTCTTGTCTGACATCTTGTGCACCCCTTTAGGAGTCACCCTGCATTCTTGTCTGACATCTTGTGCACCTCTTTAGGAGTCACCCTGCATTCTTGTCTGACATCTTGTGCACCCCTTTAGGAGTCACCCTGCATTCTTGTCTGACATCTTGTGCACCTCTTTAGGAGTCACCCTGCATTCTTGTCTGACATCTTGTGCACCCCTTTAGGAGTTACCGTGTATTCTTGTCTGACATCTTGTGCACCCCTTTAGGAGTCACCCTGTATTCTTGTCTGACATCTTGTGCACCCCTTTAGGAGTCACCCGATATTCTTGTCTGACATCTTGTGCACCCCTTTAGGAGTTACCCTGTATTCTTGTCTGACATCTTGTGCACCCCTTTAGGAGTCACCCTGCATTCTTGTCTGACATCTTGTGCACCTCTTTAGGAGTCACCCTGTATTCTTGTCTGACATCTTGTGCACTCCTTTAGGAGTCACCCTGCATTCTTTTCTGACATCTTGTGCACCCCTTTAGGAGTTACCCTGTATTCTTGTCTGACATCTTGTGCACCCCTTTAGGAGTCACCCTGCATTCTTGTCTGACATCTTGTGCACCTCTTTAGGAGTCACCCTGCATTCTTGTCTGACATCTTGTGCACCCCTTTAGGAGTTACCCTGTATTCTTGTCTGACATATTGTGCACCCCTTTAGGAGTCACCCTGTATTCTTGTCTGACATCTTGTGCACCCCTTTAGGAGTCACCCTGCATTCTTGTCTGACATCTTGTGCACCCCTTTAGGAGTCACCCTGCATTCTTGTCTGACATCTTGTGCACCCCTTTAGGAGTCACCCTGCATTCTTGTCTGACATCTTGTGCACCCCTTTAGGAGTCACCCTGCATTCTTGTCTGACATCTTGTGCACCCCTTTAGGAGTCACCCTGCATTCTTGTCTGACATCTTGTGCACCCCTTTAGGAGTCACCCTGCATTCTTGTCTGACATCTTGTGCACCCCTTTAGGAGTCACCCTGCATTCTTGTCTGACATCTTGTGCACCCCTTTAGGAGTTACCCTGTATTCTTGTCTGACATCTTGTGCACCCCTTTAGGAGTCACCCTGCATTCTTGTCTGACATCTTGTGCACCTCTTTAGGAGTCACGCTGTATTCTTATCTGGCATCTTGTACACCTCTTTAGGAGTCACCCTTTAATTAGTTTCGCTTCGCTCGAAGCCCCAGGTCGCTCGACGCCCCAGGACTTTTTCAACAGACTTCCTTAACCATTAACTTAAGCTGAATGACGTCACGCACTCGCCATCCATTACGCATTAACATAGGCTTCCTGCGTGATTGCATGACGTCACCGTATCCGTCTCCGTAACGCATAACTTTTGACTCAAGCATAACGATGAAGTCGACAAGATCATTTGAAATGATAAAATTCTTCGGAACACAATTAAAACGTTCCAAAGAAATTAAAAACAAGAAAAATCGATGGAGTTTTTGGGGAGCTTTAAAAGCAGAAGGAATACTTGTAATTGTATTTAGGATTGGGAAGGCCTTAGGTTAGATTCCATTCCCACATTTGCCTGGACAAGAAGTGGATAACCACGAAGGGGCCCGTATGTCCTTGTCCTAGGGCCGTGCTATCTCTCCACGGCCCTGGGTTCGAGCAGGACCTCGGGATCTACTGGTAGTAACAGTCAGCGTCCTTCTCCCAGCCTAATCCTTCATCAATCTTGGTTGTATTCCGGAACTATAGGCCACGGTACACGAACAGGATATGAGAAACTTTGGAGCGAGTTGCATCTCCCGCGGGGAGTGGACACATGTAAGATGGATCCCAGGGGAGTGTCGGCTATCACACCTCCTGTCGTCAACATTCTCGCGTGCGGGGCAACTTCTTCATACACACCCCAGCTCTCATGAGACCACCTGAGGTCTTGGTTCGATACCCTCCTCAGCCATTCTAAAAATGGTTTAGCGGGGCTTCCCACCCCCACTCCGGATGGCCACGGCCATCTCCTTCCAATCTTCATCTTAATTACAAATACACACAATATTACAGACACCGTGTCGCTTCCGTTGCGTAGTGGTCAGTACGGTTAGCCGCCACCCCAGAGGTCCTTGGTTCGATTCCCGGCTATTCCAGGAAATTTGAAAAGTGGTATGAGGACTGGAACGGGGTCTACTCAGTCTCGGTTGGTCCAAATGAGTAGAGAGAGTTCGATTCCCACCTCAGCCATCCTCGAAGTGGTTTTCCGTGGTTTCCCAATTCGTATTCGGGAAAATGCCGGGATGTTACCTACTGTAAGGCCACGGCCGTCTCCTTCCCCCTTCCTTGCCTCTCCCTCCCAATCTTCCCCTCCCTTCCCATCCCTCATGAGGCCCCTGTTCGCTTTGCAGGTGAGGCCGCCTGTGCTAGGTGCTGATCCCACCTCCCCAGTTGTATCCCCCCCCCCCCCCGACCAGATGTTCAAAGCTCCAGGACATTGCCTTTAGAGGCGGTAGTGGTGAGTTCCCTCGCTGGTTCCGTGGGATAAACCAACCTGGAGGGTAAAATCGACTAAAAAAATAAATAAAAAAATACAGACTCCAAAATAAGTTTAAGCGGCTTCGGTGGCGTAGTCGGTAGCATGCTGAGCTTCTATGCCCAAGGTCGCGGGTTCAAACCCGACCGAAGTCGTCGGATTTTTTAAGAGCGTTAAAATACCCTCATTATGCCTTCCTTCGGAGGGGAAGTAAAGCCGGTGGTTACATGTCATAGATTTATGACATGCAAAAGAACCTTCCCCTAATTACACTTGTGTGAAGCTAAATTATGGGTTAGATTTGACTAACGCTCTTAGGTTCCAACGTTCGTCGCCAGGAGCCGACTGCGGTGGCATCTAATAACCAAGTTCAGAACTAGTTGGTCATTGACGGTGGCGTTTGGTAGCAAAAGTAGGAACTACTTGAAAATTGAATGTCTGCAGTCCTTACTTGAATTAAAAACATATAACACAAACTAATACAGTCATCACAATTAACACCGGTTATCAGACAGATTCTACACTCACCCGAAGTACACGGGGCTACATGACTGCCTTGTCTCAGCCCATAAACTGAGGAACCAACCCACCAATTACAAATACACACCATTACAGACACCAAAATAAGTTCCTTCTTCTCCTCTCGAATTGGCCTACTTAGGACCACGCTTATTCAACTGGAGGGTCATGATCTTCGCCGGTGTAACTCCGTTCTTTCAGTAGTCCATGGGGTACCTTTCTTCAGAGGATGTTCCTGAAAACCATGGACTTCCTTCAAAGCACGCCTCACAGCCTGTCCGTCATGCAGATCTGATATTCCCAGTGCGTTAATATCCTTCTCAGTTTCCGTCAATCACGTTTTTTTGTTGATGTGTAACATCTTTCCGCTCGGTTGCTGGATAGTTTTGTGGGAGTGATTTTGAAAATTGGGGACGGAAGTGGATCGGAATGATCGAGCTGACAGTGGTGGATCAACCGGAAGTGTGCACTACTCGCTCGATCGATCAAACGGAAGTGTACTAGCTGGCAGTGGTGGACAACGGAAGTATGCACTGCCCACTCGATCGATCAAATGGAAGTGTACTAGCTGGCAGTGGTGGACAACGGAAGTATGCACTGCCCGCTCGATCGATCAAATGGAAGTGTACTAGCTGGCAGTGGTGGACAACGGAAGTATGCAGTGCCCGCTCGATCGATCGAATGGAAGTGTGCCCTAGCTGGCAGTGGTGGATCGAACGGAAGTATAAGACGCACTGCCAACTCGATCGATCGATCGATCCAGCTGGCACTGGTAAGAGAAACAATCAGCGCGGTATCGAAAATTGATACCATGACGCACTCTCGGCCATGTGTATAAGACATACTGAACGGAAAACGCTCATGCGAACTCTGGTGTCAAGTGATTTAAACAAATGACATGGTACATGTTCGAAGTCTTCGTATCAGTATTTAAATGGTAAAATGCCTTAATATCAAACATTGTAAGTAGTCGGCATTGCCGGTATAATGTTTCTGCACAATGGCTATTTAAATATTAACCCACATAACGGTAATGCAGTCATCAATATAATATAATCGTTGTGGTTATACGGGAATTGAGCAAGCCTTCATGAACTATTGCTGAACACAGTCTCTTTACTCACAAGAGGGCCTATTTATAAGGCATTTTAAACTCAATTTCACGCAGGAACATTATCGAAACAAGCAAAATATAAAAGAAACTTAATTCCGTAATGCAGTATTATTGGAACGTGGAAATAAGTCACCATCTTGTGAACGATATTTGCGAAGTCGAAATAGCCGTAGGGTTATTGGGTATGACTGTGAATCTAGAGATCTTGGGTTCGAATCCTGGGCGGGTTAGATACTTTTGCTACCAGATTATCATTTTAAACGATATTTATCATATCAATATGACTCATTTTAACAGAATCCATATGAAATTACGTATTGGTCTGTGAATCAAGAGGACCTGTTTGTAAGGAATTTAAGGTTATGAGCGGTGTCGCGTCTATTAATCTAGTTGATCCATATCGTATTCTTTATTTAGGCTAGTGCTGGTGGAAGCTACAAATCATCTAATAAAATGAGTTCCGTATTATAAACTACAATATTCTGTTAAACACTCACTTTTACAATAGATTAATATTTGTGCCAATAATATTATAAAATACCGGTGTATCAACAATTTCACGTGAGGTTTCTTCTATGTCAGATGTTACACATCATATGCGACTACTGTAAGGCTCGTAATTTAAAATTTATTTTAGCGTATGGTTTTTAGTGCCGGGAGTGTCCGATGACATGTTCGGATCACCAGTTTTGTAGCTGCTTCGAGGCGGACACCCAATGGGTGAGCTACACGCACCGTCGCGTGTGGAGTGTTGTCTGTGGAGGAAAGTTTGATGTAAGGACCAGGAGTTGGAAGGTAGCTGCTGTGGCCTATAGTTAGGGACGAACACCGGCATTTTCCTGGAAGGAAGATGGGAAACGACAGAAGACCATCTTCAAGGTTGCCGGCGGGGAGATTCGAACCTCCTCGCCTCCCGGATGTGAGCAACTGCCAGCAGTCATGCCGTAACGACCACGGCTAACTCACCCGGTAACCACGTGGTACGAATCTTCTTATTGTGCCAGAAACTAAGCAAGCGATTGGTTAATCCTGTGGAAGGTAATCTCGTGATATGGCCATAAAAGGCTATTTTATTTTTTTCCCGCACAGACAGATAGTTTCTCTATGTGTTCGTACGAAATTCTTCATCTACCTTAACAGGTGGCCTGTTGGCCATCTCTTGATGAATGCAGTACATTTGCGTTTGTCTGTTGGCACAGGCTAGAGTATCACCGATGTCTCAGTCTCACTCATGGCTGTGATTATATGGAAGCTACTGAGGTATGGGCGGTGCTTACAAGGGGAGGATACGATGCATGGGTCACCGATTCGAACCATCTTTAGTACACGTGTAGGGCATGACCAGGCGTATACCAGGTGCAAGTAGTAAGGTGCGCTTCTCAGCCGATTCCGAGAAATTAATTATAAATTATTCGTAATTGCTGTACGGCGTTCATGTGTGCTGTACGTTAACATGAGGCCAAGGAGCGCGTGGTTTAGCGGTAAGAGCCCTGCTTCGTAAGCGTGGGATCACCGGATCGAATCCCTCCAGTGAGCTTTTTTTTGTAAACATAGGCAATTTGTACAACTGTAGGTGTCGTGAATAATGTTTATTTTGCAGTCAATTGTAATAACGTGTTTTGTGAGCGGGAAAAGGGATTCTGAAATCATCGTATGGCGGTCAACGTTTGTGACATTACATAGTCTACTGTATAGTATCGGCATTGCAAATACATTAGTATTATACACGGTCAGGTGTATTCTATCATATGTATACATTTATACGTTGAAGACCCAGCCTGTTCCGTTCATTGCACGTCTGTAAACCATCAGACCACCCCGTAAGCAGTGACTCTTGCTATGGGTATTGGTTGGAAATTGACAATGGTTAAAAAAAAGACACACTGTAAAGGATCACCGGTGGGATTCAAACCAGCGATCCCGCGCCTACGAAGCAGGGGTCTTACCATTGCACCACGCGCTCGATTACTTCTTGCTAGAGTACGGCGCACATAGACGCCGCACTGGAATTGCAATTAATTAATTACTCGGAAACAACCTCCTTCAGTGTTAGAGCAAGGCATGGACCAATTTCGCTGTTGAAGTGTGCGATCGGTAACCTTTTTTACGTCACTTCGGGTTGTGTGTGCCCGTTTCGTTAAAGATAATTCGGTACATGAGGAGTTTCTGCAATGTATTCCAATTAATGATACAGATAAAGTCATCAAGATGGCAGATTTTGTGGGTCAATAATAATGGCTGTGGGAACACGCAGAGCAAAACATTATTTTCCTCTCACATAATATCAATAATATAAGCAACCACGAACTATGGTGATGATGATACCACTGCATCGTTTCAGTTTTAATATTTAGTTACTGTTTACCATATTTTTTATATTTTTTCATTTTTTATTGTGTCGAAGAAATAATGAGGCCTAATATAGAGCTCTCGCAGTGCAGTGGCGCAGGTGCGCTGCATAAAAAGAGAGGTAGCGCGCAGTTCGCTACTCCTGTGGGGTCCGGTCGAGGACACCAAGAGCCCGCTGATGAGCCAGCTTGGTGTCCTAGGCGAAACCCCACACAAGGCTCGGCACAAACCTAGAAGAATCGCTGAGTATTATTTAATTATTGTTTTTTTATGAATATTAATCGAAATATTTGAATTATGATGATGATTGTCGTTTTAAGGGGCGGAACAGTATGGTCATTTGCCCCTTTAATAATGTACACAATTATCCCCCACACAAGGAAATCCTGCGTACTCCACTGCTAATGACCACGATGTCCTAGCTCATAGCAACAACAACAATAACACCGCTACAATCCCCACGTCAGTGGTGAATCTGCCGCATTGAGTGGTAAAGAAAGTGAATGTTTATGTCGTAAGTTGAAAAATCGCAGCCTAATTTGCATATTTCATTGAAGTAGCCTGGAGTATGTGTCGGGCGAGGTTGATGAATGGGTTGGATCCCGCTGGGACTCGAGAGGTGGTGCCAGGCACCGCCACGCCATCTGGACCATCGTATGCGTGCACACACTAGTGGGACAGGAAATAGTCTACTGAGACATGGGGACCTAGAACTAGTGTCCGTCTGAACAATTAGAATATTTCGCTCACACTTCCTACCTTCCCTACTCCCGCACTTCGTTCGTTCCTTCCTTAATCTTGGAAAGAAAATGCATTTCACAATATGTGGGCATTTATAAGTCATGGTAATATTAATAATAATAAAAATAATATATTTAGTGATTTAGACAAATTAGAGAAGACTGAAAGACGAATTCTGAGAAAAATACTGGGAGCTAAACGAAATAACAACGCAGAATATAGGTTACGACCAAATAGAGAGTTATATTGGAAATGTGAAAAGAAACTGATGTAATGAGAGAGAGAAGATTACAGTTATTTGGGCAGATTTATAGAATGGAAAATAGTAGACTAACTAAACAGGTCTTCAACTTACTGACTAGTTACAAATCCAAACCCACATGGTTCATTGAAATTGACAAAGATTTGACAAACGCCAAAATTCAGACACACACAATAGCAAACAGATCACTCTTCAGAGAAGCTATTCAAGAGGCAAAATTTCAAGAAAGGAAGAAACAAACAACTGGCAGAAAGTGGACTCAGGAGGAGAAAGATCGTCACTCTAGAAGGATGAAAGAAATTTGGAACAAACGGAAATTGAATACAATGGACAATAGCCTGCGTTGATTCATCGCACCCTCCAAATGGGTCATTCGAAAGAAGAATAAGAATATATCAAAAGTAAAATAACAGGGTGAAATATCTAAACCATCCAAAAATAAATACAGGTGTAAGGTAAGGTCTCCACTTCTCTTCAATTGCGTCCTGGAGGAAGTGGTAAGAATTTGGAATGAAAAAATGGAAGAACATAACCTATCACCAATAACAATGGGAAGAAAGATCAGAGGTAGGCTATTGAAATAAATTGCCTAGCATTTGCAGATAATTCTGCTATGCTTTCTGAAAATCTGGCTAACGCAGCAATACAGTTTTAAGAATTTCTGTAGAAAGAAACTAATTTATGACAAATATAATAAAAATTGCTCCAGAAATCCTAGTAACAGAAATTGGTAAAATAAAGAGGGTGAGGAAGTTCAAATATTTGGGGAAAACTATTCAAGAAAATGGGTTGGAAAAATCTGCTGTAGAATAAAGATTTCAAAAGATGGAAAGAGCGTATGGCGCAACTAGGAATACCTACAACAACAAGTGTTTGTCTAAAGATCTTATAATACAGCTCTACAACACCGTAGTCAAACCGGAATGCCTGTATGTCTCGTACTGAATTATACATTGGATAAATTGGAAGTAGTAGAAAGAAGAATTATATGCAAAATACTCTGTCCATTAAAAACTGCAGAATTCTGGAAATTAAGAAGTAATGATGAAATATATCGAAAAATAGAAAACATATCAGAAACAATACTGAAGAGGAGATTGCTACAGGATGGACGACAGTAGCTTGACCAAGCAGATCTTCACATTCCTGTGGAACAACAAGTCAACAATCTGGGTACAAGAAGTCAGAAAGGATTTGGAAAGAAACGATATCAGAGAAGAAGATACACCACAGAGAGATATGTTTAGGCAAAAAGTGCTAAAAATGAAAGGATTCCAAGGGAGGAAGAGAAAGAAAACCAGCTCGAAATGGTCCGAGGAAAGGAAGAGGAAACATAGTGAGATGATGGAGGAATACTGGAGGAAGAAGAAGGAACCGAAAACGACCAAGCATTGAAATTGGCTCGTGGTCCCTAGACGACCGAAACGAAAATAATAATAATAATAATAATTATAAAAATGTTCTTGGTTTTACGTCCCTTTTAACTACTGCGGCTTTTAGAGACGTCGGGGTGCCGCAATTTTGCCCCAAAGGGGATCTTTAACGTGTCAGTAAATCTACAGACACGGCTCCCTCGCATTTGCGCACCTTTAAATTACAACTGGCTGCGCCAGGATTCGATCCTGTTACCTTGGAAACAGCAGGCGAGAAAGTTACCTCTGAGCTACGCAGCCAGCCATTTATAAATCAATTTGACCTTTGAGAAGGTGACACATTGAGTGTTTCAGCTAGTGTGTTGTGTCGAAAAGTAAAGCATCCGTTTTGAACTGTAGGTGTTGCAAATGAGAAACCTTTAACCTTTATGTTCGACCCTCACTATTATGTGTCAGATAACTGTATCATAATGATGGTCATTATAACACTGTTTTCCATTATGATACAGTTTCTCCAGCCAATCAGAGCTCGTTCATTGACCAATTAGGTAACGATAACTTCGCGCATGCGCTCAAAATCCAACATGTCGGACATAAACACAACATCGAACTATAATAAATTACCGACATGGAATACCCACCGTCCATATGTTCGCGTAAATAAACTGGCGAATATGAGACAAGAAATAACACTGTACCTTAAAATCACCAACACTAATTTCTACACAGCGCATTGTCTTCAACTGACACCAGTGACAATATTACAGAGGGACGGCAGATGTAAACATATGGTTTGCATATGGCATTGCAAACACACAGAGCGCATGCGTCGGTCGTTCAAAGCTATTGAAAGGCAGAGATATAACACCCAACGCTCGCTCTGCGATCACAAAATTCCAGTAGCTGACTCTCAACAGATATTTATGAATATTTATGTTAAAACATATAATAAAGTTATAATTATCGTCGAACATAAACAGTCGTATGCAACTCGCCTATAATGGTAATTAAGACACTCGTATGGAAATTATAAAACTCGCATACGCTCGTTTTATAAAAATTACTCGTGTCTTAATTATAGCCATTATAGGCTCGTTGCATAATGTACTATTATTGAATGCTTTTTTATTGTCAAAGATGCAGATGGTTGAATCTTTCACTCATATTTCAACTAATTCTTGTGGAAGTGTTACTATTATTAGTTTATCTCGTACACCCATGTTTTAATAAAAACAATGAAAAAAAATAAAAAAATAAAAAAAAATGGTAATAAAAATGCTTTTTTAATTTTAATTTTTTATCATCCTAGTTTTCTTTACTTTTTAATTTTGAATGTTAACTATTTTTAACCTATTTTCATTTTATGAAAAAAAAAAAAAAGCTCATGAGATCACCTTTTGTCCGTGTGTAGACTATGTGTGTCCCCCTTTAATAACTTCTAAATGGCTGCAGCGATTTCAATGAAACTCGGTAAGGTCATAGGACCATATTGGGCGACCCCGACCGTGCCCTTCAAATTTTATAACATCTCCCCAATCCAACATGGCGGCTGTGCGAAATGTTTCACCAGCATTCAATATCTCCGAAACTATTACAGATATCACTCTGAAATTTTCTACGGTGATAACAGGCATTACTGCAAGTTTATCTATGTGACTTTCATAAACCTGTAAAATACAAAACGAACATGTCGGCCAAGCGAAGTTGAAACATTCAATAGACTTTTCTCGCTATTTAACCATCTGAGCGCAGTGAAATATCGTACAGTAAATGTTTATATATATTGTAATGTACTGGCATCTAATTTAGTTCAATTGTTTACATAGCCTCAAAATTAGGTTTTCATTTCTTGTGTCGTAATCATGCGATCAAATTGAAAGTTTGAATAATGAACCTATGCAATAATTTTCATTTAATGGTACAGAACTCTATGCCCTACCTAATATAACAATCCAACATGGCGACCATCCGAAATATTTAGACGGTTCTCAATATCTACGAATCTATTACAGCAATCAAACTTAAATATTGTGTGTTGATAGACCTAGAGGCAATTAATATAAGTAGGATATATGAAAATAGACTGTATAGTTCTTCACTGAACTACTTGTTAATTGTTTATTAATGCTATGCCTCTAAATTTTGAAAATAAATAAGATTATACAAATTACATTTCTAATAATTTTACCATCTTAATTGAAAAAATAAAAAAGGAATTATGATCATTAAAATGACAAAGAAAACAAAAATTAAAATTAATAATAATTATAATTAGGCGAAAATAATTAAATGTAAATGCAAATAAAATATATTTGCTATTGTATTATTCTGCCTTGTAAAGGGTTAAGACTCGGACGCGGAATGCCTGCACTCCTGATCGGTGCGTTGTTTGCACTAAGATGGATCATGTCTGACGAAAGGTGTTCATGGAAGACCAATAAGTGATTTTGGAGCGCACTGCAGTAGTCGCAAAGTGTCACATTCAAGAGATACGACCTCTGACATTTCATACTCAGACATGTGTTCCAAAGTTCCTGGATTCGAATCCCACTTCAGGCATCCTTTAACACTTTTTGTTCGACCACGGCGAAATGTAAATATTATATGTCAGAAAACTGCACTATAATGAGGTTCATTATAGTACAAGTTTTCATTATGATACAGTTTCTCCCATCAATCAGGGCTCAAGAAACAGTTGTGTGACCAATTAGGTGAGGAGAGCATCGCACCTGCGCTCACTTCCATGGCCCCCTATTTTAAATTTCACTGCGTGGCTAGTGTCATAGTGGGGTATTCCAGGAGGCCATGCTATTCTCTGCGTCTCATGCGCTCTGTTCAGTGCATAAAAATGGCGAAATCTCGACAGATATTTATGAATATTTATGTTCGAACATAAAATAGTTATAATTATCGTCGAACATAAACAGTCGCATGCAACTCGCCTATAATGGTGATTAAGACACTCGTAGGGAAATTATAAAACTCGCTACGCTCTTTTTATAAACATACTCGTGTCTTAATTATTGCCATTATGGGCTCGTTGCATAATGTACTATTATAGGATAGTATTCTATACATTTACCACCGAATATAAAAAGAGTTTGTAGGCTATTATCAAAGGTGCTAATAGTTGAAACTTTCAGCCTAATTACAACAACCTTTCTTGTAGATGTAATATTTCTGATTAGCAATTACAGGGTTATTATCTATGTTTGCTCCGATAAACACGGCAAGCTAAGCCGGCTGTGACTAGCATAGATCACGGGCGTGCGTGCCCGGTTCAGCCGGTGGTGGCGCGCACTTTCACACTTTTACCAAACATGTTCAATAATGTGTACTTACAGTGCTCATAGGCGATGCTGAAAATGTCCTCCCTCTCTTGTAACACGCACCTGACATCTTCTGATGAAAGAATGTCTGTCAACTCTTTTATTATTTACGGAGCCTGTTTCCTTGAATCGTTTAGCGAGCCTCCTAATTGTACTGACATTAGGCACAGGTCTTCCTGGAAACTTGATTCGAAATTTTCGTCTCATTTCAGAACAAGATTTTCTGCTTTTCATGTACGAATTATGGATATACACACGTTCGCGCAATGTGAATTGGTGTCTAGACATGACCAACAATCACAGTAATCACAATACTCATTAAACGTGCGACACTAACGTGTAAGCTTTGCAGATACACGACCATAAGAATGACAAAACACGTGTGAACTAACGATATGAGTCTGCGGAGCGTGCCCACCACCGGCTGAACCACGTACACGCGCCCGCGATCTGCACCAGTCACAGCCGGCTTAGCTTGCCATGTTTATCGGGGCGCACATAGATAATGGGCCTATATAAAGCTGTCAAGTTTTATGGTGCTAGATAAAATTTCAACTAGTAAATATAATCAATAATATTAAAATTATACAATGAAATAAGACATAAATTTACAAATTTAAATAAAACATACTAACAAAAAGTTCCGTGACGAACTAAAGAGCCTACCTTTATTAAAATTTAAGATACATGGTTGAAAGAGAAATGTGCAGGTATAGAAAATTGTCTGAAATTAGGAAAAGTAGACACAGCTTATCGAAGGATTAAGAATACTTTTGGGGAAAGGAAGGCTAAGTGCTGTAATATTAAGGACATAAATGGAAAGCCTCTAACAGACAGGGAAGAAAAGGTTGAGAGATGGAAAGCTTACATAGAGTGTTTGTATAAGGGAAAGGAGATTGAGAATCGTGTAATGGAAAGGGAGGAGGAAATTGATGAGGATGCGAAAGGAGATTTAATATTGAGATCAGAATTTGACAGAGCATTGGAAGACCTAGGCAGGAACAAAGCACCAGGCATAGATGATATACCGATTGAGTTGCTACGCTGCATAGGAAATGAAGGTCTGATCAGGTTATTTCACTTGGTGTGTAGGATTTATGAGACAGGTGAGGTACCCCCTGATTTCAAGAAGAATGTTATCATCCCTATACCGAAGAAAGTAGGAGCTGACAGATGTGAAGATTACCGTACAATCAGCTTGATTACTCATGCTTCAAAGATCCTGTCTAGAATAATTTACAAGAGGATAGAAAGCCAGATAGAAACGGAGTTGGGTGAAGACCAGTTTGGTTTCAGGAGAAATGTAGGAACAAGGGAAGCTGTACTGAGTCTTAGGCTGATTTTGGAAGGTAGAATAAAGAATGATAAGAGAACGTTCATGGCATTTGTAGACTTAGAAAATGTTTGACATTTTGAAAACGATTGGAATAAAGTACAGGGATACGAGGGTGATCTACAATCTATACAGAAACCAGACGCAGTCATTCGAGTTGAAGGACATGAGAGAGAAGCTGGTATTCAGAAAGGTGTAAGGCAAGGCTGCAACTTATCACCCATACTTTTCAATCTTTACATTGAACAAGCAATGAAGGAAATTGGAGAAACATTTAAAGTGGGAGTGAAGATTCAAGGAGAAATAATTTCAAATCTGAGATTTGCTGATGACATCGTCATCTTGGCCGACATGCCTGAGGATTTGAATGAGTTTTTGAATGGTATGGACTCCATCTTACGGAAAGAATTCCTGATGAAAATTAATAAATGTAAAACAAAAATACTGGAATGCAGCCGAAATAAATCAGAAACCTCTATGGACATAAAATTGGCAGGTGAAAACCTAAAGGAAGTAGGAGAATTCTGTTACTAAGGAAGCAAAATAACCAGTGATGGACGAAGCAAAGAGGATATAAAAAGTAGGTTAGCTCAGGCAAGGAAAGCATTTCTACAGAAAAGGAATCTGTTGATATCGAATATAGATTTAGGTATTAGGAAGTCATTTTTGAAGGCCTTTGTCTGGAGCGTGGCGCTCTATGGAAGTGAAACTTGGACTATTGGTGCAGCAGAAATGAGGAGAATTGAAGCGTTTGAAATGTGGTGTTACAGGAGAATGATGAAGATCAGATGGATAGATAGAGTTACAAACGAAGGGGTATTGAGACTAGTGGGAGAGGAGAGATGTTTCTGGCGACTGCTAATGAAGAGAAGAGATAGGTGGGTAGGACACATACTAAGACACCCAGGAATAGCAAGCTTAGTTATGGAAGGAAGGGTTGAGGACAAGAACTGTAGGGGTAAACCAAGGTTATAATATGATTAAACAGATTGCCTCGGATGTAGGGCGTGGTAGCTATGTAGAGATGAAACGATTAGCTCAGGACAGGGAGGCATGGAGGGCTGCATCAAACCAGTCAAAAGACTGAGGACTCAAACAACAACAACAACAACAACAACAACAAGATTCATGCCAATGATTAATCTATATGGATCTATCTAGAATAATGACGAAATTAAGTTGGTAATAGAGACATTTCAAATTAGTTTGAAATACTGTAAACATGGCATAATGAAGCCTAATGTAGCCTAATAGAGCACTACAGTTGGCAGCCCTGGTGACTGAATATATTCTTAGTTCCATCTCTTAATTTGGTTGAAGTCCAATGGATAGCATGGAAGTTACATACAGTTAAACATTGGATCTAACAGCACGCGTTAAATCATGTTGGCTACAATGGCACGCATGTATTGGTCGGAAATAATCTGAAATATTATGATCTATTGTTGTGCCAATTTTTAATGAAATCCATTAGTTAGTATAGAATTTACATGCATTTTAAAATTGGACCTATCAGCAGGCTTAGAATCATGTTGGCAGCACTGACGTATATTAGTTACTCCAAATTAATCTAGAATGCCAGGTACTATACGTGTGCAAAGTTTATAGCTATTGGCTTGCATACTTTCTGATGTATTGATTTTAGGGTAACACAAATAGGGACAGCATTTATTAACAGTTGGCAGTCCTGGTTGCTCTTAAAGATACGTATAGTCATATCTGTTATGGTACACATAGCTCATACGAAATTTGGTTGAAATCCAAATGATAGTATAGAAGTTACATGTATTTAAAATTGGACCCCTCAGCAGGCTTAGAATCACGTTGGTAGCACTGACGTATATAAGTTACTTCAGATTAATATAGAATGTCAGGTACTATACGTGTGATAGTTTAAAGCTTTCGGCTTGCATACTTTCTGATATATTGGTATTTGGATAAAATAAATTGAGAGCATTTATTAAGAGTTGGCAGCCCTGGTGGATCTTAAAAAATACGCTCAGTCATATCTCTTTATGTACACATAGCACATACAAAATGTGGTTGAATTCCAATTGATAGTTTAGAAGTTATATGCATTTAAGTATTGGACCTATCAGCAGGCTTATAATCATTTTGGCATCACTGCTATATATGGCCTCCTGGAAATTAAACTGAAATATTATTATCTATACGTGTGCCAAATTTGAAATAGCTCCTATTCATACCTTCCAAGATATCCAACATGGAGCTCAAATTTCAAATGCGATTTTTCAGCAGTTGGTAGCACTGACATCATTTTCAAATACGTCATTCAGATATTCAGGTATAGATATTTAATCATACCAAATTTTGTTTCGATTGCTGCAGCCGTTTAGGAGTTGATGGGGGGACACACACACAGCCAGACAGACAGACAGACAGGAGGACAGACACACATTTGCCCGGATCTATCTCATAAATCTACTTTTTCCACTTTTTTGCAAAATGTGAAAAGTAGGCTAAAATTAAAATAAAATTAAGATTATAAAATTAAAAGTTAATCTGAATACTCCCCGGGAAAACAGGGTAATAAGTAACATACTGTAAATTTTTCAGGAGAGCGAATTTAAACTTTCCACACTAAAAAGAAATATTTAGAACACCAGAATTGAGAGTAAGAAATATAGTTTTTATAGCTAAATTCATTTCTCATAAAGGAAGTACTAATAACAACTAAAGTTAAATTAAGAAAAAAAGTGAGAGGATATGGAACGTTCTTTGAGTTTCCACTAAAAATAAAAACCTCTGTATCTCGGTGACATTCCGCTTTATTTGAAACTAGCTGAAGTACCCGTTCTTCGAACGGCTTTTAGTACTTGCTGGCCTAAACCATTAATATATACAATCACACATTCCTAATGTAGTTATGTTATTTCCATGTTACCAACTACATGTGTAGACTACATGCATTTTCACTCATCCAATTATTAATCTGAGGTAGGTAAGTGAAAATCCTCAGCCTTCTTTCAGTCGACCGACCAGATCAGGGAATGGAATGAATGAAACCCCCATCTATCAGCGAGGATATGAAGTGTGCCGGCTGCTGAAGCCTGTCGCACTCCCCTGGGACAATGATCAAATGAATGACAGATGAAATGGAATGATAGTGGAGATTGTTGATGGAATGAAATTGTGACAGGGGAAGCCGGAGTACCCGGAGAAAAGCCTGTCTGTCTCCGCTTTGTAGGTGAGAAAGTGCGTTTATATATTGGAAATAAATATCAGCTTCTATGTAGTAAAAGTTAAATAACCTTTCTTAAATATTGAACACCTATCGTTTAACGTCTTCATACTATTTTAAACATAGGGCTATGAACATTATGCTAAAAATACATCAAACTTGGTAGAAATTATCATATCCGCAGTAAGTAATATTGCGGAAACTACGTACCATGTCATGATAAAGAATAACAGTAACGGAACAAACTTCAATCATCCCACAAAAACAAATTAATCACAGAAAGAATTTCTAAGTTGATGCCGTGTCTTGTGCGAGATTACGCCTAGTAACTCCGAGATGGTTCATCAGTGGGCTCTTGTGGTCTATTTGCGGACTACCAAAGGAGTAGCAAACTGCGCGATACCTCAATTCTTATTTACAACACCTCCGCTACTTTACTGCGAGAGCTAAACTCTAAAACAGTCTTTCACCTCCCTATAAAGGCTTTCAAAATGATTGTATATTGATTTTCAGGGCCAAGCAATTAAAACTCAGCAACTTTTCTAGGTTTACGCCGTGTTTTGTGCGTTTTTTTAAATTGGCCGTTAAAGGCAAAATGCCAACTTTATTGAAATAAATTTGCCCAGTTCTGCAGTAAGATTAATATGAACACTAAATAAACTAATGTGACAGTCGGTAGCCTTCGACACATTCGTCTGTGAATTTGGGTTTCTGATCATGGTAAAAAAAACGACAAAAAGCAGATAAATATTGGCCAACAGAAATATTCAGTTAACAAAAAAACAAATCGATAAAAAGGATGAAACCATACCGTGCAAAGTCGAAAGCACTATAACATTGTGAACAGTGTAAAGATCCAAATACTCACGTACAATAACCGGTACAAAGAGTATAAAATTAGACTCAAAATCACGTCTCGTTTCGGACCCCACAAACTACCTCTATAAATAAAACAGTTCATGTAGAGAGTAACATAGACTAATATCGCTCGGCGTTAACCGTGTTTTATAGCACGTATTTGGGTTTTACTCGCTAACCGTTGGAGATACACGAAAAGTGGTAAGCACATTTCGGATAGAAAATTAAATTGTAAAGCTATTATATTTCATCAAAAGTTTGCTATTTCTTAGCGTTCTCTTTTTATTTGAAATGGAAATATGAAATTTTGCAACCAAAAGGTGTAGTGACGTCACAAATATAGGATTTACTCGCTAACCGTTGGAGATACACGAAAGGTGATAAGGACCTTTCGGATAGAAAATTAAATTTTAAAGCTCGCATGTGCCATCAAAAGTTTGCTATTTCTTAGCGTTCTATTTTTATTTGAAATGGAAATATGACATTTTGAAACCAAAGTGTGTAGTGACGTCACTAATATGGTCGCCATTTTTAAATAGTACAAAATATCGAAATCATAAGTAGCCTATGTGTAAACCTGGTAAATCAGCTACATCCATGCAAAATTTCATTTCAATCGGACTAGTGGTTCTTGCGTGATTGAGTAACAGGACGACAGACAGACAAACACCATCTCATTTTTATATATTCAACAAAAAAAAAGTCAACCCCTGGCACTATACAGCCCATGACGGGCTAAGGCCGACCAAGCGACCACTGCCCAGCCATTCGGCCTGCAGATATTGGGGTGACGCGTGATCAGCGCGTTGGGTCCCCTCGGCCGTTAATCTTGGTTTTCGTAATCGGGGCGCTGTTTCACTGTCAGACAGCTACTCAATTGTCCTCACGAGTCTGAGTGCACCCCGTTCCAACCCTCACGTCAGTTTTAAAATCCCTGACGGAGCCGGGGATCGAACGCGGGGCCTCCGGGTGAGAGGCAGGCACGCTACCCCAACACCACGGGGCCGGTTATTTTTATATATTAGTGTGATTAGTTTCAACTGATCTGTAGTGACAATGGCTGGTCACTAGAATGCGCCATAAACTCATTTCTAAAAAAAATGGTCCTACCCCGTTCTTTCCGTGGGGTGTTGCAAATATTAAAATTAAAAAAAAAAAAAAAATGGATAATTTTTTAAAGTTAAAATTAAAATAAAATTGAATATTCATAATAGTTTAATGCAGCCAATGGCCATAAAATACAACTTAATTTCTCCTGATAACAATTGCACGATTACCAATATAAGATTGTAAATTCGATCTGATCTATGCTGAACTCCGACAATAATGTCTGTATTGGATACATTCACCAAATTGGTATCGTGAGAACGATTTGTTACACACCAGAAGACCTAGTTTCCATAACTCACTAAGTCAAAACTGATGATTTTTCAGGACAGACATTTTTTGAACCGGAGCCTACTTTGGCATTATTACTTCATTATGAAGTAAAGAGACGTTTTTCAAATTAATATGAAGAACAGTGATAACGAACCAAAACCCTATTTTGAAGTTATTAACGTTAAAATGCCATTTTTTTTCCAAAAGTAAACTAGGTCACTTGACTAGTAGTAGTTCTGGAAAAGAACTACAGAGTTAGTGAGTTTTGGAATAAAACATCTACTTGCACATGCTAAGTTACACATTTGGTAGATCGGAAGCAAGCACGTAAAGCAATGGGATTTTAGTGATTTATTCTAGATTGCTCAAACTTCCCTTGAAAATCAATGAGGAACAGAAAAAAGTTATTAAATTGTCCAATACCTGCCATTAAAAAAATATAAAAAAATACAAATATATAGCAAATAAATTCCAAGAACAAACACACTTGCACAGCCTTAACTTTGTACTACACAAATGGCTCTTCTTCAGCATAGTGTATTTCTGTGTGATCAACCAGATCTGCATCATATCCGAAGTTCTTCAGACCTTTATTGTAGTACAACTGAGCTTGTTCGGACAGAGAAACAAACTTCGGAAGTGCTGCAACATCCTTCTTCTTCTCTGAAGATATTTTATTGCATTCCTCTACTACATGGACAAATCTGTATGAGTTCCTCCAAGAATGGACTGATTTCTTCTTTAACACTTCGTATTCATTGAAGTCTCCATTGTAGGTATTCTTGGCAAACACTTCTTTCTTTCCTTTTTTGTACAGAAGAACACGCTGCTCCCTCATCAAGAATGGGAGCTTAGTTTTCATTATATAATTGGCGCTCCTTTTAAAATAAAGTAGCCCGCCAATCTCTTTTTAAAAGTTTAACAGTTCCATGTTTTTCCAGAATAGCATGATAATCTTGTGGCTCTAATAGTTTTTCACAAGTTCTGTACACTTCTTCGATTCTTCCAAACACTCGGTCCGGAGGCAAGAAACTGTGTCCTCTGATAGGAAATATGTGTTCCACTTCATTAAAAATGTCACTTTTGTTTACATAATCTAGCAAGAAGCCCTTGATGGTCGAGTTCTTGTTTTGACTTGTGGCAGAATCTGAGAACAGTCTTAATGTTTCCTGAGATTTAATGCCTTCTGGTTTTGTTTCTTGACGAACCCTCTCTTCAAGACAGTGTACGAAGTTATGCAAGGCTGATGCAACTTCGTTCGATCCTCTTCCAGACTGATCTTCTGTCCAAGAATATATGAATGTGTTTTCCACATTTTGGACGTTTTCATGAATTATAAAAGTTAGGTTGTACAACCAAAGCTGTCGAGCATAAAAAGTCTCAGAAATTCTAATCATGGGTAAGGGGCTGGTTCTGTCGCATGCCAAATGCTACTTTCATAAAAATGTTTGGCTCGTAATTTGTGCAATCTGTAACATCCCATCAGGTCTGCCCTTTCGGCTGGTGATGTAGAATTATTTAGTATTATCTTGATTTGTAATTCTTCACAGTATGAACATGTGTCGGTTTTCGGGTGCCCAAACCCGATATTGAATCGTGTTTGGAAAATTCTATGAAATTTTCTATAAGATGCGACTGATTTTGAAGCACTTACCCTGGCCTCTCTCCACAATCGCCAAATCTTCTTGACGGAAAGTGTTGGGTCCATGTAAACTCGTACGCTCTTTGCCCTCCCATAATGGCTTTCTCTGCACTTCAATGTCTTAATGAAATTAACAATTGAAACCTCAGTTTCCATGTCTTGGGCTTTAATACGACCACCGCCCCTGTTCTCTTTACATTGTTCACCTGTAGCACTGAAGTTCTTAGATAAACGATTCAATCTGAATCTACACATTCCTGTTACCGAACATAAAGATTGAGCACAAACTCGTATAAACTGGCCGGCTTTCCTCCGTATAAAATATTGTGTTAATAACCTAGCACGGGGATTGCCTACATTTCCTGGTCGATGTGATTTTGGTTCTTTTGTTACAATATATTTTAAAAGGAAGTTATCTTGCTCTACTTTTGATTTGTCATGCAGTTTGTCACGGAAATGAGTGATATCTTCTTGACTCAACAATCCTACCTTGCATGTATAGTTCGGTCTTCCAGCATGATTACAAGCGATACAAGATGCAGGGTGAGCACTTGAACTGTTTCTTGCATGCTTGCGTTCTGTTTTATCCTAGGTGTTTACATATTTTCTTCTCTTCCTGCTTCGACCGGAATCTTCTAGAGGACTCTTTAATCCTTCTAAATCAAAGTCACTCATCTTGTATACGTTCTTAAAATGTAGATACTTTCTCTTAAACACAGCTCATCAACATACGACATATGAAACAGCCAAGAGGTTACTGGCGGGAAACAGGCGCGTTAGACTTAGCAGAGTTTGGAAGATATCACGGCCTGACTTAGTACAGTTTTGAAGAAAAAAAATGCAATATCCTACGTTACAATTTACGATGACATAGTGAGTTCTGGAATCAAATATTAGTAACATACATACCTTACGAACAAGATCCAACGGATTTCTCAATTTCGTCCAAAACTGACTTAGTGAGTTTTGGAAACGAGCTCTTCTGCATACGCATTCTGGTAAAGGGTCGTGAGATTCTGTCCTGTGTCGAAGTTTATGGTGATATCCATGTATCGCCAGTCTCTTCATTGTGCTGCGTATCGTGACGTTTGGTCCAGTCCAATTTAGGTTCAGCATCGCGTCAGTTGTGTAAAATTCGCACTCCTCTTCAGTTGTCTATTTTGCTTTACTTGTGATTCTTGTCGGGTAGCTGGAAGAAAGAGTTTAGTGCGTAGGTCTTCCACGAGGAAAGTTTCGTGCGCTAACTCATATGGAAATTTAGATCGAGCAAATTTCGAAATTCCTGCTTTTAGGAACCTTGCTTTCACACCTTCTATAGTTTGAAAAGGTGACCGCACCTACGGTTAACAAAGCCGCCGCTTGGCGCTCTTATTTTATACGAAAGACCATGTATATGCTAAAATATGCTGTTATGTTCAGAATATGTACAAAATCCAAAATTCCCCAAAATATGGATTTGCATATGCGCATATGCATTTTCAAAAAATCTGGTCCCTATTGACTAGTGATCACGTTCTTCACTTGGTAAATGACCTGCACTCCACTTGCAGCGAGACGTCTCCTCCAGCGTTTGCTGTTAAAGTGTGCGATCAGTAACTTTCTTCACGTCGCTTTGGACTGCTTTAAATGTGCATATCTCTGTCATTGAGTGTCAGTTTCTTTAAAGATAATTTGGTACATGAGGATTTTCTGTAATTTATTCTTACCAATGATGCACATAAAGCAATCGGTGGGTGATTGGTATCATGCCGGACTTCCAATCCCAAGCTTGCAGGTTCGCTCCTGGCCGTGGTACGTGATGTTTGAAAGGCAACAAAAATCACGGCATGCATGTCATACGTTTTTGACATGTTAAAGAACCCTTTAGAATTCAGTAGGCCGTGTTCTTAGTGGCAAAATTAATTTCGGGATTTTCCACCAACACAAAGTTCATCCTTTCTCTACTAGAAAGCGCTATAGTGTCAAGGAGCTTAGATATCTAACCTCCTTGACTTTCATAGCGTTCAAAGGAACGACAAAATTCGGCATGCAAGCTGCCCTCCGGGCGTCAAATAACAAAGCTTGCACCTGGCACCCGAGGCCATACGACTTTTTTTAAATCGTTATGTCCAACTACGGAGCACGCTTGAACTTATTTTGCACAATGTTCCTTCTTCTTTTCTTCCCAATATCTCTTCATTCGTTCACTGTGTTCCTTTCTGTGTGCTTCTCTCCAGCCTGTATTTTTCCTTTTAGGTTTCTCTGCAAATTTATGTTTGTTTATTAGGCTTCTAAATATTACTCCATCTGGAACGGTTTTCTCAGCAATACCCATTTCTTGTAGATCTTCATGTATTTCTGTTAACCAATTGTTGCGGATTTTCAGGTTTAGCGATAGATTCAGAATTTTCTTTGTCGGCCTGTCGTTATCCATTCTGTCAAGGTGTCCGTAGAATCTAATCGTGGTTTTCTGATAGTATCTGTGATTTGTTCTGCGGAATACGATATTATTATTATTATTATTACTGCTTGCCACGGTGGGTGAGTTGTCAACGTGTCGGTCCACTAACCCCAAGTTTGCAGGTTCGCTCCTGGCCGTGGTAAGTGATTTTTGAAAGGCGCCAAAAACACGATATGCATGTCATACGTGTTGGCATGTCAAAGAACCCATTTTAATTCAGTAGGCCGTGTTCATAATGGCAAAATTAATCTCGGGAGTTTCCGCCAACACAAAGTTCCTAATGTCTCTACTAGAAAGCGCTATAGTGTTCAAGGAGCTTAGATATCTAACCTCCTTGGCTTTCATAGTGCTTCAAGGAACATCGAAATTCGACATGCAAGCTACCCTTTGGGTGTCAAATAACAAAGCTTGCGCCCGGCACCCGTGGCCATACGATATAATAATAATAATAATAATAATAATAATAATAATAATTATTATTATTATTATTATTATCGATCAAAATGGGAAGATTTTGAGAGCCAATAGTAATGGCTGTGAGAACATGGAGAGCTGAACATCATTTCTGTCTCACACAATATCAATATTATAAGCAGCAATATAAAGATGACCTCATTGATTTTATAGCTTGCCACGGTGGGTGAGTGGATAGCGTGTCGGTCTACTAACCCCAAGATTGCAGGTTCGCTCCTGGTCGCGGTAAGTGATTTTTTTTGAAAGGCGGCAAAAATACGATTCGCATGTCATACGATGTTGGCATGTCAAAGAACCCATTTTAATTCAGTAGGCCGTGTTCATAATGGCAAAATTAATCTCGGGAGTTTCCGCCAACACAAAGTTCCTAATTTCTCTACTAGAAAGCGCTATAGTGTTCAAGGAGCTTAGAAATCTAACCTCCTTGGCTTTCACAGTGCTTCAAGGAACATCGAAATTCGACATGCAAGCTACCCTTAGGGTGTCAAATAACAAAGCTTGCGCCCGGCACCCGGGGCCATACGATATTATTATAATTATTATTATTATCGATCAAAATGGGCAGATTATGAGAGCCAACAGTAATGGCTGTAAGAACATGGATAGCTGAACATAATTTCTGTCTCACAAAATACCAATATTATAAGCAGTCACCGTATCATTTAATTTTTAATATTTAGTTGCTCTTTTCCACATTTAAAAACAAGTAGTTCCGTGAAGAACTTAACAGCCTATTTTCATATATCCTACTAATATCAATTGCCTCTACCAACATACAAATTGTCAGTTTGATTGCTGTAATAGATTCGTAGATATTGAGAACCGTCTAAATATTTTAGAAGGTCACCATGTTGGATTTTTATATTATAGGCCTTAGATTTATGTACTATTACATGAAGATTATTGTGTACGTGTTTTATTCAAACTTCAATCGCATGATTAGGACAGAAGAAATAAAAGCGGGATTTAAAAATTACGCTCAGCCGCCATCTTGTGTTTGTGAAAATAGATTAAATGAATTAGATGCCAGTCGATTAAAATTTGTATAAGCATAGAGAGTATCAAGTTTCATTGCGCTCGGATGGTTAAAACGCAAGAAACGTCCATTTGAATATTTAAATTTCGCGTCACCGCCATGTTGGATTTGTGCTCGCCAAAGGTGAACTTATGCTTATAGCTTCTATACACTTACAAAATTTCAGTTTGATTAGATTAATAGATATTGAGAACCGTCTAAATATTTCGGATGGTCGCCATGTTGGATTTTAATGTATGTAGGCCATAGAGTTATGTACTATTAGATGATGATTATTGTGTACGTTCATTATGCAAATGTTGATTTCGATCGCATGATTAGAACACAATAAATAAAAACTTAATTTTCGAAATTCGCACAGCCGCCATCTTGAGGTTACGTAAACAATTGAACAAAATTAGAAACCAGTGCATTACAATGTGTATAAACATTTGCTGTACGAAGTTTCATTGCGTTTGGATCATTACATCGGGAGAAAAGTCTATTTAAAACTTTCAAATTCGCTTGGCCGCCATGTTTGTTTTGTAGTTAACCAGTTTTTGGAAGTCTCATAGATGAACTTCCAGTAGTGACCTTTATCTCCGTTCAAACTTCCATGGCAATACCGGTAATAGTTTCAGAGATGTAGAATTCCGGTGAAATATTTCGCACAGCCACCATCTTGAGGTTATGTAAACAATTGAACGAAGTTAGATGTTGGTGCATTACATTGTGAATAAATATATACTGTACCGAGTTTTATTGCGTTTGGTTGGTTAAATCGCGAGAAACGTCTATTTAAAAGTCGCAAATTCGCTTGGCCACCATGTTGGTTTTGTAGTTACCAGGTTTTCAAAAGTCACATAGGCGAACTTCTAGTAGTTCCCTTTATCACCATAAAATATTCCAGGGTGATATCGGTAATAGTTTCGAAGATAGACACACGGACAAATGGTGATCTCATAAGTCTATTCTTTTTCATAAATGAAAATTGGCTAAAAAATGACTTTTTCCCATTTTTTATTGAGCTGGAAAATATAATTAAAATAGTGTTCATGCAAAGAGAATGTTTATATAATTATTGCTTTTATGAATAACAAGCTGTACCCGAAGAAAGTGTTGGCGTTGGAATGTTGTTTCTTGAAGTGCTTTTGGATGCACAATACTTCTTTCAATTTCCGTTAACTGCCTCTATATCGTAAAATGGATTAACTAATTTAGAAACATTCGTGGAAACGTGCACAAAAACTCACCAAAGTTTCATCACAATCGGATGAATGGCATATGAACGCATACGGAATTTTCTTTAAACGATTCATGCGCTGTCACTCATTTGTTAAATCTACTCGTGCGCTACCTATTGTAAAATTGATTTACTAAGTTAGAAACCTTCACGCAAGTGTTCCCAACAACTCATCAAAGTTTCATCGCAATCGACGAATGGTATATGAACCCATACGGGATTTTGTTGAAACGCTTCGCGCTTCGTCACTCATTTGTTGCATCAACTCGCGCGCTACCTATTGTAAAATGGATTTACTAAGTCGAAAACCTTCCCTGGCGTGTACACAACAACTCATCAGTGTATCATCGCAATCGATGAATGTTAGCCTATATGAACGCTTACGGGATTTTGTTGAAACGCTTCGCGCGTCGTCACTCGTTTGTTGCATCAACTCGCACGCTACCTATTGTAAAATGGATTTAATTAGTCGAAAACCTTCCCTGGCGTGTACACAACAACTCATCAATGTTTCATCGCAATCGATGAATGGTATATGAACGCATACGGGACTTTGTTGAAAATCTCCGCGCGTTGTCGCTCATTTGTTGAATCTACTCGTGCGCTATTAATTGTAAAATGGATTTACTAAGCCAGAAACCTTCATTGGAGTGTACTCAATATCTCACCCAAGTTGCATCGCAATCGGATGAATGGTATATGAACGCATAGCAGACATACACCTACAGACACATAGACAAACTATCACGTAACATTCATTTCTATATAGAGAGATAGTCAAAATATCATTTTAATATTGTACTCAACCACCATAGGCCTACTGTATGTTTGAAACTCCCCGAGAAAGGAATCCTGCATACGCCACTGATTACGATGTTCTAGACACCTAATTGAATTAGCAGCCCTCACGAGAAGCTATTATGTGTTTTCAAGAATCCTCTTCATTGCTGGCTTGAGCCACTTTTCTTGAGAAAGTTCTCCACAGATTCAATTCTTGCAGCCAGTGTTGCGTGCACTCAGGAGCTCTGATACAAGCTATTTTCACCCCCACCTAGCAGCAAAGTGGCTCCGTTAGAAACGAGATCGCCAACTTTATTTTCTCCGCACTTGCCTGTTGAGTGTTGACTCTGGTCCCTATGGGAGGCGCTCCTGCGCCAGTCTCCAAATCCAATCGGGACCCGTTTCCATCAATGTACAAGCATAGCCCACTAAAACCAGTGCACGATGTACTCTGCTCAAACACGAGTTCATAGGAGGCCAAGCATGGCCCTCCAAAGGCAATGCATGGCGTACTCTGCTCAAACACGAGCTCATAGGAGGCCAAGCATGGCCCTCCAAAGGCAATGCAGGGCGTACTCTGCTCAAACACGAGCTCATAGGAGGCCAAGCATGGCCCTCTAAGGGCATTGCATGGCGTACTCTGCTCAAACACGAGCTCATAGGAGGCCAAGCATGGCCCTCTAAAGGCATTGCATGGCGTACTCTGCTCAAACACGAGCTCATAGGAGGCCAAGCATGGCCCTCTAAAGGCATTGCACGATGTGTTCTGCTCAAACACGAGCTCATAGGAGGCCAAGCACGGCCCTCTAAAGGCATTGCATGGCGTGTTCTGCTCAAACACAAATTCATAGGAGGCCAAGCATGGCCCTCTAAAGGCATTGCACGATGTGTTCTGCTCAAACACGAGCTCATAGGAGGCCAAGCACGGCCCTCTAAAGGCATTGCATGGCGTGTTCTGCTCAAACACAAATTCATAGGAGGCCAAGCATGGCCCTCTAAAGGCATTGCATGCCGTGTTCTGCTCAAACACGAGCTCATAGGAGGCCAAGCATGGCCCTCTAAAGGCATTGCATGGCGTGTTCTGCTCAAACACGAATCCATAGGAGGCCAAGCATGGCCCTCTAAAGGGATAGCGACAACGCGGTCATGTAGCCCCGTGTGCTTTGGGTGTGTGTAGAATCTGTCTGATAACCGGTGTTAATTCTGATGTCTGTATTACTGTATGTTTTCTGTTTTTAATTAAGTAAGGACTGCAGACGATAATTTCACATAGGCCTAGTTCCTACTTTCGTTACCAAATGCTACTCTCCACGACACCTAGCTGTGAACTTCGCTACTACCCGATGCCATCGCAACCAGCGCTCGGTGACGATCGTTGGAACTTAAGAGCATTAATCAAACCTAACCTACAGTACACATTTTGGCTTCAGACAATATATTGTAGTTAGTGGTAGGTTCTTTTACATGCCAGAAATCTATGACATGGGCCTGCCGGCTTTACTTCCCCTCCGATGGAAGGCATACTGAGGGATTTTTAACGCTCTTAAGAATTCAACGACTTTGGCAGGGTTTGAACCCGCGACCTTGGGCATAGAATCTCAGCATGCTACCAACTACTATGTAAATGAGCATACAATAATAAAAAGGAGGAGTTAGGAAAGGTTGAAATGGGGGGGGGGGGGGATTTGCGCTTCACGCTATACACGATTCTTTTGTTTACGAAATTAGTTTAATACATGTACGATTAACAAGCATATGTCGCTGCAGTCGAATGTTGGAACCGCCATTTTGTATTGTGTTCCCGATCTTTCCGTTATATAATCTTTGGCTAAAGACATGGCCTAAAACAGCACACGGCTTGCATAAGTTTTATTCAGCTCTGTTAAGACTGAAGTTTACTTTCATGAATGAGTTATTTAATGTATAGTGAATATTATAAATAAACGAAGAAAATCAAGGTGAAGATGCGAATGCGGGCGAAATGAAACGCCATTTTGATGGTAAATTAATTAGCCTACTTTTGAAATTTTGTAGAAAAATAAAAAAAATAGTAGTTTTCTAAGATTCACAGAGGGGACGTATCTGTTTATCTGCTCTACCAACGAGCAGGCACGTCAGTCAATAGCGAGGCGTGTACATTAGTACAAGAACATCCGCAAATCAGATAAGTCTACAAAACCACATTATCAACTCAGTTACATTTACTGTAAGTGTTTAACATAACTAACTACAAATGTTCATCAGGTAGGTAACAAATTTGAACTGTAACAAAAAGATGGTAGTCTATATTAACTTTCACGGCCAGTGAATTAAAACTCAGCATTTCTTTTTTCTAGGTTTGTACCGTGTATTGTGTGGGGTTTCGCCTAGGACACCAAGCTGGCTCATCAGAGGGCTCTTGGTGTCCGCGCCTGGACCCCCACAGGGGTAGCGAATTGTGCCTTACCTCCCTTTTTATGAAGTGCACCTGTGCCTCACTGCGAGAGGTAATAGTTCAAGCAGCCATAACCTCCCTATGAAGGCTTCGAATATACCACCATTTTGGTTTCGTTCAAACAATACATGGACGCCAAGCGTTAGACCACATCCTTTGTCGTATGTACTCGTAGTTCACTAAATATATCATTACGAGCGCTACTGTTGACACATACATGTTCAAATCAAAATGGAAATATCTACTTCCATTTTGAGAAATTCGAAAATCTGCTTCCCAAAAATTTAAGATAAAGAATCAGGGAATACATTAAAACAATCAAACTTAAATTTCTTTTAAATCTGTAAAACAAGTTCCATTTTAAAAATAAGGACGTTTAGCATGTTTTTTCAAAATATAATTTAAGCTGGAAGTATTTTTCAAAATGTTTTTTGAAATATGATAAAGCTTTTCATAACACGCATTTTGACACCTTTCCGGGTCTTCTAGTTGTTCAACTTTTGGCAAAATATTGTCAAAATTGTTTAACTTTACGTTTTTTTCTGGACTCGGAGTGCTCCTAGTGGCATTTAGAAATTGTTTCCAATATTAAAATTGAGGGCACATTTGGGTTTAGCCGAGAATTCCAAATACGAGGGATGTTTTTCTTTTTCAAGTTCCGATGGACTGTATAAAAATAACAGATTGACATACCAAACTGATTTTACTACTAAATGTTCGCTTGTTTTATTCTTATGTCTCAACACAATCGCCAAAACGATTGAAATATTTGTCGTATCGTTACACCAGGTTTCCAATGCCCTCGGCAAAATATTCTGCCGCCACTGAGTTGGGTACGTCTGGAGAGTCTCCTGAAGTGTTTCCCTTTTGGCGAGGCGTTGTCACCCAACCATACCTTCAATTTATTCTCGAAAAAGGTGAAATCATTCAGTGCTGGTTTGGACTAAACGGCAGATGGCCCAAAACTTCAAATTTGAATTCTTTGAAAAAGTCTATCGTAACGTTGGCACAGTGCGGTCGGGAATGATTTTCACCTTTTTCGAGAATTGAAGGTGTGGTTGGGCGGCAATGCCTCGCCACAAAGGAAAAACTTCAGGAGACAGTCCAGACAAACCCACCTCAGTGGTGGCAGAATGTTTTGCCGAGGGCATTGGAAAGCTGGAGTAACAATACGACAACTGTTTCAATCATTTGGGCGATTATGTTGAGACATAAGAATAAAACAATAAAACATTTAATGTAGTAGTAAAATCAGTTTGGTATGTCAATCTGTTATTTTTATACAGTCCATCGGAACTTGAAAAAAGAAACAGCCCTCATATGTAGACAGCTTACTCTGAGGTTCCGAGGGCAAATGCGCTACAGATGACAAGTGTTGTTAGGGGAGCGAACACCACCTGACAGGGGCGAGCTGACTCACAGCACAGCGGTCACGTGGCGCGGGTTCGTTCCCATGGTGATACCTGACACTGTGCAGCCCTGACTCATCGCCTTATTGATCTCAGACTCACCACAAACATCCATAATTAATATGAAACTTCGCAAACTTTGTCTTTCAGAAATACTGGGTTATTCGAAAGGAAGGAACAGCTTTCACACAATTATTTCATCTAAACTACAAAAGATAGAAACACAATTCCAACGTTTCTGGAAAGAGAAAAGTTCAATTTTCACTTTTTATGCTTTCAATACGAGCACCATGTGTTACACGACAAATATCAAAATTGTGGCTCATTTCCTGCCACACACGAATCAGCTGGTCTCTAGTTATCGAATTCACAGCTTCAACAATTCCATGTCGCAGACTTTCAACAGTGTCAGACATAGGAGGATAAAACACGGTCTTTTACGTAACCCTTCAGATAAATATCACATGGAGTTAGGTCTGGAGACATGGGAGGCCACCACCGTAAAAGTTGATCTTCTGCTTCTCCTCTTCCAATCCAACGTCCTGGAATGGTGTCATTCAGGTAACGTCGGTCGTGGAGCTACCAGTTTTGAAGCATGTCTAGATAGGTTAGTCTTGTCACAGTTTTCACCATGAAGAAGAAAGGTCCATAAACTCAGTTTACAGATATGGCACAGAAGACGTTAATCTTCGGTGAATATCGTTCGTGTTCAATAATTGCCATAGGATTTTCACTTGCCCAAATTTGAACGTTATGGCGATTAACTGTACCGGAAAGATGAAAAGTGGATTCATCAGAAAAAAATAATCATTCACATTTTACACTTTTGTCTGTCCAGGAACGTTGGAATAATGGTTCTACCTTTTGTAGTTTGGACTAAATAAATGTTTGAAATTTCTTCCTTCTTTTTGAATAACGCTGTATATAAACTGCGAATTGCATGCCTTCCTTCGGAGAGGAAGAAAAGTCGTTGTGATAGTTTTAATGGCACGTAATAGAACCTACCACTACAATTGATAGTCTGTTTCTTCTTTCTCTTTACATAATTCCCACTCCTATGTGGGGTCGATGTTTCTGACAGCTCTCCTCCATTTAACCCGGTCATGCTCATCCTCTTCTGACAACTGTTTTTCTCTGAGGTTCTCCCGTACACAATCCATCCATCTTTGTTTAGGTCTGCCTCGCATTCTCACTCCCTGTATTTTCATGTCTAGCATCTTCCTCCCCACGTAGGATTCCTCCCTTCTTCTCACAAGCCCGTACCATTGAAGTCGCTTTTCTTGTATCTTCTTAGATATTTCCACAACCTTCAATGTTCCTCTTATTTTGACATTTTCCACTCTATCACGCTTAGTCACTCCACTCATCCACCTGAGCATTTTCATTTCCGTGACGTCAAGTCTGTGTGTGTGCGTTTTGCGTGCAGGCCATGTTTCAGAGCCATACAGCAATGCTGGTCTTACGACAGTTTTATATATATTCCCCTTAACCTTAGGCTTGATCCTGCGGTCACAGAGCACTCCTGACATTTTCCTCCAGTTCATCCATCCTACCTGAATGGTGTGTGACACTTCCACAACCAGATTTCCATCTCCAGTCACCACCGAACCCAGGTATTTGAACTCATCCACTCTATTTAACGTTTCCCCTTGCATTCTGATCTCACAGTCTTGATCTGTATTGAACCTCATATACTCCGTCTTCTTCCTGCTAATCCTGAGTCCTCTGTCTTCCTAGGCTGCCCTCCACTGTTCCAGTTCTTCCTCTATGACATCTTTGGTGGTACTACACAACACAATGTCGTCCGCAAACATCAAGCACCAGGGGGCTTGGTCCCTTAATCCACAAGACATTTCGTCCACTACAATTGATAATATGTAGCCAAATTTGTAAGTTATATTTGGCTAGTTAGAAACGATTTATCAAGTTCCAACGTTCGCAGCTAGGTGTCAGTGACAGTAGCATATTGTAGCCAAAGTTGGAACTACAGTGTTCTCTCGGTAATCCGGCAGATATCGGACCAGAGCACTGCCGGATTACCGAAAACGCCGGATTACTGGAAAATATCGAGAAAAACGCAGATATCATTTGAAAATCAGTCTTAATTACATTGTACTATACAAAGTAAAAAAGTACGAAAATACATCAGCGCTTTCTTCACATGAAAGTTTATCACCCGTTGTACTTAGCAGTCTAATTCCATAACGTTGTTCGAATTTCTGCAACCATCCCTCGCTGGCTTGGAAATCATCCTTTTTTTGTAATCTTCCGGTAAAATTTCCTAGCCTTTCCTTTAAGGATTTCACCAGAAATTGGTGTATGCCTACCATGTTCTTGTAAAAACCAAGCATAGAAGCTATCGTCAACTTGAGGATTTTCACCTGTCGTTTCTTTTTAAATTTTCATTCGTCTTAAAAAAACGACTTTATATTATCACTGTTTTAGCCTACTTTTCACATTTTGCAAAAATGAGGAAAAAGTAGACTTATGAGATCGATCCGGGAAAATGTGTATCTGTCTGTCTGTCCTTCTGTCTGTCTGTCTGTCTGGCTGTGTGTGTGTGTGTCCCCCCCCCTATCAACTCCTAAACGGCTGCAGCAATCAAAACCAAATTCAGTACGAGTAAAGATGTGCACCGGAATATCTTACGTCCATATTTGAAAATGATGTCAGTGCTACCAACTGCTGAAAAAACGCACTAGAAATTTAAGCTCCATGTTGGATATCCTGCAAGGTATGCATGGGAGCTATTCCAAAATTGGCACACATGTAGACAAGACTATTTCAGTTTAATTTCCAGGAGGCCAACCATGACAGTGTTGCCAAAATAATTTTAAGCCTTCTGATAGGTCCAATGTTTAAATGCATATAACTTCTACACTATCAATTGGATTTCAACCAAATTTTGTATGTAATATCTGTACATAAACAGATATGACTGAGCGTATTCTTAAGAGCCACCAGGGCTGCCAACTGTTAATAATTGCTCTCTCTATTTTTTAAATCCAAATACCAATATATCAGAAAGTATGCAAGCCAACAGCTTTAAACTATGCACACGTATATTCTGACATTTTAGATTAATTTGGAGTACTTATATACGTCAGTGCTACCAACATGATTATAAACCTGCTGATAGTACCTATTTTTAAATACATGTAACTTCTATACTATCAGTTGGATTTCAACCAAATTTCGTATGTGCTATGTGTACCATAACAGATATGACTATAAGTATTGTTAAGAGCAATCAGGGCTGCTAACTGTTAATAAATGCTGTCTATATTTTTTCCCCTAATATCAATATATCAGAAAGTATGCAAGCCAACAGCTCTATACTTTGCACACGTATAGCACCTGATATTCTAGATTAATTTGGAGTAATTAATACAAGGCAGTGCTGCCAACATGATTCTATGCCTGCTGATATGTCCAATTTTAAAATACATGTAACTTCTATACTAACAAATGGATTTCATCCAAAATTGGCACAACAAGATATCATAATATTTCAAATTATTTCTGACCAGCACCCGCATGACATTGTTGCCAACATGCTTTTACGCGTGCTGATAGATCCAGTGTCTAACTGCATGTAACGTCCATTGGACTTCAACCAAATTTTGTATTCTGTACCTTAAGAGATGGAACTAGGAATATATTCAGTCACCAGGGCTGCCAACTGTAGTGCTCTATTAGGCTACATTATACCAGGTATATTGTGAACTAATTAGATATTTCGATATTACCAACTTAATTTCGTCATTATTCTAGATAGGTTCATATTCTGTAGAATAATCATTGGCATGAAAAGTAGGCTGTATAGTTCTTCACGGAACTTCTTGTTCCTTATGTCATGAACTGTAGCTTGACCAACACCGTATTCGTTAGCAACAATAGTTAATGTTTCGCCCTTTTCAAGCCGCTTTAGGATTTTATGTTTATCTAACAAAGATAGAGTTTTATGTTTATGTCTTTTCTGCTCGATGCCCTCTTCAACACAACACTACTACAGTCCAACTGTCCTACACTAAGCACCTGAGGCATCGCTCTGGGCGCCAATGCATTGTTTAGTCCGATACAAATCTTGTCGCTGCGTGGGAAACATTGCACAGTACTGGGGACACATTATCAAATCAAGTGTTGAGCTCGTACTCGAAGACACAACGCCGAATTACTGGGAGTGCCGGAGATCTGAGATGCCCGATTACAAAGGGAGTACTGTACTTCAAATCAAACTTGTTGGGAGTCCTCGAACGTCCAATCAAAACTACCCAGCTATGGATATTGACTGCAAGTCAAATATAAAAAATAAATTGTTGTTGTTGTTGTTTTAGTTCTAAGTCTTTTGACTGGTTTGATGCAGATCTCCATGCCTCCCTGTCCTGAGCTAATCGTTTCATCTATACGTAGCTACCACACCCTACATCCAAGGCAATCTGTTAAACATATTCTAACCTTGCTTTACCCCGACAGTTCTTGTCCTCAACCCTTCCTTCCATAACTAAGCTTGCTATTCCTGCGTGTCTTAGATTGTATCCTACCAACCTATGTCTTCTCTTCATTAGCAGTTGCCAGAAACATCTCTCCTCTCCTACTTGTCTTAATTCCTCTTCATTTTTAACCCTATCTACCCATCTGATCTTCATAATTCTCCTGTAACATCACATTTCAAACGCTTCAATTCTCCTCTTTTCTGCTGCACCAATAGTCCAAGTTTCACTTCCATAGAGCGCCACACTCCAGACAAAGGCTTTCAAAAATGACTTCCTAATACCTAAATCTATATTCGATATCAACAGATTCCTTTTTTGTAGAAATACTTTCTTTGCTTGAGCCAACCTACTTTTTATATCCGCTTTGCTTGGTCCATCACTGGTTATTTTGCTTTCTAAGTAATTGAAGTCGCCTACTTCCTTTAGATTTTCACCTGCCAAATTGATATCCATAGAGGTTTCTGATAAATAAACTGAGAATTCTAGAAACCACAGAAATGACAAACAAAAAGAAACATATTTAATCCGATCGGTTTTTGTGAGTAGACTGCATATCAAGAATTGTGCCTTCAAATTGTCGGCTCTGCCAAGATACAAGTCCTAGGGTACAGTCACTCAGCCTCGTGAGGAGAAACTGTGAACACATGGGTTCGATTTCCGCCTCAGCCTAGATTTATATGATTTTGCTCTTCCCCTCCAGGCAAATGCTCAGATGGTACCTAGCTTGAGGCCACGGCCATGGCTGCCTCAAATACACAGACCATTGGCTACTAGGGACACCACAATAACACATGTTGTCCGACTGATTTAATATACAACCCAGCACTGATGTCCACGATTCCCTTGCTCATAAAACAAGTAATAACTTTTATAATATTGTATCTGTATTGAAGTGGGCCTTTGTTTGTTGTTGTCTATTCTCCACCGTAGCCAGCGAGACTTGACAGAACTCTGCACAAATCTGGAGACCTGACAGGCGAGCCGGCAGACAGAACTCGACGCCACGTGGAGAGTGATAGAGTAAACATGCTATTGGTCATTGTGCTACTGAGTATCGTTTGACTCGCCGCTCGTTAACGGGGATACTGTAAGCTACAGGCTGGGCCAATCACTAGCATGTATTAGGCCTATCTCAAACTTGTATTTACATTCACTCGTTGGCTTTGATTTGCATATCTCAGGAGCAGATGACGTCGATACTCGTTTGGTTTCGTTCAAACAATACATGGACACCAAGCGTTAGACCACATCCTTTGTCGTATGTAGTTCACTAAATTGATGTAAAGTTCATTATTTCTTTTCTGTCATCCTAATATCTTCATTCCCAAGTCACTAAGTTCCCAGACTGAGGGGCTACAACTGTGAATTTTTACATCAGTTAGACTCAAATGATTTTACATTTCTAAGTGAACAACTTCATGTACTGGTAGTCGTGTGAACTCTTCCCATCTCGGAGAGTTTCCAGAAAGGAGGTAAGACGATTTGGGTTTCATAGATTCTGCATAGATCTAGAATTTGAAATTGTAAAGCTAGGGCGAATCCTGTCTTGCTACGGCTATGCGATCGTGGTGTTGAAATAGCTTAAAGCAAAGGGAAGAATAGCGATGTATTGATCAGCTGTTGAGAAATATAAAATTGGTGAAGCTCGGACTGCGACATCGCAGCAAACAAAGTGCGTTGCGCCACATGACCACTTGTGACAGGCGTGGGTGGCGCAACTCTCACTTCTATTGTTTCTGTTACTTCATTTAGGGTGCGGGTTGGTCATCTACCCATAACAATCAGGGAAATGGCTAGGGACCGGAGATTTAAATATGCACTTAACAACAAGTCAATATCATTTACTCACTTCATAGGCTACATGTATCATTTACTGCGGAAAGAAACATTAAATTAGATAACTTGAAAGTTATTCTATTTCTGGAGAGTAATGCAATGGGATTACATTTAAATGTCAAAACAAGTAGTTCCGTGAAGAACTATACAGCCTATTTTCATATAACCTACTTATGTTAATTGCCACTATCAACATACAGCATTTCAGTTTGATTGCTGTAACAGATTCGTAGATATTGAGAACCGACTAAATATTTCGGTTGGTCGCCATGTTGGATTGTTATATGTATAGGCCATAGAGTCATGTACCATTAAAGGAAAATTATTGCGTAGGTTCATTATTCAAACTTTCACGTCGACCGCATGATTACGACATAAGAAATAAAAACTTAATTTTAAAATTCGCACAGCCACCATCTTGAGGTTATGCAAACAATTGAACTAAATTAGATACCAGTGCATTACAGTGTGTATAACCATTTCCTGTACCAAGTTTCATTGCATATGGATTACTTAATCGCGAGAAAGGTATATTTAAAATTTTCAATTTCGCTTGGCCGTCATGTTCGTTCTGTAGTTAAACGGTTTTTCAAAGTCTTATAGATGCACTTCGAGTAGTGCCCATCATCTCCGTACAAAATTTCAGGGTGATACCGCTAATAGTTTCAGAGATATAGAATGCCGGAGAAATATTTCGCACCGCCGCCATTTTGAGGTTATGTAAACAATTCAACGAAGTTAGATGTCTGTGCATTACAATGTGTATAAAGATATTCTGTACCAAGTTTTATTGCGTTTGGTTGATTAAATTGCGAGAAACGTCACAACTTCGCTTGGCCGCCATGTTGGTTTTCTAGTTACCAGGTTTTCAAGTGTAACATAGGTGAAATTCTAGTATTTCCCCTTATCTACGTAAAACATTCCAGGGTGATATCGGTAATTGTTTCGGAGATATTGAATGCTGGTGTAATATTTCCCACAGCCGCCATTTTGGATTGGTGACACGTAACAAAATTTGAAGGGTACGGTCGGGGTCGTCCGGAACAGTGCTATGAACTTACCGAGTTTCCAGCCGTTTAGAAGTTATTAGGGGGAGACACACACCATCACACACACACACACACACGCACACACAGACACACGGACAAAAGGTGATGTCATAAGCCAATAGGCTTTTTCATGAATAAACAAGATGTTCAGTAAAGAACATATAGCCTACTTTCTCCTAAATGCATGGGTATTGTTATAACTCTTTGTCTTTTTCAAGGAGTATAATTGAATGTTGGTTGTAGTAGCTTGTTGAAATACAACGTGCTATAGGGATATTATACATGAATAAGAGGTGCCCTTTGCTAGTGCTACCTCTGTAAAAAAAAATCATTCAATTCGGTTTCACCGTGTTTGAATTGATCTGGGGAATAGATTTTCACACATACATGGCCGCTATTTGCAAACTATTGGGCTGATGACCTTGTAGTCAGTCATAAGATGCTTTCCACAAAAAGGCATGTTGTTGCAAAATCCGGTAGAGATCAAATTATTAGGATGGTCGAAATTTGATTTAAGCTTTTAACATTTGGGTGGCCGTCATTCCGTTTCCGTCAAGATGGTGGCGATATAAAACATGACACTGAGGTGCCTTTTGCTAGTGCTACCTCTGTACCAAATTTCGTTCAATTCGGTTTCACCGTGTTTGAATTGATAGGGGGAATCGATTTGCACACATACTTGGCCACCATCTGCAAACTATTGGGCTGATGATCTAGCAGTTTGGTCAGAATATGCTTCCCACATAAAGATTTGTTGTTGCAAAATTTAGTAGAGACTAGATTATTAGGTTGGTCGTAATTACATTTTAGCCTTTAACATTTGGGTGGCCGCGATTACGTTTCCGTCAAGATGGCGGTGATATAAAACATGACACTGAGGTGGCCTTTTCTAGTGCCACCTCTGTACCAAATTTCGTTCCATTCGGTTTCACCGTGTTCGAATTAATAGGGGGAATCGATTTTCACACTAAGATGGCCGCCCTCCGCAAAATATTAGGCTAATGACCTATTAGTTTGGTCAAAGGATGCTCCCTCCATAATGGTATGTTGATGCAAAATTTGGTAGAGATCGGATGATTTGGTTAATCGTAATTTGATTTAAGCTATGAATATTTGTGTGGCCGCCATTACGTTTCCGTCAAGATGGCGGCGATATAAAACCTGACACTGAGGTGCCCTTTGCTAGTGCTACCTCTGTACCAAATTTCATTCCATTCGGTTTCACCGTGTTCGAATTAATAGGGGTAATCGATTTTGACACAAAGATGGCCGCCATCCGCAAACTATTAGGCTAATGACCTATTAGATTTGTCAATGGATGCTCCCTTCATAAAGGTATGTTGTTGCAAAATTTGGTAGAGATCGGATGATTAGGTTAGTCGTAATTTGATTTAAGCTTTGAACATTTGGGTGGCCGCGATTACGTTTCCGTCAAGATGGTGGCGATATAAAACATGACACTGGGGTGCCCTTTGCTAGTGCTACCTCTGTACCAAATGTCATTCCATTCGGTTTCACCGTGTTCGAATTAATAGGGGCAATCGATTTTCACACAAAGATGGCCGCCATCCGCAAACTATTAGGCTGATGACCTATTAGTTTGGTCAAAGGATGCTGCCCCAATAAGGTATGTTGTTGCAAAATTTGGTAGAGATCGGATGATTAGGTTAGTCATAATTTGATTTAAGCTTTGAACATTTGTGTGGCCGCCATTACGTTTCCGTCAAGATGGCGGTGATATAAAACATGACACTGAGGTGCCCTTTGCTAGTGCTACCTCTGTACCAAATTTCATTCCATTCGGTTTCACCGTGTTTGAATTAATAGGGGTAATCCATTTTGACACAAAGATGGCCGCCATCCGCAAACTATTAGGCTAATGACCTATTAGATTTGTCAAACGATGCTCCCTTCATAAAGGTATGTTGTTGCAAAATTTGGTAGAGATCGGATGATTAGGTTAGTCGTAATTTGATTTAAGCTTTGAACATTTGGGTGGCCGCCATTACGTTTCCGTCAAGATGGCGGCGATATAAAACATGACACTGGGGTGCCCTTTGCTAGTGCTACCTCTGTACCAAATTTCATTCCATTCGGTTTCACCGTGTTCGAATTAATGGGGCTAATCGATTTTGACACAAAGATGGCCGCCATCCGCAAACTATTAGACTAATGACCTATTAGATTTGTCAAAAGATGCTCCCTCCATATAGGTATGTTGTTGCAAAATTTGGTAGAGATCGGATGATTAGGTTAGTGGTAATTTGATTTAAGCTTTGAACATTTGTGTGGCCGCCATTACGTTTCCGTCAAGATGGCGGCGATATAAAACATGACACTTCGATGCCCTTTGCTAGTACTACCTCTCTACCAAATTTCGTTCCATTCGGTTTCACCGTGTTCGAATTAATAGGGGCAATCGATTTTCACACAAAGATGGCCGCCATCCGCACACTATTAGGCTGATGACCTATTAGTTTGGTCAAAGGATGCTGCCCCCATAAAGGTATGTTGTTGCAAAATTTGGTAGAGATCGGATGATTAGGTTAGTGGTAATTTGATTTAAGCTTTGAACAATTGTGTGGCCGTCATTACGTTTCCGTCAAGATGGCGGCGATATAAAACATGACACTGAGGTGTCCTTTGCTAGTGCTACCTTTGTACCAAATTTCGTTCAATTTGCGCTCACCGTGTTCGAATTGATAGGGGGGACAGGCATTCAGAGTACACACACTCACACACACACACACACACACACACACACAGTCTCACACACACACACACACATACACACACACAGACAGACACACTTTTTTCGCCCTGTAGTGATCTCATAAGTCTACTTTCATTTTTTGCAAAAATCGAAAGTAGGCTAAAATAGGCTAAAAACCAAGTGGATGGTTGTTAGTAGAAAGAAAGATGAAAATTAGGGCATTCTTACTCTTGGTTATGAAAGAATTGGAAGCGTTTAATCATAGAAATATTTAGGAAGTCAAATCAATAACTGGCACTTAGTGAAGAAATTCGCTGTAGAATTGAGCCGGCCAGAAGTTCTTTCATGAAAATGAGGAATGTTTTGACATGCCGTGGTTTAAGTCTGTCATTACGCACTCGACTGCTTCGATGCTACGTTTTTAGTGTGCTGCTCTATGGAGTTGAATCATGGTCACTTACCGAGGTTTTAAGTAAGAAACTGACAGCATTTGAAATGTGGACGTATCGCAGGATTTTAAGGATATCATGGACAGCTAAAGTCACAAATGTGGAAGTACTGCGGCTTATGAACAAAGACTTGGAAATTCTCAGTATCATCAAAAGGAGAAAACTAGAATACTTTGGTCATTTCATGAGCAAAAACAAATACCACCTCTTGCAATTAATTATCCAAGGGAAGATGATGGCATTAGGGGTCCAGGACGCAGACGAATATCCTGGCTAAAGAACTTAAGCCAGTGGTTTGGACTTAATACTGTGTCACTGTTTAGAACAGCTTTGGACAAACAGCAGATCATGCTACTGGAGGACGAGGCACTTTAAGAAGAAGGAGAAGGAGGGGATTAAGGAGAAAGGTTTTCAATGATTTCTGGGGTCAAAATACGTCTATGCTCTGTCAAAACAAGTTTATAGGCTGAGATTGACCTTTCTACATCAACTGAAGTGATGGGACAACATTTATACACTGGTACTGAAGGTTCCGAACATTCATCTGGCAAGGACGCCCTGATTCCACAAGTACTGACTAATTTTTTGAATCTTCCTTAGTCCTGGGTTCGAAATAATCATCTTCTCTAACTTGTATAGATTTTCTTTCCAACTTCACCTGGAATGGAATTCATTGAAGAAGTTGTTTTCTGAACGAGTTCTAGCGAGTCATGGAGGAGTGCACCAGTAGAATCTACGCTCTCAATGGTTCTTGGAAGTGACGAAAAAAGCGTATAGATGAAATTCACATCTTAATAGACAGAATCGGTTTGAAATACAACTTCTGCTTCACGGACACATGCACTATCATCTTCAATGTTTATAATGACTTCTTTTAATTCATTGGAATTCTCCTCAAAAAATGAAAAATACGTAAAATGCTGGTTGGTTGGTTCCTCAGTTTAGTGGCTGCGACAACGCGGTCATGTAGTCCCGTGTACTTTGGGTGTGTGTAGACTCTGTCTGATAACCAGTGTTAATTGTGATGACTGTATTAGTGTGTGTTATCTGCTTTAAAAAAAATTCAAGTAAGGACTGCAGACATTGAATTTTTAAAATAGTTCCTACTTTTGCCTCCAAACGCCACCGTCAGCGACTACTAGTTCATAGTTCAGAACTTAGCTACAAGACGCCACCGCAGTCGGCTCTTGGCAACGAGCGTAGGAACCTATCAGCGTTGTTTACATTCTTAACATGCACAATTTAGGTTTAAACAGTTGTAATTAGTGGAAGGTTCTTTAACATGCCATAAATCTATGACATGGGACCGGCTGCTTTACTTCCCCTCCGAAGGAAAGCATACTGAGGGATTTTTAACGCTCTTAAAAATCCGACGACTTCGGCCGGGTTTGAACCCGCAATCTTGGGCATGGAAACTCAGCATGCTACCGACTACGTCACCGAAGCCGCTAAAACGTAAAATGCTGTTATCTCATTATCTGTTACTCAGAAAGTTGCTTACAAGGAAAGTCCAACACGCAGGCGAAACCAATTTTATCGAGATGTCTTAAATTATACATAATTCCAAATAATAATAATAATAATAATAATATCTTAGGACCTCGGGTACCGGGTGCAAGCTTCGTTATTTTACACTCAAAGGGTAGCTTGCATGTTGAATTTCGTTCTTCCTTGAAGCACTATGAAAGTCAAGGAGGTTAGATATCTAAGCACCTTGAACACTATAGCACTTTCTAGTAGAGAAATGAGGAACTTTGTGTTGGCGGAAACTCCCGAGATTAATTTTGCCATTATGAACACGGCCTAATGAATTCAAATGGGTTATTTAACATGCCGACATCGTATGACATGGTGTCGTAATTTTTGGCGCCTTTCAAAAATCACTTACCACAGCCAGGAGCGAACCTGCAAGCTTGGGGATAGTAGGCCGACACGTTAACCACTCACCCAACGTGGCAAGCTGTTATGTTTGGAATATGCAATAAATTCAATAAACACACAAAATATGCATTTTCAAATACTCCGGTGCCTAGTAATGACTACTGACTTATATGTAATGGAGAAATGGGAAATGAGTTATTTATCAGACGTTATTCAGTTGGTCAACATCAATTAGATTGGGCGGGAAGGAACAATCAATTTCCTAGTGCCTGAAATAAATTAAATGAATTATTTTTACACTTAATAAAACACTTCTCACACAAATGGGGGGCTAAATTGGTGGCTCTTTAGAATACTCACAGTCATATCTGTTGTAGTACTCACAGTACATACTAAATTTGGTTGAAATCCAATCGATAGTATAGACGTTACATGCATTTAGAAATTGGACTTATCGGCAGGTTTAGAAGCATTTTGGCAACACTATAATGTATAAACTTCTGAAAATTAATCTCGTATGTTATTATCTATTGAACCCTTATCATTGTGTCCAATAATAATGTTTCATATTAATAAAAAACGATGGAAATACTAAATACATGATATGCTGGACGTTTGAGTAAAATTGATGTAGCAAGAAATCTGGACTTGGTAAGACATGCTACGTGCTGGCTGGAAATGACCAATAGTTTCACAACCAATGCTATTCTTATATTTCTGAGAAAATCAGATATGACGCTGTGGCGTACGTGACCATCGACAGGCCAAAATGCTGCGTACAAGGCAAGGAGTGAGAGAGAGGACAAGTGTCGTGACGTGAAAATAAGGGCGGGATTTGTAAGGTCAGAACTCCAACGCCAACTTATCTGACCAATAAGAAAACATGACGCCAGAACATAGCGTCAGTGTGTTTTGCGCGGCAATCGGTTATAAAAAGATCTAGCGATCGGTTTGCATGTTCGACGGCAGATTCGCGACCTATGAGAAAATACAAGATTTTTGAGAGGTCACACATAATTATAGGCCCATTACTTAAAATATTGAGGAGCTATTTTCTCCCACCATTGAAACTTTAGGCTTTCTGTATATATACAAATGTCTGAGATGAACCGGGGCACTCCTAATTATTCTTCGACAGTCATTTTAAGACGTCCTTAAGACGATATGGTTTTAAAATTATAGTTGTGTGTCGACAACGAAGTTAGAAATTTTCATAAAATTGTGAGATGGCAATTAGCCATAGAATAGGGAAAGTCGACGATTCTGCATAGGACGATCTGAGGAAATAAAATACTTAGAACGCAGATAGAACAGTTTAAAAACTTTGATTTAATTGTGTTTTAACAGCAGCAAGATGTCGACCATGGAGAGAAGACAGCAAGCTTCATCCTCCATTACCATCAGTGTTATGGGCTAACGGCCTAATGATGGGAAATGACGAGGTGGGAGGCCTCTGGAAAGCAGTTTAAGTGATGAGTATTAAAAATTGATTTATTGATTTTGGACGAGGGGAATCGCGAGAGATGTGTGGAACTTTGTATAGATTTTATTTGTGTGGTTTAATTTAAATGTTAGGGTTTGATTTCTTAACTGACATGCGTGTAGTAATTTTTGGCATTGCGTGACAATTGTTGTACAGTAAATTTTGTAATTTAAATGTTTTCCTTATGTATACGCAATTCTTATAGCGAAACGGCCGCATCGATTAACGTATCTATAAAAAGTGTAGCCATGAATGAGAACCTAGGAACGACAATGATAAATGGACTGAATTAATGATATGTTAAACTAATTACTACGTGGGGGAAAGAAATCAGCCACTCACTCGGAGATGTCATAACAGGCCCGGCTGTCTCCAGCTCCGTTATGACACGTTATGTTTGCTTTAAAGCCTAATGAGTTAAGGTTAATTTATTTGGTTTAATTTGGGGAGTTGCCATGTTGTCGATCCAAGTTTCTTTTATCATTACTACGACTTATTTGTTCATTGTTTTAAAACGCCAAATTTTCTGGCGTGAAAATTAAAAATTGTATTTTGTTGTTGTTGGCTCTTATTTTCAAGGCCATTGTATTCATTATAAATATAATTTGGCAACCGGCCAAACTTGTTCATGTCATGTTATGCTTTCCTAGTGTTTAAGGTATAAGTCGGTAATTCCGCAGCCCTTATTTTAAATAATACACACGTGTATTTGGTTGTGGTAATCTAAGGTTAGAGCATGTCAGTAGTGTATATAAATATGTAATTGTTGTTCCCACATTTCCGTAATTCGTCCTTCGCAGTACGGAGTCCGTTCCCGAACCAACTGTTTTGGTCGGAAACGAGCGCCCGTCAAAATGCTCATTACTTGAACTAGTCTTAAAACCCGTGTCGCTCATAAATATTAAATTCTTGTACTATTTTATTTGTTTGTTATTTTTGGATCTTGTGATCCGTTTTCTTTGTTACTTTGATTTAAGTGACATTGCAGTCACAATGCTTGTTGACAGCTGTCATACCGTGTCGTCATGGTACGTCAGGCTGGTCAGTGTCAGATCTGTTCACGCGAGTGAACAATAAAAGGGTGGTTATAGTTTTTTTTTATGTTTGATTCAGTTAATAAATTTCATTTGTTAGTAGATCCTGTTGTTTTTCTTGGCTTTGTAATAATAATAAGTTAACCTTATAAACCCTGGAAGTTATGTTGATAGCAAAACCTCTAAATCACATTCACAAGAATCCATTACGACCCCGAAATTTTGAATCTTGTCTACATGCTATTTCCCAAGGGTATACTATATGTGTGCCAATTTTGGAATAGTTCGCATGAATACCATCTGAGATATCGAACATAGAGCTCAATTTTCAATTGTGATTTCTCAGCAGTTAGTAGCACTGAAGTCAATTTCAAATATGGCCGTGTGATATTCAGGTATAGATATTTGCTCTTATCAAATTTGGTTTCGATAGCTGCAGCCGTTTTGTAGTTGATAGGGACAGACAGACACATATTTTCCCAGATCGATCTCATAAGTCTACTTTTTCCTCATTTCTGCAAAATGGGAAAAGTAGGCTAAAAATCAGCTTTGTCAAACATAACCTTCCATGCAAAGGACATTTTTATGGGACCACTTTTTTAATACAAAAATATTCAATATCTCAAAAACTAATCAAGCTATTTAAAATATAAATTAGAACAATAGATGCCAGCAACTCTCTGTGTATGATATTAAATGTGGTAATGTTATGATGAAAACTGTGAGACTTGAAAAATTCAGTCATACCTCCCCTTAATGAGTTACACTACCGGGTGACGTCACCTGTGCTAACTACTGTATTTCTTCATGGTGAATGATCCATGGTGGCTACGCCTGGTAGACTGCAGCACGTGAGACCTGGCTGCAGTGCGCATTGCGAACCTTCCCCGTGCGACAGACTTGGGGATGTTGTTATTGGTATCGGTGGAGTGGTTTAGAATCCGTAGTGTGGGTGGCGGGTGCGAGGGGGCCCACTCACAGCTGTTGTTTTCAAAATCTTCCCTACTGATATGCATTCTATTATAAGACCCAAAGGTGAAGGAACTCTTGTTCTTGGACACATCCCCCTCAATGAATGTCAAGGGCAGTTGGTGAAGGGTTGCGGATTCAAAGCCGGCGTTTAAGGTATCCGGAAAATATCAACATTTTCTAAAATTTGTTTTTGAACCCTCTGCTAAAGGTGATACGTTCCCAGAAACATGCGTAAACTCGGGTAGTGTTGCTCCTCGGTTCTTATGTGCATTGTAGCGGCTTCGGTGGTGTAGTTGGTAGTGCTGAACTGCTGTGCCCAAGATCGCGGGTTCAAACCCGGCCGAAGTCGTCGGATTTTCTTAAAACGTAAAAATCCTTCAGTATGCCTTCTCTCGGAGGGGAAGTAGAGCCGGCGGTCCCATGTCATAAATGTATGACATGTAAAAAATCCTTCCTCTAACTAAACTTGTGTGATGCAAAATTTCTAGGTTGATTTCGTTGTAATGCTCTATCAAATTTTCAACGTTCACCACAAAGTGTCAGTGACATCTGGTAGCAAAAGTTGGAACTACTTGAAATTGAACGGAACTTGTAGCTCACCCCTTGGGTGACCGCTTGAAGCAGCTACAGCATCTGACGAGCCGAACATGTGCTCGGACACTCCCGCCACTAAAATGATGATGATGATGATAATTGTTGTTTTAAGTGGCCTAACATCTAGGTTATCGGCCCCTAATGGTTTGGGTGATAGTGAAAAAAGAGGTGGGAATGTAAACTATAACTAATACTAACTACAAACTTACAGACTAAAAGAAGAAATGGTAAAAAGAAGGATAAGGCAAATGAAGGACAGGTAGAAAATAAATGCCCTAAACCCTAAACCCTTGGAAGGAAGGAGAGCCATGAAAGGCAGATAGAAAAGGGAAAAGGAGAGGGCCCACCCCAAAGTCAGAGGAAAAAGGGGACAAAACGGACCCAGCTCAATAATCCCCCGGGTTTGCCAACTCCCAAACACACCAGCCGTGAGCCCTTGAGGGTGTACCAATATCCAGGGTGCACCAGAAGTGGTGGGGCTACATACACCCTGCCTCCTTGAGGGCCATGTGCAGAAGGCAGGATATAACAGGAAAAGAAAAAGAAGGCTGATCCCTCAAAGAATGAGGGTATCAGGAAAGATGAGACAAGGGCCAATTAAGGCAGGAAAGTTAAAGACTCCCTAGACTTCGGATACCCTAATACCATCGGGGTTGGAAGAGAACAAGAGTTGACCAAGGGAGGTCGACTGGAAAGAAGACGGAGAGGAGCCCAGCACAAGAAAGTGGAAGCAATGCCGGACTCAGCTGGGGTCCCGTGGTCGCCAACCCACGTCCCACTAGATGTGAGCCCCTGGGGGGGAGCGGCACTAAAAGCCATACGCTAAATAAATAGGCCTATATAAATGATGTGCATTGTGTGGGATCCTTTAGGCGAGCAGCTCACTCCACTGCTAATGATAATCATGTCATAGGGTTTACGTCCCTTTTAGCTATTGCGGATTTTAGAGACGCCCGGATGCCGGAAGTTCGCCCTAAATGTGGATCTTTAACGTGTCAGTAAATCAACTGATATGCCCCCTCGCATTTGCGCCCCCTTAAATGCCAAAGTCTAAGTGTTGAGAGCCATATCATATATGACTGACATTTACAACACACCTCCGCAAGAAAATGTCCTACCTCTTCAGACTCAGGGTACACATAGGCTATGTGCACCTTTACTTTTTAATACTTTTCTCAGCATCAATTGCTATCATGTTGTTTGAGTCTTCAGGCTTTTAACTGGTTTGATGCAGCCCACCATGCCTCCCTGTCCTGAGGCAATCGTTTCATCTGTACATAGCTACCACACCCTACATCCGAGGCAATCTGTTTAACATATTCTAACCTTGGTCTACCCCTACAGTTCTTGTCCTCGACCCTTCCTTCCATAACTAAGCTTGCTATTCTTGGGTGTCTTAGTATGTGTCCTACCAACCTATCTCTTCTCTTCATTAGCAGTCACCAGAAACTCTCCTCTCCCACTAGTCTTAATAGATTGTCTCGGATGTAAGGTGAGGCAGAGATGAAACGATTAGCTAAGGGCAGGGAAACAAGGACTGCTGCATCAAAACAGTCAAAAGACTGAAAACTCAAACAACTTGGTTAATTGCTTTAACAATGTCCCATTGAAAGTAGATGACCTAAATGTTGCACCTCTTAAAGCAGTGATTATCATCTTCTCCCTGATTTTGTATCACGCCATTCGCTTTTCACAGTCCATTTCATATGCAGTGTAGTGTGTTTTGTGCGCACGAGTACAGACAGCTGATAGGGGCAGCTGTTAGCAAGTGCTCTTTCAGCGAGGGGATTACAGTGATGCCTTATTGACAATTGATATGGCTACTCTTCAGTCGGTCAACACTTATATAATTCCAATTATTGTCCATGCGAAAAAATACCTGAAATAAGGAGGAAATACATGTGCTCTACAATCTATACAGAAACCAGACAGCAGTTGCTACGCTGCATAGAAGATGAAGGTCTGACCAGGTTTTATCATTTGGTGCGTAGGATTTATGAGACAGATGAGGTATCCCCTGATTTCAAGAAGAATGTTATCATCCCTATACCAAAGAAAGTGGGAGCTGACAGATGTGAAGATTACCGTACAATCAGCTTGATTCCTCATGCTTCAAATATCCTCCCAGGAGTAATTTACAAGAGGATGGAAAGACAGATAGAAACAGAGTTGGGTGAAGACCAGTTTGTTTTCTGGAAACACGTAGGAACAAGGGAAGCTGTACTAAGTCTTAGGCTGATTTTGGAAGGTAGAATAAGGAAAGATAAGAGAACGTTCATGGCATTTGTAGACTTAGAAAAGACTTTTGATAACGTTGATTGGACTAAATTGTTTGGCATTTTGAAAACTATTGGAATAAAGTACAGGGATTGGAGGGTGATCTACAATCTATACAGAAACCAGACAGCAGTCATTCGATCTGAAGGATATGAGAGAGAAGATGGTATTCAGAAAGGTGTAAGACAAGGCTGCAACTTATCACCCATACTTTTCAATCTTTACATTAAACAAGCAATAAAGGAATTTGGAGAAAAAATTAAAGTAGGAGTGAAGATTCAAGGAGAAATAATTTAAACTCTGAGATTTGCTCATAACATGACTGAAGACTCAAAGAACAACAAGAGCAAGATATGTATATATATTTGTTAAAGGGCATTAAAGAGGGAGAAAACAAAGGGAAGACATGTTTCTCTCGTCAAGTGACCATTATCAGATCCAAATATGCAAGATAAAACACTATGGCAACAATTACTGATAAATACTAAAGCATTCAGCACGCGAAAAAAGAACATTGCAATGTTGCAAGACTGATAAATGACGATCCCATCCACAAACAGTCATCCTCCACCAAACTAGGTGTAGCTACTATTGCTGTGCCCTAAAACTACAGTTGAATTGTAAACTGATATGCAGACATGAACTACGAGTACTCTGCTGTGATGATCGGAACTGAAACATACTAAAACAGAGTCGACTATTAATGTGTTAAAGTGGAGACTTATCTGAATTGGCGGAGCTCTTTCCGGTCACGGAGAAAGTCCGTCATTTTTTGTAGGCTAAGGATAGGTCATACAAGATCCATCCACTCGTACCTAATGGGAAGGGAAGACCCCCCACTTTGTACCTGTGGAGCCGTATTCCCCGTGGCCCACATTTTAACAGAGTGTGTGGATCTTGCTGACTTGCGAAGAAACCTTGGCTTGCAGATGATCTTATATTAGCCGATGACGCGGTGGCTGCTGATCTCGTCACCTGCTTTATATGTGAGAGTGGGTTAGGGCCAGCAATCTTAAGTTTCCAGTGTTCATTGACTCAACGATGTTCGTTTTTTTAATTCTGAATTTCTTGTTTATTCCGCAATTTTGTAAAGTTGTAATTATTAGTTATATTTATTTTTCATGTGTTGCATCTTTCCACTCGGTAGCTGGACATTTTTGTGGGAGTGATTTTGGAAACGGGACGGAAGTGGATGGGACGGAAGTCTCGATGGGACGGAAACAATGAGCGCGCGTGGTGGCGGAGATCGGTACAATGACGTACTGTAGGCTATGTGGCTATGGGGAATGTATATCGCATACAGTTTAGTTGAAGGTTTGGAGACCCCCCATTTATGATATTCATACAATAAATCAACTTCAAGTTGTCGTTCTCTGGTGTGAAAATATTCATTTTATCATATTTGCTGAAAATAATTAATGTACTGTCAGCCATGTGGCAATGCGGAATCTATATCGCATCAACCAACACTCCAAACAACGTAGGAATTCAGTATATTAACGCCGACTACTAACAATAATTGAAACTTCCTTGGTCTAAACATATCACTGGAGGAAACACATTAAATATACGGTACCTTCCGCACACCTAATTTTTAATCGCGCCCATACTTGGCAATGCGCTGATCGGCAAAACGAGGCAATTTTCAATATCATCGCTGGCATGGGTTCACTAACTGGCCGGTATAGAGCGCAGCTCGCATCAAGTAGGCAGTTGATTGCTTCCGCCACGGCAAATAACAATTATGATCCATTACGGTCAGGATTTGGCACTGGAATCTTACAAGTAGTTATTTCAATGACCAACAGAGTTCACTGTCAACAAAGGATTTTCGCTCCCGGGACACACATAGTAGGATAACATGTCACATGTTACACATCATATGCGACTACTGTAAGGCACGTTTTTTTTTTTAAATTAATTTTCGATATTTTCAAATTTAGTTGTCCACCTCTAATGGAAGAAGCATTTAGTGTAGGCTTAAAGATGAACATGGGAAATACCAAATACCTTGTAGTGAGCAGAGGGAACAATAACAGACCCTTAGATGTGGATGGAGAAATATTGAAAGGGTAAAAGCATTATATATCTAGGGGCAGTACTCAGTGAAAGGAATGAGATAGAGTTGGAAATAACAGCTAGAATTCAAGCAGGAAACCGGTCAAGACACACGAAGATAAGGAGCTACAGGACCGTAATACAACCTGTGTGCTATATGGAGCAGAGACCTGGACTCTGACCCAAAAGACAGAAAGAAAACTCCTGACATTTGACAATGATGTGCTGAGACAGATTTTTGGGCCAGCGGAAGATGAAGGAGAGTGGAGGAAAATGAAAAGCCTAGAACTTCAGGAATTGTACAAATCGCTGGACATTGTGGCAGAGAGGCGGATGAAGTGGTATGGACACGTAATGCGTCGAGAAGGCCAGATAACCAGGCAGGTGGTGGAAGAAGACATCATCGGCAAAAGAGCAAAGGGAAGACCAAGACTGGGATGGATAGATGGGGTTAGAGGGGACATGAGCAGGATGGGGAGGAAGAAGGTGGAGGAGGCTGATTGGCGAGGCCAAAGACCGACTACGGTTAGTGTAGCCAACCTAGTAAGTAAATACGTACCACAAAAATTTAAATTCCATTCCAAATTTTTATACTTTAATTTGTGTTAAGAGGGGCAGATGACCTCGTAGTTCCGCCCCTGAAAACAACAATAACTAACTAACTAACCACCTGAATTTTGGAATGTACTGTATTGTTGTTGCTTATTTCACGACCCACGACATAATTATAGCCCCGTGTATTTTGGGTGAATATGGGATTTGTCTCATAACCTGTGTTATTGTGTTAGCTGTACTAGTGTGTGTATTTGTAAATTAGTTAATAGGATTGGGAAGGAGGGAACCATCCTAGCATTTGTCTGGAGTAGACATGGGGAAACCATGGAAAACTACTTCCAGATTAACTAAGGTGGGAATCGAACCCTCTTCTCAGTTTTGCGACACCGGCTGAGTGTACCCCGTTCCAGCCCTCAAACTAGAATTTAAATTTCTTGGCAGAACTAGGAATCAAACCCGGACCTCCAGGGCGACAGTCAAGAACGCTAGCCGCTACACCACTCGCAATCTCAAGATGCAATCTTGTAACCCTTTATAGGGCAAAACATTTATTATTTTTATGTATTTTTAAAATTTAATTCATTTTAATTATTATTATTATTGTTCTTTTATTATTATTATTTTTTGTTTCTCTAATTTTAATGTTTATATATTTATTTTTTATTTTTAGCCTACTTTTCACATTTTGAAAAAATGAGGAAAAAGTAGACTTATGAGATCGATCCGGGAAAATGTGTGTCTGTCAGTCTGTCTGTCTGTCTGGCTGTGTGTGTGTGTCCCCCTATCAATTCCTAAACGGCTGCAGCAATCAAAACCAAATTCAGTATGAGTAAAGATGTGCACCGGAATAGCACACGTCCATATTTGAAAATGATGTCAGTGCTACCAACTGCTGAAAAAACGCACTAGAAATGTGAGCTCCATGTTGGATATCTTGCAAGGTATGCATGGGAGCTATTCCAAAATTGGCACACATGTAGATAATTCTATTTCAGTTTAATTTCCAGGAGGCCAACCATGTCAGTGTTGCCAAAATAATGTTAAGCCTTCTGATAGGTCCAATGTTTAAATGCATATAACTTCTACACTATCAATTGGATTTCAACCAAAGTTTGTATGTAATATCTGTACATAAACAGATATGACTGAGCGTATTCTTAAGAGCCACCAGGGCTTCCAACTGTCAATAATTGATCCCTCTATTTTTTTTCCAAATCTCTTATATAAAAACAAGTGTCCTGACTGACTGACTGACTGACTGACTGACTGACTCATCATCGCCCAGCCAAAACTATTAAAGTTAGAAACATGAAATTTTGGAGATATGTTCGTTGTAAGTCGAAAACGCCCACTAAGGAAGGATTTTTGGATATTCAGGTTCTAAAAGGGTGTTAAGGGGGTAAACCTGCATTTCATTGAATAACAATATCTCCGGCTTGGTTTCATTGAGGGATGTGATACTCGGCATATAAACTCACCATTAAAAATAAGAAGACACGTGTCTGAGGGTTTTTCGATGGGGTGTATATTTTGAGGTGAAAGGGGTGAAAAGTGGGGGTTGAAGGATTCCTAACGGAGCGTGTATCTCTTAAACGACATAAGCGAGGAGTTTGAAACTCAGCGGAAAAAATCATCTTAAAAAATAAGTAAATAGGTGTTTCACCGTATTTTCATAAATCCAATTTAAGGGGCCCATGGGGAGGGGTGAAATTTAGGGGAAAAAACACGAAAGAAAGTGTCTTAACTGATTGACTGGCAGACTCACTCATCAAACTCAGGGGGAAAAACGGCTTGAAAATAAGTAAATAGATGTTCGACAGTTTTTTTTTCATAACCCCAATTTAAAGGGTTCATGGGGAGGGGTGAAATTCTGAGAAAAGGAAATTGAAATAAAAAGTCCTGACTCACTCACCATCGCCCCAAAAAAATTATTGAAGTTAGAAACAAGACATTTTGGGGAAATGATCATTGTATGTCAAAGCCGTCCACTAAGTGAGGATTTTCTGATATTCAGGTTCTAAAGGGGTCTTAAGGGGGTTAAACATGCATTTCATTGAATAACAATAACTCACGATTGGTTTCATTGAGGGATGTGATACTCGGCATATAAACTCACCATTAAAAATAAGAAGACACGTGTCTGAGAGTTTTTCGATGTGGTGTATATTATGAGGTGAAAGGGGTGAAAAGTGGGGGTTGAAGGAATACTAACGGAGCGTGTATCTCTTAAACGAATTGGCGACGAGTTTGAAACTCAGCTGAAAAAAATCAGCTTAAAAGATAAGTAAATAGGAGTTCGACCGTTCTTTTTTTCATAAATTCAATTTAAGGGGCCCATGGGGAGGGGTGACATTGTGGGGGGCGGGACAGGAAAGAAAGTGTCCTGATTGACTGACTCACTCACTCCTCAAACTCAGGGACAGAAAACTGCTTAAAAATAAGTAAATAAGTGTTCGACATTTTTTTTTCATAAATCAAATTTAAGGGGTTCTTGGGGAGGGGTGAAATTCTGGAAGAAAAATGAAAGAAAATGTCCTCACTCACTCACTCATCATCGCCCAGCCAAAATTATTGAAGTTAGAAACATGAGATTTTGGGGATATGTTCGTTGTTCGTTGTATATCAAAACCGTACACTAAGAGAGGATTTTCGGATATTCAGGTTCTAAAGGGGTCTTAAGGGGTTAAACCTGCATTTTATTGAATAACAATATCTCACGAGTGGTTTCATTTATGGATGTGATACTCGGCATATAAACTAATCATTAAAAATAAGCAGACATGTGTGTAGGGGTTTTTCGATGTGGTGTATATTATAAGGTGAAAGGGGTGAAAATTGGGGGTTGAAGGATTCCTATCGGAGCGTGTATCTCTTAAACGACATGGGCGAGAAGTTTTAAACTCAGCGGGAAAAATCACTTAAAAATAAGTAAACCAGTGTTCGAGCGTTTCTTCATAAATCAAATTTAAGGGGCCCATGGGGAGGGGTAAATTTCTGGTCAAAATAATTGAAAGAAAATGACCTGACTGACTCACTCACTCATCATCGCCCAGCAAAAACTATTGAAGTTGGAAACATTAAAATTTGGGAATATGTTCGCTGTATGTCGAAAACGTAAACTAAGGAAGGATTTTTGTTTATTCGGGTTCTGAAGAGGTGTTAAGGGGGGTAAACGTGTATTCCATTGAATAACGATATCTCATGAGTTGTTTCTTTGGGAATGTGATATTCGGCAAATAAACTAATCATTAAAAATAAGCAGACATAATTATGACTAAGGGTTTATCGATGTGGTGTATATTATGAGGTGAAAGGGGGTGAAAATTCGGTGTTGAAGGATTCTTAACGGAGCGTGTATCTCTTAAACGACATAGGCGAGAAGTTTGAAATTCAGCGAAAAAAAAAAACAGCTTAAAATATAAGTAAATAGGTGTTCGACCGTTTTTTCATAAATCCAATTATATGGCCCTTGGAGAGGGGTGAAATTCTGGGAAAAAAACAGGAAAGAAAATGTTCTAACTGATTAACTCACTCACTTATCAAACTCAGGGGGGAAGAACATCTTAATAATAAGTAAATAGGTGTTCGACCGTTTTATTTTCATAAATCCAATTTAAGGGGTTCACGAGAGGGGTGAAATTCAGAAAAATAAATGAAAGAAAATGTCCTGACTGACTCACTCACTCATCATCGCCCAGCCAAAAGTATTGATGCTAGAAACATGACATTTTGGGGTTATGTTCGTTGTATGTCGAAAACGTTCACCAAGGAAGGATTTTTGGATATTCAGTTTCTAAAGGGGTGTTAAGGGGGTAGACCTGCATTTAATTGAATAACAATATCTCCCGATTGGTTTCCTTGGGGGATGCGATACTCGGCATATAAACTCATCATTAAGAATAACAAGACTCATGTCTGAGGGTTTTTGGATGTAGTGTATATTATGAGGTGTATGTGTGAAAAGTGGGGGTTGACGGAATCCTAACGGAGCATGTATATCTTAAAAGATAGAGGCATCAAGTACGAAATTCAGGGGGGAAAATCAGCTTGAAATATAAGTAAATAGGTGGTCGACCATTGTTTCATAAATGCAATTTAAGGGGCCCATGGGGAGGGGTGAAATTCTGGGGAAGGAAGTCCTCTAAGGAAGGATTTTTGGATATTCACTCATCATCCCCCAGCCAAACCTATAGCAGTTAGAAACTTAAAACATTTGGAGGATATGTTCGTTGTATTTCGAAAATGTCCACTAAGATGGATTTTTGGATATTCATGTTCTGAAGGGGTGTAAAGGGGGTAAAACTTGCATTTCATTGATTAACAATATCTCACGAGTTGTTTCATTTGGGGATGTTATATTAGGCATATAAATTAATTAATAAAAATAAGCAAACATATGTCTAAGGGTTTATCGATATGGTGTATATTATGAGGTGAAAGGGGTGAAAAATGGGGGTTGAAGGATTCTTAACGGAGCGTGCATATTTAAACGACATTAGCGAGAAGTTTGAAATTCAGCGGAAAAAATCAGCTTAATAAATAAGTACATAGGTGTTTAACCGTTTTTTTTTCATAAACCCCATTTTAAGGGTTCATGGGGAGGGGTGAAATTCTCAAAAATAAATGAAAGAAAATGTCCTGATTGACTCACTCACTCATCATCGCCCAGCCAAAATTATTGAAGTTAGAAAGATGAAATTTTTTGGATATGTTCGTTGAATGTCGAAAACGTCCACTAAGGAAAGAATTTTGGATATTCAGGTTCTAAAGGGGTGTTAAGGGGGTAAACGTATATTTCATTGAATAACAATATCTCACGAGTGGTTTCATTTGGGGATGTGATACTTGGCATATAAACCAATCATTAAAAATAAGCTGATACATGTCTAATGGTTTTTCGATGTGGTGTATATTTTGAGTGAAAGGGGAGAAAAGTGGGCGTTGAAGGATTCCTAACGGAGCGTGCATCTCTTAATCGACATAGGCGAGGAGTTTGAAACTCAGAGGAAAACAATCAGCCTAATAATAAATAAATAAATAATTAAATAAATAAGTGTTCGACCGTTTTTTCATAGATCCAATTTAAGGGGCCCATGGGGAGGGGTGAAATTCTGGAAGAAAAACGTCCACTAAGGAAGGATTTTTGGATATTCACTCTCATCGACCAACCTAAACAATTAAAGTTACAAGAATGATATTTTGGGGATATGTTTGTTGTGTGTCGAAAACGTCTACTAAGGAGGGAATTTTGGATATTCAGATTCTAAAGGGGTGTGAACGGGGTTAAACCTACATTTCATTGAATAACAATATAACAATACTATGACGCGAGCGAAGCCGCGGGTACCTGCTAGTACCAATATATCATAAAGTATGCAAGCCAACAGCTTTAAACTATGCACACGTATATTCTGACATTTTAGATTAATTTGGAGTAACTTATATACGTCAGTTCTACCAACATGATTATAAGCCTACAGATAGTACCAATTTTTAAATACATGCAACTTCTATACTATCAGTTGGATATCGACCAAACTTCGTATGTGCTATGTGTACCATAACAGATATGACTATAAGTATTGTTAAGAGCAATCAGGGCTGCCCACTGTTAATAAATGCTGTCTATATTTTTTTTAACCCTAATATCAATATATCAGAAAGTATGCAAGCCAACAGCTATATACCTTGCACACGTATAGCACCTGACATTCTAGATTAATTTGGAGTAATTAATACAAGGCAGTGCTGCCAACATGATTCTATGCCTGCTGATTTGTCCAATTTTAAAATACATGTAACTTCCTTACTAACAAATGGATTTCATCCAAAATTGGCACAACAAGATATCATAATATTTCAGATTATTTCTGACCAGCACACGCATGGTATTGTTGGCAACATGCTTTTACGCGTGCTGATAGATCCAGTGTCTAACTGCATGTAACGTCCATTGGACTTCAACCAAATTTTGTATTCTGTACCTTGAAAATGAAAATCCACAGCCTGCTTCCAGTCTCCGACCGGGTCAGGAATGGAATGAATGAATCCCCCATCTAGCGGCGAGGATATGAACTGTGCTGGCTGCCGAGGCCTGACGCACTCCTCTGGGGCAATGATTAAATGTATGACAGATGAAATGAAATGATAATGGAGAGTGTTGCTGGAATGAAATTTTGACAGGGAAAACCGGAGTACTCGGAGAAAAGCCTGTCTGCCTCCGTTTTGTCCAGCACAGATCTCACATGGAGTGACCGGGATTTGAACCACGGACCCAGCGGTGAGAGGCCGGCGTGCTGCCGCCTAAGCCACGGAGGCTTGTTTATTCTGTACCTTAAGAGATGGAACTAAGAATATATTCAGTCACCAGGGCTGCCAACTGTAGTGCTCTATTAGGCTACATTATACGAGGTATATTTTGAAATAATTAGATATTTCGATATTACCAACTTAATTTCGTCATTATTCTAGATAGGTTCATATACTGTAGAATAATCATTGGCATGAAAAGTAGGCTGTATAGTTCTTCACGGAACTTCTTGTTATTTTTGTTTTCAGATATTTAATTTTGATTTTTTAATTTAATTAATTAATTTATTAATTGTGAATTGATTTTTACAATTCTTTTCATATTATTGTTTTATAGTTATGGAAGCTGGATTTAGACAGCTCCTTAACCCGGTCCATGAGGCAATTATAATTGACTACATGGATAATTCTTGCCAGGCGCGTCCACGTCGCGGGGGTGGGCAACGGTACTGTAATATACCATGGAACTACAGTACCGGCCAGGTTCTGGTGAGGACCCAGTCCTATGGGGTATAACAAGGGCCCCGTGCACAGGGTTACGTGCGAAGACCTCAACGGCATCTGCAGTGGAGAAGGTAGACTTCGGTACAGTGGAGATGGCGGAAGGGGCAACCCAGTACACAGGGGTTAAATATGAGTACAACCTCAACGGAATCTTCAGCGGAGGAGATAGACTTCGGAACGGTGGAGATTGCGGATGAGGTAGCCCTTGCCCAGGGTTACGGGTGAAGTCCATAACGGCACCTTTGGCAGAGAAGGCGACCTTCAGAATGGTAGAGATGGCAGATGTGGCAACCCATCCTCTCTGGGTTTAATTAGAAGGGGATACCAATACTGCTGCCTTGTAGAAGTGGCAGGGGACTGCCAAAGGCTAAAGGAGAAAACCCTAACAGAAACTCCTCTCTAGTGTTAGGCTTAGCAAGCCAGCTGAAGAGTAATTTGAATTGCTTTCAAAACTAAAACGAGCCTGGGAACGAAAAACAAATACCGACCTGTCAAATCTTCTCCTAAAAACATATTCATGTAAAACCTGTCCCTGCTAATCCCATATAAACGCCATCCTAAAAACATGTTCATATAAAACCTGGCCCCGCTATTCCCAGATAAACGCCATTCTAATAGCATATTCATGTTCAACCTGTCCACGAAAATCCCAGATAAACCCCAGTCTAATAATAATATCATATAACCTCTGGTGCCGGGTGCAAGCTTTGTTAATTGACACCCAGAGGGCAGCTTGCATGTCGAATTTTATCGCTCCTTGAAGCGCTATGAAAGTCAAGGAGGTTAGATATCTATGCTCCTTAACACTATAGAGCTTTCTAGTAAAGAAATGAGGAACTTTTGTGTTGGCGGAAAATTCCGACATTAATTTTGCCACTATGAACACGGCCTACTGAATTCAAATGGGTTCTTTAACATGCCAACATCGTATCGTGATTTTTGTCGCCTTTCAAGAATCACTTACCACGGCCAGGAGAGAACCTGCAAACTTGGGGATGGTAGTCCGTCACGATAACGACTCACCCACCGTGGCAAGCTAAAAACATATCAATGTTATCGCATCTTACCTAACGCTTCACCAAATATATCTTTAAGAATCTGCTACGGACATTTAGAATCGCCATGAACAGTTTCATTCAGCTACTAAAATTCGACTCCTGATTAACACACTCCGAATATTTGTGAATAGATGCTTGAGGAATATCCTGATGATATGGTGGCTACAAGTTATCTCGAATGAAGAGCTATGGAGTAGAACACAGCAAGCAACTATTTATGTTAGATGCGTCGTAGGAAATGGAAATGGATTGGGCATACATTACGATGGGATGGAGACAACATAGCAAGACAAGCTATGGAATGGAATCCACAATGTAGTAGGCGAAGAGGCAGAGAGGACAGGTTTTACAAGGAAATACTTTTAGGATGGGGTTTATCTGAGATTAGCGGGGACAGGTTTTATAAGGACATGTTTTAGGATGGGGATTATCTGGGATTATCAGGGACCGGTTTTACAAGGATATGTTTTTAGGATGGGGATTATCTGGGATTAGCAGGGACAGGTTTTACAAGGATATTCTTTTAGGATGGGGTTTATCTGAGATTTGCGGGCAGGTTTTACAAGGAAATGCTTTTAGGATGGGGAAAATCTGAGATTAGAGGGGACAGGTTTTACAAGGGTATGTTTTTAGGATGGGGATTAGCAGGGATTAGCAGGGATAGGTTTTACAAGGGTATGTTCTTAGGATGGGGATTAGCAGGGATTAGCAGGGACAGGTTTTACTAGGATATGTTTTTAGGATAGGGATTAGCAGGGACAGGTTTTACAAGGGTATGTTTTTAGGATGGGGATTAGCAGGGATTAGCAGGGACATGTTTTACTAGGATATGTTTTTAGGATGGGGAATATCTGAGATTAGAGGGGACAGGTTTTACAAGGAACACCTGGAGGAGGAGTGTAATAACAGAAGGAATGGAGAAAGGAGGGAAGACCTGGGACAAGATTAGGAGGATGGCGCAGAAAAGAGTCCGATGGCGGAAATTCATCGATGCCCTATGCTCCACTTAGCAGATAAAGGAAATAAGTCAAGTTAATCACTAAAATTCGACTGAGTGTTGCAACACTTGGCCATGTCGGTATTCATAGTGGATAGTTGTCCAGGTGCGTGAAAGGGGTAACCTATCTGTAGGGGAGGAAGACGCTACACCACAGGGTGATCTTCGGTCTAATTGGCTGGTCACTATCACTGCCACCAGTCCCCTGTCTGATTGATGGAAGCGAGGGTGCACACGCAGGTCGCTCGGAGTGACTCAGGGCTTGAGTCAGCAAGAGGGGGTGGGGGAGGGGGGAGTCGCCAGGTAACATGCGAGATGCCTGCAGACTTTGCGGCAGCGCGACCCCTCGCACACTTCAATTCCTGACATCGTTCTAAAGATACATTTGAAGCCTTTGTTCACTGTTGCCTTATAGACAATTGTTAGAGGAATGATTTTTTCGCACTAATTAGCCTTATTTTCTCATATTGCAACAAGAAGTTCCCTGAAGAACTATACAGCCTATTTTCATATATCCTACTTATGTTAACTGCCAGTATCAACATACAAAATTTCAGTTTGATTGCTGTAATAGATTCGTAGATATTGAGAACCGACTAAATATTTCGGATGGTCACCATGTTAGATTTTATATATGTAGGTCCTAGAGTTATGCACTGTTACATGAAGAATATTATGTACGTGTAGCATTCAAACTTCAATCGCATGATTAGGACACAAGAAGTAACAAGGAGATTTTAACATTTCGCACAGCTGCCATCTTGTGGTTATGGAAACAATTGAAATAAATTACATGCCAGTGGATTAACATTCGAATAAGGATTTACTGTACCAAGTTTCACTGCACTCGGATGGTTAAATGGCGAGAAACGTCCATGTGAATATTTATATTTCGCATCGCCGCCATGTTGGATTTGTGATCACCAGGTTACTTAAAATCCTATAGGTGAACTTATGTTCATAGCCCCTATGGACATTAAAAAATCAGTTTGATTGCTATAATAGATTCGTAGATATTCAGAGCCGTCTAAATATTTCGAATGGTCGTCATGTTGGATCGTTAAATGTATAGGCCATAGAGTCATGTACCATTAAAGGAAAATTATTGCGTAGGTTCATCGTTCAAAATTTCCCTTCGATCGCATGATTACGACACAATAAATAGAAACTTAATTTAAAAATTCACACAGCCGCCATCTTGGGATTATGTGAACAATTGAACTAAATTAGATACCATTGCATTACAATGTGTATAAACATTTTCTGTACCAAGTTTAATTGCGTTTGATTCATTAAATCGCGAGAAAAGCCTATTAAAATTTTCTAATTCGCTTGGCCGCCATGTTCGTTTAGTAGATAACCGGGTTTTGAAAGTCTTATAGATGAACTTCCAGTAGTGCCCTTTATCTCCGTACAAAATGTCAGGGTGATACCACTATTAGTTTCAGTGATATAGAATGCCGGTGAAATATTTCACACATCCGCAATCTTTTGGTTATGTAAACAATTGAACGAAGTTAGGTGTCGGTGCATAACAATGTGTATAAACATATACTGTACCAAGTTTTATTGTGTTTGGTTGGTTAAATCGCGAGAAACGTCTATTTGAAAGTCGCAAATTCGCGTAGCCGCCATGTTGGTTTTGTAGTTACCAGTTTTTCAAAGGTCACATAGGTGAACTTCTAGTAGTTCCCTTTATCATCGTGAAAAATTCCAGGGTGATATCGAGAATAGTTTCGGAGATATTGAATGCTGGTGAAATATTTCGCACAGCCGCCATGTTGGATTGGTGAGACGTAACAAAATTTGAAGGGCACGGTCGGGGTCGTCCAGAATAGTGCTATGAACGTACCGAGTTTCATTTAAATCGCTCCAGCCATTTAGAAGTTATTAGGGGGAAACACACACATCTCACACACACACGCAGACACACACGGACAAAAGGTGATCTCATAAGCCTATATTTTCAAAATTGAAAATAGGCTAAAACTGAGGAAAAAGTAGACTTATGAGATCGATCCGGGAAAATGTGTGTCTATCTGTCCTTCTGTCTGTCTGCCTGGCTGTGTGTGTGTCCCCCTATCAACCCCCTAAACGGCTGCAGCTATGGAAACCAAATTTGGTATGAGTAAAGATCTATGCCGGAATATCTCAAGGCCATATTTAAAAATGATGTCAGTGCTACGAACTACTGAAAAATCGCAATTGAAATTCGAGCTCAATGTTGGATATCCTGGAAGGTATGCATGGTAGCTATTCCAAAGTTGGCACACATATAGATAATAATATTTCAGTTAAATTTCCAGGAGGCCATACATGACAGTGTTACCAACATTATTCTAAGCCAGCTGATAAATCTAATTTTTAAATGCATGTAACTTCTACACTATCAATGGGATGTCAACCAAAGTTCGTATGTACTCTGTGTACTATAACATATATGACTGTGCGTATTCTTAAGAGCAACCAGGGCTGCCAACTGTTAATAAATGCTCTCTCTATTATTTTATCCTAATACCAATATATCAGAAAGTATGCAAACCAAGAGCTCGAAACTTTTCACTCGTATAGTACATGACCTTCTACATTAAATTGGGGTACATAGTATACGTCAGTACTGCCAACATGAATCTAAGCTTGTTGATAAGTCCAAATTTTAAATGCATGAAACTTCTATACTAACAAATGGATTTCATCAAAAATTGGCACAATAATAGATCATAATATTTTAGATTAATTCATCAATTCTAAGAAAAGTAGGCTCTTTAGTTCGTCACGGAACTACTTGTTTTTGAACGATTTCGAGAGAAGGAAACAAATTTTCGCGTTATTTCGCGAAATAGATATTGCTGTATCGCTTTAATGAAATTCTAAAATTAATCATTAAAGTTTTCATATTGTGGTTCTGAATTATTTATAAGAATGGTAGATACCTATAAATTACTAGTAAGCATCCAATATTAATTTATTATATTCCTGATTTAGCATTAATTTTAATGCTAGCAATGACTGAATTATTTCAGCTTGTTCGCTCTTCTCTTTCTTTTCATACATAATCGTGAAACAAAATGTCAGGCTCGTTATTCACTGCAGATTTCGCTGCTTATCGCGAAATAATTGAATTTCACTTTAAAATGGCCTTACCGCTTTAATTCGCGAATATAATACCCTTAATTTCTTAAACAGAAACATATGATTTGTAAAGATATCGCAAAATCGCTTCAAAATATTTTTTGTCACGTTTATCATTAATGTTGTTGTTGTTGTTTGAGTCTTAAGTCTTTTGACTTTTTTGATGCAGCCATCCACACCTCCCTGTCCTGAGCTAATCGTTTCATCTCTACATAGCTACCACACCCTAAGTCTGAGGCAATCTGTTTAACATATTCTAACCTTGGTCTACCCCTACAGTTCTTGTCCTCGACCCTTCCTTCCATAACTAAGCTTGCTATTCCTGGGTGTCTTAGTATGTGTCCTACCCACCTATTTCTTCTCTTCATTAGCAGTCGCCAGAAACATCTCTCCTCTCCCACTCGTCTTAATACCTCTTCGTTTGTAACTCTATCTACCCATCTGATCTTCATCATTCTCCTGTAACACCACATTTCAAACGCCTCAATTCTCCTCTTTTCTGCTGCTCCAATAGTCCAAGTTTCACTTCCATAGAGCGCCACGCTCTAGACAAAGGCTTTCAAAAATGACTTCCTAATACCTAAATCTATATTCGTTGACAACAGATTCCTTTTTTGTAGAAATGCTTTCCTTGCCTGAGCCAACCTACTTTTTATACCCTCTTTGCTTCGTCCATCACTGGTTAATACGGAATCAAATCATCCCTATTAAGGGAATATGTGGAAAATAACTTTTCGCGGCTGTATTGCAGGTGGTAGGCAATCCACATGACTGTTGTGTATTCCAGTGAATCACGCTGTACATCGCTGTTTACTACACTTGATTATAATTTTGAAGCCAAGGAAACCACCATGGCGCAGAGCAATTAACCTTGAAGGCTCCTCCATTAATGTAAATAACTCATGGAAAATCCAGTGGGAGCATTCTTCAGTAACCAACAAACACCTAGTTGGGAACCCTTTTGAACGGGCACATGGATTTGATCTTAAATCGGATACGCTCAGGACAAGGCAGATAATGGGGCTGGTCTAACTCTGCAGTTTGTGACTGTGGTGTCTCCTCACAGTCAATCCATCACATCGTCGCTGATTGTCCTCTTCGAGCCTTCCATGGAACGTTGACGGGTGTTCATCAAGCATCCGTTGAAGCTGTTGATTGGGTCAGAGATCCTGACCTAGAACAGGTCACACCAACTCAGGTGCTTTGCGAGCACCGGCTGGCACCGGCAAAACCACCGGTGCTCTGCTGTAGGAGAGGAACGTGTAGTGGCAGTGCTTAGCGAGGTGAGCGTCGTGTTGTTGTTGTTGTTGTTGTTTCGTGAATGGGACTAAGCAAATCTAGCGCGCACCGGTTGGCGTACCGGTATGAAAATGAATAATAATTATAATAGAATAATGCTAATTTTGTGCACTCCTGATTTTGATCTAATTTTTAACATTCTTTTTTTATCTTTGGCATCGCCTTGAAGCAACTAATTTTGCGATATTTGGAACAATCGTTTTGGCAGTTGAAATCCGAAGTGTAGCTTCCAAGGAAGCAGCAGACAAACTTGACCTTGTTTTTGTTATGTTAATATTCATAATTGAAAACATTTGTTCACAAACGTTGTTCCGAACATAGCAATAAGTTTCAGGGCAAGGGCATGAATCCTTGGGAGTTCTTGTTCCTCAACCGCATTTTAAAATTAAATCAAATCGTCATTGTAATGGTAATAGCGGTCTGCCAAAATTGAATCGCACTGTAGTTATATCAGCTCAACTTGGAGACTTGATGGGGCATCCTCTGGGTGCACCTAAAAAGGCGTCATAAAAATGTTAATTGTTTTATTTCTTCAAACCTATTTTCAAATTATTTATGCAATGACTGTAAAGCTTTTGTGTACTCACTGATGTGTTCATAAGTACTACATTCAAAGATTTTAGAGAGGGAAAATTGTCCCAATTTCCTTCCCGAAGCTGACTTTTGAAAAGCACAGCCAGTTTGAAACTTCCTATACGGTCACACATAGTAGCCTACTGATGAATTTAATTTTGCCTTGCAACGAAATATTCATATAATTTAAATACCCCGTGATCCATTGCTCATCATCCAAGTCTGACTATGCTACCGCTACTACACCGAGAGGAAGGAGGGGAGGGAGGGGAAAAGCACCGGTGCTAATCGATGTGGCACCGAGGCGCGCAAGCACTAAGTGCTCACGTTGGCGTGGCCTGACCTAGAACTATGAGATTTTATGAACTTGTGTGTGCACATTCTTTTTTGGTATATCATCATCATCATCTTCATTTCTCCTTTTCCAGTTGACACTGGGTGGGGGCAAATATGGTTCCTCTCCACTTTGTTCTGCCTTTCCACCATTCCTCTTCCGACACAGTGTTCCAATCCAGGTTCCGTTTTCTAATACTATTCTCCACCGAGTCCATCCAACGCATTCTTGGTCTTCCTCGTCCTCTCTTCCCTGTCATCCGTCGTTCCAATGTCGTCTTGGTAGCTTTCTTCATTCATCCTTTTGATATGTCCAAACCATCTCAATCTGTTTTGCTCCAGTTTGTCATTTAGTTTCTGTACTCCCAGTTCTTTCCGTATATCTTCATTTCTCACTCAGTCCCTCCTCGTTTTCTGGACCATACTTCTCAGGAATCTCATCTCAGCTGCCTGTACTCTGCTCTCATCCCTCTTAGTCATTGTCCAAGTTTCTGCTGTATATGTCGTTATAGGAACATAATATGCTTTGTACATAACTTTTTTAGCCTTAATTGGTATATCCTTGTTCCATTCTAGTCCCCGTACCTGTTGGTAGAAAGCACTCCCGAGTTGTATTCTTCTGCTAATTTCCTAATCTAGTGTTCCATCTTCAGTCAGTTCACTTCCCAAGTATTTGAAGTGTTTCACTACTTCCAATTACTTATCTCCTACTTTCATTGCTCCTTTTCCTTCTTTCTTATCTCTACTCATCACCACTGTTTTACTCTTCTCCACATTTATCTTCAATCCCCATTGCTCAATCTTTTCATTTATTACGTCTAACTGTTCTTGTACCTCCGTCTCATCCTCGCCCCAGATCACATCGTCGTCTGCAAACAACATTACCTTCATCTTTGCCCTAATATAGTCTTTCATTGCTGCCTTCATGATTCATCATACAATAAATAAATAACCTCTGCCTGGATCGTCGACTCTTTCGATTCCAGTTCCAAGTGGTGTCACCAGCCTTCGTCGCCTGCCTGCAACAATACGCTTCAGGAACGTGTTGTCTTCAACAATGAAACGCTGCAGGCAAACAGCCATCCGGAGTGTCTTTTGTTCGGCATTCAACGCCCGGAGTATGCACTGGCTGCAGACCTTTGGTAGCATCGCCCTCAAAGAGAAACGTTTTGATGTGACGACGTCAAATGAATTGTTGGAATACAATCGTGACGATCGTGATATAGTGTTACAGTGAAAGGTGATGATATCGTTTTATCTCTCTTCTGTCGCTGCGCTCGAGTGTCGCTACTGTCGTTTTTGGATGTCACGGGCGAACCTCTGGAAGGATTTTGATGCGGTGTTCACCATTCTGTAAAGGATATCTCGAGGAAGGTTTCTGTAGAAAATAATGTATTTATGATCAAAGGAAGCCGAGCAGTGACGATTTCAGTGAAAATGTCGCAAAATAAACACATGGCGTCCTTGCGCTTTTTAAGCTTACGCTGGGCAAACCGTTAAAAATATCTATATACTATGAGTATAAGAAATGTTCAGCATGAAAAGTTCTACAAAATGTCCGCGAGAGCAGATCTCTATCTTCAATACATCGCCGAATATAAGTGGTTTTACGTTTTCATTTCTTCCAACAATCTGCATTCAAATACTGAGCCGACAGTTTACAAGCTAACTAGAGGTGAACCTATCACTCCAGTTACAGCCTAGCTAGTGGGTGAGCCTATTACCCCAGATACAGCCAGCAGCAAACTGTCGAGTCGTGTTGAGTTAAGACTTCAGAGAAAAGTGGTTGTGTTTGGAGTTTCCCTTGAAGTGCAACTCGGCTTGTCTTCATGTCGCCTGTGATATTTCCTTTCCATAAAATACATGATTAAACAAGTAGTTCCGTGAAGGACTGTACAGCCTATTTTCATGTATCCTACTCATGTTAATTGCCTCTATCTACATGCAAAATTTCAGTTTGAAGGTTGTGACAGATTCGTAGATATTGAGAACCGCCTTTCTGATGGTCGCCAGGTTCGATTTTGATTTATGTACTATTATATGAAGATCATTGTGTACCTGTGGTATTCAAACTTCAATCGCATGATTAGAACACAAGAAGTAAAAACGAGATTTTAAAATTTCGCACAGCTGCCATCTTGTGGTTATGAAAACAATTGAAATAAATTAAATGCCAGTGGACTAACATTTGTATAAGCATTTAACCTGCAAAGTTTCACTGCACTCGGATGGTTAAATCGCGAGAAATGTCCATTTAAATATTTATAATTCGCGTCACCGCCATGTTGGATTTGTGATCACCAGGTTACTGAAAGTCCTATAGGTGAACTTATGTTCATAGCTTCCATGAACATTAAAAAATTCAGCTCGATTGGTGTAAAAAATTCGTAGATATTAAGAGCTGTCTTAATATTTCCGATGCTCGCCATTTTTGATTGTTATATGTATAGGCCATAGAGTTATGAACCATTAAAGGAAAATTATTGCCTAGGTTCATTATTCAAACTTTCACTTCGATCGCATGATTACGACACAAGAAATAAAAACTTAATTTTAAAATTTCGCACAGCCGCCATCTTAAGGTTATGTAAACAATTGAACTAAATTACATGCCAGTGCATTACAATATGTATATACATTTGCTGTACCAGATTTCAGTGCGCTCAGAGAGTTAAATCTTGAGAAAAGTCTATTAAAATGTTTCAAATTCGCTTGGCCGCCATGTTCGTTTTGTACTTTACTGGTTTATGAAATTTACATAGATTAACTTTTACCGGCGCCCTTTATCACTGTACAAAATTTCAGAGTGATATCTGTAAAAGTTTCGGAGATATAGAATGCCAGTGAAATATTTTGCACAGCCACCATGTTGGATGGGTGAGACACAATAAAATATGAAGGGCACGGTCGGGGTCGGCCCGAATGGTGCTTTGATCTTACCGAGTTTCATTGAAATCGCTCGAGCCGTTTAGAAGTCATTAGGGACACACACACACACACACACACACACACACACACACACACGGACAAAAGGTCATCTCATAAGCCTATTTTTTTTCATAAAATGAAAATAGGCTAAAAATATACGAAGCTGAAATTTCTCAAGAGCGACAGTTTAAACAAATCAGTCCGAGAATACGTTATCACGCTCAAATATCGACGCGCAACGTATTTGCACACATCTAATCATTTTTAGCCTACTTTTCACATTTTGCAAACATGAGGAAAAAGTAGACTTATGAGATCGACCCGGGCAAATGTGAGTCGGTCTGTCTGTCTGCCTGTCTGTCTGTCTGTCTGTCTGTCTGTCTGTCTCAACCCCCCCCCCCCCACCCCTATCATCTCCTAAACGGCTGCAGCAATCGAAACCAAATTTGGTATGAGTAAAGATCTATATCTGAATTTCTCAAGGCCATATTTGAAAAAAATTATGTCTGTGCAACCAACTGATGAAAAACAGCTTTTGAAATTTGAGCTCCATGTTGGATATCTTGGAAGGTATGCATGGGAGCTATTTCAAAATTGGCACACATATAGATAATAATATTTCAGTTTTATTTCCAGGAGGCCATACATGCCAGTGTTGCCAACATGATTCTAAGCCTGCTGATAGGTCCAATTTTAAAATGCATGTAACTCCTATACTAACTAATGGATTTCGTTCAAAATTGGCACAACAATAGATCATATTATTTCAGATTATTTCTGACCAATACATGCATGACATTGTTGCCAACATGATTTTACGCGCTGTTAGATCCAATGTTTAACTGCATGTAACGTCCATGCCATCCATTGGACTTCAACCAAATTGTGTGTTCTATACCTTAAGAGATGGGACTATGAATATATTCAATCATCAGGGCTACCAACTGTAGTGCTCTATTAGACTGCAATATAAATCGAACTAATTATAAATTTCGATATTACCGACTTAATTCCACCATTATTCTAGATAGGTCCATATAGATTAATCATTGGCATGAACCTTAAATTGCAAGAAAAGTAGGCTCTTTTGTTCGTCACGAACTACATGTGGTGTTGGGGTATCGAGCCTGCCTCTCATCCGGAGGCGCCAGGTTCGATTCCTGGCTCCGTCAGGGATTTTAGAAACAGACGTGAGGGCTGGAACGGAGTGCACTCAGCCCCGTGAGGACAATTGAGTAGCTGTCTGACAGTGAGGCAGCACCCCGGTCACGGAAACGAAGATTAATAGCCGAGGGGACCCGATGCACTGATCACGAGTCACCCCAATATCTGCAGGCCAAATGGCTGGGCAGCGGTCGCTTGGTCGGCCTATGCTCTTCACGGGCTGTAATGCGAGGGGCTATTTATTATTTATTCATAGATTTTAGACAAGAACCGATGGAGCTGGGAGAAGTTTCAGGTGTTCCAATGGCACAATTAAAGTAATTAGAGGGGGAAGCCCCGCGAACAGTAGCGCACGCCCGGCTGACCGGAAGTTGGGTCACAGCCGGAAGAGACTCCGCGCACCTGCGCTCTTCCTATGGCCTCACACTCTTGGGTTTCCTCTTGTAATGTTAATACCTGGACACCACAGTGTGGTTACTTTGTTGTTTGATCTGATAACCTGTATTATTGTGGTGTATGTAAGGGGTGTTCAAATGGAAAGGTACGAAAAGATACTGTGGGTACAATTTATTCGTTATTCAGAAGTAATCACCACAGGCCTGTGCACAGGTGTCCCATTGCTTCACTAGCCGCAGGATTCCCTGTTCCTAGAAGTCTTGTGGTTGTGACAGGAGCCAATCCTGTACGGTGTCCTTTAGTTCGTCGTCCGGTTGGAAACGTTTTCCCTTGAGACGAACCATTAACAGTGACGTGTATTGTGCGACATTCCGTAGCCTACGCAAGTCCATCAAGAACAAACGGCCTGGACTGCTCACGAAGGGAGTGATTCTCCTCCATGATAACGCTCGCCCACACGCCTCTAACGTCACACAAGGTGTATTGGCCACGTACAAGTGGGAGCAACTTGAGCATCCGCCCTACAACCCGGGTTTGTTATCGTGCGACTTCCATCTGATTGGTCCGTTAAAAAAGCATCTAAAGGGAAAACGTTTCCAATCGGACGACGAACTATAGGACACCGTACAGGATTGGCTCCTGTCACAACCACAAGACTTTTGGGAACAGGGAATCCTGTGCCTAGTGAAGCAATGTGTTCAGGCCTGTGGTGATTACTTTTTAATAACGAATAAATTGTACCAACAGTATCGTTTCGTACCTTTTCATTTGGACACTCCTCGTATTTGAAATTCAAGTGAGAAAGGCTGCCGTGGCCTTAACCCTCAGTTGCTATCCCTATGTAAAATTGTTGTTTATTTAACTTATTTCCTATGTTTTCAAGCAATGATGTGAACCAAACGAGGAGGAACTAAACGATTGCTCCAGAAAGGTGGTCCCTCCTACCTTTCACAAAGCGCTACGAAGACAAATTTTACTGATTATTTTTATTTATTTTTTACCTCTGCAATCCGTCACCTTTGGGACTGAGGGTTGGGCCGGATAGCAAAAAAAAAAAAAAAAAAAAAAAAAAAAAAAAAAAAGGCGGAATATTAGAAAGTAAAGAAAAATACGGATTTTCATTACAATTAACAATCTCTGAACTCAAGATATCGGGGATCCTTTCCTTCTTTCTTGGTAGAGCCACATCCACAATGCGTTGTCAAGCAGTTCAAGTTTAGGCTTCTTCAATGTTTTGTATTTATTTATCGTGTCAGAAGTACAAAGTAAACATAGACGAATGAAACTATGGAAATATTAAACACTGGTTGACCAATAATTTGCCACGATAAGTGCATTTGAAATTGCTCTCATTAAGTCTTTAATGGTGCAAGTGTCTGGAGAAAAAGGACACAGTAGAAGTCACTGTACATGATTCAATGTCTTTACGATTTCTTCCCCAATCTTTTGTTGTCGTAACACCTACACTGAGTTCCTTGGCAATGTTTTGCAGTGATTATCCTTTGTCCAGTCTTCGTAGCAGTGCAATTTTTTCATTTAATGAAAGAGTAACGTATTTACGTTTCACTCCTGACATGTTGAAAAAGCACACGCAATTGTACAGTGCTGTAACGAACACAGAAGAACAATGTCGTAAAAACAACGAACAGTAAGAGCTAACAACTTTACAGTGCAGTACTTACTATATAAAACACGGAAGACAGAAACGATACGAGAGATGACGACTTCAGCTGGGTTTGAACCCGCGATCTTGGGCATAGCAGTTCAGCATGCTACCGACTACGCCACCGAAGCCGTTATTCTTGACTGAATGAGGAGGCAAGATTAAATATTAAATATTCTTTTAGTACCTCTTTCACTGTCTTTGAATATGTCCATAAAATTGTAATCTTCTTTTTTCTAATAGAGTCTGATATTTTCTCGGAATGTTGGTATAACTCGTGGGCCTCTATGGACACTGGGCCAAAGATATTCTTGAGGATTTTCCTTTCGTGTTTTTCTAAATGTTAAGTTAGTGATCTTCGTCCTATGATCACGGTTTCTGATGCGAATAATGCTTCAGGTTGAATTCTCTCTCTCTTAGTCGTTTACCCTCTAGGTTGGTGAAACCCACAGACTCAGCGAAGGAACTCACCACTACCGCCTCTACGGGCAGTGTCCTAGAGCTGGGAACATCTAATCGGAGTGGATACAACTGGTGAGGTGGGATTGGCAACTCGCCCAAGCGGCCTCACCTGCAAAGCGAACAGGGGCCTCATGAGGGAAGGTAATGGATGGTCAGGATGGATAAGCAAGGAAGAGGGAAGGAGGCGTCCGTGGCCTTGGAGAAGGTACCATCCCGGCATTTGCCCGAAGACGAAGTGGGAAACCACGGAAAACCACTTCGAGGGTGACTGAGGTGGGAATCGAATCCCCTCTACTCATTTGGAACACCCGAGGCTGAGTAGACCGCGTTCCAGTCCTCATACCACTTTTCAAATTTCGTGGCAGAGCCGGGAATCGAACCCAGGACCTCCGGGGCGGTTGAATTACCGTGCTATAATGTTTTGCGTTCCGAGATAATGATTGTTTGTTGTACCCGTTCCAAGCGATTCTACAGGCATTTGGTGATTTCTTCACGATTTCATCCAGATGGTTGTATGATTTCTCGTAAGTATTTGAAATTATTTACCTGAGGGATTTTTTCAAATTAGGTAATCAGGGGTTGTTACTTCTCCTTTTATACGTCATGCAAATTCCGGTTGTGTAACCGCTTGTTCGTTACTAACGCTCTGTTGGTATTTTGCATGTTGCACCAGCTATTTAAAACTAGTTTGGTCTAACAAACCATCGCACCTTATAGAAGGCCACGATCGTGAATGTTTTCAGCTGTTGGCATGAGAAACTCTACCATCTGATCAGTAAAAGTAAGGTAAGAAGCAAGGAGTAAAGAATACTCCCGTGATCGCTTCTTTATTCTATGACGTAAATATACCGACAAAGAAGATACACGAAACAACATTGTAGATCATTTTGTCATCAATTGCTTCTCTTTGATGAACTTCGAACGAAAATTTCAAAAGGGCAAATCTGTGCATACGTCATTCTAGTGCCGATACTTATCACCATGGCCACTATGCTATATACAATGTTTGCCGGTAATTGAAATTCGAGAGTAAGAGGCTAAATACACCCAGTTCCAACTTTCATGAAATGAAATCCACAGCCTGCTTCCAGTCGACCGACCGGGTCAGGGAATGGAATAAATGAAGCCATCTAGCGGCGAGGATATGAACTGTGCCGGCTGCCGAGGCCTGTCGCACTCCCCTGGGGCAATGATTAAATGAATGACAGATGAAATGAAATGATAGTGGAGAGTGTTGCTGGAATGAAATTGTGACAGGGAAAACCGGAGTACCCGGAGAAAAACCTGTCTGCCTCCATTTTGTTCAGCACAAATCTCACATGGAGTGACCGGGATTTGAACCACGGACCCAGCGGTGAGAAGCCGGCGTGCTGCCGCCTAAGCCACGGAGGCTTCCCAGTTCCAACTTTCATAATAAGATTAAAATTTATCGTGAAAAAATCGAACCCAGGCCGAGGGGAACACTACAATACTTACTGCTAGACCATGACAGTAATCTTTTTAGCCTCGAATACAAATGCTCAAAATACAATTAGGTTATAAAAATGCGTTTTGGAAGCATTCATTTGGAGTATGGCACTCCCTGAAATGAACTCAGTCTTGGTGCAGGCCTTGAAAGCAATACCCATGAACGACCAGTATGTAAAATCATTGATACGGCTTCGGTGGCGTACTTGTTAGCGTGCTGAGCTTCTATGCTCAAGGTCGCGGGTTCAAACCCGGCCGAAGTCGTCGGATTTTTTAAGAGCGTTAAAAATCCCTCAGTATGCCTTCCTTCGGAGGGGAAGTAAAGCCGGTGGTCCCATGTAATAGATTTATGGCATGAAAAAGATCCTTCGAGTAACTACAGTTGTGTGAAGCCAAAATTTGTAGGTTAGAATTGATAACGCTCTATTAGTTCCAACATTTGCCGCCAGGTGCTGACTGAGATGCCATCTAGTAGCCAAATCCGCAAGCTAGGTGTCGTGAACGGTAGAATTTGGTAGCAAAATCAGGAATTTATTGTGTGCAGTGCTTACTAATACAGCCATCACAATTAACACCGGTTATCAGACAGATTCTACACACAACCAAAATACACGGGGCTACTTGACCGCGTTGTCCCAGCTCCTAAACTAAGGAACCAACCAACCGAAGTAGGGAGTGAGAGTGAGAGATAAGAGGATGGAAGAGAGGAACTTTTTTTTTAATGGAAGTTGATGTGTTCGATGGATGTGATTTGGTTAGAATTAAGAGAGAATGAGATGGTCTTAATGGGAGGGGGGGGGGGGGGGAGGGATAGATACATAAGGGGGCTAGGGATGGGCTTTTCAGAGGGACGAGGCCGAGCCTGGTATAAAAGGGGTTGAGGAGGGGGAGCGTTTCAAGCTGTCGTAGGATGGGGTTTTGGGTACGTCTGGCACCTTTAACCCTTTATGGGATAGTGGTCTCTATATTAACCACCTGTCATAAGGACAGTTTATGCTTTCAAAGATGCTGATTGTTGAATCTTTCAGCCAAATTCGGAGAATTTCAATGTCGAAGGGCTAGTATTTCTAAAAATCAAATAGTATATACGTATCTACTTGACGTATGTGGTGGATAAAATAAAAATAAAAAAATAAAACTAATAACATTAACAATTAAAGTGTAAAAATAAAGTATACATATATAAATAAAAATAATAAAATAAGTTAGTTAGTTATTGTTGTTTTAAGGTTCGGAACTACGAGGCCATCAGCTCCTAAAAATAAAAAAGTCCTCTCGGCACGCCGGAAGGCGGAGGTAGATTTCACCGGACAAACTTGGGGATAGGCGAAAATAGGCAGAATACGCAGGTTTTCGTAGAAGGATCAGACCTCATTTATTGCGAGCAAGTATTTTATAATTGGAGCTTAATTAACTTTGTTTTTCGTCATTTTATGCATATTTTAAACATTTTATTGTCTTATGGGGACGGTAACCTTCTTGTCATTTGGGGTCCATTTTTAGCCTATTTTCAATTTTGAAAAAATAGGCTTATGAGATCACCTTTTGTCCGTGTGTGTGCGTGTGTGTGTGTGTGAGGTGTGTGTGTGTGTCCCCCTAATAAATTCTAAACGGCTGGAGCGATTTCAATGAAACTCGGTAAGTTTATAGCACTATTCCGGGCGACCTCGACCGTGCCTTTCAAATTTTGTTACGTCTCACCCATCCAACATGGCGGCTGTGCGAAATATTTCACCAGCATTCAATATCTCCGAAACTATTCCCGATATCACCCTGGAGTTCTGTACGGGGATAAAGGGAACTACTAGAAGTTCACCTATGAGACTTTTGAAAAACTGGTAACTACAAAACCAACATGGCGGCCACGCGAATTCGCGACTTTTAAATAGACGTTTCTCCCGATTTAACCAACCAAACGCAATAAAACTTGGTACAGTATATGTTCATACACATTGTAATGCACCGACACCTAACTTCGTTCAATTGTTAACATAACCACAAGATGGCAGATGTGCGAAATATTTCACAGGCATCCTAAATCTCTGAAACTATTAGCGGTGTCACCCTGAAATTATGTACGGAGATAAAAGTCACTACTGGAAGTTCATCTATAAGACATTCAAAAACCGGTTAATTACAAAACGAACATGGCGGCCAAGCGAATTTGAAAATTTCAAATAGACCTTTCTCACGATTTAATGTTCCAAACGCAATGAAATCTGGTACAGGAAATGTTTATACACATTGTAATGCACTGGTATCTAATTTAGTACAATTGTTTACATGACCTCAAGATGGCGGCTGTGTGAATTTTAAAATTAAGTTTTTATTTCTTGTGTCGTAATCATGCGATCGAAGTGAAAGTTTGAAAAATGAACCTACGCAATAATTTTCCTTTAATGGTACATGACTCTATGGCCTATACATTTAACAATCCAACATGGCGACCATCCGAAATATTTATACGGCTCTGAATATCTACGAATCTATTATAGCAATCAAACTGAATTTTTTATGTTCATAGGGGCTATGATCTGAAGTTCACCTATAGGACTTTAAATAACCTGGTGATCACAAATCCAACATGGCGGCGACGCGAAATATAAATATTCACATAGACGTTTCTCGCAATTTAACCATCCGAGGGCAGTGACACTTGGTACAGTAAATCCTTATACGAATGTTAATCCACTGGCATCTAATTTCTTTCAATTGTTTCCATAACCACAAGATGACTGCTGTGCGAAATTTAAAATCTCCTTGTTATTTCTCGTGTCCTAATCATGCGATTGAAGCTTGAATGCTGCAGGTCTACACTAATCTTCATGTGACAGTACATAACTCTAGGACCTACATATATAAAATCCAACATGGCGATCATCCGAAATATTTAGTCGGTTCTCAATATCTACGAATCTATTACAGCAATCAAACTGACATTTTGTATGTTGATACTGGCAGTTAACATAAGTAGGATATATGAAAATAGGCTGTATAGTTCTTCACGGAACTACTTGTTATACTTGTGGTCACACTGTCCTCACGCAAGGTTTCGACACTGATGTGTAACTATGTAACGGTCTGTTACTTCTTCACGCAAAATTATATCTCCCGCAGAGATTTTGGTTGGTTCCTCAGTTTAGGGGCTGCGACAACGCGGTCATGTAACCCCGTGTACTTAGGGATGGCTGTATTAGTCTGTAATTCAGGTAAGGACTGCAGACGGTCAATTTCAAGCAGTTGTTCCTAATGTTGCTACCAGATACTACCGTCAACGACACCTACCTCTGAACTTGGCTACGAGATGCCACCGCAACCAGCAACTCGCAACGAACGTTGGAACTTCCCCTCCAAAGGAAAGCATACTGAGGGATTTTTAGCGCTCTTAGAACATCTGACGACTTCGGCCGGCTTTGAACCCGCGAACTTTGGCATAGAAGTTCAGCATACTACCAGTTACGTCACCGAGGCCGCTTCTCACTAGTTAGATGGAAATCTGAATCTGATCTCGTGCAAGTGCGTTGTCATGGCAACGTCTGATGGCTCATCCCTCATCAATTTAATAGTGTTGTCATGGCAACCTCTGATAGCTCTTGGCATTTTCTGATAATTCCGAAATCATTTTTCTCATCCCTTGGCGTAATGATGGGTCATATCAAAAATTCTTTCAGACAAAAGTTTTAGGTAATTATTAGGGGAATACTGTCCATTTTGTACGGTTTTGATATTGTGCCTATTAATAGAGATATGATTAATGTTTCCCGAAAAACCCACCTTTTCCCACCCCTTTGGTCAATGGTTGGTGCTATCAAAAAACTCTTCAAACATGAATTTTTGGGCCTTATTCGACACATATTATGAACTTTGAATGGATTCTATATTTCATACATTAAGAATTTATAGCGATATATCACTTTTTCGAAAAAAAGCCCCCCATTTTCACCCGCCGTCGACCGATTGTGCCCATTAACGAACTCGACCGAGATTTTATAGGGATACATATTATGTAAAAAGTGCAAATTGATTGGTGCAAAATTGCGGTAGTTATCGTGTCCACAAGAAAGTGATATATATATACATAAATTATGTATAAACTTTTTAACTGACGGTGGTTTTGGGGTCTAGGGGATGTGAAACGTGAAGATATGTTGAAATTTTCCGGAAGTCGAAACATGGTACCCATTGCAAAAGTTAGCTTTCTAATGAAATCTACCTAATAAAATATAAAAATATAATATAAATATACAAATTGAAATAATAAATAATTTTGAAAATAATTGTAAAATCAATTGGAAATTTGTGAATTAATTAATTCAATAAAAAAAATCAATATTAATTCTATAAGAAGATAAACTGAAAATTAAACATAAATATATACAAATTGAAATGAGAGAAACAAAAAATAACATTATTAATAAATTATAATTATAATAATTAAAATAAATTAAGATGTAAGAACACATGAAAATAAAAAGTAGTTTTGCCCTAAAAAGGGTTAAGTTACCGGTAAGGTATCGGGTTTTCTCATATAAATTTGAAGTCTAATCTTAGGTGCAATTTCATGACGATTTTGCAGAGAAGGTAATAGCTTCTTGTCTATTTTTCATCTGCAGAGGCCAAATATTTTGGATGAATTTTTTCTTTAACTAGCTCGCCGATATTATTCGCCTTTATTTATATTTCCCGCGGTTTAATATTATTATTGTTGCTATTTCTATATCTCAATTGGTCTACACAAACGGTTTCAACCCGCGCCCCGCGGGCCGTTTCCGGCCCTATAAGTCCGTTATGCGGCCGCGGATAAATAATTATACTAACTTATTGAAAACGTGAATATCTTTATATATATAATTCTTCGACACGTGTGTATGTGACTGAACTCCTCCTAAACGACTGGACCGATTTTGATGGCATTTGGTATGCATATTAGGGTGGGTCCATGTATGGTTTAGATTCACAATCTGACCCGGTAGGTGGAATGAACACAATTTTAGAACCACAATTTACACACAATTTTAGAACCACAATATACAGTCAAAAACAGTCGTCATGGAAACCATTAGTTTTGGTCTTGGTGAAAGCTGATGTCTTTGGACGGTTTGTCACTGCACATTAGAGCCACCTGGTCGCAACCTGTGCAACTACCGCCATTACATACACTCCGCCCGTGACGGAAAGTTGTGTTTTATACCAAAGGTGGCAGTGATGTCGAATTCTACTGTTTGTCTCTGCACGATAGAGCGTTTCAAAGTCCCGTATGCGTTCATATACCATTCATCCGATTGCGATGAAACTTGGGTGATATATCGAGTGAGCTCCAGGGAAGGTGTTTGGCTGAGTAAATCCATTTTACAATAGATAGCGCACGAATAGATTCAACAAATGGGCGACGAAGCGCGAAGCGTTTCAAAAAGGTCCCGTATGCGTTCAAATACCATTCGTCCGATAGCGATGAAACTTAGGTGAGATGTTGTGTACCCTCCACGGGTGGATTAGTAAATCCATTTTACAATAGATAGTGCACGAATAGATTCAACAAATGAGCGACGACGCGCGAACGTTTAAACAAAGTCGCGTATGCGTTCATATACCATTCATCAGATTGCAATGAAACTAGGGTGAGATGTTGTGTACACTTACGTGAGGGTTTCTAACATAGTAAATCCATTTCACAGGAGGTTGGGCACGAGTTGATTCAACAAATGAGCGACGACGTGCGAAGCGTTTCAAAAAGGTCCCGTATGCGTTCAAATACCATTTGTCCGATTACGATGCAATTTGGGTGAGATGTTGTGTACACCCTTCGGAAAGTTTCTGGCTTAATAAATAATTTTACAATTGGTAGCGCACGAGTAGATTCAACAAATGAGTGACGGCACGCGAATCATTTCAACAAAGTACCGTATGCGTCCATATACCATCTATCCGATTGCGATGAAACTTTGGTGAATTGTTGTGTACACTTCAGTAAATGTTTCTGGCTTAGTAAATTCATTTTACAATAGGTAGCGCACGAGTAGATTCAACAAATGTGCGATGGCGCGAGAATCGTTTCAACAAAGTCCTGTATGCGTTCATATACTATTTATCCGATTGCGATGAAACTTTGGTGAATTGTTGTGTACACTCCAGGAAAGGTTTCTTTCTTAGTAAACCCAGTTTCGATAAGTAGCGCACGAGTAGATTCAACAAATGAGCGACGGCGCACGAATCGTTTCCACAATGTCCCGTATGCGGTCATATATCATTCATCCGATTGCGATGAAACCTTGGTGAATCATTGAGTACACTCCAGAGAAGGTTTCAGGCTTAGTAAATCTATTTTACAATAGGTAGCGCATGAGTAGATTCAACTAATGAGTGACGGCACGCGAATCGTTTATAGAAAATCCCGTAAGCGTTCATATGGCATTCATCTGATTGATGAGTTGTTGTTTACACGCCAGGGAAGGTGTTCAACTTAGTAAATCCATTTCACAGTTGGTAGAGCACGAGTAGATTCAACAAAAGAATGTCGAGGTGCGAAGCGTTCCAACTGAATCCCGTATGCGATATATGCTACTTATCCGATTGCGATGAAACTTTGGAGAGTTGTTGAGCACGCTCCCACGAATGTTTCTAGATTGGTTAATTCATTTCACGATAGTTTAGAGGCAGTGAACAGAAATTCAAAAAAATATTGTGAATCCAAAAGCACTTCAAGAAACAAAGTTACAACACTTTATTTGATTGGCAGGACAACGTCTGCCGGGTCAGCTTGTCTACTATATAAAGCTCAAATACCACTCACTCACTGACTGACTCATCCATTCATCACGAAATCTCAGAAACCACCGAACGGATTGGAATGAAATTTGGTATCCAGCTTCCTCAAGTGCCGCAAATGCCCACTAAGAAAGGATTTTTGGATATTCAGGTTCTAAAGGGGTGTTAAGGGGGTAGACCTGCATTTCATTGAATAGCAATATTTCCCGATTGGTTTCATTGGGGGTTGTGATACTCGGCATATAAACTCAGCACAAAAAATAAGAAGACACGTGTCTGAGGGTTTTTCGATGTGGTGTATATTATGAGGTGAAAGGGGTGAAAAGTGGGGGTTGAAGGATTCCTAACGGAGCGTGTATCTCTTAAACGACATAGGCGAGGAGTTTGGAACTCAGCCGAAAAAAAATCAGCATAAAAATAACTAAACAGATGTTTGACCGTTTTTTCATAAATCCAATTTAAGGGGCCCATGGGGAGGGGTGAAATTATGGGGGGGGGGGGGTGGAAACGTAATATGTCTGTGTGTAAAATTATGCATGGCCTATGTTGTAGACAATAACACATCACATCTTTTTTGTCTCTTGCTATTTCATCATACGACGAATACTTACGGAGTTATTAATGATTTCGTACTTTTTGGCCGGAATTTTCAAAGTCCCAGGAATGACATAAAAATTGATTCGAATGAAATTTCAAAAAATAGGTTTTTTAATACTTTTATTATATTTTTCACGTCTTTTAGGGTCCGAAACCAACATGATATTTTGATGTTTTCTTACGTCCCATGCATTTTTGGTTTCAGGTGATAGAATTATTTTCCACTAGGACCGATGCTTATCTATATAACTAATGTTATAACAGGATTCCAAATGTTATTGCGGGCGAAGCCGCGGGTAACAGCTGGTATATATATATATATATATATATATTGTGAGTGATGATTATTGTAGGCCCTAGCTGAAATAAGAGAATTATAAAAATGTTTCGTTAATAATAATAAATTAAAAGGTAAACAATTCTTGGACAGATTTTAGGTTTTGCATAACCAGACTGCTGCAAGGTTCAGACTGACTGTGGAGTCACTCTTGCAATACAAGTGGACTAACTAACGGACTCGTGCGAGAAATCTCGCTTGTTCATAAGCCACACTCTCCCCAATAGGTTTATAATAAGAGACTTAAGGAGAAAGGTTGTTATGTTTTTATTTGAACCTAATTATTATAGAACACTATTTACGCTTCACGCGAACCTACAGCCGAAATGCGAACTGAACAGCAATGACGTCGCGTATTTTGAGACAGCAACAGTATTTGCAAATCGCACACTTCTTACAAAAATTGATATTAATAAAACTAGAATGCAATTCGTCACTGCTAATGTAATTTGTCTGCTGAGTCCATTGATTGACAGCTTAGCCGTAACACTCACCGGTTATTCGATATTTATGAAATTATACGATTTGAGTTCCGTACTCATTCCTTTAAATTACTGTTTCTGAAATCCATGCAAAATTATAAAGGAAAGACCTCAGACTGTTAAAATGACATGAAACAGGCGACACAGCGGCCAAAATGTAAAGTGGACAGCAATTATGGAGCGTATCTTCTTGCAGCAACAGTATCTGCAAATCGCACACTTCGTACAGTTTTTAAAGGTCATTTTTTAAAGAAATTATAGATATTTATGTAATTAGAGTCCAATGCGTCACTGGTAATGTCTATTCTCTTTCATTTGAATGCTCATTTGTCACGATCGGTCGCTTGTGAGCGCCGCAGGAGGGATCTATACTACTGAAATAATATAGCCTATATGATGTGAGCACGTGACTGACGCACTGACTCGTCATTATGCGGCAAGGGAGGAAGATGGCGCTGTCTGACCTGTCTGACATAGATGTTAAGAATTTTACAGCCTTGTGATAGTATTATTTTATTTTATATACCCCAAATATATACCCGAATTAGGAGTAAGTTGATTGTAAATCAGTAATTTGATAGCTTACTAACGCAATTTGCCGAGAATCTTCGAAAATGTTATTGAAACACATTTCTTGTCTGCTGGTAAAATAGGTTATTCAGATAATAGTAACATTAGCTTTAGCGGTAGGGTTTGGCAAGTGCCTATGTGGAAAGGTGACTTGCGGCCCGACACTTATTATGTAAAAATAAACATGGCCCCCACTTATAAAAGGGGTAGTGCACCCCTGATCATCAGAGGACCCACAGACATTGAAGTCTTCTAGTCCCAAAGAAGATATCATACTCGTTAGCGAGTGATAGCCCATCATCATCATCATCATCCTATCTCGATTAGAGTAGTATCGACCTCCCCTAGCGTGGCCTTGGGGGAATCGATGTTCCCTTGAGTCGTACATTATCAATGTAGTGCTCGCTGAGCTCTGGTCAGATTCCAATAAACAATAAGAATACAATCAACAGTTGGTCGCTGAGAATTATTGAGACGTGCTACGCACAGCTGATGAGCGCTTCTGTATCACATTTCGAACTGACGTTGTCATGGTGATGGCTGGCCATTCCTTGACCAGTTCCCAACAGCGCAGGGTTTAGGGGCTGCGATAACGCGGTCATTTAGCCCCGTGTACTTTGGGTGTGTGTAGAATCTGTCTGATAACCGGTGTTAATTGTGATGGCTGTATTAGTGTGTGTTATCTGTTTTTTAATTCAAGTAAGGACTGCAGACATTCGATTTTCAAGTAGTCCCAACTTATGCTACCAAACGCCACCGTCAATGACCAACTAGTTCTGAACTTTGTTACTAGATGCCACCACTGTCGGCTCCTGGCGACGAACGATGGAACCTAAGAGCGTTAGTGAAATATAACTTATAATTTAGCTTCACACAAGTGTAATTAGTGGAAGATTCATTATCATGCCATTTTTTTAGCGTATGGCTTTTAGTGCCGGGAGTGTCCGAGGACATGTTCGGTTCACCCGTTTTTTTTTGTAGCTGCTTCGAGACGGACACCCAATGGGTGAGCTACAAGTACCGTTGGGGGAGGGAAGGAGGGAAGGTGGAATGTAAGGACGAGGAGTTGGAAGGTAGCGGCTGTGGCCTATAGTGAGGGACCAACCCCGGCATTTGCCTGGAAGGAAGATGGGAAACCACAGAAGACCATCTTCAAGGTTGCCAGCGGGGGGATTCGAACCTCCTCGCCTCCCGGATGTGAGCGACTGCCATCAGTCATGCCGTAACCACCACGGCTAACTCACCCGGTATCATGCCATAAATCTATGACATGGAACCGCCGGCTTTACTTCCCCTGCGAAGGAAGGCATACTGAGGGATTTTTAACGCTCTTAAAAATTTGCTGTTTTTGAATTTTGCTTTTTGCTTTATGTTTCTTGTGCTTTGTTTTCTGCCTTTGCTTTTGTTTCTGAATTTTGGGCACAGAAGCTTAGCATGCTACCAACTACCCCATTGTAACCGCCAGCGGGGAGGTCTCTGAAACTAATAATTCTAGGGACTTAGAAGCGAAAAGGTGTATTGATTCTCGCAAGAATGAACTTACAATGAGTCGTCAAGTTACAAAACTCGTTTAATCCACTTGTGAATAAGAATCATTTTCATGAGAAACGTTTCTCTGGACTTTACCTCACGTATCTTTTGTGTTTTTTGTTTTCTACTGTACCCAATCGTCATCATATGGAACATGTCTTCGTATCCCAGCTAACTCACGGTCTTTCGGAGTATGGGGCGTTCCTTCCCACCATACGACCACATGCACAGGATTTGAGTCTGTCAGGTGACTACTCTACTTGAAAGAAACAACATATTCCTAAGTTTAACATTTAATGATAGAAAATCATGGCAATACAACACAAAACACAAAAAAAGAATACTTTACATTTACTTCCCACAACGAAAATCAAAGTTATCTGTGAGTATCTCCTTAAAATTAGTGCTTCACCGCACTCAAGTCTATTCAAAACATCCTATTATTGATACTCTCTGACATTTGCGAGTGTCCATGGTGTTCTTCCCGTGGCACAATTTAACACAAATTGGAATATCACAACACAATAAACACAAATTATCTTTAAATGACATTAAATCTGCAATTATTAAACATTTATCCGTTTTACACGGGGCATTTGCTTTCAGTAACATTAATTCATTATCTTATGCCTTAATTAATAAGTGTTGTGTCGTGCGAATCGTATTCTTTTCCCATCAATTTGAAACGCCGAAGTGGTACGCTTTCCCTTCCAAAATACACATGGATAAAGATGTTTTATAGCTTTACCATACAACGACTTTCTGGGTCTGGTCAAAACATTATCGTTACAAACGTGTCATGTCATTGAAATTACGCTACCCGTATGAATAAATTAGAGTGAACTGGGCAAATATACTTTACAAAGATGCCTATATTTATTTGGTGCAGTATTCCTCCTCAGAGAATAACTGGGCCAAATGTTATCCGATCACAACGTTCCAACATGTTATGTGTGTGGAAATAAAGCATTTAATTCAATTGGCATCATCACATCAATCATATCTTAATTACTTTTCGAAATATCGAGATTCTTCAGTGTCCCACTATACTTTTAAAATAAAAGGATCAGGTCAATTGGCTTCCTTTCCAAGCGGACAATAAATTAGTCACGGCTGGCTCAGAAAGATGGCCGCCGGTCTAGTGGTCTCCCTGCCACCCCATCTGGCTTCTCACAAGGTCAAGTTTATTTACTGGTGCAGTTACACTGGAAGTACCCTGAGTGGGTTGTGTCCCTAGTAATTGAGTCAATCTAATTATTTAACACCTACATTTAGAGTATAATGGGCTCATCTCGGCTCCTAATTAATATTCATGGCAGGGGATGGATCACGGTATAGCTTTGCCATTCTGTGGGCGACATTAGTGGCTCTGGCGCGCATCTCAAGTGAGTATCAAAGTTCTCTCACTGGTGCAGCTGCCTATAACAAGAGGAAATCGACGTTTCCTATACGAAGAACCATTAGTCTTACCTCTAAGGGCAGATCAATTAATATATGGGCTCACACAATGTGTCTAATAGTTATCCCTGGTGGCAACAATTCTGCAAACGGTGGATACAGACAGCCTCTGTCCCACTTCGTTGCAAATGATACAAGTATGCTCCAAGGCGATACTATCTCGTAGATTTCGAAGATTAGCTGACTGGATTCGCCTAACGCACAAGCTATGTTTGGATGATCCCCGCAACTTATTGACGTAAATCTCTTGATTCTACGTTACATGCTCGCTGAACGCGGCTCAAACAATACTTCTTATAGATGACTCAATTATTAAAGCACTCACGTCCTTCCTGCAATTATTCATAAGCCAAAGCTCTACGTAGCTCCCAAACAAGCATAAATTTACTGGCTTACATTAACTACCTTAATGGCTCTCAAATACGACCCTGTATAATATACCATAATAAACATTCATTCAACAATTCAATGACACTGAAAAACTCTCATTATCTCGATATTTTACGTTTTTTTTCACTGTTTACAATAATACAGTATTCTTACGTTAGACATGACACGCTTTGCACGTACTATAGGCCTGACATGCCCATTTATTTATTCATTATTCTTACCGATCCCAGATTATTATTATTATTATTATTATTATTATTATTATTATTATTATTATTATTATTATTATTATTTAACGTTACCGTTATTTTCATCAATATTTTAGGCCTAAATGGCCGTAAACAAATCACCCTCCAAGCCATATTTTACCAAAATACGATGGGTGTGATCTCATACATAAATGACTGTTAATTCTTAGTCTTAGAGTGATGCTTCGTTGCATGGTGAGCTATTTAATCATATCAACATATTAAATTAGTACTCACTTTCATTTTTACTGGGTTAGTCCAGCACGCCAGCCACGAGCCTACCATGATGCTTAGCTTAAGCCATCATGATATTTTTCACACGACACATTGTATACACTTTACACATGGTAATCATATTTTTCATCACTGGCTTTTCTCACTTTGACACAATACATATTATTTTACTATATACACATAAACACTTTTAAAATCACTGTAATTTAACTTTATACACAATTCTCGCACTATTTCACACGTGGATCCTTGATTGGACTCCAACTATCGCCTAACCACAGAGATGCGATGCAGCTACCTCCTGACAACCGCTGGTCTCAATGAAAGTCTATCTTGCGTGTGCGTGTGTGTGTGTTCGACTCCTGTCACCTACAGTTTATATCTCCTCTACTGCAAATCTGTTCAATCCTATGTCACGACTATTTGTGACGCCTTCCAGGCTCCCGTAACTGTAGTGATCCTGACAATAATGTGTCATCTTAACTATGACAACCCCTCCTGGTATGTTCATTGTCTATAAACATCCTCAATTCTCTCTACGCTATACTGAATCTATACTCGCGTATGTTATTGGTTAAACGTCTGCTGTAGACTAAATCTTACACGATGCATAATTACTGTTGTGAAGCTGCATGATGCGCTTTTCACTGTTCTCCAAATACATTTGAGCGTCGATACTTTATAAATTCGCGCACTTTCTTGCGTGATCTGGCAGCGTGTTAGTTCACGTGTTGAGTCAAGACGAACTGAAGACGAACTAACTTCCCTGCGAAGCTTCCCCTATATAAGGCTTTCTTGTGAAACATAGTCTACTGGACATTCAGGACCGACTCCCTTCTTGAAATAATACATTTCCAGACAAAGTGAAATATAATGCTCGTTTGTCTAAGTGTGGAGGTCCCAAAATCACTCGCGTGCAAGCGATTGCTTCGGCCAATTAATTATAATTAATTGTCTTCTTCCATGGCGTCATGACGCTATCCTGGTAATTCCCCCTCTGCTGATCTCCAAAACCTTCCTCCCGAGCGGAAGCAGTTTGTGCAGAGGCTCGTTTACAGATGCAGGCTTTAATTTAGGCGTGAGAACACTCCTAAATTATCTTTCCTAGAATATTTTCATCTGGGTGTAAGTTTCATTTCAATTCATTGCTTCAATTGGCTGTAATCAATTAATTTCTGTGGGCGACTGCCCCCTCTTCACGTCTATAACTTGTGAGACGGTGAATCCCAGAGCCATTAATCTTGAGCTGTTCCTGCGGTCCAGACGAAAATTAGTTTCTTGGCGTCACCTAAAAACGCCCCTTCGCTAACTAAGATTTGTCAACTCTCAAGCTGGTTTTCTTTCATGCATTCAGTCTTCTAAAACGTACATGGGCTTGCATTTTCTTGCAATGATCCACCTTAAAAAGCTATGATATTCCCGTTCTAGCCGTGAAATCCTGCTATTATGATTATATGCAGATATACCTCATTGCTCCTCGGGTTCCCTGTAGCTGTTCCCCCTCCGAGATCAATGATTCTATTCTGGGCAGAATCATGGGCCTGGTCTTCTTTGATAAGACCCGAGTTCGATGCCAGTCTGCCGTGTCTAATTGGGCACATCTTTCCCTCGCTAAGCTCGGAAAATTCATTTTACAAGTGAATTCTTCCTGGCCTCTAGATGGCATCGACTCCGTTGACATTGTTTACTTTAAGCGGTCAGTGCTCCCGGGCTGTAGGTTGTCTCGTTCCCCCACTCCACTACGTCTGCCGTCTCGTATTTCCTTGTTCTGCGCCCTTAGTTGTTCATTCATCGCTTGGAGCTCTACCGCTGCTTCACACAACTGGTTGTAAAGCTCTTTCAACTGGCAGCTGCATTCAACCCTCGTCTCCCTTGGGTCTACGAGCTGCACGTCTCGTTTCCTTTCTCTGCGGTGAGGGCTTTTCTGAAGACTCTCCGCGTGCATATATAATGACTCCCTGTCCATTTGGTTGTGAATGGCTTGCTCTTCTATGATTTCATATTCCTCCGGCGGACTATATAATTTTAAGTTCGCAGCGTTTACTACAACTTCTCTGCCTGTTTCTTCATCTTTGATCCTGTAGGCGTTATTTTGCAAGTCCCTTATAATCAGGTAGGGTTTATGAACCTTACATTGACTTTCGGGTATCTCCTTCTCTCCGAGTCATAATTGGCTGGTTTTTCTTATGGCTCCATTTCTTATGGAGTTCTGCTGTCTGTCTTCGCGCTGCTGAAGTTCCAGACTCTTGGCTCCGTCATCATTCTTATAGATGTCGGGTGATCTTCTATTTTTAATCGCTTCATCCCAATGCACTTGCGATTTTCTATTGTCGTCTCCACGCTCCTCCATATATCTTAGTGATGCGTGATAACGTTCGTCTGCTTCTTCGTCGAACCCGCGACTCTGTTCTTGGGATCTCCATTCTCGGTTATTCCCATTTCGGCCGTAATTTCTCCTGTTATCAGGCTGTTGGTGTCTTGTATCGCGCTGATTCCAGGTTTTCCTTCCTCGGTATCCGCGGTTCGATCTCCCTCTGTATGCTGGCCTCCAATTCTGGTTTTCCCTTTCTTCTCGTTGCCAGTCTGACTTCTCAGTTTCTGTGCTAGTAGACTTACTTTTAGTCTGCACCCTTGTCGGTCCAGTCGGTGTACTAGTCATGTGGACTTGTTCCGTGTTCCGACTCTGCCTTGTGTGCTGCATTGTGGTGAGATCGAGCTGTCTCAGCACTTCCTCCCTTTCAATCGCCGTCTTGGCGTTTGCCGTGATTAATAGTCGTTGTACTTCGTATGGTAATTGCTTGGCTATCGCTATACACAGATCTGACTCTCTAGGGGCCTCGTCAAGCTCTTTAAAACGGCATAATTGTGCTATGAAGAATTCAGCATAACGTTGGATTATTTGTACTATAGCGTCTGGAGTACAAGTCCAATCTGAGATTCTGTTGTATATTTGCATCCCAGTACCTGCTTAAAAATGCCTGGCGAAATTCTTCAACGGTGTCAAACGTTTAACGAAAACTTCTGAACCATAAGGCGCATTCACCCTCAGTCAGTTTTTCGATAGCTCTTAATCTTCGCTCTGGCGGTACCTTCGCGTCATTCAAGTACTCGGAAACCTCTTTGAGCCAGTATTTGGGTGTCATATTTGAGTTACTCCCAGAATACTTTCTCGGTTTCTCGTCACTAGCCCTCACAATAGTGACTATCTGATTTTGTACAGCATTTTCATGCGGTGTGGACATAGCAATAGGTACACCAGGCGTGGTATACGGGCTGTCACTTGGCATGGCTGTATTCTTCGGAGTGGGCTGTACCTCTATATCTGCCCATCTATTTCTCCTATTTTCATCTATGCTTCCTTCATTAGATCTCGGATTTCGCAATATGGACTCCTCATGTGCGATCATTCTAGTTTCCATTTGGCTGTGCCTGTTTTCCGCTCTTTCTAAACGAGCTAATACCTCTCGTTCTATTTTTTCCAAGCGAAGCGATCCCGGTTTTTCTCTGCCATAGAGAAGACTTTCTCCTTGTCATCTTTAAGGCTCTCTTTCATAAGGGAAATTTCCCCCGCTAGACTCGGCAAGCGTTTTATCGCTGGCTTCATATTTCAAGCCCTCTCGAAGTTCCAATTCTTCTCGTAAGCCTGTAACCTCTTTCTGGATGTGACCGTGCATATTGGAGATTTCGGTCCTTATTTTGGTAATTTCTCCCTGGTCCTCATATTGCCTTTTATGAATGACTGCTAGATCGTTTTGAGTTTGTTCTAACTCTTTTTAAACCATTCCAACCTGCGTTTTCATGTTTGAGATTATTCCCTTATTTTCTTTAGCGGAAGTTTTTATTTCACTGATCTCCTTGCATTGATCAAGGATATTCTGATCCTGCTTCCTTAATGCTTCGTCTACAGCTTTTGCGTAGCCTGCCATACGATTATTCCATTTCTCGTCGCTGTCTTCAAGCCTTTGATCCACGGTCTGAGTGAACGTACTAAATTGCTCTTGCTGTCGCTTAGTATTCGCTTCGTTCTGATTTTGAATATCTTTAAGCTCTACGGACATATTGTTTAATCTATCATTAATCTCAAGTTGTGATTCTCCGCACGCTTGCAGATTATTCTCGAGTTTTACCTCTAAAGCGTTTGGCGTTATTTGCTTGCATCTCTGAAACCACGCTAACAATATTTTTAGTTACCTCTTGCTTAATAGATTCTTTAACATCATCAATTTTTTTATTGACCTCTAATAGATTTGAATCTAATCTTTGACTAACCTCTAACTGGTTATTTTCTAACTGAGTGTTTACTGTAGCCAACATCTGGCTTACCTCGGTTTGATTAGCCTCTAATCTAGTGTTCATTTCAGTTTGATTAGTCTCTAACTGAGTATTTACTGTAGCCAACATCTGGCTCAGCTCGGTTTGATTGGTCTCTAACTGAGTTTTTACTGTAGCCAACATCTGGCTCATTTCAGTTTGATTGGTCTCTAATCTAGTGTTCATTTCAGTTTGAAATGCTTTAGCATCTTCCCTACTCTTGGCATGAGTAGCATCAAAATGTTCCTTTAACTCCGCGATACACTTAAGTACCCCCTCAGTACCAGCCATCCTATATTTCTTATCTTGAGATTTAGGCAGGCCGTAGCTGAGCATGCTGGCGCGTTATATTGGGAAAAGAATTCCGATGTCGCGAACACAACAACATTCATTTCAGCACAGTGCTGTAACCACCTATGGAATGGGTTTAGACCCTCGTACCCGTCTGTATATTCTCTCGTCTGACAACAATGTCTAATGTCTGAGTATCACCTAAAAAGACTCACAATCGCTCAAACACAGTTTGAGGGAAAAAAAATACTATTATGGTTTTCCCCCATGGAAACCATACTATTATTATGGGGTTTTTGAATCCCATAAGCCATCACGTCTCTGGGCGCCATGATACATAAAAAGAGTAGTGGTGGACCATGGCTGCCCCATTGTAAGACATCGGCCATATTCTGATTTATTAGTAAAACTGTCCAGGGAGTGGTTTTTATTGCCAAATGACCCACGCTGGGCCATGCCATGATAAATATATAAGTGGTGGTCAATGCTAACAGGTTACGTTTAAGCATGTCTTATGGAGGATTATCAACATTTATTTTAACGTGAAGGCTTATTAACTATGGGACGCGGCCTTTTCCTAATATATCCTAGCTTTCCTGCTATACTTGCCTCTACCATTAATATCTTGGCCGACTTTCAGTAGTACCTGTCACTCAATCCTAGTACAATAACATGTCCTCCATGTACCCAATCGTCATCATATGGAACATGTCTTCGTATCCCAGCTAACTCACGGTCTTTCGGGGTATGGGTCGTTCCTTCCCACCATACGACCACATGCTCAGGATTTGAGTCTGTCAGGTGACTACTCTACTTGAAAGAAACAACATATTCCTAAGTATAACATTTAATGATAGAATATCTTGGCAATACAACACAAAACACAAAAAAGAATACTTTACATTTACTTCCCACAACGAAAATCAAAGTTATCTGTGAGTCTCTCCTTAAAATTAGTGCTTCACCGCACTCAAGTCTATTCAAAACATCCTATTAATGATACTATCTGACATTTGCGAGTGTCCATGGTGTTCTTCACGTGGCACAATTTAACACAAATTGGAATATCACAACACAATAAACACAAATTATCTTTAAATGACTTTAAATCTGCAATTATTAAACATTTATCCGTTTTACACGGGGCATTTGCTTTCAGTAACATTAATTCATTATCTTATGCCTTAATTAATAAGTGTTGTGTCGTGCGAATCGTATTCTTTTTCCCATAAATTTGAAACGCCGAAGTGGTACGCTTTCCCTTCCAAAATACACATGGATAAAGATGTTTTATAGCTTCACCATACAACGACTTTCTGGGTCTAGTCAAAACATTATCGTTACAAACGTGTCATGTCATTGAAATTACGCTACCCGTATGAATAAATTAGAGTGAACTGGGCAAATATACTTTACAATGATGCCTATATTTATTTGGTGCAATATTCCTCCTCAGAGAACAACTGGGCCAAATATTATCCGATCACAACGTTCCAACATGGTATGTGTGTGGAAATAAAGCATTTAATTCAATTGGCATCATCACATCAATCATATCTTAATTACTTTTCGAAATATAGAGATTCTTCAGTGTCCCACTATACTTTTAAAATAAAAGGATCAGGTCAATTGGCTTCCTTTCCAAGCGGACAATAAATTAGTCACGGCTGGCTCAGAAAGATGGCCGCCGGTCTAGTGGTCTCCCTGCCACCCCATCTGGCTTCTCACAAGGTCAAGTTTATTTACTGGTGCAGTTACACTGGAGGTACCCTGAGTGGGTTGTGTCCTTAGTAATTGAGTCAATCTAATTATTTAACACCTACATTTAGAGTATAATGGGCTCATCTCGGCTCCTAATTAATATTCATGGCAGGGGATGGATCACGGTATAGCTTTGCCTTTCTGTGGGCGACATTAGTGGCTCTGGCGCGCATCTCAAGTGAGTATCAAAGTTCTCTCTGGTGCAGCTGCCTATAACAAGAGGAAATCGACGTTTCCTATACGAAGAACCATTAGTCTCACCTCTAAGGGCAGATCAATTAATATATGGGCTCACACAAGGTCTCTAATAGTTATCCCTGGTGGCAACAATTCTGCAAACGGTGGATACAGACAGCCTCTGTCCCACTTCGTTGCGAATAATACAAGTATGCTCCAAAGCGATACTATCTCGTAGATTTCGAAGATTAGCCGACTGGATTCGCCTAACGCGCAAGCTATGTTTGGATGATCCCCGCAACTTATTGACGTAAATCTCTTGATTCTACGTTACATGCTCGCTGAACGCGGCTCAAACAATACTTCTTATAGATGACTCAATTATTAAAGCACTCACGTCCTCCCTGCAATTATTCATAAGCCAAAGCTCTACGTAGCTCCCAAACAAGCATAAATTTACTGGCTTACATTAACTACCTTAATGGCTCTCAAATACGACCCTGTATAATATACCATAATAAACATTCATTCAACAATTCAATGACACTGAAAAACTCTCATTATCTCGATATTTTACGTTTTTTTCTCACTGTTTACAATAACACAGTATTCTTACGTTAGACATGACACACTATGTACGTACAATAGGCCTGACATGCCCATTTGTTTATTCATTATTCTTACCGACCCAGATTATTATTATTATTATTATTATTATTGTTATTTAACGTTACCGTTATTTTCATCAATATTTTAGGCCTAAATGGCCGTAAACAAATCACCCTCCAAGCCATATTTTACCAAAATACGATGGGTGTGATCTCATACATAAATGACTGTTAATTCTTAGTCTTAGAGTGATGCTTCGGTGTATGGTGAGCTATTTAATCATATCAACATATTAAATTTGTACTCACTTTCATTTTTACTGGGTTAGTCCAGCACGCCAGCCACGAGCCTACCATGATGCTTAGCTTAAGCCATCATGATATTTTTCACACGACACATTGTATACACTTTACACATGGTAATCATATTTTTCATCACTGGCTTTTATCACTTTGACACAATACATATTATTTTACCATATACACATAAACACTTTTAAAATCACTGTAATTTAACTTTATACACAATTCTCGCACTATTTCACACGTTGATCCTTGATTGGACTCCAACTATCGCCTAACCACAGAGATGCAATGCAGCTACCTCCTGACAACCGCTGGTCTCCATGAAAGTCTATATTGTGTGTGCGTGTGGGTGTGTTCGACTCCTGTCACCTACAGTTTATATCTCCTCTACTGCAAATCTGTTCAATCCTATGTCACGACTATTTGTGACGCCTTCCAGGCTCCCGTAACTGTAGTGATCCTGACAATAATGTGTCATCTTAACTATGAAAACCCCTCCTGGTATGTTCATTATCTATAAACATCCTCAATTCTCTCTACGCTATACTGAATCTTTACTCGCGTATGTTATTGGCTAAACGTCTGCTGTAGACTAAATCTTACACGATGCATAATTACTGTTGTGAAGCTGCATGATGCGCTTTTCACTGTTCTCCAAATACATTTGAGCGTCGATACTTTATAAATTCGCGCACTTTCTTGCGTGATCTGGCAGCGTGTTAGTTCACGTGTTGAGTCAAGACGAACTGAAGACGAACTAACTTCCCTGCGAAGCTTCCCCTATATAAGGCTTTCTTGTGAAACATAGTCTACTGGACATTCAGGACCGAATCCCTTCTTGAAATAATACATTTCCAGACAAAGTGAAGTATAATCCTCGTTTGTCTATGTGTGGAGGTTCCAAAATCACTCGCGTGCAAGCGATTGCTTCGGCCAACTAATTATAATTAATTGCCTTCTTCCATGGCGTCATGACGCTTCTGGTAATTCCCCCTCTGCTGATCTCCAAAACCTTCCTCCCGAGCGGAAGCAGTTTGTGCAGAGGATCGTTTACAGATGCAGGCTTTAATTTAGGCGTGAGAACACTCCTAAATTATCTTTCCTAGAATATTTTCATCTGGGTGTAAGTTTCATTTCAATTCATTGCTCCAATTGGCTGTAATCAATTAATTTCTGGGGGCGACTGCCCCCTCTCCACGTCTATAACTTGTGAGACGGTGAATCCCAGAGCCATTAATCTTGAGCTGTTCCTGCGGTCAAGACGAAAATTAGTTCCTTGGCGTCACCTAAAAACGCCCCTTCGCTAACTAAGATTTGTCAACTGTCAAGCTGGTTTGCTTTCATGCATTCAGGCTTCTAAAACGTACATGGGATTGCATTTTCTTGCAATTATCCACCTTAAAAAGCTATGATATTCCCGTTCTAGCCGTGAAATCCTGCTATCATGATTATATGCAGATATACCTCCTTGCTCCTCGGGTTCCCTGTAGCTGTTCCCCTCAGAGATCAATGATTCTATTCTGGGCAGAATCATGGGCCTGGTCTTCTTTGATAAGACCCGAGTTCGATGCCAGTCTGCCGTGTCTAATTGGGCACACTACTTTTCGCTTTGTGTTTTTGGTTTTGTGTTTGCTTTGTGCTTTTGCTTTTTAATTTTACTTTTTGCTTTTCTTTCTTGGTTTTGTTTGTTTTCTGCTTTTGCTGTTTTTGCTTTTTGCTTTATGTTTCTTGATTTTGTTTTCTGCTTTTGTTTCTGAATTTTGCTTTTTGCTCCGTGTTTTTTGTTTTTGGTTTTGTGTTTGATTTCTTCTTTTGCGGTTTTTGCTTTGTGTTTCTTGTTTTTTGTTTTCTGCTTTTGCTTTCGTTTTTGAATTTTGCTTTTTGCTTTGTGTTTATTTTTTGCTTTCTGTTTTTGCTTTTGTGTTTGAATTTTGCTTTATGCTTCATGCTCTTTGTTTTTGGTTTTGTGTTTGTTTTCTGAAAAAATCAAAATAAAATAAAACAATTTAAAACAAAATAAAACGAAATAAAGTAAAACATATCAAAATAAAATAAAATTAAACAAAATAAAAACGTAAAATAAAATAATTAAATAAATAGTGTTATGACTTGATCGTTATTCACAAGTGGACTAAACGAGTTTTGCAACTAGACGACTCAAACGGGCTATGCCTTATCCTAGTCAGACAATTTCCTGCAGTCGCTTCACGTATTGGCACACCGGAGCAAGTCATGATTTAGAATACAGTAGCACAAGGTGATCGCAAAAGGTTGCAGCAATTTCAAAATATCATAGCTAATGTCCAACTCCTCTACAATAATACAACTAGCGCTGTACGCCGATGATGTCATGCTTGCAAGCGAGACCCGTAATGATCTAGAGCACTTGGTTAACCTCTGGAATGCGAGGCTCTGTGAATTTGGACTACGGCTCAACCTCACTAAGACTGAGTACCTTGAATGTGGTTCCCACATAGATGGGACCATCATAGTAGATGGCATGCCACTACCAAAGGCTTCACATCTCCGATACCTTGGCTCCGTTGTGAGACCTGATGGTGACACAGTCTCGGATGCCCGTGCAAGAGTGAATGCTGCATGGATGAAGTGGCGCCAGGTCACAGGCGTTCTCTGTGACTGCAAGATCCCTTTGCGCCTCAAAACTAAGATCTATCAATCAGTCGTCCGCCCTGTTGCTTTGTATGGAGCTGAATGCTGGCCTAATACAAAGAAACATGAACAAGCCTTGCACTCAATGGAGATGCAGATGCTACGATGGTCCTTGGGAATTACTTGGCTGGATCTTATTAAGAACGAAGACGTCCGCAATACTCTTGAAATTGCCCCTATTCCAGCCAAAATGATGGAGACTCGGTTGCGTTGGTACGGGCATGTAGCCCGAGCAAATACTGAGTCCATTGTTAGCAAGTCACTTGCTCTCGAGCCTGATGGACAAAGACCTCCAGGACGACCAAAAAGGCGTTGGATGGACACCCTACACGACGATATGCGCATCGTAGGTCTTCGTCCTATAGATGCAGCAAACCGCGACAAATGGAGAGCGAGGTGCACAGTGGAGGACCCCAAAAAATAATTGGGAACAACGCCAGGAAGAGGAAGAAGCTAAGGAACTATTTGAGATATTAAAACGAGTTTTTTTTGTTAGTCGCCTCCGTAGCGTAGCGGTCAGCATGGTTAACTGCCGCCCCGGAGGTCCTGGGTTCGATTCCCGGCTCTTCCACGAAATTTGAAAAGTGGTATGAGGACTGAAACGGGGTCTACTCAGCCTCGGGCGGTCCAAATGAGTAGAGGGGGTTCGATTCCCTCCTCAGCCATCCTCAAAGTAGATTTCCGTGGTTTCCCACTTCGTCTTCTGGCAAATGCAGGGATGGTTCGTACTGTAAGGCCACGGCCGCCTCCTTCCCTCTTCCATGCCCATCCCTCATGAGGCCCCTGTTCGCTTTGCAGGTGAGGCCGCCTGGGCGAGGTGCTGATCACACCTCACCAGTTGTATCCACTCCGATCAAGTGCACCAAGCTCTAGGACACTGCCTGAAATAGCGGTAGAGGTGAGTTCCCTCGCGTAGTCCGTGGCAGCCACCACCCTGGAAGGTTAAATTTACCAACTCAATAAGGTTTTATCATTCCTTATAATGTTTCTATATGCGCTTCCTTGGTTCGTCACTCTTTCTAGGGCGTCCGGGGGGACTCCTTCATGTCAGTCAACGCTGCCAGTTTCCTGTTAATACCACCGTCTAATACTATTAGCACGAGGGGCATCCCTTCCATAAACACGTCAGAAAGTGCGCTGAAGAGGTATAACAGATTTAAACTCCTCTAACCACAACACACACTGTGTTTCTGCTGAACTGTCGCCATTGCCACTACCGAAACAGTGGCGTGGCAGCTTTCTGTCGCGCACTCATTCTGCGCATCGGCTGAAGGTCATGGCCGGAGTACAGTTACATCTAAAACTCAATGAGTTCCTGATTAGTTTTCAGACTGAATTATTAATTTATTTCACTTACAACGGGAGATAATTATGATTTTTGATGTATAACATCTTTCCGCTCGGTTGCTGGATAGTTTTGTGGGAGTGATTTTGAAAATTGGGGACGGAAGTGGATCGGAATGATCGAGCTGACAGTGGTGGATCAACCGGAAGTATGCACTGCCCGCTCGATCGATCAAACGGAAGTGTACTACCTGGCTGTGGTGGACAACGGAAGTATGCACTGCACGCTCGATCGATCAAACGGAAGTGTACTAGCTGGCAGTGGTGGATCGAACGGAAGTATAAGACGCACTGCCAAATCGATCGATCGATCCAGCTGGCACTGGTAAGAGAAACAATCTGGGCGCGGTGTCGAAAATTGATACCATGACGCACTCTCGGCCATGTGGAATGTATATGACATACTGAACGGAAAACGCTCATGCGAACTGTGGTGTCAAGTTATTTAAACAAATGACATGGTACATGTTCGAAGACTTCGTATCAGTATTTAAATGGTAAAATGCCTTAATATCAAACATTGTAAGTAGTCGGCATTGCATTGGCATAAGGCATTTTAAACTCAATGCCACTCAGGAACATTATCGAAACAAGCAAACAAGCAAAATATAAATGAAACCTAATTCCGTAATGCAGTATTATTGGAAATAAGTCACCATCTTGTGCACAATATTTGCGTAGTCGAAATAACCGTGGGGTTATTGCGTATGACTATTCTTGGGTTCGAATCCTGGGCGGAGTAGATATTTTTGCTACCAGATTATCATTTTAAACGATATTTATCATATCAATATGACTCATTTTAACAGAATCCATATAAAATTACGTGTTGGTCTGCGAATGAAGAGGACCTGTTTATAACGAACTTAAGGTTATGAGCGGTGTCACGTCTATTAATCTAGTTGATCCAAATCGTATTCTTTATTTAGGCTAGTGGAAGCTACAAATCATCTAATAAAATGAGTTCCGTATTATAAACTACAATATCTGTAAAACACTCCCTTTTACAATAGATTAGTATTTGTGCCAATAATACTATAACATACCGGTGGATCAACAATTTCACGTGAGGTTTCTTCTATGTCAGATGTTACACATCATATGCGACTACTGTAAGGCAGTTTTTTTTTTTGAAATTGCTGAAACCTATTTAGATGACTCTGTATTGTGTCACCCACCTCTAGATAGTTACAGAATTGCGGGGAACTAACACAGGAAACTGTTACCACAGACAGGGTGGATGCACAACCCCCCTGTCAATGGTACTGTCCCACTACGGTGTGGCCTCATGGTAGTAACCCTGTAGTCACCTCCACACCTCACTAGGATGTAATGCCCCAACATGCTAAAGCCTGGAGCCTCATAGCAGAAGCCCAACTCGGCCGGTTCCCAGAAACGCAATACCCAATTAGGATAGCAATTGTAACCGCAGACACGAACTATTTTGTAGACATGATGTCGGCACTCGATCTGCTGAGAGTCATCAACCTCGCCAAACTAACGCCCACCAGGGGTTGAACCTGGGACCCTACCACTCAGCATTACAATGGGTATAAGCAGGGACGGTCCGTCATTAAGGGCCCTGCCCATCCAGGGCCGTTTTCTACTTAAAATAATTGGTTTGCCCTTCTAGGATCTCCAATAAGAATTCCGTATAGCCAACATAACTCACCCCTAGCTTAAGTTCCTGAAATTCTCATTATACGCATCAGAAACCCTGATCATTAACTAAAACTTTCCTTAGGAAAATCGTTGGCCCAGTGAGCACTGAGGGAGTTAGGTGCTAAAAATCGGGAAAATATTTATTTTTTATGTATTAAAAATACCTGCAATATGTGACACGAAAGTAAACATATTTAATTATAATTTAGTTTATTAATGTGAATATAAACAATATGCAGTACTCACGAATGCAATTTATGCTATGGCTCACTGACTGCTGAAGCATTAAAATACACAACAAGATACATCTTCAGGTTGTCCATCACAAATGACCGACGATTATCGTGAAACACTTCTTCTGAAGGCGCGAAACTGCGGCAATATGTTTCTTGTCGTACCTTGAGGTGTGGTGTAACTTAAGCGCGCTGTTCAGCCATGATTGCTTTCCCACATGGTTGGCAGAACAGAACGCCCCCATCAGAACTAAAATTATTCTTATATTCTACAACATATTACTGCAGACGGTAATCCTTAGTTGCTTTTACTTTAGGCATCGTAGAACTGCCTTACACTTCACAGTCCAGAAATGAACTGCATATGAGTGACACTGGTTCCAGGTAGCTGGCGGGGGGAAGTCTCACATGGTGTAATATGGCTATGGACGAGGAAATCCCCGGCTTCCACAGAGATTGGCATGGAGTGACAAGATAAGAGTAACACAGTTGCAAGCGGACATGCGCTCTGCATGAAGATTAGATAGCTCACAGGTTCTTCCTCGTTGAAGTAACACAGAACAAAACTGTAATAAACTGAAAGATCTAGCATACTGATTTTTAGCCTATTTTCAATTTTGAAAAAAATAGGCTTATGAGATCACCTTTTGTCCGTGTGTGTGTGCGTGTGTGTGTGTGTGTGTGTGTGATTCGTGTGTGTGTCCCCCCCTAATAAAATCTAAACGGCAGGAGCGATTTCAATGAAACTCGGAAAGTTCATAGCACTATTCCCGGCGACCTCGACCGTGCCCTTCAAATTTTGTTACGACTCACCAATCCAACATGGCGGCTGTGCGAAATATTTCACCAGCATTCAATATCTCCGAAACTATTACCGATATTACCCTGACATTTTCTATGGTGATAGAGGGAACTACTATAAGTTCACTTATGTGACTTTTGAAAACCTGGTAACTACAAAACCAACATGGAGGCCAAGCGAATTTGCGACTTTCAAATAGACGTTTCTCGTGATTTGACCAACCAAACGCAATAAAACTTGGTACAGTATATGTTTATATACATTGTAATGCACCGAAATCTAACTTCGTTCAATTGTTTACATAATCACAAGATGGCGGATGTGCGAAATATTTCACCGGCATTCTGTATCTCTGAAACTATTAGCGGTATCTCCCTAAAATTTTGAACGGAGATAAAGGGCACTACTGGAAGTCCATCTATAAGACTTTCAAAAACCGGTTAACTACCAAACGAACATGGCGGCCAAGCGAATTTGAAAATTTTATATAGACCTTTCTCGCGATTTAATGTTCTAAGCTCACTGAAACCTGGTACAGGAAATATTTATACACATTGTAATCCACTGGTATATAATTTAGTTCAATTGTTTACATAACCTCAAGATGGCGGCAGTGCGAATTTTAAAATTAAGTTTTAATTTCTTGTGATGTAGTCATGCGATCGAAGTGAAAGTTTGAATAATGAACCTACGCAATAATTTTCCTTTAATGGTACATGACTCTATGACCTATACATTTAACAATCCAACATGGCGACCATCCGAAATATTTAGACGATACTGAATATCTACGAATCTATTTTAGCAATCAAACTGCATTTTTTAATGTTCATAGGGGCTATGAACTTAAGTTCACCTATAGGACTTTAAATAACCTGGTGATCACAAATCCAACATGGAGGTGACGCGAATTATAAATATTCACATGGACGTTTCTCGCAATTTAACCATCCGAGTGCAGTGAAACTTGGTACAGTAAATCCTTATACGAATGTTAATCCACTGGCATCTAATTTATTTCAATTGTTTCCATAACCTCAAGATGGCAGCTGTGAAAAATTTTAAAATCTCCTTGTTTTTTCTTGTGTCCTAATTATGCGATTGAAGTTTGAATACTACACGTTCACAATAATCTGCATGTAACAGTACATAACTCTAGGACCTACATATATAAAATCCAACATGGCGACCATCCGAAATATTTAGTCGGTTCTTAATATCTACGAATCTATTACAGCAATCAAACAGAAATTGTGTATGTTGATAGTGGCAATTAACATAAGTAGGATATATGAAAATAGGCTGTATAGTTCTTCACGGAACTACTTGTTTTAAAATGTATTTTTATGCGCTAATAAGTGAAAAGCAGGAATTTAAAAAAATATAGAATTTTTTTTATTAACATAAAAAAATATTTATTTACCTAAAAATCCGAGCCCTAATGATAATGATGATGATGATAATTGTTGCTTTAAGGGGCCTAACATCTAGGTTATCGTCCCCTAATGATCTGTGTGATAAGGTACTTGAGCCAAATGTGATTTTATTATCAGAATATTCCAAATTCTACAAGATTCTTAGTATTTCCGATAGCTACTAGCCTTTAACGGCTAGACTAGAAACTACAACTCTTTAAGCGAACAAATTCACGATGTTTGCTTCAGTCGAGTTATAAATGGCGTCCAAAGCTCTTTTTGATACTATTTCTAGGTATTTTAATGAACCTTCTTCATGTTTTTGAATTTTAACATTCATAAACCAGGTGTATATAATTTGATTTGTTGGTTAATATAAGTATTCATATTTTCCGCTTGATGTGCATTTCTTGATCTCTTTTCATTTGCATACGGGCCTGATTTGGAACAAGTAGTGGGACTTATTTGGAACGGGTGTTCCTAATGAGGCCTGTTACTCGCATTTTAAATATTGTATTATCACTTCTTCTTCTTCTTCTTCTTCTTCATCTTTTCCCGCTCATGCGGGGTCGACGTTTTTGGCAAGTCTTTTCCATTTCCCTCGGTACCAAATGGTGTTTTCGGTTAACTGCTTTTCTGCGAAGTCTTCCCGCACGCAGTCCATCCATCTTCTTCTAGGTCTGCCTCTCTCCCTCCTGCCCTCCAGCTCAAGATCCAGCACTCTTCTTCCCACATAGGTCTCATCCCTGCGCTTAATGTGACCATACCAGAGCAACCGCCTTTCTTGAACTTTCCTTGATGCTTGGGTTACCTTGACACTTCCTCGTATGAAGCTGTTCTTGATGTGGTCTTTCCTAGTAACACCACACATCCATCTCAGCATTTTCATTTCGGCTACATCCAGCCGTTTATTTTGCGACTGTACTATTGGCCAAGTTTCTGCTCCGTATAGCATGGCAGGTCTCACCACACTTTTATAGGCTCTCCCCTTTACTTGGACATTTAGTCTCCTGTCACAGAGGACACCAGACAACCTTTTCCAGTTTAACCAGGCAGCCTGAATTCGGTGGGTAATTTCCAGGTCTAGATTGCCATCGTCAGATACCGTTGATCCAAGGTACTTGAAACTATTACTTGCTTGGAGCTGATTTCCGTCCATCTTCACACTGTCATTTCCCTTTCTACCGAGGCACATGTATTCAGTCTTATTCCGGCTGATTTTAAGACCCCTGTCCTCTAATGCTTTTCTCCAGTGTTCTAGTTTAAGTTCGAGTTGTTCTTGATTAGTGCTACATAGTACAATGTCATCTGCAAATAGCATGCACCAAGGAGCAGGTTCTCTAAGGCTTTCAGAGATAACATCCATTATCAGATCAAAGATATAGGGACTCAGTGCAGATCCTTGATGGAGACCAACTTCAACTGGTATGGTTCCCGTTAGCCCTACACTGCTTCTAACTTGCGTCTTTGCAATATTGTATTATCACTAGGGCCCGGATTTAAAAAAAATGCATATGCGTATATGCATATGCATATTTTGACATATTTTGAGGTTAGTGCATATTCTAGACGTAACAGCATATTCCGGTATATATGTCTGAATTTAAGGACAATTACAAGAACTACTAAAATAAATCTGTTTTGTGCATCCCTAGCTAGTTGCCTACATTATGTGCATCCCTCACTAATTGGTGTTTTCGACTCTCTGTGAAACGGCACTTTACTTTCACAACTGACAATGGCAACAGATTGCTTAGGTATGGGTAGGCAGGCTGGCTGGACTTCCCGGAATTTCTTTCTCTACCACAGTAGATAATAATCTCAGGGGGTTTGGGCAATTGGTCAGGACAGAAGTATCTTCAGTTCAATAGTTACGTTCCAGTTTAATGCCCTGCATCTCAAGTGTTAGTTTCTAAAAATGCCTAAGGAAAAGAGCAGGAGAAGAGATTTACTAAATCAGTGGGTGTCGGGTAATAGGGACTATTCAACAGATGGTGTCATCGTGTACTGTCAAGTTTGCTCAAAGGAAGTAAAATGTGAAAAGAAATTTCAGCTTGAATAGCATTCAAAAACAACTGCACATATTAAAGCAAAGGAGGAGAAGAACAGCACACCACAACAACTACTTCTTACGCAGGTAAAGCCTAAGTCCGGTATTCTTAACACATTTTCAAATGATATTTGCAGGGCTTTCGTATGCAGCAACATTACATGGAATAAATTAAACAATCCAGTTCTGCGATCATTTCTTGAGAAATATTGTGTAAATCAAAAAATACCAGATGAATCAACTCTTAGGAATAATTACCTACCTCCGCTATATGAATCTACCCTGGAATTGATCCGTTCTGATATCGGAAGGAACTATGTCTGGATATCGGTGGATGAGACAACGGATTCATGTGGCCGTTACATAGCAAATTTCGTGGTTGGTAGATTACATCCAGACGAACCCGGTAAGCCGCATCTTCTTGCTTGTAAAGTACTAGAGAAAACCAACCATAGCACAATAGCAAGATTTGTAAATGATTCTCTGCAACTATTGTGGCCATCTGAAATTGAGGATAATTGTTGTAAAGTGCTTGTACTGCTCACAGATGCAGGTTCGTATATGTTGAAAGCAGCAAAGGCCCTCCAAGTATTTTATCCGAAACTCATACACGTAACCTGTTTAGGGCACGGATTACACCGCATTGCAGAAGAAATACGCACACAGTTTCCAGCTGTTAACAATTTAATTGGACGTGGGAAGAAGCTGTTTCTGAAAGCACCAGCTCGTGTCCAGTTCTACAAAGATTGTCTACCTGAAGTTACTTTGCCACCTGAACCTGTCCTGACTAGGTGGGGGACATGGTTATCTGCAGTATCATTTTATCAGGAGAAGTTTAATGAAGTGAAAGAAGTGATTACAAAACTTGAAGATGAGCATATTGCGTGTGTCCGTGATGCAAAAGTTGTGTTTGAAACCGCTACTGTTTATCAAGATGTGAATTTCATTCATGCACATTTTTCTAAACTTCCAAAAGCCATTGAGAGCTTAGAATCTTCTGGTACTCCCCTCCATGAATCACTTGATCTCGTTGAGAAAGCTGCATCTTCATTGAATTCCGCTCCAGGCGAAATTGGAGAGAAGATTAAATGCAAGTTAGAAAAGGTGTTGAATTCGAACCCAGGACTGAAGAAAATTCAGTTAATTAGTCAATACTTGAGTGGAACTACAGTAGGGTATCCTTGCCAGATGTTTGCTCCGAAACTTTGGTGCCCGTGTATAAGTACTGTCCAATCACGTCAGTTGATGTAGAACGATCATTCTCAGCCTATAAACTCATTTTGACGGACAATAGACATAGTGTTTCTCCAGAAAACATTGAAAGACTACTAGTTACCTATTGTGATGCTTCTTTTTGCAACAAATGATACCTGTAAATAGGTAAGTGAATAAAATTGCATGTTTTAAGTGCATATTTCATTATTTTCCGTGCATATATTCTAACTTTTAGTGCATATTTTCAGGTTTTTTATTGCATATAAATCCGGGCCCTAATTATCACTGAAATATGTTCCAGTGATTCTAATTATCAACCAATGCTTTCATTACTTCTTCCCTTCAAGTTAAATCCAGGACAATGTTCAGATTATTTCCCCTTCTAGTAAAATTACAAAAATCTTTAAACGTTAAGTGGGCCTTAGTGAAAATATAATGAAATGAAATGAAACTACAGTATACCTAAAACTAACTACATACTTACAAACTAGAAGAGGATATAAGTAAAAAAACCAAGGGATACAAAAGACAGGAAGAAAGGAAATGCCCTCAACCCTCGAATAATGACAATTAAGGGACTTTGAAGAAAGGAGAGCCATGAAAGGCAGATATGAAAGGTAAAGAGGAGAGGAACCGCCCCAAAGGCAATGGAAGAAGGACAAAATCCGGGTCCAGCTCGGAAAGCCATCAGGGTCACCAACTCCCGAAATCGCGAGACGTGAGCCCTTGAGAGAGTAGCACAATCCAAGGTGCACCAAAAGTGGTGCGGATACACACGCCCTGCCTCGTTTAGGGCCTTGAGCAGAAGGCAGGAGATACTGTACGATGAAAAGAAAACAAGAGGTCTGCCCCTCGAAGAATGAGGGATCAGGAAAGATGAGACAAGATACCCTAATACCGTCGGGGTCGGAAAAGAACAAGAGTTGACCAAGGGAGGTCGAGAGTAAAGATAACAGAGAGGAGCCTGGCACAAGTTAGTGGAAGGAATGCCAGACTTGGCTGGGGTCCCGTGATCGCCAACCCACGTCCCACAAATTGTTAGCCCCTGGGGGGACGAGATATAGGCCTACGAATTATTATTATTATTATTATTATTTCTACATTCATTTCACCACATATGTGGGACATATCAACACATCGTCGGCTTGTTTGCAAGAAGGTATGGCTATTCTCTTAAGGGGGCACATTGAGAAACGAGCGAACAATGGAACAGGTCTCCAAGATGACGGCCTTCTGCATGGTGATATGTAGACCAGGATGTATTCCCAATATTTCTAGATTACGAGCCAATAATTTGGGGATGATGCCGGTAGAAGAAAATACTATGGGCAGAACCACTACACTTTCCTGTCTCCACATTTGCCGTATTTCCTCAGCCAAAGGCAGATATTTGGTGATCTTATCACAGCAGGTTTGTTGCAGATTATGGGAATTGGGCACTGCAATATCACTTAGGAAGGTTCTCTTCTGCACCTTGTCCACAAGAACGATATCTGGTCGGTTTGCTGGTATGGTTTTATCAGTAATAACAGATCGGTCCCATAACAACTTGTGACTGGGATTTTCCAAAACGGCGTCAGGAACATACTGATAGTAAGGCAAAATATTATCAGATAATAAATGCTTTTGAGCAAGGTGTTGGTGCATTATTTTGGCCACTTGGTTGTGCCTTTTCATGTAATCAGTACAGGAGATTGCTTGGCAGCCTCCTGTGATATGTTGAATTGTTTCCGGTTCTAGTTGGCATCTTCTGCATTTATCATCCTGAATATTTGCCTTAACTATATATTTAAGATAGTTTTTGGTAGCCACAACTTGATCCTGGATTGCAACCATGAATCCTTCAGTCTCAGTGAATCGGTCCGCATGAGTCAACCAGCTGTTCGACGCATCAATGTCGACATGTTTCTGGTTGAGATAATACGAATGACGACCGTGCAGAGCTTTCTGCGTCCACTGCTGAAGCTTGATGGCTGAACATTCCTCATCAGTGGCTAACTGTATATCTCTTACATGAAGAAGATCCAGCGGTGTGCACTTGTCATCTGCCTTCACAGCGGCTTGATGTATGGGAGAGTCATGTCTTCCCAGAAAATATCTCTGAAGGTTCCTCACTTGCCTTGCATGCAATTGGATAATGTCCGTGAGCCCTCGTCCACCTCTTTGACGCGGGATTGTTAATCGCTCAACAGCTGACTTAGGGTGGAGACATCTGTGTTTTGTTAAGATGGTACGTGTCCTAATTAGGATGTTCTCCAAGTCAGTCTGCGTCCATTTGATAATACCGAAAGTATATGTCAGAGCAGGAATAGCATAGGTATTAATAGCCTTAAAGGTGTTATTTCCATTCAACTTTGATTTTAAAATCTTGTTAAGGCGTTGATTGTAGATAGCTACGGTTCTATCTTTAATACCTTTATGATCAATTCGATTAGATTGCAGAAGACCAAGATATTTGTAGGTCTCATTACGTTCCATAGCTAGAGGTGTTAGAAAGTGTTTTTATTTTTTTGAAGATTTGTTGATTTAAAATTCAAAAGGTGGTGTTTTGTGTTTTTATTATTCTTTCGGGGGATGACATGTTAAAATTTGGAAAGCGATAAGGTTTGTACAATAAGTGCATTTAAAAATATAAACAATTAATAAAACAAAGTAAAAAACAAAACAGCAGGGTAAAACGTTAAACATGGCTATGGAAGAATGAGATAATACATATATGGAAGTCACATTTTTATTTTACATTCACCATCTCGAAACACATTTCAGTGAATACCTTTTTCAGTTTTATCCAAATACTGCGGTGAAATCACTGGAAGTAGATCATGGTTAAAGTCTCAGCATTTGCAGCTGTCAATTTTCGCCTCCTATCACTTACTATGAGACTGTTTTTCGAAAATGACCTTTCAGAATCCACATTTGAACAAGGATACCACACACACTTTAATGCAGCTGTTGCATAGTCTCGGTGAGCAGGCCTTAATCCCATGAGGATCTCTGGAACATTCACATTATCTTCATGACGCAATTGGTTCTTGTTTGCAGTCAGGTAAATGCTGCGAGCCTCTAAAAACTGTTGAGACTCCATCTTCGTAAGAAAAGGGGCATTATTCTTAAATTGGAGCAGTTCTGTGGGAGATACGTTCTTAGGTGCATGCCGAGGATCAAACAATGACCCGATGGCTTCTACAGTCTTCCTGGCTGGATCCGTGGTCCTTAAAGTCCTGACTTTCACTAGAGCTGACTGGGCAACACACGTAAGCTTGGACTTAACCTTTATCTGCATCTTTTGAGGAAGCTGTTCCAAGTTCTGGAGGATCGTATGATTGAACATTCCACCATCGCCTAATAGCTTGAGCTTTACCTCAAGGTCATCTAGCTTCCCAGCCAGTAAGTGAATTGTTGGGTACTTAGATACCTCCAAGAAATTAAGCAAGTCCGTAAGAGAGGCACCAACAACAGAAACATACAATGCTTGTAATTGTATAAATTGTATTGTAGAAGTCGATGCTTGTTGGAAAAATTTGACCCCAGAATTTGAATCTTCCAATGTTTTGAAAAATTCTACCAGATCTTCCACATGCGTGGCCATATACATTGCAGCCTTAAACCATGAATTCCATCTTGTACATACAGGCATTGGGAAAGCTATAATTTCATTCTCTTTTTCTGTGTTTTCATATTTCTCCCTTAGAAATGCAACGTAATTGCTTTTTCTTTTTCGCGTATTTAAAAAGGCATTCTTTGTCTTTACTATAGACATGTTCAATTCGTCCAGCTCGTTTTCAAATACGCAGCCGATAAGATTGACTTTATGAGCCCAGCACTGGACATGACTTAATTCTTCAATCAATCCTTGAAGAGTAGTTACACATTTTGCCATGTAGGGTGCTGAGTCCGTAACTACTGCCACTACACGCTCCCGTTCAATTTCATAGGAATTCAAGGTGTCTAATATCGCATTGGAGCAATTTACGCTATTGACAGAATCTAGAACAACAGAGGCAGCCAGATCGGTGTTCATTTCAGTTGATGGTACTGATGGACGAAAAAGAATGTTGAAAACACACCTACCATTCTTGTCAGTTGTTTCGTCACATAGCAGAAATACGTCTTTGTTTTTTATATCTTCCCTAATTTCTTCCCTCCTTCTTTCGCCAATCATGGGGATGTATTTCTGACGAATCTGATTTGCTGATGGTAAATCTCCACTTCCGCGAACGTACTTATTAAACCAAGTACGGATAGCAGGATTGTCTAGTTTCTCTGCTGGTATATTAGCTTTCACAAACGCAGTAGTAGTGTCCAAAATAAACTCTTCTTTCATATCCTTCACACGACTAGCATTTGATAATGTTTCTTTCAAGGTGGCCACTCTAGGAACACTAACTTCAAGACGCAAATTTTCTCGGCGTTTTGAATGCTTCTCCGATTTGCAATGTTTGTCTAATGCATCTTTCCTGCGATAATCTAACCGACAATCACAATATTTGCACACAAGAATGCCACAAGAAATTATAAATCCTTCATTCTTATATTCTTTAAGTCTGTCTGTGGCAGAAACAGCTACCTTCGGCATTTTTAAACTCAACTGAGCGATGCCCAGTAACAAACACTGTTATCACACGGTTGACTGTAGTCACACGCCAGTATAAATTCGTAACCACACGCAAAATTTATTTCTGAATTCGTGTCATAATATTTAAATTACGTCGCGTCTCATCTTCCTGTACTGCTAAGTTCGGAACTAATACGACGAACACGTGGTCGCCAACTGATTCACGCAAATAACACACTAGCTTCGATGATAACGCACAATTTGCGCACTTTTTTATTAAATTATATAGAATTCTCTACTATAATTTACACTCGCTACTGATGTAACAGGAGGCAAACGTAGTTTACATTATGAACAACTATCGCATAACCTTTTGGAGGTAGTCGGCCAAACTATTCACGCCGCGATATAACAGCTGTTTACCACAGCGCTAAAATCCAACGAGTAACGAGAATATCGACAGTATATCGTAATATGACGTATATCGTAGTATTACCCCTCGCGAAACTATACAATCGATCATTCTCTCGAATTGAACACCAACCAAATTCGATTATCGGCTTGTGGACAAAAATGTTCGGATTGGTGTGGGGAAAAAATATGAAAATTTGTTTTTATTTCGCAGATTGCGGTATTTGTGGTGTTATTCACAAAATTCGCGTTATTTCGCGATTTAATTTCACTCCTGGGCGGCACGAAACATGTAAATACGTGAAAATAAAACATCATAACCTCTAAATATGACTTTTCGTTTTATCGCGAATTAACAAAAACTAACACCTCTATCCATAGGCTTTATGAAACAACCGTCATCAAGTTGAAATGCTCGGGCCTCTAATTTTCCACGCCGAATTGTGAGGGTGCGACACTTATCTAATCCGAAGGACATTCCAATATCAGAAGAAAATGAAGCAGTAATTGCAATTACATTGTCGATGTGTTTCTCAGAGGATGCATATAGTTTAATGTCATCCATATACATCAAATGAGAAATTTTGTATTTGACTATACCATGATGCTTAATTGGAAAACCACACTTTGCATTGTTCAGCAATGATGATAGTGGATTGAGCGTCAAACAGAACCATAGAGGGCTCAAGCTGTCACCCTGAAAGATACCTCTGTTGATTTGAATAAATCCCGATTCCATACATGTGTCTCCATTAGACATTAATAAATTGGTCCCCCAATGGGACATCATATGTTGCAGACTTATAATAATGGCAGGATCAACTTTATATATCTTCAGGATTTGGATTAACCAGGAATGTGGCACTGAATCAAAAGCTTTCTTGTAATCAATAAAGGTCATGTAGAGGTTACGCATCATCTTTCCTGCTTGTTCCATAGTAACTGCATCGATTACAAGTTGCTGTTTGCAACCTTGAGACTTCTTCATGCACCCCTTCTGCTCTTCAGCCAGGATGTTATTAAGATTATTATTATTATTATAATTATCATTATTATTATTGTTATGACATTAATTTTATCAGGTCACTGGATACAAATGAACACATCTCCGGCTTCTTTGAAAGACTTCTCTTAAGGTGGCACATTGAGAAACGAGCGAACAATGGAACAGGTCTCCAAGAAGACGGCTTTCTGCATGGTGATGTGTAGACCAGGATGTATTCCCAATGATTCCGGTAGAAGAAATGACTATGGGCAGAACCACTACACTTTCCTGTCTCCACATTTGCCGTATTCCCTCAGCCAAGGGCAGATACTTGGTGATCTTATCACAGCAGGCTTGTGGCAGATTATGGGATTTGGGAACAGCAATATCAATGAGAAAGGTTTCTTTCTGCACCTTGTCCACAAGAAGGATATCTGGCCGTTTTGCTGATATGGTTTTATAAGTAATAACTGATCTGTTCCATAACAATTGGTGAGTAAGATTATTATTATTAATATTGTATATTGGCTTTCACGGCCAGCAAATTAAAACTGGCAGTGAAAGCCCAACATACCATCTTTTTGGAAGCCTTCATTAAGAGGTTATGGCTGCTTGAACTCTTAGTTCTCGCAGTAAAGAGACGCAGGTGCGCTTCAAAAAAAAGGGAGGTAGCGCGCAGTTCGCTATTTCCGTGGGGGTCCGGGCGGGGACACCAAGAGCTCGCTGATGAGCCAGCTTGGTGTCCTAGGTGAAACCGCACACATGACCTAGAAGAATTGCTGAGATTTAATTATTATATTATTACCACGCCATGCCAGAGCCTTTGTGCGCGCGCCATCTCATTAAGCTGTTAGCAACTCCTGTACTCTCAAGATACGATCCAAGGACTTGCTCACTTATGACTTTAATGGCACATTACGTGACAATTACATATAATTCAGTTGACCAATCAGAGTTTACAATATATAGGGCGGATATAAGGAACGCGCACTTAATCACAAAGTAGGCTAATGGCTCATTGCTACACGCATAAACGTAGGGTGTGCAACAAGTAATGCTCTCCGTAGGGTTTCACAACTAGTGAGGCTGACCTCACTTACTTGTTCCTGAGTAGATAGTTCTACTTAGTGTAATTTATTTTTATTTGTTGATTTTGAATAATAGATAGATAATAATAATAAATAAAAATTAATAAAAATGATAAAAATTTAAAATTAAAACTAAAAAAAAAGACAAAAATCAAAATTTTCAAAATGTGTAGTTAGGCCCTTTGGCAAAAATTAAAAAATTGAAATAAATAATAAATAAAAATTATAGAAGTAATAAATAATAATATTATATAATTAAATAAAATAAGTTAATTTTTAAATAGCAATATTATTATTATTATTATTAATAATAATAATTAAATAAATAATAGATGAATAATTAATAATTAATAGTTCATAACGAATAAATAACATTTGAAAAGCCCGCCATTTAAGAGTACTGTTGTGCGCAACACTAAGTAGAACTATCACTAGGCCTAGTCATCTACTTTCCTGGCTTATCACTTTCCTCTTTGCTGTCGATCTCCCTTGCTCAACCCTTGTTCTCTTCCAACCCCAACGGTATTAGAGAATCCAAGGCCTAGGGTGTGGTTCATTTTATCGCCAGGATTAGTTTTAAACCCTGGCACTACAGTATAGCCTATGAAGGGCGTGGGGGTACCAAGCGACTGCTGCCCAGCCATTTGGGCTGCAGATATTGGGATGACGCGTGATCTGCGCATCGGGTCCCCTCAGCCGTTAATCTTTGTATTCGTGATCGGGGCGCTGCCTGACTGTCAGACAGATACGTAATTGTCCTCACGAGGCTGAGTGCACCCCGTTCCAGCCCTTACGTCAGTTTCTAAAATCCCTGACGGAGCCGGGAATCGAACCCGGGGCATCCGGGTGAGAGGCAGGCGCGCTAGCCCAACACCACGGGGCCGGCTTATCGCCATGATAGACCATTTTTAATTTCCTGATACTTCCATTTTGGTTGGTTGGTTGGTTCCTCAGTTTAAGTGCTGCGACTACGCGGTCATGTAGCCCCATGTACTTTGGGTGTGTGTAGAATCTGTCTGACAACCGGTGTTAATTGTGATGGCTGTATTAGTGTGTGTTATTAGTTTTAATTCAAGTAAGGACTGCAGACATTTGATTTTCAAGTAGTTCCAACTTTTGCTATCAAACACCATCGTTAACGAACAACGAGTTTTGAATTTGCTTACTAGATGCCACCGTAATCTGCTCCTGGCGACGAACGTTGGTACCTAAGAGCGTCAGTCAAATCTAACCTATAATTTAGCTTCACACAAGTGTAATTAGTGGAAAGTTCTTTATCATGCCATAAATCTATGACATGGAACCGCCGGCTTCACTTTCTCTGTGAAGGAAGGCATACTGAGGGATTTTTAACGCTCTTAGAAAAAACGACGACTTCAGCCGGGTTTGAACCCGTGACCTTGGGAATAGAAGCTCAGCATACTACCGACTACGCCACCGAAGCCGCTGAATTTAAGAGTAAAGTGAAATATCAGAAAGGGTTTCAAGATGAAGGAAGAACTAAGAGAAGTGGACGAACTTGGACAGAAGAAACACGCCAGTGAACGCATGAGGGAATATTTGATACAGAGGAACTCCAGGCAAAGAAAAAGAAATGAAGTTGTTGCGTGATCCTAAGTGGTCAATTCGCTTGGGAAAGAAATGTCGGAACGGTTCCTCCCTTCCCTGACTCGTCCTGATAATAAGAGAAATGGCCACAGGCTGCATTAATAACATACGAGGGACGTACTACTACACACATCAAAAAAGTTTTGCATCACCTCGGTTCCCAGATCTCCGGCATATAGACGTTGACTGTGTATATTGTATCCAAGATACAGTCCCTTTGACTGTTCATAGATGTCACTAAAACTGCTCAAAGATGTAAACAACCATGCATGAGCAGGGCCTATTAGACGGAGGGGGTACGACAGCCGATCAGTTCCAGTCATTCCACCAGGACGAAGGTACGCTGCTCATGTTGTCTGTAGTTCTACCATGCCTAGAAGGTCAATACCGCAGTTCGATCGCGTCCGCATTGTTACTTTGTGTCAAGAAGGGCTCTCAACAAGGGAAGTTTCCAGGCGTCTCAGAGTGAACCAAAGCGATGTTGTTCGGACATGGAGGAGGTACATAGATACAGGAACTGTCGATGACAGGCCTCGCTCAGGCCGCCCAAGGGCTACTACTGTAGTGGATGACCGCTACTTACGGATTGCCGCTCGGAGGAACCCTGACAGCAATGCCACCATGTTGAATAATGCGTTTCGTTCAGCCACAGGACGTCGTGTTTCAACTCAAACTGTGCGCAATAGGCTGCATGATGCGCAACTTCACTCCCGACGTCCATGGCGAGGTCCAGCTTTGCAACCCCGACACCATGCAGCGCGGTACAGATGGGCCCAACAACATGCTGAATGGACCCCACGGAATTGGCATCACGTTCTCTTCACCGATGAGTGTCGCATATGCCTTCAACCAGACAATCGTCGGAGACGTGTTTGGAGGCACCCTGGTCAGGCTGAACGTCTTAGACACACTGTCCAGCGAGTGCAGCAAGGTGGCGGTTCCCTGATGTTTTGGGGTGGCATTATGTGGGGCCGACGTACGCCACTGGTGGTCATGGAAGGCTCCGAAACGGCTTTACGATACCTGAATGACATCCTCCGACCCATAGTGCAACCATATCGGCAGAATATTGGAGAGGCATTTGTCTTCATGGACGACAATTCTCGACCTCATCGTGCACATCTTGTGAATGCGTTCCTTCAAGATAACGACATCGCTCGACTACAGTGGCCAGCATGTTCGCCAGACATGAACCCTATCGAACATGCCTGGGATATGTTGAAAAGGGCTGTTTATGGACGTCTTGACCCACCAACCACTCTGAGAGATTTACGCCGAATTGTCGTTGAGGAGTGGGACAATTTGGACCAACAGTGTCTTGATGAACTTGTGGATAGTATGCCACGGCGAATACAGGCATGCATCAATGCAAGAGGACGTGCTACTGGGTATTAGAGGTAGTGGTGTGTACTGCAATCTGGACCACAAATGCTGAAAGTCTAGCTGTATGATGGTACAACATGCAATGTGAGGGTCTCATGAGCAATAAAACGAGCTGAAATGTTGTTTGTGTTGATCTCTATTCCCTTTGTATTTAACGGTTCCGGAACTCTTGGAACCGAGGTGATGCAAAACTTTTTTTGATGTGTGTATATTGTCTACACAAATATAATACATTACTAGGGCCCGGATTCTTAGGTTTTTACCTATTTTTTCCTGGCTATGTAATTCACAAATTTTAATATATATGTTCGTTTCACACTTTCTGGAGCAGATTATGTCAATTTCATTTCATCTAAAATAACCTTAATAGCTGTTTTGCTTTTTTTTTTCAAATAAAAAATGTTATTTCCCCCATTGAAATGCATCGTAAAATTATCTCCACCGTGATTACAATCAGCAGAACGGAGATAGTTCAGGTTACTACCGTTAAATGCCGTAGGATGATGACGATAATTGTTGTTTTAAGGGGACTAACATCTAAATTATCGGCCCCTAATGGTTTGGGGGATAGTGAAAGACGAGATGAGAATGAAAACTATAACTAGGCTAGTACTAACTACAAACTTACATACTAGAAGAAGAAATGGTAAACAAATAAAGGATAAGGCAAATAAAGGACAGGAAGAAAATAAATGTCCGCTACCCTCAAAGAATGAGGATTGAGGAACTTGGAAGGAAGGAGAGTCAAGAAAGGCAGATGAGAAAGGGAATGAGGAGAGAGCCCGCCCCAAAGTCAGTGGAAAAGGAAACAAAAAACGGGCCCAGCTCAAGAATCCCTTGGGATCACCAACTCCGGAACTCACGAGCCATGAGCCCCTGAGGGTGTAAAAATATCCAAGGTTCACCAGAAGTGGTGGAGCTACATACACCCTGCCTCCTTGAGGGTTCTGAGCAGAAGGCAGGACATAACATGAAAAGAAAGAGAAGGCTGACACCTCGAAGGAGGGTATCAGGAAAGATGAGACAATGGCCAATTAAGGCGGGAAAGTGAGAGAATCCCTAGGCCTCGGATACCCTAATACCGTCGGGGTCGGAAGAGAACAAGAGTTGACCAAGTGAGGCAGACCAGAGAGGAGCCCGGCACAAGTGACAATGGAAACTTTCGTGAAATAAGTTCATAAATAAATTTCACAGAAATAAGAAGAACAGAAAATTATTGCTGCCTGTATTGATCCTGGAAGAAAAACCTAAAATAACCTATTTTTAGAATACAAGCAACCTAAAGTGAAGGTTTAAGCCACCTAAAAATCCGGGCCCTATACATTACACACCAGTTGTTACGTCCATCTTCTCAACATAATCTCCTTGTAACTTTATGCACTTTTGCCATCGATGTGTCAGTCTCTCCAGACCTTCCTCAAACCATTTTCTCGGAGTACTGCGTACCCATGCCTTGACAGCTGTGTCCAGTTCTGCAAAACGGCGACCACGCAGGTGAAAATCACTTTCTGCCAAGTCGGGAGAGTATAGTGGTTTGACAGCACCATGAATCCCATATGATCAATAGCAGTGGTAGTATCTCGGCTATTGTGGGGGCGGGCATTCTCATGTTGCAGAAGCAGACACCTTTAGCCCATTTTCCTGGCCGCTTAGTTTGAATGGCACGACGTAAGCACTTAAGGGTTGCTACATATGCTGCACTTTTAATCATGGCTCCCAATTCCATCCAGTCAATGAGGATGATGCCCTTTGTGTCCCAGAACACTGTCGCCATTCACTTGCCAACTGATGGCACTTTTGGACATTTCTTTTGCGGTGGACTGCCCCTACTGTATTGTGCTAAAGGTGTGCTTCTGCAACATGACAATGCCCGCCCCCACACTAGCTACGTGACCAACGCTGCTATTGATCAAATGGGATTCACGGTGCTGCCACATCCACCATAATCTCCCGACTTGCCACCAAGTGATTATCACTGTCGTTTTGCGGATTTTGCATAACTGGACACAGTTGTGAAGGCATGGGTACGAAGCACTCCAAAAGAATGGTTTCAAGAATGTCTGGAGAGACTGACACATCGATGGCAAAAGTGCATAAAGTTACTAGGAGATTATGTTGAGCAGGTGGACGTGACAACTGATATGTAATGTGCTCCATTTGGGTAGATTTTTTAAAGTCAATTTTACCCTCCTGGTTGGTGGTTCCCACGGACACAGTGAGAGAACTCTCCACTACCGCCTTTCCAGACAGTGTCCTAGAGCTGGGAACACTTGGTCGGATGGGATACAACTGGGGAGGTGTGGTCAGCACTTCGCCCAGGCGGCCTCACCTGCAAAGCGAAAAGGGGCCAAATGAGGGATGGGAAGGGAGGGGAAGATTGGGATGGATAGGCAAGGAAGAGGGGAGGTGGCGGCCGTGGCCTTACAGTAGCGACCATCCCGGCATTTGCCCGAAGACGAAGTGGGAAACCACGGAAAACCGCTTCGAGAATGTCTGAGGTGGGAATCGAACCCGAGGCTGAGTAGACCCAGTTCCAATCCTCATAGCACTTTTAAAATTTCGTGGCAGAGCCGGGAATCGAACCCAGGACCTCCGGGGCGGCTACGCTACGCTACGGAGGCGACTCTAAAAATCTGATGAATTCGGCCGGGTGTGAACCCGCTACCTTGGGCACAGCAGTTCAGCATCCTATCAACTACGCCACCGAAGCTGCCGCGTAGAAAAAAATTAAAGTGTAAAACAATATCTCCATTTAATCGTTAGGCCATGAAAGGCAATATAAGCCATGGTAGGTAGAGATGTGGCGATGGACCGAGTGCAAGCGTCCTCCCACCGCTCATCTGCATGATGGAATACCGCAGGATCAAACAGCTTGATCGCCCTTCAAGGGCTTCCCACGCTCCAACAGCGGGGTGTGAAACGCGAAGCCCTTCAAGGGGCTCACTCAACCGACCGGAACTACCGATATGTACTGTGGGTTACATATCGACACGGGGATGTTCAGCATTATGTCTACTTTCTTTCTACGCCTCAGTTCGTCTCGTTAGCATTCTCTGCTCTCACCGTGGTTCAATTCTCATCTCAGGCATCCTGGAAGTGGTTTTCCGTCCTTTTCCACTTCTATTCCAGGCAAATGCTGCGATGGTTTCTAAATTAAGGCCACGGTCACCTTCTTCCCAATCCTACTCTCTATTACAAATACATACACTACTAGAGACAAGACAGATTATCTCACAATTCCTATATACGAGGGTTGCTTCTTATTTCCTATTTCAAGTTTCGATGGACTGTATAAAAATAACAGATTGACACACCAAACTGATTTTACTACAAAATTTTTGCTTGTTTTATTCCTATGTCTCAACATTCACGACCGCACTGTGCCAACGTTTCGATAGACTTATTCAACGAATTCAAGTGTGAAGTTTTGGACCATCTGCCGTTTAGCCCAAACCAGCACTGAATGATTTTCACCTTTTTCGAGAATTGAAGGTAAGGTTGGGCGACAACGCCTCGCCAAAGGGAAACACTCCAGGAGACTGTCCAGACGTGCCGAGGGCATTGGCAAGCTGGTGTAACGATACGACAAATGTTTCAATTTTTTTGGCGATTATGTTGAGAGATAAAATAACCATTTGGTAGTAAAATCAGTTTCGGATCTCAATCTGTTATTCTTATACAGTCCATCAAAACTGGAAAAAAAAAGATAAATAATTCCTTCGTACATCCAAGTACACAGAGCTAAATTGTCAGGATGTTACGAAGTCCTAAATGAATCAACAACAGCATCAACTATTGGTATTCTCTCGAGCACTTTGGCTGACTTCAGAAGACTTATCGCATGCCAGAGTAATAACAAGGCTCGGATAACTTTGTGTTTAACTTTTCACAAGTGCTTAAAAAGTAGATATCTGATTAACTTTCTAAAATATGTTCTTAATTTTGTACTGCAATTATGCCCCTCCCCTCCCCTTCCCTCCCCTCCCCACCCCTCCCTTCCAGGTTACTCGTTAAATAGTTAAATCTCCTGCTGCTTCAAAATGTTGTGTCGGCTTTACACGTTTGACGTGTTTTGCCATCTCAATGGGTTGCATTTCCACAAATGTAGCAAATTGTTATCATTATTGTATTCGATTCTTCAGTCCTTCGACTGGTTTGATGCAGTTCTCAAATTCTCCTGGTTCTGAGCTGATAGTTTGATCTCTACATAACTAACACATCTTAAATCCAAGGCAATACCCTAATCCAGGGGTTCTCAACCTTTTAGACACTGCGACGCCATTTTTAGCCTACTTTTCACATTTTGCAAAAATGAGGAAAAAGTAGACTTATGAGATCGGTCAAATGTGTGTCTGTCTGTCTGTCTGTCCTTCTGTCTGTCTGTCTGTCTGGCTGTGTGTGTGTCCCCCCCCTATCAACTCCTAAACGGCTGCAGCAATCGAAACAAAATTTGGTAGGAGTAAAGATCTATACCTGAATATCTCACGGCCATATTTGAAAATGATTTCAGTGCTACCAACTGCTGAAAAACCGCAATTGAAATTTGAGCTCCATGTTGGATATCTTGGAAGGTATGAATGGGAGCTATTTCAAAATAGACACACGTGTAGATAATAATATTGCTGTTTACATTCCAGGAGGCCAATCACGGCAGTGTTGCTAAAATGATTATAAGCCTGCTGATAGGTCCAAATTTTAAATGCATATAACTTCTACATTATCAATTGGATTTCAACCAAATTTCGTATGTGCTATGTGTACATAAACAGATATGACTGAGCGTATTCTTAAGAGCCACCAGGGCTGCCAACTGTTAATAAATGCTCTCATCTTTCTTTTTATCCAAATACCCATGTATCAGAAAGTATGCAAGCCGACAGCTTTAAACTATGCACACGTATAGTACCTGACATTCTATATTAATTTGGAGTAACTTATATACGTCAATGCAACCAACATGATTCTAAGCCTGCTGAGAGGTCCAACTTTAAATACGTGTAACTTCTATACTATCATTTGGATTTCAACCAAATTTCATGTGTGCTATGTGTACCATATTAGATATGACTATGGCGATTCTTAAGGGTAACCAGAGCTGCCAACTGTTAATAAATACTGTCCCTATTTTTGTTACCCTAATATCAATATATCAGAAAGTATGCAAGCCAATAGCTCTAAACTTTGCACACGTATAGTACCTGGCATTCTAGATTAATTTGGAGTAACTAATTAATATAGGCCTATGCCAGTGCTCACAACATGATTCTAAGCCTGTTGATAGGTCCAATTTTAAAATACATGTAACTTCAATACTAACGAACGGATTTCATTCAAAATTGACACAACCATAGATCATATTATTTCAGATTATTTCTTACCAATACACGTATGACATTGTTGCCAATATGATTTTACGCGCGCTGATAGATCCAATGTCTAACTAAATGTAACGTCCATGCTATACATTGGACTTCAACCAAATTTTGTATTCTGTGCCTTAAGAGATGGAACTAAGAATATATTCAGTCACCAGGGCTGCCAACTGTAGTGCTCTATTAGGCTACCAGGTATATTTCGAACTAATTAGAAATTTCGATATTACCAATTTAATTTCGTCATTATTCTAGATAGATCCATATAGATTAATCATTGGCATGAATCTTATGTTTTAAGAGAAGTAGGCTCTTTAGTTCGTCACGGAACTTCTTGTTCAGTGTTGTCTTAGTAAGCAAAAGTTTGGTGCTTTTCAGCTGGTCAACACGAATGTACCCAAAAGAGTTGGGTTGTACCCTAATCCTGAAAAATATAACATGAGATAAATAAATAAATAAATAAATATTATTAACCTCATGTAATTTTAGCACATTAGAATAAAAACAAGTAGTTCCGTGAAGAACTATACAGCCTATTTTCATATATCCTACTTATGTTAACTGCCACTATCAACATACAAAATTTCAGTTTAATTGCTGTAATAGATTCGTAGAAATTGAGAACAGACTAAATATTTCGGATGGTCGCCATGTTGGACTTTATATATGTAGGTCCTAGAGTTATGTACTGTTACATGAAGATTATTGTGTACGTGTAGCATTCAAATTTCAATCGCATGATTAGGATACAAGATGTAACAAGGAGATTTTAAATTTCGCACAGCTGCCATCTTGTGGTTATGGAAACAATTGAAATAAATTAGATGCCAGTGGATTGACATTCGTATAAGGATTTATTGTGCCAAGTTTCACTCGGATGGTTAAATTGCGAGAAACGTCCATGTGAATATTTATACTTCGCGTCGCCACATGTTGGATTTGTGATCACCAGGTTATTTTAAGTCCTATAGGTGAACTTAAAACAATTCGGTTTGATTGCTATAATAGATTCGTAGATATTCAGAGCCGTGTAAATACTTCGGATGGTCGCCATGTTGAATTGTTGAATGTATAGGCCATAGAGTCATGTACCATTAAAAGAAAATTATTGCGTAGGTTCATTATTCGAACTTTCATTTCGATCGCATGATTACGGCACAAGAAATGAAAACTTAATTTTAAAATTCACACGGCCGCCATCTTGAGGTTATGTAAACAATTGAACTAAGTTAGATACCAGTGCATTACAATGTGTATAAACATTTCCTGTACCAGATTTCATTGCGTTTGGAACATTAAATCGTGAGTAAAGTCTATTTAAAATTTTCAAATTCGCTTGTTCGCCATGTTCGTATTGTAGTTAACCGGTTTTGAAAGTCTTATTAATGAACTTCCAGTAGTGCCCTTTATCTCCGTACAAAATATCAGGATGATACCGCTAATAGTTTCAGAGATATAGAACGCCGGTGAAATATTTCGCACATTCGCCATCTTGTGGTTATGTAAACAATTGAACGAAGTTAGATGTCGGTGCATTACAATGTGCATAATGTACCAAGTTTTATTGCGTTTGGATGGTTCAATCGCGAGAAACGTCTATTTAAAAGTCGCAAATTCGCGTGGCCGCCATGTTGGTTTTGTAGTTACCAGTTTTTCAAAAGTCACATAGGTGAACTTCGAGTAGTTCCCTTTATCACCGTAATAAATTCCAGGGTGATATCGGGAATAGTTTCGGAGATATTGAATGCTGGTGAAATATTTCGCACAGCCGCCATGTTGGATTGGTGAAACGTAACAAAATTTGAAGGGCACGGTCGGGGTTGCCCGGAATAGTGCTATGAACTTACCGAGTTTCATTGAAATCGCTCCATCCGTTTAGAATTTATTAGGGACACACACACACACACACACACGCACACACACACGGACAAAAGGTGATCTCATAAGCCCATTTTTTCAAAATTGAAAAAGTTTAGTTCAATGTGAGTGAATTCTTTTTTTAAATAAAATAGTACAGCAACAACTCATTTTTTTAACTTTTCTTCGTATCCCATGGACCCCTCCCCCCCCCCCCAAGACACACCCTGCGACTCTCCAGGGCGTCACGACCCACTGGTTGAGAACCCCTGCACCTATTCTACGCTTGGTTTACCTCTACAGGTCTTATCTTTGACTAACTTTGCTATTCCTGGGTGTCTTATTAGGTGTCCTACCAACCTATATCTTCTCTTCATTCGCAGTCGCCAGAAACATCTCTCCTCTCCCACTCGTCTTAATACCTCTTCATCTGTTACTCTATCTACCCATCTGATCTTCATTATTCTCCTGTAACACCACATTTCAATTCTCCTCTTTTCTGCTGCACCAATAGTCCAAGTTTCACTTCCATAGAGCGCCACGCTCCAGACAAAGGCTTTCAAAAATGACTTCCTAATACCTAAATCTATATTCGTTGTCAACAGATTTCTTTTCTGTCGAAATGCTTTCCTTGCCTGTGCTAACCTACTTTTTATATCCTGTTTACTTCGTCCATCACAGGTTTATTAATTTTATTGCCACTTCCTTCTTCTTATTATACTGCTCAAAAAAATTAAAGCACCACTTTTTTCAAAGGCCACCAAATTTTGAAAAGTTGACCTACAAGCTCGAAATCTCAGTATGACGTTTGTCCTGACGCCTACCAAGAATATGCTTCAGCACAACTCCCCAACTTGAGTAGTTTCGGGGTATTACCCCGAAAACCAGCCCATTTTCGAAAACCACAAATTGAAGTTTGCGGAAAACGCTGCAGGACTTGTCGCAGGTTGCCAAAGCAGTCGAAAATGAATGAGTCTTGCTCTTAAAGGTTCCACAAACATGTAGAAATCGTTACATTTGACGTTTGGGCATTTTCAACCCCCTTCATCATCCCCTAAACATGGACTACAATTGGGGGCGTCTGAGAAGGTACCGGGTGTGTTTAACCATCTGAAAACCTGCACACCGTCCTCAGTTGCTGATTGCAGTAAGTTCTTAAGGCCTCCGGCAATGTCCACACCCCCTAACACCCTCAACTGGCATGGGACCAAACCACCCCCTATCGATTCACCTCTAAGGAAGGTTTTAATCGAGATGTTTATCAGTGCTGTGAATGCGGGGGTCTTCCCCTACCGTTTCAAAAAAGGAGCTGTGCCTTTGTCACCACCCCTTCCCCTGCAACCCCCGTTTGTATGATTTTTCGAATCAGGCCCTTTTTAAGGGCTGAAACGAGGTCTTAATCGCTGAAAGGGCTGTAAAGGTCCTTAGAAGTAGTGGTGACACGAAATCATCCCCTTCCGATCGATGATTGACATTCCGTCCCCCAAATTCGAAATTGTTGCACCCCCAACCCTCCCTGTCTGGACGCGTAACGCGTCATGGCAGAGTTTTCATAGTTGGATTTAAATGAAGCTTATGGCCTGACATGGAGCCCAAAACAGCAGGATGGATGAAAATTCATCGGTAGGGTGGGAAACGGGACCAAAATTTTTTCAAAAAAGTTAACAGCCTCTAGTAAGTACACCAATGCATAGGCAACCCACATCACGTCATTTTTCTCTCATTGCCAAACTTTGTAACCTATTGCCGATCATAGGCAACCCACACACACGGACGTGATGTGGGTTGCCTGTGCATGGGCGTACTTACTGTAGGCTGTACACTTTTTCGAAAAAATTTGGTCCCGTTTCCCAACCTACCGATGAATTTCTATCCAACCTGCTGTTTTGGGCTCCATTGCAGGCCATAAGCTTCATTTCCATCCAACTCTGAAAACTCTGCCATGACGCGTTACGCGTCCAGACAGGGAGGGTTGGGGGTGCAAAAATTTCGAATTTGGGGGACGGAATGTCAATCATCGATCGGAACGGGATGATTTCGTGTCACCACTACTTCTAAGGACCTTTACAGCCCTTTCAGCGATTAAGACCTCGTTTCAGCCCTTAAAAAGGGCCTGATTCGAAAAATCATACAAACGGGGGTTGCAGGGGAAGGGGTGGTGACAAAGGCACAGCTTCTTTTTTGAAACGGTAGGGGAAGACCCCCGCATTCACAGCACTGATAAACATCTCGATTAAAACCTTCCTTAGAGGTGAATCGATAGGGGGTGGTTTGGTCCCATGCCAGTTGAGGGTGTTAGGGGGTGTGGACATTGCCGGAGGCCTTAAGAACTTACTGCAATCAGCAACTGAGGACGGTGTGCAGGTTTTCAGATGGTTAAACACACCCGGTACCTTCTCAGACGCCCCCAATTGTAGTCCATGTTTAGGGGATGATGAAGGGGGTTGAAAATGCCCAAACGTCAAATGTAACGATTTGTACGTGTTTGTGGAACCTTTAAGAGCAAGACTAATTCATTCTCGACTGCTTTGGCAACCTGCGACAAGTTCTGCAGCGTTTTTCGCAAACTTCAATTTGCGGTTTTCGAAAATGGGCTGGTTCTCGGGGTGCTACCCCGAAACTACTCAAGTTGGGGAGTTGTGCTGAAGCATATGCTTGGTAGGCGTCAGGACAAACGTCATACTGAGATTTCGAGCTTGTAGGTCAACTTTTCAAAATTTGGTGGCCTTTGAAAAAAGTGGTGCTTTAATTTTTTTGAGCAGTATATTATTCTCTCCCGTTATTCACGCCTAATGTTACAGAAGACGTGAAACGATCACAAACTATGTACTGCAAGTTGTGATCTTCTATACATTTATGTAGTGGGGAGGTTTGAAATGTGTTGAGAGTGACAGAGTTTTGTCATTGATTTGATGGGAAGTTCAACTCTGCGTGTTTTCTTTGACTGTACACGTGCTGCATGTTGTGTGGTTTTGTCCCCATGTCTGCTTGTATCTGTGATGATATAAGACAGTTTTACAAAGATGATTAACTCTGAAACGTGTAGGCCTCATCAAGGTTTCAGTCATGGCCAGTTAGTTACATGTTGCGAAGTCGATCTTTCGACGCCCTTAAAGTTGCAACAGTGTAAAAAAAAGTAATCGTTGAAAAATGCATACTGTATAAGAGAATCCTTCAGTAAATATTTTCCCAATGACCGTCATGTTTTGACGGGTATCAACTAGTATTTTCTTATTTGTTTCGTGGCAAAGTGCTCGGAGTGCTCCTCGCACAATGTTTTCTCATTTGGGTCCAAGTAGGCCAAATGTGCGTCGCCATCTACAAAGACTTCAGCACGCCATCTCTGGTGAACCACCAGCATCAGCTAATTCCTAGAATTTACCGAGCATTGTGTCGGTATGCGAGAGGAGTGTGACCCTGGACATATTGGGCACAAGGCTAGCGCTCACTCTGTCTGCGCATCATACAGGTCACTGTAACTTGGAACATAGCAATTGGCTATCCTGAGTGAGATTTTTCATAACCATAGTAACTTATCCAGGGACATATACCTGATCCCTGTCCCTAAAGTACTTCTATAATTTGAAAATGTCAATAATTCGAAGATTTGTGTCGGTCCCTTGAACTTCGTATCAAATCAATAGAAACAAGTTCCGTGAAGAACTATACATCCAATTTTCATATATCCTACGTATGTTAATTGCCTCTGTCAACATACTAAATTTCAGTTTGATTGTTGAGATAGATTCGTAGATGACCTCGTAGTTCCGCCCCTTAAAACAACAATAACTAACTAACTAAAGTAGCTACTACATAATTATTTATTTATTTCTCGTGTTGGAAACATACAAATGTACAGTTGCTATACATAAAAGGGTGAACTTGTTTATGTAGGACGTGCCCAATACTGAGCAACACCCAAGGCGCTCGGAGTGGCTAACATTAGATCTTCCTCTGCACAAGATGAAGGGCACAGAGGGCAATGAAGCATTTGTCTTGTGGTTTGTTCTTGTCCACATTCGCAAGACGTGTCACATGTACTGAGGCCCCATCTCCTTAGATTGTCTCGGGAACTTCCAACTCCTGATCGCAACCTGTTCAGGGACTTACACACCAACCAGTTTTCGTTGTGTCCGGGTGGTAGTTCTTCAGCTACTGGCATCCAACCGCAGGGGTGAGGGGTCGTCTTCTTCCATAAATCCAGCCTTGCCTTCTCCGGTGAGACGGTAAGCTTCTCAGATGTCCTCAGGAAGCTCTTTCGGGACCTTAGCCGTTGCTGAGGAGGATCATATCCATGCAGTGGGTGGGCGTTGTTCTCTTCCACTCTCAGCCTCTCCCTGATGACAGCCGCCAATTTTTAATTGGCGCTAATACCTTAACACTCGTATGTGATGTGGAATGCCATAATGGAATATATATGTGATCTTTTGCGATTCCTACGCTAAGCTTTTAACTCTCGAAGACCGAACATTACTGCCTACTGGCCATGGGTTGGTATTGCAATGCGCAAGTATACTTGCATGACCGTAGGTCGGTAACGTCTTTGAAGTTGAGCCAAAGGTACTCCAGAAGTCTGTGGTAACTGGATGGGGAGAGCCCAAGGGAAAATAAACGGTGGTTGGTACGCGTGGATGTTGACGGGGTAGAAGGAGTACCTTTGGTTGTCGGGCTGTTTTGTCGTATGTTATGTTAAAAAAAACAAGGCATCACTGGTATGTGTGTTTGAATGAGTGCACAATTGAATGGGTTAAATACGAGCTGTAGGGAGAGCCAAGAGAATTTTAAATCGAGGGGTAAGGGTTAAGTATTAATATCATAACATCAATTCTTATCTCGTTCTTCCTTTCTTTTTTTTCTTTCTCTTCCCTTTATACTATCTTTTCACTTTGTTCCTATGTCATTTTTTATCTATTTTTTAATATATTTATTTCGAGTATGGCTTTTAGTGCCGGGAGTTTCCGAGGACATGTTCGGCTCGCGAGAAGCTGTAGCTGCTTCAGTGCGGACACCCATGGGGTGAGCTACAAGTTCAATTTCAAGTAGTACCAACTTTCGCTATCAGATGTCACTGACACCTAGTGGTGAACGACGGAACTTTGATAGAGCGTTTGAACGAAATCTAACCTGAAAATTTAGCTTCGCACAAGTTAAATTAGTGGAAGGTTCTGTTACATGCCCTAAATCTATGACATGGGACCGTCGGCTTTACTTCCCCTCCGAAGGAAGCCATACTGAAGGATTTTAACGCTCTTAAAAAATCCGACGACTTGGGCCAGGTTTGAACACGCAATCTTGGGCATAGAAGCTCAGCATGCTGCCAACTACACTGCCGAATAGTCTGGTTAGTAGTGCGTTTAGTCAAACTATTCGTATGTTCGAATCATAGTTTATTTTTGGTTTTGATTTTGTGTTCGTGTCTGTCATTATCTGTGTGATGTATGCCTCTAACAACCCTTCGATGACTCTTGCTAGGAGGTATTATGTCTGAGAATATATCCCAACATATTTGCTCTTCTTGTTTTCAGACTCTTCATTAAGCTTCTACTTTCTCCTGCTCTTCTGAATACCTCTTCATTTGTCATATGTTGTATCCAATTGATCATAAGCATTCTTCTCCAGCACCAAGCCTCAAGCCATCAATTTCTTCTATTCTGACATTCCTATTGTCCATGTCTCACTACCATACAAAGCCACACTCCAAAGGTATATATTCAAGAGTCTTTTCCTTATTTTTATGTCTATACTTCTGGATGTGAAGAGATTCTACTTTCTATTAAAGGCGTTCTTTACCTGAATAATTCTATTCCGAATTTCTCGTTTGCTGGTTCGATCATACGTTATCAAGCTTCCCCGATACGTCTTTATGGGATAGTGGTCTCTATATCAACCACCTGTCAAAAGGAGATTATTGTTTACGTGTATTATTCAAACTTCAATCGCGTGATTAGGACACAAGAAATAAAAACAAGATTTTAAAATTTTGCACAGCTGTCATCTTGTGGTTATGGAAACAATTGAAATAAATTAGAAGTCAGTGGATTAACATTTGTATAAGGATTTACTGTACCAAGTGTCATTGCACACGGATGGTTAAATTGCGAGAAACGTCCATGTGAATATGTATACTTCGCGTCGCCACCATGTTGGATTTGTGATCACCAGGTTATTGAAAGTCCTATAGGTGAACTTATGTTCCTAGCCCCTATGAACATTAAAAGAACCAGTTTGATTTCTGTAATAGATTCGTAGATATTGAGATCCGTCTAAATATTTCGGATGGTCACCATGTTGGATTGTTTTATGTATAAGCCATAGAGTTATGTCCCATTAATGGAAAATTATTGCGTAAGTTCATCATTCAAACTTTCACTTCGATCGCATGATTACGACACAAGAAATAAAAAATAATTTTAAAATTCGCACAGCCGCCATCTTGAGGTTATGTAAACAATTGAACTGAATTAGATACCAGTCCATTACAATGTGTAAAAACATTTGCTGTACCAAGTTTCATTGCGTTTGGATTATTAAATCTCGAGAAAAGTCTATTTTCAACATTCAACTTCGCTTGGCCGCCATGTTCGTTTTGTAGTTATACGGTTTTTGAAAGTCTCATAGATGAACTTCGAGCAGTACCTTTTATCTCCGTACAAAATATCAGGGTGATACCGGTAATAGTTTCAGAGATATAGAATGCCGGTGAAATATTTCGCACAGCCACCATCTTGAGGTTATGTAAACAATTAAACGAAGTTAGATAACGGTGCATTATAATGTGTATAAACATATACTGTACCATGTTTCATTGCGTTTGGTTGGTTAAATTACGAGAAACGTCTATTTTAAAGTCGCAACTTCGCTTGACCGACTTGTTGGTTTTTTAGCTAAGAGGTTTTCAAAATTCACATAGGTGAACTTCTAGTAGTTCCCTTTATCACCATGCAAAATTCCAGGGTGATATCGGTAATAGTTTCGGAGATATTGAATGCTGGTGAAATATTTCGCACAGCCGCCATGTTCGATTGGTGAGATGTAAGAAAATTTGAAGGGCACGGTCAGGGTCGTCTGAAATAGTTCTATGAACTTACCGAGTTTCATGGAAATCACTCCAGCCGTTTAGATATTATTACTGGGGAACAAATACACGAATCACACACGCATACACAGACAGACACACGGACAAAAGGTGATCTAATAAGCCTATTTTTTTTCATAAATGAAAATAGGCTAAAAAATAAATATTGAAAGAAAAATCATACAAATAAAAAACAATAATAAAAGAAATACAAAAATTAAAATAATTAACGTAACAAAAAATTAAGAAAATTTTAAATCAATTCGAAGTTAATCAATTAATTAATTAATTTAATTAAAAGGAAAGTAGGCCTACCAAAATTAAATCTATAAGATCATAAATAAAAATTAATCTATAAACAGTAAATTAGAGGAACAGGAAATAACAAATAATAATAGTAGTAACTAAAATAAATTAAAATGTAAAAACACGTACAAAAACAATAGTTTTGCCCTTTACCGAAAGAAAGATCTGCCATGTGTTGGTAAACAGCTGTTCCTATTTGTAACAACAGTGACAAAGAACGGGCCGGGCGGGAGCAGTTATCGACGCCGGCTATACTTAGCTGCTGATGGTGAGATAACGCTATTTCAGGCGCCACGACGCTCTGCGCCGGATTGCCAGTGACATATACATCCCGCATAGCATAGCATGCGTCATTACTAACACCGACTACTGAGCAGCGTTAAGCCAAAGGGCCAGGCTATCTCAGGAGCCGGGTCGTCCTTGAAATGGAATTCAAGGTGTCTTTAGATAGGTCACGGTCGCTTGCCTTAAGCTCCTAGGCCTGCTTACTGAACTTCCACGAGCGGACATCGCCTTGCACTTTCGCCACCCTTCAAATTCCGAATTTCCTTCACCGGTATCGAACCAGTGAGTCTTGGATCGTAAAGAACTGTGAGGCAAACCTTCCAGATGCAAACCAAATTTTGTGATCAACTTGAGCAGAGCGTGTTTATCTATCAACACTAGAGGATCTTTGAGGTCAGGATGGATACAAGGAAACGTAAAGAAAGAAAGAAAGAAAGAAAGAAAGAAAGAAAGAAAGAAAGAAAGAAAGAAAGATGGAATGGAAGACGAATGGGAAATAAGTTTGTAGAAAGTGATGAAGTAAGAAGAAGGAGGGGAAGGGGGAGGGAGGGAAGAGAAGGGAAGGAAAGGACGAGGAAAGGAGGAAGGGGCAAAGTGAAGGACAAAAAGAAGCAAGGAAGGAAGCAAGGAAGAAAGGAAGCAAGGAAGCAAGGGAGAAAAGAAGAAAGGAAGGAAGGAAGCAAGGAAGGAAGGAAGGAAGGATGCAAGGATGGAAGCAAGGAAGAAAGGAAGCAAGGAAGGAAGCAAGGAAGAAAGGAAGCAAAGAAGAAAGGAAGGAAGGAAGCAAGGAAGGAAGCAAGGAAGAAAGTAAGCAAGGAAGGAAGGAAGGAAGGAAGGAAGCAAGGAAGGAAGGAAGCAAGGAAGGAAGGAAGGAAGAAAGGAAGGAAGGAAGGAAGGAAGGAAGAAAGGAACGACGCAAGGAAGGAAGAAAGGAAGGAAGGAAAGAAGGAAGGAAGGAAGAAAGGAAGGAAGGAAAGAAGGAAGGAAGGAAGGAAGAAAGGAAGGAAGAAAGGAAGCAAGGAAGGAAGGAAGCAAGGAAGGAAGGAAGGAGGGAAGCAAGGAAGAAAGGAAGGAAGAAAGGAAGGAAGGAAGGAAGGAAGGAAGGAAGGAAGGAAGAAAGGAACGAAGCAAGGAAGGAAGAAAGGAAGGAAGAAAGGAAGGAAGGACGAAAGGAAGGAAGCAAGGAAGGAAGCAAGGAAGGAAGGAAGGAAGCAAGGAAGAAAGGAAGCAAGGAAGGAAGGAAGAAAGGAAGCAAAGAAGAAAGGAAGGAAGGAAGAAAGGAAGCAAGGAAGGAAGAAATGAAAGAAGGAAGGAAGCAAGGAAGGAAGGAAGCAAGGAAGGAAGAAAGGAAGGAAGGAAGAAAGGAAACGAGGAAGAAAGGATGGAAGGGAGTGAGAGAGGAATATATAAATCAATATTGAAATACCTAATTAAATATTCTTATCGCTTATCCACCCTTCACTCACGGATTGTGAGGGGTGTCTGGAAGCTAGCAGATACAACTGGGGATGGTAGGTGGCAAGCTGCCTGACGCCTGCGCCATCACGTCACACGCTATTATGCCTCAGGTGAAGTGTTGTAGGGGCGCGGCCAGTCGGCGTGCCGAGTCACAGTATCGTCATTGGCGCTATTTGTGAATCATGGCGCGATGACGCATGAGGCGCCGAGCGGTGGCACGCACGGGCCTGTCGGCGCGGTGCCGAGGATCGAACTGGGACACATCCCTAGCGCTTGCGTGACCCTTCCTCCTCAATACTACAGCACTGTTATTCTTTAATCCAGTCCAACCTCCGACCTCCTCCCAGCATTCTTGGCTGTCGACCCGCAGGTCCATATTCGATTCCCAGCTCTGCCAAGAATTGTAATTTCGGTCTGAGGCTGGAACGGTTAGGTTGGTTGGTTCCTCAGTTTAAGGGCTGCGACAACGCGGTTATGTAGCCCCGTGTAATTTAGGTGTGTGTAGAATCTGTCTGACAACCAGTGTTGAAGGCTGTATTAGTGTGTGTTATCTGTTTTAATTCATGTAAGGACTGCAGACGATAATTTCAAGTATTTTCTACTTTTGCTAGCATATTCTACCGTCCACGACACCTAGCTTGTGAACTTGGCTACTAGATGGCATCGAAACCAGCACCTGTCGACGAACGTTGGAGCTAATACAGCGTTATCAAACTAACCTACAAATTTTAGCTACACACAATTGTAGTTAGTTGGAGGTTCTTTTATACGCCATAAATCTATGACATGGTTCCACCGACTTTATTTCCTCTCCGAAGGAAGCCATACTGAGGGTTAGAATACAGATTAGCAGCTCACTGAGCCTGTCTACTCGCTGTCTTCTTGTTCCTTGCTTAAAAATAGGATTCATTGCACCAGGAGGAAGCTAACTGATGGATAAACTCACTTATTGATAGGATTCATTGCACCAGGAGGAAGCTAACTGATGGGTAAACTCACTTATTGATAGGATTCATTGCACCAGGAGGAAGCTAACTGATGGGTAAACTCACTTATTGATAGGATTCATTGCAGCAGGAGGAAGCTAACTGATGGGTAAACTCACTTATTGATAGGATTCATTGCACCAGGAGGAAGCTAACTGATGGGTAAACTCACTTATTGATAGGATTCATTGCACCAGGAGGAAGCTAACTGATGGGTAAACTCACTTATTGATAGGATTCATTGCACCAGGAGGAAGCTAACTGATGGGTAAACTCACTTATTGATAGGATTCATTGCAGCAGGAGGAAGCTAACTGATGGGTAAACTCACTTATTGATAGGATTCATTGCACCAGGAGGAAGCTAACTGATGGGTAAACTCACTTATTGATAGGATTCATTGCACCAGGAGGAAGCTAACTGACGGATAAACTCACGTATTGATAGGATTGATGCGAATGTGAAAAGCCATCGCTGAATTATTATGGGAGTCAGGAAGATGTGTTGGGGTAGCCACAAACCTTGCTCTGCTTGCTGCATCACGCCCTACTAAGATAACAAGCAGGGGTGCGAACCCCTGACCATACAGTAGCGCACTGACAATTAATCAAGACCACTAAGTTGTGAACGAAGTGCGACGCGATGGGTTCACCGCGAGCTGTGTGAGGTGGGGTTAGTTAGCGTACAGGGTGACCAATAACACTGTCTACACACATTTCAATGCTTCCTTGAGTAGTCTATTGAATTAGGCCTACATTTTAAAATGTTTATTCAGGTGCTTTGGGTTATACATTACTAGCTGAAGTACCCGTGCTTCGCTACTGGTCATAAATAAATTGATATGTGAAGGTGACAGTTAAAACAGGGGATAGGCGAGGTGCTGCGTGGAGGGAGAGTTAGGATGAAACATTTTGTCCAACTACACCGCTCGGCGTTGGCCGTGTTTTATTGCACACATTTAGATTTTACAGAGAGACATGATAAAAGGAATATGCATGGTTTGCTACAGTAGTGTGAAGACTAGAGTCGGGACATTGGAATGGTTTAAAATTGAGACTGGACTAAAGCAAGGAAGTGTGTTGTCACCATTATTGTTCGTAATGGTGATGGATGACATCATGAAGGCAGCAATGAAAGACTATAGTAGGGCAAAGATGAAGGTAATGTTGTTTGCAGACGACGTTGTGATCTGGGGCGAGGATGAGATGGAGGTACAAGAACAGTTAGACGTAATAAATGAAAATATTGAGCAATGGGGATTGAAGATAAATGTGGAGAAGAGTAAAACAGTGGTGATGAGTAGAGATAATAAAGAAGGAAAAGGAGTAATCAAAGAAGGAGATAAGGAATTGGAAGTGGTGAAACACTTCAAATACTTGGGAAGTGAACTGACTGAAGATGGAAGACTAGATTTGGAAATTAGCAGAAGAATACAACTCGGGAGTGTTTTCTACCAACAGGTACGGGGACTAGTATGGAACAAGGATATACCAATTAAGGCTAAAGAAGTTATGTACAAAGCATATTATGTTCCTATAATGACATATGCAGCAGAAAATTGGACAATGACTAAGAGGGATGAGAGCAGAGTACAAGCAGCTGAGATGAGATTCCTGAGAAGTATGGTCCAGAAAACGAGGAGGGACAGATATACGGAAAGAACTGGGAGTACAGAAACTAAATGACAAACTGGAGCAAAACAGATTGAGATGGTTTGGACATGTCAAACGGATGAATGAAGTAAGGTTACCAAGACGAGCACTGGAACGACGGATGACAGGGAAGAGAGGACGAGGAAGACCAAGAATGCGTTGAAAGGACTCAGTTGAGAATAGTATTGGAAAACGGAACCTGGATTGTAACACTGTGTCGGAAGAGGAATGGTGGAACGACAGAACACAGTGGAGAGGAACCATATTTGCCCCCAGCCAGTGTCAACTGGAAAAGGGGAAATGCAGATTATGATGACTCACTAATAATAATAATAATAAAAATAATATCGTATGGCCTCGGGTGCCGGGTGCAAGATTTGTTATTTGACACCCAATGGATAGCTTGCATGTCAAATTTCATTGTTCCTTGAAGCACTATGATAGTCAAGGAGGTTAGATATCTAAGCTCCTTAACACTATAGCGATTTCTAGTAGAGAAATGAGGAACTTTGTGCGAGCGGTAACTCCCGAGATTAATTTTGCCATTGTGAACACGGCCCACTGAATTCAAATGGGTTCTTTGACATGCCAACATCGTATGGCATGGTGTCGTAATTTGTTGCCGCCTTTCAAAAATCACTTACCACGGCCAGGAGCGAAGCTGCAAGCTTAGGGTTAGTAGACCGACACGTTGACCACTCACCCACCGTGACAAGCTAACTGTTGGAGATACACGAAACGTGATAAGGACCTTTCGGATAGAAAATTAAATTTTAAACCTCGTATGTGTCATCAACAGTTTGCTATTTCTTAGCGTACTCTTTTCATTTGAAATGGAAATATGAAAGTTTGAAACCAAAGGTTGTAGTGACGTCATTAAAATGGTCGCCATCTTTAAATAGTGCAAAGTATCGAGATAAACGAGAAGTTCCGTGACGAACTAAAGAGCCTACTTTTCATGCCAATGATTATTCTACAGTATATGAACCTATCTAGAATAATGACGAAATTAAGTTGCTAATATCGAAATTTCTAATTAGTTCGAAATACTGTATACCTGGCATAATGTAGCCTAATAGGGCATCACAGTTGGCAGCCCTGATGACTGAATATATTCTTAGTTCCATCTCTTAAGGTACAGAATACAAAATTTGGTTGAAGTCCAATGAATAGCATGGACGTTACATGCAGTTAAACATTGGATCTAACAGCGCGCGTAAAATCATGTTGGCAATAATGTCGTGCATGTATTGGTCAGAAATAATCTGAAATAATATGATCTATTGTTGTGCCAATTTTGAATGAAATCCATTAGTTAGTATAGAAGTTACATGCATTTTAAAATTGGACCTATCAGCAGGCTTAGAATCATGTTGGCAGCACTGACGTATATTAGTTACTCCAAATTCACCTAGAATGCCACGTACTATACGTGTGCAAAGTTTAGAGCTATTGGCTTGCATACTTTCTGATATATTGATATTAGGGTAACACAAATAGGGACAGTACATATTAACAGTTGGCAGCCATGGTTGCTCTTAAGAATACGCATAGTCATATCTGTTATGGTACACATAGCACATACGAAATTTGGTTCAAATCCAAATGATAGTATGGAAGTTGCATGTATTTAAAGTTGAACCTGTCAGCAGGCTTAGAATCATGTTGGTAGCACTGACGTATATAAGATACTCCAAATTAATATAGAATGTCCGGTACTATACGTGTGCATAGTTTAAAGCTGTCGGCTTGCATACTTTCTGATATATTGGTATTTGGATAAAATAAATTAGGAGCATTTATTAACAGTTGGCAGCCCTTGTGGGTCGTAAGAATACGCTCAGTCATATCTGGTTATGTACACATACAACATACGAAATTTGGTTGAATTCCAATTGAGAGTGTAGAAGTTATATGCATTTAAAAATTGGACCTATCAGCAGGCTTATAATCATTTTGGCAACACTGCCATGTATGGACTCCTGGAAATTAAACTGCAATATTATTATCTATACGTGTGCCAATTTTGAAATAGCTCCCATTCATACCTTCCAAGATATACATCATGGAGCTCAAATTTCAATTGAGATTTTTTAGCAGTTGGTAGCACTGACATCATTTTCAAATATGACCGTGAGATATTCAGGTATAGATCTTTAATCCTACCAAATTTTGTTTCGATTGCTCCAGCCGTTTAGGAGTTGCCAGACAGACAGAAGGACAGACAGACAGACACACATTTGCACGATCTCATAAGTCTACTTTTTCCTCATTTTTGCAAAATGTGAAAAGTAGGCTAAAAATAGCCTAGTCTATATGTGAACCAGGGAAATCAGCTACTTCCATGCAAAATTTCATGTAAATCGGACCAGTGGTTCCTGCGTGATTGAGTAACACACAGACACACCATCTCATTTTTAGCCTACTTTTCACATTTTGCAAAAATGGGGAAAAAAGTAGACTTATGAGATCGATCAGGGAAATTGTGTGTCTGTCTGTCTGTCTGGCTGTGTGTGTGTGTCCCCCCTATCAACTCCTAAACGGCTGCAGCAATCAAAACCAAATTTAGTATGAGTAAAGATGTACACCGGAATATCTCACGTCCATATTTGTAAATGATGTCAGTGCTACCAACTGCTGAAGAAACGCACTAGAAATTTGAGCTCCATGTTGGATATCTTGCAAGGTATGCATGGGAGCTATTCCAAAATTGGCACACATGTAGATAAGACTATTTCACTTTAATTCCCAGGAGGCCAACCATGACAGTGTTGCCAAAATAATTTTAAGCCTTCTGATAGGTCCAATGTTTAAATGCATATAACTTCTACACTATCAATTGGATTTCAACCAAATTTTGTATGTAATATCTGTACATAAACAGATATGACTGAGCGTATTCTTAAGAGCCACCAGGGCTGCCAACTGTTAATAATTGCTCTCTCTATTTTTTATCCAAATACCAATATATCAGAAAGTATGCAAGCCAACAGCTTTAAACTATCCACACGTATATTCTGACATTTTAGATTAATTTGGAGTAACTTATATACGTCAGTTCTACCAACATGATTATAAGCCTGCTGATAGGACCAATGTTTAAATACATGTAACTTCTTTACTATCAGTTGGATTTCAACCAAATTTCGTATGTGCTTTGTGTACCATAACAGATATGACTATAAGTATTGTTAAGAGAAATCAGGGCAGCCAACTGTTAATAAATGCTGTCTATATTTTTAGCCTATTTTCAATTTTGAAAAAATAGGCTTATGAGATCACCTTTTGTCCGTGTGTGTGTGCGTGTGCGTGTGTGTGTGTGTGTGTGTGTGTGTGTGCGTGTGTGTGTGATTCGTGTGTGTGTCCCCCCCTAATAAAATCGAAACGGCTGGAGCGATTTCAATGAAACTCGGTATGTTCATAGCACTATTCCCGGCGACCTCGACCGTGCCCTTCAAATTTTGTTACGTCTCTCCAATCCAACATGGCGGCTGTGCGAAATACTTCACTAGCATTCAATATCTCCGAAACTATTACCGATATCGTCCGGAAATTGTGTACGGTGATAAAGGGCACTACTAGAAGTTCACCTATGAGACTTTCAAAAACCTGGTGACTACAAAAGCAACATGGCGGCCAAGCGAAGTTGAGACATTTAAATAGACTTTTCTCGCGATTTAACTATCTAAATGTAATGAAACTTGGTTCAGCAAATGTTTATACACATTGTAATGCACTGGAGTCTAATTTAGTTCAATTGTTTACATAACCTCAAAATGGCGGCTGTGCGAAATATTTCACTGACATTCTATATCTCCGAAACTATTACAGATATCACCCTGCAATTTTGTACGGTGATAAAGGGTACTGATACAGGTATACCTATGTATATTTCATAAACCTGTAAAGTACGAAACGAACATGGCTACCAAGCGAATTTAAAATATTTTAATAGACTTTTCTCGTGATTTAACTCTCTGAGCGCAGTGAAATATGGTACAGTAATTGATTTTGCAGATTGTAATGCACTGCCATCTAATTGAATTCAATTGCTTACATAACCTCAAGATGGCGGCTGTGCGAAATTTTAAAATTAAGTTTTAATTTCTTGTGTCGTAATCATGCGATCGAAGTGAAAGTTTGAATAATGAACCTAGGCAATAATTGTCCTTGAATGGTACATAACTCTATGGCCTTTACACATAACACTCCTAAATGGTGAGCTCCCGAAATATTTAGACGGTTCTCAATATCTATGAATCTTTTACAGCAACCAAACTGATTTTTTTATGTTCATAGAGACTATGAACATATGTTCACCTATAGGACTTTCAGGAACCTGGTGAGCACAAATCCAACATGGCGGCGACGCGAATTATAAATATTTAAATGGACGTATCTCGCGAATTAACTATCCGAGTGCCGTGAAACGTTGCACGTTAAATGCTTATACAAATGTTGATCCACTGGCATCTAATTTATTTCAATGGTTTGCATTATCACAAGATGGCTGCTGTGCGTAATTTTAAAATCTCGTTTTTACTTCTTGTTGTCTAATCATGCGATTGAAGTTTGAATACCACACGTACACAATAATCTTAATGTAATAGTACAAAAATAAAAATCCAACCTGGCGACCATCTGAAATATTTAGACGGTTCTCAATATCTACGAATCTGTTACAGCAATTAAACTGAAATTTTGTATGTTTATTTTGGCAGTTAACATAAGTAGGATATATGAAAATAGGCTCTATAGTTCTTCACGGAACTACTTGTTTTTACCCTAATATCAATATATCAGAAAGTATGCAAGCCAACAGCTCTATACTTTGCACACGTATAGCACCTGACATTCTAGATTAATTTGGAGTAATTAATACAAGGCAGTGTTGCCAACATGATTCTATGCCTGCTGATATGTCCAATTTTAAAATACATGTAACTTCTATACTAACAAATGGATTTCATCCAAAATTGGCACAACAAGATATCATAATATTTCAGATTATTTCTGACCAGCACACGCATGACAATGTTGGCAACATGCTTTTACGCATGCTGATAGATCCAGTCTCTAACTGCATGTAACGTCCATTGGACTTCAACCAAATTTTGTATTCTGTACTGAACCCATGTGCCATAGGGTCCATGGAGGTCGAATCCATGTATTTGGGGAAGAAATGAAAGAAACGTACAGTTTCTAATGTAACTTAGAGAAAGATCAAGCTAGGATGCTAGCCTAATATGGTGCAAGAGGCGAGGACCAGGTGTTCGAGAGATGAGCTCACCCCTCTTGACATTCAGAATGGAGCTAGTCATGAGTATTAATAACCGAGTGGAAAGTTCCCACTATTAGACAAGGAAGCCTGATTCGGAAATCGAGCTGAGCTTGCTGGAAAATGACAACACCGCTTATGCGCCAGAAGAGGAATAATTAAATTTAACCCGTTTACGAGTCTAAAAATGAGTAAACAAGTACAGTACGGTGAATCATTTCGAATGAGAGATTTTTGAGTAAAGAAAAACCCTTTAATAATTGCACAGGAGAATACTGAAAACGCAAGAAGACGTCATCGGGGAATTACCAAGGCTGGTGTAGAGGGGAGAGTACAAAAGAACTGCCACACCCACACAATTGAGGACGAGAAATTAATTAATATCTCCGAATTGCACGATCGATTCTTAGACGCAATGAGATTATTTAACATTGAGAAGACGAGCTTTCGGAAGGTATAATTTTTATAATTGTGCAACCATTATTTTAGAAGTTGGCCACAGAAAGGGCTAGAGTCTTATCTTTTTGTAGCGAAAAGGTATAAAACTCCTGGCCTCACCAAGCCAATCATGCAGTTCTGAACAGCCCGAGGGGGTGTTACTACGCATCAGTACAAGCAGGTCCAAATAGCCCAAGGGGGCGTTGCTACGCATCAGTATTCAGACAGCCGTGTGGGGCGTCACTCTGCGTCACATTGAAGACAGTTTACTAGTACTCCTTGAAGGGAGAAACGCTGTATTACACCGCAGAAGTAATATCCGATAGCCATAGGCGTCGCAGTATTAACAACTTGCTTGCCTCCATAAGGAGTGGTAAAGAAGAAATTTAAAGTATCGCCGTGTTGAAAGATTAGGAAAATCCTAGTTACAGGATTTAGGTCCGACAGTACACAAGTTACAGTGGAAAGTTCGTAAAATATAGTCAGAGCAGGCTGCGAACGTTGGACTCAAGGCGATAGGTCTTTAAATAGACGAACGAATATATCATAACGTACGGAAGTACCGTAACAGAAAGATAAACAGTTATCTAAATTAAAGAACCCAAAAAGGGAAGAACAGAGTAAGGTTCATAAAGTATTTCAAAAACGTAGGATTGCTAGAACCGATCAAATAAAGAAGAACGGAGACTATAAACATTATCTCCAGAAAGCAGACGAACTATTCTAAAGCACTAGACTCGAGAAGTACTAGCTGCTATAAAATAAATCCATAGGTCACCGATTGGTTATCGAGGAGACCTCGATCCGAATAGACTTTCGCTAGGATCGATAAACCAGATCTACAAAGAAGCCGTTCAAGCTAGATAAATAGCCGGTCATCCAGAATAGGAGTAGAAGAATTAGGATTCCAGGGAACAGTAGATGTTTCGAGACTTTCGTATTCTGCGGGATAGGAAGCCGACATTGAATAAATTTCACCCTTGGAAACGGGAAATTAAGAGGTCATGTGTGATAGGCTAAGAAATACGGCCTAGTGATCAAGAATTGTGAAGTGTAAATTTATCAAGATTGTGTGTTAAATTAATATTTTTTAGTGTTTATTGTGTGTTCTAAAGAGACACACCAGTGTATAAAAATGTCGTCAATGTTAAGTGTCTTAAATATGTGTCAAGACATGTTTGTACATAAGATGAATTTCTATAATATGGAGTAAAATTTCAAAGTGGGCCAAAATGAAACACCGCACAAGAATAAAGATCATGGGACGATCTTAGAAACATGTGAGTACTGAATTTCATTCTATTTTGGTGTCAGGGAATGACTGTGTACAGATCCACCGGAGTTTTTGAGTAAAAGGGATGTGTTTTAATAAATAAATACTGAATAAACAAGAACGCGGTCTGAACAATAATAGAAATTTGAGAAATTATAAATAATTATGTAAAGAATAAATCCCGTAGAGGAAATATGTGAATAAAATGTTAATGTATTTAACGAATGTCATAAGGGCAAGCGAAATATCAGTAATTATCATGAAATATATTTAAATAAAGTAAATTTGAGATATGAAAGAAATAGCTTTTGAGCTTGTGTAAAGAATAAAGATAATAATAATAACCAAGAAAGGAAATATTAAATAAAGATCAAATAAATTGATGTGAGCATAAGAGCGTTAGAGCCTTAATAAAAAGTATAGACATGATGTTTAAATGCATGTTCTTGAAAGAGAGAAAGTTATTGCAAAAGGAAAGAATAATATAAAAATTGAAATGTGTATCAATTGTTAATATGATATTATCAGTTCTTTGGATGACGCTAGGCTTAAAATGTATAGCGCAAAAGGAGCGCCATTAAAGTAAAATGTCACGCTAGGAACGCGTAAAAGTTAATGTACTTGGTGAATTATTTATGAGAGGTAGTTGATTGTAGCGAATTGAGATTTGGTATAAGTCCTCTATTTGTGACGTAGTATCACGAGGCCTTGTGTATGTATTGAAAGGGAGCAAATGTATGGTATTGAGCGTAGGTCTATTAGCTATTGGCTGACCCTAAATCGCATTTTGTATAGTCCTCTATAAGGGAAAGGTTCCCGAGGCATGTGAAGAGATTCGAACTCAGAATCCTCTTATTTTGAAAGCCCCTTTATTATTCGTCGTTAATTGCTTTTCCACAATCAATGAGGACCTTTCATAATTAATAAACGCCAAGATTACGAATGTGGTTTATAAGCCCAATAATATTGTTGTACGTACACGAAAAGTAAAAGGCCAGGTCTCCACCAAGAACTGAGAATGGAAAGTTTATGTTTTGTAAAGCATTTAAAGATAGCTCTAGCTCGGGCCAGACGGGAAGGAGCCCGCATAGTCATAAATAACTATCATGTTTCACGGCCAGACCCTCGGAGTAGGAGGGGTGTCTGGAGGTCGTTTTGTAAAGAGTAATGAATACACCAGGAGTGTTTAAAGTTGTTAACGACCCGGGCGTTGAACCGAGGTCCTTGTAGATGGATATTTCCGCTTGCCTGTTCAGATCGTAGTTTTCTTAGGTGATAATGGTCTTATAAGACATATGAGATAAATAACAATCCCTATTGTAATGTTGTATGGAAGTTGGATTCCACGAGTTAATTGAAGGCAACTAGGTTTCGGGAGTAACTATAGTTTTTTTGACTGTGTCAAGTATCTTCATACTCTGGAGTACACAAGTAATTTCCTGATTACCTTAATGTAATTGTGAAACTAAAGAGAGATGATAACAGCTGAAAAATGTGTGAACATGCCCAAAATATTGAGTTAGATAATTAACATATAATTTTAAATATAATTATACATTTGTTTTTGAGGATTAAGAAAATATAAAAAGTAGTATTTGAGGTGTACAAAGAATGACACCATTATTATATAAAGCATGGAGCCAAAGAGCTCGGAGTTATATGAAACTTACAGCTGAGGCTTTATGGAAGTAAAAATAAGTAGGAATTGTTGGTTTATGTGGAAACCATATGTTTTAATACAATATTTGTTTTATTATATTTGTGATTCCTTGTTCATTTGGAACAAGTAGATGATTATGGGTCAGTAATTAAATTGTTAAAGTGTTTGTAGCGCCATAAATTTTATTAATTAAATGTGTTAAAAATAGGAGTTGATTTTGTTGTTATTTTTGAAAGTGTATCCTCTAATTAATCCAAAATATGTGAGTCACAGAGTGGGGGAACTTACCGCTGCCCCGAAAATTCCGAATTGAGCTACGCTGGTATACTGTGATTGGCAGATTTCTTACTAAAAGGGCACATGGGGGGCATATAAGTAATGTGCTGGATTGATAACTAGAGGAACACTTAAGACGGTCATAACATGTAAAGTAAAGTAATGATAGGAGTAGCTACAACGTAAAATACTAACTGACCGCATGGGTCCCTGGAAACTCATACCGAGCAGCCCTGAATGAATTATATTAACAAACCCCCCAAGCAAACATTTAACATGGCGCCCAGTACGCAGGGCTGAGTTTTCCTAGGGAAAACCCGAGTTTTTTTTATCGAAAAATCAAAATTTTCATTTTTTGAAAAAAAAATGGTTTTTCGAAATTTTGAATTTTAAATACTTCCATAAAGGTTTGTGAAATTGAATAAATGTATCAAAAGGGTACGTCGTAGTAAATACCCGTACCAAAGTAAATTTTTTAAAGAAATTGGGACACAATGATTCAGAGTATCATCTCTCAAGCATGTACTAGTGTGGTGGCATTAGTGGCCCACTGTATTCTCATAAGATGGCATTGAGTGAAGAAGTGCAACGGCTCTTGGAGGCCATAAACAATAAGTTGGATAGCCAACAGACTGAAAATAAAGAAGGGTTAGGATCTATAAATCAAAGTTTAGAGTCACTAAAAACTGATAGTGCTAATATGGGAACTAAATTAGTAGATATCGAAGCTAAAACTGATACCATGGGAACAAAATTAGTAGATATCGAAGCTAAAAGTGATACCATGGGAACTAAATTAGTAGATATCGAAGCTAAAAGTGATACCATGGGAACTAAATTAGAAGTTATCGAAACTAACTGTGTAACAATGAACGGTGAATTGAAGGTTGAGATAGATAAAATAAATGACAAATTTCAAGGTTTTGACACTAAGTTTGGGGATAAGTTTACTGAGTTAAAAGGGGAAATCGCAAGTGAAATTCAAAGGGAAAATAAAGCACTTCAGTCAGGATTGCAAGACCAAATAAATATCTTGAAGGGTAGCACGGAAAAATCCCAAACTGCATGTCAAGAAAATTTTGAAATTTTGAATAAAGGTTTGAGTTCCATGGAAACTAAATTGAGTAATATGGAGGGAAATGTAGATGTGTGTAAAGATGAACTTGTAACCCAGATCCAAGGTGTGCAGAAAGAATTGAAAGCTCAGATAGAATCTAACAAGAATATTTGTGAACGTTCCCGGGATGAGATAAAAGAAAGTTTTAAGAAATTAGGAGAAGAATTTAAAGGGGTAAAGGACAAAGTAGGAGAACTCGAGGGAAAGGTCGATGGAGTTCAGAATGAAGTAACTGAGAAGAAAAATCAAAATCAAAAGGATGTTCAGGGTATGAAAGTTCAGATTGATCATTTTACTAGGCAGGTAGATGATAATTGGAAGACGTACGAAACGAAAATAGATCAAAGATTCGGTAAATACGAGGGGCATCTCCAGAGTGAAAGAAAACAAAGAGAGGACGAAAATAAGGAAAGTACCCATAAGATAAATGAAATAAGTCAGGGTATTAATGAGGTTCAGGGAACCATCGGAACATTAAAGGTCGAAATAGGAAAAACTCATAGGGAAGTAGGCCAGATCCAAAATGATTTGATGATATTATATAAGAGTCAAGGGAAAACTGAGGAAAAAATGGAAGGAATTAAAGTAAATATGGTCAAAGGACAAAGAGAGATGGAGAAAAAGATAAAGGAAATACGAGAAGACCTAGATACCAGAGGTGACGTTAAACCAGAAATTAACAGAACAGGTCATGGTCATCAAGAAAGAGGTAGAAGACCAACTAAATGTCTTCAGGGATAGCTTCAGGAACGACAAAAACCAAATCAAACAAGAACTGGAAACCAGTAAGAAAAATCAGGAAAGAATTCAAAATGAATTAGGATCCCGATTGGAGAGGACTGAACATAAGAATAGTCAAATGGAAATCCAACTCATGGCTAATGAAGAAAGTGCCCGAAGGGAAAGGAAGTTAGAATTCGAGAATCAGGAGGAGTTTCCAAAGACAGGATGGGTAGATTCCCGTGAACAAGGCACAGATACGGAGAGGGACTTAGGAGGGGAGAGCCCTTATAAGAACCCAGGATATCCGATGGCGATGTCAACCCCGTACATGAATCAGACAAATGGCCAAATAATAAACATTATTAAATCGAATGAGGACAGACCAGTAAAGTTTACGGGTAATAACATGTCTATTACTCCAAAATACTGGTTAAAAGAAGTGGCAGAGTATTTAAACGAAATGAAAGTTCCTCAGGATCGGAGACTGAGAGCTATTGAAAAGCTGTTGGCAGGTGATTGTCTCACCTGGTTCAGAAGCTTCAGATACACCTTTGATACGGTGGAAGGCTTTAGGGAAGCATTTCTAAAACGATATTGGGCAGCAGACGTCCAAGAGAATTTAAGGCTAGATCTGTACTCTAGGAAGTACAGCACAAATGCACCAACTAAATACTCGGAATTTTTCACCGCTCAGCTGTGTAAATTCCGCGAACTTGACATTGCTCCGGCAGAAAACGACCTGTGTGCCGCCATTGCAAGACAGCTTCCGTATGAGATTCAGAGGCTGTTAATCTCATCCAAAGCCAGAAGTGCTGTGGAAGTGGAGAGTGTATTACGTCAATTAGATATGACGACTTCGCACGTAACTCCTCGGCATCAAAGACAGACTGAGCAAGTACATATGGCCAGCAGTCAGGAGACCGGAGAAAAACCAGCGACCAGGAATCAGTCCACCAGCACGGAGACTCAGGGACTAGGTCGAGAGTATGGGCACCAGGAGCCTAGAAGGATACAGCCATATTACAGAGGAGGATATCGAGGAAGAAATCCTAGGAATACAGGTTATAGGCAACAAGAGAGCCGACCCTATAACAATAACCATCAAAGGTAAGAAAACAGAAAGAAATGGGAGAATTATCCCAGAAGGAATGTAAGGCCAGAGGATAGGGATGATGAATATCGGGCCGAAATAGAAGAAAGATATCAGGAAAGTCTTCGTTATATGAACGAACGACCAGATGAACCTGATAGGCAAAAAGTCCGTTGGAGTGAGGCAATCAAGAACCGGAAATCACCCGACCGACTAGACGGAGCTCAAAGCTTGGAACTACAAGCTCAGTTAAAGAATGAGGGAAAAGGGAGCCCTCAGGATTTAAAAAAACTCCAAATTTAAATTGTCAAAAGTGGAAACATACCAGGAGCTGGGAGGAGGTAGAGATTGTGAATTGGATAGCAAGACCAGATGAGCTAATTAACGAGGATGTGGAAGGAATCCCACATGTTAAAAGAGAACTACCTATAATTATGCTTAGGATAGAAGGATTACTGGTCAGAGCATTGATTGATACCGGATCCACAATAAGTCTAATTACACAAACCCTTCTAAATGAACTGGAAACAAGGGGCCGAGTATTAAAGATTCCCACATCAAGTGTAAAGATTAAGGGGATTATCCCTGAAAAATCTTTAACATGTAAATTTCAGGTATATATTGATCTGATCATGGGTAACGCTGAAATTTCGCAATGCTTTTTGCTGGTAAATCAATTACCGTATAATGTCATATTAGGTATTGATTTTATCCGTGAGAACAAGGTCATCATAGACCTAGCGCAAAACTGCATTAGAGTTCAAAGAGAGGATGTGGATGAGCAAAACATTAACCTACAGGAACAGGATGCGAAAATAGGAGAACAGGTATGGCATATGGAAGAAATGACCGAAGAAGATTATAAGGACATAGAAAAGATATTTGAAGTCCTCAACATAGAACTCGAAGATAATTTGGAAACTGAGTTCGAGACCAACCTGTCAGGAAAAGTGGAGGAAGCTAAAGTCAGCCTCGAAAATAAGGAACAGTTAAAGAAATTATTATTGAATTATATGGACGTATTTGATTCCAAGCCAGGGAAGATTGAAAATTTTAAATACGCGTTCCAAGTCAATGATTGGGCACCGTTCAAACAAAAACCATACCCGGTTGCGGAAAAACATTACCCACAAACTAAGAAAACACTGCAGGAGATGATGAATGCAGGTGTTATAGAAAAGATGGCGACACCATATGTTAGTCCATTAGTGATTGTGAGTAAACCGGATGGCTCAGTAAGGGTGTGTCTAGATGCCAGAAATTTAAATGCAAAAATCATACCAGAAAATGATTCGGCACCACCCATAAAAGAAATACTGAGGAAGTTCAAGGGCAAGAAGATTTTTACAAATATTGACATGACTTCTTCGTATCATCACCTCGAACTGGAAGAGAAAACCAGCTTGTTGACTGGATTTCAGTTCGACCAACAAACATATTGTTTTAGAAGATGTCCGTTTGGATTGAAGACCGCAGGATCTGCATTAATAAGAGCGCTTGATCGAAACCTGTCAGAGGAAGTGAAAGATTGCACTATCCGATACGTGGATGACATTTTTCTTACCTCGGAGAACATTGAGGAACATTTAGAAAAGCTGAAGAAATTATTGGAAGACTTAAGAAGGGCAAATTTTAAAATAAATTTAAAGAAGTCGAATTTTTGTCAAAGGCAAGTGACATTTTTAGGGCATGTGATTGACAAGGATGGTGTTAAACCTAATCCATGCAAATTGGAATCGATAAGGGATTTTCCAAGGCCTTTGAAGGTGAAGAACGTTCGCCAGTTTTTGGGATTGATTGGGTTCTTCTCAGGACATTGTCCATCATACACCAAAACTGTTGCACCACTACAGGACCTTCTGAAGAAGGGGGGCAAGTGGAAATGGACGGAGGAAGCAGAAAAAGCATTCGTGGAGGCCAAGGAAATGCTCTTAAATTACGTGAAGCTAGGATATCCTGATTTTAATCAGAGATTTATCATTCAAACAGACGCATCCCAGATTGGAATAGGGGCAATGCTATATCAGGAAAACCCGGAAAACCCTGATAAGAAAAACTATCTAGCTTTCACAAGTAGGAGACTGAAACCACACGAGAAAAATTATACGATCAGCGAAATCGAGCTGCTAGCGATATTGCACGCGTTGCAATATTGGCGGAAGATCGTATATGGGTTTCAGGTCATCTTAAGGACGGATCATAAAGCCTTAACCTTTTTGATGAAGACTGATTTATCCAGTCAAAGGTTGATGCGTTGGGCTTTATACATTCAACAATTTGATGTCAAGATAGAGTACTGCCCAGGAAAAGAAAATATAGTTCCAGACTACTTAAGTAGACAGCCAGAGTCCATAGAAGAGGAAGTAATGGCTATAGATTTGGAAGACAGGGATCAGCGTACTCTTAATGAGTTAAGAAGCATTAGTCAAAGACAACGGGAGGATCCATGGATGAACATGCTCATATCTTTCCTTGAGGGAAGCTTGATAAGGGGAACACCAGCGTACACGGAAGCTAATAAGATAGCTCAAGACTACACGTTTTATAATGGATTATTATATAAGTTTGTGGACTCTGACCATACAAAATTAAGGATTGTTGTACCTGCAATTTTGCAGAGGAAAACAGTATGGTTAGCCCATAGATCGTTCGGACATATGGGAGTCGACAAAACAGTCTCGATGCTGAAAGAAGCATTTGTATGGCCGAGACTGAGAGAAACTGTAAGGGACACGCTAAAGACATGTGATCTATGTCAAAGGATCAAACCTAATGCATTTCTGATGAGGCAGAAGCCTATACCATTGTTGCCCGAAAGGCCCGGCCAAATCATATCTATTGATAATTTTGGACCTTTGCCAAAGGCAAGAAGAGGAAATCGACACATAATGGTGGCTATGGATGTCTTCACTAAAATGGTTGTCCTTGCTCCCATACAGAAGACTAGTACCAAACAGGTGTTAAAACGACTCAAAGAAAAAGTGATACCGATTCTGGGGAAACCTGAGAATTTGTTGTCGGATCACGGCAGTTGTTTCACCAGTGTAGAGTTCAGACGAGAATTAGAAAGACTTGGAATACGTCAGATTTTGTCAAGTATTCGCCATCCTGAGGCAAACCCTGTAGAAAGAGTGATGAGGGAGACGGCCAAGTACTGTAGAATATACTGTGCCGAAGAAAATTGGAAGTGGATAGATATCTTGGATATTATCGAATTTTGTATAAATAATACAATCCATGAATCCACGGGAGAGATACCCATAACGTTACATCGGAATGAGCAACCAGAAAGACCTTGGAGTCTGGTAATTCCTAGGCCAGCAGACGCTCAGCCTGGAAGAGATGTACGTATTAGAAGAGCCTTTGAGCATCTAAAATCTCAAGCCGACAGGAGGCAGAGAAGAAATAGGCATAAGAGGTATCATCGACCATTATTAGCAGGAGAAATGGTGTTAGTAAAAAGACCAGCCATTTCGGATCCAGGGAACCGTGTGTACAAGAAGTTCCAGAAAATGTACCACGGACCATATCAAATAATCAGAGATTTGAGGAATAACGCATATAGAATTCGGCACTGTGAAACGGATCACGAAGTGACCATGAATTCAGCAAATTTGAAATTATATTACCCTCCCGAAAATTTCGATGAAGTAAATGAACAAGCCCTGGTTATGGAAACATTTAGAGATGAATCCGCTTTTGACATAAACAAGAATAAGGAAGAAATAGGAAATAGAGCTCAAGCATTCGAGTGCGAATGCGAATTGGAGAAATTGTATTGGGAATTTAAAGAAATAATTGAATTTTTTGAAGAAGAAAATTCCAATTTAAGAAAGGAAAATGATGAAATAAGGAAACGGGTAGGGATAGACCACACCCGTAACGAAGAATGAGGTTCTGGGGACTTAAAGTCCAGACAAACAAAGAAAAAAAAGGTAGGGACAGAGCATACCCGACCTACACAATTGCCGGATACGACTTTAAAGAAATAAAACAACAGTAGATATGGACAACGTTATGATGGCTTCGACGAATAAAGAAAGATAAGATTAATTGAAATAAATTTCCTCAAAAATTTTTTCGAAAATTTATTTACCTAAGGAGGGGAGAGATGAACCCATGTGCCATAGGGTCCATGGAGGTCGAATCCATGTATTTGGGGAAGAAATGAAAGAAACGTACAGTTTCTAATGTAACTTAGAGAAAGATCAAGCTAGGATGCTAGCCTAATATGGTGCAAGAGGCGAGGACCAGGTGTTCGAGAGATGAGCTCACCCCTCTTGACATTCAGAAGGGAGCTAGTCATGAGTATTAATAACCGAGTGGAAAGTTCCCACTATTAGACAAGGAAGCCTGATTCGGAAATCGAGCTGAGCTTGCTGGAAAATGACAACACCGCTTATGCGCCAGAAGAGGAATAATTAAATTTAACCCGTTTACGAGTCTAAAAATGAGTAAACAAGTACAGTACGGTGAATCATTTCGAATGAGAGATTTTTGAGTAAAGAAAAACCCTTTAATAATTGCACAGGAGAAAACTGAAAACGCAAGAAGACGTCATCGGGGAATTACCAAGGCTGGTGTAGAGGGGAGAGTACAAAAGAACTGCCACACCCACACAATTGAGGACGAGAAATTAATTAATATCTCCGAATTGCACGATCGATTCTTAGACGCAATGAGATTATTTAACATTGAGAAGACGAGCTTTCGGAAGGTATAATTTTTATAATTGTGCAACCATTATTTTAGAAGTTGGCCACAGAAAGGGCTAGAGTCTTATCTTTTTGTAGCGAAACGGTATAAAACTCCTGGCCTCACCAAGCCAATCATGCAGTTCTGAACAGCCCGAGGGGGTGTTACTACGCATCAGTACAAGCAGGTCCAAATAGCCCAAGGGGGCGTTGCTACGCATCAGTATTCAGACAGCCGTGTGGGGCGTCACTCTGCGTCACATCGAAAACAGTTTACTAGTACTCCTTGAAGGGAGAAACGCTGTATTACACCGCAGAATTACATCTGCAGGAACGCATCGACCAGCAGGACATTCAGATTGACGAGGCAGAGCAGTATAGCAGAAGGAACTGCCTCCTCCTTCATGGAGTAAGTGAGACCCCTGGCGAGGACACCTACGCTGTGGCATTGGGAACTTTAAAAACCAGACTGAACATCGAATTGCCTATGGACAGTATAGATAGATGTCATAGACTGGGCCGTATGAAGAGGACGACAGCTGAGGTGGTATCCGCAGGAAACAGGCCTATCATCATTAAATTTCTCAGGGACCATGAGAGAGACCGCATCTGGCGTGCCAAGCGAGCTCTTAAAGGTACCAAACTACTCGTAACTGAATCTCTGACGTCCACAAGGAAGGAAGTGTTGCGTAAAGCACGAGACTTCTTGGGTATGCGGCTGGTTTCAACGCAGGATGGCCGCATTATCGTCCATTTAGAAGACGGGAAGAAGCTCAACATTAGCACACCTAAGGAATTGAACTTTCACATGGGGCGGTTAGGTGGATTATCAGAGCGATAAGACCATTGTGATGTGCCCACTAAACATTATTACTATTATTATTATTATTATTATTATTATTATCATTATTACTAGGTTTACGTGTGTGATTGTGTGTGTGTGTGGTATATTAACCAGCAAGCGGTCCAGTTCTCCAGGAAATCCAGGTAAGATTTTTTTTTTGGTCTCAGTTAAAGTATGTCCGTTAGTCAGGTAGCTGCGGTGTTTTCCAATGACAACGACCTTAGCTCTAAGAATAGAACTCTCCTCACCCCTCTCCCTACCATAGACGCCAGCAGCTTATTGAAACACGAACTTTCACCATATCCTCGCACCCTCCAGTGTTGTCACTTAAACAGCTTAAGTTTGCCCGCACACTTTGACGAAATTCAGGCTATATTTAACAAAACTAGTGTCCATTTGATAGGAATGAGTGAAAGCTGGTTATCGCCTTCAATCCCAAACAGCATGGTTCAGCTTGATGGTTATAATGTTCATCGTCATGACCGCACTAATAAGAGGGGAGGAGGTATCGTTCTCTACTGTAGAGATGACCTGAAGAGCCGTGTCATTTGTACCTCATCGACCGGCGATTTGCCGAGGACGGAGTTCATGTTCGTTGAAGTAGTTGCTAGTGGACAGAAAATACTTATTGGAGTGGTTTACCGACCACCTAAAGTACCTTATATGGCCGAGTTTGAAACGTATCTACTTAACTTGCTACCAACGTACGAACATATCATTATATTAGGGGATTTCAACACTAATCTACTTACGAAGAATTACGATACTAAGAAATTAGAAGACATGATTTCCTCATGTGACTTGACTATCCTTCCTTCAAATCCTACTAACCATGTACATACTACCAACAACATTTCCCACACCTTAATAGATCTCAAAGTGACTAACAACCCTCAGAAAGTGGTAACTCACGGACAGATTTCAGTACCGGCCGTGTCCACCCACGATCTTATATTTCTCGCTTACTCACTACACGTTCCAAAATATCAACCTAGGTATATAACGTGCAGGAATATGAAAGATATCGATATGTATGAACTAAGGTACGATGCCTACATTCTTCCGTGGAATGACATTTTAAATCTGAAAGACATTGATGCCAAAATAAATAAATTTAATTCGTTAATACACAGTCTATACAACAAACATGCACCAAAAAGACAAATAAGAATATCACGCAAACCGAATCCATGGTTAACCTCTGATGTTAAACATATGATGTCTCAACGTGATACACTCTACCGACATTACAAACGTACCCAAGACCCAAGTGACTATGAAAATTATAGAATAATGAGGAATAGAACTAAACAAATCATCCGTAATCTTAAGTTTAAATATGTCCGTGAATCAACAAGGAATCTAAATACAGCTAGTGCTTGGAGGCATTTCCGAGCCATGGGCATAGGCAAAACACGGGAAGAGCTTCAGGTACCTGACATTCCACTTGACGATTTAAATGCGTATTTCACGGAAGAGAGAGTTCAGTCTAATCCGCTTAACATACCTCATGTAAATAATGACCCATCATTTGTCCCACAAAGTCGCCCATGCTTTGCTTTTCGTACTGTCAGCACTAATGAAGTTAAGAAAGTCTTGTATTCTATTAAATCGAAAGCTAGTGGTGTCGACGATATTCCTATAACTTTCATACATAATATCATTGGCGCTATTCTACCCATTCTCACCCATATTTTTAATCACTGTCTCAAAAACGGCACATTACCTGCAATTTGGAAGTACGCTAATGTAATCCCACTTCCCAAGAACCCAGGCTCTAAACTTCTATCCGATTACCGTCAAATTTCTATTCTCCCCGCTCTTTCCAAAGCGTTAGAACGGTTGGTACATACTCAAATACTGGAATACCTGCACGCTCACTCTCTTCTGGATCCACTTCAATCTGGCTTCAAGAAGGGCCATAGCACAGCAACTGCTTTACTTAAAGTGACTGGTGATATCAGACTAGCAATGGACGAAAGACAAGTGACAATACTCACACTCCTTGACTTCAGTAGGGCTTTTGACACGATACATATCCAGACATTGTTGAAGAAACTTGCATGCCTTTTCGGTAATGAGGCTTTAAAATTTTTCACCGCATATCTTACAGATCGCATGCAACGTGTAATAACACAAGATACTGCTTCACAGTGGCGACTCAGGAAGGCAGGAACCCCTCAGGGTTCCGTTCTTGGTCCTCTTCTGTTTGTCCTTTATATTAATGACATCTCCTCAGTAATAAAAAATAATAGATATCATCTTTATGCGGATGACCTCCAAATTTACTGTCACGTTGGTATCAAAGATATAGCGAACGCGATACGAGATGTAAACACCGACCTGCAACAACTCAGTGTGTATGCTAGTGATAACGCTCTCCTTCTCAACCCCAAAAAGACCCAAGTTATTTTAATCGGCTCGCAGGGATTATTGAATTCCATGTATAAAAACTACATTATCCCTCCTGTGACTTTAAATGCAACCGTAATCCCGTTTAGTAAAACAGTGAAAAACCTCGGTATGACTCTGACTGAAACTCTTGACTGGTCTGCACATGTAAGTAATACTTGCAGGAAGATGTACGCGACGCTACACCCACTCAAACGGCATAAGGACATTTTACCACAAGACGTGAGGATAAAACTTATTGAGACTTTGATACTACCAATACTTGACTATTGCGACGTGGTCCTTGTTGATGCAACTAGCGAACAAACTAAAAAACTGCAACGAGCATTGAACTCTAGTCTTCGGTTTGCTTTCAACTTGAATTACGATTCTCACGTAACCCCTAGCTACAAAGCTCTTTCTTGGCTGAAACCCGAAGGGCGTCGAAATTTTCATATTTTGACGTCGGTATATCGAACCCTAGACGAAAATCTCCCACTGTATATTTCTTCGAAATTTCATTTCCTGTCCTCATTTCATAATATTAATACTAGATCTGGCTCTTCCCTCGCTATTCCCGTTAACCACTCTTCCAAGTACAATAAATCCTTCGTTGTGACTGGGTCGCGACTTTGGAATACACTCCCAGCTGACGTAAGGAAATGCAAGACCTACACAAAATTTAAGACTGCTTGCAGAGATTTCCTATTGAACACCGCTGACTGTTTCGTGTGACTGGTGATGGATGATAGACAGCATGATTGAGCCATTATGGTATATAAATAAAAATTAAAATACTCAGTTATTTACTAGATCTAACACTATCACTTATTATTATTATTATTAGTATTATTATTGTTTCAGGTAACAATTTTATATGATTCTTTGTTTGATGTGCATTGCTATCTTTATTTTTTATGTCCTGTATTATTCTAACTTAATTTCTAGTTCACCTATCTTATTCAATGGTAGTATTTGTGTATTTTATTATAACTAACTGGTTAAGTGTAAGAGAGGGCCACGAGCCCTAACTTCGCCACTGCAAAAGACATAAATAAATAAATAAATAAATAAATATCCGATAGCCATAGGCGTCGCAGTATTAACAACTTGCTTGCCTCCATAAGGAGTGGTAAAGAAGAAATTTAAAGTATCGCCGTGTTGAAAGATTAGGAAAATCCTAGTTACAGGATTTAGGTCCGACAGTACACAAGTTACAGTGGAAAGTTCGTAAAATATAGTCAGAGCAGGCTGCGAACGTTGGACTCAAGGCGATAGGTCTTTAAATAGACGAACGAATATATCATAACGTACGGAAGTACCGTAACAGAAAGATAAACAGTTATCTAAATTAAAGAACCCAAAAAGGGAAGAACAGAGTAAGGTTCATAACGTATTTCAAAAACGTAGGATTGCTAGAACCGATCAAATAAAGAAGAACGGAGACTATAAACATTATCTCCAGAAAGCAGACGAACTATTCTAAAGCACTAGACTCGAGAAGTACTAGCTGCTATAAAATAAATCCATAGGTCACCGATTGGTTATCGAGGAGACCTCGATCCGAATAGACTTTCGCTAGGATCGATAAACCAGATCTACAAAGAAGCCGTTCAAGCTAGATAAATAGCCGGTCATCCAGAATAGGAGTAGAAGAATTAGGATTCCAGGGAACAGTAGATGTTTCGAGACTTTCGTATTCTGCGGGATAGGAAGCCGACATTGAATAAATTTCACCCTTGGAAACGGGAAATTAAGAGGTCATGTGTGATAGGCTAAGAAATACGGCCTAGTGATCAAGAATTGTGAAGTGTAAATTTATCAAGATTGTGTGTTAAATTAATATTTTTTAGTGTTTATTGTGTGTTCTAAAGAGACACACCAGTGTATAAAAATGTCGTCAATGTTAAGTGTCTTAAATATGTGTCAAGACATGTTTGTACATAAGATGAATTTCTATAATATGGAGTAAAATTTCAAAGTGGGCCAAAATGAAACACCGCACAAGAATAAAGATCATGGGACGATCTTAGAAACATGTGAGTACTGAATTTCATTCTATTTTGGTGTCAGGGAATGACTGTGTACAGATCCACCGGAGTTTTTGAGTAAAAGGGATGTGTTTTAATAAATAAATACTGAATAAACAAGAACGCGGTCTGAACAATAATAGAAATTTGAGAAATTATAAATAATTATGTAAAGAATAAATCCCGTAGAGGAAATATGTGAATAAAATGTTAATGTATTTAACGAATGTCATAAGGGCAAGCGAAATATCAGTAATTATCATGAAATATATTTAAATAAAGTAAATTTGAGATATGAAAGAAATAGCTTTTGAGCTTGTGTAAAGAATAAAGATAATAATAATAACCAAGAAAGGAAATATTAAATAAAGATCAAATAAATTGATGTGAGCATAAGAGCGTTAGAGCCTTAATAAAAAGTATAGACATGATGTTTAAATGCATGTTCTTGAAAGAGAGAAAGTTATTGCAAAAGGAAAGAATAATATAAAAATTGAAATGTGTATCAATTGTTAATATGATATTAACAGTTCTTTGGATGACGCTAGGCTTAAAATGTATAGCGCAAAAGGAGCGCCATTAAAGAAAAATGTCACGCTAGGAACGCGTAAAAGTTAATGTACTTGGTGAATTATTTATGAGAGGTAGTTGATTGTAGCGAATTGAGATTTGGTATAAGTCCTCTATTTGTGACGTAGTATCACGAGGCCTTGTGTATGTATTGAAAGGGAGCAAATGTATGGTATTGAGCGTAGGTCTATTAGCTATTGGCTGACCCTAAATCGCATTTTGTATAGTCCTCTATAAGGGAAAGGTTCCCGAGGCATGTGAAGAGATTCGAACTCAGAATCCTCTTATTTTGAAAGCCCCTTTATTATTCGTCGTTAATTGCTTTTCCACAATCAATGAGGACCTTTCATAATTAATAAACGCCAAGATTACGAATGTGGTTTATAAGCCCAATAATATTGTTGTACGTACACGAAAAGTAAAAGGCCAGGTCTCCACCAAGAACTGAGAATGGAAAGTTTATGTTTTGTAAAGCATTTAAAGATAGCTCTAGCTCGGGCCAGACGGGAAGGAGCCCGCATAGTCATAAATAACTATCATGTTTCACGGCCAGACCCTCGGAGTAGGAGGGGTGTCTGGAGGTCGTTTTGTAAAGAGTAATGAATACACCAGGAGTGTTTAAAGTTGTTAACGACCCGGGCGTTGAACCGAGGTCCTTGTAGATGGATATTTCCGCTTGCCTGTTCAGATCGTAGTTTTCTTAGGTGATAATGGTCTTATAAGACATATGAGATAAATAACAATCCCTATTGTAATGTTGTATGGAAGTTGGATTCCACGAGTTAATTGAAGGCAACTAGGTTTCGGGAGTAACTATAGTTTTTTTGACTGTGTCAAGTATCTTCATACTCTGGAGTACACAAGTAATTTCCTGATTACCTTAATGTAATTGTGAAACTAAAGAGAGATGATAACAGCTGAAAAATGTGTGAACATGCCCAAAATATTGAGTTAGATAATTAACATATAATTTTAAATATAATTATACATTTGTTTTTGAGGATTAAGAAAATATAAAAAGTAGTATTTGAGGTGTACAAAGAATGACACCATTATTATATAAAGCATGGAGCCAAAGAGCTCGGAGTTATATGAAACTTACAGCTGAGGCTTTATGGAAGTAAAAATAAGTAGGAATTGTTGGTTTATGTGGAAACCATATGTTTTAATACAATATTTGTTTTATTATATTTGTGATTCCTTGTTCATTTGGAACAAGTAGATGATTATGGGTCAGTAATTAAATTGTTAAAGTGTTTGTAGCGCCATAAATTTTATTAATTAAATGTGTTAAAAATAGGAGTTGATTTTGTTGTTATTTTTAAAAGTGTATCCTCTAATTAATCCAAAATATGTGAGTCACGGAGTGGGGGAACTTACCGCTGCCCCGAAAATTCCGAATTGAGCTACGCTGGTATACTGTGATTGGCATATTTCTTGCTAAAAGGGCACAGTACCTTAAGAGATGGAACTAAGAATATATTCAGTCACCAGGGCTGCCAACTGTAGTGCTCTATTAGGCTACATTTTACCAGGTATATTTTGAACTAATTAGATATTTCGATATTACCAACTTAATTTCGTCATTACTCTAGATAGGTTCATATTCTGTAGAATAATCATTGGCATGAAAAGTAGGCTGTATAGTTCTTCACGGAACTTCTTATTATATATTGTGACCGTCTAGTCGAGTCAACAACCACGATAACTTTCCTAACGTCCCATAAATCGAATAAAATTACCGTGAGGATCAGGTGACCTTCCATAAAGGCTAAAGCGGCACGAGAGTCCGTAGTCCACAGGGATCGTGGTACATGGTGACGATGGTCATAGACCGCCTAAGGAAAGGTTCACCTTAAAACTAGACTGAGAAAATAAACATCCAGACTTAAGTAAAACACCGTGAAAATTTATTTATTAAATTCACAAACCCCTAGCCTAGTTCGGAGGGTTATAATCGGCTAGTCCGCAAACTAATAAATAAACAAAAATAAAGAGCAGGTCCCTACCTGAGAAGACACGGAAAACCCTCGCGAAAGATCTAACTCACAATAATAAAGCAACAACATCAACGCTAGGAATATGGTACAACGCAAGTCCCTAGTTCAAGTTACAAGATTAAGCTAATATCCGAATTTACATTTAACAGGGTAGCAAAACAAATCTAAGTTAGGATGGTACCATTTCGACATTTACATTTAACGTTAATTCATCTAGCTAAGTCCTATCAATTAACAAAATTTTACGGCGATGACGTCCGTAAGAGAAAACAATTACATCCAAAAGCTAAGTGTACAGCCATGAAAAACAAACAATTTAATTATGCTTAATAACTATGTGCTAACAGCACACAAAAGGTAACATGTAGGATTTATACACTTGACATCATAGATAAGTAATGAAATAGACACAGTAGTTCTATTAAAAATCCCTGCCTGCACCTTCGTTTACTCTTTGTAAACCATAGTCATCTAATGTGTATAATTACGGTGACGAATGCGTAATTGTGACCACGCCTGACATCGCATGGCCTGAGCTCCACAAGCTACGAACTCTGGGTTCGCGCATGCTTCAGGTCGCTACAAAAATGTCAACTGTCCTAGTCATTTCCTCACAAGGAAATAATCTTCAACTGCACGGCTATGTCAACAGTTCCAGAATGCAAAGAACAAAGTTAGATAGAAAGAATCGTTAGTTAGGCTTGTTTTACAACAATTATGCGTCGTATTATTAAGATGTCGGTTTATAGGTTTATCGTAGGTTTATGGCGAATAACATTGACAATAGCCTGGGCACGGAGTGTCTCCCCTGAGATCATTCTCCACCAAAAAGCCTCGACTCAACAGTCGGAATATAATCAACGAGTACAACAACTCGGACAACAATAACACGGGTTACCAGCGGCGCTAAGCTCGCGTTCAATAACTCTGGGATAGGCCTGTACACAACAGTTACCTTCCAATAACATCTAGTCCACGGGAACAGTCCCGGACAAGGCATACTCAAAATACCTTCATACAATAACATCCTGCTATAACAGGGTAGCCTTCACCATACTATAGAAAACCTTACATAACTGTACCTGTCAGACGACAGTACACGCAACAGAGCGTTTAACTAACAAAAACGATCCATAAAACATGTGATCAAATACAAGAGTGGAAACTGATTTCCATAAGCAAAATAGCAATGAAAGGAGAAGCGAATACAAATCGTACTCTGTCCTTGTCAATAGTAGTTTTGTCTCACAATGAAGCAGGCGTGCTTTCAGGTCACTGGGTTACATAACCAGTTTATTCAAGGCCGGCGATTTAATCAATACAAAACCTGAACCTGGCCAGTTCATAAAAACTTTACCATAGGTTACGGACTTCTAAAGAGTCCGTGTATAAAACACACTCAATAAATCTGAGTATAATAATACAATTCCGTCTTTCTACCAAAGACGTCTAAATGAAAGTATTCTTACAATAACTGGAGCTCTTTGCTTTAAAAATACAATTCAGCAGTTGATAGTACATGAAATAAAAACGTGTCTTACATGACACAAGCAAAAATGACAATTGTGGCGCAGATTCACTCACTAGATCTGCTTAATGATACGTTGGGAACTGAGTTCGATGCTAGGCAACGAAACATTCCTTCTAGTTGTTAGGTTCAAACTTGACCAAGAATAGCTTCTGAGCTCATCAAAATGAAATATAATGCATTTACAAAACTGGTAGTTACAGTCGACTACCTAAATGATACGACCGTTCTAACGACAGTCAGGGGTATTACAAAGGATGGTTGCAAAGAATGCAGTTAATTAATAACCATGGCATCTGATTGCCATAACAAAAGTCAGAAAAGACTTGAAAATTACCTCAAGTAGGGTTGAACAAAATAGCCTCAAAGTGACTACGATCAGGTTCAGCAAAAAGTAGGCATTGACGTTCTACGACGTTCATCAGGCTGCACCAGGGCTGATCAAAATGTCTGACCCCAAGGGTGTCTCACTCTAAACTGAAATAAATGACATCTAACTAATCTAGTTACATCCCTACCTAGAAAAATGGCTGACACTGAGTGTGGTTGGTTCACAAACTACATTAAATCTACTATACCACCAGAAACTAGAACAAAGAAGGGGTGTGACAAAAACTCACGAAATGGAGGAGCTCTCACTCGGCTCTCTGTTCCACAACAAGGGTTGTACAAAATCCTCTCTGGCTCTCTGGATCGGTATCCTCCTCATCAGGATTCCCATCTGGACTCCTCCAAAGACCAGGGTTCGATTTGTCCCTGTCGACAACTTCGTGGATATGCCTGGAAATGGCATTTTTGGCTCCTTCCTTCTCGTTCGTCGTCGTGGAAGTTCCACCATCATGCTGGTTCCCGTAGAAACGTCACCCTCATACCGGGATGGTATTAGCCCATGGTGACTGCTTCAACCATGGTGAAGAAAAGTCCAATCACGTGGGTAGTGAAATAAGTTGCGTAATAATTCATCCTCTCACTTTCAAAATTATAATGTTCGTCGTGAATGTTATAGGCTCCAATTATAAAATACGACACAGCCTTAATCTTGCAGATGTGGATTAGCATGTGAGCTAACACTGTTTTATAATTCTGCACGTGCTAGTGACGCTACTTTTGTATCACGCAGCATCCGTGAATTATACGTCGTTTTTAAAATGAAATTTCCACTATGGCAATTTAAATATCTCATACAATTGTAATCACACTTATTCAGGATAATTGTAACACTAATACCTGTATATTTCCACTAGGCATCTGCCCTCCACATACGCGTGGGTAAAATGTGGTGTTACAGCAATGTTGTGCAATACACTATACTTGCCAATAATTATTTCCCAAACTTCTTCTTTAGTTCACTGGGCTTCAACAACAGTGAATAATAGTATTAGCGTGCTCGATGGCACCTTATAATCACTTTTAACGCTAAACAGCGGATATTCTTCTACGTCTCGTAGGACAAATGTAATTCCACGCCTACACAAGGCGGATTCTCAAGACGCAGTGCCAGGTACTGGGTGTCTCTAGAAAGTAGGTCGTCAAAACGAAGTCGTTGAGCGACTACTTACGTTCTTTTTGCGTATCTGCAAGGGTATTACCTTACCTAAAGTAAAAAATAAACATTCTCCAAAATGTTTTAATAATGCAGCATGACGAAATGGAATATTCTGAGTCTTGTGGAAAGATAAAAATTAATTAATAAGACCTCAGATAAATAATTAGCAGTTTTCACCAAAGTCAAAAGTGCGATTCACCGCTACTTCAAAAAGTATCGCGTGATCTCTCAGCTCCATTTGGCTTCCTGGGTGTGTTCAAAAGTACAACATCCCATCATAAATGCTCTGTCATAAAAATATCACATGAACCATAGCTCAGCGGGTTCATCTGCCTCTCCGTCGTTTCAAATAAAATGTTGGGATAACATTTTTATTTTCTTTGAAATTCATTCAAGAGTGATATTTTTTTAGATTGGCTGCATTAAAGGTTCCAATGCGCTCTCCTGTCCTAATGTGTTCTATTACATAACTTTCATTGTTCAAAGGCTGTCGGATGCGACTAGGGCCATAATACAAGGATATAAATTTTCCATATATGCGGTCTATAGGACTAGAAATTCCAGGTCTCCTTATAAGGATAAGGTCTCCTTCTACTAGTGGTTCTCTAAACCTCTGGCGTCTAGTTCTTCTCAAGCGCTTGGCAGCTTGTCTGTCCATAGTCTCTCTCGCAGCTAAACGTCTGCTGGCATGTGATGGTTGTAAACAAGGTGGATTTACAATCACACGATCCCATATTCTCAGCGGCATCTGGTTCAAATGCAAGACCATAGGTATTTGACCAGTGCTCTCATGTACTGTTGAATTAATACATTTTGCCATAATAACAAGGACTTCAGTCCATCGCCAGTGTTCTTCTTGACAATATAATCGACAGAATTTTGCGATAATAGACATCACGCATTCTGCTGGGTTGCTCTCTGGATGTCGAATAGATGATAAAACATGACCTATTTCAAGCTCATTCATGGCATTGGCAAATTCTGCTGAGGTGTACTGTGATCCGTGATCAGTCAACAGGACTTGTGGCTTTCCTGCCTCCGGTATCACTTGACGTCTAATCCTCTGAATAATCTGATGTGCAGTAGCTTTTTGAATCGGATGAAGCATCGTATATTTCGTGAACACATCAATAGTTACAACGATGTATCGATTCCCACGACGAGCCTTAGGTATTGGGCCATACAGGTCCTGTGCATACAACTCTCTAGGTTGAGTTGGTAGTATTGGTCTAGGTTGTTCCTTCAGCAAGTGTGACGTGTACTTGTTCCGCTGGCATGCGTCGCAAGCACGTAAACACTGTCTAACGGTGGCTCCTAACCCTTTCCATGTAAAAGACTCCTTGATGGTTGCAATGGTTTTGTCTGTTCCACCATGTCCAATGGATAAATGTACCATAAGAATAACAGATTCTTGGTATCTCCTAGGAATAAATGCACGCAGTTGAGTATGGTCCTCGTCTACAAACTTGTATAAGACACGATGATAAATCAAATAATCATCTGCAACAGCAGCAATTCTTGCATAATGATCATCCTGTGGATCCATTCTTCGTTCTAGGAAACGGATAATATGTCTGAGTTCCACCTCACGTCGCTGTCCTTCAGGTAGATGACGAAGTCGGCGAAGGTGTTCCTCGCATTCTCCCTCGATGTCTATGGCATTAACAGTAGCTTCAGGATTCCGGCTGAGGATGTCGGCCAACACATTCTCTCTGCCTGGTCGATAAACTATTTCCAAATCGAACTGTTGGAGAAACAGCGTCCAACGTGTGATCCTGTCGCTTGACAGTCTTGTTCTTAAGATGAAGGTTAACGCATGATGATCGGTTCTCACAATAATCCTCTGGCCTAACAGAAGTTTCTGCCAGTATTCAAGTGCGTAGACAATTGCAAGTGCTTCTATCTCGGTCATGAAGTAGTGAGATTCATGTGCTCTTAAACGTCGGCTTAAGAAAGCGATGTAATGACGTTTCTCCTCATCATCCTCCTGCAGTAAAATGGCTCCTATACCAATGGCAGATGCATCAGTTTCTAGAATAAAGTTCCGAGAATAATCTGGATATTCTAACTGAATTGAGTCCACAAGCATCTGTTTAGCTCACCTGAAAGCTATCTCGCATTCATCATTCCAGTTCCACCTACAGTTCTTTTTCAATAATCCTTGCAGTGGTGCAACAGTCTCGGAATACTTCTCACAATGAGCAGCAAAGAATTGGAGAATTCCTAAGAATTGTCTCACGTGTTTCACACGGGTTGGTGTTGGAAATGCAGCAACAGTTCTAATCTTTGCCGGATTCGGTCTATATCCTTCTCCATTGATTATGTGTCCTACGAATTTCACTTCTTTCTGAAAGAATCGACACTTGTCAAATTTGACCTTAAAATTCGCCTGTCGAAGATTCTCAAAAACAAGGCGCAATGTCTTTAAATGCTCTTCTTCTGTCTCTGAAGCTATGATTATGTCATCCACATAACATATTACTCTCTGCTTCACTTCAGGAGTCAGCTTGGCATCAAGTGCTCTGATTAATGCGGCTCCGGCATTTTTCAATCCAAATGGTAATTTTCGGAAGACATAAGTAGTCTGATCAAACAAGAATCCAGTATATTTCTGAGTATGCTCAGATAATCTGATATGGTAATAAGACTGAACCAAGTCCAATGATGAAAATATCCTTTTTCCTTTGAACTTCCCGAGAATGTCCCTAATCTTGGGCGGTCTGTCGTGCTCAGGAGCTAGGCGTTCATTCAGGGCTCTGGCATCAAGACAAAGTCTCAAGCTTCCATCTACCTTAACCACAGGCGTTATGGGATTCAAGAAAGGAGTCGGTGATTTCTTGATTGTGCCTGCTGCTTCCATCTCATGGATCTTCTTAGCAGCTTCTTCGAGATGTTTCTAGGCAATCGGATAGATCTTTTTCTGGAATGGGGAATCATCCAGTAACACAAGATCATACTCGTAGTCTAATATCTCACCAGGTGTGGTGTCGAATATATCCCTGTATTCGTTCAATATTGCCTTAAGATGCTCACGTATCAGTGCTGATAACGATTCTGCCTCTTCGTCGGCATCTAGTGTCGCCTCAATTTCCTTGCCATTTAATTCTTCGACTACGTCGACTTCGGATAGGAATTCCGGTTCTTCTTCAATTAGGCTCATCTGAATGTGTTCGTTCGGCTTGAACTCTACCGTATTCCGTCCCATGTCAATGATTCCATCATATTTTCTAATGAAGTCTGCGCCTAAAATGGCATTATGATGCAGGACCTTCATTACAAGAAATTCGTGCAAGTACACGTGGCTCGAAATCTTCAGAGTACACAGAGTCTGGATTTTGCACGTTACAACGCGGTCAGGTATGACACCTCTGACTCGTACAGCTGAAATAGGCAGCTCTGTCACCTCAGAGTTTGCTTTCAGTCTGGCATGGCAATCGGCGGAAATTACACTAATCATCGCCCCAGTATCGATGAGTATGACTACACTGACTTCATTCAAGGTGGCTACGATCTTGGGTACACGTGTTAATTCATAATTGTGGTTCGTCGTTCGTCGTTCGTCCAACAAGTCTTCTTGGATTGGCTCCCAGAGTAATATAGTGGCAGTTACTCGGTGCTCAACCGAACAAGAATCTATTGATTTTTCGGCGTTTTTTTTCTGTCCTGGCGAGAAGTACTGGGCTGGTTCTGCTCCGTCTCCTGCGCCGAATTTCTATTTTCCCTCGAAGTAGGGTTCCGTTCTCCCTCTTCTTGGATCTGCAATTCCCTCAGTTGTTGGAGGTACTCACGGCTCTCCCGTGCTCTTCATTTCCAATCCCTGTCTGGCTGGTATCTAGGGTCTCGATTTCTGTCGTATCCCCTACTATATCGATAGTCTCTACGGATACTTCCGTGTTGTTGATTTCTTCCTTCATTCCATCGGCGGTTGTTTTCATGACGTCGGTTGTCGTCCGTCCTTCGGTCGAATCGCCGGTTCCAATGACTTCGCCGCTCATCTTGTCGATTTCGAGTATAAGGAGTGTTGTTCCATTCTCTCCTGTTATAACTGTAGTTGTTATCACGTCGCCCAGAGTCCTCTGTGGTTTGCGTCTGTTGTGGCGTCTGGCTCACTTTATCAACAGTCGTCAGATTCAGATGTCTATCCTCGCGCCTATCAGCCTTCTGCTGACGGTGTGTAAGGAACTGTTCTGTGTTAGCATCCAACCTTCGCAGTATCTGGTCACACTGCTGGAAAGTGGATGCCCCTGCAGCGATCAACACACGTTGTACGTCCGCAGGGTACTGCCAAACAATTGTGTTCACCAAATCTTGTTCTGACAACGGAGGCTGAAGACAACGAAGCTTCGCGAGCTGTATTGCGAAGTAATTCGCATAACGAGTAGGTGTATTGGAACTGTACCTTCGAGTGTACATCTCAGCTCGGATGCTCTGCTGGATGTCGCTCGACCAATATGTTCTTAATAACGCTTCCTTAAAATCCTGGTAGCCTGTAAATGAGTATCTGAATGCTCTGAACCAGGTATCGGCTTCCCCTCTAGCAGTCGCTCTATAACTCTTAGTTCCCTCTCTGGAGTTACCATAGTATCACGTAAGTAGCTCTCGACATTGGCTAGGAATTCCACTGGAGTAACACCACTTCCAGTTCCTGAGAAGCGAGCTGGTTGCTCCTCTCTTGAACGAATTATGGTGACATTTCCCTGCGTATGCGCGGGTCTGAACGTATTTTGCATGTAACTCTGCGTAGGAGTGTTAGTCTCATGACTAATTCGATTAGATGCTGGTTGAAACGGATGAGCGTCAAAGTTCAAGGTCTGACCTTGCGCTGAATTAGTGAATTGTGACGGTTGCGATTCCATAGGCGCGCTGGGTTGGAAATGGGTAGGCATCATTCCTCCTGATTGAGATATAGGCGTTTCCTGAGATTCTCCCATCTGTGGGTGTACGTGTCTCTCTCTAGGAATCGTCTCTAGTCTGTCCAGAGGTCTTTCTATTACTTCAAGTCCTGGGATGGTTCTGGCTGCGACTTTGTTGCCTAAGTCGTTCAATTGCAGCTCGATCCTGTCGACCTTTCCCTTGAGGTTTGTGTCTACCTCGCGTATGGCCGTCCTAAGGTTATAACTGAGGTCTAACCTCTCGGTCACCGCGACTTCCTCAAATCTTTTTTTGTAAGGAATCGATCTCTCCTTCAACTCTGGACATATTTTCTTGGATTTTACCCACATCGTCTCTAACCTCGGCTACCTTAGCCTCGACTGTGGTCTCGTGTTCGTTGAGGTCACCTCTCAATAACATGAGGTCAATTTTGTGTTCCTCATGATGAACATCAACTGTCTCAAGTAGACTAGCTACGGTTTCCGTCAATTCAGAAATGTTTCTCCTGTTGGTGTTGAGTTCTTCTTTAACCTCCATCATGCCATCAACGATAGTCTTCACGTTGTTATTAACGGCATTGGCAGCTCCTCTCATCAAGATTAAACCAATGTTCATGGTTGCCATGTCCTTCTTCACATTTCCGATAAATCCCTCGACGTGATCTAGTCGAGTCCCGAATTCTTCCCTAGTATGTTCCAGATCTGCTCTCATGTCTATCTGGACTTTATTCAAGGTTGTCTGAATTTGAGCTGTGTGCTCCTCCAATCGATTTTGCACATCCTCCATAGCTCTATTCATCTGGTCGGTTAAGCAATCTACGCGCTGGTTAGCCTCCTGATGGTATCGTATGACATCAACCCTAACAGCTGCTAAACCTTCCGTCAGATCATTTCTCGCTTCGACGCTATATGTGTCCATGTCTGCCCTGACTTGAGTTAAATCAGTCCTAACATTGTTTACAGACTGGGTGTTAATCTCTAAGTCTAGCCTTACTTGATCTACATGACCACTAATATTGTTTATAGACTGAGTGTTAATCTCTAAGTCCTGTCCTACATTGTTGACTTCCTGTCTAACCTGGTCCACATGACCACTGACAGTATTGACAGTCTGAGTATTTTGACCCAAGTCACCTCGGACTTCACCTAGGTCAGCAGTAATCTGTTGAAGATTGGCATTCACACCTGCCAACATCTCTCCAAACACACGACGAATAGTTTCCTCATCCATAGGTAAGAAATATATGAGAAAGTGAGGGATCAATTTCTACTGAAACTTACAGCTATGATTAGTTACTTGGTGGTATAAAGCTTGCTTCATTTATATAAATATCACGAGTACAGCTGGAGTATGCAAACTAAGTGCTTCTATATTTACAAAGACAACGGTTAGCAAAGCAAAGTATTACATTTACTTAGGATGAGGCATCATCAAAGAAAATCCTATCCTTAATTTATCCAACACTAAAGCCTCACCCCATGGACTTCTATCAAACATGGATGCCATGCGGTCAATTGATCTGCAGTACGACTTTCTAAGTTCGTCCCAGTCCTGTCAATTTACCATTAATCAACATTAAGATCCTCAAAAAATAACATGGTACTGAGGGTCACCACGTTAACGTCGGCACATGAGTTGGGCGCCATTTTATGAAGCCCAAGTTCGCCCACAACGTTGTGCGCCATTTTATGAGACCGTCTAGTCGAGTCAACAACACGATGACTTTCCTAACGTCCCATAAATCGAATAAAATTACCGTGAGGATCAGGTGACCTTCCATAAAGGCTAAAGCGGCACGAGAGTCCGTAGTCCACAGGGATCGTGGTACATGGTGACGATGGTCATAGACCGCCTAAGGAAAGGTTCACCTTAAAACTAGACTGAGAAAATAAACATCCAGACTTAAGTAAAACACCGTGAAAATTTATTTATAAAATTCACAAACCCCTAGCCTAGTTCGGAGGGTTATAATCGGCTAGTCCGCAAACTAATAAATAAACAAAAATAAAGAGCAGGTCCCTACCTGAGAAGACACGGAAAACCCTCGCGAAAGATCTAACTCACAATAATAAAGCAACAACATCAACGCTAGGAATATGGTACAACGCAAGTCCCTAGTTCAAGTTACAAGATTAAGCTAATATCCGAATTTACATTTAACAGGGTAGCAAAACAAATCTAAGTTAGGATGGTACCATTTCGACATTTACATTTAACGTTAATTCATCTAGCTAAGTCCTATCAATTAACAAAATTTTACGGCGATGACGTCCGTAAAAGAAAACAATTACATCCAAAAGCTAAGTGTACAGCCATGAAAAACAAACAATTTAATTATGCTTAATAACTATGTGCTAACAGCACACAAAAGGTAACATGTAGGATGTATACACTTGACATCATAGATAAGTAATGAAATAGACACAGTAGTTTTATTAAAAATCCCTGCCTGCACCTTGGTTTACCCTTTGTAAACCATAGTCATCTAATGTGTATAATTACGGTGACGAATGCGTAATTGAGACCACGCCTGACATCGCATGGCCTGAGCTCCACAAGCTACGAACTCTAGGTTCGCGCATGCTTCAGGTCGCTACAAAAATGTCAACTGTCCTAGTCATTTCCTCACAAGGAAATAATCTTCAACTGCACGGCTATGTCAACAGTTCCAGAATGCAAAGAACAAAGTTAGATAGAAAGAATCGTTAGTTAGGCTTGTTTTACAACAATTATGCGTCTTATTATTAAGATGTCGGTTTATAGGTTTATCGTAGGTTTATGGCGAATAACATTGACAATAGCCTGGGCACGGAGTGTCTCCCCTGAGATCATTCACCACCAAAAAGCCTCGACTCAACAGTCGGAATATAATCAACGAGTACAACAACTCGGACACACAATAACACGGGTTACCAGCGGCGCTAAGCTCGCGTTCAATAACTCTGGGATAGGCCTGTACACAACAGTTACCTTCCAATAACATCTAGTCCACGGGAACAGTCCCGGACTAGGCATACTCAAAATACCTTCATACAATAACATCCTGCTATAACAGGGTAGCCTTCACCATACTATAGAAAACCTTACATAACTGTACCTGTCAGACGACAGTACACGCAACAGAGCGTTTAACTAACAAAAACGATCCATAAAACATGTGATCAAATACAAGAGTGGAAACTGATTTCTATAAGCAAAATAGCAATGAAAGGAAAAGCGAATACAAATCGTACTCTGTCCTTGTCAATAGTAGTTTTGTCTCACAATGAAGCAGGCGTGCTTTCAGGTCACTGGGTTACATAACCAGTTTATTCAAGGCCGGCGATTTAATCAACACAAAACCTGCACCTGGCCAGTTCATAAAAACTTTACCATAGGTTACGGACTTCTAAAGAGTCCGTGTATAAAACACACTCAATAAATCTCAGTATAATAATACAATTCCGTCTTTCTACCAAAGACGTCTAAATGAAAGTAATCTTACAATAACTGGAGCTCTTTGCTTTAAAAATACAATTCAGCAGTTGATAGTACATCAAATAAAAACGTGTCTTACATGACACAAGCAAAAATGACAATTGTGGCGCAGATTCACTCACTAGATCTGCTTAATGATACGTTGGGAACTGAGTTCGATGCTAGGCAACGAAACATTCCATCTAGTTGTTAGGTTCAATCTTGACCAAGAATAGCTTCTGAGCTCATTCAAAATCAAATATAATGCATTTACAAAACTGGTAATTACAGTCGACTACCTAAATGATACGACCGTTCTAATGACAGTCATGGGTATAACAAAGGATAGCTGCAATGAATGCAGTTAATTAATAACCATGGCATCTGATTGCCATAACTAAAGTCAGCAAAGACTTGAAAATTACCCCAAGTAGGGTTGAACAAAATAGCCTCAAAATGACTACGATCAGGTTCAGCAAAAAGTAGGCATTGACGTTCCTCGACGTTCATCAGGCTGCACCAGGGCTGACCAAAATGTCTGACCCCAAGGGTGTCTCACTCTAAACTGAAATATATGACATCTAACTAATCTAGTTACATCCCTACCTAGAAAAATGGCTGACACTGAGTGTGGTTGATTCACAAACTACATTAAATCTACTATACCACCAGAAACTAGAACAAAGAAGGGGTGTGACAAAAACTCACGAAATGGAGGAGCTCTCACTCGGCTCTCTGTTCCACAACAAGGGTTGTACAAAATCCTCTCTGGCTCTCTGGATCGGTATCCTCCTCATCAGGATTCCCATCTGGACTCCTCCAAAGACCAGGGTTCGATTTGTCCCTGTCGACAACTTCGTGGATATGCCTGGAAATGGCATTTTTGGCTCCTTCCTTCTCGTTCGTCGTCCTGGAAGTTCCACCATCATGCTGGTTCCCGTAGAAACGTCACCCTCATACCGGGATGGTATTAGCCCATGGTGACTGCTTCAACCATGGTGAAGAAAAGTCCAATCACGTGGGTAGTGAAATAAGTTGCGTAATAATTCATCCTCTCACTTTCAAAATTATAATGTTCGTCGTGAATGTTATAGGCTCCAATTATAAAATACGACACAGCCTTAATCTTGCAGATGTGGATTAGCATGTGAGCTAACACTGTTTTATAATTCTGCACGTGCTAGTGACGCTACTTTAGTATCACGCAGCATCCGTGAATTATACGTCGTTTTTAAAATGAAATTTCCCCTATGGCAATTTAAATATCTCATACAATTGTAATCACACTTATTCAGGATAATTGTAACACTAATACCTGTATATTTCCACTAGGCATCTGCCCTCCACATACGCGTGGGTAAAATGTGGTGTTACAGCAATGTTGTGCAATACACTATACTTGCCAATAATTATTTCCCAAACTTCTTCTTTAGTTCACTGGGCTTCAACAACAGTGAATAATAGTATTAGCGTGCTCGATGGCTCCTTATAATCACTTTTAACGCTAAACAGCGGATATTCTTCTACGTCTCGTAGGACAAATGTAATTCCACGCCTAAACACTGCGGATTCTCAAGACGCAGTGCCAGGTACTGGGTGTTTCTAGAAAGTAGGTCGTCAAAACGAAGTCGTTGAGCGACTACTTACGTTCCTTTTTGCGTATCTGCAAGGGTATTACCTTACCTAAAGTAAAAAAATAAACATTCTCCAAAATGTTTTAATAATGCAGCATGACGAAATGGAATATTCTGAGTCTTGTGGAAATATAAAAATTAATTAATAAGACCTCAGATAAATAATTAGCAGTTTTCACCAAAGTCAAAAGTGCGATTCACCGCTACTTCAAAAAGTATCGCGTGATCTCTCAGCTCCATGTGGCTTCCTGGGTGTGTTCAAAAGTACAACATCCCATCATAAATGCTCTGTCATAAAAATATCACATGAACCATAGCTCAACGTTTTCATCTGCCTCTCCGTCGTTTCAAATAAAATGTTGGGATAACATTTTTATTTGCTTTGAAATTCATTCAAGAGTGATATTTTTTTAGATTGGCTGCATTAAAGGTTCCAATGCGCTCTCCTGTCCTAATGTCTTCTATTACATAACTTCCATTGTTCAAAGGCTGTCGGATGCGACTAGGGCCATAATACAAGGATAGAAATTTTCCATATATGCGGTCTATAGGACTAGAAATTCCAGGTCTCCTTATAAGGATAAGGTCTCCTTCTACTAGTGGTTCTCTAAACCTCTGGCGTCTAGTTCTTCTCAAGCGCTTGGCAGCTTGTCTGTCCATAGTCTCTCTCGCAGCTAAAAGTCTGCAGGCATGTGATGGTTGTAAACAAGGTGGATTTACAATCACATGATCCCATATTCTCAGCGGCATCTGGTTCAAATGCAAGACCATAGGTATTTGACCAGTGCTCTCATGTACTGTTGAATTAATACATTTAGCCATAATAACAAGGACTTCAGTCCATCGCCAGTGTTCTTCTTGACAATATAATCGACAGAATTTTGCGATAATAGACATCACGCATTCTGCTGGGTTGCTCTCTGGATGTCGAATGGATGATAAAACATGACCTATTTCAAGCTCATTCATGGCATTGGCAAATTCTGCTGAGGTGTACTGTGATCCGTGATCAGTCAACAGGAATGGTGGCTTTCCTGCCTCCGGTATCACTTGACGTCTAATCCTCTGAATAATCTGATGTGCAGTAGCTTTTTGAATCGGATGAAGCATCGTATATTTCGTGAACACATCAATAGTTACAACGATGTATCGATTCCCACGACGAGCCTTAGGTATTGGGCCATACAGGTCCTGTGCATACAACTCTCTAGGTTGAGTTGGTAGTATTGGTCTAGGTTGTTCCTTCAGCAAGTGTGACGTGTACTTGTTCCGCTGGCATGCGTCGGAAGCACGTAAACACTGTCTAACGGTGGCTCCTAACCCTTTCCATGTAAAAGACTCCTTGATGGTTGCAATGGTTTTGTCTGTTCCACCATGTCCAATGGATAAATGTACCATAAGAATAACAGATTCTTGGTATCTCCTAGGAATAACTGCACGAAGTTGAGTATGGTCCTCGTCTACAAACTTGTATAGGACACGATGATTATTCAAATAATCATCTGCAACAGCAGCAATTCTTGCATAATGATCATCCTGTGGATCCATTCTTCGTTCTAGGAAACGGATAATATATCTGAGTTCCTCCTCACGTTGCTGTCCTTCAGGTAGATGATGAAGTCGGCGAAGGTGTTCCTCGCATTCTCCCTCGATGTCTATGGCATTAACAGTAGCTTCAGGATTCCGGCTGAGGATGTCGGCCAACACATTCTCTCTGCCTGGTCGATAAACTATTTCCAAATCGAACTGTTGGAGAAACAGCGTCCAACGTGTGATCCTGTCGCTTGACAGTCTTGTTCTTAAGATGAAGGTTAACGCATGATGATCGGTTCTCACAATAATCCTCTGGCCTAACAGAAGTTTCTGCCAGTATTCAAGTGCGTAGACAATTGCAAGTGCTTCTATCTCGGTCGTGAAGTAGTGAGATTCATGTGCTCTTAAACGACGGCTTAAGAAAGCGATGTAATGACGTTTCTTCTCATCATCCTCCTGCAGTAAAATGGCTCCTATACCAATGGCAGATGCATCAGTTTCTAGAATAAAGTTCCGAGAATAATCTGGATATTCTAACTGAATTGAGTCCACAAGCATCTGTTTAGCTCTCCTGAAAGCTATCTCGCATTCATCATTCCAGTTCCACCTGCAGTTCTTTTTCAATAATCCTTGCAGTGGTGCAACAGTCTCGGAATACTTCTCACAATGAGCAGCAAAGAATTGGAGAATTCCTAAGAATTGTCTCACGTGTTTCACACGGGTTGGTGTTGGAAATGCAGCAACAGTTCTAATCTTTGCCGGATTCGGTCTATATCCTTCTCCATTGATTATGTGTCCTACGAATTTCACTTCTTTCTGAAAGAATCGACACTTGTCAAATTTGACCTTAAAATTCGCCTGTCGAAGATTCTCAAAAACAAGGCGCAATGTCTTTAAATGCTCTTCTTCTGTCTCTGAAGCTATGATTATGTCATCCACATAACATATTACTCTCTGCTTCACTTCAGGAGTCAGCTTGGCATCAAGTGCTCTGATTAATGCGGCTCCGGCATTTTTCAATCCAAATGGTAATTTTCGGAAGACATAAGTAGTCTGATCAAACAAGAATCCAGTATATTTCTGAGTATGCTCAGATAATCTGATATGGTAATAAGTCTGAACCAAGTCCAATGATGAAAATATCCTTTTTCCTTTGAACTTCCTGAGAATGTCCCTAATCTTGGGCGGTCTGTCATGCTCAGGAGCTAGGCGTTCATTCAAGGCTCTGGCATCAAGACAAAGTCTCAAGCTTCCATCTACCTTAACCACAGGCGTTATGGGATTCAAGAAAGGAGTCGGTGATTTCTTGATTGTGCCTGCTGCTTCCATCTCATGGATCTTCTTAGCAGCTTCTTCGAGATGTTTCTCGGCAATCGCATAGATCTTTTTCTGGAATGGGGAATCATCCAGTAACACAAGATTATACTCGTAGTCTAATATCTCACCAGGTGTGGTGTCGAATATATCTCTGTATTCGTTCAATATTGCCTCAAGATCCTCACGTATGGGTGCTGATAACGATTCTGCCTCTTCGTCGGCATCTAGTGTCGCCTCGATTTCCTTGCCATTTAATTCTTCGACTACGTCGAATTCAGATAGGAATTCCGGTTCTTCTTCAATTAGGCTCATCTGAATGGGTTCGTTCGGCTTGAACTCTACCGTATTCCGTCCCATGTCAATGATTCCATCATATTTTCTAATGAAGTCTGCGCCTAAAATGGCATCATGATGCAGCCCTTCATTACAAGATATTCGTGCAAGTACACGTGGCTCGAAATCTTCAGAGTACACAGAGTCTGGATTTTGCACGTTACAACGCGGTCAGGTATGACACCTCTGACTCGTACAGCTGAAATAGGCAGCTCTGTCACCTCAGAGTTTGCTTTCAGTCTGGCATGGCAATCGGCGGAAATTACACTAATCATCGCCCCAGTATCGATGAGTATGACTACACTGACTTCATTCAAGGTGGCTACGATCATGGGTAGACGTGTTAATTCATAATTGTGGTTCGTCGTTCGTCGTTCGTCCAACAAGTCTTCTTGGATTGGCTCCCAGAGTAATATAGTGGCAGTTACTCGGTGCTCAACCGAACAAGAATCTATTGATTTTTCGGCGTTTTTTTTTTCTGTCCTGGCGAGAAGTACTGGGCTGGTTCTGCTCCGTCTCCTGCGCCGAATTTCTATTTTCCCTCGAAGTAGGGTTCCGTTCTCCCTCTTCTTGGATCTGCAATTCTCTCAGTTGTTGGAGGTACTCACGGCTCTCCCGTGCTCTTCCTTTCCAATCCCTGTCTGGCTGGTATCTAGGGTCTCGATTTCTGTCGTATCCCCTACTATATCGATAGTCTCTACGGATACTTCCGTGTTGTTGATTTCTTCCTTCATTCCATCGGCGGTTGTTTTCATGACGTCGGTTGTCGTCCGTCCTTCGGTCGAATCCCCGGTTCCAATGACTTCGCGGGTCATCTTGTTGATTTCGAGTATAAGGAGTGTTGTTCCATTCTCTCCTGTTATAACTCTAGTTGTTATCACGTCGCCCAGAGTCCTCTGTGGTTTGCGTCTGTTGTGGCGTCTGGCTCACTTTATCAACAGTCGTCAGATTCAGATGTCTATCCTCGCGCCTATCAGCCTTCTGCTGACGGTGTGTAAGGAACTGTTCTGTGTTAGCATCCAACCTTCGCAGTATCTGATCACACTGCTGGAAAGTGGATGCCCCTGCAGCGATCAACACACGTTGTACGTCCGCAGGGTACTGCCAAACAATTGTGTACACCAAATCTTGTTCTGACAACGGAGGCTGAAGACAACGAAGCTTCGCGAGCTGTATTGCGAAGTAATTCGCATAACGAGTAGGTGTATTTGAACTGTACCTTCGAGTGTACATCTCAGCTCGGATGCTCTGCTGGATGTCGCTCGACCAATATGTTCTTAATAACGCTTCCTTAAAATCCTGGTAGCCTGTAAATGAGTATCTGAATGCTCTGAACCAGGTACAGGTTTGCCCCTCTAGCAGTCGCTCTATAACTCTTAGTTCCCTCTCTGGAGTTACCATAGTATCACGTTAGTAGCTCTCTGCATTTGCTAGGAATTCCACTGGAGTAACACCACTTCCAGTTCCTGAGAAGCGAGCTGGTTGCTCCTCTCTTGAACGAATTATGGTGACATTTCCCTGCGTATGCGCGGGTCTGAACGTATTTTGCATGTAACTCTGCGTAGGAGTGTTAGTCTCATGACTAATTCGATTAGATGCTGGTTGAAACGGATGAGCGTCAAAGTTCAAGTTCTGACCTTACGCTGAATTAGTGAATTGTGACGGTTGCGATTCCATAGGCGCGCTGGGTTGGAAATGGGTAGGCATCATTCCTCCTGATTGAGATATAGGCGTTTCCTGAGATTCTCCCATCTGTGGGTGTACGTGTCTCTCTCTAGGAATCGTCTCGAGTCTGTCCAGACGTCTTTCTATTTCTTCAAGTCATGGGATGGTTCTGGCTGCGACTTTGTTGACTAAGTCGTTTAATTGCAGCTCCATCCTGTCGACCTTTCCCTTGAGGTTTGTGTCTACCTCGCGTATGGCCGTCCTAAGGTTATAACTGAGGTCTAACCTCTCGGTCACCGCGACTTCCTCAAATCTTTTTTGTAAGGAATCGATCTCTCCTTCAACTCTGGACATATTTTCTTGGATTTTACCCACATCGTCTCTAACCTCGGCTACCTTAGCCTCGACTGTGGTCTCGTGTTCGTTGAGGTCACCTCTCAATAACATGAGGTCAATTTTGTGTTCCTAATGATGAACATCAACTGTCTCACGAAGACTAGCTACGGTTTCCGTCAATTCAGAAATATTTCTCCTGTTGGTGTTGAGTTCTTCTTTAACCTCCATCATGCCATCAACGATAGTCTTCACGTTGTTATTAACGGCATTGGCAGCTCCTCTCATCAAGATTAAACCAATGTTCATGGTTGCCATGTCCTTCTTCACATTTCCGATAAATCCCTCGACGTGATCTAGTCGAGTCCCGAATTCTTCCCTAGTATGTTCCAGATCTGCTCTCATGTCTATCTGGACTTTATTCAAGGTTGTCTGAATTTGAGCTGTGTGCTCCTCCAATCGGTTTTGCACATCCTCCCTAGCTCTATTCATCTGGTCGGTTAAGCAATCTACGCGCTGGTTAGCCTCCTGATGGTGTCGTATGACATCAACCCTAACAGCTGCTAAACCTGCCGTCAGATCATTTCTCGCTTCGACCCTATATGTGTCCATGTCTGCCCTGACTTGAGTTAAATCAGTCCTAACATTGTTTACAGACTGGGTGTTAATCTCTAAGTCTAGCCTTACTTGATCTACATGACCACTAACATTGTTTATAGACTGAGTGTTAATCTCTAAGTCCTGTCTTACATTGTTGACTTCCTGTCTAACCTGGTCCACATGACCACTGACTGTATTGACAGCCTGAGTATTTTGACCCAAGTCACCCCGGACTTCACCTAGGTCAGCAGTAATCTGTTGAAGATTGGCATTCACACCTGCCAACATCTCTCCAAACACACGACGAATAGTTTCCTCATCCATAGATAAGAAATATATGAGAAAGTGAGGGATCAATTTCTACTGGAACTTACAGCTATGAATAGTTACTTGGTGGTATAAAGCTTGCTTCATTTATATAAATATCACGAGTACAGCTGGAGTATGCAAACTAAGTGCTTCTATATTTACAAAGACAACGGTTAGCAAAGCAAAGTATTACATTTACTTAGGATGAGGCATCATCAAAGAAAATCCTATCCTTAATTTATCCAACACTAAAGCCTCACCCCATGGACTTCTATCAAACATGGATGCCATGCGGTCAATTGATCTGCAGTACGACTTTCTAAGTTCGTCCCAGTCCTGTCAATTTACCATTAATCAACATTAAGATCCTCAAAAAATAACATGGTACTGAGGGTCACCACGTTAACGTCGGCACATGAGTTGGGCGCCATTTTATGAAGCCCAAGTTCGCCCACAACGTTGTGCGCCATTTTATGAGACCGTCTAGTCGAGTCAACAACACGATGACTTTCCTAACGTCCCATAAATCGAATAAAATTACCGTGAGGATCAGGTGACCTTCCATAAAGGCTAAAGCGGCACGAGAGTCCGTAGTCCACAGGGATCGTGGTACATGGTGACGATGGTCATAGACCGCCTAAGGAAAGGTTCACCTTAAAACTAGACTGAGAAAATAAACATCCAGACTTAAGTAAAACACCGTGAAAATTTATTTATAAAATTCACAAACCCCTAGCCTAGTTCGGAGGGTTATAATCGGCTAGTCCGCAAACTAATAAATAAACAAAAATAAAGAGCAGGTCCCTACCTGAGAAGACACGGAAAACCCTCGCGAAAGATCTAACTCACAATAATAAAGCAACAACATCAACGCTAGGAATATGGTACAACGCAAGTCCCTAGTTCAAGTTACAAGATTAAGCTAATATCCGAATTTACATTTAACAGGGTAGCAAAACAAATCTAAGTTAGGATGGTACCATTTCGACATTTACATTTAACGTTAATTCATCTAGCTAAGTCCTATCAATTAACAAAATTTTACGGCGATGACGTCCGTAAAAGAAAACAATTACATCCAAAAGCTAAGTGTACAGCCATGAAAAACAAACAATTTAATTATGCTTAATAACTATGTGCTAACAGCACACAAAAGGTAACATGTAGGATGTATACACTTGACATCATAGATAAGTAATGAAATAGACACAGTAGTTTTATTAAAAATCCCTGCCTGCACCTTGGTTTACCCTTTGTAAACCATAGTCATCTAATGTGTATAATTACGGTGACGAATGCGTAATTGAGACCACGCCTGACATCGCATGGCCTGAGCTCCACAAGCTACGAACTCTAGGTTCGCGCATGCTTCAGGTCGCTACAAAAATGTCAACTGTCCTAGTCATTTCCTCACAAGGAAATAATCTTCAACTGCACGGCTATGTCAACAGTTCCAGAATGCAAAGAACAAAGTTAGATAGAAAGAATCGTTAGTTAGGCTTGTTTTACAACAATTATACGTCTTATTATTAAGATGTCGGTTTATAGGTTTATCGTAGGTTTATGGCGAATAACATTGACAATAGCCTGGGCACGGAGTGTCTCCCCTGAGATCATTCACCACCAAAAAGCCTCGACTCAACAGTCGGAATATAATCAACGAGTACAACAACTCGGACACACAATAACACGGGTTACCAGCGGCGCTAAGCTCGCGTTCAATAACTCTGGGATAGGCCTGTACACAACAGTTACCTTCCAATAACATCTAGTCCACGGGAACAGTCCCGGACAAGGCATACTCAAAATACCTTCATACAATAACATCCTGCTATAACAGGGTAGCCTTCACCATACTATAGAAAACCTTACATAACTGTACCTGTCAGACGACAGTACACGCAACAGAGCGTTTAACTAACAAAAACGATCCATAAAACATGTGATCAAATACAAGAGTGGAAACTGATTTCTATAAGCAAAATAGCAATGAAAGGAAAAGCGAATACAAATCGTACTCTGTCCTTGTCAATAGTAGTTTTGTCTCACAATGAAGCAGGCGTGCTTTCAGGTCACTGGGTTACATAACCAGTTTATTCAAGGCCGGCGATTTAATCAACACAAAACCTGCACCTGGCCAGTTCATAAAAACTTTACCATAGGTTACGGACTTCTAAAGAGTCCGTGTATAAAACACACTCAATAAATCTCAGTATAATAATACAATTCCGTCTTTCTACCAAAGACGTCTAAATGAAAGTAATCTTACAATAACTGGAGCTCTTTGCTTTAAAAATACAATTCAGCAGTTGATAGTACATCAAATAAAAACGTGTCTTACATGACACAAGCAAAAATGACAATTGTGGCGCAGATTCACTCACTAGATCTGCTTAATGATACGTTGGGAACTGAGTTCGATGCTAGGCAACGAAACATTCCATCTAGTTGTTAGGTTCAATCTTGACCAAGAATAGCTTCTGAGCTCATTCAAAATCAAATATAATGCATTTACAAAACTGGTAATTACAGTCGACTACCTAAATGATACGACCGTTCTAATGACAGTCATGGGTATAACAAAGGATAGCTGCAATGAATGCAGTTAATTAATAACCATGGCATCTGATTGCCATAACTAAAGTCAGCAAAGACTTGAAAATTACCCCAAGTAGGGTTGAACAAAATAGCCTCAAAATGACTACGATCAGGTTCAGCAAAAAGTAGGCATTGACGTTCCTCGACGTTCATCAGGCTGCACCAGGGCTGACCAAAATGTCTGACCCCAAGGGTGTCTCACTCTAAACTGAAATATATGACATCTAACTAATCTAGTTACATCCCTACCTAGAAAAATGGCTGACACTGAGTGTGGTTGATTCACAAACTACATTAAATCTACTATACCCCCAGAAACTAGAACAAAGAAGGGGTGTGACAAAAACTCACGAAATGGAGGAGCTCTCACTCGGCTCTCTGTTCCACAACAAGGGTTGTACAAAATCCTCTCTGGTTCTCTGGATCGGTATCCTCCTCATCAGGATTCCCATCTGGACTCCTCCAAAGACCAGGGTTCGATTTGTCCCTGTCGACAATTTCGTGGATATGCCTGGAAATGGCATTTTTGGCTCCTTCCTTCTCGTTCGTCGTCCTGGAAGTTCCACCATCATGCTGGTTCCCGTAGAAACGTCACCCTCATACCGGGATGGTATTAGCCCATGGTGACTGCTTCAACCATGGTGAAGAAAAGTCCAATCACGTGGGTAGTGAAATAAGTTGCGTAATAATTCATCCTCTCACTTTCAAAATTATAATGTTCGTCGTGAATGTTATAGGCTCCAATTATAAAATACGACACAGCCTTAATCTTGCAGATGTGGATTAGCATGTGAGCTAACACTGTTTTATAATTCTGCACGTGCTAGTGACGCTACTTTAGTATCACGCAGCATCCGTGAATTATACGTCGTTTTTAAAATGAAATTTCCCCTATGGCAATTTAAATATCTCATACAATTGTAATCACACTTATTCAGGATAATTGTAACACTAATACCTGTATATTTCCACTAGGCATCTGCCCTCCACATACGCGTGGGTAAAATGTGGTGTTACAGCAATGTTGTGCAATACACTATACTTGCCAATAATTATTTCCCAAACTTCTTCTTTAGTTCACTGGGCTTCAACAACAGTGAATAATAGTATTAGCGTGCTCGATGGCTCCTTATAATCACTTTTAACGCTAAACAGCGGATATTCTTCTACGTCTCGTAGGACAAATGTAATTCCACGCCTAAACACTGCGGATTCTCAAGACGCAGTGCCAGGTACTGGGTGTTTCTAGAAAGTAGGTCGTCAAAACGAAGTCGTTGAGCGACTACTTACGTTCCTTTTTGCGTATCTGCAAGGGTATTACCTTACCTAAAGTAAAAAAATAAACATTCTCCAAAATGTTTTAATAATGCAGCATGACGAAATGGAATATTCTGAGTCTTGTGGAAATATAAAAATTAATTAATAAGACCTCAGATAAATAATTAGCAGTTTTCACCAAAGTCAAAAGTGCGATTCACCGCTACTTCAAAAAGTATCGCGTGATCTCTCAGCTCCATGTGGCTTCCTGGGTGTGTTCAAAAGTACAACATCCCATCATAAATGCTCTGTCATAAAAATATCACATGAACCATAGCTCAACGTTTTCATCTGCCTCTCCGTCGTTTCAAATAAAATGTTGGGATAACATTTTTATTTGCTTTGAAATTCATTCAAGAGTGATATTTTTTTAGATTGGCTGCATTAAAGGTTCCAATGCGCTCTCCTGTCCTAATGTCTTCTATTACATAACTTCCATTGTTCAAAGGCTGTCGGATGCGACTAGGGCCATAATACAAGGATAGAAATTTTCCATATATGCGGTCTATAGGACTAGAAATTCCAGGTCTCCTTATAAGGATAAGGTCTCCTTCTACTAGTGGTTCTCTAAACCTCTGGCGTCTAGTTCTTCTCAAGCGCTTGGCAGCTTGTCTGTCCATAGTCTCTCTCGCAGCTAAAAGTCTGCAGGCATGTGATGGTTGTAAACAAGGTGGATTTACAATCACATGATCCCATATTCTCAGCGGCATCTGGTTCAAATGCAAGACCATAGGTATTTGACCAGTGCTCTCATGTACTGTTGAATTAATACATTTAGCCATAATAACAAGGACTTCAGTCCATCGCCAGTGTTCTTCTTGACAATATAATCGACAGAATTTTGCGATAATAGACATCACGCATTCTGCTGGGTTGCTCTCTGGATGTCGAATGGATGATAAAACATGACCTATTTCAAGCTCATTCATGGCATTGGCAAATTCTGCTGAGGTGTACTGTGATCCGTGATCAGTCAACAGGAATGGTGGCTTTCCTGCCTCCGGTATCACTTGACGTCTAATCCTCTGAATAATCTGATGTGCAGTAGCTTTTTGAATCGGATGAAGCATCGTATATTTCGTGAACACATCAATAGTTACAACGATGTATCGATTCCCACGACGAGCCTTAGGTATTGGGCCATACAGGTCCTGTGCATACAACTCTCTAGGTTGAGTTGGTAGTATTGGTCTAGGTTGTTCCTTCAGCAAGTGTGACGTGTACTTGTTCCGCTGGCATGCGTCGGAAGCACGTAAACACTGTCTAACGGTGGCTCCTAACCCTTTCCATGTAAAAGACTCCTTGATGGTTGCAATGGTTTTGTCTGTTCCACCATGTCCAATGGATAAATGTACCATAAGAATAACAGATTCTTGGTATCTCCTAGGAATAACTGCACGAAGTTGAGTATGGTCCTCGTCTACAAACTTGTATAGGACACGATGATTATTCAAATAATCATCTGCAACAGCAGCAATTCTTGCATAATGATCATCCTGTGGATCCATTCTTCGTTCTAGGAAACGGATAATATATCTGAGTTCCTCCTCACGTTGCTGTCCTTCAGGTAGATGATGAAGTCGGCGAAGGTGTTCCTCGCATTCTCCCTCGATGTCTATGGCATTAACAGTAGCATCAGGATTCCGGCTGAGGATGTCGGCCAACACATTCTCTCTGCCTGGTCGATAAACTATTTCCAAATCGAACTGTTGGAGAAACAGCGTCCAACGTGTGATCCTGTCGCTTGACAGTCTTGTTCTTAAGATGAAGGTTAACGCATGATGATCGGTTCTCACAATAATCCTCTGGCCTAACAGAAGTTTCTGCCAGTATTCAAGTGCGTAGACAATTGCAAGTGCTTCTATCTCGGTCGTGAAGTAGTGAGATTCATGTGCTCTTAAACGACGGCTTAAGAAAGCGATGTAATGACGTTTCTTCTCATCATCCTCCTGCAGTAAAATGGCTCCTATACCAATGGCAGATGCATCAGTTTCTAGAATAAAGTTCCGAGAATAATCTGGATATTCTAACTGAATTGAGTCCACAAGCATCTGTTTAGCTCTCCTGAAAGCTATCTCGCATTCATCATTCCAGTTCCACCTGCAGTTCTTTTTCAATAATCCTTGCAGTGGTGCAACAGTCTCGGAATACTTCTCACAATGAGCAGCAAAGAATTGGAGAATTCCTAAGAATTGTCTCACGTGTTTCACACGGGTTGGTGTTGGAAATGCAGCAACAGTTCTAATCTTTGCCGGATTCGGTCTATATCCTTCTCCATTGATTATGTGTCCTACGAATTTCACTTCTTTCTGAAAGAATCGACACTTGTCAAATTTGACCTTAAAATTCGCCTGTCGAAGATTCTCAAAAACAAGGCGCAATGTCTTTAAATGCTCTTCTTCTGTCTCTGAAGCTATGATTATGTCATCCACATAACATATTACTCTCTGCTTCACTTCAGGAGTCAGCTTGGCATCAAGTGCTCTGATTAATGCGGCTCCGGCATTTTTCAATCCAAATGGTAATTTTCGGAAGACATAAGTAGTCTGATCAAACAAGAATCCAGTATATTTCTGAGTATGCTCAGATAATCTGATATGGTAATAAGTCTGAACCAAGTCCAATGATGAAAATATCCTTTTTCCTTTGAACTTCCTGAGAATGTCCCTAATCTTGGGCGGTCTGTCATGCTCAGGAGCTAGGCGTTCATTCAAGGCTCTGGCATCAAGACAAAGTCTCAAGCTTCCATCTACCTTAACCACAGGCGTTATGGGATTCAAGAAAGGAGTCGGTGATTTCTTGATTGTGCCTGCTGCTTCCATCTCATGGATCTTCTTAGCAGCTTCTTCGAGATGTTTCTCGGCAATCGCATAGATCTTTTTCTGGAATGGGGAATCATCCAGTAACACAAGATTATACTCGTAGTCTAATATCTCACCAGGTGTGGTGTCGAATATATCTCTGTATTCGTTCAATATTGCCTCAAGATCCTCACGTATGGGTGCTGATAACGATTCTGCCTCTTCGTCGGCATCTAGTGTCGCCTCGATTTCCTTGCCATTTAATTCTTCGACTACGTCGACTTCAGATAGGAATTCCGGTTCTTCTTCAATTAGGCTCATCTGAATGGGTTCGTTCGGCTTGAACTCTACCGTATTCCGTCCCATGTCAATGATTCCATCATATTTTCTAATGAAGTCTGCGCCTAAAATGGCATCATGATGCAGCCCTTCATTACAAGATATTCGTGCAAGTACACGTGGCTCGAAATCTTCAGAGTACACAGAGTCTGGATTTTGCACGTTACAACGCGGTCAGGTATGACACCTCTGACTCGTACAGCTGAAATAGGCAGCTCTGTCACCTCAGAGTTTGCTTTCAGTCTGGCATGGCAATCGGCGGAAATTACACTAATCATCGCCCCAGTATCGATGAGTATGACTACACTGACTTCATTCAAGGTGGCTACGATCATGGGTAGACGTGTTAATTCATAATTGTGGTTCGTCGTTCGTCGTTCGTCCAACAAGTCTTCTTGGATTGGCTCCCAGAGTAATATAGTGGCAGTTACTCGGTGCTCAACCGAACAAGAATCTATTGATTTTTCGGCGTTTTTTTTTCTGTCCTGGCGAGAAGTACTGGGCTGGTTCTGCTCCGTCTCCTGCGCCGAATTTCTATTTTCCCTCGAAGTAGGGTTCCGTTCTCCCTCTTCTTGGATCTGCAATTCTCTCAGTTGTTGGAGGTACTCACGGCTCTCCCGTGCTCTTCCTTTCCAATCCCTGTCTGGCTGGTATCTAGGGTCTCGATTTCTGTCGTATCCCCTACTATATCGATAGTCTCTACGGATACTTCCGTGTTGTTGATTTCTTCCTTCATTCCATCGGCGGTTGTTTTCATGACGTCGGTTGTCGTCCGTCCTTCGGTCGAATCCCCGGTTCCAATGACTTCGCGGGTCATCTTGTTGATTTCGAGTATAAGGAGTGTTGTTCCATTCTCTCCTGTTATAACTCTAGTTGTTATCACGTCGCCCAGAGTCCTCTGTGGTTTGCGTCTGTTGTGGCGTCTGGCTCACTTTATCAACAGTCGTCAGATTCAGATGTCTATCCTCGCGCCTATCAGCCTTCTGCTGACGGTGTGTAAGGAACTGTTCTGTGTTAGCATCCAACCTTCGCAGTATCTGATCACACTGCTGGAAAGTGGATGCCCCTGCAGCGATCAACACACGTTGTACGTCCGCAGGGTACTGCCAAACAATTGTGTACACCAAATCTTGTTCTGACAACGGAGGCTGAAGACAACGAAGCTTCGCGAGCTGTATTGCGAAGTAATTCGCATAACGAGTAGGTGTATTTGAACTGTACCTTCGAGTGTACATCTCAGCTCGGATGCTCTGCTGGATGTCGCTCGACCAATATGTTCTTAATAACGCTTCCTTAAAATCCTGGTAGCCTGTAAATGAGTATCTGAATGCTCTGAACCAGGTACAGGTTTGCCCCTCTAGCAGTCGCTCTATAACTCTTAGTTCCCTCTCTGGAGTTACCATAGTATCACGTTAGTAGCTCTCTGCATTTGCTAGGAATTCCACTGGAGTAACACCACTTCCAGTTCCTGAGAAGCGAGCTGGTTGCTCCTCTCTTGAACGAATTATGGTGACATTTCCCTGCGTATGCGCGGGTCTGAACGTATTTTGCATGTAACTCTGCGTAGGAGTGTTAGTCTCATGACTAATTCGATTAGATGCTGGTTGAAACGGATGAGCGTCAAAGTTCAAGTTCTGACCTTACGCTGAATTAGTGAATTGTGACGGTTGCGATTCCATAGGCGCGCTGGGTTGGAAATGGGTAGGCATCATTCCTCCTGATTGAGATATAGGCGTTTCCTGAGATTCTCCCATCTGTGGGTGTACGTGTCTCTCTCTAGGAATCGTCTCGAGTCTGTCCAGACGTCTTTCTATTTCTTCAAGTCATGGGATGGTTCTGGCTGCGACTTTGTTGACTAAGTCGTTTAATTGCAGCTCCATCCTGTCGACCTTTCCCTTGAGGTTTGTGTCTACCTCGCGTATGGCCGTCCTAAGGTTATAACTGAGGTCTAACCTCTCGGTCACCGCGACTTCCTCAAATCTTTTTTGTAAGGAATCGATCTCTCCTTCAACTCTGGACATATTTTCTTGGATTTTACCCACATCGTCTCTAACCTCGGCTACCTTAGCCTCGACTGTGGTCTCGTGTTCGTTGAGGTCACCTCTCAATAACATGAGGTCAATTTTGTGTTCCTAATGATGAACATCAACTGTCTCACGAAGACTAGCTACGGTTTCCGTCAATTCAGAAATATTTCTCCTGTTGGTGTTGAGTTCTTCTTTAACCTCCATCATGCCATCAACAATAGTCTTCACGTTGTTATTAACGGCATTGGCAGCTCCTCTCATCAAGATTAAACCAATGTTCATGGTTGCCATGTCCTTCTTCACATTTCCGATAAATCCCTCGACGTGATCTAGTCGAGTCCCGAATTCTTCCCTAGTATGTTCCAGATCTGCTCTCATGTCTATCTGGACTTTATTCAAGGTTGTCTGAATTTGAGCTGTGTGCTCCTCCAATCGGTTTTGCACATCCTCCCTAGCTCTATTCATCTGGTCGGTTAAGCAATCTACGCGCTGGTTAGCCTCCTGATGGTGTCGTATGACATCAACCCTAACAGCTGCTAAACCTGCCGTCAGATCATTTCTCGCTTCGACCCTATATGTGTCCATGTCTGCCCTGACTTGAGTTAAATCAGTCCTAACATTGTTTACAGACTGGGTGTTAATCTCTAAGTCTAGCCTTACTTGATCTACATGACCACTAACATTGTTTATAGACTGAGTGTTAATCTCTAAGTCCTGTCTTACATTGTTGACTTCCTGTCTAACCTGGTCCACATGACCACTGACTGTATTGACAGTCTGAGTATTTTGACCCAAGTCACCCCGGACTTCACCTAGGTCAGCAGTAATCTGTTGAAGATTGGCATTCACACCTGCCAACATCTCTCCAAACACACGACGAATAGTTTCCTCATCCATAGATAAGAAATATATGAGAAAGTGAGGGATCAATTTCTACTGGAACTTACAGCTATGAATAGTTACTTGGTGGTATAAAGCTTGCTTCATTTATATAAATATCACGAGTACAGCTGGAGTATGCAAACTAAGTGCTTCTATATTTACAAAGACAACGGTTAGCAAAGCAAAGTATTACATTTACTTAGGATGAGGCATCATCAAAAAAATCCTATCCTTAATTTATCCAACACTAAAGCCTCACCCCATGGACTTCTATCAAACATGGATGCCATGCGGTCAATTGATCTGCAGTACGACTTTCTAAGTTCGTCCCAGTCCTGTCAATTTACCATTAATCAACATTAAGATCCTCAAAAAATAACATGGTACTGAGGGTCACCACGTTAACGTCGGCACATGAGTTGGGCGCCATTTTATGAAGCCCAAGTTCGCCCACAACGTTGTGCGCCATTTTATGAGACCGTCTAGTCGAGTCAACAACACGATGACTTTCCTAACGTCCCATAAATCGAATAAAATTACCGTGAGGATCAGGTGACCTTCCATAAAGGCTAAAGCGGCACGAGAGTCCGTAGTCCACAGGGATCGTGGTACATGGTGACGATGGTCATAGACCGCCTAAGGAAAGGTTCACCTTAAAACTAGACTGAGAAAATAAACATCCAGACTTAAGTAAAACACCGTGAAAATTTATTTATAAAATTCACAAACCCCTAGCCTAGTTCGGAGGGTTATAATCGGCTAGTCCGCAAACTAATAAATAAACAAAAATAAAGAGCAGGTCCCTACCTGAGAAGACACGGAAAACCCTCGCGAAAGATCTAACTCACAATAATAAAGCAACAACATCAACGCTAGGAATATGGTACAACGCAAGTCCCTAGTTCAAGTTACAAGATTAAGCTAATATCCGAATTTACATTTAACAGGGTAGCAAAACAAATCTAAGTTAGGATGGTACCATTTCGACATTTACATTTAACGTTAATTCATCTAGCTAAGTCCTATCAATTAACAAAATTTTACGGCGATGACGTCCGTAAAAGAAAACAATTACATCCAAAAGCTAAGTGTACAGCCATGAAAAACAAACAATTTAATTATGCTTAATAACTATGTGCTAACAGCACACAAAAGGTAACATGTAGGATTTATACACTTGACATCATAGATAAGTAATGAAATAGACACAGTAGTATTATTAAAAATCCCTGCCTGCACCTTGGTTTACTCTTTGTAAACCATAGTCATCTAATGTGTATAATTACGGTGACGAATGCGTAATTGAGACCACGCCTGACATCGCATGGCCTGAGCTCCACAAGCTACGAACTCTAGGTTCGCGCATGCTTCAGGTCGCTACAAAAATGTCAACTGTCCTAGTCATTTCCTCACAAGGAAATTATCTTCAACTGCACGGCTATGTCAACAGTTCCAGAATGCAAAGAACAAAGTTAGATAGAAAGAATCGTTAGTTAGGCTTGTTTTACAACAATTATGCGTCTTATTATTAAGATGTCGGTTTATAGATTTATCGTAGGTTTATGGCGAATAACATTGACAATAGCCTGGGCACGGAGTGTCTCCCCTGAGATCATTCTCCACCAAAAAGCCTCGACTTAACAGTCGGAATATAATCAACGAGTACAACAACTCGGACACACAATAACACGGGTTACCAGCGGCGCTAAGCTCGCGTTCAATAACTCTGGGATAGGCCTGTACACAACAGTTACCTTCCAATAACATCTAGTCCACGGGAACAGTCCCGGACAAGGCATACTCAATGTAACTTCATACAATAACATCCTGCTATAACAGGGTAGCCTTCACCATACTATAGAAAACCTTACATAACTGTACCTGTCAGACGACAGTACACGCAACAGAGCGTTTAACTAGCAAAAACGATCCATAAAACATGTGATCAAATACAAGAGTGGAAACTGATTTCCATAAGCAAAATAGCAATGAAAGGAAAAGCGAATACAAATCGTACTCTGTCCTTGTCAATAGTAGTTTTGTCTCACAATGAAGCAGGCGTGCTTTCAGGTCACTGGGTTACATAACCAGTTTATTGAAGGCCGGCGATTTAATCAACACAAAACCTGCACCTGGCCAGTTCATAAAAACTTTACCATAGGTTACGGACTTCTAAAGAGTCCGTGTATAAAACACACTCAATAAATCTGAGAATAATAATACAATTCCGTCTTTCTACCAAAGACGTCTAAATGAAAGTAATCTTACAATAACTGGAGCTCTTTGCTTTAAAAATACAATTCAGCAGTTGATAGTACATCAAATAAAAACGTGTCTTACATGACACAAGCAAAAATGACAATTGTGGCGCAGATTCACTCACTAGATCTGCTTAATGATACGTTGGGAACTGAGTTCGATGCTAGGCAACGAAACATTCCGTCTAGTTGTTAGGTTCAATCTTGACCAAGAATAGCTTCTGAGCTCATTCAAAATCAAATATAATGCATTTACAAAACTGGTAGTTACAGTCGACTACCTAAATGATACGACCGTTCTAACGACAGTCAGGGGTATAACAAAGGATGGCTGCAAAGAATGCAGTTAATTAATAACCATGGCATCCGATTGCCATAACTAAAGTCAGCAAGACTTGAAAATTACCCCAAGTAGGGTTGAACAAAATAGCCTCAAAATGACTACGATCTGGTTCAGCAAAAAGTAGGCATTGACGTTCTACGACGTTCATCAGGCTGCACCAGGGCTGACCAAAATGTCTGACCCCAAGGGTGTCTCACTCTAAACTGAAATATATGACATCTAACTAATCTAGTTACATCCCTACCTAGAAAAATGGCTGACACTGAGTGTGGTTGGTTCACAAACTACATTAAATCTACTATACCACCAGAAACTAGAACAAAGAAGGGGTGTGACAAAAACTCACGAAATGGAGGAGCTCTCACTCGGCTCTCTGTTCCACAACAAGGGTTGTACAAAATCCTCTCTGGCTCTCTGGATCGGTATCCTCCTCATCAGGATTCCCATCTGGACTCCTCCAAAGACCAGGGTTCGATTTGTCCCTGTCGACAACTTCGTGGATATGCCTGGAAATGGCATTTTTGGCTCCTTCCTTCTCGTTCGTCGTCCTGGAAGTTCCACCATCATGCTGGTTCCCGTAGAAACGTCACCCTCATACCGGGATAGTATTAGCCCATGGTGACTGCTTCAACCATGGTGAAGAAAAGTCCAATCACGTGGGTAGTGAAATAAGTTGCGTAATAATTCATCCTCTCACTTTCAAAATTATAATGTTCGTCGTGAATGTTATAGGCTCCAATTATAAAATACGACACAGCCTTAATCTTGCAGATGTGGATTAGCATGTGAGCTAACACTGTTTTATAATTCTGCACGTGCTAGTGACGCTACTTTTGTATCACGCAGCATCCGTGAATTATACGTCGTTTTTAAAATGAAATTTCCACTATGGCAATTTAAATATCTCATACAATTGTAATCACACTTATTCAGGATAATTGTAACACTAATACCTGTATATTTCCACTAGGCATCTGCCCTCCACATACGCGTGGGTAAAATGTGGTGTTACAGCAATGTTGTGCAATACACTATACTTGCCAATAATTATTTCCCAAACTTCTTCTTTAGTTCACTGGGCTTCAACAACAGTGAATAATAGTATTAGCGTGCTCGATGGCACCTTATAATCACTTTTAACGCTAAACAGCGGATATTCTTCTACGTCTCGTAGGACAAATGTAATTCCACGCCTACACAAGGCGGATTCTCAAGACGCAGTGCCAGGTACTGGGTGTCTCTAGAAAGTAGGTCGTCAAAACGAAGTCGTTGAGCGACTACTTACGTTCCTTTTTGCGTATCTGCAAGGGTATTACCTTACCTAAAGTAAAAAATAAACATTCTCCAAAATGTTTTAATAATGCAGCATGACGAAATGGAATATTCTGAGTCTTGTGGAAATATAAAAATTAATTAATAAGACCTCAGATTAATAATTAGCAGTTTTCCCCAAAGTCAAAAGTGCGATTCACCGCTACTTCAAAAAGTATCGCGTGATCTCTCAGCTCCACGTGGCTTCCTGGGTGTGTTCAAAAGTACAACATCCCATCATAAATGCTCTGTCATAAAAAATATCACATGAACCATAGTTCAGCGGGTTCAATATTAGTATAGATTTTTGATCTTTCCGTCTTCTCCAAATGCAAATAAATTTCTTGAATGCCCAACTCGTGATCATGTAACATATGTTGTTGTTTTTTATTCATTTAGGGTCTTTGCGACAACCTGGTCATGTAGCTCCGAGTACTTGAGTGTTTGTGGAACTTGTCTAATAACCTGTGTTACTGTGATGGCTGTATTAGTGTATGTATTTGTAATTAAGTTGAGGACTGGAAAAGAGGCGGTCATGGCCAACAGTTAGGAAACATCCCAACATTCGCCTGGAGTGGAAGTTGGAAAACACGGAAAACCACTTCCAAGATGGCTGACATGTGAATAGAAACCCCCCTCCTCTCAGTTTTGCCTTGCGAGGCACATGTAACACATCATTGGCCATGTGAAAGGATGGATTTTCCAGACTTAATCAACGCACTTCCAGTGATATGTTATTGTATGGGTCTACAGTCTTCTGACTGGTTTGATTCAGCCCTCCTTTCTCCCGTGTCCTGAGCGAATCGTTTCAACTCTACATAGCTACTGTACTATACCCTATACCCAAGGCAATCTGTTTAACATATTCTAATTTTTATCTACCCCTACAGTTCTTATCCTCGACCCTTACTTCCAAAACTAACTTTGCTATTCCTGGGTGTCTTAATGAGTGTCTTCTCTTCATTAGCAGTCGCCAGAAAATCTCTCCTCTCCCACTCGTCTTAATACCTCTTCATTTGTAAATATATCCACCCATCTGATCTTCATCATTCTCCTGTAACACTACATTTCAAACGCTTCTTCTTCTTCTTTCTCTTTACATCATTCCCACCCCTATGTTGGGTCGATGTTTCTGACAGCTCTCCTCCATGTATCCGGCCATGCACATCCTCTTCTGACAACTGTTTTTCTCTGAGGTCCTCTCGTACACAATCCATCCATCTTCGGTTAGGTCTGCCTCGCATTCTCACTCCCTGTATTTGCATGTCTAGCATCTTCCTCCCCACGTAGGATTCCTCCCTTCTTCTCACGTGCCCGTACCATTGAAGTCGCTTTTCTTGTACCTTCTTAGACATTTCCACAACCTTCAATGTTCCTCTTACTTTGACATTTTCCACTCTATCACGCTTAGTCACTCCACTCATCCACCTGAGCATTTTCATTTCCGTGACGTCAAGCCTGTTTGTGTGCGTTTTGCGTGCAGGCCAGGTTTCAGAGCCATACAGCAATGCTGGTCTTACGACATTTCAAACGCTTCAATTCTCCTCTTTTCTGATGATTCAACAGTTCAAGTTTCACTTCCATAGAGCGCCACCCTCCAGACAAAGGGTTTAAAACTGATTTCCTAATACCTAAATCTACATTTGACATCAACAGGAACATTTTTCTGTACTTCCTGATAATCCGACCATTTTTTGCGTTCCGACCAAACCCTCAGTCTCAAAGGGGTTGTACTGAGCTCAATCACCTGGACGAGCCGAATAACTTTGGCACACGAAAGATAACAACTTGAGATATTGTAAACAAGCAAATATCTTCCAGAATGATCACGCGGTGATGTTCCTCGACTGTTCCAGGGGTGTCCTGTGATTCGCACCCAGCACGGCCTCGACCAGGAGTATTTGTGGCTTTATTTATTTAATCGTGTCAGAAAACTTACAATACATCAATTACATTTGGTACTGTAAGAAAACCATGAAATCCCTGTATACATAGCATAATTGATTAATAGTACATTATGCAACGAGCCTATAATGGCAATAATTAAGACACGAGTATGTTTATAAAACGAGGGTATGCGACTTTTATAATTTCCATACTGTTAGGGCCCCTGGGTACCCTACACCCCTTAGGGACCCTACGCACCCCACCGAGAGGGATGTTCACATACACCCTCAAATCTACTACGCGCGGACGGCCACACTTCGACAATTAACTCTAAAACACGCCCACGCATCTGGCCAACCCACTACATTGATTTCACCCCAAAACTAACCTCAGGCTGGAACCAACAACAACAGCCGAACACACTTCAATTACACCTAGCCAGCAGAGCTGAGGCTTCAGCTCTTGCATCACGGCTTACACAACGCATGGACAAATTAATTACCATTATAGGCGAGTTGCATACGACTGTTTATGTTCGAAGATAATTATTATAACTATTTTATATTCGAACATACATATTCATAAATATCTGTCGAGATTTCGCCAGTTATGTGTACTGAACAGAGCGTATGTGACGCAGAGAATGCCTTGTATTTGACCATGGCCTTCTCGATTACCCCACGATGACACTAGGCAACGCAGTGAAATTTAAATTAGAAGGCCTTGGAACTCAGTGCAGGTGCGATGATATCCTTATCTAATTGGTCAAACAACTGTTTCTTGAGCTGTGATTGGTGGGAGAAACTGTTTCAAAATGAAAAATAGTGTTATAATGACCATCATTATATTACAGTTTTCTGAAATATAATAGTCAGGGTCGAACATAAATATAATTATATTATATACGCACTCATACTGAAATCAATTACTGATACCTGAATTTTGCCAACTAGCAAGCTTCAGGTGTTCCGTCCATCAGGTTCCGTGGAGAACATGTGATGGGTCACAACCCGCAAACGAGGAGCTGACCCATAGTCTGCTCCTCACCATACTCACACAAAGTCGAGTCACAGGCAAATCCCCACTTTTTCAAATTTGTCTTCGACCTTCCCACTCCTGTGCGCAGCCTGTTGAGGGTCTTCCACGTTGACCAGGTTTCTTCGTGTCCAGTGGGCAGGTGTTCAGATGGTAGCGTCCATCCTGCAGAGTCGTTAGATCTGGAGCGCCAAGAGAGCAATCTAAATACTGAAGGAGAGACTGTCAGATTTTCAGTGGCGTGAAGAAAACTTCTTCTTGATATGAGTCTTTGAGCTTCAGATAAGTAACCATATGAAGGCGGATATCTGGAGGTGAGATACCCGTCAGTTAGTTGATTTTATCAAGCGGCGTAGATCTGAGACAACCTGTAATAAGTCTGCAGGTGTCATTTAATGAAATGTCAACCTGGTGATACGGTCGAAATCATTGGCCACTACTTGGTTAGATGAGTGTCTGGACAAAAATTACTGATTGTACTACAAGAGAACGAAATTAACATTATATAAACAGTATTTCATACCAATTGTAGCATACGGACTGGAAACACTGGTAACGAATAAAATGCAAAACAGTAAGAAATGAAATTTTTAAGAACTTCAGTTCAAAAGACAAGAAGTGATAGAATTCAAAATATTAAAATCAGAGAAGAGTTAAATATGGAACCGTTAAATCAGAAGATAGAGAAAGAAAGGTTAGGCCTACGTTGGTTCGGACATGTAAAAAGAATGGGTAAGGAAAGAGTAGCAAGAAGGGAATTGGAAAGAGAAGTCAAGGGAAAGAGACCAGTTGGAAGACCGAGAAGAAGGTGGTTGGACCAAATTTTGAAGGACATTAGAGAAGCTGGATTGGATATGACAGAAGTGAAGGAACAGGAAAATTGGAAGGACAGAAAGGAGTGGAGGAGGCTTGTGAACCACACCCGGGTGACTGGAGTGGGACTTTGGTGGTGATGATGATGACTACAAGGAAGGGGGTCTGGTGCGTAAGCCACAGGTTAGGTTTGTTTTGTATGTCTTGTCATCAGGACAATTTCTAGACTGGGCACGATTTTCGTACAACCGATGGAGAGCTGCACAATACATTACAAACAGCTGTATTTAAAAGGCAGTTTAATTTGCTTCTTATTTTTAACCCGCGAGGACTGGCGCAAGGGTATTTCTGACCCGAGGCTAAAATAATGCTCTATATTTTCGTTTTGGTCAGCCCTAATTTCCTGTCGCTTACTGTACCTTCCTTCCTAGCCTCGAACTTCACCCTGCAAAAGAAACATGTCCATAGCTTTATGAACACTCAAGTTATTTCTATATTATTTACGGTCGGGTCAGATTTACCCATGGCGCCACTCCTCACGTGACAATTTTCGGTTTACGTTAGTCGGGCCAATCTGTAAAAAATAAAGAGAAATCCACCTATTTTGGCGCAGCACAATCTCACAATTCACGTTCTTGTTCATCCATTTTTATCATTTTAAATGATCTTGTCGACTTCGTCGTTACGCTGGGGTCTGGCGTTACGTCACGGTGACGGGACGAAATGTACCCAGATGCACTGAGGTGTGTGACGTCATAGTACCGCTTGGTGCATGTGTTCCCCGACAATCTCTACTTTGTTGGTATAAGACAAAAATCCCCGATACTTGGATGTCACGGGTAATCTCGACAGCCACTGGATGGATTTTGATGCGGTTTTCACCATTCTGTAAAGGATATCTCGAGGAAAGATTCTGTAGAAAATAATTTATGTATGATCAAAGGAAGCCAAGCAGTAACGATTTCAGTGAAAAAGTCGAAAAAAAACTTAGCGTCCGTGCGCTTCTTAAGCTTACGCTGGGCAAACCGTCCAAAATATCAATATACTATGAGCGTAAGAATTGGTCAGCATGAAAAGTTCTACAAAACAGTCCGCGAGAGCATATCTCTATCTTCAATACATCGTCCACTATGAGTGTTTTTAGACTGGATGGAAGGGGCACGTTCCCGCGCGCTCTGGTGAGCGTGACGGCATCCCGCGCGTTTGACCTTGCTTTGCCCTTGGTTTGCACTTGCCGTTCGCGAGTAATTTGAAACAAGATAACCATGATAAGTATTATGCAGATAATTTTCTAACATGTCAAGAGTCTTTGGCTTCGAGGGAAGCGAGAAGCCTCCAGCCTTTCTAGGATTTTTCAGCATTTGTAGCATTTAAAATGATACATAGTCTAGTCTTTCAGACTGACTGTCCCAGGGTCTTGGGACACCTTAGTCATTCATTCATTTCCGTGTCCGGTCGGCATTTCCAAAAAACTGCAGCTACGATGGCCTTGTTGCTTCCTCTAAAAACATCTTCCATTGTGCATGGGTTGTCCAGGAGGGGGCAGATAAGTAGGTGGCTTGGGTCTTGTTCAGCTCCACATTCACAAGAGGTGTCTGCGTCTGCTGGAAGGATCCCCCATTTTTGCTGGTTGGTCTTGCATCGAGGGACATCCACTCTTAAGCGGTTGAGGGACCTCCACACAGGATAAGGTAGGTCGGCACCAGGAGCCAGTTCTCCCTTTGGTGTCATGTCTGTGGACAGTGAGCTCTTTCATCTGTTAAGATGAGTTGTCTCTGGTGTTCTCTCCAGCGGCAGAGTCCTAACAAGGAGACTCGGAGGCGAGAACTTGCTGCCTGGTGACCATATAGTGGATGTCGATGGTCATTCTCCTGCTTTGTTCTCTCGGCGTCCGCCGCAGTGGCCCTCCGGATGTTGGGTGGGGCTATTCCAACAATTGGGTATAGTTTGTGCACTGGTGTTGGTTTCAGGCATCCTAGGTCATCAGCTCCTTTGCTCAAAGAGAAAATTAAGATGACAGCTTTGCCGCTGCTATCAAGGCCAGTTGTACTGTTACGAAAATTATTGGCATTTTTTCTGCATGTTAAATATCTGTTATGGTACACATAGCACATACGAAATTTGGTTGAAATCCAACTGATAGTATAGAAGTTACATGTATTTAAAAATTGGTACTATCAGCACGCTTATAATCATGTTGGTAGAACTGACGTATATAAGTTACTCCAAATTATTCTAAAATGTCAGAATATACGTGTGCATAGTTTAAAGCTGTTGGCTTGCATACTTTCTGATATGTTGGTATTTTGATTTTTAAAAAAATAGAGAGAGAGCAATTATTAACAGTTGGCAGCCCTTGTGGCTCTTAAGAATACGCTCAGTCATATCTGCTTATGTACAGATATTACATACAAAATTTGGTTGAAATCCAATTGATAGTGTAGAAGTTATATGCATTTAAACATTGGACCTATCAGAAGGCTTAAAATTATTTTGGCAACACTGTCATGGTTGGCCTCCTGGAAATTGAACTGAAATAGTATCATCTACATGTGTGCCAGTTTTGGAATAGCTCCCATGCATACCTTCCAAGATATCGAACATGGAGCTCAAATTTTTAGTGCGTTTTTTCAGCAGTTGGTAGCACTGACATAATTTTCATATATGGCCTTGAGATATTCCGATATACATCTTTACTTATACTAAATTTGGTTCCGATTGCTGCGGTCGTTTAGGAGTTGACAGGGGGGGCACACACACAGCCAGACAGACAGACAGACAGACGGGCAGACAGACAGACACACATTTTCTCGGATCGATCTCATAAGTCTACTTTTCCTCATTTTTGCAAAATGTCAAAAGTAGGCTAAAAATAAACCTCATTTTATATTGGGAATAGTTCATAGGAAGACACCAGGTTTAAAAATACTTCATTAAAATGCGTACGACTGCGACAAAGAGGGAGCGACACACTATGGGTCAAAATGACCCGACACTAATCCTTGTGTTAGTCTATATTTTTTCACACCTGTTCTCAAGGGCTAAAGAGATTAATATTACAATAATATGAAATAGGTAATAATCATACCAATTAAAACTATAATAGCTCATTATATAAATAATAATAATAATATCGTATGGCCTCGGGTGCCTGGTGCAAGCTTTGCTATTTGACACCCAGAGGGTAGCTTGCATGTCGAATTTCGTAGTTCCTTGACTATGAAAGTCAAGGAGGTTAGATGTTAGATATCTAATCTCCTTGAACACAATAGCGCTTTCTAGTAGAGAAATGAGGAACTTTGGGCTGGCGGAAACTCCCGAGATTAATTTTGCCATTATGAACTCGGCCTACTGAATTCAAATGGGTTCTTTGACATGCCAACATCGTATGACATGCGTATCGTATTTTTGCCGCCTTTCAAAAATCACTTACCACGGTCAGGGGCGAACCTGCAATCTTGGGGTTAGTAGACCGACACGCTATCCACTCACCCACCGTGGCAAGCTAGCTCATTATATGTTACATGTTGAGGACTTGGTTACGTGCGCTCGCTGCGCGACACTCATCTGTTAGTGGGTCGCACTGCGGTGCACGAGATGGCTATCGCAAGCAACGTGCGGTCCAGCCTATTCATTTGGGTTCGAAATGAGCGGCTTGCACCAAGACAGATTCTTAACTAACAGTGATTGGAGTTGACAAGAACACCACGCTCCAATTAGGGACATCAGCCCCGTGTACTTGTATATGTGTGGCGACTGTATACAACTAATTACAGTGCCCCTGCACCTCATGGTGTAGCGGCTAGCATTCTTGGTCCGGGTTTGATTCTCAGCTCTGTCAAGGAATTTAATTCTGGTCTGAGGCAAAACTGGGAAGAGGTGTGTTCGACTCCCACCTCGGCTAACCTGGAAGTGGTTTTCCGTGGTTTCCCCATTTCTACTTCAGGTAAATGCTAGGATGGTTCGTAAATTACGGCCACGGGCGTCTCCAGCCCAATCCTTGCCTCAACTACAAATACAGACACACAAAACACACATGTTATCAATGCAAATTTTACACACCTTTACACACACCCAAGTACACAGGGCTTAATGGACCACGATGTCCAAGCACCTAAATGAAACAACAATACAACAATTAAATTTCTTCACAAAGCCGGGAGTCGAACCGAAACTTCCGGAATGATAACGAACAATGCCAGTAACGACACCGGAACGTGGACGAGAGAGGAAGATAGAAAGAAAGATTGTGAGAAAGAAACAAGCAAAGAAAGAAAGAAAGAAAGAAAGAAAAAAAGAAAGAAAGAAAGAAAGAAAGAAAGAAAGATAATAAGAAAGAAACTAGCAAAGATAGAAAAAGAAAGAAAGAAGGAAGGATAGCAAGAAAGAAACAACAAAGAAAGAAAGAAAGAAAGAAGAATGATAGTAATAAAGAAACAAGCGAAGATAGTAAGAAAGGAAGGTAGGAAGGGAAGGACGTTGTTGCACGTTAAGGCTAAAGGGCTTCCCTGAGAGATTGCGATGCTCTTGGCGAACGAAGCCTTGCAGGTCGTTGCCAGGGCCACCCCGGCCCCGGTGCGGGCATACAGCAGGCAGGCCTTGCCCGCATGGCCTCCACACTCCACAGCCCGCATCATACAGCACAGCACAGCTATTCAGCACGTGCCCACTGCCTTCTAGATTCCACCGGGCATTTAAATACTCTACTGCTTGCTCGCTTGCTTGGGGTTAAATACCTGCTTCACACAACTGCTCTTTCCTTTACCAAGCGCGCTCCTAACCATGGCAAAACTCCTACTGTCCATGGTTTGAATACTTGCTAAGCGCGCTCCTAACCACGGAAAAACTCCCACTGTCCAAGGTTTGAATACTTGCTAAGCACGCTCATAACACGGCAAAACTCCCACTGTCCAAGGTTTAATACTTGCTAAGCGCGCTCCTGACCACGGCAAAACTTCCACTGTCCAAGGTTTAAATACTTGCTAAGTGCACTTCTAACCACAGCAAAACTACTACTGTCCAAGGTTTGAATACTTGCTAAGTGCGCTCCAAACCACGGCAAAACTACTACTGTTCAAGGTTTGAATACTTGCTAAGTGCACTTCTAACCACAGCAAAACTACTACTGTCCAAGGTTTGAATACTTGCAAAGTGCACTTCTAACCACAGCAAAACTACTACTGTCCAAGGTTTGAATACTTGCTAAGCGCGCTCCTGACCACGGCAAAACTCCCTCTGTCCAAGGTTTAAATACTTGCTAAGTGCACTTCTAACCACAGCAAAACTACTACTGTCCAAGGTTTGAATACTTGCTAAGTGCGCTCCGAACCACGGCAAAACTACTACTGTCCAAGGATTGAATACTTGCTAAGTGCACTTCTAACCACAGCAAAACTACTACTGTCCAAGGTTTGAATACTTGCTAAGTGCGCTCCGAACCACGGCAAAACTCCTACTGTCCAAGGTTTGAATACTTGCTAAGCGCGCTCCGAACCACGGCAAAACTACTACTGTCCAAGTTTTGAATACGTGCTAAGTGCGCTCCGAACCACGGCAAAACTCCTACTGTCCAAGGTTTGAATACTTGCTAAGCGCGCACATAGGCTAACTACAGCGAAACTCCTGCTGTCCAAGGTTTGAATACTTGCTAAGCGCGCACATAGGCTAACTACAGCGAAACTCCTGCTGTCCAAGGTTTGAATACTTGCTAAGCGCGCACATAGGCTAACTACAGCAAAACTCCTACTGTCCAAAGTTAGAATACTTGCTAAGCGCGCACATAGGCAAACTACAGCGAAACTCCTGCTGTCCAAGGTTTGAATACTTGCTAAGCGCGCACATAGGCTAAATACAGCAAAACTCCTACTGTCCAAGGATTGCATACTTGCTAAGCGCGCTCCTAACCACGGCAAAACTCCTACTGTCCAAGGTTTGAATACTTGCTAAACGCGCACATAGGCTAACTACAGCGAAACCCCTTCTGTCCAAGGTTTAAATACTTGCTAAGTGCGCTCCGAACCATGGCAAAACTCCTACTGTCCAAGGTTTGAATACTTGCTAAGCGCGCACATAGGCTAACTACAGCGAAACTCCTGCTGTCCAAGGTTTGAATACTTGCTAAGCGCGCACATAGGCTAACTACAGCAAAACTCCTGCTGTCCAAGGTTTGAATACTTGCTAAGCGCGCTCCTAACCACGGCAAAACTCCTACTGTCCAAGGTTTGAATACTTGCTAAGCGCGCACATAGGCTAACTACAGCGAAACTCCTGCTGTCCAAGGTTTGAATACTTGCTAAGCACGCACATAGGCTAACTACAGCAAAACTCCTACTGTCCAAGGTTTGAATATTTGCTAAGCGCGCACATAGGCTAACTACAGCAAACTCCTGCTGTCCAAGGTTTGAATACTTGTTAAGCGCGCTCCTAACCACGGAAAAACTCCTACTGTCCAAGGTTTGAATACTTGCTAAGCGCGCACATAGGCTAACTACAGCGAAACTCCTGCTGTCCAAGGTTTGAATACTTGCTAAGCGCGCACATAGGCTAACTACAGCAAAACTCCCACTGTCCAAGGTTTAAATACTTGCTAAGTGCACTTCTAACCGCAGCAAAACTACTACTGTCCAAGGTTTGAATACTTGCTAAGTGCGCACCGAACCACGGCAAAACTACTACTGTCCAAGGTTTGAATACTTTCTAAGTGCACTTCTAACCACAGCAAAACTACTACTGTCCAAGGTTTGAATACTTGCTAAGTGCGCTCCGAACCACGGCAAAACTACTACTGTCCAAGGTTTGAATACTTGCTAAGTGCACTTCTAACCACAGCCAAACTACTACTGTCCAAGGTTTGAATACTTGCTAAGTGCGCTCCGAACCACGGCAAAACTCCTACTGTCCAAGGTTTGAATACTTGCTAAGCGCGCTCCGAACCACGGCAAAACTACTACTGTCCAAGGTTTGAATACTTGCTAAGTGCGCTCCGAAACACGGCAAAACTCCTACTGTCCAAGGTTTGAATACTTGCTAAGCGCGCACATAGGCTAACTACAGCGAAACTCCTGCTGTCCAAGGTTTGAATACTTGCTAAGCGCGCACATAGGCTAACTACAGCGAAACTCCTGCTGTCCAAGGTTTGAATACTTGCTAAGCGCGCACATAGGCTAACTACAGCAAAACTCCTACTGTCCAAGGTTAGAATACTTGCTAAGCGCGCACATAGGCAAACTACAGCGAAACTCCTGCTGTCCAAGGTTTGAATACTTGCTAAGCGCGCACATAGGCTAAATACAGCAAAACTCCTACTGTCCAAGGATTGAATACTTGCTATGCGCGCTCCTAACCACGGCAAAACTCCTACTGTCCAAGGTTTGAATACTTGCTAAACGCGCACATAGGCTAACTACAGCGAAACTCCTTCTGTCCAAGGTTTAAATACTTGCTAAGTGCGCTCCGAACCACAGCAAAACTCCTACTGTCCAAGGTTTGAATACTTGCTAAGCGCGCACATAGGCTAACTACAGCGAAACTCCTGCTGTCCAAGGTTTGAATACTTGCTAAGCGCGCACATAGGCTAACTACAGCAAAACTCCTGCTGTCCAAGGTTTGAATACTTGCTAAGCGCGCTCCTAACCACGGCAAAACTCCTACTGTCCAAGGTTTGAATACTTGCTAAGCGCGCACATAGGCTAACTACAGCGAAACTCCTGCTGTCCAAGGTTTGAATACTTGCTAAGCACGCACATAGGCTAACTACAGCAAAACTCCTACTGTCCAAGGTTTGAATATTTGCTAAGCGCGCACATAGGCTAACTACAGCAAACTCCTGCTGTCCAAGGTTTGAATACTTGTTAAGCGCGCTCCTAACCACGGCAAAACTACTACTGTCCAAGGTTTGAATACTTGCTAAGCGCGCACATAGGCTAACTACAGCGAAACTCCTGCTGTCCAAGGTTTGAATACTTGCTAAGCGCGCACATAGGCTAACTACAGCAAAACTCCCACTGTCCAAGGTTTAAATACTTGCTAAGTGCACTTCTAACCGCAGCAAAACTACTACTGTTCAAGGTTTGAATACTTGCTAAGTGCGCACCGAACCACGGCAAAACTACTACTGTCCAAGGTTTGAATACTTTCTAAGTGCACTTCTAACCACAGCAAAACTACTACTGTCCAAGGTTTGAATACTTGCTAAGTGCGCTCCGAACCACGGCAAAACTACTACTGTCCAAGGTTTGAATACTTGCTAAGTGCACTTCTAACCACAGCCAAACTACTACTGTCCAAGGTTTGAATACTTGCTAAGTGCGCTCCGAACCACGGCAAAACTCCTACTGTCCAAGGTTTGAATACTTGCTAAGCGCGCTCCGAACCACGGCAAAACTACTACTGTCCAAGGTTTGAATACTTGCTAAGTGCGCTCCGAACCACGGCAAAACTCCTACTGTCCAAGGTTTGAATACTTGCTAAGCGCGCACATAGGCTAACTACAGCGAAACTCCTGCTGTCCAAGGTTTGAATACTTGCTAAGCGCGCACATAGGCTAACTACAGCGAAACTCCTGCTGTCCAAGGTTTGAATACTTGCTAAGCGCGCACATAGGCTAACTACAGCAAAACTCCTACTGTCCAAGGTTAGAATACTTGCTAAGCGCGCACATAGGCAAACTACAGCGAAACTCCTGCTGTCCAAGGTTTGAATACTTGCTAAGCGCGCACATAGGCTAAATACAGCAAAACTCCTACTGTCCAAGGATTGAATACTTGCTATGCGCGCTCCTAACCACGGCAAAACTCCTACTGTCCAAGGTTTGAATACTTGCTAAACGCGCACATAGGCTAACTACAGCGAAACTCCTTCTGTCCAAGGTTTAAATACTTGCTAAGTGCGCTCCGAACCACGGCAAAACTCCTACTGTCCAAGGTTTGAATACTTGCTAAGCACGCACATAGGCTAACTACAGCAAAACTCCTATTGTCCAAGGTTTGAATATTTGCTAAGCGCGCACATAGGCTAACTACAGCGAAACTCCTGCTGTCCAAGGTTTGAATACTTGCTAAGCGCGCACGAAGGCTAACTACAGCAAAACTACTACTGTCCAAGGTTTGAATACTTGCTAAGCGCGCTCCTAACCACGGCAAAACTCCTACTGTCCAAGGTTTGAATACTTGCTAAGCGCGCACGTAGGCTAACTACAGCAAAACTCCCGCTATCCAAGGTTAGAATACTTGCTAAGCGCGCACATAGGCTAACTACAGCGAAACTCCTGCTGTCCAAGGTTTGAATACTTGCTAAGCGCGCACATAGGCTAACTACAGCAAAACTCCTGCTGTTCAAGGTTTGAATACTTGCTAAGCGCGCACATAGGCTAACTACAGCAAAACTCCTGCTGTCCGAGGTTTGAATACTTGCTAAGCGCGCACATTATAGCAAAACTCCTACTGTCCAAGGTTTGAATACTTGCCAAGCGCTCCTAACCATGGCAAAACTCATAGAGTGGATTGCAGAAGCGGAGTCTGGAACGAAGTTTTGAATCGCTCCTCAACCGTGGCCTTCTGGTTAATTGCAGAAACACTGTTCAAGGGACAAGACACCATTACTCATATACTTTCAAATGTGGCAACGCAGAAAACAACCATACGGGGTGTGATTGTCAGCTCTTTTGCTGGGGCTCCGCACTTTACATTTTAAGTAGTTCTTAGGTTAGAACACTCCGAGATCTGGTATTGTTAGCTACGGATATACTGTATTCACATGCGGACTTGAATCTGAGTTTAATAAACGGGCATGGTGGCGAAGCGGTCAAGCTGTTGGCCTTTTCGAAGTGAAATGGAACGTCCCATGGTTCGGATTCCATGTGACTCATGATCGCCGGATTAACGGTCACGTAAAACTACAAAATACCTTCCTTTTTTGAGTTTAATAATACTGGAACATGCTGGGTAAATGTAAGTTTATTTATAAACCGTTCGTTTAATGCCTTACTGTACGGTAGTTTAATTATTGTCGCTGTGTCCCAAAACTAAAGTTGCTAGCAACTACGCACTATTTATAAAGGATTGTGCCCAATTTCTAAAATCTAAATTATTCAAATTCTTTGCAAGAACCACATCGAGAAACAATTCAAGCTGTTTAACCCATTTGTTGCCGAGAAGAGGCACATTATATAGGCCTAACTGATATACAAATTTGCAGAATAATGTAGAAAACAAACAAGCTTAGAGATCTCTGTTTCTGAATATTACCACTTGATCTCCTGAACGATAATCACCATCTTTTTCTTTCCCACAATACCCTCTGTGGTTAAGTACTGTAGTTTAATTTACGTAATATCCACAAAATGAGATATGAAAAGACACCTGTCAGTGCCCAGTTCAACTTGTCATAATAACACAAAACGACTGAAATATCAGATTCAAATTTCGTACACTGTTGTATTAGACCCCTCTAAGTAAAACTAGAATCCAAGCAAAATAATATTAGATTATGAGGGCTGTTTTTTTTTTCAAGTTCCGATGGACTGTATAAAAATAACCGATTGACATACCAAACTGATTTTACTACTAAATGTTTGCTTGTTTTATTCTTATGTCTCAACATAATCGCCAAAACGATTGAATCATTTGTCGTAGCCTAACATTACACCAACTCCAGTCCACTGGCTCCCACTGTTGTCTGGTATAATGCCACCTGACTTACGAATATCCAGTGCTCTTGTTCGAGAGTACAACAAGATCTGCAAGAATCGTCTGCTACCTGTTCTAGGCGACATACCAGCTCTTAGTCTCCGAAGATTGAAATCACGACATCCACCTCTTTGTGATGCTGCTATGTAGTCATCCACCAACTTCGATGCTTTGGAGGAATGGAAAGGCCGCTGGAACAACTGCACTGACTTGCCCCAACATAACATCCTCAGAGGGGAAAATATTGCTAACGGATTCCAACTACCGCGTGTAACTTGGTCCAGACTGAACAGGATCAGGGCAGGTCATGGAAGGTGCAGGGATTCTCTCTATAAGTAGAACATGGTACCATCTCCAGTATGTGATTGTGGAGCCCCTCGCCAAACCATTCCCCACATTTTAAGCGAGTGTCAACTACGGGCTTATCCAGGTAGATTGGAAGACTTTCAATCACAACAGCGGAGGCACTGCAGAGGGTTCAAAAGTTGGATATGCAGCTATAACGGAAAACACTAATGCCTGAAGTGAATCAATGTTGTTTTTTTTTGTTATTGTGTATATATTGTATATATTATGTATATAATTTCCTTGCCAAACGCTAGCAATAATAATAATAATAATAATAATAATAATAATAATAATAATAATAATAATAATAATAATAATAATAATAATAATAATTACACCAGCTTTCCAATGCATCGGCAAAAAATTCTGCCATCACTGAGGTGGGTAGGTCTGGACAGTCTCCTGAAGTGTTTCCTTTTTGGCGAGGCGTTGCCGCCCAACCATACCTTCAATTATAGAAAAGGGTGAAAATCATTCACGACCGCACTGTGCCAAAGTTACGGTAGACCTATTCAACGAATTCAAGTGTGAATTTTGGATCATCTGCCGTTTAGTCCAAACCAGCACTGAATGATTTTCACCGTTTTCGTGAATTGAAGGTATGGTTGGGCGGCAACGCCTCGCCAAAAAGGAAACACTTCAGGAGACTGTCCAGACCTACCCACCTCAGTGGTGGCAGAATATTTTGCCGAGGGCATTGGCAAGCCGGTTTAACGATACGACAAATGTTTCAATCGTTTTGGCGATTACGTTGAGACATAAGAATAAAACAAGCAAACATTTAGTAGTAAAATCAATTTGGTATGTTAATCTGTTATTTTTATAGAGACGTTATATGCATCAGAATGCCTGGCGATGAATAAGAAAGGCCTGGCAGAACAACTCGAAGCAAAAGAGAGGGATATTATGAGAAAGATCATGGGCCCGGTCAAGGAACGAGGAGAGTATAGAAGACGACACTACGATGAACTTTATCCACATGTGAAGAAAATAACTGACACCATTTGCAAAAGAATACTCTCCTTTTATGGCCATTTAACACGAATGAACTCCGGAAGATTGTCGAATCGAATCTGTGCTTACTTTGTGGCAGAGAAAACCAAAGGGATCTGTTTTACAGAGGTGGAAAAAGACCTACAAGAACTGGGGATATCACATGAGGACATCTTGGAACGTGACTCTTTGAAGAAGAAACTTGGGGAGATACAGAGTTTTCAGCCCAAAACTATATTGAAAACCGGTAAGAAGTGGACCGATGAACGAAAGGAAGCTCACCGTAGAAGAATGCGCGAATACTGCGCCAATGTGAAAGAACGAGGGAAAAGGCAGTTGAAATAACGTGGTCCATAGAAGACCGAAACCTATAAAAAATAAAAAATATGTAAAAAGCATAAAAATAAAAAGTAGTTTTGCCCTATATATGATTAAATGACATGCGGCAGATGTAAGTTCATGTGTGATGTTCTGGATGAACGGAGAAGTACTGTAATAGGGTGTGGGGTGGGGGTGAACACCGCGGGATGTTCCGCACCGCACCCTAACTGGTGATATATGTCTGTTTTCATCAGACCTAGTGTTTTTAACCCAGTCATCAGTATGATCAGGGTTAGTTAATTATTCTTAATTAATGTGGGGTACCACAGTGTGTCACAGTTCCATCAGGCAGGCACCCCAGTGTTTGAGTAGACAGCTGACACTACACCATCTGCTCGATATTTACTCACTCGGGGGCGGGGGGCGGGGGTCGCCACTCCATTGTGCTGGTCCCATCGCAATCGCACTCTTGATAACGGGGATAGAGAGGGAGTAATTGCGTGCCAAATGGTTTGCTAAAATGGGAATTTAATACCTGACAAATATCAACAGAAACAGACGCAGAGAAAACAGGAAGATCATAGAGAAGAATGAAAAAAGCACAACAAATGTACAAATAAATAAATAATAAATAAATAATAAATAAATAAATAAATAAATGAATAACTTAAATAAATAAGTGAAGCAATTAATAAACAAATAATTAAATAGCAATTAAATAAATACGGAAAGAAAGAAACAAATAAATAAAAAATAAGCAAAGATAAAACAAATGAAAAACTAAAATAAATAAATAAATAAATAAATAAATAAATAAGCACTTCAATAAATAAACAAATAAATAAATTAATTAATAAACAATTAAATAAACAATAAAAAATAAATAAAAATAAATAAATAAATAGGTAATTAAATAATTAAACAAATAAAAAATATAATTAATAAATGGATGAAGTACAATAAACAGAATGTCACTCCGAATCCAGAAATAGCCTGGTTCTTTTGTCTCCCCTCACCCGCCCCCTCCTACTCGTGGAAAGTTGCCTTTTTCCTAATAATGCAAAGTAATACATCCAATAAAGTGATGTATGCGTGGTCTTCCACTCTTTCTGATGCCGTAAAATTAGAACTCATAATACAAGATCCAAGTATTACAATTGGCGAGAAATTCTATTTTTGCAGACAAGGATAGGTAAAGAGAAATAATGATCGAAACGGATTTAGCATTGTTTTTGAATTCATCGTTGTTGATAGAAGGAACTTTTTCTCCCTGGGCTATCAAGTTTACAATAATGATGAAGGCTGTATTACTATTTCGTTCGTTGAATGCTACTTGAAAGTTTTGGGATGTTAACACAGAAATTTTAGGTAGCGAGAAACTTTTCTTTTATTGATTGTACGTTGATGAATAAGCGAGATGAAATGTTTGTAAATATGTGAAAAAATTAAAATGGCACACGGAAACGCTCGAAAAAAAAAGTCGAAAATTTGAACGAATTAAAGTTATTTTAGGGACTTTTAGTATAACACTACGAGTCTCGCGATGGACAGGCGTAGGTAAGATGTTGTTATAGATGTCTCTACTGAACACTTGTTGCCATGGTAACCACAGGTTAGTAGGTCTGGCATCAGCGCGCTCCACTCTACTACTACCATAAAATCACAATCACGTGTAGATAAAACGTATTTTTCCGTTTAGCCTTACATTGCTATGAGCCTCATAACAAGCCATATTTCAGACTCCTACGACTACCCACGCCCGAGAAACAGTTGATTTACAAAATTAATAACAACTATTTTAAGAACCGTCAGATCACATTAAATCTCCGTATACAAGTTAACTATAAGTTCCTTCAAGACGTATTAACGTTTCATTACTGACCAAGCTAATTTTGCCAACAATATTAAATCCGCCATTGTAAAGATTAATCGGTTGTCAGAGATGGCTGAGAAAGTAGGTTTACAGATTTCCTTTGAGAAGATAAAGTTCATGACAAACATCAGTGATGGACCAGAATGGATGAAAACAAACCAAGGGAAGATTAAACGTGTAAAGAAATGTAAATACCTGGTGAGGTGATCCAACAAAATGGCCTAGAACAGGAAGCAATTAATCTTAGAATCTGGAAATTAGACCGAGCCTATCACCTGACGAATATTCTCTAGTCGCTGAACATTGGAGCCAATTTAAGACACCACAGCACGGTTGTCAAACCTGAAGCATTATATGCTTCGGAGACTTTGACAATGAACAGACGGGGACTAGTCGACCAGTTAGTCAAAAGAGAACGCAGGGTATTGAGAAAAACTTTAGGCAACAGATCGGTTGACGGACACCTACGTTTGAAGTCAAACGAAGAGTTATATAAAAAGATAGAACCAGTCACGTCAACAATAAAAAGGAAAGGGTTGTTGTTCTATGGACACATTTTCAGAATGTCCAACGATCGTCTAACAAAGAAAATTTGGAATTTCGTGAAACCAAAGAGGCATGGTTCGAAGAATGTAACAAAGACCTTATAGAAATTGGTATTCCGGACTGCAAAATGTTTTTTTTTTTGGTAGTGTGGCCTCCTCAGAGGCCGAGTGCAGGTCTTTCTATTTGACGCCCGTGGGCGACCTGCGCGTCGGGATGAGAGATGGAATGGATGAAGATGAATGAAACTGGGCAAGGATGTGGAAGGAATCGGCCGTGGCCTATCAGAAGGTACCGTCCCAGCATTTGCCTGGTGTTGAAAATGGGAAACCACGGAAAACCATTCCAAGGACGGCCGACGGTGGGGCTCGAACCCACGCGTCTACCGAGTCAGCAGAGAGCTTGGTCCCATGACCTAACACTGCGCTTTAGCCAGCTGAGCCACTGCTGTCGGTTGCAAAATGATGAACAGGTGTGAATTCAGACACCTAATCAAAAATTACCAGGAATTTAAGGTAGGAGCAGAACCCAAAAGACAGAGGGGACCTCTTTCAGAAGATCGGAAGAAGGCGCTGAGTGATGGGCTCAAGAGATACTGGCAGGACATCAAAGCTGGCAGACGATCTAGAACGAAATATTGATTTTAACTGTTATTCCGTAGTCCATAGTGGCTCAATTCGAATGTAAAGAAAAAGTTTCATTACGATCTGATTAATACCTTTAATGTAATGATATTTCTATGTGAGCGCTCTGTTAGACTTGTTAAGAAATACTATAAAGTTTTTACGGGTGACAATAGAAATGTTTCCTTTACATAGCTAAACGCAGAATAAAATAAGAAAAAGTTTGGTGTAGCTTGTTTTTATGTAAGACTACGGGAAAAGTTTTTATTGATGTCTAAACTCGAGTATCTGAATTTTTTCCCCGACAGGTGGAGATGCAGTAGACTGTCGTAAGACTCGTAAGCGAGTCACCTGAAGTAAACAAGCGCCCACCCGCATGTCCTTGTTATCAGCGAACCTGCGCTGTGTCTTGCAGACTATCAGTGGTTGCTGACCACACAGCGTAGCGTGGCTTCACCCCTCCGGCAGACACGTGCACAGAGGGCCACCTGTCCATGACGTCACCCGGTGACTTACCGTATGCGAGGGGAGCACACCTTCCCTCTTATCGACCTGTAAATAGATTTAAAGTTCTCAATATGTCCTGGAACTAATTACTGCATTATTCAGAGTTTGCAGTTGTTGGTGTTTTTGAAATGACAATAATAATAATAATATCTTGAGGAAGATCTTAGGCCCAAGGATCATAAATCGAGAAAGGTGTCACAGGCCCAACGATGATCTATTCCTAAAGCAAGAACCTCTAATAGACACAATCATCAAGAGACGGCTCCAATTCTACGGACACCTTGAGAGAATGGACGAGTCAAGATTGACCAGTGTAATCCTCAAAGAAAACAACATCACTGTGGTACCAGCAAGTTAACTCGGGAGAGATGGCGCGGGGAATTTTGTGACCCCACGCAGTTTCGTTAAGCTGGGGTTTCTACATTTTACTACACACAGACCAAACCTGCCACATACCTTTCCCCACATGCCTTATCTATTGTCTGAGGGCGGTAGCCTATTAGTGGAAGGGATGAGGGCTGAGACAAATGCATTTTTCTAGAGCCATGTTGCAATGTGTTCTGAAAGACCCCGCGCCAGAGGTATCGCTGGCAGAGTGAACAGCTGTTCCAGTCTTACGCGTACTCCATGAGAATGTAGCTGTCTGATCGCGAAATACAATTGATTGTAGTTAAGTGTTAAAATAAAATATTATGAATCGTCCGAGCTACGAAGAGCAAGAATCCATGGTGTTATCTCTTCTGCAAGACGTCGAAGAGGAAGACATATTAGGAGGTGAAAACAGTGTTAGTGAAGATGAAGTAGAAATAGCAGAATCTTTAAGTGATACTGAGAAGAGTGCAGACGAAGAAGAAAATGACGAAGATATACCTCATTCTAAGCAGATGTGTACCCATACTGGAAAAGACAGTTACAAAATGGAGCACAATACAACCACAATACAAGAGACTTCTCTAAAATGTGTCATTGGTTAAAAACTAGAATCCTACATTATCTAAAACTTGTGTAATCATTGATTTCGATATTGTTAATAGGCAAACTGAAGTAAGAATTATCAGACATTTCATAAAAATAGATGATTACCTGTCTGATCCGCACCAATTCTAATAGGCCTATAGTGTAAATAGTCGTTAATAATATGTGCATGACTTTCATTTCACACAAATATACTTGCTCATTAGTTCAGTGAATGTTTTCATGCCATATCAGTAACATAAACGAAATAATTGTCGTTACTACTGATAAATAATCGGGAGGGGGTCAAAATGACCCCGCGCCACCTCTAACGTTGCCCAAGTAACCGCCCGGATTAAACAAGATCTGTAAACCTTTAACATCTCTGAATCCGTTATACAAGACAGACAAGAAGACCCACAGATTTAACTTAAGAAAGGGCAGAGACCAAAGAGGTGAGAAGCAGCTAAAAGCTACAAAGTCAGAGAATGAAGGCGATATGGGCTAGGAAGAAGACTCTCACCAATCCCAACTCATCAAGCTGAAAACCATTTTGGTTAATCTACGTAGTCCATAGTTGGCTCATTCGAAGAAAGAAAGGAAGGAAGAAAGAATAAGAATATCGTATGGCCTCGGGTGCCGGGTGCAAGCTTTTTTATTTGCGCCCAGAGGGCAGCGTGCATGTCGAATTTTGTTGATTCCTGCAGCGCTATGAAATTCAAGGAGGTTAGATATCTAAGCTCCTTGAACCCTATAGCGCTTTCTAGTAGAGAAATGAGGAACTTTGTGTTGGCGGAAAATCCCTAGATTAATTTTGCCATTATGAACACGGCCTACTGAATTCAAATGGGTTCTTTAACATGCCAGCAACGTATAACAAGCGTGTGGTGATTTTTGTCGCCTTTCAAAAATCACTTGCCTTGGCCAGGAGCGAACCTGCAAGCTTAGGGTTGGTAGTCCGACACGATAACCACTCACCCACCGTGGCAAACTCATCTTCAATGTAGCATGCTGAGCTTCTATGCCCAAGATCACGGGTTCAAACCCGGTCGAAGTTGTCGGAATTCTTAAGAGCGTTAAAATCATTCCTTCAGAGAGGAAGTAAAGCCGGCTGTCCCAGGTCATAGATTTATGGCATGTAAAAGAACCTTCCACTAATTAACCTTGTGTGCAGCTAAATTTGCAGGTTAGATTTCGTTGAAACGCTCTATCAAAGTTCCAACGTTCATGACTAGGTGTCAGTGACATCTGTTAGTGAAAGTTGGAACTACTTCAAAGTGACCGGAACTTGTAGCTCACCCCATGGGTGTCCGCATCGAAGTAGATACAGGCTCTAGCGAGCCAAACATTTCCTCGGACACTCCCGGCACTAAAAGCCACACGATAAATAAATAAATAACCAAATTTGTAACGAAGTTATGCTATAATGGACGAGCTATTGCATCCTTACTTTTATGTTCGACCCTGACTATTATATGTCAGAAAACTGTACTATAATGAGGCTCATTATAACACTATTTTTCATTATGAAACAGTTTCTCCCACCAATCAGAGCTCATGAACAGTTGTTTGACCAATTAGATAATTAGATGCGCTGAGTTCCACAGCCTTCTAATTTAAATTTCACTGCCTGGCCTAGTGTCATAGTAGGGTAATCGAAGAGGCCATGGTCAAAAACAAGGCATTCTCTACGTCTCAAGCGCTCTGTTCAGTACGAAAAACTGGCGAAATCTCGACAGATATTTATGAATATCTATGTTCGAACATAAAATAGTTATAATAATTATCGTCGAACATAAACTATTGTAGAATTATTCCACGAAAATGTGGCGTCAAGGCTTAAAGGCATCGTGTTCCTCCCCCGCGCACAGATAGTGAAGAAGGGCCTCATTTAAAGAGTGGCTCGCCTTTTAAAATTAGCTGAGTGGATATGTTTACATCCCATGTCTGCTGGCAGTCAGGGCTTTCCCCGCTCGAGGTACAGCGCTGTCAACTCTCCACCGTAGCCACTGAGAGCAAGCAGTTAGACTGTGCAACACTGGAGACCTGACACGCGAGCAGGCCGCCAGGACCGAACTCTGCAGTCCACGTGGAGTGATAGAGGAAACACGTGCAACTGTCTAACGTTAGAGCCACCAGTCGTTAACCCTTTATAGGGCAGACTAATTTATATTTCAATTGTTTTTATTTAATTTTCATTTCAGCTCTAATTTTTATTTCATTTATTATAATTTTAATTTTGAATTTAGTTATTATTCAATATTATTAATTTTATTAAAATAAATTTTAAAATAATCTTTATTTATTATTTTTAATTTTATATATTTTTATTTTATAAACTTTTTTTTAATATTTATATTTACTTTTTATTTTATTGTATGATATTAATATTTTTGGTTATATTTACTAGTTTTTTTAAATCCAGCACCATAGCTCAAGGCGACTATAATAATATTTGCCTTTCAGAAATATTACATCTACACTACAATAAATTTGGTTGTAATTAGGCTGAAAGTTTCAACTATTAACACCTTTGATATAGTCTACAATTACTTTTTACAAAGGGTAAACGAGCTGGCAAAACTGTACCTACAAATTAACATTATAACGCGGCATTATGCTCGCCTCACTGTCAGTGTGTTGATATTACTAACATTATGTTATTCCCTCATTATGTTTCCGTTTACGTCATTTAAAGTGAGAAAACTGCATTTATCTTGTTGGCAGTGTTTTCGCAATAAAACGATGCCTGTATGCGTTTAATGTAACTCAGTATTAATAGAGATATCAGTGAGTATATGGAAAGTGCCGAAGAGAAAGTTCATTTGGATTTTTCAAATTGAGGTAATGAAAACTCCTGTCGAACGTACATATTTTCGTGCTGACTCCCTCCCCTTCATTCTGTCACATCCTCCCCCTCCCCCACTTCTTTCACATACTCCCCCTCCCCCACTTCATTCACATCCTCCCCCTCCCCCACTTCAGTCACATCCTCCCCTTCCCCACTTCTGTCACGTCCTCCCCCTCCCCCACTTCTGTCACATCCTCCCCCTCCCCCACTTCTGTCACATCCTACCCCCTCCACCACTTCTGTCGCATCCTACCCCCTCCACCACTTCTTTCACATCCTCCCCCTTCCCCACTTCTGTCACATCCTCCCCCTCCACCACTTCTGTCGCATCCTCCCCCTTCCCCACTTCTGTCACATCCTCCCCCTTCCCCACTTCTGTCACATCCTGCCCCTCCCCCACTTCTGTCACATCCTCCCCCTCCCCCACTTCTGTCACATCCTACCCCCTCCCCCACTTCTGCCACATCCTCCCCCTCCACCACTTCTGTCGCATCCTCCCCCTTCCCCACTTCTGTCACATCCTCCCCCTCCCCCACTTCTGTCACATACTCCCCCTCCCCCACTTCTTTCACATCCTCCCCCTCCCCCACTTCAGTCACATCCTCCCCCTTCCCCACTTCAGTCACATCCTCCCCCTTTCCCACTTCTGTCACATCCTCCCCCTCCCCCACTTCTGTCACATCCTCCCCCTCCACCACTTCTGTCGCATCCTACCCCCTCCACCACTTCTGTCGCAGCCTACCCCCTCCACCACTTCTGTCACATCCTCCCCCTCCACCACTTCTGTCGCATCCTACCCCCTCCACCACTTCTGTCGCATCCTACCCCCTCCACCACTTCTGTCACATCCTCCCCCCCCCTATCCCACTTCTGTCGCATCCTACCCCCTCCACCACTTCTGTCACATCTTCCCCCCCTCCGGAATTGCATTGATGACCCCTAAGTTATTTATTCCATCAAGAAATTTACAATGTTGCCAACATAGATATTTACTTTCATAACCATCATAAAATCACGCCGCAAAACACAACAGTAGGTCAATTTATAAATCTTGTGTCAATCATATTCAAAAACACGTACGGTAGTAGACAATGCTACTCAGTATAAGTGATGTTATTTGTTGCTGTGTGAAAGTTGGCAAACATGGAATGCCGTCACAGCGACGGGGACGATGATCGGCACATGGCTGCCAACTTTCATGTTACACTATAAATACGCCAGTTCTAGTGTCTACAAGTATGGTGTATTTGAAACCTGTGTGGTCACAGTGAATACAAAAGTAACCAATGATTGTAAAGACGAGAACTGTTGTTGTTGTTGTTGTTGTTGTTGTTGTTTTAGTCTTTAGTCTTTTGACTGGCTTGATGCAGCTTTCCATACCTCCCTGTCCTGAGTTAATCTTTTCATCTCTACATAGCTACCACACCCTAGATCCGGTCCGAGGCAATCTGTTTAACATATTCTAACCTTGGTCTACCCCTACAGTTCTTGTCTTCGACCCTTCGTTCCATAACTAAGCTTGCAATTCCAGGGTGTCTTAGTATGTGTCCTACCAACCTATCTCTTCTCTTCATTAGCAGTCGCCAGAAACATCTCTCCTGTCCATCCTAAGAACTTAAATACAAGTGATTGTTATCCTTTGAGCTGTTCCTCTTACCACCTTCTTCTTTGACTCACGAGGCCATGGAATCAAGAATTAATGACCTCCTTGTTAAAGCCATTTAATTTATGGCGGTTTTCACACCGAAGTGGCAAGTGGCAGGTTGCATGCATCCTGGAAGTAAGTGGCACGAAGACTGGCTTTTATCAGCGTGCATCTTTGTTGTGCGGGTTTATTATCAGGAATTTGACTCACCCCTTCCTAGGTCGCTCCAGTAAGCTCACGACCGACCCGGTTGGCCGAAAATTGTCCCTAAAATCATCACTAGCACGATCTATCATTTCTGCCCGTGATTTTCAACCCACAGTTCAGTAAGTACTTACAGAGACTTTTTGACGATTACTTCTGAAAGTACTCCAAAGGACAAACATGAGGTAGAATCGTAGGTTAGAATATGAGATAAGATAATGGAAGGGTTGATTCCTTAGTTTAGGGGCTGCGACAACGTAGTCATGCAGCCCCGTGTACTTTGGGTGTGTGTAGAATCTGTCTGATAACCGGTGTTAATTGTGATGGCTGTATTAGTATGTGTTATCTGTTTTTTTAGCCTACTTTTCACATTTTGCAAAAATGAGGAAAGAGTAGACGTATGAGATCGATCCGGGAAAATGTGTGTCTGTCTGTCTATCTGGCTGTGTGTGTGTCTCCCCCTATCAACTCCTAAACGGCTGCAGCAATCAAAACCAAATTTAGTATGAGTAAAGATGTGCACCGGAATATCTCACGTCCATATTTGAAAATGATGTCAGTGCTACCAACTGCTGAAAAAACGCACTAGAAATTCGAGCTCCATGTTGGATATCTCGCAAGGTATACATGGGAGCTATTCCAAAATTGGTACACATGCAGATAATACTATTTCAGTTTAATTTCCAGGAGGCCAACAATGACAGTGTTGCCAAAATAATTTTAAGCCTTCTGATAGGTCCAATGTTTAAATGCATATAACTTCTACACTATCAATTGGATTTCAACCAAATTTTGTATGGAATATCTGTACATAAACAGATATGATTGAGCGTATTCTTAAGAGCCACCAGGGCTGCCAACTGTTAATAATTGCTCTCTCTATTTTTTTAATCCAAATACCAATATATCAGAAAGTATGCAAGCCAACAGCTTTAAACTATGCACACGTATATTCTGACATTTTAGACTAATTTTGAGTAACTTATATACGTCAGTTCTACCAACATGATTATAAGCCTGCTGATAGTACCAATTTTTAAATACATGTAACTTCTGTACTATCAGTTGGATTACCACCAAATTTCGTATGTGCTATGTGTACCATAACAGAATGACTGTAAGTATTGTTAAGAGCAATCAGGGCTGCCAACTGTTAATAAATGCTGTCTATATTTTTTTACCCTAATATCAATAGATCAGAAAGTATGCAAGCCAACAGCTCTATACTTTGCACACGTATAACACCTGACATTGTAGATTAATTTGGAGTAATTAATACAAGGCGGTGCTGCCAACATGATTCTATGCCTGCTGATATGTCCAATTTTTAAAATACATGTAACTCTTATACTAACAAATGGATTTCATCCAAAATTGGCACAACAAGATATCATAATATTTCAGATTATTTCTGACCAGCACACGCATGGTATTGTTGGCAACATGCTTTTACGCGTGCTGATAGATCCAGTGTCTAACTGCATGTAACGTCCATTGGACTTCAACCTAATTTTGTATTCTGTGCCTTAAGAGACGGAACAAGGAATATATTCAGTCACCAGGGCTGCCAACTGTAGTGCTCTATTAGGCTACATTATACCAGGTATATTTTGAACTAATTTGATATTTCGATATTACCAACTTAATTTTGTCATTATTCTAGATAGGTTCATTTACTGTAGAATAATCATTGGCATGAAAAGTAGGCTGTATAGTTCTTCACGGAACTTCTTGTTAAATTCAAGTAAGGACTGCAGACAGTAATTTCAAGTAGTTCCTACTTTTGCTACAAAATGCTACCGTCCACGACACCTAGCTTGCGGACTTGGCTACTAGATGGCATCATGGTCAGCACGTTGGCGGCGAACGTTGGAACTAATAGAGCGTTATCAATTCTAACCTACAAATTTTGGCTTCACACAAGTGCAGTTAGTGGAAGGTTCTTTTTCATGCCATAAATCTATGACATGGGACCGCCGACTTTACTTCCCCTCCGAAGGAAGGCATTCTGATGGAAGGGGTGATAACTCGTGTCATCAGGGCGCAGGACGCAGATGCCACTTGTGACCAGGCGCAGAGTGCATCATTGGTGTGAAAACCGCATATGGAGGAGAAATGTCATTGTAAACACACTTCTTCAATTTATTGTCGCATTGAAAACGGGACAGCTGTTAACACAAACTGAGTCGGATCATTATTATCATTCTCTTCTTCTTGTTCCGTATAGGCCAACTACGTTGGCTACCACGATATTAAACTATTTTGCTTGGAGTGGGCCATGATGTTTGCCCAGTAGCCACGCATCCTCTGTCTGTGTTGTTCCTTTCTCTCCTTTGCCCAGAGGGCACCTGTCTTCTTCCCTGGGGGTTTTTCCTGGAACTTCATTTGCTTTAATTTACTCCTGAGAGACGCTCGATCTTTTATGTCTTTTTCCGTAACTCCCAGTTCCAGCAGATGTTTGTGCACTTCTGTCAGTCTTCCTTCTTTGCCAGTATGTGAGTAGCTGGTTGGTCAGCCTGGTTGGATGCATCCTGGAGACGTGTCCATAAAATGCTAGATGACTCTTCCTGGCCATGTCTGTAATTCTTTCAGAGTATCTATAGAGCTCCTGGTTAGGTCATCTTATGCATTTACTGCCTTCCTTGACTGGTCCTATTTTGTGTAGGCAAGGATAGGTCATACAAGATACACCCACTCGTACCTAATGAGAAGGGAAGACCCCCCACTTTGTACCTGTGGAGCCGTTTTCACCGTGGCCCACATTTTAAGCGAGTGTGCGGATCTTGCAGACTTACGAAGAAACCGTATATTAGCCGATGACGTGATGGCTGCTGATCGCGTTATCCACTTTTTAAGTGAGAGTGGGTTAGGGCCAGCAATCTGAATTTTCCAGTGTACATTGACTCAAAGACTTGTTCGTTTTTGAATTCTGAATGTTTTTTGTTCCGTAATTTTTGTTTATTTATAGAATTATTAGTTTTATTAGCGGCTTCGGTGGCGTAGTAGGTAGCATGCTGAACTGCTGTGCCCAAGAAAGCGGGTTCAAACCCGGCCGAAGTCGTCGGATTTTTTAAGAGCGGTAAAATCCTTCAGTATGCCTTCCTTCGGAGGGGAAGTAAAGCCGGCGGTCCCATGTCATAGATTTATGACATGTAAAAGATCCTTCCATAGACTAAACTTGTGTGGAGCTAAATTTCTAGGTTAGACTTCGTTGTAACGCTCTATCAAAGTTCCCACGTTCACCACTAGGTATCATTGATATCTGGTAGCGAAAGTTGGAACTACTTGAAATTGAACGGAACTTGTAGCTCACCCTAGTGGTGTCCGCTTGAAGCAGCTACAGCCTCTGGCGAGCCGAACATGTCCGTGGACACTCCCGGCACTAAAAGCCATACAATAAATAAATAAATACAAATAAATAATTAGTTTTATTTAATTTTTTGTTTTATTTATTTTCGGTCTTTCATATTTCGGTGTACACCTCTAAATTTTAAATTCAATTCCAAATTTCTATACTTTAACTTTGTTCCGAGGGACAGATGACCTCGTAGTTACGCCCCTTAAAACAACAATAACTAACTAACTGACTGGTCCTAATATCTTCCTCAATATCTTCCTCTCTTGGATTATTATCATTATTATTATTATTATTATTATTATTATTATTATTATTCATTTGTTTCACCCAACTTTGGGGTACATGAAATCAATCACTTTTTATAGTTTTGAGCTTTCCTTTTGGCCCAGTATTGCCTCATCCTTTGAGATCTTGCTTCCCTTTCTTCGGCAGAGATGTGGATCGTACGCTTTTGTTTGAGTATCACTTGGAACCGTTGTTTCTTATCCTTGGTGACGGTGTTGGCTGTTTTGTCCATGAGCATGGTGTCTGTAATTTGGAGTTCCACGAGGTCTTTCTCGGTTTCCTTATACCAAAGAGGTTTTGTTCTTTTATTACGGGAGTGTTCGAAGATCTTTTTGGTTAATCTATTTGAATTCATCCGGAGGATGTGCCCAAAAAATCAATTCTCCGTTTTCTTATTGTGTCCGAGAGTTTTTCAGTTTTTTGGTAAAGAGTTTCGTTCCTGACATTGATTAATTTGTTGTTATGAAATTTGGGGCCTAAGATTTGGCGTATTATCTTCCTTTCCTTGACCTCCAGCCTTTCAAGCGGTCCCTGGGTGGTGAGAGACAATGCTTCGGCTGCATATAAGGCTTCTGGTTTAATTACCGTGTTATAATGTTTTATCTTGGTATTCCAGAAGAGAGACTTCTTGTTAGAAGTGTCCTTCGTATATTGGAAGGCCAATTCAACTTTATTTCTCCTAGATTCCATTGCCCTTTTCTCTAGCGCATTCCAGCCGATCCATTCCCCAAGATATTTAAATTCTTTGACGATGTCTATGTATTGTTTGCCCACTTGAAGCTTTTTTGGTGTTTTTTTATGTTCGTCATTATTTTGGTCTTTTCAACTGAAATTTTGAGACCCATTTTTAACGCTTGCCTTTGGAGTTCGAAGATCTGTTCCTTGGCTTCTTCCCATGTCTCAGCTAATAAGGCCATGTTATCAGCATAAGCTAAACAATTGACCTTAATGCCTTTCTCTTTAGGTCCTATTCTGGTTCCAAATATAAAAGCATCACCGTCGGACTCTTGGCGAGCCAAATACAACTGATGATATAATAGCACTGGATCTCAAGATGTTCAGAGCACGCCACTGAAAAGAGAAAACATTACTTGTGTACAACAGTATCCAGAACTCAGTCATAGACTTCACATCACCTTCGAATCGTCTCTCACAGTTAAATGCGCCAATAAGGCCTATAGCGCACTAGCTCCAGTTGTCAATGATCCTGACAAAAACTAAGTTGAGGAGTTCTGGTCACAACTTGAACGGACACTTACTAAGATTCCTCTACATATCAAGTAGTTACTTCTCAGAGATTTCAATGCGCAAACTTGAAGAGAACGGGAACATAGATATATCATAGAAAATTTCTCGGCACACAAAAAGGAAAATGCGAATGGGCTTCGCTTAATAAACATAGACTAAGTGGAATGGCCAACCTACAACTAATGTCCACACATATCAATAATTCATGTTTTTTGGGCTAATGCCGAGTGAAATTAAATTAGAACCATACGTTTCGGAGAAACCTTGCCTGCTTTTTCAATGGAATCAAAACAATGTGACCAAAGAAAGTATATCAATGAGATTACAAAAAATTACAAAAATTATAGATAAATTCCTCTGTTCGTCACCAGAGAGCAGCTGCCAGAAATTACTGTATGGACCATGGTAGAACGGCGGACAGAGTAGTAAGTAAGGAGAAGGTAAAGGGGGCGGGGTGTAAATATAGACTCCTCGAAGAATGAGGATGTCCGAAAAAAGGGGGAGGGGCTTTCCATTGCAACACGCATCAAAGAACATCAAAGGAACATCCGTCTAAACCAACCTGACAAATCAGATGTACAGTAGGTGAACATGCCCTGTCATCAGGGCACGAAGTATGTTTCAAGGATGCTCATGCGCTTGCCCTTGTTAAGCACAACTGGTCTAGAATTAAGGGATGCAGTTGAAATTCGTAAAAATCCCAATAATTTTAACAGAGACACTGGATATCAGCTAAGTGACTCTTGGCTACCAGTTATTAATGATCTAGGAAGATAGTTCCTCTCAGTCTCTCTGTTCTTCACATATTTCAAATTGTACTTTTTTCCTCTAAGGCTACAGAGCCTGGATTTGATCTCCTTTGTTCGTCACTGGAGGAGTTTCCATCTGTTTTTTCGCCGTTGCCTGTATGACGTTAGGTATCTGTCAGATACACTTCCCTTTTGTTTATGTTTTCTTATATCCTACCACCTTCCCCCTTTCTTTTGGACATCCTCATTCTTCGAGGAGTCTCTATATTTTCACCCCGCCCCTTTACCTCCTCCTTACTTACTACTCTGTCCGCCGTTCTACCATGGTCCATACAGTAATTTCTGGCAGCTGCTCTCTGGTGACGAACAGACGAATTTATCTATATTTTTTGTAATTGTTTGTAATCTCATTGATATACTTGCTTTGGCCACATTGTTTGGTTCCATTAAAAAAGGAGGCAAGGTTTCTCCGAAACGTATGGTTCTAATTTAATTTCACCCGGCTTTAGCCCAAAAAACATGAATTATTTATGTAGTAAACCGGGCCGTGAAAGCCTTAATATACAGAATGTCCACACACTTTATGAAACCACCACGAAAAATTAGTCCCGTGTATTTGAGTGTGTGTTCTATTTGTGACTCTAACTTGTTAGCCTGTTGTGCTGACGCAGTCAGTTGGTATTTTACGGTGCGTCAATGCGAGGGACCCGTGGCACTTTAAACATGTCCTGGCGTCTCTAAAAGTCTTCGTAGTTAAAAGGGTCGTACAATTATCATTATTACTATGATGTGTTGTGTTTGTCTGATAACCTGTGTTCCTAAGTTTAGTGGCTGGCTTTCCTTTGTGGGTACGATATCCACCGGAGTCGAAGTGTATCTTGTACTGCAAGTTTGAGTATAAACTTCTGCTTCTTTCTTGGATGGCATTGAGAAGTTCATCCCATGTTTGCGTGTTAGTCTGCAATGATTATGTTAACTCCTGTGCGTGTTCTTTTAGGGATTCTAAATTTATGCGTGGGAGTTTGGAATTTTGACGCTTTTTTACGATTGGGTATGTGGTGGACTTTGATCTGCGAGAGATGATGGTCGGACTCTACGTAATATTTGCGTACCTTCACATTCATGATTTCTGGAGATAATTTTCTGGGTACCGCTACATGATCAATTTCGTATTCCCCGATATTGAAGATTTACATGTAGTCATTTCTTTCTGTGTCATGCCCCAGTAAGGAGCGCTATTGAACTAATTTAGCTGATGGCATTGCCTTTCTCTTCTCCCACAATCTCTTCATCTTCTCGCTGTGACTTCTCTTGCGATCTTCTGACCAGGTTTTGTTGGTGATAGCGCTTGCATGGTCTGCAAAGCGGTGATTATCGACTGATTTTCTGAACTTAGCTCTGTCTAAGTACAATGTCATCTGTGATTCCTAATCCCTGAGGATCTTTTCCAACTACAAGCAGCCAGGTGTTTTTAACTTTCATTGACAGGGCAAGGTTAAGAATCCTTTTGGTCAGTCTCTGATTGCCCATTCTGAGGATATGCCATAAAATTTCAATCGACTTTTCCTAAATGTGTCTGAGATTTTCTCCGAGTGCTGGTATAAGTCTTGGGATTTTCTTTTCATCCAGATTCCCCCTGTACAGACTAGCCCAAAAGTGTTTCATAGGAATTTCCTTTCTTGCTTTTCTTCATCTTTAATTAATGATCTGCCCCCAATAATCAGAGTTTCAGAAGCATATAGTGCTTCAGGCTTGATTACAGTGTTGTAATGCCGTAATTTTGCATTTCTGGATATTGCTTTTTTATTATATCTGTTCCAAGCGAGTCTGTAAGCTTTAAGTATTATTATTATTATTATTCTTTATTTGTTTCACCCAACTTTGGGGTACAGGAAATCAATCACTTTTTATAGATTTGAGCTTTCCTTTTGACCCAGTATTGCCTCATCCTTTGAGATCTTGCTTCCCTTTCTTCGGCCGAGATGTGGATCGTACGCTTTTGTTTGATTTAAACTTGGAACCGTTGTTTCTTATCCTTGGTGATGGGTTTGGCTGTTTTGTCTATGAGCAAGGTGTCTGTAATTTGCAGTTCCACGAGGTCTTTCTCGGTTTCCTTAAACCAAAGAGGTTTTGAATTTTTATTACGGAAGTGGTCGAAGATCTTTTTTGGATAATCTATTTGAATTCATCCGGAGGATGTGCCCATAAAATCAATTCTCCGTCTTCTTCTTCTTATTATTATTAATAATATTATTATTATTGTTCTTATTGCTGTGAGCAGTGCACGGAGAGCTATTAGGCGCCCAATTAGCTCGCTGACTCATTAAGACATTCCAAGGAGAGGGCGAGCAAAATATAATTACTTCATTCCTCGCCAGGTGAAGCGAGACGAGCACAAAGCCTTCGTTCGCTAGCGAGCTCTGTAAAGCAGGTTTTATAACTCAGCGTCGCGTCGGTCGTACGGGCTGGACGTGTGACATCTCCTTCTTCCAACACACAGATATGTGTCATGACAACAATTTACTATCCTCACACTAGGCTGTACTACCAATCTCGACTACTGTGATGTTGTTCTCGACGCGAATCATGGTCAAACGATTAGACTGCACTCTTGCCTTCGATTTGATTAAGGGGAAGTACATCTATACAAAAATCAAGATGTTCAGTAAGAACATATAGCCTACTTTCTCCTAAATGCATGGGTATTGTTATAACTCTTTGTCCTTTTCAAGGAGTATAATTGAGTGTTGGTTGTAGTAGCTTGTTGAAATACGACGTGTTATACGGATATTAAACATGAATATGAGGTGCCCTTTGCTAGTGCTACCTCAGTAAAAAAAATCGGTTTCACCGTGTTGAATTGATATGGGGAATCGATTTGCACACATACGTGGCCGCCATCTGCAAACTATTGGCCTGACGATCTTGTAGTTTGGTCAAAATATGCTTCCCGCATAAAGGTATATTGAAACAAAATTTGGTAGTGATCAGATTATTAGGTTGGTCGTAATTTGATTTAAGCTTTTAACATTTGGGTGGCCGCCATTACGTTTTTGTCAAGATGGCGGCGATATAAAACATGACACTGAGGTGCCCTTTGCTATTTCTATCTTTATACCAAATTTCGTTAAAAAAACGGATTCACCGTGTTCGAATTGATGGCGGGGGGGGGGGGGGCAGACATTCAGAGTACACACACACACTCACACACACACACACACACACACACAGAGAGAGAGAGGCAGACACACAATTTTTGGCCCTGTGTTGAGCTCATTAGTCTACTTTCATTTTTTGGAAAAATCGAAAGTAGGCTAAAACATCATCATCATCAGTTTATGTGCCTGGTGGCAGGTTTCCTCGTGGTCGGTCTCTCCACCTTACCCGGTCTTCAGCAGCACGTTTCAACAGCTCATAAGATTTATCAATCTTGATGGAATCCAGCGTCCGAAATCTTCTTCTTCCCCTTGGACTGTCCCTTCTAATGCACTCTTCATCAAACCATCTCCCCTTACGCAGTGTCCAATCCAATTCATTTTTCTTTTTCTTATCTCCTTTGGCATCATTCCTTCTTCTCCTACTTTCTTTAATACTTCCTCATTTCTCACTTTGTCCTACCAACCCATTCTCCCCATTCTGCTCCACAGCCACATTTCGAAAGCCTCTATTCTTCTCTCGTCTTATTTCCTAAGCGTCCAAGTTTTCGCTCCATACATTGCTACACTCCAAACAAAACATTTCACTAATTAGGCTCACTTTCATTGCTCCACAAAATAATGTTATTTTCTCACTGAAGGCTTCTTTTACTATTGCAATCCTTGTTTTTATTTCTGTATTGCATATCGTTTCTTCCTAGGTATTTAAAACTATCTACTTGTTCAGTTTCATCTTCTAATTTTATTGTAATTTTTTCACCATTTCCATCTACCACGATACATTTTTATCTCATTTATTTTCATGCCATATAGGCTATTTTACAAATTCTATCTAGGTCTTTCAACATTTGTGTTGCTTGTTTTTCACTCCCACCCATAACCACCGTATCATCTGCAAAACGAATACACTCAAATCTTTTACGTCCTAAGCAAACACCTCTGTTCTCCATCAAGTCATTCTGTAATAAATTCTTCTAAATATATATTAAATAGATTAGGTGATAAACAACATCCTTGTCTCACTCCTTTATACAGTCCTATTTCTTATGTCATTTCTTCTCCAATTTTAACTGTTACTTTTTGGTTTAAGTAAAGATATTTAAAATAGTTTTTTCTCGATATCCCTTCGTTCTGTTGATATGAACGTTTGCACACTCATAGAACTGTCCTTTATCTTTAATTTTCAACTTAAATATTTGCAATTAACTTTCCTCAGTTATTAAATAAATTCAAACATTGAACTAATTTGTACATTGATCATGCTTTTCCTTGATAATTTCCACAAAACTTTCAGATTCTGGAAGATTGTTGTTTTAGAATGTTCTTAATGCCTGTGTTAATAATGTGAACTATCGTATTTTGCCTATCTTTTGAAATAATATTGTTTTCTCCCTTTGTTTATAAGAGTAGATTTTTTTGGACATTTTAGTGAGGTATGTTCACTCAGAAAATACAAAAGCAAATGTTACAGCAATGGTTCTAAATTCTGTTCGCCGAGTCGAGATAGTGGAAGTAAACACAGTTGTTCACGTGATTGCAGGGCTGCCCACAAGGAGCGCATAGTGCTGTGTATAGCCTACTTGTGAAGCGGGCTGACTTCTCGGTTACATGCTACAGCGCGATTTATTTATTGTTTTTTTATATATTTATTTAATTAATTAGTTCTTAACTGCTTATGACAGGCAACAGTATACAGTGCAGTAAGTCTTGTCTTTTCTAGGGCTACGGCATGACTAATGATCTGGGAGCTTCTTGGCTACCCCTGTCCGACAGAGCCGATGACGTGTGAACTGGGCGTGTTTCCCTGTCCGGATAGCCAGGGGCACTGTCTCGACTCGGCAAATAGACTTTAGTTCACATTCTTAAGACTCAAAAGATACATGTGAATACTGTTATAAAAAGGGAGAAAAAATATTATTTCAAAAGGTAGGCAAAAGATTTTAGTTCACATTGTTAACACAGCATTATGAACATTCTAAAATAATGATTCTTCCAGAAATGTGAAGTTTTGTAGAAAGAAAATCATTTAATTGCAAATATTCAAGTTGAAAACTAAAGATAAAGGACAATTCTAGGAGTGTGCAAAATTTCATATCAAAGAACAAAGGGATGCCGAGAAAAAATATCTTAAATATCTGTGGTTTTAAGCCAACTTTCAATTTTTGCAAAAAATGAAAGTAGACTTATGAGATCTACACAGGGTCAAAAATGTGTGTGTGTACTCTGAATATTTCTGCACCCCCCCCCCCCCTTTCAATTCGAACACGGTGAAACCGAATTGAACAAAATTTGGTACAGAGGTAGCACTAGCAAAGGGCACCTCAGTGTAATGTATTTTATCGCCGCCATCTTGACGGAAACGTAATGGTGGCCACCCAGATGTCCAACGCTTCAATCAAATTACGACTAACCTAATCATCTGATCTCTACCAAATTTTGCAACAACATGTATTTATATGGCGAGCATCTTTTGATTAAACTACAAGGTCATCGCACTAATAGTTTGCAGATAGCGGCTATGTATGTGTGCAAATCGATTCCCCCTATCAATTCAAACACGGTGAAGCCGAATTGAACGAAATTTGGTACAGAAGTAGCACTAGCGAAGGGCACCTCAGTGTCATGTTCTATATCGCCGCCATATTGACGAAAACGTAATGGCGGCCACCCAAATTTTAAAAGCTTAAATCAAATTATGACCAACCTAATCATCTGATCTCTACCAAATTTTGCAACGTTATACCTTTATGTATGAAGAACCTTTCGACCTAACTAAAAGGTCATCAGCCTAATAATATGCGGATGGCGGTCATATATTTGTGCAAATCGATTCCCCCTATCAATTCAACCACTGTGAAACCGAATTGAACGAAATTTTGTACAGAGGTAGCACTAGCAAAGGGCACCTCATTGTCATGTTTTATATCGCTGCCATCTCGACGAAAACATGATGGCGGCCAGTCAAATGTCAAAAGCTTAAATCAAATTACGACCAACCTAATCATCTGATCTCTACTAAATTTTGCAACAACATACCTTTATGTGGTAAGCATATTTTGACCCAACTAAAAGGTCATCAGCCTAATAGTTTGTAGATAGCAGCCATGTATGTGTGTAGATAAATTCCCCCTATCAATTCAAACACGGTAAAACCGAATTGAACGAAATTTGGTACAGAGGTAGCACTAGCAAAGGGCACCTCAGTGTCATGTTTTATATTGCCGCCATATTCACTGAAACGGAATGGCGGCCACCCAAATGTTAACAGCTTAAACCAAATTATAACCAACATAATCATTTGATCTCTACCAAATTTTGCAACAACATACCGTTTTGTGGGAAGCATCTTTTGACTGAACTACAAGGTTATCAGCCCAATAGTTTGCAGATAGCGGCCATGTATGTGTGCAGATAGATTCCCCCTATCAATTCAAACACGGTAAAACCGAATTGAACTAAATTTGGTACAGAGTTAGCACAAGCAAAGGGCACCTCAGTGTCATGTTTTATATTGCCGCCATATTCACTGAAACGGAATGGTGGCCACCCAAATGTTAAAAGCTTAAACCAAATTACAACCAAACTAATCATTTGATCTCTACCAAATTTTGCAACAACATACCGTTATGTGGGAAGCATCTTTTGACTGAACTACAACGTCATCAGGCCAATAGTTTGCAGATAGCGGCCATGTATGTGGGCAAATCGATTCACTATATCCATTCAAACAAGGTGAATCCGAATTGAATGAAATTTTGTATGGAGGTAACACTAGCAAAGGGCACTACATATTCATGTTTAATATCCGTAGAGCACGTTGTATTTCAACAAGCTACTACAACCAACATTCAATTATACTCCTTGAAAAGGACAAAGAGTTATAACAATACCCATGCGTTTAGTAAAAAGTAGGCTATATGTTCTTTACTGAACATCTGTTTACACTTTGGTAAGGTGTACCTTCTTCCCTCTCCAGAATACTCAATTCATCTCAAGCAACCCACTTCTTGTTTGGTTAGCCTACCTCGTGGTGTAACGGCTAGCATACTTGCCTGTCGCCCCGGAGGACCAAACAATATTTCTGGCTCTTGTCTGGATCGGGGTACACTCAGTCTCGTGAACCAAGACTGAGAAGATGTGGGTTCGATTCTCACCCCAGCTATGATGTAAGTAATTTTCTGTGGTTTCTCATTTCTACTCCAGGCAAATTCCGGGTCGGCTCCTAATTTAAGGCCAGGGCCAGGTCAGTTCCCAATCCTCACCTGAATTTCAAATATACACTCTGCTACAGACCTCACAATAACACAGGTTATCAGACAAATACAACACAGAATAGTAATAATAATTTTACGACCCTTTGAGTACTGAGGCTTTTAGAGACGCCAGGGTGTCGGAGTTTTGCACCGAAGGACATGTTAAAGTGCCACCGATCCCTCGCATTGGGGCACCTTAAAATACAAACCGACTGCGTTACGATTCGAACCTACACCCTTGTGCAAAACAGGCTAGAAAGTTAGTCACAAATAGAACACACACTCAAATACACGGGGCTAATGACCATGATGGCTCAAGCCTTTAAAAAGAATGACATCAAAAGTTTGAATAACCTGCTTTGTTGTGGTGTCAATTCTACTCTGCGTTTTTCTAATTAGGCTAGGATTTTTTTAAAAATAGCTTATCCTTTCAGGTCGGCTTCAGCCATGGACTCTGAGAGGGATCATTCCTCTACCGTCACAAGGACGGTGTCTGGGAGCTGAACAGATACAACTGGGAATGGTGACCGCTAACTTGGGTCTAATTAAGTGAGGATCATTCCTCTACCGTCGCAAGGATGGTGTCTGGACAGAACACACTTTAGGAGCAGATACAACTTGGGATGGTGACAGGTGACCGCTAAGTTGGATCTAATTAAGTGAGGATCATTCCTCTACCGTCGCAAGGATGGTGTGTGGACTGAACACACTTTCTCAACAGATACAACTGGGGATGGTGACAGGTGACCCCTAACTTGGATCTAATTAAGGAAGGCTCAGGGAAAGGATTTTGGAATGAAGTCTGTCGTGGACCTATTGAAAGGAACCGTCCCAGCATTTGCCTGGGGGTGAAAATTTGGAAACCTCGGAAATCATTTTCAGGACGGCTGAGGTGGGGTTCGAGCCCACACTCATCCGATGCCAGCGAGTCACGAAGTAGCGCATTACAGCTCTCGACCACTGTGGCTAGGATCCGGAAGGGTGTATTCCTACCTCAGTAATAATAATATAGTACATTATGCAACGAGCCTATAATGGAAATAATTAAGACACGAGTATGTTTATAAAAAGAGCGTGTGCGAGTTTTATAATTTCCATACGAGTGTCTTAATTACCATTATAGGCGAGTTGCATACGACTGTTTGTGTTCGACTTACTTACTATTTTATGTTCGAACATAAATATTCATAAATATCTGTCGATATTTCGCCAGTTTTATGTACTGAACAGAGCGCATGGGACACACAGAATACCTTGTATTTGACCATGTCCTCCTCGATTGCCCTACTATGACACTAGGCCAGGCAGTGAAATTTAAATTAGAAGGCCTTGGAACTTAGCGCAGCTGCGTTGCTATCCTCACCTAATTGGTCAAACAACTGTTTCTTGAGCTGTGATTGGTGGGAGAAACTGTTTCATAATGAAAAATAGTGTTATAATGACCATCATTATGATACAGTTTTCTGACATATAATAGTCAGGGTTGAGTATAAATATTATTATTAATAATAATATCGTATTGCCTCGGGTACCGGGTGGAAGCTTTGTTAATTGCGCCCAGAGGGCAGCTTTCATGTCGAATTTATTCGTTCCCTGGAACGCTAAGAAAGTCAAGGAGGTTAGATATCTAAGTTCCTCGACACTATAGCGCATTCTAGTAGAGAAAGGAGGAACTTTGTGTTGGCGGAAAATCCCGATATTAATTTTGGCATTATGCACACGGCCTACTGAATTCAAATGGGTTCTTTAACATGCCTACATCGTATGACATGCATGCCGTGTTTTTTGTCGCCTTTCAAAAAATCTCTTCCATCGGTCAGGAGCGAACCTGCAAGCTTGGGGTTAGAAGTCCGACACGATACCACTCACCGACCGTGGCAATACTTTGTTGCGATAGCCGCAAGTTCCAGTACCATTTGATAGCATTATTCCAAGGTAGACTGTTTATCGACTTTCAGGATCTGAGCAGCGAGTGGTCACACTGTTGATAATCGTGGATAATTTATTAGTGTTTTACTTAGCGAGAATATTAGCGAGATAATCTGCCATGAATAAACATGAGAGCTGTGCGCATGTTATCGCTGGTTCTAATCCCGCTCCAGACTCACTTTGGGCTTGCAATTTGCACGACTAGTGCGTGTGCTGGTGCGTGCGATCGATTACGCATTGCGTGGACTGCTTGGCGCCACTTCCCAGAGGTAACTTGATCCCCATGCTTGAAGCTCCACCCCCGTGTCGGGGTCATACACATTATTACAAATTACATCTCAAATCTGAGTAACTTAAGATCACGTCACGTCGTAATGCTGCTAGAACGCATTTAGTGTTATTGTTCCAGAGAAGTGAACCGGAGAGGATTTCAGCCGTAAGGGAGTAAGGTAGAAAGGGAGTAGCTCAGGTATGAAGTGTACGATTTGTAATGGAGTGTAGTAAGATACAAAGTGAGTGTTTCAGGTTTGCGGTGTACGATTTGTAATGGAGTGTAGTAAGATATGCAGTGAGTATTTCAGGTATGATGTGTACGATTAGTAATGAAGTGTAGTAAGACTTAAGGCGAGTATATCAGGTTTGAGGTGTACGATTTGCAATAGAGTATAGTAAGATTTAAAGTGAGTATTTCGGGTTTTAGGTGTATGATTTGTAATGGAGTGGAGTAAGATATAAAGTGAGTATTTCAGGTTTGAGGTGTACAATTTTTTATGGAATGTAGTGATATTTAAAGTGAATATTTCAGGTTTGAAGTGTACGATGTGTAATGGAGTGTAGTAAGATATAAAGTGAGTATTTCAGGTTTGAGGTGTACGATTTGTAATGGAGTGTAGTAAGATATAAAGTGAGTATTTCAGGTTTGAGGTGTACGATTTGTAATGGAGTGTAGTAAGATATAAAGTGAGTATTTCAGGTTTGAGGTGTACGATTTGTAATGGAGTGTAGTAAGATATAAAGTGAGTATTTCAGGTTTGAGGTGTACGATTTGTAATGGAGTGTAGTAAGATATAAAGTGAGTATTTCAGGTTTGAGGTGTACGATTTGCAATGGAGTGTAGTAAGATATAAAGTGAGTATTTCAGGTTTGAGGTGTACGATTTGTAATGGAGTGTAGTAAGATATAAAGTGAGTATTTCAGGTTTGAGGTGTACAATTTGTAATGGAGTGTAGTATTTAATGTTTGAGGTGTACAATTTGTAATGGAGTGTAGTAAGATATAAAGTGAGTATTTCAGGTTTGAGGTGTACGATTTGTAATGGAGTGTAGTAAGATATAAAGTGAGTATTTCAGGTTTGAGGTGTACAATTTGTAGTGGAGTGTAGTAAGATATAAAGTGAGTATTTAATGTTTGAGGTGTACAATTTGTAATGGAGTGTAGTAAGATATAAAGTGAGTATTTCAGGTTTGAGGTGTACAATTTGTAATGGAGTGTAGTAAGATATAAAGTGAGTATTTCATGGTTGAAGTGTACGATTTGTGGTGAAGTATAGTAATACATAAAGTGAATATTTCAGGTTTGAAGTGTACGATGTGTAATGGAGTGTAGTAAGATATAAAATGAGTATTTCATGTTTGAAGTATACGATTTGTAATGGAGTGTAGTAACATATAAAGCGAGAATTTCAAGTTTAGGGACAGATGACCTCGTAGTTTCGCCCCCTAAAACAACAATAACTATTTCAGGTTTGAGATGTATGATTTGTGATGGAGTGTATTAAGATATAAAGTGAGTATTTCAGGTTTGAAATGTACGATTTGTAATGGGGTGTAGTAAGATATGAAAAAAATCCGCAGCCTGCTTCCGAACGACCGGGTCAGGGATTCGAATGAATAAAGCCCCCATCTAGCGACGAGGATATGAACTGTGCCGGCTGCCGAAGCCTGTAGCACTCCCGCGGGGCAATGATTAAATGAATGACAGATGGAATGAAACGATGGTGGAGAGTGTTGCTGGAATGAAATTTGTGACAGAAAAAGCCGGAGTACCCGGAGAAAACGTGTCTGCCTCCACTTTGTCCAGCACAAATCTCACATGGAGTGACCGGGATTTGAACCACGGACCCAGCGGTAAGAGGCCGGCGTGCTGCCGTATAAGCCACGGAGGCTTCTTGTAGTAAGATATAAATTGATTATTTCAGGTTTGAAGTGTACGACTTGTAATGGAGTGTAGTAAGATATAAAAGCTGTTGACGCTCGCGTGTCCCCGTCAAAAGCTGCAACACAAGATAAGCCTTATATTCCCCATCGTCTTCCCCATCACACGCGTTAATCCAACCCACTTGTTGCATTAAAATACTGGATTTACACGGTCAAATACTAAGTGAGGCAGGTTGTTGGCGCGGGGGCAGTGGAGCTATTTAGAGAACAACAGCGCACGGCCCCGAGGAACCAGGACATATCTCAACCCTGATTTATTCCAAGCTATTGAGACTGTATTTATTTTATGACAACCTGTGTTTATGTGGTGTCTGCATTACCGGGATCTAGGATAAGGGTAGGTTCTCAGGGACTTGAAACTCCCAACATTTATCTGAATAGAGTGCGGGAGAAACCCGGAGAATATCCAGACTCAGGATGGCCGCACAAGACTACTCTGAGGTTACCAAGTTCTGAGGAAATATCAAAAACTCAGAAAAACAGTGACAAGAAAGGTAATTGTTGTTGTTGTTGTTGTTGTTTCATTTGAGGGGCTTACATGTCATTATGTACTGACACCAGCCGGCTACGTCATAGAACTGTCGCGTATGCTCATAGTCTATTTCCCGGATAAATACGAGGTTGGTTCCTCAGTTTAGGGGCTGCGACAACGCGGTCATGTAGCCCCGTGTACTTTGGGTGTGTGTAGAATCTGTCTGATAACCGGTGTTAATTTTGCTGGTTGTATTAGTGTGTGTTATCTGTTTTAATTCAAGTAAGGACTGAAGACTTTCAATTTTCAAGTAGATCCTACTTTCGCTACCAAACGCCACCCTCAACGACAACAAGATCAGAACTTGGTTACAAGATGCCACCACAATCAGCTCCTGGTGACGAAAGTTGGAACCTAAGACCGTTAGTGAAATGTAACCTATAATTTAGCTTCACACAAGTGTGATTAGTGGAAGGTACTTTTATAAGCCATAAATCTGTGACATGGGACCGCCGGCTTTATTCCCCTCCGGAGAAAGGCATACTGAGAGATTTTAACGTTCTTAAAATACGATGACCTCGGCCGGGTTTGAACCCGCAACCTTGGGCATAGAAAGTCAGCATGCTACCAACTACGCCACCGAAGCCGCAATAAATACGTGTACTTTAAAAGAAGAAGAAAAAACCAACTTCATTCTGGATGTTCACTATTCCCATTTTCAAAGGCGTCAGGAATGAGAGGTGATAAATGTATATGTAAACAATTCATGCTTTTGGGCTAATGCCGTGTGTATTTTTAATTTAAACCATACGTTTCGGAGAAACCTTGCCTCCTTTTTCAATGGAAATAAACAATGTGGCCAAAGAAAGTATATCAATGAGATTACAAAAAATATAGATAAATTCCTCTGTTCGTCACCAGAGAGCAGCTGCCAGAAATTACTGTATGGACCATGGTGGAACGGCGGACAAAGTAGTAAGTAACCAGAAGGTAAAGGGGTCGGTGTGAAAATATAGAAACTCCTCGAAGAATGAGGAGGGGGGGGGGGGGAGGTGGGGGGGGGGGAGGTGGGGGGGGGGGGTAGATTGATACAAGGAAACATAAACAAAAGGGAAGTGTATCTGAACAATACCTAACGTCATACAGTCAACGGCGAAAAAACAGATGGAAACTCCTCCAGTGACGAACAAAGGAGATCAAATCCAGGCTCTGAGCCTGTGAAGAACAGAGAGACTGAGAGGAACTATCTCCCTAGATCCTTAATAACTGGTAGCCAAGTGTCACTTAGCTGATATCCAGTGTCTCTGTTAAAATTATTGAGATTTTTACGAATTTCAACTGCCTCCCTTATAATTCTAGACCAGTTGTGCTTAACAAGGGCAAGCGCATGAGCATCCTTGAAACATACATCGTGCCCTGAAGACAGGGCATGTTCAGCTATAGCTGATTTGTCAGGTTGGTTTAGACGGATGTTCCTTTGATGCTCTTTGATGCGAGTTGCAATGGAACGTTTTGTTTGTCCAATGTAGACTTTTCCGCAAGTACAAGGGACTTCATACACCCCAGGTTGTAGTATTGGAGACAATTTATCTTTGTTTAATGCTAAACGTTGACCAATTTTCGTCATAGTGCCGAAAACTGTTTTCATCTTGTGCTTGCGGAGAATCTTAGCAACGCGGTCAGTGGTGTTGTGAATATAAGGGAGGTAAGCAGTTCCTCTCACGTCGGAGCTCTGTGAAGGTTGTCTATCCCTCCTTCTGGGATGTAGGGACCTATATATAGTGGATTCATTATAGCCATTACCCTTAAACATGGTTTGTAAGGCATGTAACTCTTCCTGAAGAGTTGATGCCTCACAAATACGTTCCGCTCTTTTGGCTAGAGTTGTTATAATTCCTTGTTTTTGTGCTGGGTGGTGGTGGGAGTCCGCATGTAAATAACGGTTAGTGTGAGTTGGCTTACGGTAGACTCTGTGCCCCATGGAGCCATCCGCTTTCCTCCTCACAAGAACATCCAAAAAAGGTAAGCATCCACCTGACTCTAGCTCCATTGTGAAGTGGATTGAAGGATGCAGCTGATTTAGGTGGTTCAGAAAGTGGTTCAGTTTCTCAGAACCCTCCTCCCACACCACGAACGTATCATCCACATACCTCCTCCAAATCACAGGTTTGAAAGACGCCGAAGATATAGCCTCCCCCTCAAAATGTTCCATGAAAAAATTTGCCACGACAGGCGAGAGTGGACTTCCCATGGCCACACCATCAGTCTGCTCGTAATATTTACCATCCCACAAGAAATAACTGGAACACAAGCAGTGGTGGAATAATCGGGCAATGTCCTCAGGAAACAAATCCTTGATGAGTGACATGACCGAGTCCACCGGCACTCTGGTAAACAAGGACTCTACATCAAAACTCACCAAAATAGCATTTGGTTGAACGGCGATGGTTGACAATTTTTCGACGAAATGGGTTGAATCCCTAATGTAGGACTGTGTGCGCCCCAAATGCGGCTGAAGCAACTTGCTGAGATATTGCGCAAGAGCATAAGTTGGAGAACCTATTGTGCTAACAATTGGTCGAAGAGGGACGTCTTGCTTATGGATTTTTGGAAGACCATACAATCTCGGAGGAACAGCATCTCTCGGAATAAGACATCTTCCCTCTTCTTTTGGAATAGATGACAGTTTAACAAGCTTAGCAGTGGCATTGGATACACGAGTGGTTGGATCACGAGTGCACAGTGTGTAGACAGGATCAGATAACAGAATCGAGATTTTACTTTTATATTCAACGGTATCCATCACCACTGTCGCATTTCCCTTGTCAGCATGAAGAATAGAAATGGTGTCATTATTTCTTAGTTCCTTCAATGCCTTTCTTTCACCCCGAGTTAAATTGGGTGCGGGTACTTTCGAAGATCTTAATATCCTCACACTTTCTTGTCTAACTTCTTCAGCTTCATCTGGAGGTAAATTGTAGATGGCAGCCTCAACGGATGTGATCAACTCCTCTGTAGGAATTTTGAAGGGTGCGAGAGCAAAGTTGAGATCTCTGCTTAGTAAAGTTGTTTGATAGTCATCTAAAGGGGTATTAGAAAGATTGACTACAACTTTACTAGTATCAAGAACCGTACGAGGAGCTGTTTGTCTCGAGGACAATCGAAGGAACTTAGCTCTTTGTCTATCTACAGCCCGATCTACAGTTCCTTCGATTGTCCTCGAGACAAACAGCTCCTCGTTCGGTTCTTGATACTAGTAAAGTTGTAGTCAATCTTTCTAATACCCCTTTAGATGACTATCAAACAACTTTACTAAGCAGAGGTCTCAACTTTGCTCTCGCACCCTTCAAAATTCCTACAGAGGAGTTGATCACATCCGTTGAGGCTGCCATCTACAATTTACCTCCAGATGAAGCTGAAGAAGTTAGACAAGAAAGTGTGAGGATATTAAGATCCTCGAAAGTACCCGCACCCAATTTAACTCGGGGTGAAAGAAAGGCATTGAAGGAACTAAGAAATAATGACACCATTTCTATTCTTCATGCTGACAAGGGAAATGCGACAGTGGTGATGGATACCGTTGAATATAAAAGTAAAATCTCGATTCTGTTATCTGATCCTGTCTACACACTGTGCACTCGTGATCCAACCACTCGTGTATCCAATGCCACTGCTAAGCTTGTTAAACTGTCATCTATTCCAAAAGAAGAGGGAAGATGTCTTATTCCGAGAGATGCTGTTCCTCCGAGGTTGTATGGTCTTCCAAAAATCCATAAGCAAGACGTCCCTCTTCGACCAATTGTTAGCACAATAGGTTCTCCAACTTATGCTCTTGCGCAATATCTCAGCAAGTTGCTTCAGCCGCATTTGGGGCGCACACAGTCCTACATTAGGGATTCAACCCATTTCGTCGAAAAATTGTCAACCATCGCCGTTCAACCAAATGCTATTTTGGTGAGTTTTGATGTAGAGTCCTTGTTTACCAGAGTGCCGGTGGACTCGGTCATGTCACTCATCAAGGATTTGTTTCCTGAGGACATTGCCCGATTATTCCACCACTGCTTGTGTTCCAGCTATTTCTTGTGGGATGGTAAATATTACGAGCAGACTGATGGTGTGGCCATGGGAAGTCCACTCTCGCCTGTCGTGGCAAATTTTTTCATGGAACATTTTGAGTGGGAGGCTATATCTTCGGCGTCTTTCAAACCTGTGATTTGGTGGAGGTATGTGGATGATACGTTCGTGGTGTGGGAGGAGGGTTCTGAGAAACTGAACCACTTTCTGAACCACCTAAATCAGCTGCATCCTTCAATCCACTTCACAATGGAGCTAGAGTCAGGTGGATGCTTACCTTTTTTGGATGTTCTTGTGAGGAGGAAAGCGGATGGCTCCATGGGGCACAGCGTCTACCGTAAGCCAACTCACACTAACCGTTATTTACATGCGGACTCCCACCACCACCCAGCACAAAAACAAGGAATTATAACAACTCTAGCCAAAAGAGCGGAACGTATTTGTGAGGCATCAACTCTTCAGGAAGAGTTACATGCCTTACAAACCATGTTTAAGGGTAATGGCTATAATGAATCCACTATATATAGGTCCCTACATCCCAGAAGGAGGGATAGATAACCTTCTCAGAGCTCCGACGTGAGAGGAACTGCTTACCTCCCTTATATTCACAACACTACTGACCGCGTTGCTAAGATTCTCCGCAAGCACAAGATAAAAACAGTTTTCGGCACTATGACGAAAATTGGTCAACGTTTAGCATTAAACAAAGATAAATTGTCTCCAATACTACAACCTGGGGTGTATGAAGTCCCTTGTACTTGCGGAAAAGTCTACATTGGACAAACAAAACGTTCCATTGCAACTCGCATCAAAGAGCATCAAAGGAACATCCGTCTAAACCAACCTGACAAATCAGCTATAGCTGAACATGCCCTGTCTTCAGGGCACGATGTATGTTTCAAGGATGCTCATGCGCTTGCCCTTGTTAAGCACAACTGGTCTAGAATTATAAGGGAGGCAGTTGAAATTCGTAAAAATCCCAATAATTTTAACAGAGACTCTGGATATCAGCTAAGTGACACATGGCTACCAGTTATTAAGGATCTAGGGAGATAGTTCCTCTCAGTCTCTCTGTTCTTCACATATTTAAAATTGTACATTTTCCCTCTAGGGCTCAGAGCCTGGATTTGATCTCCTTTGTTCGTCACTGGAGGAGTTTCCATCTGTTTTTTCGCCGTTGACTGTATGACGTTAGGTATTGTTCAGATACACTTCCCTTTTGTTTATGTTTCCTTGTATCAATCTAACCCCCCCACCTCCCCCCCCCCCTCCTCATTCTTCGAGGAGTTTCTATATTTTCACACCGACCCCTTTACCTTCTGGTTACTTACTACTTTGTCCGCCGTTCCACCATGGTCCATACAGTAATTTCTGGCAGCTGCTCTCTGGTGACGAACAGAGGAATTTATCTATATTTTTTGTAATCTCATTGATATACTTTCTTTGGCCACATTGTTTATTTCCATTGAAAAAGGAGGCAAGGTTTCTCCGAAACGTATGGTTTAAATTAAAAATACACACGGCATTAGCCCAAAAGCATGAATTGTTTATATAATAATCCGGGCCGTGAAAGCCTTAATATGCAAATTAGAAACCTCTATGGGGAGGAAGTTGTTCGACAATCATCTAAATTTAGTAAGTTGAGGCGAAGAAGGAGCTCTCTCCTTTCATCGTTGTCCTTCTTTCTTAGATGCAGGGATCATAACATCATTCCCAACTGTGTAAAATTGAAGCAAACTATACACACTCATAAAGCTATGAGAATTTATCAGCGCGCTAGCAAGGCACTCGTTATTGAGAGGATCCAGAACTCTCGTACTGAATTGGACGCAGTTTCCCGTGAGTTATTACACTTACATCTGCTTCTTAGTAGCATTCTCTCAGAGGAATTGTGGCTGTTCTTTGAACGTATCTCCGCTATTCAGGCCGAGAATAATTTTTGTCGGGCTGTAGATAGACAAAGAGCTAAGTTCCTTCGATTGTCCTCGAGACAAACAGCTCCTCGTACGGTTCTTGATACTAGTAAAGTTGTAGTCAATCTTTCTAATACCCCTTTAGATGACTATCAAACAACTTTACTAAGCAGAGGTCTCAACTTTGCTCTCGCACCCTTCAAAATTCCTACAGAGGAGTTGATCACATCCGTTGAGGCTGCCATCTACAATTTACCTCCAGATGAAGCTGAAGAAGTTAGACAAGAAAGTGTGAGGATATTAAGATCCTCGAAAGTACCCGCACCCAATTTAACTCGGGGTGAAAGAAAGGCATTGAAGGAACTAAGAAATAATGACACCATTTCTATTCTTCATGCTGACAAGGGAAATGCGACAGTGGTGATGGATACCGTTGAATATAAAAGTAAAATCTCGATTCTGTTATCTGATCCTGTCTACACACTGTGCACTCGTGATCCAACCACTCGTGTATCCAATGCCACTGCTAAGCTTGTTAAACTGTCATCTATTCCAAAAGAAGAGGGAAGATGTCTTATTCCGAGAGATGCTGTTCCTCCGAGATTGTATGGTCTTCCAAAAATCCATAAGCAAGACGTCCCTCTTCGACCAATTGTTAGCACAATAGGTTCTCCAACTTATGCTCTTGCGCAATATCTCAGCAAGTTGCTTCAGCCGCATTTGAGGCGCACACAGTCCTACATTAGGGATTCAACCCATTTCGTCGAAAAATTGTCAACCATCGCCGTTCGACCAAATGCTATTTTGGTGAGTTTTGACGTAGAGTCCTTGTTTACCAGAGTGCCGGTGGACTCGGTCATGTCACTCATCAAGGATTTGTTTCCTGAGGACATTGCCCGATTATTCCACCACTGCTTGTGTTCCAGTTATTTCTTGTGGGATGGTAAATATTACGAGCAGACTGATGGTGTGGCCATGGGAAGTCCACTCTCGCCTGTCGTGGCAAATTTTTTCATGAAACATTTTGAGGGGGAGGCTATATCTTCGGCGTCTTTCAAACCTGTGATTTGGTGGAGGTATGTGGATGATACGTTCGTGGTGTGGGAGGAGGGTTCTGAGAAACTGAACCACTTTCTGAACCACCTAAATCAGCTGCATCCTTCAATCCACTTCACAATGGAGCTAGAGTCAGGTGGATGCTTACCTTTTTTGGATGTTCTTGTGAGGAGGAAAGCGGATGGCTCCATGGGGCACAGCGTCTACCGTAAGCCAACTCACACTAACCGTTATTTACATGCGGACTCCCACCATCACCCAGCACAAAAACAAGGAATTATAACAACTCTAGCCAAAAGAGCGGAACGTATTTGTGAGGCATCAACTCTTCAGGAAGAGTTACATGCCTTACAAACCATGTTTAAGGGTAATGGCTATAATGAATCCACTATATATAGGTCCCTACATCCCAGAAGGAGGGATAGACAACCTTCTCAGAGCTCCGACGTGAGAGGAACTGCTTACCTCCCTTATATTCACAACACCACTGACCGCGTTGCTAAGATTCTCCGCAAGCACAAGATTAAAAACAGTTTTCGGCACTATGACGAAAATTGGTCAACGGTTAGCATTAAACAAAGATAAATTGTCTCCAATACTACAACCTGGGGTGTATGAAGTCCCTTGTACTTGCGGAAAAGTCTACATTGGACAAACAAAACGTTCCATTGCAACTCGCATCAAAGAGCATCAAAGGAACATCCGTCTAAACCAACCTGACAAATCAGCTATAGCTGAACATGCCCTGTCTTCAGGGCACGATGTATGTTTCAAGGATGCTCATGCGCTTGCCCTTGTTAAGCACAACTGGTCTAGAATTATAAGGGAGGCAGTTGAAATTCGTAAAAATCCCAATAATTTTAACAGAGACACTGGATATCAGCTAAGTGGCACTTGGCTACCAGTTATTAAGGATCTAGGGAGATAGTTCCTCTCAGTCTCTCTGTTCTTCACAGGCTCAGAGCCTGGATTTGATCTCCTTTGTTCGTCACTGGAGGAGTTTCCATCTGTTTTTTCGCCGTTGACTGTATGACGTTAGGTATTGTTCAGATACACTTACCTTTTGTTTATGTTTCCTTGTATCAATCTAACCCCCCCACCTCCCCCCCCCCCTCCTCATTCTTCGAGGAGTTTCTATATTTTCACACCGACCCCTTTTCCTTCTGGTTACTTACTACTTTGTCCGCCGTTCCACCATGGTCCATACAGTAATTTCTGGCAGCTGCTCTCTGGTGACCAACAGAGGAATTTATCTATATTTTTTGTAATCTCATTGATATACTTTCTTTGGCCACATTGTTTATTTCCATTGAAAAAGGAGGCAAGGTTTCTCCGAAACGTATGGTTTAAATTAAAAATACACACGGCATTAGCCCAAAAGCATGAATTGTTTATATAATAATCCGGGCCGTGAAAGCCTTAATATGCAAATGTATATGTGTTTGGTTGTTTTTACGGTCGGATGCTCTACCTGGCAATAACCTCATCAGAGGAGTTAATTAGAGCTGAAATTTATGTAACTGGGTAACGATGTGGAAGGAAGCGGTCGTGGCCTATCTAAAGGTACAGTTCCAGCATTTGCTTTGAGAAACCATTTCAAGGGCAGCCGCCAATGGGGTTGGAACCCACGTCTACCGAGTCCACAGATAGCTTGGCCCTTGCAGCACCTTAGTAAGTGCAGCTACTGCTGTTGATATCGTTAATATGAATTATCCATGTGAAGCGGATTCGGTGGCGCAGTTGGTAGCATGCTGAGTTTCTATGCCCAACGACGCGAGTTCAAACCCGGCCGAAGTCGTTGAATTTTTTAAGAGCGTTAGGCTAAAAATCCCTCAGTATGTCTTCCTTCGGAGAGGAAGTAAATCCGGCGGTCCCATTTCATATAAGGTGCGTTCATAAAGTAAAGAGCCGGAGGCATAATTACAGAAACCAGTACCTGTATGTTAGAAGTATTGGCCCTGGCTGTTGAGGCACTTGTCCCACTGTGACACGAGGCGGTGAATGGCTGTCTCATAAAATTCCCTGGGCTGCGATGTGAACCAGTTCCGCACGTACAGTTGGACGTCGGCGTCCGAGGTGAATCGTTGGCCCCGCAGAGCCCTGTTCAGGAGACCAAACATGGCGTAATCACAGGGAGAGAGGTCTGGACTGTATGGAGGGTGGCTGAGAACCTCCCATTTGAATTTCTGCAGGAGTGCCGCGACTGTGTTGGCCGTATGAAGTCGTGCATTGTCGTGGAGCGACCACGGTGGCTATGGCGTTCACTGTCACTCGGCGGTCCTGGGTAATGAGTGCATCATCCAGCTGGACGTTGTCATCGGTAATGCAGAGGGGTGCCTCAGACCGGGCATCATCGGCTAACGACACCCATTCTTCCCTGAAGCGCTTGTGTCACGCCTTGACGCTTGCATGTGACATTGGGCGATGAATGCCAGTTCCCCCTACTCCTTCCGCTGTCAGAAACCGAACAACACCTCTTTGCTCTTCGGTTGACGCCTCCATGTCACTGTTTGCAATGCGACTGGCAGCGTTGGACGATTGATGCATGCTGCTGCTCACTTTGCATCGTCACGTGACGTGCACGCGAGCCCTCTAGCGACGGGCTGTAATCTTCCACGCTCTGTTCGGAACCACACCTCGTTACACACGCCACGATTAGCCGATGTCGTTACCTGTTTGCGCATTCCAGCCTCCGGCTCGTTACTTTTTGAAGGCACCTTATAGATTTATGGCATGTAAAAAACCTTCCACTGACTACACTTGTTTGAAGCTAAATTATAGGTTAGATTTGACTAACGCTCTTAGGATACAACTACGGTGGCATCTAGTAACCAAGTTCTGACTAGTTGTCATTGACGGTGGTGTTTGGTAGCAAAAGTAGGAACTAATTGAAAATTGAATGTCTGCATTCCTTACTTGAATTAAGAACAAATAACACACTAATACGGCCATCACAATTAACACCGGTTATCAGACAGATTCTACACACACACAAAGTACACGGGGCTACATGACAGGGTTGTCGCAACCCCTAAACTGAGGAACCAACCAATTATCCATGTGAATCGGTCAGGAGGCCGATTGTTTCCAACTCGTGGCTATCAATTAGATTTTCTCTCCTGTAAATTACATTTCCAAGAAGTAACACTTGTAGAGTGTGAAACCATTGTTCCAGTGTTGCCAATTGTAGCTCTTTAGTCAGCCAAAACGTATTTGCCCAATGAATGGCCGGGGTACAATGTATACAGGGTGTAACTAAATATGTGGGAAATGATGATGATGATGATGATAATTGTTGTTTTATGGGGCCTAACATCTAGGTTATCGGCCCCTAATGGTTTGGATGATAGTGAAAGATGAGATGAGAATGAAAACTATTACTAATACAAACTACAGACTTACAGACTAGAAGAAGAAATGGTAAACAAATAAAGGATAAGGCAAATAAAGGACAGGGAGAAAAGAAATGTCCTCAACCCTAGAAGAATGAGGATTGAGGTACTTGGAAGTAAGGAGAGCCATGAATAGCAGATAGGAAAGGGAAAGAGGGACCCATCTCAGGAATCCCTTGGGGTCGCCAACTCCCAAACTCACCAGCCGTGAGCCCTTGAGGGTGTAGCACTATCCAGGATGCACCAGACGTAGTGGGGCTACACACACCCTGCCTCCTTGAGGGCCTTGAGCAGAAGGCAGGAGATAACATGAAAAGAAAAAGAAGGCTGACCCCTCGCAGAAGGAGGGTATCAGGAAAGATGAGACAAGGGCCAATTATGGCGGGAAAGGAAGAGACTCCCTAGGCCTCAGATACCCTAATACTGTCGGGGTTGGAAGAGAACAAGAGTTGACCAAGAGAGGTCGACAGGAAAGAAGACGGAGAGGAGCCAGGCACAAGTAAGTGGAAGCAATGCCGGACTTAGCTTGGGTCCCGTGGTCGCCAACCCACGTCCCACTAGATGTGAGCCCCTGGGGGGGGGGGAATATATGTGGGAAAGCTACGGGGATTCGATAGAGGACCTGACAACAAGCAAAACATGTCCTGTAAACATATGGTGTGTGTGCGTTCGTTGCCGTGTTACAAGCACTGTTTTTGGTGTGGATAACGCAGACGGCGGTACGGTACTAGTTGGTCATTTATCAATCAAAGGGTACGTTACTATTTTCTCTACAGAAGATGTTCAAAATGGCTACCACGAGCTTTAATACAGGAGAGTGTGCCAACAAGTGAACCTTAACGGAGTTCTGCGAAAAAAGGAAATTTATGAGCATAAAGCCTGAATGTCTAACGAAAAGCGTAATGAGAGGAATAATTTGGTGGTTAATGGGAGTGTATAAGAACAAAGCATTGACGGAAGTAGGAAAAGAGGACCTATGTCTCTTTGTGAGAAGGTTATGGCTGCAGCACACCAGATCAAGGAATGCAATGAGACTAAAATGATAAGAGCAAAGTTTGTAGACGAGTCAGATATAAACAGAATAGAAAATGAAAATGAGTATCATACTTTAATAAAATTACTAAAAAGGGAATTGAGGAAGGGAGGTAAATTAGCGAATATTTTAATATTATCAGGGGAATATGGAATAGGAAAGCGACAGAAGAAAAACAGTATAAAGATGCATGTGGGAAAAAAACAAAACTTTACGAATTTAGATCGTAGGCTTTCGCGGCCGGTGTCTAGTTTATCATCTAGGCTTACAGGATTGAGCCGCGACGTATATCGGTGATTATTTCCCGACGTTTCGGCTGACATTGCAGCAGCCTTAATCATGGGTAGGTACGAGTTGGTGTCCGTACTCAAACTAACGGTCATGCCAGACAGAGGTGCTTGCTTGGCCTGCATTGTCGTCACGCTGCTCTCTGATTGGTCCGCGCCGCTGGCAGTTGCGCGCTAGGAGCACTTTCCAAGTGTTGCTCAGTTTGAAACCATCTTCGCGATTGAAATTATTGGGATGCTTGACGACCTCTATTGCCACTCTAATTAACCTGTTTTGATATCCGGGAATTTTAGCAACAGTTTCGACCTTATCAAATTCGATGGCGTGTCTCGTGACGTCAGCATGTTCAGCTATTGCAGATCTGTAGTTTATCCGTTTCGTGTCTCGAATGTGCTCTGAAATCCTAATTGAAACGCGTCTTTTAGTTTGTCAAATGTAAACCTGTCCACAGGAGCAAGGCACTTTGTAGACACCTGCGTCCTGGTTTGGCTGATTAATCTCAGTTGATTTACCCACCACTTGCGTCAGCTTGTTTATAGGATGCATCACAGTAGTAACATCGTGTTTCTTGAGCAGCCTGGCGATTCTATCTGTCAACCCCTGTACGTACGGCAGAAAGGCTTTATGGTGGGGCCTATCTTTGTTCTTTTTGCCAGTTCTTCGGCTTTGTTCTACCTTCCGTGTGGCCCTATTTATTTGTCCTTTGCTGTAGCCATTAGCTAGGAGCGTGTTCCAAACATGTTTCTTTCCTTCATTCACGCTATCCTTATCACAAATGTGGTTGGCTCTGGTGAGGAGTGTTCTAGCTACCATTTCTTTCTGCGATGGAGGATGACTTGAGTTAGCATGAAGGTACCGATCTGTGTGAGTGTCTTTCCTATAGACCCTGTGTCCGAGTGTGTTATCTGTTCGTTTATAGAGCAGAACGTCTAAGAAGGCCAGCTGATTATTTTCTTCTAATTCCATTGTAAATTTGATGCTCGGATGTCTGGAGCACATGACGTCTAGAAAGTCCTGAAGTGTGGTGCGTCCATGTTCCCATATCAAAAAGACGTCGTCTACGTATCTGAACCAACACTTAGGCTTCAATGGGCTCTCCTTTATCGCTTCTTCTTCGAAGTTGGCCATGAACACGTTAGCCAATAGAGGAGAGAGGGGGAACCCATGGCTGCTCCCTCCGTTTGCTGAAACATTTGCCCATTAAATACGAAGACTGTGGAGTTAACGCAGTGTTCAGTTAAATCCACCAAGTCCGTTGGACCTCCTGTGGCTGTAAGTTTTTCCCTGATTAACTGTGTGGCGTCCGGTACAGGAACTCTGGTAAATAGGGACCCCACATCGAAGCTTGCCAGTAGATCACCGTCACTCAGGTTTATACTCGCTATGATATCTATAAAGTGCTGCGAGTTTTCTACGTAAGAGGCTGGCGGAGGGAATAATGGCTGCAGGACCTGGTTCAAATATTTAGCCAGGGCGTGAGTTGGGGACGCTATGGCGCTAACTATGGGCCTCAGAGGCACATCGGGCTTGTGAATTTTTGGTAGGCCGTAGAACGTGGGAGTTCATGAGTAGCGAGGTACTAGGGATTTCTGCTTCTCTTCTGGAATAGATGACCCCTTAATTAGCCGCGTCGTCGTTAGTTCTATCATCCTTATAGGGTTCTTCGGGATCGCCTTATAGGCTGGGTCTGAAAGGAGGCTGTGAACTTTATCCACGTAGTCTTGGGTATCGAATACAACAGTAGCATTCCCTTTGTCTGCTGGCAAAATCGTAATGCTTTCATTGCTTCGTAGCTCTTTAAGGGCCTGACGTTCTTCTCTGCTGATGTTGCTTGAAACGGGTCTGGCATGTTTGATGATCTGAGAGGCCTCTGCTCTAATTTCTTCTGCTTCTAAGGCTAGTAGATGACGAATAGAAGCTTCTACTCCGCATATAATATCTTCCGTCGGAGGGCGTCTCGGCGTGATTGAGTAATTAAGTCCTTTGGCTAACAGGTTCATACTTGGCTCGTTCAATGGCAGGGATGACATGTTGATCACTATGCGCTTCCTATTTAGTGCATACGTTGAAGGTGGTTTCTGCCTTTGTTGCTGCAAGTCAAATTTCTTTATATGTGTAGCTGTTGTTTCTTGTAATATGGTATTTGCTTGCCTTGCGGTTATGTTATCCAACATCGTCCAATCGTCAGGAGACAGTCGTAGCATTAGCTAGAAGTGTATGTCATATAATTCTCGCGTCACCATATCTAATTCACGACGGCAGTTCCGGACTCGTTCACGTAATAAGGCACTTTCAGTTCGGAGTAAAATTCTCCTCGCAGCAGGCGAAGAAATATGATGTTTTACCTTGATAAACTTAGGAGAAATGTCGTAGACTCTGCAGCGTTTCAAAAAGGCAAGTGAGCTCAGCAAGCGCGATCGTTTCTGGCGTAGAATGTCCAATCTCCTGCTGTAGGAGTGAGTTTCCTCCCCGTAGAGGCGTACAAATTGTATCTACCCATGATTAGGGCTGCTGCAATGTCAGCCGAAACGTCGGGAAATAATCACCGATATACGACGCGGCTCAATCCTGTAAGCCTAGATGATAAAACTTTACGAGCCTTACAGTAGTCGCATATGATGTGTAACATCTGACATAGAAGAAATCTCACGTGAAATTTGTTGATACACCGGTATTTTATACTATTATTGGCACAAATATTAATCTATTGTAAAAGGGAGGGATTTACAGATATTGTAGTTTATAATGCGGAACTAATTTTATTAGATATTTTCTAGCTTCCACCAGCACTGGCCTAAATAAAGAATACGATACGGATCAACTAGATTAATAGACGCGACACCGCCCATAACCTTAAATTCCTTATAAATAGGCCAACTTGCGAGTAAATGCAATGTGCACAGCAGTAGATCATGAAAGGCTTGTCCAGCTCCCGGACCTCTTGATTCACAGACCAACACGTAATTTCAAATGGATTCTGTTAAAATGAGTCATATTGATATGATTAGCAGCAGAGTATCAAGAAGGCAGTGCGAGAGTAGAAATATCAAGTAGGCAGTGAAGAAAAAAAGAGAGTCTTGGAATTGTTATGTATTATTACTGTGTAAATAAAAAAGATTTTTGTGTGTTGATGAATGTCCAGGAGGGATACGATCCAGCTGGCAGTGCGTCTTACACACTTCCGTCTGATCCACTTCCGTCCCATTTTTCAAAATCACTCCCTCAAAAACATCCATCAAACGAGTGGAAATATGTTATACATCAATAAGTAAACGGGTACAGGAGATGGTATCCTAAACTATAAAACTTACTTAAAGTCTAGGATAAGATTAAGTTAGTACATAATTAATAGCCATTATTAGTGTCTGGTTAATTGTTTATAACATTTAATACAATGTAAATTAGTCGTAGGTTTGTAGATTATTTATAAATGTCATGTTGCGATGTATTAATCTTACGGAGAAGAATGTTTAGCCTACTTTTCTCATTTTGCAAAAATGAGGAGAAAGTAGACTTATGAGATCAATCCGGGAAAATGTGTGTCTGTCTGTCTGTCCTTCTGTCTGTCTGTCTGTCTGTTGGGTGCCCCCCCCCTTACCCTATCTACTCTTAAACGGCTGCAGCTATGGAAACTAAATTTGGTATGAGTAAAGATCTATGCCGGAATATCTCAAGGCCATACTTGAAAATGATGTCAGTGCTACCAACTATTGAAAAACAGCAATTAAAATTTGAGCTCAATGTTGGATATCCTGGAAGGTATGCATGGGAGATATTCCAAGTTCGCACCCAAATAGATAATAACATTTCAGTTTAATTTCCAGGAGGCCATACATGACAGTGTTACCAACATGATTCTAAGCCAGCTGATAAGTCTAATTTTTAAATGCATGTGACTTCTACACTATCAATTGGATTTCAACCAAATTTCGCATGTACTATGTGTACAACAACAAATAGGACTATGCGTATTCTTAAGAGCAGCCAGGGCTGCCAACTGTTATTAAATGCTCTCTCTATTATTTTATCCTAATACCATTATATCAGAAAGTATGCAAACCAAGTGCTCGAAACTTTGCACACGCATAGTACATGACCTTCTACATTAATTGGGAGTACCTAGTATACGTCAGTACTGCCAACATGATTCTAAGCTTGTTGATAGGTCCAAATTTTAAATTCATGTAACTACTATACTAATAAATGGATTTCAACATAATTTCGTATGTGACTTTTGTACGATAACTCATATGCATATGCGTATTCTTAAGAGCCAGCAGGGCTGCCAAGTGTAAATAAATGCTCTCTCTCTATCTCTTTATCCTAATATCTATAAATCAGAATATATACAAGCCAACAGCTCTAAATTTTGCATACGTATAGTACCTAACATTCTAAATTATTTGGGGGTAACTAATGTACGTCAGTGCTGCCAACATTATTTAATCCTTCTGATAAGTCCAATTTTTAAATGCATGTAACTTCTATACTAACGAATGGATTTCATCCAAAATTGGCACAATAATAGATCATAACATTTTAGATTAATTCATAAATTCTAAGAAAAGTAGGCTCTTTAGTTCGTCACGGAACTACTTGTTGTATTAGGCTATTGGTGAATCGCTGTAAACATTGTAATAACCACATGTATCAGGTGATGGTTGTAATAAATAACACTCTCGTCCCAATCTCTGGTTATCCGAGATTTGGAGCACAGGGTATTCTATTCTATTCTAATACAGGCGTCCATGCGCGCTTCATTGACTCTCTCACTCGCTCCCATATTCCCCGGCGTCTGTCGTATCTGCTGAATCCTTGCTCTATTCGCTGACACAGCATGTCCACATTATTAATAGGTGTGGCATACACAATGGCCTTTAATTGACTCCATAAGTAGAAGTCTAATGGGTTGAGATCGGGAGACCGAGCAGGCCACGGTGTCAGTCCCTGACGCCCTATACATTTATTTGGGAATCGCTGATGTAAAATTGCTCTAGCAGCAAGAGTAAAATGAGGCGGTTGTACATCATGCATGACCCACTCTAGCTTATGACCTGTGTGGACGTGTTAACGTGTTTCCTAGCACCTGACATCACGTGGCTTTGAATGCAAAACAAATGCACACACACTTGAATAGCGACTAAACGTACAAGTGGCCTGTGTGCCCTCCACAAATGACCAACTACCTTCGTGCCGCCGTCTGTGTTAAGTACAGGCCGGACGTTTGTTTTAGACGATTGCCCTTGACCTTGAAGCCTGCGGGTGAGCCTGTACACACTCACTCTCTCACCCTATCGCTTCACATTTGTCACCACCGATCTGATGTAATGGAATTCCAGACTTGAGCACGTGGCGACACCGACTTGCAGACAGGACTGTCAACGTCGAAGTATTGTGTGACGCAGAAGTACACGTTACGTATTTATGAACAGAACGTCATTATATTTGCCAATGACTGTACTTTAGTAGAAGTGTGAGACAGCATTGTCAATCAAAGGACCGCTTGGGGCAGCTGATAACAACACAGGTACTGCAGTAACTCGCCTCCAGGCTTCCATTAAGATTTTTCACTCGTCTAAAACAAACGTCCGGCCTGTACACCACAAATAATGCTTGTAAAACTGCAACGGACGCACATACACCATATGTTTACAAGACATGTTTTGTTTGTTGTCAGGTCCTCTACCGAATCCCCGGAGCTTTCCGGCATATATTGATACACCCTGTATAATATATGAATAATAAGTTAAACACTCTTGGAAATATACTTTTATTAGTTATGATCACTGTTATGCTAATAATATTCAAATAATAAACCTACAAAATATAATACAAAAACCATTTGAATAGTCTGAGATAATGGTAGCAAATCCACTCGTAATCAACCACTTAACAGTAAATAACAAGAAAGTTAAAATAGTGATGCAATTAGAATACTTAGGAGAAATTATAATCTACAACTTGGATGAGAAATCTGCATGACAAGAAAGAATTAATAAAATGATATAAGCCCAAAACTTAACATCGTCTACATATAAAAGAAAATGTCTATCAATCACAACTAAATTAAAACATTACAAGACGGTGGTTCAACCAGAGGTGACATATGGAAGCGAAACTCATTTTCAAGTTACTCAGAAAAACAAAATCGACAAATTTCTAAAAGTAGAAAGAAGAATAGCTAGAACATGCGTAAATAAAAAATATCAGAAAGATGGACAGTGGCGTATAGTACCAAATGAAGTGGTATACAGAGAACTGGAGCCCATCACTGATACTATTCGGAAGAAACGGATTTCTTTTTTGGTCACATTATGAGGACACCAGAAACCAGGTTATCTAGAAAAATTGTTGAGAAACTTTGGAATATGAAACAACAAGTAGGATGGATTAAAGAAATTAGAGAAGATATGAAAGAATTAGAAATAACCTTGGATGACTTGCAAAACAAAACAAAAAAATAAAAAAAATAAAAACATAAAAATAAGATTTCAAAAAAAAATAGGCAAACATCATACAGTAAAAAGGGTATTTACAGATGAGGAACGCCTGAGAAGATCTGAGCGAATGAAAAGCTACTGGGCGACTTACTGAAAAAGAGGACCGAAGAATGATTGACTGACGTGGTCCAATGAGGCCGTAAAATCAGAAGAGAGAAGAAGAAGATGAAGAAGATCACTGTTATAATGGGGCAATTATAGGATTAAACGTTTTGATCTTCAAGCAGTCATCATTAGATCCTGATAACTGACTTGAGGTTTAAATAAATATACTACACAAATATTATCAAACTACAATGAGTGTAGTGCGTTAAGTAGGTATTTACATTACGATTCGCAGTTTGAACTTCGTTATATAAAGTTAATTTGTTTTATAGAGGTTTTTGTGAATTATAATGAGTGTTGTGTGCAGTGACACCCTCTCTGTATCGATCACAAGGGAGCACCCTTATCGCCCCCAGACACTGATAACACCGCTCAGGTATGGGGACATTGTTACCAACCATGCCATGTATACAGTTATTATCACCCTATTGGGGATATCATTATGAAAGTTAATGCACAGAATGAAACCATGGGCTTGTACTTGAATATCAACAAGACAAAACTAATGACAACAGGTTTACCATCAAACATTACGGTAGATAATAAGTTAATCACAGAGGAAAATAGTTTCGGTTTGTTGGGATGCTGTCTCATGCAGTCAAGAGATTCTCCGAAGGCTTGCCCTAGGAAGAGCAGCTTTTACAGGCCTGGATAAGATCTTCAAGTGTTGAGATGTATCTTTGCCTACTAATATTAGAATGGTTAAGGCACTAGTCTTTCCCATAGCTACATATGGTAGTGAAAGCTGGACCATAAGGAAACTAGATAGGAAGTATATTGATGCTGTTGAGCTCTGGTGTTGGAGAAGGATACTGCGTATTCCTTGGACAGCCAAGAAGACAATAATGTATGGGCGATTCAAAAAATCAAACCAGATCTGTCTCTTAAATCATTGATAACACGATTACAGCTGGACACATTATGATACAATTATGAAACGTTCTGATTCGTTGGAAAAGACAATTATGCTTGGAAATGTGGAAGGGTCTCGGAGACGAGGGCGGCCAGCATTGAGATGGATCGACTCCATCAAATCCAACATGAATATGTCACTGATGGATCAGAAGTATATGGCTGAAGACCGAATCATATGGAGACAGTCCATCCATGCAGTCGCTAGGAGTCAACGCCGACTTGATGGCACCTGATCATCATCATTGGGGATTGTTATAATAATTCTTCTTGCTGCCGTTTGGGTTATCTACGGATCACGCTATTTCAACTGCGCCTGGGATTTAACTAACACCCAGTATTCCCGCAGTCGTTTCCTATGCCGTTCCTTCCTCGCTTGAGTCAATGTTTCACCAGTTCTTAAATTTGGCTTTTCTTGGAAACCATAGTGCTCTTGTAGTTTGGTCTTGATGGGAACACGCCTCCTTGCTTTCTTTGTTTCTTTTTAACCCTCCATCAGACGCGCGATATTTTATAACCCCATTAGTCGTGGTAGGTCCCATGCTATTTTACCAAACACCCTGAATGAGACATCAGCTGACTTTGATGAGTTGTTATGAGACTGCTCTGATTATCACTTCAGTAAAGTACTTCGAGATGTCCTGAATCAATAACAATGCAAGGTCATTTTTAGCAAGATATTAGTACTAGAACAGGGGTTCCCAACATTTTAGAAATTGTTGGCTGCCAACTGTCCTATATTTTTTAGAAACATATATTTACTGTCGGGAAATTGCCCAATGGCTTGTTCTATTTTAAATAAATTACTGAGAAAACTTCATATTTAATTACTAATGCACTTGTATTCTAGTTATTTCAACCCTTTATCAAGACAACAATACATATATGCAGATTTTATCAATTTTTCTTGCTAATTTTTATTTAAAAAATATAGATATATGTACATAAATAATAATAATTATTATTATATAAATAATATTTTATAAAAAAAAAGAAGAAATAAAAAGCAAAAAATCCCGGCAGACTGACCGTAGAGTAAAGTTTGCGTGGTGACGCACACAGAGGCCCTTACTAGCCTATCGCTCGTAATCGCGCGTATCACCCACGCGTACCACCGGTTGAGAACCCCTGTACTAGAGGAACCCATGGGGCTGTCAGAACCAGCGCGTCTAACGACGGACTAATGATAAAATAATACCGATTTTCGTTTCTCTCTCGTCCTGTGCTTCATCCCACTAACAATGCTCCTGGCATAGACCAATCAGAGGTGTTTTAGTAGGTAAGGAGCGGTCGCCTCCGTTGTGTAGTGGTCAGCGTGCTTAGCTCCCGGCTCCACCACGAAATTTCAAAAGTGTAGTCTATGTGGATTGAAACAGGGTCTACTCAGTCTTGGGTCGTCCAAATGAGTAGAAGGGGTTCGATTCCCACCTCAGCCATCCTCAAAGTGTTTTCCGTGGTTTCCCACTTCGTCTTCAGGCAAATGCCGGGATGGTACTGCCCCCGAAAATTGAATTATTCTGGGACAAAATGAGAGTATTTTCCGTCCGCATGATAAAATTTAACCAGCAAATATAAATTCTGGAAATGTGACACAGGAGGGTAGTGTTACAAGCTCGAGGCCGTGGGAGAGCCTGATCACGTGACATATTGCACAATAGACGCTTCTAGAAGGCTGAAATTGGCATAGCAACAGTGAGTTTGGAAATTAATATTATAAAATATTGTTATAAATTATGCTATTGGATCCCAGCCCAGAGCCAATGAGAAGAGGTCTTATTGAAGACGGGATCAACTTCAACTACATAATTTGGTGAAATTATGCATTTAGGCCCTTAGAAGAAGATTTTCTTATTTGGTAATGAAGAGAATATTAAAAGAAATTATGTTTGATACTTTAAAAACCGCAGATCGGTTAATCTACGCAGTAATAAGCATTAGTAATCTACGCGCTAAAATGATGGTGGGAGATTGATATGGCCGCCAAAATTTCGACTTGGAGGGGGAGATCCAAGGATCGAGGTTCTTATTCCAGCAGTCTTTGAAGAGTGAGGAAGTGTTTTTATTGGGTTAACGGAGATCCCAAAGCTTTGTCCGAGTGCGACGACTGTCGACTTGTGGAGACGCTACGTTAGCAAGGTAGAACGTTGGAGATTACTGCACTTCCATTTTAAGTGAAGTTGTGAGGAACATTGAAAATAGTATATCTCTTATATAATTGAGATTTGAGTTCAAATAAGTGAATATAGAGAAAGAACAGGTCGAATACTACATTCTGCTGAAAGTCGAGAGTTCTAAGATTTACCGTTTCGACAATATAAGCCTGTTAGGACAGTTTTTCAAAAGTGTTGGAAATAAAGCTGAATATCATTTTAGATTGCAACGTGAAGTTGGCGAACGCAGTTCAAGTGAACAGTAGCGGAGAACTTTTAACATTGGCGCAGCAAATAAACATTATCATAATGACTATCATTATTCTTCAAGTGGTTTCATTCAACATAATTTATACTGTTGATAAGATGAACTAAATATTTATGCGCCAGAGACATATTCGATAACAGAAGTTAAGATACAACGATGGAACTTCATTAGACAACGTATTCTTGATTACAGACGTAGTGTACGGTCCATCTTGTACATTTTCGTCAGTCTACGAACACCAAGGTAACATCAATCAGCAATATAAATATTTCATTCACCCCTATATGAATATTTCTATAAATTATTTTCCAATGATGAGGCTGATACATATTTTTTCGACGGAGAATGAAGATTCTACAGAAGAGATTTGTCAAGATGCTAGGGGTTGCCCAGCAACAATAGAAGAATTTGCCAGAAGGATATCGTTCGAGCCCAGGCGAATGTTGGTGAATTCCGGAGAGGGAACGTGTTTCCTATCTCTAAGATCGCAGATCCGAGGTCCGAATGCAGATCCATCTCAGTATCTTGAACTGAGGAAACATCTAAAGTATTGTGTGAATACTTACATAGATCTTCAAGTTTTCGTCCAAATAAGGTAGCTGTGTCTCATATTTTTAGTATAGAGCTTGATTAGTAACATCCTGAGCCAACGATCTTACTCCATATTTTCACATTTCATGTATTTCAGTGTTCTCATGTATTTTACACTTCAGATGTGTGCTAAGATTTTTATGCTTCAAGATTATTTAGCAGATGATTGCCTTTCATCTATTTTTCAATTTCATTCTACGGATCATTTGTGGAACTGACATTAAAAATTTTGTTTGAGGAATCATATTGCCTCATAGAAGACTAGTCGTTTCGACTCTCGAATTTTAATAATTAAATTTAAACCAAGTATTCTGACATTGTGTCATAGCTTCAAATTAAATTCTTTTTAAATTTAATTTGAGCACTTAAATGTAACAACATCAAACTTCAAGAGAAGAAGAAACATCGAATGAAATTGTTATATCATTATTGTACATAAACTTTCGACGATCAAGGAAATACTAGTCGTTTGATAAGACCGAAGTCTTAATCCCTATAAACATTCTTTGTGTAGAGTGGAAAAACATTAAGACGTTGACAAACCTTTTTATTATTTGTAAGGCTGAGAGCTTTGTTCATTTAATATGTTAGAGGAAATATCTTTTGATAGAAGATTATTCAAATCTTTGGCTAGGAATTTAAAGCTAGTTTATCCCGGTCAAGATTGAATTCTATTTGACACTATAAATAGCATGTGTGTTATTTTACACTATTTGTGTAATATCACGTCATTATTTAGACCTGATATTACAACGATATACAATTTAAAGCTTGATAAGTGAAGTGAGACAGGAGTATTATTTTTATTACATGTATTTGCGACAGACGAGTTAACAGTTAATTATCTTTTTGTGTAGTAAACTTTAGGAGGTCAATCACGACAGTCTAATATCGTTCATTACGATTGGAAGTTTCGTTTGAAGAACTTATGTATGTATAATTGTAGATCAGTAGTCATGTGAAACGATACTGAGGGTCATGCCATTATTTGAGAAAGGTTCCTACAGAAGAAATGTTATTAACAATTAATACGTTTTTGGTTATTGTGTAACATAGTGGATGATAATTCTTTATGCCATATATACTGTTATATGAGGATTTGTAGAGCTGTGGAGTGCTCGTGCGAAGGAAGTTCCGCATTTTAAGGGAAGTCAATGAAATTATTGTTCTTTGATAAGAAAAGGCATGGATCATGATAAGAGTCATTGTATACAAGTAGTCCAGTCCATGTGAAGTAACGATTTAGCTGTGCTGACAGAAGGGTTTTAGCGGAAATACAATTAGAGATCGATTGTCTACTCATGTCAATGATACCATTATTATCTTTTATTAAATCCGAAGTTATGTAATTACGTACAGTTAAACTTTGTCAGTCGACTTTATTAGACTGACAATGTAATGAAACCTATATAGGACGATGTGTGAGCAGTATATGAATACTACGGAGTGTTAGAAAATGTTTATGTGGAAAAACAGTGTAAATAATTAATTGAGAATTGTAACTGAGAATCCAGAATCTTGAAAGTATCGTGTTAACAACGTTATATATTGTCCATTATTATGAACAAATTTCATGTAAATATTTTTCGGAAATGATTTAATTGGTTAAATAATTTTGGTAGGATTTATTAATCGAATGTTTTGAAATAGCGTGTGTTTTGTGAGCGGATGTTTTTGTATGAGTGATTGCCCACTGTTAAGGGTAATTGTTGAGCCGAATTGGTCTAGAACAATTCCGGGGTGCGAATGAAAGATTGTATGAAGATTTCGGAATGATTGTTAAAGGAACATAGAAGTTATGAGCATTTTTGTAAGATCTGAATGTTAATTTTATACGTGTATTTTAAACGCACACAAGGTAGTCTCAATGTAGGCCAGACAGAATGATTCACCGTTAGAAGCGAAGAGCTTGGTATGACATAATGTGAACAGCTGGCGATTCACAGCCTTGTATTAAATGTAAATAGTTCCGAGCTCAACGCTGTGCTATCGCTTATTGATGGAGCAAGCCAATGCACGTGCGTTTCCATACGTGTGCCAATGAAGGTGACCTGTTCCCAGGAATGCCATGAATGTAAGAGCATCCCTTAAACGTTTTTCTTTTATGTAGTGTAGGCCTATACCTGCCGATGCTTTTATGCTGATATTTTTGCACAGCATTGTAGTAAGATGTGTTATAGAAAGGAAGTGTGTATGATTGTATGTTTTTTTTTTTGGTTGTTAAATTAGTTTATTGTTGTTTTGTTTATATAGGTTAGTTTACCATTGTTAATAAATTTATTCAGTTCGTTATCTGTCGTTGTTGACGTGTGATTCATTTTAAATATACGGATTAGAGTATTGTGGATGCATTGTAGGCGAAGCTGTGTTCCCAGTTCCCGAGAAACGTAAGTAAAGGTAAGTGTGCCCCGTGTAGTTTGTTGTTGATCCACAATATTCTTGTAACTGCTGTATGTAAATCCCTAAAGACCATGCTGGAGCGATTTCTAATGCAGTAATTTGCCGGTGCTGTTAGAAACAGGCGATCCAGCTGGGGCAATGGATATTCCAACAGGCTACTTTCTGGATTTACGGGTACAGTACCTCCCATTCTTCCCATCCCTCGAGGCCCTCTGTCCGCTTTGCAGGTGAGGCCGCCAGGGCGAGGCGCTAGTCCCACCTCCCCAGTTGTATCCCCCAACACGATGTCAAGCTCCAGGACACTGACCGTAGAGACGGTAAAGGTGTATCCCTCGCTGAGTCCGTAGGAAAGGGCTACCTGGAGGGTAAACTGACTACGAAAATAAAAACACGAAGGTAAAGAGCGATAACGGTGTGACATGCCAGGCAGCGCTAGATGTGACTGAGGTAAATCGGCTTCACCAACACACTGATAGCGCCAGGAATTTGTTCATATAAGTGAGTAGCCTAATTCGTTCGATAACTGCGGCAGCCAATCATAAAACACTTGTGGTACAGCATAGCCACAGCTTTTAGAGAAATAGCTCCACTACAGGACTCGGAAGATCCAGGGTTCCAACCACGACACTCACTCAAGGCACATCACTCGAGGGTGCAACCTACACCCTTGTTGTTGCTTATTTTGGGGGCTGCAATATCGTGGTCTTCAGCCCCGTGTATTTGTGTGTGATTTTGTAAATTGGGTATAGGATTGGGAAGGAGTTGGTCGTGGCCTTAAGTTAGGAACCATTGCAACATTTGCCTGGCGTAGAAGCGAGAGAAAACAGAAAGCCACTTCCAAGATGACTGAGGTAGGAATCGAACTCTTGTCTTCTCAGTTTTGCCTGACAAGGCTGAGCCAATCCCCACCGCTAACAGTAGACAAGAGACGCGTTGGAAAACAAAAACAATTCTTGTTAATTCATTTAACCCTTTCCCGCCCATAGCAACAGTAAGGGTCCATCAGTTGTATTTCAGTTCGGTCCTGAGCGCCCGAAAGCACCCGACTGTATTCTCTGTCGTTATCTGTAAAGTCCTGCGCAGATATCCGCAAAATTTTTCACCTTGCGGATATAGCTCGCATGGCTGTGCGGATATCGGGTAAGCTGCGGATAATGCGGAAAGTTGTTAGTATACAATGTTAAACCGGATTTTTAGCCTACTTTTCGCATTTTGTAAAAATGAGGAAAAAGTAGACTTATGAGATCGATCTGGGAAAATGTGTGTCTGTCTGTCCTTCTATCTGTCTGTCTGTCTGACTGTGTGTCCCCCCCCCCTATCAACTCCTAAACGGCTCTAGCAATCGAACCCAAATTTTGTATGAGTAAAGATCTATATCTTAATATCTCAATGCCGTATTTGAAAATGATGTCAGTGCTACCAACTGCTGAAAAATCGCAATTGAAATTTCAGCTCCATGTTGTATACCTTGGAAGGTAAGCATGGGAGCTATACCAAAATTGACACACTTATAGATAATAATATTTCAGTTTAAGTCCAGGAGGCCTTACATGACAGTGTTGCCAAAATGATTCTAAGCCTGCTGATAGATCCAATTTTTAAATGCATATAACTTCTACACTATCAATTGGATTTCAACCAAATTTCGTATGTACTATGTGTAAATAGACAGATATGCCTGAGCGTTATCTTAAGAGCCACCAGGGCTGCCAACTGTTAATAAATGCACTCTCTATTGTTTTTATCCAAATACCAATATATCAGAAAGTATACAAGCCGACAGCTTTAAACTATGCACACGTATAGTACCTGACATTCTAGACTAATTTGGAGTAACTAATGGACCTCAGTACTACCAACATGATTCTAAGCCTGCCGATAAGACCAATTGTAAGTACATGTAACTACTATACTATCAATTGGATTTCAACCAAATTTCATATGTGCTATGTGTACTATAAGAGATATGACTATGCGTATTTTTAAGAGCAACCAGGGCTGCTAACTGTTAATAAATGCTGTCCCTATTTTTTACCCTAATATCAATATATAAGATAGTGTGCAAGCCAACAGCTCTAAACTTTGCACACGTATAGTAGCTTACATTCGAGATTAATTTGGAGTAACTAATATACGTCAGTGCTTCCAACATGATTCTAAGCCTGCTGATTGGCCCAATTTTAAAATACATGTAACTTCTATCGTAACAAATGCATTTCATCCAAAATTGTCTGTCTGTCCTTCTGTCTGTCTGTCTGACTGGCTGTGTGTGTGTGTGTGTGTCCCTATCAACTCCTAAATGCTATATCAATCAAACCCAAATATGGTATGAGTGATGATCTGTTATCTGAATATCTCAATACCGTATTTGAAAATGATGTCAGTGCTACCAACTGCTGAAAAATCGCAATTGAAATTTCAGCTCCATGTTGTATATCTTGGAAGGTATGCATGGGAGCTATACCAAAATTGGCACACTCATAGATAATAATATTTCAGTTTAAGTTCCAGGAGGCCATATATGACAGTGTTGCCAAAATGATTCTAAGCCTGCTGATACATCCAATTTTTAAATGCATATAACATCTACACTATCAATTGGATTTCAACCAAATTTCGTATGTACTATGTGCAGATAGACAGATATGACTGAGCGTAATCTAAAGAGCCACCAGAGCTGCCAACTGTTAATAAATGCCCTCTCTATTGATTCTATACAAATACCAATATATCAGAAAGTATGCAAGCCGATAGCTTCAAACTATGCACACGTATAGTACCTGACATTCTAGATTAATTTGGAGTAACTAATGGACCTCAGTACTACCAGCCTGCTGATAGGTTCAATTGAAAATACATGTAACTTCTATACTATCAATTGGATTTCAACCAAATTTCGTATCTGGTATGTGTACTATAACAGATATGACTATGCGTATTCTTAAGAACAACCAGGCCTGCCAACTGTTAACAAATGCTGTCTCTATTTTTGACCCTAATATCAAAATATCAGAAAGTTTTCAAGCCAACAGCTCTAAACATTGCACACGTATAGTACCTGTTATTTTAGATTAATTTGGAATAGCTAATGTACGTCAGTGCTTCCAACATGATTCTAAGCCTGCTGATTGGTCCAATTTTAAAATACATGTAACTTCTATGCAAATAAATGGATTTCATCCGAAATTGTCACAACATTAGATCATAATAGTTCAGATTATTTCTGACCAACACATGCATGACAATGTTGCCATCATGAATTTACGCGCGTTGATAGGCCCAATGTCTAACTACATGCAAAGTCCATGCTATCCATTGGACTTCAACCAAATTTTGTATTCTGTACCTTAAGAGATGGAACTAAGAATATATTCAGTCACCAGGGCTGCCAACTGTAGTGCACTATTAAGTTACATTATGCCAGTTATATTTTTAACTAATTAGAAATTTCGATGTTACCAACTCAATTTCGTCATTATTCTAATTACGTCCATATAGATTAATCATTGGAATGAATCTTACATTTCGAGAAAGTGGGCTCTTTAGTTCTTCGCGGAACTTCTTGTTGCAAAATGTGAAAAGTAGGCTAAAAATAAACAAGTAGTTCCGTGAAGAACTATACAGCCTATTTTCATATATCCTGCTCATGTTAATTGCCTCTATCAACATACAAAATTTCAGTTTAATTGCTGTAACAGATTCGTAGATATTGGGAACCGTGTAAATATTTCAGATGGTCGCCAGGTTGGAATTTTATTTTTGTACTATTACATTAAGATTATTGTGTACGTGTGGTATTCAAACTTCAATCGCATGATTAGAACACAAGAAGTAAAAACGAGATTTTAAAATTACGCACAGCAGCCATCTTGTGATTATGCAAACAATTGAAATAAATTAGATGCCAGTGGATCAACATTTGTATAAGCATTTAACGTGCAACGTTTCACGGCACTCGGATAGTTAATTCGCGAGAAACGTCCATTTAAATAATTATACTTCGCGTCGCCGCCATGTTGGACATAAAAAAAATCAGTTTGGTTGCTATAAAAGATTCATAGATATTGAGAACTGTCTAAATATTTCGGAAGCTCGCCATTTAGGATTGTTCTATGTATAGACCATAGAGTTATGTACCATTCAAGGACAATTATTGCCTAGGTTCATTATTCAAACTTTCACCTCGATCGCATGATTACGACACAAGAAATAAAAACTTAATTTTAAAATTTCGCACAGCCGCCATCTTGTGGTTATGTAAACAATTGAATTAAATTAGATGGCAGTGCATTAAAATCTGCAAAATCATTTACTGTACCTCATTTCACTGCGCTTAGAGAGTTAAATCACGAGAAAAGTCTATTAAAACATTTCAAATTCGCTTGGTCGCCATGTTCGTTTTGTACTTTACAGGTTTATGAAATATACATAGGTAAACTTGTATCAGTACCCTTTATCACCGTACAAAACTGCAGGGTGATATCTGTAATAGTTTCGGAGATATAGAATGTCAGTGAAATATTTCGCACAGCCGCCATTTTGAGGTTATGTAAACAATTGAACTAAATTAGACTCCAGTGCATTACAATGTGTATAAACATTTGCTGTACCAAGTTTCATTACGTTTGGATAGTTAATTCGTGAGAAAAGTCTATTTAAAAATCTCAACTTCGCATGACCGCCATGTTGGTTTTGTAGTCACCAGGTTTTTGAAAGTCTCATAGGTGAACTTCTAGTAGTGCCCTTTATATCCGCACACAATTTCAGGGTGATATCGGTAATAGCTTCGGAGATATTGAATGCTAGTGAAATATTTCGCACAGCCGCCATGTTGGATTGGTGAGACGTAACAAAATTTGAAGGGCACGGTCGAGGTCGCCGGGAATAGTGCTATGAACTTACCGAGTTTCATTGAAATCGCTCCAGACGTTTAGATTTTATTAGGGGGACACACACACACACACACACACACACACACACACGCACAAAAGGTGATCTCATAAGCCTATTTTTTCAAAATTGAAAATAGGCTAAAAATAAAATTCTATAGATGACTGTTAGTTAGGAGTTATAAGTGTTTAGAAAGAATGTACTATAATTTAGTGTTGAATCTGCTTTCAAATTAATGCGGAGTTTTAATATAAGACTTATTTTTCATTACGTGCAGGTAATTAAAGTGAAGACACAGAACTGCAAAGTATTCCCCTATGCTTGCTAACTGTATTAAAATTACTCAAAATACCAAATTGTTTTGTGCAATTTGCAAAATATATTTTATTAAATAAATGCTAAAATATTTTTTATGTTCGACCCTCACTATTATGTGTCAGATAACTGTATCATAATGATGGTCATTATAACACTGTTTTCCATTATGATACAGTTTCTCCAGCCAATCAGAGCTCGTTCATTGACCAATTAGGTAACGATAACTTCGCGCATGCGCTCAAAATCCAACATGTCGGACATAAACACAACATCGAACTATAATAAATTACCGACATGGAATACCCACCGTCCATATGTTCGCGTAAATAAACTGGCGAATATGAGACAAGAAATAGCACTGTACCTTAAAATCACCAACACAAATTTCTACACAGCGCATTGTCTTCAAATGACTGCGGTGACAATATTACTGAGGGACGGCTGATGTAAACATATGGTTGCATATGGCATTGCAACCACACAGAGCGCATGTGTCGGTTGTTCAAAGCTCTTGAAAGACAAAGATATAACACCCAACGCTCGCTCTGCGATCACAAAATTCCAGTAGCTGACTCTCAACAGATATTTATGAATATTTATGTTAAAACATATAATAAAGTTATAATTATCGTCGAACATAAACAGTCGTATGCAACTCGCCTATAATGGTAATTAAGACACTCGTATGGACATTATAAAACTCGCTAAAGCTCGTTTTATAAACATACTCGTGTCTTAATTATAGCCATTATAGGCTCGTTGCATAATGTACTATTTTATGTTCGACCCCCACTATTATGTGTCTGAAAACTGTATCATAATGATGGTCATTATAACACTATTATTCATTATGAAACAGTTTCTCCCACCAATCACAGCTCAAGAAACAGTTGTTTGACCAATTAGATAAGGATACCTTCGCGCATGCTGTCAAAATCCAACATGTCTATATGAATTACCGAAAGTGCACCGTCCATATGTTCGTGTAAATAAACTGGTGAATATGAGACAAGAAATAGCACTGTACCTTAATATACCAAAATCCAATTTCTACACAGCGCGTTGATTTCAAACGACTACGGTGACAGTTTTGCTGAATACTGGTTCACGATCTGCACATCTGGCATTGAAGCACACAGAGCGCATGCGTCAGTCGGCCAGAGAGCTTGGAACACGGAGATATGCTACCTAGCGCACCACCCGATCACAAAATTCTAGTTACTGAACAGATATTTATGAATATTTATGTTAAAACATGTAATAAAGTTATAATTATCGTCGAACATAAACAGTCGTATGCAACTCGCCTATAATGGTAATTAAGACACTCGTATGGAAATTATAAAATTCGCTAAAGCTCGTTTTATAAACATACTCGTGTCTTAATTATAGCCATTATAGGCTCGTTGCATAATGTACTATTATGAAATAAGATTTGTGTGTTTTTGTGAATTATGACTGAGCATCTGAAGCTTTTCTCAAAATGACATTCTCTTTACTGAAACGATTAGCTCAGGACAGGGAAGCATGGAGGGCTGCATCAAACCAGTCGAAAGGCTGAAGACTGAAACAACAACAACAAAATTGTCTTTCCGGAATTGCTAGTAGTGGATAATAATAATAATAATAATTATTATTATTATAATTATAAGAAGAATAATAATAATTCAAACTATGCCTATTACAAGAGGGGGGGGGGGGTGAGTAAAATATTGCCTAGGGGCCCTTAAATCCTCTCGGTGGGCCTGCTCATTTCATTTCAGTCCCGTGTACTTGGGCGCGATGTCTGATAACCTGTACTAGTGTGGTATCTGTATTAGTGTCTGTATTTGTAATTACGGCGATGATTGGGATGGAGAAGGCTTTACAGCATTAGCCTGCAGTAAAAATGATAAACCACGGAAAATCAGTTCAATGATGGCAGGTGAGAATCGAACCCATTCAGCCCACGATGATTCTGCCCACGATGTGGTCTCATCAAAGTTAATTCAATAGTAAAATAAAGTGGTGTTCCAGTTCAGTAAGTGTGGCAACACTGCAGAGGATGATCCCGTCCTGTCACGGGGTGGCACGCGGTTCATTCCCCGGTGGGAGTACTAGGTCATATGTCTGCATGTTACCCCACACAGCACGAGCTATCTAGAGATCGCGGATTGAACCTCGGCGGGGACATAACTCCCACACACCGCAGTGTCTAATAACCAGTCAAACATTTAACACCACCGTTTCATAGCTTGCCACGGTCGGTGAGTGGTTATCGTGTGGGATGCAACCCCAAGCCTGCAGGTTCGCTCCTGGCCGTGGTAAGGGATATTTGAAAGGCGACAAAATCACGGCCCATGTCATATGTTGTTGGCATGTTAAAGAACCCATTTGAATTCAGTTGGCCGTGTTCATAATGGCGAAATTAATCTCGGGATTTTCCGCCAACACAAACAGTTCCTCCTTTCTCTACTAGAAAGCGCTAGTGTCAAGCAGCTTAGATATCTAACCTCCTTGACTTTCATATCGCTCCAAGGAATAATAAAATTCGGCATGCAACCTCCCCTCTCGGTCTCAAATAACAAAGCTTGCACCCGGCACCCGAGGCCATACATTATTATTATTATTATTATTATTATTATTATTATTATTAGTAGTAGTAGTAGTAGTAGTAGTAGTAGTAGTAGTAGTAGTAGTAGTAGTAGTAATATTATTACCATTTCATGATTTGTTGACGGCCTCACGTTTGCTTCCGTTCCTCACAATTCTTAGACTTCGTTCAAAGTACTCTCTCCAGTCATTTGTGAAAGCCTTTCTCTGGAGCGTGGCGCTTTATAGATGTGAAACTTTCAGCAGAAAATTATTTGAAATGTGGTGTTACAGGAGAATGATGATGATCAGATATGTAGATAGAGTAACAAGGTATTAAGACTAGAGGGAGAGGACAGATGTTTCTGGTGACTGTTAATGAAGAGAACAGATAGGTTGGTAGGACATATACTAAGACACCCAGGAATAGCAAACTTAGTTATGGAGGGAAAGGAATCGAACTCGGACCTCCGCGGTTACAGCTAGCAATGCTAGATATAATGCCAGGAATAAATAAATAAATCTCTCTATATAAAATTGAATGTGTGTGTATGTCTGCTATGTGTTCATATAACATTCAACAAATTGCGATGAAACTTTGGTGAATTGTTGTTCACGCTCCCACGAATGTTTCTAAATTATTTAATCCATTTTACGATAGTTTAGAGGCAGTTAACGGAAATTGAAAAAAATATTGTTTCCAAAAGCACTTCAAGAAACAAAATTACAACGCCAACACTTTCTTTGATTGGCATTGCAACGCTTGCCGGGTACAGCTAGTATATATATAAATATAAAGTAAATAAAAAGAGAAATGAATTCATAAAAAATAAAATAAACAAATAAACAAACAAAGAAATAAATAAACAGGTAAACAAACAAAGGAATAGATGAACAATAGATAAACAGGTAAACAAACAAATAAACAAAGAATTAAATAAACGTTTGAAGATAAAAGGAAATCCTTTCATAGCACGGAGAATTCGCAGGCAAGACAGTGTTTACTCACCCGTCCTTAACCCCATATGGGAGGTTCTGTAGAGCGGCCCTCGCCATGACAATACACCATAGGAGACTAAGCCAGGGTTGAGTCTTCTCTTCTTAAGTATTCAATCCATGGATTGGTCTGCGGTAGATCTCCAGTCGGCTCTATTTATAGCTTTCCTCTTCATCTCTTCATAGTTTCTGCATCCTACATCAGACATGATTTGCTGTACATATTGTAGGCGTGGTCTTCCTCGACATCTTTTGCCTTCAACCGTTCCCTCCAATACCGTTTTCAGCAGGCTATCGGGTCTCAAAATATGTCCTATCAGTCTAGTCCTCCTCCTCTTTATGCTTTTCCATAAGGTATAATTTTTCTCCACCTTTTTAAATACTTCAGCATTCGTTATTTTTTCTGTCCAGCTAATTTTTAGCATTCTTCTATAACACCATTGTTCAAAAGAATTTATCCTCCTTTTTTCTTATTTTCCAATTGTCCACGTTTCGCAACCATAAAGGGCGATACTCCAAACATACGCTTTTAATAATCGTTTTCTGGTTTTAAGATTAATAGAATTTGTAGTGAATAAACGTTTCTTTTTGTAAAATCCTAATTTGGCTTGTAAAATTCGACATTTGATTTCTTTCTTGCTTCTTCCATCTTTGGTAATTTTGCTTCCGAGATTCTTGAACATTTTCTAGTGTTTTGTTGCCCACCACTAATTTCATACTTGAGTCCCCCTTTTTATCGCAGACCATAACATTCGTCTTTGACTTATTTATTTTCATCTTGTATTCATTACCCATGATTTCCTCCATTTTTACTATTATTTGCTCACTATCTGCAACTATGGCAATGTCATCTGCAAATCTAATCATATTTATTTGTTCACCTTGTATCCTTATTCCTAAATTCAAATCCTCTCGAACCTTATTCAATGCATCCTGGATGTAGGCATTAAATAGCATGGCAGACAAACCACAGCCTTGTCCAACTCCTTTCCCTATTTTTGCTTCATCTTGTTCATTTCCAATTTTAATTACTGCAATTTCATTTTTGTACAAATTCCAGATTATTCTTCTATCTCTATATGGGACTCCTATGTTTTTGAGAATTTAAAACATTTATATCCAATGTACATTATCAAAAGCCTTGTCAATATCCACAAAGCATAAATAAGTTCTTTGGTCTTTTTCCAATCTTTTTTTCAAGTAAAAGTTGAGTCATGTATACTGAATTCTTTTTCGAGTTTCCAGAAGGGAAAACCATTTATTAGCCTATTTTCAATTTTGAAAAAATAGGCTTATGAGATCACCTTTTGTCCGTGTGTGTGTGCGTGTGTGTGTGTGTGTGTGTGTGTGAGGTGTGTGTGTAGGTGTGTGTGTGTCCCTAATAAAATCTAAACGGCTGGAGCGATTTCAATGAAACTCGGTAAGTTCATAACGCTATTCCCGGCGACCTTGACCGTGCCCTTCAAATTTTGTTACGTCTCACCAATCCAACATGGCGGCTGTGCGAAATATTTCACTAGCATTCAATATCTCCGAAACTATTACCGATATTGCCCTGAAATTGTGTACTGTGATAAAGGGCACTACTAGAAGTTCACCTATGGGACTTTCAAAAACCTGGTGACTTCAAAACCAACATGACTTTTAAATAGACTTTTCTCGCGATTTAACTATCCAAACAAAATGAAACTTGGTACAGCAATTGTTTATACACATTGTAATGCACTGGAGTCTAATTTAGTTCAATTGTTTACATAACCTCAAAATGGCGGCTGTGCGAAATATTTCACTGACATTCTATATCTCCGAAACTATTACAGATATCACCCTGCAATTTTGTACGGTGATAAAGGGTACTGATACAAGTTTACCTATGTATATTTCATAAACCTGTAAAGTACAAAACGAACATGGCGACCAAGCGAATTTGAAATATTTTAATAGACTTTTCTCGTGATTTTACTCTCTGAGCGCCGTGAAATGTGGTACAGTAAATGATTTTGCAGTTTTTAATGCACTGCCATCTAATTTAATTCAATTGTTTACATAACCTCAAGATGGCGGCTGTGCGAAATTTTTAAATTAAGTTTTTATTTCTTGTGTCGTAATCATGCGATCGAAGTGAAAGTTTGAATAATGAACCTAGGCAATAATTGTCCTTGAATGGTACATAACTCTATGGCCTATACATATAACAATCCTAAATGGCGAGCTTCCGAAATATTTAGACGGTTCTCAATATCTATGAATCTTTTACAGCAACCAAACTGAATTTTTTAATGTTCATAGAGACTATGAACATATGCTCACCTGTAGGACTTTCAGTAACCTGGTGAGCACAAATCCAACATGGCGGCGACGCGAAATACAAATATTTAAATGGACGTTTCTCGCGAATTAACTATCCGAGTGCCGTGAAACGTTGCATGTTAAATGCTTATACAAATGTTGATCCACTGGCATCTAATTTATTTCAATTGTTTGCATAATCACAAGATGGCTGCTGTGCGTAATTTTAAAATCTCGTTTTTACTTCTTGTGTTCTAATCATGCGATTGAAGTTTGTATACCACACGTACACAATAATCTTAATGTAATAGTACAAAAATAAAAATCCAACCTGGCGACCATCTGAAATATTTACACGGTTCCCAATATCTACGAATCTGTTACAGCAATTAAACTGAAATTTTGTATGTCGATAGAGGCAATTAACATGAGCAGGATATATGAAAATAGGCTGTATAGTTCTTCACGGAACTACTTGTTATAAATTGATTTTTAATGACTTTAATAGAACATTTTTTGTGCAATTTGGCCTGAGTGGGCGGTGCCCTTAAATGATGCACCGCCTCTGATCTCTACATACTGTAGCTACCTCACCTTACATCCGAGGCAACCTGTTTAACATATTCTAACCTTGGTCTATCCCTACAGTTCTTATCCTCGACCCTTCCTTTCATAACTAAGCTTGCAATTCCTGGGTGTCTTAATGTGTGTTCTACCAACCTATCCCTTCTCTTCAATAGCAGTCACCTCTCCTCTCTCATTCGTCTTAATGCAGCGTAATTTGCATATGCATGTATACGCACATTTAATTGATAACCTGTGATATTCTAAAGGCTGTAGGAATGTGTGTGTTTGTAATCCGTTTTAACAACAAATTGTATATCCGCCTTAGTCAATACATAAACGAAAATAAATTATAATTACATTTGCTCCTGGTACATGATTCAGGGATTAATAGCATTTATCCCCTTCATCAGCCAAGACAAATATCCGAAGAATAATAGAATTTGTAATCCGTGGCATTAATTTAGCAACCGTCCCAACATTTGGCTGGAGTAGATGTGGGAGACCATGGACAGCCCAGCTGTGTCACGTGGCTGTAGGAATCCCCTTCCTACCCACAGTCCAGATTCACGGGAAGGAAAGAAAGCTTGCATAGTTTTACGTGACCGTTAATCTCGCGGTCACCAGCAACAGGACCTCTAATATTACAGGTCCTGCGAAAGGTTTAAGGACACTTGTAAATTGCATGGTCATTATTCCTGTCCACCATACTTTTGGTCTCACAAGGGAAGTCTCTGAACCGGGGAATCGCGGATCCTGCTGGAACTAAGCAGATGCGTTGCGTGAGCCCAACTAGGCAGAACCGTGACGAAAAATCTTTCGGAAATTAACTCCTACCCACCGTAGACGGCAGTAAGAACAACAATTTTGAACTGTGCGCGCTGGTCAAGCGGGAGTGTGCCTCACTCCTGATTGGTGGCTCAAAAGAACACGTTCCAAACAACTGCCCTCCCGTACTCGCGCTCATAAGCTTCGCTGCGGCAAGGGACATTAATGTTGCATCATTACAATATATTGCACGTCGTAAGGTATCGCCGATACATAATAATTACAACACAACACAGAGTAAACTGAACCAATGGTCACACGAGTGAGTAAGAGACCAAGCTATTTCACATAGTTCTGACAACAGTGATGTTCGTGATAATAATGTTGGAAACACATACTGATTTTACACCATCCATACCGTATGAAACACGGGCGAGTGCAAGTACTACGTTGTATTGCACTGATATCGAAACAATATGACACAGGGTGTTAAAACCGTTCGGGATTGTCGGACGGATACTGATTTCGGTACCATGCGTAATGTCACATTGAAGTAAAACGAGAGGACGATAATTGATGGCCAGAGACTGCATTTTCAAGATTGTATTTCTCTGGGCCAATTTGATGTCAAAATTCAATAACCGAACGGTGTTCGAAAATCTACGGACAAAGCTTTTCCAGATCTTAAAGCCGTATACATCCAATGGTTGACAATAGGCTGTGGACCCAGGAGGGATGATCAGTCGTATGCGCTCTTCACTTTCTAAAGATTATGTACAGAAAAGGAATCCAGAAGGAGTGCCACATTGCCAGACGGTACATGCTGTTTGAAAACATTATGAAACCGATTCTTCAATTGTGCGGATCCCATTTTGCCAGATTTTGTGGGAACAACGTAAATATTGTCATGTGCAAACATAGTTTCTCTCACCCTTTTACCAAACACACCTTTTGGTACTTTCAAAGTTATGAAGAGAGGTCCAAGCAGCTTGCCCGATGCTGTTACTGTTGGCATTATTGTATAACTGTGCGTTGTGGCCCGCACTGATTGCACTTTGGAGAAAACCGTTTTCGACCCTTTTATAGCCAGTGTCCTGCCCGAACACATCTCCAAATTGAACCCACTTTGATCACTATTACAGTACATACTGTACGTTTCCAGGGCCGAGAGAATCTAGAACCGATGTAACCTCTTCCACAAATATTTCTGCTGCTGACATAATATCCATTTTTCGATGGGCATTCTTTGATATCACCTCAGTTGCTATTTTTCGCGAAATGATATTATAGCGATCCTTAAAGTGCTGCACCCAGGAATGGCTGGCTTTAAACCCCGTATATTTTACGTCCTGCGCAACTAGCATAGCCCATTGCTGAATTGTCACGTCATATATTACGTCATTATTCTGATGGGCAATGTCAAATTGGGCTTTTAAGGCACATGTTATTCTCTTCAATATGTCGCGGTGGGTGCCGCCCCTTTTCACTTGCTCTGCCCACAAATATAAATCTATCTTACTTCTTAAACGGTAAAACTTACATTTTACCGACGAAAAGGAAAGCGGACGCCTCTTACCGCTTTTCCAATACCATTACTCAACAGCATTTTGTTTGTATTTCATACCTAACACACTTGTTACAAGAGACGAACGCTAGAATGCCAGATAGGCACAAAACCATCCAAACTGTCTAACAGGTCCTGTTCTTGAATCCTGAGAAGCCTTTCCATACATTTTCCATATTTTTCCTCCAGACAACAGATAACTTTTCCAATGTTAACATTCATTATGCAACGCATGGGACACTCTCCGTATACGGAAATAAGCTTATGCCGGGTCTGTCGCCTCTCATTCGGTGACTGTACGCCGTAGGCCGGGAAGCACAGTAGGGTTGGGAAGCAACCTCTGACGCAGCCAATGAAGCTCACGCCACTGGCGCGTCAATTTAAACGTGTAAATCTTAATTTTTCATCTAGTAGAAGGGGAAGTTAATTTCCGAAAGATTTTTCTTCGCGGTTCTGCCTAGTTGGGCTCACGCAACGTATCTGCAAAGTTCCAGCAAGATCCGAGATTCCCCGGTTCAGGGACTTCCCTTGTCAGGCATAGGAATTTTCACAGGGACCTAGAACGTTTTGTGACTTTATTATTAAAACATCACTGTTAGTTTTGAGGTTACGATTTTTTAGCCTATTTTCATTTTATGAAAAAAAAAATAGGCTTATGAGATCACTTTTTGTCCGTGTGTCTGAGTGTGCGTGTGTGTGCCCCCCCCCCCCAATAACCTCTAAACGGCTGGAGCTATTTCAATGAAGCTCGGTAAGATCATAGCACCATTCTGGACGACCCCGACTGCACCCTTCAAATGTTATTGTGTCGAACCAATCCAACATGGCGGCCGTGCGAAATATTCCACCAGCATTCAGTAGCTCCGAAACTATTACCGATATCACCCTGAAATTTTGTACGGTGATAAAGGGCACTGCTAGAAGTGTATCTATGAGACGTTCAAAAACTTGGTAACTACAAAACGAACATGGCGGCCAAGTGAATTGGAAACATTTTAATAGACATTGCTTTTGATGTAACCATCTGAGCGCAGTGAAATGTGGTACAGTAAATGATTATACATATTGTAATGCACTGGCGTCTAATTTAGTTCAATTGTTTACATAACCTCAAGATGGCGGCTGTGCGAAATTTTAAAATTAAGTTTTTATTTCTTGTGTCGTAATCATGCGATCGAAGTGAAACTTTGAATAATGAAGCTATGCAATAATTTTCCTTTAATGGTACATAACTCTATGGCCTATACATATGACAATCCAAAATGGCGACCAGCCGAAATATATTGACGGTTCTCAATATCTACGAATCTTTTACAGCAATCAAACTGATTTTTTAATATTCATGGAGGCTACGGACATAAGTTCACCTATTGGACTTTTAGTAACCTTGTGAGCACAAATCCAACATGGCGGGGACGCGAAGTATAAATATTTAAATGGACGTTTCTCGCTATTTAACCATCCGAGTGCAGTGAAACTTTGCACGTTAAATGCATATACAAATTTTAATCCACTGCCATCTAATTTATTCCAATTGTCTTCAGAACCACAAGATGGCAGCTGTGCGAAATTTTAAAATCTCTTTTTTACTTCTTGTGTCCTAATCATGCGATTGAAGTTTGAATACCACATGTACACAATAATATTCATGTAATAGTACGTATAAATAAATATCCAACCGGGCGACCATCTGAAATATTTAGACGGTTTTCAATATCTACGAATCTACCACAACATTAAAATTGAATTTTTGTATGTTGATAGAGGCAATTGACATGAGTAAGATATATGAAAATAGTCTGTATAGTTCTTCACGGAACTACTTGTTATGTTTAAGATAACTGTGAAGACAATTATGTGATCTCATAAGCCTATTTTTTTTTTCATAAAATGAAAATAGGCTAAAAATTCGTAACATCAAAAGTAACAGTGCTGTTTTCATAATAAATTCTCAAAATCTTCCTCGGAACACGTTCTCGGTCTCTGTAAAAATTCGTACGCCTGAGACCAAATGTACAGGGACAGGAATATTGATCATATAATTTGCGTATGTCCGTAAATATTGGTAGGACCTGTACGTGAAAACCTAACCACAAATACATTTCACATGCACTGACCGGGCCAGCAGCCAGCTCTAACGGGAGTGCTAACCACTACACCACGAGATGGAGGTAGACATGGCGTGCGTAGCCTCCCTCGTGTCATATCGTGGCCCCATACTTGGAGGACGATCGAACGGGAGACCTTCGATTTCATGTGTAGTGGAATCTTCCAGTCAAATACGACGCCAGTGAATTGGCGCCACTGACACGTGTCGGCATCACAATAATATTAATAATAGTAATAATAATAATCAGGGAATAATTTATGAAATATATTTAGTTATATTTATTGAAATATGGAATTATATCTGGAATTAAAATCACCAAAAAAAAACGTATAATTTCTATTTAATAACAAAGCTCAAAGAAGCTAAACGAAGTAAATCTACTTGAAACATAATGTTGCACTTCTTATTTTATAAACAAACTAGCAACCAGCCCCGGCTTCGCCCGGGAAGAGTTATGATTGCAATACGTCATAAGCGCTTTTATTTTGATGTCAATGAACTACGACCTAACTTATATCCGTTTTACGTCTCGGCATGATGGGTTCAACTCACTGACTGGATTATTATTGATATTATCATGGAGAAGCAAGTGCAACGAATTCATGTCAGCCGTAATTTAAGAATGGCGAGGTGCATGAAACACAAATCCTCCTTCCGTCCAATCTTAACTGGACTGTGTATTTTGTGGAACGAAAAGTTCACAGGCGAAATGAAGAAAAGCCGAGTTGCACTTCAAGGGAAACTCGAAACACAACCACTCCTCTCTGAAGTCTTAACTCAACACGACTCGACAGTTTGTTGCTGACTGTATCTGGGGTAATATGCTCGCCCCTAGCTGGCTCGTAAACTGTCGCCTCAGTAATTGAATGAAGATTGTTGGAAAAATGAAAACGTAAAAACACTTATAGTGGGCGATGTATTGAAGATAGAGATATGCTCTCCCGGACTTTATTGTAGAACATTTCATGCTGAACAATTCGTACACTCATAGTATGTTGATATTTTTAACGGTTTGCCCAGTGTAAACCTACAAAAAGGCACGGACTTTTTCACTGAAATCGGTACTGCTTGGCTCCCTTTGATCGTAAAGAATGGTATACTAATTAAAGATATGATCTTTGAAGAACTCAATGGATTGCAAAATGTGTTTTTATTTAAATATAGATTTGTAATTTGTTTCTCCATTATTGACAGGACTGCCAATTTAAAGGAATTTTATACTATTAGCCGTAATATGGACTATATTGATTATAATGACTAAGAATATGGAACATATGTGCTAAACGTTGGCACGTAGGGTGAGTGGTTATCGTGTTGGATTACAAATTCCAAGCTTGCAGGTTCGCTCCTAGCCGTGGTAAGTGATTTTTGAAAGGCGACAATAATCACGGCACGCATGTCATATGTTGTTGGCATGTTAAAGAACCCATTTGAAGTCAGTGGGCCATGTTCATAATGGCAAAACTAATCTTGGGATTTTTCGCCAACACAAAAGTACCTCCTTTCTCTACTAGAAAGCGCTATGGTGTCACGTAGCTTAGATATCTAACCTAGATACTAGTGCATTAAAATATGTGTAAACATTTCCTGTACCAAGTTTCACTGCGCTACGATGGTTAAATGGCGAGAGAAGTTTATTCAAATGTTTCAACTTCGCTTGGCCGCCATGTTCGTTTTTTACTTTACAAGTTTTTGAAAGTTACATAGATAAACTTGTACTAGTGCCCTTTGTTGTTGTTTGAGTCCTCAGTCTTTTGACTGGTTTGATGCAGTTCTCCATGCCTCCCTGTCCTGAGTTAATCGTTTCATCTCTACATAGCTACCACACCCTACATCCGAGGCAATCTGTTTAACATATTCTAACCTTGGTCTACCCCTACAGTTCTTGTCCACAACCCTTCCTTCCATAACTAAGCTTGCTATTCCTGGGTGTCTTAGTATGTGTCCTACCAACCTATCTCTTCTCTTCATTAGCAGTCGCCAGAAACATCTCTTCTCTCCCACTAGTCTTAATACCTCTTCGTTTGTAACCTTATCTACCCATCTGATCTTCATCATTCTCCTGTAATACCACATTTCAAACGCTTCAATACTCCTCTTTTCTGCCTCACCAATAGACCAAGTTTCACTTCCATAGAGCGCCACGCTCCAGACAAAGGCCTTCAAAAATGACTTCCTAATACCTAAATCTATATTCGATGTCAACAGATTCCTTTTCTGTAGAAATGCTTTCCTTGCCTGAGCTAACCTACTTTTTATATCCTCTTTGCTTCGTCCATCACTGGTTATTTTGCTTCCCAAGTAACAGAATTCTCCTACTTCCTTTAGCTTTTCACCTGCCAATTTGATGTCCATCGAGGTTTCTGATTTATTTCGGCTGCATTCCAATATTTTTGTTTTACATTTTCTAATTTTCATCATGAATTCTTTCCCCAAGACGGAGACCATACCATTCAAAAACTCATTCAAATCCTCAGGCGTGTCGGCCAAGATGACGATGTCGTCAGCAAATCTCAGAGTTGAAATTATTTCTCCTTGAATCTTCACTCCCAGTTTACAATTTTCTGCAATTTCCTTCATTGCTTGTTCAATGTAAAGATTAAAAAGTATGGGTGATAAGTTGCAGCCTTGCCTTACACCTTTCTGAATAGCAGCTTCTCTCACATGTCCTTCAGCTCGAATGGCTGCTGTCTGGTTTCTGCATAGATTGTATATCACCCTCCTATCCCTGTACTTTATTCCAATCGTTTTCAAGATGTCAAACAATTTAGTCCAATCAACGTAATCAAAAGCCTTTTCTAAGTCTACAAATGCCATGAACATTCTCTTATCTTTCCTTATTCTACGTTCCAAAATCAGCCTAAGACTCAGTACAGCTTCCCTTGTTCCTACATTTCTCCTGAAACCAAACTGGTCTTCACCCAACTCCGTTTCTATCTGGCTTTCTATCCTCTTTTAAATTATTCTAGACAGGATCTTTGAAGCATGAGTTATCAAGCTGATTGTACGGTAATCTTCACATCTGTCAGCTCCTACTTTCTTCGGTATAGGGATGATAACATTCTTCTTGAAATCACCCTTTATCACCGTGTAAATTTCAGGGTGATATCAGTAATAGTTTTGGAGATATAGAAAGCCGATGAAATATTTCTTACAGCCGCCATCTTGAGGTTATATAAACCCTTGAACTAATTTAAATGCCAGAGCATTTCAATGTGTATAAACAATTGCTGTACCAATTTTCATTGCGTTTGGATGGTTAAAATAGCGAGAAACGTATATTTAAAATCTCAATTTCGCTTGGCCACCATATTGGTTTTTGTAGTTTCCAGTTTTTGAAAGTCTCATAGATGAACTTCTAGTAGTGCCCTGATCACCGTACAAAATTTCCGGGTGATATCGGTAATAGGGGGAAGCCTCCGTGGCTTAGGCGGCAGCACGCCTGCCTCTCACCGCTGGGTCCGTGGTTCAAATCCCGGTCACTCCATGTGAGATTTGTGCTGGACAAAACGGAGGCAGACAGGTTTTTCTCCGGGTACTCCGGTTTTCCCTGTCAAAAATTTCATTCCAGCAACACTCTCCACTATCATTTCATTTCATCTGTCATTCATTAAATCATTGCCCCAGAGGAGTGCGTCAGGCCTCGGCAGCCGGCACAGTTCATATCCTCGCCGCTAGTTGGGGGCTTCATTCATTCCATTCCTGACCCGGTCGGAGACTGGAAACAGGCTGTGGATTTTCCATCGGTAATAGTTTCGGAGATATAGAATGTCAGTGAAATATTTCGCACAGCCGCCATCTTGAGGTTATATAAACCCTTGAACTAATTTAAATGCCAGTGCATTACAATGTGTATAAATATTTACTGTACTAAGTTTCATTGCGTTTGGATGGTTAAATCACGAGAAAAGTATACTTAAACGTCTCACGTGGTTTTGTAGTTACTAGGTTTTGAAAGTCTCATAAGTAAAGTTCTAGTAGTGCCCTTTATCACCGTACGAAATTTCAGGGAGATTTCCGTAATAGTTTCGGAGATATTGAATGCTGGTGAAATATTTCACACAGCCGCCATGTTGTATTGGTGATACGTAATAAAATGTGAAGGGCACGGTTGGGGTGGCCCGAAATGGTGCTATGACCTCACTAAATGAAAACATAAAGACCCAGTAAGAAGGGAACGTATAGGCACGCCACACAATCGATGGCTCAGGTATTCGCACGGACGCTGAATGGCGCCCACCGCCGTGGCGCCCTGTCCCCGTGCAGCACGCAGCCCGCTCTTCACAGGCAGGCTTTCCTTAACTATTCAACAGTTATACGGGCGTTGGAGCACTGGCCATGGTGTCCACTGACCTTTCTTAACTAAGCAACACTCAGGTGTTCATTGGACCACTGGCCATGGTGTCCACTGACCTTTCTTAACTAATCAACACTCAGGTGTTCGTTGAACTGCTGGCCATGGTGTCCACAGACCTTTCTTAACTAATCAACACTCAAGTGTTCGTTGAACTGCTGGCCATGGTGTCCACAGACCTTTCTTAACTAAGCAACACTCAGGTGTTCATTGGACTGCTGGCTATGGTGTCCACTGACCTTTCTTAACTAATCAACACTCAGATGTTCATTGGACCACTGGCCATGGTGTCCACTGACCTTCCTTAACTAATCAACACTCAGATGTTCATTGGACCACTGGCCATGGTGTCCACTGACCTTCCTTAACTAATCAACACTCAGATGTTCATTGGACCACTGGCCATGGTGTCCACTGACCTTCCTTAACTAATAAACACTTAGGTGGTCGTTGAAGTGCTGACCATGGTGTGTGCAGACCTTCCTTAACTAATCAACACTTAGGTGGTCGTTGAACTGCTGGCCATGGTGTCCACTGACCTTTCTTAACTAATCAACACTCAGGTGTTCGTTGAAGTGCTGACCATGGTGTGTACAGACCTTTCTTAACTAATCAACACTTAGGTGGTCGTTGAACTGCTGGCCATGGTGTCCACTGACCTTTCTTAACTAATCAACACTCAGATGTTCATTCGACCGCTGGCCATGGTGTCCACTGACCTTCCTTAACTAATCAACACTTAGGTGTTCGTTGGAGCGCTGACCATGGTGTCCACTTTCAGGTCTTTCCTATCTAATCAACGTTAACCCTTTATAGGTCAGTGCCAGTGGTCTGTGTGTTTACCACCTAGACTACTACAGTATAAGTTCAAAGATGTTGATTGTAGAATCTTTCAGCCATATAAAAACGGTTTTTGATTGTTGATATTTTTGAAAACCAAATACAGTACTAGCTAGACCTAAGATGCTTAAAATTTTTGTTTTAATAACAACAATGAAAATCAAGACTGTAAAAAAGAAAATATGACAATAAAACTTAGATTTTAAAATAAATATGCTGGTGAAAAATAAGATTAAATAATCTCTAAAAAATTAAATTTTAATAATTTTCTTATCTTAATTATGAGATTATAAAATTAATTTCAAAATTAAAATAAGAAAATAAATATGAAAATTAGAATATTAAATAAAACCAAAAAATAAAATAATAATAATAATAATAATAATAATTACAATTAAGGTACGCCTCCGAAACTATATCTCTAGGAGGCCACTCTCAAATTGGTGATATCGGAATCCAGGAACGTAAAATTCTCAGGAAAATATATGGCCCCGTTTATGTTAATGGTATATGGATTAAAAGGAAAACCACAGACTTGTAAACAGTAATCAATAAGTTCACTGATACCGTGCGTAAGAGACGATTGAAATTTTATGGTCACATATGCCGAATGGACAACACCCGATATGAAAAAAAAATGCCTGATATAATTAATCCAAAGAAGGTCAAAATCAGTTGGCTAAAAGAAATCAAACAGGACTTAAAAATAAATAAACATTACAGAAGATACCATCATGAATCGCAAGACTTTTGGAACTCTTGTTACAAATCACTTTTTCGCTGAAAAAGCTAAAAAGGTCACTGGAAACAAGTAGTTCCGTGAAGAACTATAAAGCCTATTTTCATATATCCTGCTCATGTTAATTGCCTCTATCAACATACAAAATTTCAGTTTAATTGCTGTAACAGATTCGTAGACATTGAGAACCGTCTAAATATTTCAGATGGTCGCCAGGTTGGATTTTTATTTTTGTACTATTACATTAAGATTATTGTGTACCGTGTGGTATTCAAACTTCAATCGCATGATTAGAACACAAGAAGTAAAAACGAGATTTTAAAATTACGCACAGCAGCCATCTTGTGATTATGCAAACAATTGAAATAAATTAGATGCCAGTGGATCAACATTTGTATAAGCATTTAACGTGCAACGTTTCACGGCACTCGGATAGTTAATTCGCGAGAAACGTCCATTTAAATATTTATACTTCGCGTCGCCGCCATGTTGGATTTGTGCTCACCAGGTTACGCAAGGTCCTATAGGTGAACATATGTTCATAGCCTCTATGAACATAAAAAAAATCTGTTTGGTTGCTGTAAAAGATTCGTAGATATGGAGAACCGTCTAAATATTTCGTAAGCTCGCCATTTAGGATTGTTATATGTATAGGCCATAGAGTTATGTACCATTCAAGGACAATTATTGCCTAGGTTCATTATTCAAACTTTCACTTCGATCGCATAATTACGACACAAGAAATAAAAACATAATTTTAAAATTTCTCACAGCCGCCATCTTGAGGTTATGTAAACAATTGAATTAAATTAGATGTCAGTGCAATAAAATCTGCAAAATCATTTACTGTACCACATTTCACTGCGCTCAGAGAGTTAAATCACGAGAAAAGTCTATTAAAATATTTCAAATTCGCTTGGTCGCCATGTTCGTTTTGTACTTTACAGGTTTATGAAATATACATAGGTAAACTTGTATCAGTACCCTTTATCCCCGTACAAAATTGCAGGGTGATATCTGTAATAGTTTCGGAGATATAGAATGTCAGTGAAATATTTCGCACAGCCGCCATTTTGAGGTTATGTAAAAAATTGAACTAAATTAGACTCCAGTGCTTTACAATGTGTATAAACCATTGCTGTACCCAGTTTCATTACGTTTGGGTAGTTAAATCGCGAGAAAAGTCTATTTAAAAGTCTCAAATTCGCTTGGCCGCCATGTTGGTTTTGTAGTCACCAGGTTTTTGAAAGTCTCATAGGTGAACTTTTAGTAGTGCCCTTTATCACCGTACACAATTTCAGGGCGATATCGGTAATAGTTTCGGAGATATTGAATGCTAGTTAAATATTTCGCACAGCCGCCATGTTGGATTGGTGAGACGTAACAACATTTGAAGGGCACGGTCAAGGTCGCCGGGAATAGCGCCATGAACTTGCCGAGTTTCATTGAAATCGCTCCAGCCGTTTAGATTTTATTAGGGGACACACACACACACCTCACACACACACACACGCACGCACACACACACGGACAAAAGGTGATCTCATAAGCCTATTTTTTCAAAATTGAAAATAGGCTAAAAATGGACGGAGGGACGTAAGAAGGGGCTCAGTGAGTTCATGAGGAGATTTTGGTAGGAGACGAAGAGGAAAGCTCCATCAACCCGAGTCAACAAGTTCAAACGTGCTCCCTAAGTAGGAAAAATGAGGAAAGAAAGAAAGAAGCAAAGAAGGAGAAGAATTAGGGTAAATAATTAAAAGGGAATTGAAAAAAAATTACAAAGAAAATATCTTCAATAATATTCTGCCCTATAAAGGGTTAACATGGGCGTTGGACTGCTGGCCTCGGTGTCCACTAATAGACAGACCTTCCTTAATTAATCAACACTTAAGTGTTCGTTAGAAAACTTGCAATGCTGTCCACCTCATAACTGACAGGCAGACTCTTGTAATATGAATGTCGGACATTAGCCGTCCAATTTATGAGTGACTGCTATTGAACCTATGACCAACACAAGTATAGGATAGATGTAATGTAAGTTAAAGGTTGGAATGAGGATCCTCGATGGAGGAGGGTGTCCTGCCGCAGAAGGGATGATCCTGGTAGATAGTTCCTTCCTTGTCTCAATCCCGTGCAGATCTTACCTTCGCTCGCCACTGGAGGTTAGGTCTGTATGAGCAAATGTTGCATTTTGTAATCTTTTTACAGACCCCTTAATATGTTTTCACTCCCTCCTCTTCCTTCAGAAGTAGTCTTAAATGGCGTAATGCACCTCATTCACTGATTGTAAGCCTGCCCTCAGAGAGAATGCCCTTTAAAAATAATAATAATAATAATAATAATAAAAATAATAATAATAATAATAATAATAATAATAATAATAATAAGATAACATCTCTCGGCATGATGGCGTAACCATATGATGAATACTTGTTGCCTTGGTAACCATATAGGAGGCCTAGATGACCTTTACACTTCAGATTCAGATGATGAATACTTGTTGCCATGGTAACCATATAGGAGGCCTAGATGACCTTTATACTTCAGATTTAGATGTTGAATACTTGTTGCCTTGGTAACCATATAGGGGGCCTAGAAGGCCTTTACACTTCAGATTTAGATGTTGAATACTTGTTGCCTTGGTAACCATATAGGAGGCATGGATGACCTTTAAACTTCAGATTTAGATGTTGAATACTTGTTGCCTTGGTAACCATACAGGAGGCCTAGATGGCCTTTACACTTCAGATTTAGATGTTGAATACGTGTTGCCTTGGTAACCATATAGGAGGCCTAGATGGCCTTTACACTTCAGATTTAGATGTTGAATACTTGTTGCCATGGTAACCATATAGGGGGCCTAGATGGCCTTTACACTTCAGATTTAGATGTTGAATACTTGTTGCCCTGGTAACCATACAGGAGGCCTAGATGGCCTTTACACTTCAGATTTAGATGTTGAATACTTGTTGCCTTGGTAACCATATAGCAGGCCTAGATGGCCTTTACACTTCAGATTTAGATGTTGAATACTTGTTGCGTTGGTAACCATGCAGGAGGCCAAGATGACCTTTACACTTCAGATTTAGATGTTGAATACATGTTGCCTTGGTAACCATATAGGAGGTCTAGATGGCCTTTACACTTCAGATTTAGATGTTGAATACTTGTTGCCTTGGTAACCATACAGGGGGCCTAGAAGGCCTTTACACTTCAGATTTAGATGATAAATACTTGTTGCCTAGGTAACCATACAGGGGGCTTAGATGGCCTTTACACTTCAGATTTAGATGTTGAATACTTGTTGCCTTGGTAACCATATAGGGGGCCTAGAAGTCCTTTACACTTCAGATTTAGATGTTGAATACTTGTTCCCTTAGTAACCATAAAGGGGGCCTAGAAGGCCTTCACGCTTCAGATTTAGATGTTGAATATTTGTTGCCTTGGTAACCATACAGGGAACCTAGAAGGCCTTCACACTTCAGATTTAGATGTTGAATACTTGTTGCCTTGGTAACCATATAGGGGGCCTAGATGACCTTTACACTTCAGATTTAGATGTTGAATACTTGTTGCCTTGGTAACCATATAGGGGGCCTAGAAGGCCTTCACACTTCAGATTTAGATGTTGAATACTTGTTGCCTTGGTAACCATATAGGGGGCCTAGATGACCTTTACACTTCAGATTTAGACGTTGAATACTTGTTGCCTTGGTAACCATATAGGGGGCCTAGCTGGCCTTTACACTTCAGATTTAGATGTTGAATACTTGTTGCCTTGGTAACCATATAGGGGGCCTAGGTGACCTTTACACTTCAGATTTAGATGTTGAATACTTGTTGCCTTGGTAACCACATAGGGGGCCTAGATGGCCTTTACACTTCAGATTTAGATGTTGAATACTTGTTGCCTTGGTAACCATACAGGTGGCCTAGATGGCCTTAACACTTCAGATTTAGATGTTGAATACTTGTTGCCTTGGTAACCATACAGGGGGCCTAGAAGGACTTTACACTTCAGATTTAGATGTTGAATACGTGTTGCTATGGTAACCATATAGGGGGCCTAGAAGGCCTTTACACTTCAGATTTAGATGTTGAATACTTGTTGCCTTGGTAACCATATAGGGGGCCTAGAAGTCCTTTACACTTCAGATTTAGAAGTTGAATACTTGTTGCCTAGGTAACCATATAGGGGGCCTAGAAGGCCCTCACACTTCAGATTTAGATGTTGAATACTTGTTGCCTTGGTAACCATACAGGGGGCCTAGAAGGCCTAAACACTTCAGATTTAGATGTTGAATACTTGTTGCCTTGGTAACCATATAGGGGGCCTAGATGACCTTCACACTTCACATTTAGATGTTGAATACTTGTTGCCTTGGTAACCATATAGGGGGCCTAGAAGGCCTTCACTCTTCAGATTTAGATGTTGAATACTTGTTGCCTTGGTAACCATATAGGGGGCCTAGAAGGCCTTTACACTTCAGATTTAGATGTTGAATACTTGTTGCCTTGGTAACCATATAGGAGGCCTAGATTACCTTTACGATTCAGATTTAGATGTTGAATACTTGTTGCCTTGGTAACCATACAGGAGGCCTAGATGGCCTTTACACTTCAGATTTAGATGTTGAATACTTGTTGCCTTGGTAACCATATAGGAGGCCTAGATGGCCATTACACTTCAGATTTAGATGTTGAATACTTGTTGCCTTGGTAACCATATAGGGGGCCTAAATGGCCTTTACACTTCAGATTTAGATGTTGAATACTTGTTGCCTTGGTAACCATACAGGAGGCCTAGATGGCCTTTACACTTCAGATTGGGGCAGATGACCTCGTAGTTCCGCCCCTTAAAACAACAATAACTAACAAATAACTAACACTTCAGATTTAGATGTTGAATACTTGTTGCCTTGGTAACCATATAGGAGGCCCAGATGGCCTTTACACTTCAGATTTAGATGTTGAATACTTGTTGCCTTGGTAACCATACAGGAGGCCTAGATGGCATTTACACTGCAGATTTAGATGTTGAATACTTGTTGCCTTGGTAACCATATAGGGGGCCTAGATGACCTTTACACTTCAGATTTAGATGTTGAATACGTGTTGCCTTGGTAACCATACAGGGGGCCTAGAAGGCCTTTACACTTCAGATTTAGATGATGAATACTTGTTGCCTAGGTAACCATACAGGGGCCTTAGATGGCCTTTACACTTCAGATTTAGATGTTGAATACTTGGTGCCTTGGTAACCATACAGGGGGTCTAGAAGGCGTTTACACTTCAGATTTAGATGTTGAATACGTGTTGCCATGGTAACCATATAGGGGGCCTAGAAGGCCATTACACTTCAGATTTAGATGTTGAATACCTGTTGCCTTGGTAACCATATAGGGGACCTAGAAGGCCTTTACACTTCAGATTTAGATGTTGAATACTTTTTGCCTTGGTAACCATATAGGGGGCCTAGATGACCTTTACACTTCAGATTTAGATGTTGAATACATGCTGCCTTGGTAACCATATAGGGGGCCTAGAAGGCCTTCACACTTCAGATTTAGATGTTGAATACTTGTTGCCTTCGTAACCATATAGGGGGCCTAGATGACCTTTACACTTCAGATTTAGACGTTGAATACTTGTTGCCTTGGTAACCATATAGGGGGCCTAGAAGGCCTTTACACTTCAGATTTAGATGTTGAATACTTGTTGCCTTGGTAACCATATAGGAGGCCTAGATGGCCTTTACACTTCAGATTTAGATGTTGAATACTTGTTGCCTTTGTAACCATATAGGAGGGCTAGATGGCCTTTACACTTCAGATTTAGATGTTGAATACTTGTTGCCTTGGTAACCACATAGGGGGCCTAGATGGCCTTTACACTTCAGAGTTAGATGTTGAATACTTGTTGCCTTGGTAACCATATAGGGGGCCTAGAAGGCCTTTACACTTCAGATTTAGATGTTGAATACTTGTTGCCTTGGTAACCATATAGGAGGCCAAGATGGCCTTTACACTTCAGATTTAGATGTTGAATACTTGTTGCCTTGGTAACCATACAGGAGGCCTAGATGGCCTTTACACTTCAGATTTAGATGTTGAATACTTGTTGCCTTGGTAAGCATACAGGGGGCCTAGAAGGCCTTTACACTTCAGATTTAGATGTTGAATACGTGTTGCCATGGTAACCATATAGGGGGCCTAGAAGGCCTTTACACTTCAGATTTAGACGTTGAATACTTGTTGCCTTGGTAACCATATAGGGGGCCTAGAAGGCCTTCACACTTCAGATTTAGATGTTGAATACTTGTTGCCTTGGTAACCATACAGGGGGCTTAGAAGGCCTTCACACTTCAGATTTAGATGTTGAATACTTGTTGCCTTGGTAACCATATAGGGGGCCTAGATGACCTTTACACTTAAGATTTAGATGTTGAATACTTGTTGCCTTGGTAACCATATAGGGGGCCTAGAAGGCCTTCACACTTCAGATTTAGATGTTGAATACTTGTTGCCTTGGTAACCATATAGGGGCCCTAGATGACCTTTACACTTCAGATTTAGACGTTGAATACTTGTTGCCTTGGTAACCATATAGGGGGCCTAGAAGGCCTTTACACTTCAGATTTAGATGTTGAATACTTGTTGCCTTGGTAACCATATAGGAGGCCAAGATGGCCTTTACACTTCAGATTTAGATGTTGAATACTTGTTGCCTTGGTAACCATAGGAGGCCTAGATGGCCTTTACACTTCAGATTTAGATGTTGAATACTTGTTGCCTTGGTAACCATATAGGGGGCCTAGATGGCCTTTACACTTCAGATTTAGATGTTGAATACTTGTTGCCTTGGTAACCATATAGGAGGCCTAGAAGGCCTTCACACTTCAGATTTAGATGTTGAATACTTGTTGCCTTGGTAACCATACAGGAGGCCTAGATGGCCTTTACACTTCAGATTTAGATGTTGAATACTTGTTGCCTTGGTAACCATATAGGGGGCCTAGGTGACCTTTACACTTCAGATTTAGATGTTGAATACTTGTTGCCTTGGTAACCACATAGGGGGCCTAGATGGCCTTTACACTTCAGATTTAGATGTTGAATATTTGTTGCCTTGGTAACCATACAGGTGGCCTAGATGGCCTTAACACTTCAGATTTAGATGGTGAATACTTGTTGCCTTGGTAACCATACAGGGGGCCTAGAAGGACTTTACACTTCAGATTTAGATGTTGAATACGTGTTGCTATGGTAACCATATAGGGGGCCTAGAAGGCCTTTACACTTCAGATTTAGATGTTGAATACTTGTTGCCTTGGTAACCATATAGGGGGCCTGGAAGTCCTTTACACTTCAGATTTAGAAGTTGAATACTTGTTGCCTAGGTAACCATATAGGGGGCCTAGAAGGCCCTCACACTTCAGATTTAGATGTTGAATACTTGTTGCCTTGGTAAACATACAGGGGGCCTAGAAGGCCTAAACACTTCAGATTTAGATGTTGAATACTTGTTGCCTTGGTAACCATATAGGGGGCCTAGATGACCTTCACACTTCACATTTAGATGTTGAATACTTGTTGCCTTGGTAACCATATAGGGGGCCTAGAAGGCCTTCACTCTTCAGATTTAGATGTTGAATACTTGTTGCCTTGGTAACCATATAGGGGGCCTAGAAGGCCTTTACACTTCAGATTTAGATGTTGAATACTTGTTGCCTTGGTAACCATATAGGAGGCCTAGATTACCTTTACGATTCAGATTTAGATGTTGAATACTTGTTGCCTTGGTAACCATACAGGAGGCCTAGATGGCCTTTACACTTCAGATTTAGATGTTGAATACTTGTTGCCTTGGTAACCATATAGGAGGCCTAGATGGCCATTACACTTCAGATTTAGATGTTGAATACTTGTTGCCTTGGTAACCATATAGGGGGCCTAAATGGCCTTTACACTTCAGATTTAGATGTTGAATACTTGTTGCCTTGGTAACCATACAGGAGGCCTAGATGGCCTTTACACTTCAGATTGGGGCAGATGACCTCGTAGTTCCGCCCCTTAAAACAACAATAACTAACAAATAACTAACACTTCAGATTTAGATGTTGAATACTTGTTGCCTTGGTAACCATATAGGAGGCCCAGATGGCCTTTACACTTCAGATTTAGATGTTGAATACTTGTTGCCTTGGTAACCATACAGGAGGCCTAGATGGCCTTTACACTTCAGATTTAGATGTTGAATACTTGTTGCCTTGGTAACCATATAGGGGGCCTAGATGACCTTTACACTTCAGATATAGATGTTGAATACGTGTTGCCTTGGTAACCATACAGGGGGCCTAGAAGGCCTTTACACTTCAGATTTAGATGATGAATACTTGTTGCCTAGGTAACCATACAGGGGGCTTAAATGGCCTTTACACTTCAGATTTAGATGTTGAATACTTGGTGCCTTGGTAACCATACAGGGGGTCTAGAAGGCCTTTACACTTCAGATTTAGATGTTGAATACGTGTTGCCAAGGTAACCATATAGGGGGCCTAGAAGGCCATTACACTTCAGATTTAGATGTCGAATACTTGTTGCCTTGGTAACCATATAGGGGGCCTAGAAGGCCTTTACACTTCAGATTTAGATGTTGAATACTTTTTGCCTTGGTAACCATATAGGGGGCCTAGATGACCTTTACACTTCAGATTTAGATGTTGAATACATGGTGCCTTGGTAACCATATAGGGGGCCTAGAAGGCCTTCACACTTCAGATTTAGATGTTGAATACTTGTTGCCTTCGTAACCATATAGGGGGCCTAGATGACCTTTACACTTCAGATTTAGACGTTGTATACTTGTTGCCTTGGTAACCATATAGGGGGCCTAGAAGGCCTTTACACTTCAGATTTAGATGTTGAATACTTGTTGCCTTGGTAACCATATAGGAGGCCTAGATGGCTTTTACACTTCAGATTTAGATGTTGAATACTTGTTGCCTTTGTAACCATATAGGAGGGCTAGATGGCCTTTACACTTCAGAGTTAGATGTTGAATACTTGTTGCCTTGGTAACCATATAGGGGGCCTAGAAGGCCTTTACACTTCAGATTTAGATGTTGAATACTTGTTGCCTTGGTAACCATATAGGAGGCCAAGATGGCCTTTACACTTCAGATTTAGATGTTGAATACTTGTTGCCTTGGTAACCATACAGGAGGCCTAGATGGCCTTTAGACTTCAGATTTAGATGTTGAATACTTGTTGCCTTGGTAACCATACAGGGGGCCTAGAAGGCCTTTACACTTCAGATTTAGATGTTGAATACGTGTTGCCATGGTAACCATATAGGGGGCCTAGAAGGCCTTTACACTTCAGATTTAGACGTTGAATACTTGTTGCCTTGGTAACCATATAGGGGGCCTAGAAGGCCTTCACACTTCAGATTTAGATGTTGAATACTTGTTGCCTTGGTAACCATACAGGGGGCTTAGAAGGCCTTCACACTTCAGATTTAGATGTTGAATACTTGTTGCCTTGGTAACCATATAGGGGGCCTAGATGACCTTTACACTTAAGATTTAGATGTTGAATACTTGTTGCCTTGGTAACCATATAGGGGGCCTAGAAGGCCTTCACACTTCAGATTTAGATGTTGAATACTTGTTGCCTTGGTAACCATATAGGGGCCCTAGATGACCTTAACACTTCAGATTTAGACGTTGAATACTTGTTGCCTTGGTAACCATATAGGGGGCCTAGAAGGCCTTTACACTTCAGATTTAGATGTTGAATACTTGTTGCCTTGGTAACCATATAGGAGGCCAAGATGGCCTTTACACTTCAGATTTAGATGTTGAATACTTGTGGCCTTGGTAACCATAGGAGGCCTAGATGGCCTTTACACTTCAGATTTAGATGTTGAATACTTGTTGCCTTGGTAACCATATAGGGGGCCTAGATGGCCTTTACACTTCAGATTTAGATGTTGAATACTTGTTGCCTTGGTAACCATATAGGAGGCCTAGAAGGCCTTCACACTTCAGATTTAGATGTTGAATACTTGTTGCCTTGGTAACCATACAGGAGGCCTAGATGGCCTTTACACTTCATATTTAGATGTTGAATACTTGTTGCCTTGGTAACCATACAGGAGGCCTAGATGGCCTTTACACTTCAGATTTAGATGTTGAATACTTGTTGCCTTGGTAACCATACAGGAGGCCTAGATGGCCTTTACACTTCAGATTTAGATGTTGAATACTTGTTGCCTTGGTAACCATACAGGGGGCCTAGATGGCCTTTACACTTCAGATTTATATGTTGAATACGTGTTGCCATGATAACCATATAGGGGGCCTAGAAGGCCTTTACACTTCAGATTTAGATGTTGAATACTTGTTGCCTTGGTAACCATATAGGGGGCCTAGAAGTCCTTTACACTTCAGATTTAGATGTTGAATACTTGTTGCCTTGGTAATCATATAGGGGGCCTAGATGACCTTTACACTTCAGATTTAGACGTTGAATACTTGTTGCCTTGGTAACCATATAGGGGGCCTAGAAGGCCTTTACACTTCAGATTTAGATGTTGAATACTTGTTGCCTTGGTAACCATATAGGAGGCCTAGATGGCCTTTACACTTCAGATATAGATGTTGAATACTTTTTGCCTTGGTAACCATATAGGAGGCCTAGATGGCCTTTACACTTCAGATTTAGATGTTGAATACTTGTTGCCTTGGTAACCATATAGTGGGCCTAGATGGCCTTTACACTTCAGATTTAGATGTTGAATACTTGTTGCCTTGGTAACCATACAGGAGGCCTAGATGGCCTTTACACTTCAGATTTAGATGTTGAATACTTGTTGCCTTGGTAACCATACAGGAGGCCTAGATGGCCTTTACACTTCAGATTTAGATGTTGAATACTTGTTGCCTTGGTAACCATACAGGAGGCCTAGATGGCCTTTACACTTCAGATATAGATGTTGAATACTTTTTGCCTTGGTAACCATATAGGAGGCCTAGATGGCCTTTACACTTCAGATTTAGATGTTGAATACTTGTTGCCTTGGTAACCATATAGGGGGCCTAGATGACCTTCACACTTCAGATTTGGATGTTGAATACTTGTTGCCTTGGTAACCATATAGGGGGCCTAGATGGCCTTTTCACTTCAGATTTAGATGTTGGATACTTGTTGCCTTGGTAACCATATAGGGGGCCTAGATGGCCTTTACACTTCAGATTTAGATGTTGAATACTTGTTGCCTTGGTAACCATACAGGAGGCCTAGATGACCTTTACACTTCAGATTTAGATGTTGAATACTTGTTGCCATGGTAACCATATAGGGGGCCTAGCTGGCCTTTACACTTCAGATTTAGATGTTGAATACTTGTTGCCTTGGTTACCATATAGGGGGCCTAGGTGACCTTTACACTTCAGATAGAGACGTTGAATACTTGTTGCCTTGGTAACCATATAGGGGGCCTAGATGGCCTTTACACTTCAGATTTAGATGTTGAATACTTGTTGCCTAGGTAACCATATAGGGGGCCTAGAAGTCCTTTACACTTCAGATTTAGAAGTTGAATACTTTTTGCCTAGGTAACCCTATAGGGGGCCTAGAAGGCCTTCACACTTCAGATTTAGATGTTGAATACTTGTTGCCTTGGTAACCATACAGGGGGCCTAGAAGGCCTTCACACTTCAGATTTAGATGTTGAATATTTGTTGCCTTGGTAACCATATAGGGGGAGTAGATGACCTTTACACTTCACATTTAGATGTTGAATACTTGTTGCCTTGGTAACCATATAGGGGGCCTAGAAGGCCTTCACACTTCAGATTTAGATGATGAATACTTGTTGCCTTGGTAACCATATAGGGGGCCTAGAAGGCCTTTACACTTCAGATTTAGATGTTGAATACTTCTTGCCTTGGTAACCATATAGGGGGCCTAGATTACCTTTACGCTTCAGATTTAGATGTTGAATACTTGTTGCCTTGGTAACCATACAGGAGGCCTAGATGGCCTTTACGCTTCAGATTTAGATGTTGAATACTTGTTGCCTTGGTAACCATATAGGAGGCCTAGATGGCCATTACACTTCAGATTTTAGATGTTGAATACTTGTTGCCTTGGTAACCATATAGGGGGCCTAAATGGCCTTTACACTTCAGATTTAGATGTTGAATACTTGTTGCCTTGGTAACCATACAGGAGGCCTAGATGGCCTTTACACTTCAGATTGGGGCAGATGACCTCGTAGTTCCGCCCCTTAAAACAACAATAACTAACAAATAACTAACACTTCAGATTTAGATGTTGAATACTTGTTGCCTTGGTAACCATATAGGAGGCCTAGATGGCCTTTACACTTCAGATTTAGATGTTGAATACTTGTTGCCTTGGTAACCATACAGGAGGCCTAGATGGCCTTTACACTTCAGATTTAGATGTTGAATACTTGTTGCCTTGGTAACCATATAGGGGGCCTGGATGACCTTTACACTTCAGATTTAGATGTTGAATACGTGCTGCCTTGGTAGCCATACAGGGGGCCTAGAAGGCCTTTACACTTCAGATTTAGATGTTGAATACTTGTTGCCTTGGTAACCATATAGGAGGGCTAGATGGCCTTTACACTTCAGAGTTAGATGTTGAATACTTGTTGCCTTGGTAACCATATAGGGGGCCTAGAAGGCCTTTACACTTCAGATTTAGATGTTGAATACTTGTTGCCTTGGTAACCATATAGGAGGCCAAGATGGCCTTTACACTTCAGATTTAGATGTTGAATACTTGTTGCCTTGGTAACCATACAGGAGGCCTAGATGGCCTTTAGACTTCAGATTTAGATGTTGAATACTTGTTGCCTTGGTAACCATACAGGGGGCCTAGAAGGCCTTTACACTTCAGATTTAGATGTTGAATACGTGTTGCCATGGTAACCATATAGGGGGCCTAGAAGGCCTTTACACTTCAGATTTAGACGTTGAATACTTGTTGCCTTGGTAACCATATAGGGGGCCTAGAAGGCCTTCACACTTCAGATTTAGATGTTGAATACTTGTTGCCTTGGTAACCATACAGGGGGCTTAGAAGGCCTTCACACTTCAGATTTAGATGTTGAATACTTGTTGCCTTGGTAACCATATAGGGGGCCTAGATGACCTTTACACTTAAGATTTAGATGTTGAATACTTGTTGCCTTGGTAACCATATAGGGGGCCTAGAAGGCCTTCACACTTCAGATTTAGATGTTGAATACTTGTTGCCTTGGTAACCATATAGGGGCCCTAGATGACCTTTACACTTCAGATTTAGACGTTGAATACTTGTTGCCTTGGTAACCATATAGGGGGCCTAGAAGGCCTTTACACTTCAGATTTAGATGTTGAATACTTGTTGCCTTGGTAACCATATAGGAGGCCAAGATGGCCTTTACACTTCAGATTTAGATGTTGAATACTTGTGGCCTTGGTAACCATAGGAGGCCTAGATGGCCTTTACACTTCAGATTTAGATGTTGAATACTTGTTGCCTTGGTAACCATATAGGGGGCCTAGATGGCCTTTACACTTCAGATTTAGATGTTGAATACTTGTTGCCTTGGTAACCATATAGGAGGCCTAGAAGGCCTTCACACTTCAGATTTAGATGTTGAATACTTGTTGCCTTGGTAACCATACAGGAGGCCTAGATGGCCTTTACACTTCATATTTAGATGTTGAATACTTGTTGCCTTGGTAACCATACAGGAGGCCTAGATGGCCTTTACACTTCAGATTTAGATGTTGAATACTTGTTGCCTTGGTAACCATACAGGAGGCCTAGATGGCCTTTACACTTCAGATTTAGATGTTGAATACTTGTTGCCTTGGTAACCATACAGGGGGCCTAGATGGCCTTTACACTTCAGATTTATATGTTGAATACGTGTTGCCATGATAACCATATAGGGGGCCTAGAAGGCCTTTACACTTCAGATTTAGATGTTGAATACTTGTTGCCTTGGTAACCATATAGGGGGCCTAGAAGTCCTTTACACTTCAGATTTAGATGTTGAATACTTGTTGCCTTGGTAATCATATAGGGGGCCTAGATGACCTTTACACTTCAGATTTAGACGTTGAATACTTGTTGCCTTGGTAACCATATAGGGGGCCTAGAAGGCCTTTACACTTCAGATTTAGATGTTGAATACTTGTTGCCTTGGTAACCATATAGGAGGCCTAGATGGCCTTTACACTTCAGATATAGATGTTGAATACTTTTTGCCTTGGTAACCATATAGGAGGCCTAGATGGCCTTTACACTTCAGATTTAGATGTTGAATACTTGTTGCCTTGGTAACCATATAGTGGGCCTAGATGGCCTTTACACTTCAGATTTAGATGTTGAATACTTGTTGCCTTGGTAACCATACAGGAGGCCTAGATGGCCTTTACACTTCAGATTTAGATGTTGAATACTTGTTGCCTTGGTAACCATACAGGAGGCCTAGATGGCCTTTACACTTCAGATTTAGATGTTGAATACTTGTTGCCTTGGTAACCATACAGGAGGCCTAGATGGCCTTTACACTTCAGATATAGATGTTGAATACTTTTTGCCTTGGTAACCATATAGGAGGCCTAGATGGCCTTTACACTTCAGATTTAGATGTTGAATACTTGTTGCCTTGGTAACCATATAGGGGGCCTAGATGACCTTCACACTTCAGATTTGGATGTTGAATACTTGTTGCCTTGGTAACCATATAGGGGGCCTAGATGGCCTTTTCACTTCAGATTTAGATGTTGGATACTTGTTGCCTTGGTAACCATATAGGGGGCCTAGATGGCCTTTACACTTCAGATTTAGATGTTGAATACTTGTTGCCTTGGTAACCATACAGGAGGCCTAGATGACCTTTACACTTCAGATTTAGATGTTGAATACTTGTTGCCATGGTAACCATATAGGGGGCCTAGCTGGCCTTTACACTTCAGATTTAGATGTTGAATACTTGTTGCCTTGGTTACCATATAGGGGGCCTAGGTGACCTTTACACTTCAGATTTAGACGTTGAATACTTGTTGCCTTGGTAACCATATAGGGGGCCTAGATGGCCTTTACACTTCAGATTTAGATGTTGAATACTTGTTGCCTAGGTAACCATATAGGGGGCCTAGAAGTCCTTTACACTTCAGATTTAGAAGTTGAATACTTTTTGCCTAGGTAACCCTATAGGGGGCCTAGAAGGCCTTCACACTTCAGATTTAGATGTTGAATACTTGTTGCCTTGGTAACCATACAGGGGGCCTAGAAGGCCTTCACACTTCAGATTTAGATGTTGAATATTTGTTGCCTTGGTAACCATATAGGGGGAGTAGATGACCTTTACACTTCACATTTAGATGTTGAATACTTGTTGCCTTGGTAACCATATAGGGGGCCTAGAAGGCCTTCACACTTCAGATTTAGATGATGAATACTTGTTGCCTTGGTAACCATATAGGGGGCCTAGAAGGCCTTTACACTTCAGATTTAGATGTTGAATACTTCTTGCCTTGGTAACCATATAGGGGGCCTAGATTACCTTTACGCTTCAGATTTAGATGTTGAATACTTGTTGCCTTGGTAACCATACAGGAGGCCTAGATGGCCTTTACGCTTCAGATTTAGATGTTGAATACTTGTTGCCTTGGTAACCATATAGGAGGCCTAGATGGCCATTACACTTCAGATTTTAGATGTTGAATACTTGTTGCCTTGGTAACCATATAGGGGGCCTAAATGGCCTTTACACTTCAGATTTAGATGTTGAATACTTGTTGCCTTGGTAACCATACAGGAGGCCTAGATGGCCTTTACACTTCAGATTGGGGCAGATGACCTCGTAGTTCCGCCCCTTAAAACAACAATAACTAACAAATAACTAACACTTCAGATTTAGATGTTGAATACTTGTTGCCTTGGTAACCATATAGGAGGCCTAGATGGCCTTTACACTTCAGATTTAGATGTTGAATACTTGTTGCCTTGGTAACCATACAGGAGGCCTAGATGGCCTTTACACTTCAGATTTAGATGTTGAATACTTGTTGCCTTGGTAACCATATAGGGGGCCTGGATGACCTTTACACTTCAGATTTAGATGTTGAATACGTGCTGCCTTGGTAGCCATACAGGGGGCCTAGAAGGCCTTTACACTTCAGATTTAGATGTTGAATACTTGTTGCCTTGGTAACCATATAGGGGGCCTAGAAGTCCTTTACACTTCAGATTTAGATGTTGAATACTTGTTGCCTTGGTAACCATATAGGGGGCCTAGAAGGCCTTCACACTTCAGATTTAGATGTTGAATACTTGTTGCCTTGGTAACCATACAGGGGCCTAGAAGGCCTTTACAATTCAGATTTAGATGTTGAATACTTGTTGCCTTGGTAACCATATAGGGGGCCTAGAAGGCCTTCACACTTCAGATTTAGATGTTGAATACTTGTTGCCTTGGTAACCATATAGGGGGCCTAGATGACCTTTACACTTCAGATTTAGACGTTGAATACGTGTTGCCTTGGTAACCATACAGGGGGCCTAGAAGGCCTTTACACTTCAGATTTAGATGATGAATACTTGTTGCCTAGGTAACCATACAGGGGCCTTAGATGGCCTTTACACTTCAGATTTAGATGTTGAATACTTGGTGCCTTGGTAACCATACAGGGGGTCTAGAAGGCCTTTACACTTCAGATTTAGATGTTGAATACGTGTTGCCATGGTAACCATATAGGGGGCCTAGAAGGCCATTACACTTCAGATTTAGATGTTGAATACTTGTTGCCTTGGTAACCATATAGGGGGCCTAGAAGGCCTTTACACTTCAGATTTAGATGTTGAATACTTGTTGCCTTGGTAACCATATAGGGGGCCTAGATGACCTTTACACTGCAGATTTAGATGTTGAATACATGCTGCCTTGGTAACCATATAGGGGGCCTAGAAGGCCTTCACACATCAGATTTAGATGTTGAATACTTGTTGCCTTCGTAACCATATAGGGGGCCTAGATGACCTTTACACTTCAGATTTAGACGTTGAATACTTGTTGCCTTGGTAACCATATAGGGGGCCTAGAAGGCCTTTACACTTCAGATTTAGATGTTGAATACTTGTTGCCTTGGTAACCATATAGGAGGCCTAGATGGCCTTTACACTTCAGATTTAGATGTTGAATACTTGTTGCCTTTGTAACCATATAGGAGGGCTAGATGGCCTTTACACTTCAGATTTAGATGTTGAATACTTGTTGCCTTGGTAACCACATAGGGGGCCTAGATGGCCTTTACACTTCAGAGTTAGATGTTGAATACTTGTTGCCTTGGTAACCATATAGGGGGCCTAGAAGGCCTTTACACTTCAGATTTAGATGTTGAATACTTGTTGCCTTGGTAACCATATAGGAGGCCAAGATGGCCTTTACACTTCAGATTTAGATGTTGAATACTTGTTGCCTTGGTAACCATACAGGAGGCCTAGATGGCCTTTACACTTCAGATTTAGATGTTGAATACTTGTTGCCTTGGTAACCATACAGGGGGCCTAGAAGGCCTTTACACTTCAGATTTAGATGTTGAATACGTGTTGCCATGGTAACCATATAGGGGGCCTAGAAGGCCTTTACAGTTCAGATTTAGACGTTGAATACTTGTTGCCTTGGTAACCATATAGGGGGCCTAGAAGGCCTTCACACTTCAGATTTAGATGTTGAATACTTGTTGCCTTGGTAACCATACAGGGGGCTTAGAAGGCCTTCACACTTCAGATTTAGATGTTGAATACTTGTTGCCTTGGTAACCATACAGGAGGCCTAGATGGCCTTTACACTTCAGATTTAGATGTTGAATACTTGTTGCCTTGGTAACCATACAGGAGGCCTAGATGGCCTTTACACTTCAGATTTAGATGTTCAATAATTGTTGCCTTGGTAACCATACGAGGGGCCTAGATGGCCTTTACACTTCAGATTTAGATGTTGAATACGTGTTGCCATGATAACCATATAGGGGGCCTAGAAGGCCTTTACACTTCAGATTTAGATGTTGAATACTTATTGCCTTGGTAATCATATAGGGGGCCTAGAAGGCCTTCACACTTCAGATTTAGATGTTGAATACTTGTTGCCTTGGTAACCATACAGGGGCCTAGAAGGCCTTTACAATTCAGATTTAGATGTTGAATACTTGTTGCCTTGGTAACCATATAGGGGGCCTAGAAGGCCTTCACACTTCAGATTTAGATGTTGAATACTTGTTGCCTTGGTAACCATATAGGGGGCCTAGATGACCTTTACACTTCAGATTTAGACGTTGAATACTTGTTGCCTTGGTAACCATATAGGGGGCCTAGAAGGCCTTTACACTTCAGATTTAGATGTTGAATACTTGTTGCCTTGGTAACCATATAGGAGGCCTAGAAGGCCTTTACACTTCAGATTTAGATGTTGAATACTTTTTGCCTTGGTAACCATATAGGAGGCCTAGATGGCCTTTACACTTCAGATTTAGATGTTGAATACTTGTTGCCTTGGTAACCATATAGTGGGCCTAGATGGCCTTTACACTTCAGATTTAGATGTTGAATACTTGTTGCCTTGGTAACCATATAGGGGGCCTAGATGGCCTTTACACTTCAGATTTAGATGTTGAATACTTGTTGCCTTGGTAACCATATAGGGGGCCTAGATGACCTTCACACTTCAGATTTGGATGTTGAATACTTGTTTCCTTGGTAACCATATAGGGGGCCTAGATGGCCTTTTCACTTCAGATTTAGATGTTGGATACTTGTTGCCTTGGTAACCATATAGGGGGCCTAGATGGCCTTTACACTTCAGATTTAGATGTTGAATACTTGTTGCCTTGGTAACCATACAGGAGGCCTAGATGACCTTTACACTTCAGATTTAGATGTTGAATACTTGTTGCCATGGTAAGCATATAGGGGGCCTAGCTGGCCTTTACACTTCAGATTTAGATGTTGAATACTTGTTGCCTTGGTTACCATATAGGGGGCCTAGGTGACCTTTACACTTCAGATTTAGACGTTGAATACTTGTTGCCTTGGTAACCATACAGGAGGCCTAGATGGCCTTTACACTTCAGATATAGATGTTGAATACTTTTTGCCTTGGTAACCATATAGGAGGCCTAGATGGCCTTTACACTTCAGATTTAGATGTTGAATACTTGTTGCCTTGGTAACCATATAGGGGGCCTAGATGACCTTCACACTTCAGATTTGGATGTTGAATACTTGTTGCCTTGGTAACCATATAGGGGGCCTAGATGGCCTTTTCACTTCAGATTTAGATGTTGGATACTTGTTGCCTTGGTAACCATATAGGGGGCCTAGATGGCCTTTACACTTCTGATTTAGATGTTGAATACTTGTTGCCTTGGTAACCATACAGGAGGCCTAGATGACCTTTACACTTCAGATTTAGATGTTGAATACTTGTTGCCATGGTAACCATATAGGGGGCCTAGCTGGCCTTTACACTTCAGATTTAGATGTTGAATACTTGTTGCCTTGGTTACCATATAGGGGGCCTAGGTGACCTTTACACTTCAGATTTAGACGTTGAATACTTGTTGCCTTGGTAACCATATAGGGGGCCTAGATGGCCTTTACACTTCAGATTTAGATGTTGAATACTTGTTGCCTAGGTAACCATATAGGGGGCCTAGAAGTCCTTTACACTTCAGATTTAGAAGTTGAATACTTTTTGCCTAGGTAACCCTATAGGGGGCCTAGAAGGCCTTCACACTTCAGATTTAGATGTTGAATACTTGTTGCCTTGGTAACCATACAGGGGGCCTAGAAGGCCTTCACACTTCAGATTTAGATGTTGAATATTTGTTGCCTTGGTAACCATATAGGGGGAGTAGATGACCTTTACACTTCACATTTAGATGTTGAATACTTGTTGCCTTGGTAACCATATAGGGGGCCTAGAAGGCCTTCACACTTCAGATTTAGATGATGAATACTTGTTGCCTTGGTAACCATATAGGGGGCCTAGAAGGCCTTTACACTTCAGATTTAGATGTTGAATACTTCTTGCCTTGGTAACCATATAGGGGGCCTAGATTACCTTTACGCTTCAGATTTAGATGTTGAATACTTGTTGCCTTGGTAACCATACAGGAGGCCTAGATGGCCTTTACGCTTCAGATTTAGATGTTGAATACTTGTTGCCTTGGTAACCATATAGGAGGCCTAGATGGCCATTACACTTCAGATTTTAGATGTTGAATACTTGTTGCCTTGGTAACCATATAGGGGGCCTAAATGGCCTTTACACTTCAGATTTAGATGTTGAATACTTGTTGCCTTGGTAACCATACAGGAGGCCTAGATGGCCTTTACACTTCAGATTGGGGCAGATGACCTCGTAGTTCCGCCCCTTAAAACAACAATAACTAACAAATAACTAACACTTCAGATTTAGATGTTGAATACTTGTTGCCTTGGTAACCATATAGGAGGCCTAGATGGCCTTTACACTTCAGATTTAGATGTTGAATACTTGTTGCCTTGGTAACCATACAGGAGGCCTAGATGGCCTTTACACTTCAGATTTAGATGTTGAATACTTGTTGCCTTGGTAACCATATAGGGGGCCTGGATGACCTTTACACTTCAGATTTAGATGTTGAATACGTGCTGCCTTGGTAGCCATACAGGGGGCCTAGAAGGCCTTTACACTTCAGATTTAGATGTTGAATACTTGTTGCCTTGGTAACCATATAGGGGGCCTAGAAGTCCTTTACACTTCAGATTTAGATGTTGAATACTTGTTGCCTTGGTAACCATATAGGGGGCCTAGAAGGCCTTCACACTTCAGATTTAGATGTTGAATACTTGTTGCCTTGGTAACCATACAGGGGCCTAGAAGGCCTTTACAATTCAGATTTAGATGTTGAATACTTGTTGCCTTGGTAACCATATAGGGGGCCTAGAAGGCCTTCACACTTCAGATTTAGATGTTGAATACTTGTTGCCTTGGTAACCATATAGGGGGCCTAGATGACCTTTACACTTCAGATTTAGACGTTGAATACGTGTTGCCTTGGTAACCATACAGGGGGCCTAGAAGGCCTTTACACTTCAGATTTAGATGATGAATACTTGTTGCCTAGGTAACCATACAGGGGCCTTAGATGGCCTTTACACTTCAGATTTAGATGTTGAATACTTGGTGCCTTGGTAACCATACAGGGGGTCTAGAAGGCCTTTACACTTCAGATTTAGATGTTGAATACGTGTTGCCATGGTAACCATATAGGGGGCCTAGAAGGCCATTACACTTCAGATTTAGATGTTGAATACTTGTTGCCTTGGTAACCATATAGGGGGCCTAGAAGGCCTTTACACTTCAGATTTAGATGTTGAATACTTGTTGCCTTGGTAACCATATAGGGGGCCTAGATGACCTTTACACTGCAGATTTAGATGTTGAATACATGCTGCCTTGGTAACCATATAGGGGGCCTAGAAGGCCTTCACACTTCAGATTTAGATGTTGAATACTTGTTGCCTTCGTAACCATATAGGGGGCCTAGATGACCTTTACACTTCAGATTTAGACGTTGAATACTTGTTGCCTTGGTAACCATATAGGGGGCCTAGAAGGCCTTTACACTTCAGATTTAGATGTTGAATACTTGTTGCCTTGGTAACCATATAGGAGGCCTAGATGGCCTTTACACTTCAGATTTAGATGTTGAATACTTGTTGCCTTTGTAACCATATAGGAGGGCTAGATGGCCTTTACACTTCAGATTTAGATGTTGAATACTTGTTGCCTTGGTAACCACATAGGGGGCCTAGATGGCCTTTACACTTCAGAGTTAGATGTTGAATACTTGTTGCCTTGGTAACCATATAGGGGGCCTAGAAGGCCTTTACACTTCAGATTTAGATGTTGAATACTTGTTGCCTTGGTAACCATATAGGAGGCCAAGATGGCCTTTACACTTCAGATTTAGATGTTGAATACTTGTTGCCTTGGTAACCATACAGGAGGCCTAGATGGCCTTTACACTTCAGATTTAGATGTTGAATACTTGTTGCCTTGGTAACCATACAGGGGGCCTAGAAGGCCTTTACACTTCAGATTTAGATGTTGAATACGTGTTGCCATGGTAACCATATAGGGGGCCTAGAAGGCCTTTACAGTTCAGATTTAGACGTTGAATACTTGTTGCCTTGGTAACCATATAGGGGGCCTAGAAGGCCTTCACACTTCAGATTTAGATGTTGAATACTTGTTGCCTTGGTAACCATACAGGGGGCTTAGAAGGCCTTCACACTTCAGATTTAGATGTTGAATACTTGTTGCCTTGGTAACCATACAGGAGGCCTAGATGGCCTTTACACTTCAGATTTAGATGTTGAATACTTGTTGCCTTGGTAACCATACAGGAGGCCTAGATGGCCTTTACACTTCAGATTTAGATGTTCAATAATTGTTGCCTTGGTAACCATACGAGGGGCCTAGATGGCCTTTACACTTCAGATTTAGATGTTGAATACGTGTTGCCATGATAACCATATAGGGGGCCTAGAAGGCCTTTACACTTCAGATTTAGATGTTGAATACTTATTGCCTTGGTAATCATATAGGGGGCCTAGAAGGCCTTCACACTTCAGATTTAGATGTTGAATACTTGTTGCCTTGGTAACCATACAGGGGCCTAGAAGGCCTTTACAATTCAGATTTAGATGTTGAATACTTGTTGCCTTGGTAACCATATAGGGGGCCTAGAAGGCCTTCACACTTCAGATTTAGATGTTGAATACTTGTTGCCTTGGTAACCATATAGGGGGCCTAGATGACCTTTACACTTCAGATTTAGACGTTGAATACTTGTTGCCTTGGTAACCATATAGGGGGCCTAGAAGGCCTTTACACTTCAGATTTAGATGTTGAATACTTGTTGCCTTGGTAACCATATAGGAGGCCTAGAAGGCCTTTACACTTCAGATTTAGATGTTGAATACTTTTTGCCTTGGTAACCATATAGGAGGCCTAGATGGCCTTTACACTTCAGATTTAGATGTTGAATACTTGTTGCCTTGGTAACCATATAGTGGGCCTAGATGGCCTTTACACTTCAGATTTAGATATTGAATACTTGTTGCCTTGGTAACCATATAGGGGGCCTAGATGGCCTTTACACTTCAGATTTAGATGTTGAATACTTGTTGCCTTGGTAACCATATAGGGGGCCTAGATGACCTTCACACTTCAGATTTGGATGTTGAATACTTGTTTCCTTGGTAACCATATAGGGGGCCTAGATGGCCTTTTCACTTCAGATTTAGATGTTGGATACTTGTTGCCTTGGTAACCATATAGGGGGCCTAGATGGCCTTTACACTTCAGATTTAGATGTTGAATACTTGTTGCCTTGGTAACCATACAGGAGGCCTAGATGACCTTTACACTTCAGATTTAGATGTTGAATACTTGTTGCCATGGTAAGCATATAGGGGGCCTAGCTGGCCTTTACACTTCAGATTTAGATGTTGAATACTTGTTGCCTTGGTTACCATATAGGGGGCCTAGGTGACCTTTACACTTCAGATTTAGACGTTGAATACTTGTTGCCTTGGTAACCATATAGGGGGCCTAGATGGCCTTTACACTTCAGATTTAGATGTTGAATACTTGTTGCCTAGGTAACCATATAGGGGGCCTAGAAGTCATTTACACTTCAGATTTAGAAGTTGAATACTTTTTGCCTAGGTAACCCTATAGGGGGCCTAGAAGGCCTTCACACTTCAGATTTAGATGTTGAATACTTGTTGCCTTGGTAACCATACAGGGGGCCTAGAAGGCCTTCACACTTCAGATTTAGATGTTGAATATTTGTTGCCTTGGTAACCATATAGGGGGAGTAGATGACCTTTACACTTCACATTTAGATGTTGAATACTTGTTGCCTTGGTAACCATATAGGGGGCCTAGAAGGCCTTCACACTTCAGATTTAGATGATGAATACTTGTTGCCTTGGTAACCATATAGGGGGCCTAGAAGGCCTTTACACTTCAGATTTAGATGTTGAATACTTGTTGCCTTGGTAACCATATAGGGGGCCTAGATTACCTTTACGCTTCAGATTTAGATGTTGAATACTTGTTGCCTTGGTAACCATACAGGAGGCCTAGATGGCCTTTACGCTTCAGATTTAGATGTTGAATACTTGTTGCCTTGGTAACCATATAGGAGGCCTAGATGGCCATTACACTTCAGATTTTAGATGTTGAATACTTGTTGCCTTGGTAACCATATAGGGGGCCTAAATGGCCTTTACACTTCAGATTTAGATGTTGAATACTTGTTGCCTTGGTAACCATACAGGAGGCCTAGATGGCCTTTACACTTCAGATTGGGGCAGATGACCTCGTAGTTCCGCCCCTTAAAACAACAATAACTAACAAATAACTAACACTTCAGATTTAGATGTTGAATACTTGTTGCCTTGGTAACCATATAGGAGGCCTAGATGGCCTTTACACTTCAGATTTAGATGTTGAATACTCGTTGCCTTGGTAACCATACAGGAGGCCTAGATGGCCTTTACACTTCAGATTTAGATGTTGAATACTTGTTGCCTTGGTAACCATATAGGGGGCCTGGATGACCTTTACACTTCAGATTTAGATGTTGAATACGTGCTGCCTTGGTAGCCATACAGGGGGCCTAGAAGGCCTTTACACTTCAGATTTAGATGTTGAATACTTGTTGCCTTGGTAACCATATAGGGGGCCTAGAAGTCCTTTACACTTCAGATTTAGATGTTGAATACTTGTTGCCTTGGTAACGATATAGGGGGCCTAGATGACCTTCACACTTCAGATTTAGATGTTGAATACTTGTTGCCTTGGTAACCATATAGGGGGCCTAGATGGCCTTTTCACTTCAGATTTAGATGTTGAATACTTTTTGCCTTGGTAACCATATAGGAGGCCTAGATGGACTTTACACTTCAGATTTTAATGTTGAATACTTTTTGCCTTGGTAACCATATAGTGGGCCTAGATGGCCTTTACACTTCAGATTTAGATGTTGAATACTTGTTGCCTTGGTAACCATACAGGAGGCCTAGATGGCCTTTACACTTCAGATTTAGATGTTGAATACTTGTTGCCTTGGTAACCAAACAGGAGGCCTAGATGGCCTTTACACTTCAGATTTAGATGTTGAATACTTGTTGCCATGGTAACCATATAGGGGGCCTAGATGGCCTTTACACTTCAGATTTAGATGTTGAATACTTGTTGCCTTGGTAACCATATAGGGGGCCTAGATGACCTTCACACTTCAGATTTAGATGTTGAATACTTGTTGCCTTGGTAACCATATAGGGGGCCTAGATGGCCTTTTCACTTCAGATTTAGATGTTGGATACTTGTTGCCTTGGTAACCATATAGGGGGCCTAGATGGCCTTTACACTTCAGATTTAGATGTTGAATACTTGTTGCCTTGGTAACCATACAGGAGGCCTAGATGACCTTTACACTTCAGATTTAGATGTTGAATACTTGTTGCCATGGTAACCATATAGGGGGCCTAGCTGGCCTTTACACTTCAGATTTAGATGTTGAATACTTGTTGCCTTGGTTACCATATAGGGGGCCTAGGTGACCTTTACACTTCAGATTTAGACGTTGAATACTTGTTGCCTTGGTAACCATATAGGGGGCCTAGATGGCCTTTACACTTCAGATTTAGATGTTGAATACTTGTTGCCTAGGTAACCATATAGGGGGCCTAGAAGTCCTTTACACTTCAGATTTAGAAGTTGAATACTTTTTGCCTAGGTAACCCTATAGGGGGCCTAGAAGGCCTTCACACTTCAGATTTAGATGTTGAATACTTGTTGCCTTGGTAACTATACAGGGTGCCTAGAAGGCCTTCACACTTCAGATTTAGATGTTGAATATTTGTTGCCTTGGTAACCATATAGGGGGCCTAGATGACCTTTACACTTCACATTTAGATGTTGAATACTTGTTGCCTTGGTAACCATATAGGGGGCCTAGAAGGCCTTCACACTTCAGATTTAGATGTTGAATACTTGTTGCCTTGGTAACCATATAGGGGGCCTAGAAGGCCTTCACACTTCAGATTTAGATGAAGAATACTTGTTGCCTTGGTAACCATATAGGGGGCCTAGAAGGCCTTTACGCTTCAGATTTAGATGTTGAATACTTGTTGCCATGGTAACCATATAGGGGGCCTAGCTGGCCTTTACACTTCAGATTTAGATGTTGATTACTTGTTGCCTTGGTTACCATATAGGGAGCCTAGGTGACCTTTACACTTCAGATTTAGACGTTGAATACTTGTTGCCTTGGTAACCATATAGGGGGCCTAGAAGGCCTTTACACTTCAGATTTAGATGTTGAATACTTGTTGCCTTGGTAACCATATAGGGGCCCTAGATGACCTTTACACTTCAGATTTAGACGTTGAATACTTGTTGCCTTGGTAACCATATAGGGGGCCTAGAAGGCCTTTACACTTCAGATTTAGATGTTGAATACTTGTTGCCTTGGTAACCATATAGGAGGCCAAGATGGCCTTTACACTTCAGATTTAGATGTTGAATACTTGTTGCCTTGGTAACCATAGGAGGCCTAGATGGCCTTTACACTTCAGATTTAGATGTTGAATACTTGTTGCCTTGGTAACCATATAGGGGGCCTAGATGGCCTTTACACTTCAGATTTAGATGTTGAATACTTGTTGCCTTGGTAACCATATAGGAGGCCTAGAAGGCCTTCACACTTCAGATTTAGATGTTGAATACTTGTTGCCTTGGTAACCATACAGGAGGCCTAGATGGCCTTTACACTTCAGATTTAGATGTTGAATACTTGTTGCCTTGGTAACCATATAGGGGGCCTAGGTGACCTTTACACTTCAGATTTAGATGTTGAATACTTGTTGCCTTGGTAACCACATAGGGGGCCTAGATGGCCTTTACACTTCAGATTTAGATGTTGAATATTTGTTGCCTTGGTAACCATACAGGTGGCCTAGATGGCCTTAACACTTCAGATTTAGATGTTGAATACTTGTTGCCTTGGTAACCATACAGGGGGCCTAGAAGGACTTTACACTTCAGATTTAGATGTTGAATACGTGTTGCTATGGTAACCATATAGGGGGCCTAGAAGGCCTTTACACTTCAGATTTAGATGTTGAATACTTGTTGCCTTGGTAACCATATAGGGGGCCTGGAAGTCCTTTACACTTCAGATTTAGAAGTTGAATACTTGTTGCCTAGGTAACCATATAGGGGGCCTAGAAGGCCCTCACACTTCAGATTTAGATGTTGAATACTTGTTGCCTTGGTAAACATACAGGGGGCCTAGAAGGCCTAAACACTTCAGATTTAGATGTTGAATACTTGTTGCCTTGGTAACCATATAGGGGGCCTAGATGACCTTCACACTTCACATTTAGATGTTGAATACTTGTTGCCTTGGTAACCATATAGGGGGCCTAGAAGGCCTTCACTCTTCAGATTTAGATGTTGAATACTTGTTGCCTTGGTAACCATATAGGGGGCCTAGAAGGCCTTTACACTTCAGATTTAGATGTTGAATACTTGTTGCCTTGGTAACCATATAGGAGGCCTAGATTACCTTTACGATTCAGATTTAGATGTTGAATACTTGTTGCCTTGGTAACCATACAGGAGGCCTAGATGGCCTTTACACTTCAGATTTAGATGTTGAATACTTGTTGCCTTGGTAACCATATAGGAGGCCTAGATGGCCATTACACTTCAGATTTAGATGTTGAATACTTGTTGCCTTGGTAACCATATAGGGGGCCTAAATGGCCTTTACACTTCAGATTTAGATGTTGAATACTTGTTGCCTTGGTAACCATACAGGAGGCCTAGATGGCCTTTACACTTCAGATTGGGGCAGATGACCTCGTAGTTCCGCCCCTTAAAACAACAATAACTAACAAATAACTAACACTTCAGATTTAGATGTTGAATACTTGTTGCCTTGGTAACCATATAGGAGGCCCAGATGGCCTTTACACTTCAGATTTAGATGTTGAATACTTGTTGCCTTGGTAACCATACAGGAGGCCTAGATGGCCTTTACACTTCAGATTTAGATGTTGAATACTTGTTGCCTTGGTAACCATATAGGGGGCCTAGATGACCTTTACACTTCAGATATAGATGTTGAATACGTGTTGCCTTGGTAACCATACAGGGGGCCTAGAAGGCCTTTACACTTCAGATTTAGATGATGAATACTTGTTGCCTAGGTAACCATACAGGGGGCTTGAATGGCCTTTACACTTCAGATTTAGATGTTGAATACTTGGTGCCTTGGTAACCATACAGGGGGTCTAGAAGGCCTTTACACTTCAGATTTAGATGTTGAATACGTGTTGCCAAGGTAACCATATAGGGGGCCTAGAAGGCCATTACACTTCAGATTTAGATGTCGAATACTTGTTGCCTTGGTAACCATATAGGGGGCCTAGAAGGCCTTTACACTTCAGATTTAGATGTTGAATACTTTTTGCCTTGGTAACCATATAGGGGGCCTAGATGACCTTTACACTTCAGATTTAGATGTTGAATACATGGTGCCTTGGTAACCATATAGGGGGCCTAGAAGGCCTTCACACTTCAGATTTAGATGTTGAATACTTGTTGCCTTCGTAACCATATAGGGGGCCTAGATGACCTTTACACTTCAGATTTAGACGTTGTATACTTGTTGCCTTGGTAACCATATAGGGGGCCTAGAAGGCCTTTACACTTCAGATTTAGATGTTGAATACTTGTTGCCTTGGTAACCATATAGGAGGCCTAGATGGCTTTTACACTTCAGATTTAGATGTTGAATACTTGTTGCCTTTGTAACCATATAGGAGGGCTAGATGGCCTTTACACTTCAGATTTAGATGTTGAATACTTGTTGCCTTGGTAACCACATAGGGGGCCTAGATGGCCTTTACACTTCAGAGTTAGATGTTGAATACTTGTTGCCTTGGTAACCATATAGGGGGCCTAGAAGGCCTTTACACTTCAGATTTAGATGTTGAATACTTGTTGCCTTGGTAACCATATAGGAGGCCAAGATGGCCTTTACACTTCAGATTTAGATGTTGAATACTTGTTGCCTTGGTAACCATACAGGAGGCCTAGATGGCCTTTAGACTTCAGATTTAGATGTTGAATACTTGTTGCCTTGGTAACCATACAGGGGGCCTAGAAGGCCTTTACACTTCAGATTTAGATGTTGAATACGTGTTGCCATGGTAACCATATAGGGGGCCTAGAAGGCCTTTACACTTCAGATTTAGACGTTGAATACTTGTTTCCTTGGTAACCATATAGGGGGCCTAGAAGGCCTTCACACTTCAGATTTAGATGTTGAATACTTGTTGCCTTGGTAACCATACAGGGGGCTTAGAAGGCCTTCACACTTCAGATTTAGATGTTGAATACTTGTTGCCTTGGTAACCATATAGGGGGCCTAGATGACCTTTACACTTAAGATTTAGATGTTGAATACTTGTTGCCTTGGTAACCATATAGGGGGCCTAGAAGGCCTTCACACTTCAGATTTAGATGTTGAATACTTGTTGCCTTGGTAACCATATAGGGGCCCTAGATGACATTTACACTTCAGATTTAGACGTTGAATACTTGTTGCCTTGGTAACCATATAGGGGGCCTAGAAGGCCTTTACACTTCAGATTTAGATGTTGAATACTTGTTGCCTTGGTAACCATATAGGAGGCCAAGATGGCCTTTACACTTCAGATTTAGATGTTGAATACTTGTGGCCTTGGTAACCATAGGAGGCCTAGATGGCCTTTACACTTCAGATTTAGATGTTGAATACTTGTTGCCTTGGTAACCATATAGGGGGCCTAGATGGCCTTTACACTTCAGATTTAGATGTTGAATACTTGTTGCCTTGGTAACCATATAGGAGGCCTAGAAGGCCTTCACACTTCAGATTTAGATGTTGAATACTTGTTGCCTTGGTAACCATACAGGAGGCCTAGATGGCCTTTACACTTCATATTTAGATGTTGAATACTTGTTGCCTTGGTAACCATACAGGAGGCCTAGATGGCCTTTACACTTCAGATTTAGATGTTGAATACTTGTTGCCTTGGTAACCATACAGGAGGCCTAGATGGCCTTTACACTTCAGATTTAGATGTTGAATACTTGTTGCCTTGGTAACCATACAGGGGGCCTAGATGGCCTTTACACTTCAGATTTAGATGTTGAATACGTGTTGCCATGATAACCATATAGGGGGCCTAGAAGGCCTTTACACTTCAGATTTAGATGTTGAATACTTGTTGCCTTGGTAACCATATAGGGGGCCTAGAAGTCCTTTACACTTCAGATTTAGATGTTGAATACTTGTTGCCTTGGTAATCATATAGGGGGCCTAGATGACCTTTACACTTCAGATTTAGACGTTGAATACTTGTTGCCTTGGTAACCATATAGGGGGCCTAGAAGGCCTTTACACTTCAGATTTAGATGTTGAATACTTGTTGCCTTGGTAACCATATAGGAGGCCTAGATGGCCTTTACACTTCAGATATAGATGTTGAATACTTTTTGCCTTGGTAACCATATAGGAGGCCTAGATGGCCTTTACACTTCAGATTTAGATGTTGAATACTTGTTGCCTTGGTAACCATATAGTGGGCCTAGATGGCCTTTACACTTCAGATTTAGATGTTGAATACTTGTTGCCTTGGTAACCATACAGGAGGCCTAGATGGCCTTTACACTTCAGATTTAGATGTTGAATACTTGTTGCCTTGGTAACCATACAGGAGGCCTAGATGGCCTTTACACTTCAGATTTAGATGTTGAATACTTGTTGCCATGGTAACCATATAGGGGGCCTAGATGGCCTTTACACTTCAGATTTAGATGTTGAATACTTGTTGCCTTGGTAACCATATAGGGGGCCTAGATGACCTTCACACTTCAGATTTGGATGTTGAATACTTGTTGCCTTGGTAACCATATAGGGGGCCTAGATGGCCTTTTCACTTCAGATTTAGATGTTGGATACTTGTTGCCTTGGTAACCATATAGGGGGCCTAGATGGCCTTTACACTTCAGATTTAGATGTTGAATACTTGTTGCCTTGGTAACCATACAGGAGGCCTAGATGACCTTTACACTTCAGATTTAGATGTTGAATACTTGTTGCCATGGTAACCATATAGGGGGCCTAGCTGGCCTTTACACTTCAGATTTAGATGTTGAATACTTGTTGCCTTGGTTACCATATAGGGGGCCTAGGTGACCTTTACACTTCAGATTTAGACGTTGAATACTTGTTGCCTTGGTAACCATATAGGGGGCCTAGATGGCCTTTACACTTCAGATTTAGATGTTGAATACTTGTTGCCTAGGTAACCATATAGGGGGCCTAGAAGTCCTTTACACTTCAGATTTAGAAGTTGAATACTTTTTGCCTAGGTAACCCTATAGGGGGCCTAGAAGGCCTTCACACTTCAGATTTAGATGTTGAATACTTGTTGCCTTGGTAACCATACAGGGGGCCTAGAAGGCCTTCACACTTCAGATTTAGATGTTGAATATTTGTTGCCTTGGTAACCATATAGGGGGAGTAGATGACCTTTAAACTTCACATTTAGATGTTGAATACTTGTTGCCTTGGTAACCATATAGGGGGCCTAGAAGGCCTTCACACTTCAGATTTAGATGATGAATACCTGTTGCCTTGGTAACCATATAGGGGGCCTAGAAGGCCTTTACACTTCAGATTTAGATGTTGAATACTTCTTGCCTTGGTAACCATATAGGGGGCCTAGATTACCTTTACGCTTCAGATTTAGATGTTGAATACTTGTTGCCTTGGTAACCATACAGGAGGCCTAGATGGCCTTTACGCTTCAGATTTAGATGTTGAATACTTGTTGCCTTGGTAACCATATAGGAGGCCTAGATGGCCATTACACTTCAGATTTTAGATGTTGAATACTTGTTGCCTTGGTAACCATATAGGGGGCCTAAATGGCCTTTACACTTCAGATTTAGATGTTGAATACTTGTTGCCTTGGTAACCATACAGGAGGCCTAGATGGCCTTTACACTTCAGATTGGGGCAGATGACCTCGTAGTTCCGCCCCTTAAAACAACAATAACTAACAAATAACTAACACTTCAGATTTAGATGTTGAATACTTGTTGCCTTGGTAACCATATAGGAGGCCTAGATGGCCTTTACACTTCAGATTTAGATGTTGAATACTTGTTGCCTTCGTAACCATACAGGAGGCCTTGATGGCCTTTACACTTCAGATTTAGATGTTGAATACTTGTTGCCTTGGTAACCATATAGGGGGCCTGGATGACCTTTACACTTCAGATTTAGATGTTGAATACGTGCTGCCTTGGTAGCCATACAGGGGGCCTAGAAGGCCTTTACACTTCAGATTTAGATGTTGAATACTTGTTGCCTTGGTAACCATATAGGGGGCCTAGAAGTCCTTTACACTTCAGATTTAGATGTTGAATACTTGTTGCCTTGGTAACCATATAAGGGGCCTAGAAGGCCTTCACACTTCAGATTTAGATGTTGAATACTTGTTGCCTTGGTAACCATACAGGGGCCTAGAAGGCCTTTACAATTCAGATTTAGATGTTGAATACTTGTTGCCTTGGTAACCATATAGGGGGCCTAGAAGGCCTTCACACATCAGATTTAGATGTTGAATACTTGTTGCCTTGGTAACCATATAGGGGGCCTAGATGACCTTTACACTTCAGATTTAGACGTTGAATACGTGTTGCCTTGGTAACCATACAGGGGGCCTAGAAGGCCTTTACACTTCAGATTTAGATGATGAATACTTGTTGCCTAGGTAACCATACAGGGGCCTTAGATGGCCTTTACACTTCAGATTTAGATGTTGAATACTTGGTGCCTTGGTAACCATACAGGGGGTCTAGAAGGCCTTTACACTTCAGATTTAGATGTTGAATACGTGTTGCCATGGTAACCATATAGGGGGCCTAGAAGGCCATTACACTTCAGATTTAGATGTTGAATACTTGTTGCCTTGGTAACCATATAGGGGGCCTAGAAGGCCTTTACCCTTCAGATTTAGATGTTGAATACTTGTTGCCTTGGTAACCATATAGGGGGCCTAGATGACCTTTACACTGCAGATTTAGATGTTCAATACATGCTGCCTTGGTAACCATATAGGGGGCCTAGAAGGCCTTCACACTTCAGATTTAGATGTTGAATACTTGTTGCCTTCGTAACCATATAGGGGGCCTAGATGACCTTTACACTTCAGATTTAGACGTTGAATACTTGTTGCCTTGGTAACCATATAGGGGGCCTAGAAGGCCTTTACACTTCAGATTTAGATGTTGAATACTTGTTGCCTTGGTAACCATATAGGAGGCCTAGATGGCCTTTACACTTCAGATTTAGATGTTGAATACTTGTTGCCTTTGTAACCATATAGGAGGGCTAGATGGCCTTTACACTTCAGATTTAGATGTTGAATACTTGTTGCCTTGGTAACCACATAGGGGGCCTAGATGGCCTTTACACTTCAGAGTTAGATGTTGAATACTTGTTGCCTTGGTAACCATATAGGGGGCCTAGAAGGCCTTTACACTTCAGATTTAGATGTTGAATACTTGTTGCCTTGGTAACCATATAGGAGGCCAAGATGGCCTTTACACTTCAGATTTAGATGTTGAATACTTGTTGCCTTGGTAACCATACAGGAGGCCTAGATGGCCTTTACACTTCAGATTTAGATGTTGAATACTTGTTGCCTTGGTAACCATACAGGGGGCCTAGAAGGCCTTTACACTTCAGATTTAGATGTTGAATACGTGTTGCCATGGTAACCATATAGGGGGCCTAGAAGGCCTTTACACTTTAGATTTAGACGTTGAATACTTGTTGCCTTGGTAACCATATAGGGGGCCTAGAAGGCCTTCACACTTCAGATTTAGATGTTGAATACTTGTTGCCTTGGTAACCATACAGGGGGCTTAGAAGGCCTTCACACTTCAGATTTAGATGTTGAATACTTGTTGCCTTGGTAACCATACAGGAGGCCTAGATGGCCTTTACACTTCAGATTTAGATGTTGAATACTTGTTGCCTTGGTAACCATACAGGAGGCCTAGATGGCCTTTACACTTCAGATTTAGATGTTCAATAATTGTTGCCTTGGTAACCATACGAGGGGCCTAGATGGCCTTTACACTTCAGATTTAGATGTTGAATACGTGTTGCCATGATAACCATATAGGGGGCCTAGAAGGCCTTTACACTTCAGATTTAGATGTTGAATACTTGTTGCCTTGGTAATCATATAGGGGGCCTAGAAGGCCTTCACACTTCAGATTTAGATGTTGAATACTTGTTGCCTTGGTAACCATACAGGGGCCTAGAAGGCCTTTACAAATCAGATTTAGATGTTGAATACTTGTTGCCTTGGTAACCATATAGGGGGCCTAGAAGGCCTTCACACTTCAGATTTAGATGTTGAATACTTGTTGCCTTGGTAACCATATAGGGGGCCTAGATGACCTTTACACTTCAGATTTAGACGTTGAATACTTGTTGCCTTGGTAACCATATAGGGGGCCTAGAAGGCCTTTACACTTCAGATTTAGATGTTGAATACTTGTTGCCTTGGTAACCATATAGGAGGCCTAGATGGCCTTTACACTTCAGATTTAGATGTTGAATACTTTTTGCCTTGGTAACCATATAGGAGGCCTAGATGGCCTTTACACTTCAGATTTAGATGTTGAATACTTGTTGCCTTGGTAACCATATAGTGGGCCTAGATGGCCTTTACACTTCAGATTTAGATGTTGAATACTTGTTGCCTTGGTAACCATATAGGAGGCCTAGATGGCCTTTACACTTCAGATTTAGATGTTGAATACTTGTTGCCTTGGTAACCATACAGGAGGCCTAGATGGCCTTTACACTTCAGATTTAGATGTTGAATACTTGTTGCCTTGGTAACCATACAGGAGGCCTAGATGGCCTTTACACTTCAGATTTAGATGTTGAATACTTGTTGCCATGGTAACCATATAGGGGGCCTAGATGGCCTTTACACTTCAGATTTAGATGTTGAATACTTGTTGCCTTGGTAACCATATAGGGGGCCTAGATGACCTTCACACTTCAGATTTGGATGTTGAATACTTGTTTCCTTGGTAACCATATAGGGGGCCTAGATGGCCTTTTCACTTCAGATTTAGATGTTGGATACTTGTTGCCTTGGTAACCATATAGGGGGCCTAGATGGCCTTTACACTTCAGATTTAGATGTTGAATACTTGTTGCCTTGGTAACCATACAGGAGGCCTAGATGACCTTTACACTTCAGATTTAGATGTTGAATACTTGTTGCCATGGTAACCATATAGGGGGCCTAGCTGGCCTTTACACTTCAGATTTAGATGTTGAATACTTGTTGCCTTGGTTACCATATAGGGGGCCTAGGTGACCTTTACACTTCAGATTTAGACGTTGAATACTTGTTGCCTTGGTAACCATATAGGGGGCCTAGATGGCCTTTACACTTCAGATTTAGATGTTGAATACTTGTTGCCTAGGTAACCATATAGGGGGCCTAGAAGTCATTTACACTTCAGATTTAGAAGTTGAATACTTTTTGCCTAGGTAACCCTATAGGGGGCCTAGAAGGCCTTCACACTTCAGATTTAGATGTTGAATACTTGTTGCCTTGGTAACCATACAGGGGGCCTAGAAGGCCTTCACACTTCAGATTTAGATGTTGAATATTTGTTGCCTTGGTAACCATATAGGGGGAGTAGATGACCTTTACACTTCACATTTAGATGTTGAATACTTGTTGCCTTGGTAACCATATAGGGGGCCTAGAAGGCCTTCACACTTCAGATTTAGATGATGAATACTTGTTGCCTTGGTAACCATATAGGGGGCCTAGAAGGCCTTTACACTTCAGATTTAGATGTTGAATACTTGTTGCCTTGGTAACCATATAGGGGGCCTAGATTACCTTTACGCTTCAGATTTAGATGTTGAATACTTGTTGCCTTGGTAACCATACAGGAGGCCTAGATGGCCTTTACGCTTCAGATTTAGATGTTGAATACTTGTTGCCTTGGTAACCATATAGGAGGCCTAGATGGCCATTACACTTCAGATTTTAGATGTTGAATACTTGTTGCCTTGGTAACCATATAGGGGGCCTAAATGGCCTTTACACTTCAGATTTAGATGTTGAATACTTGTTGCCTTGGTAACCATACAGGAGGCCTAGATGGCCTTTACACTTCAGATTGGGGCAGATGACCTCGTAGTTCCGCCCCTTAAAACAACAATAACTAACAAATAACTAACACTTCAGATTTAGATGTTGAATACTTGTTGCCTTGGTAACCATATAGGAGGCCTAGATGGCCTTTACACTTCAGATTTAGATGTTGAATACTCGTTGCCTTGGTAACCATACAGGAGGCCTAGATGGCCTTTACACTTCAGATTTAGATGTTGAATACTTGTTGCCTTGGTAACCATATAGGGGGCCTGGATGACCTTTACACTTCAGATTTAGATGTTGAATACGTGCTGCCTTGGTAGCCATACAGGGGGCCTAGAAGGCCTTTACACTTCAGATTTAGATGTTGAATACTTGTTGCCTTGGTAACCATATAGGGGGCCTAGAAGTCCTTTACACTTCAGATTTAGATGTTGAATACTTGTTGCCTTGGTAACCATATTGGGGGCCTAGATGACCTTCACACTTCAGATTTAGATGTTGAATACTTGTTGCCTTGGTAACCATATAGGGGGCCTAGATGGCCTCTTCACTTCAGATTTAGATGTTGAATACTTTTTGCCTTGGTAACCATATAGGAGGCCTAGATGGCCTTTACACTTCAGATTTTAATGTTGAATACTTTTTGCCTTGGTAACCATATAGTGGGCCTAGATGGCCTTTACACTTCAGATTTAGATGTTGAATACTTGTTGCCTTGGTAACCATATAGGAGGCCTAGATGGCCTTTACACTTCAGATTTAGATGTTGAATACTTGTTGCCTTGGTAACCATACAGGAGGCCTAGATGGCCTTTACACTTCAGATTTAGATGTTGAATACTTGTTGCCTTGGTAACCAAACAGGAGGCCTAGATGGCCTTTACACTTCAGATTTAGATGTTGAATACTTGTTGCCATGGTAACCATATAGGGGGCCTAGATGGCCTTTACACTTCAGATTTAGATGTTGAATACTTGTTGCCTTGGTAACCATATAGGGGGCCTAGATGACCTTCACACTTCAGATTTAGATGTTGAATACTTGTTGCCTTGGTAACCATATAGGGGGCCTAGATGGCCTTTTCACTTCAGATTTAGATGTTGGATACTTGTTGCCTTGGTAACCATATAGGGGGCCTAGATGGCCTTTACACTTCAGATTTAGATGTTGAATACTTGTTGCCTTGGTAACCATACAGGAGGCCTAGATGACCTTTACACTTCAGATTTAGATGTTGAATACTTGTTGCCATGGTAACCATATAGGGGGCCTAGCTGGCCTTTACACTTCAGATTTAGATGTTGAATACTTGTTGCCTTGGTTACCATATAGGGGGCCTAGGTGACCTTTACACTTCAGATTTAGACGTTGAATACTTGGTGCCTTGGTAACCATATAGGGGGCCTAGATGGCCTTTACACTTCAGATTTAGATGTTGAATACTTGTTGCCTAGGTAACCATATAGGGGGCCTAGAAGTCCTTTACACTTCAGATTTAGAAGTTGAATACTTTTTGCCTAGGTAACCCTATAGGGGGCCTAGAAGGCCTTCACACTTCAGATTTAGATGTTGAATACTTGTTGCCTTGGTAACTATACAGGGGGCCTAGAAGGCCTTCACACTTCAGATTTAGATGTTGAATATTTGTTGCCTTGGTAACCATATAGGGGGCCTAGATGACCTTTACACTTCACATTTAGATGTTGAATACTTGTTGCCTTGGTAACCATATAGGGGGCCTAGAAGGCCTTCACACTTCAGATTTAGATGTTGAATACTTGTTGCCTTGGTAACCATATAGGGGGCCTAGAAGGCCTTCACACTTCAGATTTAGATGATGAATACTTGTTGCCTTGGTAACCATATAGGGGGCCTAGAAGGCCTTTACGCTTCAGATTTAGATGTTGAATACTTGTTGCCATGGTAACCATATAGGGGGCCTAGCTGGCCTTTACACTTCAGATTTAGATGTTGAATACTTGTTGCCTTGGTTACCATATAGGGAGCCTAGGTGACCTTTACACTTCAGATTTAGACGTTGAATACTTGTTGCCTTGGTAACCATATAGGGGGCCTAGAAGGCCTTTACACTTCAGATTTAGATGTTGAATACTTGTTGCCTTGGTAACCATATAGGGGGCCTAGAAGTCCTTTACACTTCAGATTTAGATGTTGAATACTTGTTGCCTTGGTAACCATATAGGGGGCCTAAAAGGCCTTCACACTTCAGATTTAGATGTTGAATACTTGTTGCCTTGGTAACCATACAGGGGCCTAGAAGGCCTTTACAATTCAGATTTAGATGTTGAATACTTGTTGCCTTGGTAACCATATAGGGGGCCTAGAAGGCCTTCACACTTCAGATTTAGATGTTGAATACTTGTTGCCTTGGTAACCATATAGGGGGCCTAGATGACCTTTACACTGCAGATTTAGACGTTGAATACTTGTTGCCTTGGTAACCATATAGGGGGCCTAGAAGGCCTTTACACTTCAGATTTAGATGTTGAATACTTGTTGCCTTGGTAACCATATAGGAGGCCTAGATGGCCTTTACACTTCAGATTTAGATGTTGAATACTTTTTGCCTTGGTAACCATATAGGAGGCCTAGATGGCCTTTACACTTCAGATTTAGATGTTGAATACTTGTTGCCTTGGTAACCATATAGTGGGCCTAGATGGCCTTTACACTTCAGATTTAGATGTTGAATACTTGTTGCCTTGGTAACCATATAGGAGGCCTAGATGGCCTTTACACTTCAGATATAGATGTTGAATACTTGTTGCCTTGGTAACCATACAGGAGGCCTAGATGGCCTTTACACTTCAGATTTAGATGTTGAATACTTGTTGCCTTGGTAACCATACAGGAGGCCTAGATGGCCTTTACACTTCAGATTTAGATGTTGAATACTTGTTGCCATGGTAACCATATAGGGGGCCTAGATGGCCTTTACACTTCAGATTTAGATGTTGAATACTTGTTGCCTTGGTAACCATATAGGGGGCCCAGATGACCTTCACACTTCAGATTTAGATGTTGAATACTTGTTGCCTTGGTAACAATATAGGGGGCCTAGATGGCCTTTTCACTTCAGATTTAGATGTTGGATACTTGTTGCCTTGGTAACCATATAGGGGGCCTAGATGGCCTCTACACTTCAGATTTAGATGTTGAATACTTGTTGCCTTGGTAACCATACAGGAGGCCTAGATGACCTTTACACTTCAGATTTAGATGTTGAATACTTGTTGCCATGGTAACCATATAGGGGGCCTAGCTGGCCTTTACACTTCAGATTTAGACGTTGAATACTTGTTGCCTTGGTAACCATATAGGGGGCCTAGATGGCCTTTACACTTCAGATTTAGATGTTGAATACTTGTTGCCTAGGTAACCATATAGGGGGCCTAGAAGTCCTTTACACTTCAGATTTAGAAGTTGAATACTTTTTGCCTAGGTAACCCTATAGGGGGCCTAGAAGGCCTTCACACTTCAGATTTAGATGTTGAATACTTGTTGCCTTGGTAACCATACAGGGGGCCTAGAAGGCCTTCACACTTCAGATTTAGATGTTGAATATTTGTTGCCTTGGTAACCATATAGGGGGCCTAGATGACCTTTACACTTCACATTTAGATGTTGAATACTTGTTGCCTTGGTAACCATATAGGGGGCCTAGAAGGCCTTCACACTTCAGATTTAGATGATGAATACTTGTTGCCTTGGTAACCATATAGGGGGCCTAGAAGGCCTTTACACTTCAGATTTAGATGTTGAATACGTGTTGCCTTGGTAATCATATAGGGGGCCTAGATTACCTTTACGCTTCAGATTTAGATGTTGAATACTTGTTGCCTTGGTAACCATACAGGAGGCCTAGATGGCCATTACACTTCAGATTTAGATGTTGAATACTTGTTGCCTTGGTAACCATATAGGGGGCCTAAATGGCCTTTACACTTCAGATTTAGATGTTGAATACTTGTTGCCTTGGTAACCATACAGGAGGCCTAGATGGCCTTTACACTTCAGATTGGGGCAGATGACCTCGTAGTTCCGTCCCTTAAAACAACAATAACTAACAAATAACTAACACTTCAGATTTAGATGTTGAATACTTGTTGCCTTGGTAACCATATAGGAGGCCTAGATGGCCTTTACACTTCAGATTTAGATGTTGAATACTTGTTGCCTTGGTAACCATACAGGAGGCCTAGATGGCCATTACACTTCAGATTTAGATGTTGAATACTTGTTGCCTTGGTAACCATATAGGGGGACTAGATGACCTTTACACTTCAGATTTAGATGTTGAATACGTGCTGCCTTGGTAGCCATACAGGGGGCCTAGAAGGCCTTTACACTTCAGATTTAGATGTTGAATACTTGTTGCCTTGGTAACCATATAGGGGGCCTAGATGACCTTTACACTTCAGATTTAGACGTTGAATACTTGTTGCCTTGGTAACCATTTAGGGGGCCTAGAAGGCCTTTACACTTCAGATTTAGATGTTGAATACTTGTTGCCTTGGTAACCATATAGGAGGCCAAGATGGCTTTTACACTTCAGATTTAGATGTTGAATACTTGTTGCCTTGGTAACCATATAGGAGGCCTGGATGGCCTTTACACTTCAGATTTAGATGTTGAATACTTGTTGCCTTGGTAACCATATAGGGGGCCTAGATGACCTTTACACTTCAGATTTAGACGTTGAATACTTGTTGCCTTGGTAACCATATAGGGGGCCTAGAAGGCCTTTACACTTCAGATTTAGATGTTGAATACTTGTTGCCTTGGTAACCATATAGGAGGCCAAGATGGCTTTTACACTTCAGATTTAGATGTTGAATACTTGTTGCCTTGGTAACCATATAGGAGGCCTAGATGGCCTTTACACTTCAGATTTAGATGTTGAATACTTGTTGCCTTGGTAACCATATAGGGGGCCTAGATGGCCTTTACACTTCAGATTTAGATGTTGAATACTTGTTGCCTTGGTAACCATATAGGAGGCCTAGAAGGCCTTCACACTTCAGATTTAGATGATGGATACTTGTTGCCTTGGTAACCATACAGGAGGCCTAGATGGCCTTTACACTTCATATTTAGATGTTGAATACTTGTTGCCTTGGTAACCATACAGGAGGCCTAGATGGCCTTTACACTTCAGATTTAGATGTTGAATACTTGTTGCCTTGGTAACCATACAGGAGGCCTACATGGCCTTTACACTTCAGATTTAGATGTTGAATACTTGTTGCCTTGGTAACCATACAGGGGGCCTAGAAGGCCTTTACACTTCAGATTTAGATGTTGAATACGTGTTGCCATGATAACCATATAGGGGGCCTAGAAGGCCTTTACACTTCAGATTTAGATGTTGAATACTTGTTGCCTTGGTAACCATATAGGGGGCCTAGAAGTCCTTTACACTTCAGATTTAGATGTTGAATACTTGTTGCCTTGGTAACCATATAGGGGGCCTAGAAGGCCTTCACACTTCAGATTTAGATGTTGAATACTTGTTGCCTTGGTAACCATACTGGGGGCCTAGAAGGCCTTTACAATTCAGATTTAGATGTTGAATACTTGTTGCCTTGGTAAACATATAGGGGGCCTAGAAGGCTTTCACACTTCAGATTTAGATGTTGAATACTTGTTGCCTTGGTAACCATATAGGGGGCCTAGATGACCTTTACACTTCAGATTTAGACGTTGAATACTTGTTGCCTTGGTAAACATATAGGGGGCCTAGAAGGCCTTTACACTTCAGATTTAGATGTTGAATACTTGTTGCCTTGGTAACCATATAGGAGGCCTAGATGGCCTTTACACTTCAGATTTAGATGTTGAATACCTTTTGCCTTGGTAACCATATAGGAGGCCTAGATGGCCTTTACACTTCAGATTTAGACGTTGAATACATGTTGCCTTGGTAACCATATAGTGGGCCTAGATGGCCTTTACACTTCAGATTTAGATGTTGAATACTTGTTGCCTTGGTAACCATATAGGAGGCCTAGATGGCCTTTACACTTCAGATTTAGATGTTGAATACTTGTTGCCTTGGTAACCATACAGGAGGCCTAGATGGCCTTTACACTTCAGATTTAGATGTTGAATACTTGTTGCCTTGGTAACCATACAGGAGGCCTAGATGGCCTTTACACTTCAGATTTAGATGTTGAATACTTGTTGCCATGGTAACCATATAGGGGGCCTAGATGGCCTTTACACTTCAGATTTAGATGTTGAATACTTGTTGCCTTGGTAACCATACAGGAGGCCTAGATGACCTTTACACTTCAGATTTAGATGTTGAATACTTGTTGCCATGGTAACCATATAGGGGGCCTAGCTGGCCTTTACACTTCAGATTTAGATGTTGAATACTTGTTGCCTTGGTTACCATATAGGGGGCCTAGGTGACCTTTACACTTCAGATTTAGACGTTGAATACTTGTTGCCTTGGTAACCATATAGGGGGCGTAGATGGCCTTTACACTTCAGATTTAGATGTTGAATACTTGTTGCCTAGGTAACCATATAGGGGGCCTAGAAGTCCTTTACACTTCAGATTTAGAAGTTGAATACTTTTTGCCTACGTAACCCTATAGGGGGCCTAGAAGGCCTTCACACTTCAGATTTAGATGTTGAATACTTGTTGCCTTGGTAACCATACAGGGGGCCTAGAAGGCCTTCACACTTCAGATTTAGATGTTGAATATTTCTTGCCTTGGTAACCATATAGGGGGCCTAGATGACCTTTACACTTCACATTTAGATGTTGAATACTTGTTGCCTTGGTAACCATATAGGGGGCCTAGAAGGCCTTCACACTTCAGATTTAGATGATGAATACTTGTTGCCTTGGTAACCATATAGGGGGCCTAGAAGGCTTTTACACTTCAGATTTAGATGTTGAATACTTGTTGCCTTGGTAACCATATAGGGGGCCTAGATTACCTTTACGCTTCAGATTTAGATGTTGAATACTTGTTGCCTTGGTAACTATACAGGAGGCCTAGATGGCCTTTACGCTTCAGATTTAGATGTTGAATACTTGTTGCCTTGGTAACCATATAGGAGGCCTAGATGGCCATTACACTTCAGATTTAGATGTTGAATACTTGTTGCCTTGGTAACCATATAGGGGGCCTAAATGGCCTTTACAGTTCAGATTTAGATGTTGAATACTTGTTGCCTTGGTAACCATACAGGAGGCCTAGATGGCCTTTACACTTCAGATTGGGGCAGATGACCTCGTAGTTCCGCCCCTTAAAACAACAATAACTAACAAATAACTAACACTTCAGATTTAGATGTTGAATACTTGTTGCCTTGGTAACCATATAGGAGGCCTAGATGGCCTTTACACTTCAGATTTAGATGTTGAATACTTGTTGCCTTGGTAACCATACAGGAGGCCTAGATGGCCTTTACACTTCAGATTTAGATGTTGAATATTTGTTGCCTTGGTAACCATATAGGGGGCCTAGATGACCTTTACACTTCAGATTTAGATGTTGAATACGTGCTGCCTTGGTAGCCATACAGGGGGCCTAGAAGGCCTTTACACTTCAGATTTAGATGATGAATACTTGTTGCCTAGGTAACCATACAGGGGGCTTAGATGGCCTTTACACTTCAGATGTAGATGTTGAATACTTGGTGCCTTGGTAACCATACAGGGGGTCTAGAAGGCCTTTACATTTCAGATTTAGATGTTGAATACGTGTTGCCATGGTAACCATATAGGGGGCCTAGAAGGCCTTTACACTTCAGATTTAGATGTTGAATACTAGTTGCCTTGGTAACCATATAGGGGGCCTAGAAGGCCTTTACACTTCAGATTTAGATGTTGAATACTTGTTGCCTTGGTAACCATACAGGGGGCCTAGAAGGCCTTTACACTTCAGATTTAGATGTTGAATACGTGTTGCCATGGTAACCATATAGGGGGCCTAGAAGGCCTTTACACTTCAGATTTAGATGTTGAATACTTGTTGCCTTGGTAACCATATAGGGGGCCTAGAAGTCCTTTACACTTCAGATTTAGATGTTGAATACTTGTTGCCTTGGTAACCATATAGGGGGCCTAGAAGGCCTTTACACTTCAGATTTAGATATTGAATACTTGTTGCCTTGGTAACCATATAGGAGGCCTAGATGGCCTTTACACTTCAGATTTAGATGTTGAATACTTGTTGCCTTGTAACCATATAGGAGGCCTAGATGGCCTTTACACTTCAGATTTAGATGTTGAATACTTGTTGCCTTGGTAACCACATAGGGGGCCTAGATGGACTTTACACTTCAGATTTAGATGTTGAATACTTGTTGCCTTGGTAACCATACAGGTGGCCTAGATGGCCTTAACACTTCAGATTTAGATGTTGAATACTTGTTGCCTTGGTAACCATATAGGGGGCCTAGATGGCCTTTACACTTCAGATTTAGATGTTGAATACTTGTTGCCTTGGTAACCATACAGGAGGCCTAGATGGCCTTTACACTTCAGATTTAGATGTTGAATACTTGTTGCCTTGGTAACCATATAGGGTGCCTAGATGACCTTTACACTTCAGATTTAGATGTTGAATACGTGTTGCCTTGGTAGTCACCTAGGGGGCCTAGAAGGCCTTTACACTTCAGATTTAGATGTTGAATACTTGTTGCCTTGGTAACCATATAGGGGGCCTAGATTACCTTTACGCTTCAGATTTAGATGTTGAATACTTGTTGCCTTGGTAACCATACAGGAGGCCTAGATGGCCTTTACGCTTCAGATTTAGATGTTGAATACTTGTTGCCTTGGTAACCATATAGGAGGCCTAGTTGGCCATTACACTTCAGATTTAGATGTTGAATACATGTTGCCTTGGTAACCATATAGGGGGCCTAAATGGCCTTTACACTTCAGATTTAGATGTTGAATACTTGTTGCCTTGGTAGCCATACAGGAGGCCTAGATGGCCTTTACACTTCAGATTGGGGCAGATGACCTCGTAGTTCCGCCCCTTAAAACAACAATAACTAACAAATAACTAACACTTCAGATTTAAATGTTGAATTCTTGTTGCCTTGGCAACCATATAGGAGGCCTAGATGGCCTTTACACTTCAGATTTAGATGTTGAATACTTGTTGCCTTGGTAACCATACAGGAGGCCTAGATGGCCTTTACACTTCAGATTTAGATGTTGAATACTTGTTGCCTTGGTAACCATATAGGGTGCCTAGATGACCTTTACACTTCAGATTTAGATGTTGAATACGTGTTGCCTTGGTAACCACCTAGGGGGCCTAGAAGGCCTTTACACTTCAGATTTAGATGATGAATACTTGTTGCCTAGGTAACCATACAGGGGGCTTAGATGGCCGTTACACTTCAGATTTAGATGTTGAATACTTGTTGCCTTGGTAACCATACAGGGGGTCTAGAAGGCTTTTACACTTCAGATTTAGATGTTGAATACGTGTTGCCATGGTAACCATATAGGGGGCCTAGAAGGCCTTTACACTTCAGATTTAGATGTTGAATACTTGTTGCCTTGGTAACCATATAGGGGGCCTAGAAGGCCTTTACTCTTCAGATTTAGATGTTGAATACTTGTTGCCTTGGTTACCATACAGGGGGCCTAGAAGGCCTTTACACTTCAGATTTAGATGTTGAATACGTGTTGCCATGGTAACCATATAGGGGGCCTAGAAGGCCTTTACACTTCAGATTTAGATGTTGAATACTTGTTGCCTTGGTAACCATATAGGGGGCCTAGAAGGCCTTCAGACTTCAGATTTAGATGTTGAATACTTGTTGCCTTGGTAACCATATAGGGGGCCTAGATGACCTTTACACTTCAGATTTAGATGTTGAATACTTGTTGCCTTTGTAACCATATAGGAGGCCTAGATGGTCTTTACACTTCAGATTTAGATGTTGAATACTTGTTGCCTTGGTAACCACATAGGGGGCCTAGATGGCCTTTACACTTCAGATTTAGATGTTGAATACTTGTTGCCTTGGTAACCATATAGGAGGCCTAGATGGCCTTTACACTTCAGATTTAGATGTTGAATACTTGTTGCCTTGGTAACCATATAGGGGGCCTAGAAGGCCGTCACACTTCAGATTTAGATGTTGAATACTTGTTGCCTTGGTAACCATATAGGGGGCCTAGATGACCTTTACACTTCAGATTTAGACGTTGAATACTTGTTGCCTTGGTAACCATATAGGGGGCCTAGAAGGCCTTTACACTTCAGATTTAGATGTTGAATACTTGTTGCCTTGGTAACCATATAGGAGGCCAAGATGGCTTTTACACTTCAGATTTAGATGTTGAATACTTGTTGCCTTGGTAACCATATAGGAGACCTAGATGGCCTTTACACTTCAGATTTAGATGTTGAATACTTGTTGCCTTGGTAACCATATAGGGGGCCTAGATGGCCTTTACACTTCAGATTTAGATGTTGAATACTTGTTGCCTTGGTAACCATATAGGAGGCCTAGAAGGCCTTCACACTTCAGATTTAGATGTTGGATACTTGTTGCCTTGGTAACCATACAGGAGGCCTAGATGGCCTTTACACTTCATATTTAGATGTTGAATACTTTTTGCCTTGGTAACCATACAGGAGGCCTAGATGGCCTTTACACTTCAGATTTAGATGTTGAATACTTGTTGCCTTGGTAACCATACAGGAGGCCTAGATGGCCTTTACACTTCAGATTTAGATGTTGAATACTTGTTGCCTTGGTTACCATACAGGGGGCCTAGAAGGCCTTTACACTTCAGATTTAGATGTTGAATACGTGTTGCCATGATAACCATATAGGGGGCCTAGAAGGCCTTTACACTTCAGATTTAGATGTTGAATACTTGTTGCCTTGGTAACCATATAGGGGGCCTAGAAGTCCTTTACACTTCAGATTTAGATGTTGAATACTTGTTGCCTTGGTAACCATATAGGGGGCCTAGAAGGCCTTCACACTTCAGATTTAGATGTTGAATACTTGTTGCCCTGGTAACCATACAGTGGGCCTAGAAGGCCTTTACAATTCAGATTTAGATGTTGAATACTTGTTGCCTTGGTAAACATATAGGGGGCCTAGAAGGCCTTCACACTTCAGATTTAGATGTTGAATAGTTGTTGCCTTGGTAACCATATAGGGGGCCTAGATGACCTTTACACTTCAGATTTAGACGTTGAATACTTGTTGCCTTGGTAAACATATAAGGGGCCTAGAAGGCCTTTACACTTCAGATTTAGATGTTGAATAATTGTTGCCTTGGTAACCATATAGGAGGCCTAGATGGCCTTTACACTTCAGATTTAGATGTTGAATACTTTTTGCCTTGGTAACCATATAGGAGGCCTAGATGGCCTTTACACTTCAGATTTAGACGTTGAATACTTGTTGCCTTGGTAACCATATAGTGGGCCTAGATGGCCTTTACACTTCAGATTTAGATGTTGAATACTTGTTGCCTTGGTAACCATATAGGAGGCCTAGATGGTCTTTACACTTCAGATTTAGATGTTGAATACTTGTTGCCTTGGTAACCATACAGGAGGCCTAGATGGCCTTTACACTTCAGATTTAGATGTTGAATACTTGTTGCCTTGGTAACCATACAGGAGGCCTAGATGGTCTTTACACTTCAGATTTAGATGTTGAATACTTGTTGCCATGGTAACCATATAGGGGGCCTAGATGGCCTTTACACTTCAGATTTAGATGTTGAATACTTGTTGCCTTGGTAACCATACAGGAGGCCTAGATGACCTTTACACTTCAGATTTAGATGTTGAATACTTGTTGCCATGGTAACCATATAGGGGGCCTAGCTGGCCTTTACACTTCAGATTTAGATGTTGAATACTTGTTGCCTTGGTTACCATATAGGGGGCCTAGGTGACCTTTACACTTCAGATTTAGACGTTGAATACTTGTTGCCTTGGTAACCATATAGGGGGCCTAGATGGCCTTTACACTTCAGATTTAGATGTTGAATACTTGTTGCCTAGGTAACCATATAGGGGGCCTAGAAGTCCTTTACACTTCAGATTTAGAAGTTGAATACTTTTTGCCTAGGTAACCCTATAGGGGGCCTAGAAGGCCTTCACACTTCAGATTTAGATGTTGAATACTTGTTGCCTTGGTAACCATACAGGGGGCCTAGAAGGCCTTCACACTTCAGATTTAGATGTTGAATATTTGTTGCCTTGGTAACCATATAGGGGGCCTAGATGACCTTTACACTTCACATTTAGATGTTGAATACTTGTTGCCTTGGTAACCATATAGGGGGCCTAGAAGGCCTTCACACTTCAGATTTAGATGATGAATACTTGTTGCCTTGGTAACCATATAGGGGGCCTAGAAGGCCTTTACACTTCAGATTAAGATGTTGAATACTTGTTGCCTTGGTAACCATATAGGGGGCCTAGATTACCTTTACGCTTCAGATTTAGATGTTGAATACTTGTTGCCTTGGTAACCATACAGGAGGCCTAGATGGCCTTTACGCTTCAGATTTAGATGTTGAATACTTGTTGCCTTGGTAACCATATAGGAGGCCTAGCTGGCCATTACACTTCAGATTTAGATGTTGAATACTTGTTGCCTTGGTAACCATATAGGGGGCCTAAATGGCCTTTACACTTCAGATTTAGATGTTGAATACTTGTTGCCTTGGTAACCATACAGGAGGCCTAGATGGCCTTTACACTTCAGATTGGGGCAGATGACCTCGTAGTTCCGCCCCTTAAAACAACAATAACTAACAAATAACTAACACTTCAGATTTAGATGTTGAATACTTGTTGCCTTGGTAACCATATAGGAGGCCTAGATGGCCTTTACACTTCAGATTTAGATGTTGAATACTTGTTGCCTCGGTAACCATACAGGAGGCCTAGATGGCCTTTACACTTCAGATTTAGATGTTGAATACTTGTTGCCTTGGTAACCATATAGGGGGCCTAGATGATCTTTACACTTCAGATTTAGATGTTGAATACGTGCTGCCTTGGTAGCCATACAGGGGGCCTAGAAGGCCTTTACACTTCAGATTTAGATGATGAATACTTGTTGCCTAGGTAACCATACAGGGGGCTTAGATGGCCTTTACACTTCAGATTTAGATGTTGAATACTTGGTGCCTTGGTAACCATACAGGGGGTCTAGAAGGCCTTTACACTTCAGATTTAGATGTTGAATACGTGTTGCCATGGTAACCATATAGGGGGCCTAGAAGGCCTTTACACTTCAGATTTAGATGTTGAATACTAGTTGCCTTGGTAACCATATAGGGGGCCTAGAAGGCCTTTACACTTCAGATTTAGATGTTGAATACTTGTTGCCTTGGTAACCATACAGGGGGCCTAGAAGGCCTTTACACTTCAGATTTAGATGTTGAATACGTGTTGCCATGGTAACCATATAGGGGGCCTAGAAGGCCTTTACACTTCAGATTTAGATGTTGAATACTTGTTGCCTTGGTAACCATATAGGGGGCCTAGAAGTCCTTTACACTTCAGATTTAGATGTTGAATACTTGTTGCCTTGGTAACCATATAGGGGGCCTAGAAGGCCTTTACACTTCAGATTTAGATATTGAATACTTGTTGCCTTGGTAACCATATAGGAGGCCTAGATGGCCTTTACACTTCAGATTTAGATGTTGAATACTTGTTGCCTTGTAACCATATAGGAGGCCTAGATGGCCTTTACACTTCAGATTTAGATGTTGAATACTTGTTGCCTTGGTAACCACATAGGGGGCCTAGATGGACTTTACACTTCAGATTTAGATGTTGAATACTTGTTGCCTTGGTAACCATACAGGTGGCCTAGATGGCCTTAACACTTCAGATTTAGATGTTGAATACTTGTTGCCTTGGTAACCATATAGGGGGCCCTAGATGGCCTTTACACTTCAGATTTAGATGTTGAATACTTGTTGCCTTGGTAACCATACAGGAGGCCTAGATGGCCTTTACACTTCAGATTTAGATGTTGAATACTTGTTGCCTTGGTAACCATATAGGGTGCCTAGATGACCTTTACACTTCAGATTTAGATGTTGAATACGTGTTGCCTTGGTAACCACCTAGGGGGCCTAGAAGGCCTTTAGACTTCAGATTTAGATGTTGAATACTTGTTGCCTTGGTAACCATATAGGGGGCCTAGATTACCTTTACGCTTCAGATTTAGATGTTGAATACTTGTTGCCTTGGTAACCATACAGGAGGCCTAGATGGCCTTTACGCTTCAGATTTAGATGTTGAATACTTGTTGCCTTGGTAACCATATAGGAGGCCTAGTTGGCCATTACACTTCAGATTTAGATGTTGAATACATGTTGCCTTGGTAACCATATAGGGGGCCTAAATGGCCTTTACACTTCAGATTTAGATGTTGAATACTTGTTGCCTTGGTAGCCATACAGGAGGCCTAGATGGCCTTTACACTTCAGATTGGGGCAGATGACCTCGTAGTTCCGCCCCTTAAAACAACAATAACTAACAAATAACTAACACTTCAGATTTAAATGTTGAATACTTGTTGCCATGGCAACCATATATGAGGCCTAGATGGCCTTTACACTTCAGATTTAGATGTTGAATACTTGTTGCCTTGGTAACCATACAGGAGGCCTAGATGGCCTTTACACTTCAGATTTAGATGTTGAATACTTGTTGCCTTGGTAACCATATAGGGTGCCTAGATGACCTTTACACTTCAGATTTAGATGTTGAATACGTGTTGCCTTGGTAACCACCTAGGGGGCCTAGAAGGCCTTTACACTTCAGATTTAGATGATGAATACTTGTTGCCTAGGTAACCATACAGGGGGCTTAGATGGCCTTTACACTTCAGATTTAGATGTTGAATACTGGGTGCCTTGGTAACCATACAGGGGGTCTAAAAGGCTTTTACACTTCAGATTTAGATGTTGAATACGTGTTGCCATGGTAACCATATAGGGGGCCTAGAAGGCCTTTACACTTCAGATTTAGATGTTGAATACTTGTTGCCTTGGTAACCATATAGGGGGCCTAGAAGGCCTTTACACTTCAGATTTAGATGTTGAATACTTGTTGCCTTGGTTACCATACAGGGGGCCTAGAAGGCCTTTACACTTCAGATTTAGATGTTGAATACTTGTTGCCTTGGTAACCATATAGGGGGCCTAGATGACCTTTACACTTCAGATTTAGATGTTGAATACTTGTTGCCTTGGTAACCATATAGGAGGCCTAGATGGCCTTTACACTTCAGATTTAGATGTTGAATACTTGTTGCCTTGGTAACCATACAGGACGCCTAGATGGCCTTTACACTTCAGATTTAGATGTTGAATACTGGTTGCCTTGGTAACCATACAGGGGGCCTAGAAGGCCTTCAGACTTCAGATTTAGATGTTGAATACTTGTTGCCTTGGTAACCATATAGGGGGCCTAGATGACCTTTACACTTCAGATTTAGATGTTGAATACTTGTTGCCTTGGTAACCATATAGGGGGCCTAGAAGGCCGTCACACTTCAGATTTAGATGTTGATTACTTGTTGCCTTGGTAACCATATAGGGGGCCTAGATGACCTTTATACTTCAGATTTAGACGTTGAATACTTGTTGCCTTGGTAACCATATAGGGGGCCTGGGAGGCCTTTACACTTCAGATTTAGATGTTGAATACTTGTTGCCTTGGTAACCATATAGGAGGCCAAGATGGCTTTTACACTTCAGATTTAGATGTTGAATACTTGTTGCCTTGGTAACCATATAGGAGGCCTAGATGGCCTTTACACTTCAGATTTAGATGTTGAATACTTGTTGCCTTGGTAACCATATAGGGGGCCTAGATGGCCTTTACACTTCAGATTTAGATGTTGAATACTTGTTGCCTTGGTAACCATATAGGAGGCCTAGAAGGCCTTCACACTTCAGATTTAGATGTTGAATACTTGTTGCCTTGGTAACCATACAGGAGGCCTAGATGGCCTTTACACTTCATATTTAGATGTTGAATACTTGTTGCCTTGGTATTCATACAGGAGGCCTAGATGGCCTTTACACTTCAGATTTAGATGTTGAATACTTGTTGCCTTGGTAACCATACAGGAGGCCTAGATGGCCTTTACACTTCAGATTTAGATGTTGAATACGTGTTGCCATGATAACCATATAGGGGGCCTAGAAGGCCTTTACACTTCAGATTTAGATGTTGAATACTTGTTGCCTTGGTAACCATATAGGGGGCCTAGAAGTCCTTTACACTTCAGATTTAGATGTTGAATACTTGTTGCCTTGGTAACCATATAGGGGGCCTAGAAGGCCTTCACACTTCAGATTTAGATGTTGAATACTTGTTGCCTTGGTAACCATACAGGGGGCCTAGAAGGCCTTTACAATTCAGATTTAGATGTTGAATACTTGTTGCCTTGGTAACCATATAGGGGGCCTAGAAGGCCTTCACACTTCAGATTTAGATGTTGAATACTTGTTGCCTTGGTAACCATATAGGGGGCCTAGATGACCTTTACACTTCAGATTTAGACGTTGAATACTTGTTGCCTTGGTAAACATATAGGGGGCCTAGAAGGCCTTTACACTTCAGATTTAGATGTTGAATACTTGTTGCCTTGGTAACCATATAGGAGGCCTAGATGGCCTTTACACTTCAGATTTAGATGTTGAATACTTTTTGCCTTGGTAACCATATAGGAGGCCTAGATGGCCTTTACACTTCAGATTTAGACGTTGAATACTTGTTGCCTTGGTAACCATATAGTGGGCCTAGATGGCCTTTACACTTCAGATTTAGATGTTGAATACTTGTTGCCTTGGTAACCATATAGGAGGCCTAGATGGCCTTTACACTTCAGATTTAGATGTTGAATACTTGTTGCCTTGGTAACCATACAGGAGGCCTAGATGGCCTTTACACTTCAGATTTAGATGTTGAATACTTGTTGCCTTGGTAACCATACAGGAGGCCTAGATGGCCTTTACACTTCAGATTTAGATGTTGAATACTTGTTGCCATGGTAACCATATAGGGGGCCTAGATGGCCTTAACACTTCAGATTTAGATGTTGAATACTTGTTGCCTTGGTAACCATACAGGAGGCCTAGATGACCTTTACACTTCAGATTTAGATGTTGAATACTTGTTGCCATGGTAACCATATAGGGGGCCTAGCTGGCCTTTACACTTCAGATTTAGATGTTGAATACTTGTTGCCTTGGTTACCATATAGGGGGCCTAGGTGACCTTTACACTTCAGATTTAGACGTTGAATACTTGTTGCCTTGGTAACCATATAGGGGGCCTAGATGGCCTTTACACTTCAGATTTAGATGTTGAATACTTGTTGCCTAGGTAACCATATAGGGGGCCTAGAAGTCCTTTACACTTCAGATTTAGAAGTTGAATACTTTTTGCCTAGGTAACCCTATAGGGGGCCTAGAAGGCCTTCACACTTCAGATTTAGATGTTGAATACTTGTTGCCTTGGTAACCATACAGGGGGCCTAGAAGGCCTTCCCACTTCAGATTTAGATGTTGAATATTTGTTGCCTTGGTAACCATATAGGGGGCCTAGATGACCTTTACACTTCACATTTAGATGTTGAATACTTGTTGCCTTGGTAACCATATAGGGGGCCTAGAAGGCCTTCACACTTCAGATTTAGGTGATGAATACTTGTTGCCTTGGTAACCATATAGGGGGCCTAGAAGGCCTTTACACTTCAGATTTAGATGTTGAATACTTGTTGCCTTGGTAACCATATAGGGGGACTAGATTACCTTTACGCTTCAGATTTAGATGTTGAATACTTGTTGCCTTGGTAACCATACAGGAGGCCTAGATGGCCTTTACGCTTCAGATTTAGATGTTGAATACTTGTTGCCTTGGTAACCATATAGGAGGCGTAGATGGCCATTACACTTCAGATTTAGATGTTGAATACTTGTTGCCTTGGTAACCATATAGGGGGCCTAAATGGCCTTTACACTTCAGATTTAGATGTTGAATACTTGTTGCCTTGGTAACCATACAGGAGGCCTAGATGGCCTTTACACTTCAGATTGGGACTGACCTCGTAGTTCCGCCCCTTAAAACAACAATAACTAACAAATAACTAACACTTCAAATTTAGATGTTGAATACTTGTTGCCTTGGTAACCATATAGGAGGCCTAGATGGCCTTTACACTTCAGATTTAGATGTTGAATACTTGTTGCCTTGGTAACCATATAGGGGGCCTAGATGGCCTTTACACTTCAGATTTAGATGTTGAATACGTGCTGCCTTGGTAGCCATACAGGGGGCCTAGAAGGCCTTTACACTTCAGATTTAGACGATGAATACTTGTTGCCTAGGTAACCATACAGGGGGCTTAGATGGCCTTTACACTTCAGATTTAGATGTTGAATACTTGGTGCCTTGGTAACCATACAGGGGGTCTAGAAGGCCTTTACACTTCAGATTTAGATGTTGAATACGTGTTGCCATGGTAACCATATAGGGGGCCTAGAAGACCTTTACACTTCAGATTTAGATGTTGAATACTAGTTGCCTTGGTAACCATATAGGGGGCCTAGAAGGCCTTTACACTTCAGATTTAGATGTTGAATACTTGTTGCCTTGGTAACCATACAGGGGGCCTAGAAGGCCTTTACACTTCAGATTTAGATGTTGAATACGTGTTGCCATGGTAACCATATAGGGGGCCTAGAAGGCCTTTACACTTCAGATTTAGATGTTGAATACTTGTTGCCTTGGTAACCATATAGGGGGCCTAGAAGTCCTTTACACTTCAGATTTAGATGTTGAATACTTGTTGCCTTGGTAACCATATAGGGGGCCTAGAAGGCCTTTACACTTCAGATTTAGATATTGAATACTTGTTGCCTTGGTAACCATATAGGAGGCCTAGATGGCCTTTACACTTCAGATTTAGATGTTGAATACTTGTTGCCTTGGTAACCACATAGGGGGCCTAGATGGACTTTACACTTCAGATTTAGATGTTGAATACTTGTTGCCTTGGTAACCATACAGGTGGCCTAGATGGCCTTAACACTTCAGATTTAGATGTTGAATACTTGTTGCATTGGTAACCATACAGGGGGCCTAGAAGGCCTTTACACTTCAGATTTAGATGTTGAATACGTGTTGCCATGGTAACCATATAGGGGGCCTAGAAGGCCTTTACACTTCAGATTTAGATGTTGAATACTTGTTGCCTTGGTAACCATATAGGGGGACTAGAAGTCCTTTACACTTCAGATTTAGAAGTTGAATACTTTTTGCCTAGGTAACCATATAGGGGGCTTAGAAGGCCTTCACACTTCAGATTTAGATGTTGAATACTTGTTGCCTTGGTAACCATACAGGGGGCCTAGAAGGCCTTTACACTTCAGATTTAGATGTTGAATACGTGTTGCCATGGTAACCATATAGGGGGCCTAGAAGGCCTTTACACTTCAGATTTAGATGTTGAATACTAGTTGCCTTGGTAACCATATAGGGGGCCTAGAAGGCCTTTACACTTCAGATTTAGATGTTGAATACTTGTTGCCTTGGTAACCATACAGGGGGCCTAGAAGGCCTTTACACTTCAGATTTAGATGTTGAATACGTGTTGCCATGGTAACCATATAGGGGGCCTAGAAGGCCTTTACACTTCAGATTTAGATGTTGAATACTTGTTGCCTTGGTAACCATATAGGGGGCCTAGAAGTCCTTTACACTTCAGATTTAGATGTTGAATACTTGTTGCCTTGGTAACCATATAGGGGGCCTAGAAGGCCTTTACACTTCAGATTTAGATATTGAATACTTGTTGCCTTGGTAACCATATAGGAGGCCTAGATGGCCTTTACACTTCAGATTTAGATGTTGAATACTTGTTGCCTTGTAACCATATAGGAGGCCTAGATGGCCTTTACACTTCAGATTTAGATGTTGAATACTTGTTGCCTTGGTAACCACATAGGGGGCCTAGATGGACTTTACACTTCAGATTTAGATGTTGAATACTTGTTGCCTTGGTAACCATACAGGTGGCCTAGATGGCCTTAACACTTCAGATTTAGATGTTGAATACTTGTTGCCTTGGTAACCGTACAGGGGGCCTAGAAGGCCTTTACACTTCAGATTTAGATGTTGAATACGTGTTGCCATGGTAACCATATAGGGGGCCTAGAAGGCCTTTACACTTCAGATTTAGATGTTGAATACTTGTTGCCTTGGTAACCATATAGGGGGACTAGAAGTCCTTTACACTTCAGATTTAGAAGTTGAATACTTTTTGCCTAGGTAACCATATAGGGGGCTTAGAAGGCCTTCACACTTCAGATTTAGATGTTGAATACTTGTTGCCTTGGTAACCATACAGGGGGCCTAGAAGGCCTTCACACTTCAGATTTAGATGTTGAATACTTGTTGCCTTGGTAACCATATAGGGGGCCTAGATGACCTTTACACTTCACATTTAGATGTTGAATACTTGTTGCCTTTGTAACCATATAGGGGGCCTAGAAGGCCTTCACACTTCAGAATTAGATGATGAATACTTGTTGCCTTGGTAACCATATAGGGGGCCTAGAAGGCCTTTACACTTCAGATTTAGATGTTGAATACTTGTTGCCTTGGTAACCATATAGGAGGCCTAGATTACCTTTACGCTTCAGATTTAGATGTTGAATACTTGTTGCCTTGGTAACCATACAGGAGGCCTAGATGGCCTTTACACTTCAGATTTAGATGTTGAATACTTGTTGCCTTGGTAACCATATAGGAGGCCTAAATGGCCTTTACACTTCAGATTTAGATGTTGAATACTTGTTGCCTTGGTAGCCATACAGGAGGCCTAGATGGCCTTTACACTTCAGATTGGGGCAGATGACCTCGTAGTTCCGCCCCTTAAAACAACAATAACTAACAAATAACTATCACTTCAGATTTAAATGTTGAATACTTGTTGCCTTGGCAACCATATAGGAGGCCTAGATGGCCTTTACACTTCAGATTTAGATGTTGAATACTTGTTGCCTTGGTAACCATACAGGAGGCCTAGATGGCCTTTACACTTCAGATTTAGATGTTGAATACTTGTTGCCTTGGTAACCATATAGGGTGCCTAGATGACCTTTACACTTCAGATTTAGATGTTGAATACGTGTTGCCTTGGTAACCACCTATGGGGCCTAGAAGGCCTTTACACTTCAGATTTAGATGATGAATACTTGTTGCCTAGGTAACCATACAGGGGGCTTAAATGGCCTTTACACTTCAGATTTAGATGTTGAATACTTGGTGCCTTGGTAACCATACAGGGGGTCTAGAAGGCTTTTACACTTCAGATTTAGATGTTGAATACGTGTTGCCATGGTAACCATATAGGGGGCCTAGAAGGCCTTTACACTTCAGATTTAGATGTTGAATACTTGTTGCCTTGGTAACCATATAGGGGGCCTAGAAGGCCTTTACACTTCAGATTTAGATGTTGAATACTTGTTGCCTTGGTTACCATACAGGGGGCCTAGAAGGCCTTTACACTTCAGATTTAGATGTTGAATACGTGTTGCCATGGTAACCATATAGGGGGCCTAGAAGGCCTTTACACTTCAGATTTAGATGTTGAATACTTGTTGCCTTGGTAACCATATAGGGGGCCTAGAAGGCCTTCAGACTTCAGATTTAGATGTTGAATACTTGTTGCCTTGGTAACCATATAGGGGGCCTAGATGACCTTTACACTTAAGATTTAGATGTTGAATACTTGCTGCCTTGGTAACCATATAGGGGGCCTAGAAGGCCTTCACACTTCAGATTTAGATGTTGAATACTTGTTGCCTTCGTAACCATATAGGGGGCATAGATGACCTTTACACTTCAGATTTAGACGTTGAATACTTGTTGCCTTGGTAACCATATAGGGGGCCTAGAAGGCCTTTACACTTCAGATTTAGATGTTGAATACTTGTTGCCTTGGTAACCATATAGGAGGCCTAGATGGTCTTTACACTTCAGATTTAGATTTTGAATACTTGTTGCCTTTGTAACCATATAGGAGGCCTAGATGGCCTTTACACTTCAGATTTAGATGTTGAATACTTGTTGCCTTGGTAACCACATAGGGGGCCTAGATGGCCTTTACACTTCAGATTTAGATGTTGAATACTTGTTGCCTTGGTAACCATATAGGAGGCCTAGATGGCCTTTACACTTCAGATTTAGATGTTGAATACTTGTTGCCTTGGTAACCATACAGGAGGCCTAGATGGCCTTTACACTTCAGATTTAGATGTTGAATACTTGTTGCCTTGGTAACCATACAGGGGGCCTAGAAGGCCTTCACACTTCAGATTTAGATGTTGAATACTTGTTGCCTTGGTAACCATATAGGGGGCCTAGAAGGCCGTCACACTTCAGATTTAGATGTTGAATACTTGTTGCCTTGGTAACCATATAGGGGGCCTAGAAGGCCTTTACACTTCAGATTTAGATGTTGAATACTTGTTGCCTTGGTAACCATATAGGAGGCCAAGATGGCTTTTACACTTCAGATTTTGATGTTGAATACTTGTTGCCTTGGTAACCATATAGGAGGCCTAGATGGCCTTTACACTTCAGATTTAGATGTTGAATACTTAGTGCCTTGGTAACCATATAGGGGGCCTAGATGGCCTTTACACTTCAGATTTAGATGTTGAATACTTGTTGCCTTGGTAACCATATAGGAGGCCTAGAAGGCCTTCACACTTCAGATTTAGATGTTGAATACTTGTTGCATTGGTAACCATACAGGAGGCCTAGATGGCCATTACACTTCATATTTAGATGTTGAATACTTGTTGCCTTGGTAACCATACAGGAGGCCTAGATGGCCTTTACACTTCAGATTTAGATGTTGAATACTTGTTGCCTTGGTAACCATACAGGAGGCCTAGATGGCCTTTACACTTCAGATTTAGATGTTGAATACTTGTTGCCTTGGTAACCATACAGGGGGCCTAGAAGGCCTTTACACTTCAGATTTAGATGTTGAATACGTGTTGCCATGATAACCATATAGGGGGCCTAGAAGGCCTTTACACTTCAGATTTAGATGTTGAATACTTGTTGCCTTGGTAACCATATAGGGGGCCTAGAAGTCCTTTACACTTCAGATTTAGATGTTGAATACTTGTTGCCTTGGTAACCATATAGGGGGCCTAGAAGGCCTTCACACTTCAGATTTAGATGTTGAATACTTGTTGCCTTGGTAACCATACAGGGGGCCTAGAAGGCCTTTACAATTCAGATTTAGATGTTGAATACTTGTTGCCTTGGTAACCATATAGGGGGCCTAGAAGGCCTTCACACTTCAGATTTAGATGTTGAATACTTGTTGCCTTGGTTACCATATAGGGGGCCTAGATGACCTTTACACTTCAGATTTAGACGTTGAATACTTGTTGCCTTGGTAAACATATAGGGGGCCTAGAAGGCCTTTACACTTCAGATTTAGATGTTGAATACTTGTTGCCTTGGTAACCATATAGGCGGCCTAGATGGCCTTTACACTTCAGATTTAGATGTTGAATACTTTTTGCCTTGGTAACCATATAGGAGGCCTAGATGGCCCTTACACTTCAGATTTAGACGTTGAATACTTGTTGCCTTGGTAACCATATAGTGGGCCTAGATGGCCTTTACACTTCAGATTTAGATGTTGAATACTTGTTGCCTTGGTAACCATATAGGAGGCCTAGATGGCCTTTACACTTCAGATTTAGATGTTGAATACTTGTTGCCTTGGTAACCATACAGGAGGCCTAGATGGCCTTTACACTTCAGATTTAGATGTTGAATACTTGTTACCTTGGTAACCATACAGGAGGCCTAGATGGCCTTTACACTTCAGATTTAGATGTTGAATACTTGTTGCCATGGTAACCATATAGGGGGCCTAGATGGCCTTTACACTTCAGATTTAGATGTTGAATACTTGTTGCCTTGGTAACCATATAGGGGGCCTAGATGACCTTTACACTTCAGATTTAGATGTTGAATACTTGTTGCCTTGGTAACCATATAGGGGGCCCAGATGGCCTTTTCACTTCAGATTTAGATGTTGGATACTTGTTGCCTTGGTAACCATATAGGGGGCCTAGATGGCCTTTACACTTCAGATTTAGATGTTGAATACTTGTTGCCTTGGTAACCATACAGGAGGCCTAGATGACCTTCACACTTCAGATTTAGATGTTGAATACTTGTTGCCATGGTAACCATATAGGGGGCCTAGATGGCCTTTACACTTCAGATTTAGATGTTGAATACTTGTTGCCATGGTAACCATATAGGAGGCCTAGATGGCCTTTACACTTCAGATTTAGATGTTGAATACTTGTTGCCATGGTAACCATATAGGTGGCCTAGATGGCCTTTGCACTTCAGATTTAGATGTTGAATACTTGTTGCCATGGTAACCATACAGGAGGCCTGGATGGCCTTTACACTTCAGATTTAGATGTTGAATACTTGTTGCCTTGGTAACCATACAGGGGGCCTAGATGGCCTTTACACTTCAGATTTAGATGATGAATACTTGTTGCCTTGGTAACCATATAGGGGGCCTAGATGGCCTTTATACTACAGATTTAGATGTTGAATGTGTGTTGCCTTGGTAACCATACAGGGGGCCTAGATGGCCTTTACAATTCAGATTTAGATGATGAATACTTGTTACCCTTGGTAACCTTACAGTGGGCCTAGATGGCCTTTACACTTCAGATTTAGATGATGAATACTTGTTGCCTTATTTTGTAGTCTTAATTATTTTTCTTTTCTTGTCTTTTCCTAAAATTATTATTTAGATTTACATCTATCTACTTTGTATTTCATAAATAAATAAATGAGTAATGTTTAAGTTCTCTTGAATGGCGAGGTGCATGAAACACAAATCCACCTTCCGTCCAATCTTAACTTGACTGTGTATTTAGCTGAACGGAATGTTCACAGGCGAAATTAAGAAAAGCAGAGTTGCACTTCCAGGAAAACTCCAAACACAACCACTCTTCTGTAAAGTCTTAACTCAACACGACTCGACAGTTTGCTGCTGGCTGTATCTGGGGTAATAGGCTCACCCGCTAGCTAGGCTTTAACTGGGGTGATAGGCTCGCCCCTAGGTAGCTCGTAAACTGTCTCCTCAGTAATTGAATAGAGATTGTTGGATGAAATGAAAACATAAAAACATTTATAGTGCGCGATGTATTGAAGATAGACATATGCTCTCGCGGACTTTTTGTAGAACTTTTCATGCTGAACAATTCTTACACTGATATTATGTAGATATGTTTAATGGTTGCCCAGCGTAAGCTTAAAAAGCGCTCGGACGCCAGGTTTCCTTTTCGACTTTTTCACTGAAATCGTTCTTGCTTGGCTACCTTTGATCATAAATACATTATTTTCTACAGAAACCTTCCTTGAGATATCCTTTACAGATTGGTGATAACCGCTTCAAAATCCCTCCAGTGGTACTCGAGTTTACCCGTGATAAGGAAAGACACTTATAGTGGTCGGTGTATTGAAGATAATAGAGATATGCTCTCGCGGACTCTTTTGTAGAACGTTTCATGCTGAAGAACTCTACACTGATAGTATGTAGATATGTTTAATGGTTTGCCCAGCGCAAGCTTATAGAGCGCTCGGGCGCCAGGTTTCCTTTTCGACTTTTTCACTGAAATCGTTACTGCTTGGCTTCCTTTGATCATAAATGAATAATTTTCTACAGAAAACTTCCTCGAGATATTCTTTACAGAATGGTGAAACCCGCATCAAAATCCAATCAGTGGTTCTTGAGATTACCCGTGATATCCCAGAATCGGGGACTTTATTTTATACTAAGTAGAGCTACGGATAGCTTTTATGAGGTACGATGTAGCCTACTTCATATCAATGTGCTGTAGTGTTACCTGAGACCAGACCTCTCACACATGGCTACTAATAGCCTCGAGCATCCGCTGTTGCTTTGTGCTTGTAAATAAGGACTCTAGCATCTTTATGCGGGTTCCTCTTGGGGGTTGGACGCACCCCTATTAGCAGGGCGCTAAGTACCAGCATAGCCCTGCTTAAAGACTGTATAATACACACTCACCCCTTTGTGCCATCTATCTTGTGACATAATAACATGCTTGTTGCTACCAGCATTCCTATACAGTGGCATTCTCTGGCTGGCGAATCAGGGCACTTACTTTAAGAGCACCTCAACCTCATTGTATGTCGCTAATACACTCCCAGCTGGAGTCTACCGGTTACGCTGCTTCTATGTTGTGGAACACTAATACATACCGTATATTAGAACTTGTCTGTTCACAGACTTATTATATTCTTTATGTTCGACCTTGACTATTATATGTCAGAAAATTGTATTATAATGAGGCTCATTATAACACTATTTTTCATTATGAAACAGTTTCTCCCACCAATCACAGCTCAAGAAACAGTTGTTTGACCAATTAGATAAGGATACCTTCGCGCATGCGCTCAAAATCCAACTTGTCTATATAAATTAGCAAAAGTGCACCGTCCATATGTTCGCGTAAATAAACTGGTGAATATGAGACAAGAAATAGCACTGAACCTTAATATACCCAAACCCAATTTCTACACAGCGCGTTGATTTCAAACGACTACAGTGACAGTTTTACTGAATGGTTCACGATCTGCCCATATGGCATTGAAGCACACAGAGCGCATTGGTCGGTCGGCCAGAGAGCTTGGAACACGGAGATATGCTACCTAGCACACCACCCGATCACAAAATTCTAGATACTGAACAGATATTTATGAATATTTATGTTAAAACATATAATAAAGTTATAATTATCGTCGAACATAAACAGTCGTATGCAACGATCCTATAATGGCTATCATTAAGACACGAGTATGTTTATAAAACGAGCTGCCCTGAGTTCCACGGCCTTCTAATTTAAATTTCACTGCCTGGCCTAGTGTCATAGTAGGGCAATCGAGGAGGCCATGGTCAAATACAAGGCATTCTCTGCGTCTCATGAGCTCTGTTCAGTACATAAAAATGGCGAAATTTCGACAGATATTTATGAATATTTATGTTCGAACATAAAATAGTTATAATAATTATCGTCGAACATAAACAGTCATATGCAACTCGCCTATAATGGTAATTAAGACACTCGTATGGAAATTATAAAATTCGCATACGCTCGTTTTATAAACATACTCGTGTCTTAATTATTGCCATTATAGGCTCGTTGCATAATGTACTATTTTATTATAATCGTTTCGATCTCCCATGGACCACGTTATTTCAACTGTCTTTTCCCTCGTTCTTTCACATTGGCCCAGTATTCGCGCATTCTTCTTCGGTGAGCTTCCTTTCGTTCTTCGGTCCACTTCTTACCAGTTTTCAATATGGGTTTTTGCTGAAAACTCTGTATTTTCCCAAGTTTCTTCTTCAAAGAGCCACGTTCCAGGATGTCCTCATGTGATATCCCCAGTTCTTGTAGGTCTTTTTCCACCTCTGTAAACCAGATCCCTTTGGTTTTCTTTTCCACAAAGTAAGCACAGATTCAATTGAACAATATTCCGGAGCTCATTCGTGTTAAATGGCCACAAAAGGAGAGTCTTCTTTTGCTTATGGTGTCCGTTATTTTATTATTATAGCCTATTATTATTATTATTGATAGCTTGCCACGATGAGTGAGTGATTATCGTGTCGGACTACCAACCCCAAGCTTCAAGGTTCGCTCCTGGCCTTGGTATTGTACCCGATTGTCACCATGTGGACCATGTGTTCGTATCCCAACTAGCTCACGGTCTTTCGAGGTATGGGACGTTCCTGCCCACAATACGATCACATGTTCAGGATTTGAGTCTACCAGGCAACTACTCTACAAGAAATACACAACATTCCTATGAATAAAATATTTACTGGTCTAAAATCATGGCTGTACAACAAATACCAAACAAAGGACAAATTACAATTAATTCCCACAAATAAATAGGGTTATTCTGTGAGCTTTCTCCTTAAAAATAGCGCTACAATGCACTCAAACCTACTTCTAATATCCTGTCAATAATAGTTCAGATTACAAGGTTTTCATAGTGTCCGTCATGTGACACAATTTTATTTAATGGAAATATCTTGACACAAAAACCACATGTCACATAAACATGAATTTCTAAGACATTATTCCGTCTCCTACGACATTTACTTTAATTAGCATTACTTCAATGTTCCCTACATTTATTAGCAAATATTTTGTTGTGTCGTGCGAATCATCTTCCTTCTTTCCATCCCTATGAACGCTCTAGGAAAATGAGTCATGCTTCTTAACCATAAAATAAACATAAACATGGATAGAATATTTATAGTTTCACCATATAACGATTATCTGGGTCTTGTCGGACTTATTATAGATACAACTGTGTCATGTTCTGGGAAAAACACATACCCGTTTTCCCTAAATTAGCATAAACTGGCAAAATGCACTTTAAAGAAGATGCCTACATTATTTTGGTTCAGCTTTCCCCCTCAGAGGATAACTTCGCCAAATATCATCTGATTTCTATGGTTCAACCACATATGTGAGTTGCCATATACCAGTTAATTCCATTTGCATCACTAAAATACTCATATTTTAATTGCATTATTGAATACCGAGACCTCTCAGTGTCCTATTGTGACTGTAATTGACAAGGGATCGGTCGAGCGACCTCCCTCCCCTCAGCAGGTCATAAAATTAGTTCCAGACAGCTCTCCAAGATGGCTGCCACGGAAATGGTCTACATTTCCTGTCTCTCTCTACCGTCAAGGCCATCCTTGTTTACAATTATATAACAATAAAGATCCGCTAGGCATGGTCCTAAGTAATTGAGTCATTTAATTAATTAACACCTAACTTTACAGTGTATTTGGGCTCAAATGGCTCCTATTAAACATTCATGGCAGGGGTGGAATTCTAATGATAGCATTGCCGTTCTAAGGTGATTACTTGTGGCTTTAAAGACGCGCATCATAATGAAACCCCATGGTTATCATCAGCAGCTGTCATTTACATATATTTGGGAACCACGTTCCTCGTCGACGAATATGATTCTACCTCTCGGGCAGACCATAAGTAAAAATGCTCACCGCGCCTCGCTGGGCGTCCATAGTGGCTATAATTCAATGCAAGCGTTGGCAATAGACAGAATCTATCCAAATCGCTGCGTAACACATACAGTATGCACAAGGGCGATACTTCTCGAAGATTAAGCCAATTTTCACCTCACGCGCAAGCTATACTAGTCTTTCCCGTGCTTATCTTACGTAAATCACTGGATTCTACGTTAATCTGCACGCTATATGCGGCTAAACAATATTTCACATATATGACTCCATTATCAAGGTACCTGCGTTCTTCATGTTATAATATTTAAGCCAAAGCTTTTCATAGCTCCTAACACAAATGTATAAATATACTGGCTTACTTTAATTTCACATATTCATTCAAATTTTCACTGACACTGAGAAAAGCTCTCGTATTCGCGATATTCCACACTACATTCTTTACTGTTTACCAAATGACAGTATCTTAAATTAGACATGACACTATTTGAACATTACTTAGGCCAATTTTGCCCTTACTTTATGGTTGCCGACCCCAGTTATTATTATTATTATTATTTTAACGTTTAGATCCATCACTATTTTTGACCTACATGGTCCTAAGCAAATCACCTTCCAAGTCATACTTTATTCAAGACGAGTGGTGAAAACTCGTTCAGTAAGTGACTATTACTTCTTTAATTTCAAAGTGATTAATCGTTACATGGTGAACTATGCCATTATAATGTTATTATTTGCATGTTTACTCACGTTTCCTTCTGGCTGGAAAGTACCAGTATCTCCGCCTGAGCTCTACCATGATGATTGACTTAATCCATCATGATATCCAATACACAACACTGAGATTCACACTTTTTACACATGATACACATATTACCACAAGTGGCCTTTACCACCGATAAACACTGAATATTAAACATTAAACACATTAACACTTTAAATTATTATTTCACAATTTATACACTTCATCTATCATTTCACATGTTGATCCTTAATCTGGATTTCACCTACGCTTGACCTCAGATATGCGATGACTTATGATAACCGCTGGTCTCCGTGAAATCTAGTAGCGTTTTTATAGATGTTCGATCCTAGTTCCCTGCACTCCCGTTCACCTCACTGTCCTGGATAGGTGGCAATAACTTCCATTCTCCCATCACTGGAGTGCTCCTAATGCTGATGTCATATAATTGACAATACCTTCCGGTATACGAACTGTTCCAAACATTATCAGTTCCTATTCGCTGTAGCGAATTTATATCTGTGTCAGATAATAAAGCAATATCTGCACTTTGTTACCTTTATATGCACTTCATTATCACTGATGAAGCTTACAATTTTCCTCCATTGTCTTCAACGGCGGTACGCTGATATTTTACTAATTGGCGTGCTTACTGCAGAGCGCTTGTAGACAAAGGACTAACTTCCAACTCGAGCGACCGTCTGACGTCTTCAACTGCTTTCCAACTGAACCATAACTGACCATAACTGACCAACAACTGACTCTTGGCGTAGGGTGCTCTTCCCTTATATTGGTTTCTTGCACAAAATAGTTCACGGGACACGTGAGAGCGACTCCCTTCTTGAAATACTCCGTCTTCAGCCGAAATAACAACTGCATCTTGTTTATCTAGGCGTGGAGGTTTTAAAAACACTCGCGTGCCGGCGATCGCTTCGGCCAATTAATTACAATTAATTGCCTTAGTTCAGCGCGTGGGATGCTACGGTGGGGATTTCCCGCTGGTTGGTTAAAGTATCCATGCTCTCGAGCGTGAGTTAGGTTGTAATGCGGTCATTTTGAGAAATAGGCGTAATTTTAGGTGAAAAACCACTCCTAAATTACTCCTCCGTGAATACATTCATCTGTGTGTATGTTTCATTGCATTACAATGCTCCATTTATCTGTAATTAATTAATTTCTTGTGGGCTTGGTCCCGCCAAAGCTTTGCTCGTTGTCGACCGGTGGATTCCCGGGTCATTAATTTTGAGCTGTCTGACCGCCCTAGACGGAAATAGTTCCGTAGGCGCCAGGGCTACTCCGCCTACTTTTTAAAGTCATTTGTCAGACTTCAATACTAGCCTCTTTCGACTTCGTATGCACTGAAAACGTACATTCCCTTGCATTTTGCTTACAATTTCTCCTTTAAATTGCTATGATTTGCACCTAAATAATCGTGAAATCACGCTAGACTATTATGTGTCAGTAGACCTCTCATTGCTCTGTGGGTTCCATATAATGGCTCCCCCTTAGAGACCACTGGTTCGACCTTAGGCATAACCATTTGCCTGGTCTTTTCTGATAAGGCCTGAGTTCGATACCAGACTGCCGTGACCAGTTGGGCACATCTTTCTCCTGCTAAGTTCGAAAAATTCATTTCATAAGTGAATTTTTCGGGCCTATCAGCTGGTATCAACTCCTTGCAGTATTTACTTTAAGCGGTCATTGCTCTTGGAAATGGGCTTTCACGTTTTCCCACTCCACTCTTGTCTGCTGTCTCGTAGACTTTCGTTTTCCTGTCTCAATTGTTCATTCATCTCCTCTAACTCCACAGCGGCTCCCTTTAACTGGTCGTAAAACTCCTGCAGTCGACAGCTGCACTCTCCCCTCGTGTCCGCTGGGCTGGCGAGCTGTTTTCTTTTCTTCGACCCTTCTCGAGCCTGCAAGCTTTTCTCCAGAACCTCTCCGTGCATACGTAATGATTCCTCGTTCACTTGGATGTGTGTAGCTTGCTCTTCTCTCGCATCATAGTCTTCTGGTGGACTATATAACTTCAGATTAGCTGCATTTACCACAACTTCTCTACCTGTTGCCTCATCTTTAATCCGATATGCGTTATTCTGCAGATCCCTTATAATCAGGTAGGGTCCGAGATAAGCGTGCTGGAATTTCTTATTTTTCCTGCTCTCTGGATCTGAACTGGCGTTTTTTTTTAATAAGACGTATTCTCCCACGAGTAGCGGTCTATGATAACGTTTCCTCCTGTTTCTCCGCTGTCGTTTATCTGCTTGTTTCTTGAGATACTCGAACGTCCTCTGGATTCTCAACTCACGTCCAAGTTGTGCATCGACGGGTGTCTGGATGACATTATTCCATGGCCTCTCGGGTCTTCTGTCGAGATGTAGGCTCACTGGCACCTCTCCTGTAGCTTCGTGCACAGTATTGTTGATACAATATTCAATAATCTCAAGCACGTCAATCCATTTCCAATTCTCAGTAGAGCAGTATATCTTCATGTATTTTTGCACCTCCCTCATAACTCTCTCAGCTGAGTTCGACTCCGGGTGCCTAACCGTGGACAAAATCTGTCTTATGCCCAGATTTTCCAACTCCCTGCGAAATTCTACGCTGGTAAAACAGCTTCCGTGATCCGATAAGATGTTTTCTGGCTGTCCTAATATAGGAATGATTCTTTCCTTCAGCCTCTTAAGTACTTGTTTTGTACTGGTTTTCTGAATTGGACACAGGACTACCATTTTGGAAAACACGTCTAGTGCAACTAGGATGTGTTTATTTCCTCTTCTAGCTCTAGGCAGGGGCCCAAAGTTGTCCAGCGCCAGGAGCTGACATGGCTTCTCTGGTAAGAGTGGTATAGGTTTCTGCCTCATTAAGTACGAGTTAGGCTTTACTCGTTGGCACATATCACATGTCCTGATAGTATTTCTGACTGTTTCTCTAAGTTTAGGCCAAATAAACGCCTCTTTAAGCAGGGCAACAGTCTTATCTACACCTGAATGTCCAAAAGCTCGGTGTGCTAGCCAAACTAGCCTTCTCTGCAATGCTGGTGGTACAACAATCCTAGGTTTTGTGTGGTCAGAGTCGCTCCATTTATGTAGCATCTGGTTAAACCATAGATATTCCGTTGAAAGTGCTTCAGCTTCCATATACATCGGGGTTCCTCTATTCAGCTTTCCCTCGAAGTAATTTATCATCAACCGTATCCAGGGATCTACACGTTGAAAAACGGTGATGTTCCTTAGATCATCTAAGGTCTTCTGATCTCTATCTTCTATTTCAATAGCTAGCGTTTCTTCTTCCTCTGCTGTAGGGTATCTGCTTAGCAAATCAGGTATGATATTGTCCTTCCCCGGGCAATATTCTATTTCCACTTGAAATTGTTGTATGTATAGGGACCACCTTGTCAGTCTTTGACTCGACAAGTCAGTTTTCAGCAGGAACGTTAGGGATTTATGGTCTGTTCTCAAAATAATTCTAAAACCATAAATCAGCTTGTGCCAATACTGTAATGCATACAGTATCGCAAGTAATTCGATCTCCGTGACCGTATAATTCTTTTCATTAGGCCTCAACCTTCTACTGATGAACGCGATATAAGTTCTCTCCTCTGGCCTGTCCTTATTTTCCTGATACAACATAGCTCCAATGCCTACGAAGGATGCGTCAGTCTGGATGATAAATTTCTGAGTGTAGTCAGGATATCCCAATTTCACATAATCTAACAACATCTGTTTAGATTTCACGAAGGCTTCCTCGCATTGCTCCGTCCATCGCCATCTTCCTCCCTTTTTAAGTAAGTCTTGGAGTGGTGCTACAGTCTCGGTGTACTTCGGACAATGGTTCGAAAAGAATCCAATAACGCCTAGATATTGCCTGACGTTCTTCACCTTCGTTGGTCTCGGGAAACGTTTTATGACTTCCAGTTTTCCCGGATTAGGCCTAACTCCTTGTGCATCGATTACATGACCTAGAAATTTAACTTCTCTCTGAGCAAAGTTAGACTTCTTTATATTGACCTTGAAGTTAGCCTGACTTAGGTCATATAACAACTTGCGTAGATCTCTGACATGTTCTTCAACTGTTTCAGAGGTCAGTAGTATATCATCTACGTAGCATATGGTTGTAGCTTTTACTTCTTCGGATAGGTTCCTATCTAGCGCTCGTATCAACGCTGAACCTGCTGTTTTTAATCCAAATGGAAGACGGACGTAGGAGTACGTGTGCTGGTCAAATAAAAATCCGGTTAACAGACTTGTTTTCTCTTCCAGAGCAAGATGGTGAAAACTTGCCGTGAGATCAAGATTTGAGAATACAGTCTTTCCTTTGAACCTTCTGAGTACCTCCTTAATGGGTGGAACTGTATCAAATTCCGGTATAACCTTGGAATTCAAATTTCGTAGGTCCAGGCATATCCTCACACTTCCATCCTGTTTCGGTACAACTACCAGTGGGCTGACATAAGGTGTGGCTGTCTTTACAATGACGCCTGCTTCTAGCATTTCCTGTATCGCTTCTTTGACCTTTAAATAATGTTTCTCAGCTACAGGATACGGCTTCTGTTTGAATGGCGTCCAATCGCTGACTTGAAATGCATACTGGAAATTCTTGATCTGGCCAGGTCTCGAATCGAAGACTCCTTTATACTCGAATAGTAGTTCCCTTAGCATTTTCTTATATTCTGGACCAAATTTAGCTTCCTCAATCTTCTCTTCCAGGCATTCTTCAAATTTTGGTTCGAGATCTTTTTCAATGTCTGCGGCCAGTGTTGCCAACTCTTCCTCAATATCTTCTATTGTCGACACTGCCTCCCCAGTCATATCTCCGTATGTATGCCATACGTATTCTTCTTGTCTCGCTTCATTATGCCTTAATGAGAGTTCTAAGTCTTCCTTTCCCTCACTTGCGCGAAACATTACAATGTCTTGCGAGAGATCTATAATAACTTTATACTCTCTTATGAAATCCATCCCAACAATAAGGTTATATGGCATCTTATTTACAAGTAGGAAGCTCTGTGAGAATGTAGAGTTCCCTATCTGCAGATCTAAAAATACTTGGTATCTGCATATCATAACTTTGTCTGGTATGACACCTTTTATTTTCACGCTTGAAATGGGTATTTTCAATACGTGGATTTTACTCTGGATTTCATTATATAATGCCTGGGTTATCAAACTCACTGTTGATCCTGTATCGATGAGACTTCTTACTTTCGTTCCCGCAATGTTTACAATAATAATAGGTAGTTCCCTTCTTACATTGACCGTTCTTTCATCGAGGTCTTCGATAAGCTCCTCAGGTTTGGCAATCCAGTTAATAACATTTACTGTACTCCATCCTGAACCTATCTCTCTCTGGTCATTTAAAATTGGTGGTTTTTTTTTCAATTGCTCCATTCTTTGTGGAGTTCTTCTGCCTGTCTTCATGCTGTTGAAGTTCCAGACTTTTGGCACCATCATCATTTTGATATATGTCGGGTGACCTTCTATTTCGAATCGCTTCATCCCAGTGAACTCGCGATTGTCTTGGATCATCTCCGCGCTCTTCCATGTATCTTAAAGATGCATGATAGCGTTCTTCCGCCTCTTCATCGAACCCACGACTCTGCTCTTGGGATCTCCATCCTTGGTTATTCCCATTTCGGCCGTAATTTCTTCTGTTATCCAGCTGCTGGTCTCTGGTACCACGCTGATTCCAGTTTTTCCTTCCTCGGTTACCACGGTTCGAACCTCCTCGATACGCTGGCCTCCAATTTTGGTTTTCGCGTCCTTCGCGCTGCCAGTCGGATTTTTCTGTTTCGGTGCTTGTAGACTTGCATTTCGTCTGCACCTTCGTTGGCTCGATCGGCGTATTTGTCATATTAACTTGTTCCACATGTCGGCTTTGTCTTGCGTGCTGCACTGTGGTTAAATCAAGTTGTCTCAGCACCTCCTCCATATCGATTGCAGTTTTTGCGTTTGCTGAGATTAGCAGGCGCTGCACTTCATACGGCAGCTGCTTAGCTATTGCTATGCATAAGTCTGACTCTCTGAGTCCTTCGTCGAGCTCGCGAAAACGGCATAATTGGTTCACAAAAAACTCTCCGTACTTGGTCGGGTTACTAGTACTGTAACGCCTGGAATACAAGTCCAGTCTGAGGTTTTGTTGTACGCTCGCGTTCCAATACCTGCTTAAAAATGCTTGGCGAAATTCCTCAACGGTGTCGAACGTGTACCTAAAACTTCTAAACCATAGAGCACACTCTCCTTCGGTGAGTTTTTCAATCGCTCTCAACCTGCGCTCTGGCGGTACTTTCGCATCATTCAAGTACTCGGAAACTTCTTTAAGCCAGTACTTGGGTGTCATATTAGAATTACTCCCAGAGTATTTCTTTGGTTTTTCATCACTAGCCCTTATAACTGTGACTATTTGGTTCTGTACAGCATTTTCCTGCGGTGTTGACATAGCCATTGGCATACCAGGTGTGGCATACGGGCTGTCACTTGGCATTGCTGCATTCTTTGGAGTGGGCTGTATTTCTATCTCTGCCCATTTATTCCTCCTATTCTCGTCTATACTTCCTTCGCTAGACCTAGGATTCCGCAACATGGATTCTTCCTGCGCTATCATTCTCGTTTCTAATTGGCTGTGCCTGTTTTCAGTCCTTTCCAAACGAGCTAATACCTCTCGTTCTATTTTCTCGAGGCGATCTCGGTTTCTTTCTGCCATAGAAAATACCTTTTCTTTATTATCCTTAAGGTTTTCCTTCAGGTGGATAATTTCCCCTGCTAGACTTTCTCTTACTTCGGCAAGAGTCTTATCACTGGCTTCAGTCTTTAAGCCTTCTCGAAGCTCTAACTCTTCGCGTAAGCCTGTAACTTCCCGTTGAATGTGACCTTGTATATGAGATATTTCAGTCCTTATTTTTGTGATTTCTCCTTGGTCTTCGTCCTGTCTTTTATGGAGAACTGCTAAGTCATTCTGAGTGTTTTCCAACTCTTTCTGCACTTTTCCAACTTGTATCTTCATATTAGACATTATTTCCTTATTATCTCGATCAGACGTCTTTATTTCCTGCATTTCCTTGCATTGGTCAAGGATATTCTGGTCCTGCTTTTTTAAAGCTTCGTCCACAGCCTTGGCATAACCTGCCATTCGCGTATTCCATTTTAGTTCATTATCCTCGAACCTATGATCCACGGTCTGAGTAAACGTGTTAAATTGTTCTAACTGACGTTTCGTGTTAGCTTCATTCTGACTTTGAATGTCTTTAAGCTCCCGGGACATACTGTTTAAATTATCGTTAATTTCACGCTGTGACTCTCTGCACATTTGCAAATTGCTTTCTAATTTTAATTCAATAGACTCAAAGCGTTTTTCGTTATCATTTTGCATTTCTGAGATCACGCTAACAATATTCTTAGTTACCTGTCTCTGGACAGACTCTTTAACGTCGTCCATTTTCTTATTAACCTCTACTAGGTTTAATTCTAACTGTGTGTTTACACTGGCTTGATTAGCCTCTAGTCTAGTATTGACTGTAGCCAACATCTGGCTTACCTCAGTTTGACTAGCCTCTAGCCTATTGTTTATTTCGGTTTGATTGGCATCCAATCTACCCGCTATTTCATCTTTAAATGCTTTGGATTCTTCCTTACTCTTAGCGTTTATACCATCGAAATGTTCCCTTAACTCGGCGATACACCTGAGTACCTCTTCCGTTCCGGCCATCCTGTACTACTTAATTTGAGATTCAGGTAGGCCCTAGCTGAAGACACTGGCGCGTTCTATTGGAAAGAAAAGATTCCGATCCCGCGACAACAACAACAACATATTATAAAATGTCAAAACTAACTATGGAATGGGTATAGACCCTCGTACCCGTCTGACAACATTTGTCTGACGTCTGAACATCATCTAGAAAGACTCACAATCGCTCAAACCAAGTTTGAGGAAAAAAAATTATTTCTATGGTTTTCCCCATGAAAACCATGCTATTATTATGGGTTTTTTCTAAATCCCATAAGCCAACCACGTACGGGCGCCATGTTAATCTTTATAGCTCATATCACACGTGGGTGCCATGTTAATCTAATCTGTCATGGCCCACAGGTGGGTGACATGTTAAATTAGGGTAGTCAACATGCTTATTTATGCCATGCTCATGATGCTTAAGTGGAGGTTACCTGTATTTTGAACTGGCCCACATATCAGCGTCATGTTATTTTATGTGTGTTATCTATGGCTATGGTTTATGAAAGTTACAATTATATAAGCATGTCTTATGGAGGATTCACAATTATTTTTAATGTGGTGGCTTATTAACAAATGGGATGCGGTCTTCCTATTCTGTCCTAAATTCTATGCTATATTTGCTTCTACCATTAATACCTTGACCGACTTAAGTAATTACCTGTGACTCAATCCAAGTACAGAGACAACTCCCCCATGTACCCGATTGTCACCATGTGGACCATGTGTTCGTATCCCAACTAGCTCACGGTCTTTCGAGGTATGGGACGTTCCTGCCCACAATACGATCACATGTTCAGGATTTGAGTCTACCAGGCAACTACTCTACAGGAAATACACAACATTCCTATGAATAAAATATTTACTGGTCTAAAATCATGGCTGTACAACAAATACCAAACAAAGGACAAATTACAATTAATTCCCACAAATAAATAGGGTTATTCTGTGAGCTTTCTCCTTAAAAATAGCGCTACAATGCACTCAAACCTACTTCTAATATCCTGTCAATAATAGTTCAGATTACAAGGTTTTCATAGTGTCCGTCATGTGACACAATTTTATTTAATGGAAATATCTTGACACAAAAACCACATGTCACATAAACATGAATTTCTAAGACATTATTCCGTCTCCTACGACATTTACTTTAATTAGCATTACTTCAATGTTCCCTACATTTATTAGCAAATATTTTGTTGTGTCGTGCGAATCATCTTCCTTCTTTCCATCCCTATGAACGCTCTAGGAAAATGAGTCATGCTTCTTAACCATAAAATAAACATAAACATGGATAGAATATTTATAGTTTCACCATATAACGATTATCTGGGTCTTGTCGGACTTATTATAGATACAACTGTGTCATGTTCTGGGAAAAACACATACCCGTTTTCCCTAAATTAGCATAAACTGGCAAAATGCACTTTAAAGAAGATGCCTACATTATTTTGGTTCAGCTTTCCCCCTCAGAGGATAACTTCGCCAAATATCATCTGATTTCTATGGTTCAACCACATATGTGAGTTGCCATATACCAGTTAATTCCATTTGCATCACTAAAATACTCATATTTTAATTGCATTATTGAATACCGAGACCTCTCAGTGTCCTATTGTGACTGTAATTGACAAGGGATCGGTCGAGCGACCTCCCTCCCCTCAGCAGGTCATAAAATTAGTTCCAGACAGCTCTCCAAGATGGCTGCCACGGAAATGGTCTACATTTCCTGTCTCTCTCTACCGTCAAGGCCATCCTTGTTTACAATTATATAACAATAAAGATCCGCTAGGCATGGTCCTAAGTAATTGAATCATTTAATTAATTAACACCTAACTTTACAGTGTATTTGGGCTCAAATGGCTCCTATTAAACATTCATGGCAGGGGTGGAATTCTAATGATAGCATTGCCGTTCTAAGGTGATTACTTGTGGCTTTAAAGACGCGCATCATAATGAAACCCCATGGTTATCATCAGCAGCTGTCATTTACATATATTTGGGAACCACGTTCCTCGTCGACGAATATGATTCTACCTCTCGGGCAGACCATAAGTAAAAATGCTCACCGCGCCTCGCTGGGCGTCCATAGTGGCTATAATTCAATGCAAGCGTTGGCAATAGACAGAATCTATCCAAATCGCTGCGTAACACATACAGTATGCACAAGGGCGATACTTCTCGAAGATTAAGCCAATTTTCATCTCACGCGCAAGCTATACTAGTCTTTCCCGTGCTTATCTTACGTAAATCACTGGATTCTACGTTAATCTGCACGCTATATGCGGCTAAACAATATTTCACATATATGACTCCATTATCAAGGTACCTGCGTTCTTCATGTTATAATATTTAAGCCAAAGCTTTTCATAGCTCCTAACACAAATGTATAAATATACTGGCTTACTTTAATTTCACATATTCATTCAAATTTTCACTGACACTGAGAAAAGCTCTCGTATTCGCGATATTCCACACTACATTCTTTACTGTTTACCAAATGACAGTATCTTAAATTAGACATGACACTATTTGAACATTACTTAGGCCAATTTTGCCCTTACTTTATGGTTGCCGACCCCAGTTATTATTATTATTATTATTTTAACGTTTAGATCCATCACTATTTTTGACCTACATGGTCCTAAGCAAATCACCTTCCAAGTCATACTTTATTCAAGACGAGTGGTGAAAACTCGTTCAGTAAGTGACTATTACTTCTTTAATTTCAAAGTGATTAATCGTTACATGGTGAACTATGCCATTATAATGTTATTATTTGCATGTTTACTCACGTTTCCTTCTGGCTGGAAAGTACCAGTATCTCCGCCTGAGCTCTACCATGATGATTGACTTAATCCATCATGATATCCAATACACAACACTGAGATTCACACTTTTTACACATGATACACATATTACCACAAGTGGCCTTTACCACTGATAAACACTGAATATTAAACATTAAACACATTAACACTTTAAATTATTATTTCACAATTTATACACTTCATCTATCATTTCACATGTTGATCCTTAATCTGGATTTCACCTACGCTTGACCTCAGAGATGCGATGACTTATGATAACCGCTGGTCTCCGTGAAATCTAGTAGCGTTTTTATAGATGTTCGATCCTAGTTCCCTGCACTCCCGTTCACCTCACTGTCCTGGATAGGTGGCAATAACTTCCATTCTCCCATCACTGGAGTGCTCCTAATGCTGATGTCATATAATTGACAATACCTTCCGGTATACGAACTGTTCCAAACATTATCAGTTCCTATTCGCTGTAGCGAATTTATATCTGTGTCAGATAATAAAGCAATATCTGCACTTTGTTACCTTTTTATGCACTTCATTATCACTGATGAAGCTTACAATTTTCCTCCATTGTCTTCAACGGCGGTACGCTGATATTTTACTAATTGGCGTGCTTACTGCAGAGCGCTTGTAGACAAAGGACTAACTTCCAACTCGAGCGACCGTCTGACGTCTTCAACTGCTTTCCAACTGAACCATAACTGACCATAACTGACCAACAACTGACTCTTGGCGTAGGGTGCTCTTCCCTTATATTGGTTTCTTGCACAAAATAGTTCACGGGACACGTGAGAGCGACTCCCTTCTTGAAATACTCCGTCTTCAGCCGAAATAACAACTGCATCTTGTTTATCTAGGCGTGGAGGTTTTAAAAACACTCGCGTGCCGGCGATCGCTTCGGCCAATTAATTACAATTAATTGCCTTAGTTCAGCGCGTGGGATGCTACGGTGGGGATTTCCCGCTGGTTGGTTAAAGTATCCATGCTCTCGAGCGTGAGTTAGGTTGTAATGCGGTCATTTTGAGAAATAGGCGTAATTTTAGGTGAAAAACCACTCCTAAATTACTCCTCCGTGAATACATTCATCTGTGTGTATGTTTCATTGCATTACAATGCTCCATTTATCTGTAATTAATTAATTTCTTGTGGGCTTGGTCCCGCCAAAGCTTTGCTCGTTGTCGACCGGTGGATTCCCGGGTCATTAATTTTGAGCTGTCTGACCGCCCTAGACGGAAATAGTTCCGTAGGCGCCAGGGCTACTCCGCCTACTTTTTAAAGTCATTTGTCAGACTTCAATACTAGCCTCTTTCGACTTCGTATGCACTGAAAACGTACATTCCCTTGCATTTTGCTTACAATTTCTCCTTTAAATTGCTATGATTTGCACCTAAATAATCGTGAAATCACGCTAGACTATTATGTGTCAGTAGACCTCTCATTGCTCTGTGGGTTCCATATAATGGCTCCCCCTTAGAGACCACTGGTTCGACCTTAGGCATAACCATTTGCCTGGTCTTTTCTGATAAGGCCTGAGTTCGATACCAGACTGCCGTGACCAGTTGGGCACAGTATGTGCTTTTTGATCGTGGCACGCATGTCATACGATGTTGGCATGTCAAAGAACCCAATTGAATTCATTAGACCGTGTTCATAATGGCAAAATCAATCTCGGGATTTTCCACCATCACAAAGTTCGTCCGTTATCTACTAGATAGCGCTATTCTGTCAAGAAGCTTAGATATCTAACCTCCTCGACTTTCATAGCGTTCCAAGCAACGACATGCAAGCTGCCCTCTTTGAGTCAAATAACAAAGCTAGCACCCGGCACCCAAGGCCATACGATATTATTATTGATGCCTTTATTAAGGTGAAGTTGTGGCTCTTGGACCGCTCTGACACTAATAATAAAATAGTATTCTGACTTTCAACAACTTGGGCTATTCTTCATTTTTAGCCTATTTTCATTTGATGAAAAAATAGGCCTATGACATCACCTTTTGTCCGTGTGTGTGTGCGTGTGTGTGTGTGAGAGTGGTGTGTGTGTGTGTGTGTGTGTCCCTAATAACGTCTAAACGGCTGGAGCGATTACAATGAAACTCGGTATGATCATAACACTATTTTGGTTGACCCCGATCGTGCCCTTTACATTTTATTGTGTCTCACCAATCCAACATGGCGGCTGTGTGAAATATTTCACCAGCATTCAGTATCTCCGGAAATATTACCGATATCGTGCTGAAGTTGTGTGTGGTGATAAAGGGCACTACTAGAAGTTCACCTATGAGACTTTCAAAAACCTGGTGACTACAAAACTAACATGGCGGCCAAGCGAATTTGAGACTTTTAAATAGACTTTTCTCACGATTTAACTATCCAACCGTAATGAAACTTGATACAGCAAATGTTTATACACATTGTAATGCACTGGCATCTAATTTAGTTCAATATTGTTTACATAATCCCAATATGGCGGCTGTGCGAAATATTTCACTGACATTCTATATCTCCGAAACTATTACAGATATCACCCTGAAATTTTGTACGGTGATAAAGGGTACTGGTTAAAGTTTATCTATGTATGTTTATCTTTCATAAACCTGTAAAGTACAAAACGAACATGGCGACCAAGCGAAGTTGAAACATTTTAATAGACTTTTCTCGTGATTTTTTACTCTCTGAGCGCAGTGAAATGTGGTACAGTAAATGATTTTACATATTGTAATGTACTGGCATCTAATTTAGTTCAATTGTTTACATAACCTCAAGATGGCGGCTGTGCGAAATTTAAAAATTAAGTTTTTATTTCTTGTGTCGTAATCATGCAATCGAAGTGAAAGTTTGAGTAATGAACCTAGGCATTAATTGTCCTTGATTGGTACATAACTCTATGGCCTATACATATAAAAATCCAAAATGGCGAGCATCCGAAATATTTAGACGGTGCTCAATATCTATGAATCTTTTATAGCAATCAAACTGTAATTTTTTGTGTTCATAGAGACTATGAACATATGTTCACTATAGAACTTTCAGTAACCCGGTAAGCACAAATCCAACATGGCGCCGACGCGAAGTATAATTATTTAAATGGACGTTTCTTGCGAATTAACTATCCTAGTGCAGTGAAACGTTGTACGTTAAATGCTGCTTAATCACAAGATGGCAGCTGTGCGAAATTTTAAAATCTCGTTTTTACTTCTTGTGTTCTAATCATGCGATTGAAGTTTGAATACCAAACGTAATAGTACAAAATAAAAATCCAACCTGGCGACCATCTGAAATATTTAGACGGTTCTCATTATCTACGAATCTATCACAACCTTCAAACTGAAATTTTGTATGTTGATAGATGCAATTAACATGAGTAGGATATATGCAAATAGGCTGTATAGTTCTTCACGGAACTACTTGTTTGCTAGACAGATCGAACAACGCTAATTGTTCAAATTAATATGATGCATAATTTAAACATTGATCACTACATTTCCCATTAAACTATTGACAAAATAAAATCCTTCCTTCTCGAAGTGTTTAATGGCAATTCAAATGCAATGGGAAAGCCACTCGAAGTAGACGAAGAAAAATGAAGAAAGTGGAATTGTAACGGCTTCGAAGTACAGCGTGTTTCACTGGAATACACAGCCGGCATGTGTGTTGCCTACCCCCTGCAATACAGCCGCGAGAAGTTCGTCTATCTCTGGCCTCTGTGCCTTGGTATTTCTGTCCTTTCGATTCAAAGACTGTCACGGTGGCTCAGACGCTAGCGCGAGAGACTGCGGAGCCTATGGTCCGGGGTTTGAATCTCAAGCCTGACTCCAATTCCCTTTCTTATTTTCATGACGCTGGTGTGACCTATTTTCGTCACCCTCCTGACCTCGTCTCGGTGTTGTTGATACACTTGTATTTGTGGCCTGCGACCTGGTGTGTACTTGAGCGGGTTTAACCACCTCCGTTGTGTTTACAAGTTCCAGCTGTCGTCCCCCTCTCTGCTGCAAGTGAGATGTTGTCTCGTCAATCTGACGTAAAATTTGTTCGGCTCGAACCGCTGTGTCCACGTTTGCTTCTACTAACACCTGCTGAACATTGACTGGCAACTGCCGTGCAATCGTCATAACCAGGTCCGATTCTTCTAAATGGTGATCAAGATCCCGGAATTTCAACAATTGTAGCGAAAAGAAATCTGAGTATTTCGTCCGCTGAGTCGACTGATATTTTCTCGAATAAAGTTCCATTCTAAGGCTTTGTTGTAGAGAAGCCGACCAATACTTTTTAAGGAACGCGTTCTTGAACTCGTCCATCCCTCCGAAAGTATACTTGAAGCTCAAGAACCACGTAAGTACATTTCCCGAAAGAAATCGTTCCATCAGTCTTAAACGACTCGCGGGCGGTATATTATTATCATTAAAATAGTGATCCATCTCTTTAAGATACGCCTTCCGTGTGACACCAAAATTTTCTGTGAATTTATTTGGTTTAAATTCATTTGATCCAATTACTTGTACGACTTGAGGGTGCTGATAGCCATGTTGAGGAGTAGAGGTTCCACCAACGTTGTTGTGAAATCCTTCTGTGTTAGTCGTTAATGGGCTGCCTGTCAGTCCGTGGCCACTCTCCGCGCTAATTGCCCCATGGCTTGTTGAGTCAACTTCCTTATCTTTAGCGTGCTCTGTCTGAAATAACGTGTTCTGTCCTAGTGAACGCAACTCTGCTTTTATGATTCTGTCCGATTGTTCTTTCATTATACTCTTGATTTCTTCCTCAAGTGCTTTAATGCGTGTATGGTTATCACCTACGGTCTTTATGATTGTTAACCGTTCTTCTTTAGAGTCGCTGCTCATCTTACGCCAATCCTTTCTGATGCTATCTTTAAACGCTCCCAGTTTTTCTTCCATCTGCTGTTTCGTGTCCTCCTGATTCGATTCTATCTTCTCAAGCCTGTCTTCTATACGTAGATTATTCTCATCTATCGTGCTCTTTAAATTATCCTGGTCCGATTCTATGTTTCGCCATCGCTCTGCTGATTGTATTTCTAATTTATCCATGTCCTTTATCAGGCCCGTAATACTTTCATTTACTGCTGACAATTGTCCCTGGATAAACGTAGAATCCTCCTCTATTTTATCAAACCGCTTTTCAAGACCATCCTGTGCCATTTTAACCTCACTGTTATTTACCGTGCATGCTAATTCTATCTGAGCTAGTTTTGCTAATACAATTTCGTCCAAATCATTTAATTTACGGTTGAAGGTGTCCTCTAATTTTTGTTTCTGACCTAGCTGTTTGTCGTTATTCTTACTTATATCAAGCGCGAATTGAACCATCTGCTGTGTAGTGTACTCTTTCATCTCTGCAGATAATGTGGCTAACTGACTCGTAATTCTACTCTCTTGCGCTTCTAATTGTTTGTTTATATTTTCATTTACTTGCGCTTGTAATGAGTTACCCTGTTCAATTAATTTAATTTCTAATTACTCATTCTGTTCAGATAATTGTGCATTCTGTTCAGATATCTTAGTGTTTAATTTTTCACTCTGTTCAGCTAATTGTGTTTTAAACTCGCCTGACTGTTCGTTTAATTGTTTAGTTATAGTGTCATTCATTTCAATATGGAATGAACCATTTTGTTCAGATAATTGTGTCTTTATAGTGTCATTCATTTGAGTCTGGAATGACTCATTTTGTTCAGATAATTGTGTCATTATAGTGTCATTCATTTGAGTCTGGAATGACTCATTTTGTTCCGCTAATTTAATATCTAAATTTTCACTCTGTTCCTTTAATAGTTTCTGGGTTCGTGCCGTGGCACTTTCAATGATCGCCTGGATCTCTGCTACTGTCGCCATTATCACACACAAAAATATATATCACTGAGAAAACAGGAGGATGGCATGCAAATGTCTCCCTGATACACACATATACAATTCTTGACATACATTTACTTCATTTGACCACTTTCAGTTCATTTAAACTTTTTCCCTTGACTCCCGCAAATCAATCATCTCTGAACGGTTCTAATTTTACTTAATAAATTTTTAACTCCGCACATATTCAATCATAAATTACTATCCAGATCTGATGTTAACACTGACTAATTAACAAAGTATTAATTGTCATTTAAGGCAACCAGCCTCCTAACACATTCATGAGTTTGACATTCTAAACAAATCTAATTTTACATTTAATCAATGGGCGCCCGATTTAACGTACATTACTTTACTAATTACATCAATAATTAAAAACGTGAATCGTATTTTAACTTGCAAACTCGTGATTCTACTGTATATTCCATTTTCTTGGCGGTATTTCTCTTCGCCGTATTTACGTTAACAAAATATCACTTCCGGTGATTTCAAACAGTAAAAAACAGCGAAATACCACATGTAGGGTATCAGCTTGTCTATGATCCGCTAGAAAAGCCCAAAACAGCGAAACGCCCCACGTAGGGTAACGCCAGCTTGTCTATGCACCCTTCAATAAAACATGGTTTTTCTCAAGATTCATCTACGGGGTCGTGTTCAGTCCAGACTGCGTTACACAGCAAAGTTCGCTTAAAAACACATGCTCTAATGAATAGAAAGGTCCATGACAGAGGCTATACTAGAAGTAAAAGGAATAACAAGTAGAATAAAAGAAATTTAATGACTGAAAATTATGTGCATAATAATAATAATAAATAAAAGAATTCCTCCCTGACTTTTACCCCCTTAATAAATAATAATATTACTGAGTGGTAGGAACTCGCTCGTCACAACAAAACAATGTGAATACAGCTTCACACAAAATAATTAATCATAACATAAACTTTGAGCTGTAAGAACTCGCTCGTCAACATATGGATACAAGTCCATTTTTTCTGGTCAAGAATTTATATAATGTGTGGTGTACTGCTCGTTAATAAGAAACTGAGTACTGATGCGAGTCCATTTACAACTGAAACAGCCATGTTGCTCACTGAGTTGCATCTGTTAAATCACACTACGGCTATGGGACCCACCCTTAATTAATACACTATAATTACCACTGACACATGCAAGATCTAATACTACAAAAAGATGAAGAATCTCCCTGAGATTCTACTGGTGCCAGAGCACATAAATGCTCAAAAAGAGCATGCCAGAAATAGGCCAAAGCGCTCTCATCATAACTTGGGAACATAGCCTCGCGCACCCTAACTTGATACGGGTCAATGAACGCGTAAAATAAACACACCAAAATTGAACCAACAACAACAAAATACAAGCCTAACGGCTGAAAAACTATGTTTACATTTTTATAAAACGCCAGACAAACAGGAGTCTCGGAAGCTACCTTACAACTATGGACAGCACCCATTTAATCAATCAATACTCATTATAACCGATCAGGTTTTTGTGAATTTTAAACAACGTCTTAAATTGAAGTACAGGAAACAAGCCTGTTACTAATGACAAGTCGCGTTATCTGATTTGAGCGCGCCCTTCTTGTATGAGTCATCGCTGTCTCAATTATCTCTCTCAGTCGCTCAAGCCAGGTGCAGTTTCCCTCTGGAAACGCAAACATATCTCACTCATCCCCCTGGATGGCAAGAAAACACAAATATATACCACAAGTCCAGCCTCGCGAGGTCATGAACTGGGCTAATGTGGAGCAAGTCAGAATAATCACCATGATATATTCTCGCTAGCACATCATAAAAATCACACAACGCACCAAAAGCTTGGACTGACTCTCATACACATATCACTGGGTCGGCTCAAAACAGATCAACAATATTGCGTCCAATGACACATTAAAAAAATACACAACAAAAGCTCGGGTGCAAAGTGCCATCCCGTTCAGCTCTGCTGAAAAGCAACTATCAAAATAATCCTGATCCGTCATAAAATTCTACTCACAAATAATTTTTACCCTCCAAATCCTATTTTTAATCTCAAAATTAATTCAGTTCCATTTCTGTTATAAGGCATACCTCCGAATAATAATGCTTGACCGCGATTTACGCGAGCGAAAGCGAGCACGAGCTGCGCGTTGCCCCGTAAAGTTGAACAAACACAAATCACAATATTTACAAAGTACACAACGCTCGGCTTGTCCCATATTTAATGTGTCAGTAAACAAGAACTAATAATCTACATTACCAAACAAGCAAACAAATATCTACAAAATATGTCCCATAATACCATAGCTGATTTAATAAATAAAAAAAATCATTTGTACTCAATCATTTAAAAAACAGCGTCAAGGAAACGTCTGCAGCCATCACCTTTAAGATATTTATCTCGTCATCGACATCTTCTGGAAAATGTCCTGCTGGTTCCAAGATCCGGTCTCCTTCCTAGACGCCATCTCGTGCTGAATTAAATGAAGTTTTGTCAGATACACACACGATATAATTCCTACTACATTCACCTATCAAGTACTAAATTCCTTGACAGTCTATTTGGTGAATTATTTCGATGAACTGGTCCTAATGATAGTGCTGGGACTACAAATAAATCACTGAAGTTACACTTATAACTTGACGAAACTGTTTCATGTTCAATAACATAAAAATATGCAGAGTATGAACGTTACGTCCTCAGACGCACAAAAATACGTATCGACGTTACATCCTCAGACGCACAAAAATAAGTGTTCTCTCGAAGCATCCTGGATCCTTATAAAAGAAACTGACTAGGGTAGGTGTGGAAGTGGATTTATGAATAAAATATTCCATAATAATTATCAGACTAGCATGCGATCGGTATCATTGAGTTCGTAGCAGTGTGGAGGTTACGATTATGCTGTAGCCGGCTCGAATCGATCGTGGAATTAATCTGTAGATAACTCCCGCGTAAATTTACCAGGATGCGTTATCAAGCCGAGTTGCCGCTAAAACAAGGCGTTTTGATATTATTGGCCCAGACTCTTGTATGTCTTTGCGCGCTTTTACATGTATTTCTGCAGTAGGGAGTGGTTAACATGATGCATGACCAATTGCCTCGTAGCATTCGATTTTCTTCTTGGCGCCAACCTTCATAGCAACAGGCCATAATGTGCGTGCCCAAGCCATCTTCCGCGCTAAAAGTTGCACCTGTCCTATGTGTCAAGAATATTTATGCTACTTCCTAAAATACCACAGGAGCTTAAACCAGTGTCCTCTCGGCCACTGATTTCTCAATATTTCCCAACGCCGTCTGGCTCTCATATCTGCTGTCTGTAGAAATGTATCAAAAGATGATGAATAATTATTAGAATCCTTTATACAGCCTGTGGATAAAGGGTTCAATATATAGCATGAAAGTGCTATAGGTCTATCGATTTCAAGACGGGACGTTGTTGAATTGGGCGCCACATTAATTACAGAAACAGATACATACTATAGTAAAACCATCGTCACTTCCAACTAGAGGTATCTAGCGGTCGGAAAGGAAACTTCTTTAACTAGCCAATCACAGGCAGCCATTCAAATGGATGTATCACGGCAAATCAAGTTTCGATTGCGATGGCGCGATTTAGCGAACGGAACTAGATTTGTCACGAAATATCGATTTGAATGGCTGTCTGTGATTGGCTACTTACAATTATTTCACTTCTGACCGATAGATACCTTTAGCATAGCACTGATACGTCCAGTCAGAAGCAACAACGGCAATACTATAGAAGACTGGTGAGTGAACGGGCTGATAGTTCAGCCAAAATCCACGACAGGTATTCGAGGTTTGATATAACTACAATGGCTCTATTAAGACAGCTCACGTATCGGATGTTACTGTCACTGATATTGATATTGTTGTTTGGACATCATAGTAATTTATGTGTAATTTTGTTTGATATAATTAATATGATTATTGTGGTGTCTGTACTTGCATGTGTGTATTTGTAACTCAGTAGTAATACTGTGCTGTATTTTAAAATTACAATTCGCTTATTAGCCTACTTTTCACATTTTGCAAAAATGAGGAAAAAGTAGACTTATGAGATCGATCCGGGAAAATGCGTGTGTCTGTCTGTCTGTCTGTCTGTCTGGCTGGCTGGGTGTGTGTCCCCCCCTATCAACTCCTAAACGGCTGCAGCAATCAAAACCAAATTTAGTATGAGTAAAGATGTGCACCGGAATATCTCACGTCCATATTTGAAAATGATATCAGTGCTACCAACTGCTGAAAAAACGCACTAGAAATTTGAGCTCCATGTTGGATATCTCGCAAGGTATGCATGGGAGCTATTCCAAAATTGGTACACATGCAGATAATTCCATTTCAGTTTAATTTCCAGGAGGCCAACAATGACAGTGTTGCCAAAATAATTTAAGCCTTCTGATAGGTCCAATGTTTAAATGCATATAACTTCTACACTATCAATTGGATTTCAACCAAATTTTGTATGTAATATCTGTAAATAAACAGATATGATTGAGCGTATTCTTATGAGCCACCAGGGCTGCCAACTGTTAATAATTGCTGTCTCTATTTTTTTTTATCCAAATACCAATATAACAGAAAGTATGCAAGCCAACAGCTTTAAACTATGCACACGTATATTCTGACATTTTAGATTAATTTGGAGTAACTTATATATGTCAGTTCTACCAACATGATTATAAGCCTGCTGATAGTACCAATTTTTAAATACACGTAACTTCTATACTATCAGTTCGATTTCAACCAAATTTCCTATGTGCTATGTGTACCATAAGAGATATGACTGTAAGTATTGTTAAGAGCAATCAGGGCTGCCAACTGTTAATAAATGCTGCCTATATGTTTTTACCCTAATATCAATATATCAGAAAGTATGCAACCCAACAGCTATATACTTTGCACACGTATAGCACCTGACATTGTGGATTAATTTGGAGTAATTAATACAAGGCAGTGCTGCCAACATGATTATATGCCTGCTGATATGTCCAATTTTAAAATACATGTTACTTCTATACTAACAAATGGATTTCATCCAAAATTGGCACAACAAGATATCATAATTGTTACGTGCAAGAGCCCGTCCCAACGTTTCAAACATGTATCTACCACTGGATGGAATTCATGGCATTTTGAATCGACCGCCTGGTGACTTGATCCCATTTGTGAACACGAGATGGCACCTGCTGTCGGACTTCGGGGTTCCTTCAAATGGTTCCTTCTTCTCCGCTAGAATGCGTTAGTTGTGCCTTATTAAACTCTTCCCTTTTCGTGGCATAATTGATGACAATTATATTCCACGTCATAAACAAAAGAATATATATACTTCATGATACCGCCAAATTTGTTACTTAATTATGACATTGTTGATTGATGTGTCAAGCCTTGATTGGACGATGAATATTTACATGAATGCAGTTCGGTATCTGACGCGGAATTCTCCGCCATCTTGTGGAGTTCTTGGTCTGTCGTCTTGAAAACAACAAGCCAGCTGGTTGGAACAGTATCTATCCGTTGTGCTAGGGGAGCCTTGGCCCCCAGGTTTTTCAAAATATGAATACATATTCAAGAAAAAGGAAACGCCTGTGCTACATAAGGATTTAATTTCATCGTTCCGCCGTGAAGAGGAAATATGCAAAGTAAATCGCATCTGAATACAACAGGAGTGCTTGTGACATCAAAACGGCGCATGGGCGTGTTAGCCATTTTCAAGGCAATTTGTGCCGTATTATATTTTATTTATATTGTGTGTTAATTATTTTATTTTCATTGTGTCTCCACCGAGAAGGATGTAAGGTACGTTGCATTATTCCCTTATATTTATTATTGTTATGGAGCTCCGATATCGTCTTATAGTAATGTTTTAATTCTGTACCTTATTTTGTTTTATAGGCCTAATATTTCTGTTTGTCAACGTTACCTGATATATAAAAAAAAAGGTTATTGTTTTCTTCGTACCTTCTGGAGACACATTTCTAAGTTTATTTTACGTTTTAAATTATTATTTTCCTTTGGCAATCTTGGGATTGGCATATTATTTATCTGATTTAAGATCCGTGGCTCCTCCCTCTTGTTAATAGTGTTTAGACGTAATTGTTTTCCTCCGTTCTTCTCTTTCTGCTGATTTTAAAATTTAGTTTTGCAAAATTGTTTGCCGTAATTCGATCGGGCACGCGGTCTCCTGTTTTTAGTGGCCACGTTTGTTTTTTGTTTTACCGAAATGGATTCTGGTCTCGAAGTCAGTCTCTTGGCGCCGACCGCGAAGCTCTAACGTGTTGTGGTGTTAGCTTAATATTTTTTTAATTTAATCTTGTTGGTTTAACTTTGTGTTTTTGGTAAATGTTCCTGTGTTTTTCTCCGTCATGCAAATTTTGAATTATTTTCTGATCCTATTTTATTTGGTTAATTTTAATTTTTAATTTCTCGTTTCAACGTGGCCTGGATCTCCGCATGTCGGATCGGTATTGCATTCCCTTGTAAATTATCAAGCCCTTTCTCATTTAATCATGCCTGTAATATTATTTTAATTTTTGGGCTTTATAACATTTTAATTTTCAATTTAATTCTTGTCTTTTTTGTTTTGCAAGCAAGCATGTTCTGTTTCTGGTGGAGGTGCTCTTTTAAATTTTAACATTAAATTTTTATTTTCATTTTTTTAGCAACTGTTGTGGCATTATTTCATCGACAGCAGTTCTGTCGGTTATTGGGGGGTGTCTGTAGAATAGCCTGTGCGTTCCCCTTCTCCATTTTCCTTCCACCCCTTTTGGTGTTCATCTGTTGGGACATGTCATCTGGAGGTGATTTTGTTGCTGAAGCGAGGCGGACCTCTAAATAAAAGGTAAGTAGGCCCATCCACGCTAGCCGTCCACGGGTGGCATTCTGGTAGCAGACCGCGCTCGAGTTCGCTTCCATAACTATCCCCTCCCCAGTACCCGCAGGCTTGTCTTATGGACCCTTCTAGTGCTGATGGGGCGGTTGTTGGTGGGATCTTGTCATGCCAGTGCACTTGATATTATGTAAAGCTAATCCTTGTCGTTTGTTTTATTTCATGTTTGACTCTGAATATCCATGTGGTGAGCTGTAAGTGACCTGTTTAGAAGCGAGGCGTATGCTGCTGTATTTTACCCTGTTTGTATGCAGCATCCCCACTGAAAAAGAAGCTCGGTGAGTGACTGACATGTGTTCTTGGCATGGGAAATGGGGATTTCTTAATATTCTGATAGCCTAAATGCTCGAGTGAAGGCATCCTGGAGCCCCGTCTGAAGCTGTTCGCCATGTGTTTTGTGCCAATTTTTGTAATTTAGCTTCCTGTTCTCGAGCCAAGCAGGCGGTGACGTATGCAGTTCTGGACAGCATTGTGCATGATCTTGTATTATAGGTGGTGGCTGTGTTCGAGTGTCAACCTAATCTATGGTGGTGGTAATTGGTAGTTTTGGTTTTGTTGTGAAAGTGTAAACTGTCCTTGTAATTCCTAAAATTTGTTTCCTTCTATATTGGCTGTCTGCATTCTGTGTTTTCCAAAATGGCCGACAACAATAGTGTTTTCGATTTAATTGACTTAAGAGATAACCTTGTGAATTTGGAGAGTTCTTCTGGGGTTGAACGTGAATCACCTCTGTTTACTAGGTCTGAGGTTTTGGGATCGATTTCTAGCAGTGGTTTGCCTGCCCCTCTTTTGTCTAGTTCTGGCTCGCCCAGACCTCTTAACCCTGCTTACGGTCATTCTTCTCATGTTAGGTCACCTAATGATTTCCTGGGCCCTGCCAACCCATTGCATCCCGGTTCCTTCTCTAGTAATGTAAATGTTTTGTCTCCTGTAGAGGGTGTGCGAGCGGGCTACCCTGGTAACAATGTCTCTTTTCCTAATGCTACATTCTCGCCTACCGTTAATTATGGGTCGATTCCTCATCCTATTTCTGGTTTCTTAACTAAGTTAAAGCATTTCAACCTAGATGACGTTACCCAAGTGGTCCAATTTTTAAAGCAAGTGGTCGAATTGGGTAACCATGCCTCGATTTTTGGGATGTCGGAAAATCAGATTTTCCAACTGTTATATCCGGTTGCTTCCGGTATGCTGCGCGATAAGCTAATTGAAGCTATCCACCTCCGCATGTCCTTAGCCATGTTTATTAGGGAAGTGTTGTGGTTTTTTTCCCCTGCGAGTGCCCTTAGTGCTCTCGAGCAAAAGTTTTTATATCGTGTCCAAAGGTTGGACGAGTCACTTAACGACTATGTCAGTGACATTAAGGTGTATGCCCAGGTATTTGCATCCCCTTTAACTGAACGACAGTTGGTGTCATCTATTGTAAATGGGTTTTCGCCTCAATATAGGTCATACATGACTATGTGTATCAGGCCTTCGTCATTTGTCGAGCTGAAGCAGGTCGTTATAGAGGCTATGGCTGTGAAACATGCAGATTCCCTTCGGGTAGCTAATGTTCCTCCTCCTTCCTTGATGTCTCGTCCCCCTCCTTCCTTGATGTCTCGTCCCCCGCCTAAGGTTATGTTCCACCCAAGACCCAATATTAAGTGCCACACGTGCGGTGGCGTGGTTCATGTCAAGAAGGTGTGTCCGAGTAACCAGGTTGTGTATCGCCAATGACGGGATGTTGTGGAGACGAACTCGGGTGTTACTTCTAAGGATATGTCTGTGCATGTGAATTTGGGAAAACCCTGTGAAGTTTCTGGTCGCCCTACCAATGAAAGTCTTGATAACTCGTTGAAAATTAAATCTTCACGTGCTAATTCTGCTTATGTCGCTGACCTACCTAACCTGTCGGTGAGCAATGTCGTGGCAAGTCAGCCTAATTCTAAACATAATGTGAAACCTGTGGTGCGGGTGTCCTCGTCATCTACTTGTAATCGTTTTAGAGTGAGTAATGGTTTTGGAATTTCTCCTGTGGCTAAAGGAATATCCCCGTTTATTGAAATTTGTGTTAATGACGAGCCCGTTTCTGCATTGCTTGATTCTGGTAGTGTCGCATCCTTTATAAGCGAGGACTGGTTTTTATCTATGAAGAGGGTTTGCAAATTTCCTGAGTTAGAGCCTAACAATGAATCTTTTATTTCGGCAAATTATTCAAACTTAAATATTTTGGGTAGTATGACAGTCAAAATTCATATTCTAAAATTTTCTTGGAAGTTTAAATTTTTTGTTGCCAGAAATCTTTCTTGTTCTGTGGTCATTGGAGCTAATTTCATGTCACACGTTGGTATGCTTCTCGATTTTGGTGCTCGCAACTTATGGTTTAAGTTTAATCCGCAGAGTAAATTATCATTTAACCCGGTTTTATCTTCTCCTGCTGTCAATTCTGTTAGTGAACCTATGACTATTGAGGATCTCGATCTGGAAAATTTAACGAGTCTTCAAAAGGATGCCATTAAGAGGTTATGTCAGGAGTATAGTGATGTATTTACGGACAAGTTGGGTGTAACCCATTTGATGGAGTACAAGATTGAGCTAACCGATTCTGTGCCGGTGCGTTCCAGCCCGTATCGACTTGCCCCGCCCAAGATGGCTGAACTTCGTAAGATTATCGATAAGATGTTAGAAGAAGGTGTAATCCAACCCTCTATCTCTGCCTACTCATCCCCTGTATTTCTTGTGCCAAAACCTAACGGTGGTTTTCGGCCGGTGGTCGACTATAGGGCTCTTAATCAAAAAGTTGTTTTGCAGTCCATCCCTTTGCCGGACCTTCATACATGCTTTAGTTGGTTTCGCAACGCGAAGGTGTTCACGATCCTCGATTGAAATTCTTCTTACTTCCAAATTCCCCTCTCTCCGGAATCCAGGCATGTTACTGCTTTTTCCACTGACTGGAACCTGTTTGAGTATGCCCGTGTCCCGTTTGGCCTATCCACCGGAGCCGCTGTGTTGAGCAGACTTCTGGACAAGGTGTTTTCAGAAATTAAATTCAAGTTTGTGTACCACTACCTTGACGATGTGGTGATCTATTCTGAGTCATTCGAGGAACACGTTGATCATCTGAAAGTTGTACTTGATCGGTTGCGTGACGCTGGCCTTACCGTCAAATTGTCCAAGGTTTCCTTTGCCAAGCCCAAAATTTCCTTCTTGGGACATATTGTTTCCGCATCTGGTATCTCCGTGGACCAGTCTCGTACGCAGGCCATCAGAGATTTTAAACCACCCAAGAACGCCAAGGGTGTTGCTCGTTACATTGGTATGGTGAACTTCTTCCGTAAGTTTATCAGTAACTTTGCCGACCGTGCTGCTCCTCTAAATCTATTACGCAAAAAGGCTGTGAAGTTTGAGTGGGGTCCCTCTCAGCAAGCAGCCTTCGAAGATCTTAAGCTTGCGCTCTCTTACGCCCCTGTGCTAGCCATTCCGGATTTTGGGAAGCAGTTCATTGTGCAGACTGATGCGTCTGGTCGTGGTGTTGGTTGTGTCCTACTGCAGGAATCTGATCTGGGTAGGCAACCCATTGCATACGCTTCTCGATCCTTAACGGACGCAGAGAGGAAGTATTCCATATACGAACTTGAGGGTTTAGCTGTGTTGTTCGCTCTAGAAAAATTCCGTATGTATCTTGAGCACACTAAGTTTCTCCTTGAGACCGATAACCAAGCCTTGAGTTGGGTCTTAGGGAAACCCCGTAAAACTGGTAGGATTACCAGATGGCCAACTAGGAGTCATTCCAGTTCTCAGTCCAACATATTCGTGGGTCCGAAAATGCGGTTGCTGATTCATTAAGCCGCATGTACGAGGAAACAGCTGAAGAGGATATTCAAGAATGTGAACCCGTAAACCTTGTATCTGCTGTAAATTGTGTCAATGTCGTTCTTAGCAATTCCCCTGTGCTTTTTGAGGATGTGAGACGATTCCAGAAAGAAGATCCCTCCTCATCTAGCCTTATTGACCGAATCAATTCTGGTGAAGTGATCAAGCCCTACTCTCTGAAGGACGGTGTATTGTGTTGTTCGTCTCGTCATGACCGTCTACCTAAAATTGTGCTCCCGTCAGTCCTCATTCCTGAAATCTTTCGTTACTATCATGAATCTCCTATTGGTGGCCACCTAGGAGTATTCAAGACCCGAGCTAAAATCAGACAGTTTTTCATTTGGCAAAGTATGGATGGCGACATCAGGAGGCTCATTAGGAATTGTGCTGCATGTAGTATTAGCAAACCTCCGGTTTCTACTAAGGTTGGCCTGTTGTCATCTGTACCGGCATCTAGACCCTTGGAGAGGCTGTTTATCGACCATGTTGGGCCGTTCCCTCGCTCTGGTCGGGGAAACCAATTTGCGCTTGTTTGCACTGACGGTTTCACCCGGTTTAGTTGGATTTTCCCCACCAGACAGGCTACGACCAGTTCCGTCATAAAGTGTCTTAATTCCATCTTTTCATCTTTTGGGCCATGTCAGTTCCTGGTGTCAGATAATGCCAAGTGCTTTGTATCTCATCAGTTCCGTCAATTCTTATTTGATTATGCTATTTCGCATGTAACCACCACTCCCTGTTTTCCTAACCCGTCTCTCGCTGAGCGAGTCAATCGTAATCTCCGTTCTGCTCTGATTGCTTTCCACCACGACGACCATTCCAAGTGGGATTCTAATTTGCATTGGCTCAATTTTGCTTTCAACACCGCCGTGCATGAGAGCACGCAAGGCACCCCTTTTTCGTTAATGTTTTCCTTTATGGCCAATTCTCCGTTGTCTAATCTGTCGAACCTGCACGATCTCCTTCCAGACAGTTTCACGCCCGAGGATATGAGGGCGAAATTCGAGAAGGCTAGAGAGAATATTAAGGTATCACATGACCAACTTGCCAAGCGACACAATGCCTGTCGCAAGCCAACGGATTTGGAAATTGGAGAAGTTGTGTACGTTCGCAATTTCGAGCCCAAGGGCGTCAGTAATCTAGTTTCAAGCAAGTTGACCCCTCGTTTCAAGGGCCCATGTTATGTAGAGGAATTCCTGACTCCCGTTACTCTGCTTATTAGAAACCCCGAAGCAAAGAAAATTTCCAGAGTGCATCTGTCGCACATTAAACGAGGTGGAGAGGTTTCTAATGAGGAAATGCTACCATAAATTTTGTAAACTGATTTTGTATAATGTAGAGTATCCCTAACCTTCATTGAAGCCTTCAGGCATCTGTTCCTTCTGGAATTTTGAACTGGATTTGCAAACTCTACTCGGATACAACTTGTAACTGTTGGGTAATTCCCATTTTTGTGGTAAATTGTAAAATTTGAAACTAAATTTTGATGTTTTCATAAAAGATGCTAACATGTAAGTTGGACTCGGTGGGAGACCTAACTCATGATATCTTGTATACATGTTCCCTTGGGAATTTGAGTGGTCATTCCTCTACCGTAGTTCCTTCTAAATGTATAGTCGTTTAGCTCATGTCATCTTGAAAGGTATTTCTAGTCTGTAAAAAGGTAAATTTGTAAATGAAATTTTGTAAACACGGATCTAGGTCATGGTCAGAAATATTTTCTTCATATAAATTCAACTTTGTTTCTCTTTCGTAAAATGTAGTAAGAAATTGTATTTCTGTAAACTTTTATTTTTGAAATTAGATTAACTTCTATTTTGTAAATGGCTGGCCACGCGTCGCATGATATATGACACATTGCTTCCACCTACGTCGTTTAAAGCGAACTACATTGGACTTATAAAAAAAATTACCTAACGTGTCTCGGAGTATGAAAGCACTGCTGGTGCTGGTGTTCTGCGTTTCTGAAGACTGATGGACACAGTGATGCTATTGACTAAGTGGTTTGCGAGGTGATCAATTATCCCATCACTGATAATCTGACCCTGCATTCTTCCTAACCAAAACGATGCGGTTTCATCCATCAATTGGATTTAACTGGTGAACATTATCTTCTGGAAACATGCTTGGTAGATCGACTAGTTTAGGAGTTCTGCTTATGCCTAGGCTTATTCGTGAACGGTGTTCACGCTTAAGGGAGGGAGACTGTTACGTGTAAGAGCCCGTCCCAACGTTTCAAACATGTATCTACCCCTGGATGGAATTCATGACATTTTGAATCGACCGCCTGGTGACTTGATCCCATTTGTGAACACGAGATGGCACCTGCTGTCGGACTTCGGGGTTCCTTCAAATGGTTCCTTCTTCTCCGCTAGAATGCGTTAGTTGTGCCTTATTAAACTCTTCCCTTTTCGTGGCATAATTGATGGCAATTGGATACCTACCAGTAGAAAGGTGCTAAGTGCCATTTTTATGAACATTGAGTATTATGGTAAAAAGTGTTTAGTCAGTTTATTTGTGAGTATTTATTCTTCTAATTTGAGTAACATACAGATATAGTATTCCTTGTTATCCAGTGGCGGATATAGGTTCATAATATGAAAATTGTGGAATTCTGTTTGAGTGAAATGTTAGAAGTTGTGAAAGGTGCAAAGTCCACTAGTCTTTACGAATGTGCTACGTGCTAATTAAACAAAGATGACGGCTTTCCGACACGCACACGCGTAACATACGGTTGTCCATGCACGAAACACTGAAAATCCAAGTTAATTCCACAAACTTCCAACGACTCACCTTGTGATTTGTTGATGGTCATTGCGAAGGCCAGAAGCATGGGAAATTGCAACCGTTTAAAATCGAATAGCACGTTCGGAGGAATCATTGGGATGCGCGGAATCAAAACAACTTCTCCATCGATGACGTTTTCATTTGCTTTTCCACAGCCAGTCGAGTTCCATTGCATAGTCGAAGTTGATTGATGTTACGCAACATGATGATGACAGCCTACTTTCAATTGCAAATTGTGAGGTGGTAATCCAGGCAATTCCAGCGAATTCAAAAATTCTGTGAGATGGCTGACTACCTCATCTTGGTTGATAACTGTGCCAACCGATTTGAAGGAAAACAACTGTCCCAGAATGAAATTTTGAATGGATTCGGGATCTTTATTTTTCGCTGCCAATATGGCTCGTTCGCTCAGCCAATTATGGTTTCTGAATTCTGCGCTACGTTCGGAAAAACAAGCCGAATGAGCTCCTCCTTTGATTGCGTCAACGGATGTTCCAGGTTCATAGGAGCATCGCGTTGGCGCAATCAGTCATGTCCATTGTGTCGTGTTCGCTGGCGTTGTGTTTGATATTCACGAACTCATTGCATTCTGAATCTATTCGCTGTTCGTTCATTTTCAGTCGCTCTCGAACGTAAGTCAGACATGCCCATATGACTATTTTCATTATCCGTCGCTCTTTGATCATCAGTGCGGTTTGCACGTGAAGTAGCTCGCCGCGCATTTAACTGGCTTCGACGACCTCTGTCAGCACTTCCTCGCCTTGGCATTGTAATGGACGCTAAAATGACACGGAATGTTAGTAATGTAATGGACACTGAAAAACGACACGAAATTGTTTTCATAGTAACTCAAATCTATCGAACCTCCCTTGATAACTTGACAATATTGACATCCTTTCCGTTAGTAGTACATTCTCACATTAGATATGTTGGTCAAAACACATTAACGTGAAATGTAATATTATTATAACATACTTTAATATGCTGTAATTGGATTATACAGTAAGATTCTGTTACGTTAAAAAAAAAAAATTGCACGTATTGATCAAAGGGTATGGTACGGGATGTTATCTTTGCTCATAGAAGATTTTGAAGTGGATGCACTGTGTCACCATCTGTCAGTCAAGTTATTAGATTCAATATTGGAATGGCTTTTTAATGTAAATTAATTTAAAAATACTGCCAATTCGATTTTGCTCAAACCACCTTCTAAACACTGCCTACCATAATGAGAACAAATTGTAAAATTTTCATGAAATCGGAGCAGTAGTTTTCGAGATTTTGCCAGACTAATGCACGGCAAAGTCGCGTTTCCTACAGGAAACAAACTGTGCTATCCGAACACAGGTACCCACCAGTACGAACTGCTAATAATTGAGTATTCTAAGTTCCTTGAACAATTCTGTCAACGATGCACATATTGGAGGGAAATGAGAACAATGATTGGCACATTGCACCTTTCTTCTGAAAGAGCTGCAGGACTTACCACTAGTGCCACCTTGTGATGCTCTTGGAAGGTCCTTCGAAACCACTGAGGAGTTAGCCCTTTTGATATGTAATGTTACATCGCACATAACACCATTCGAGCAAAAAAACGGCCTTTTAAAAAAAATGGCACTTAGCACCTTTCTACTGATAAGTATCCAATTATATTCCACGTCATAAACAAAAGAATATATATACTTCATGATACCGCCAAATTTGTTACTTAATTATTACATTGTTGATTGATGTGTCAAACCTTGATTGGACGATGAATATTTATATGAATGCAGTTCGGTATCTGACGCGGAATTCTCCGCCATCTTGTGGAGTTCATGGTCTGTCGTCTTGAAAACAACAAGCCATCTGGTTGGAACAATATCTATCCGTTGTGCTAGGGGAGCCTTGGCCCCTAGCTTTTTCAAAATATGAATACATATTCAAGAAAAAGGAAACGCCTGTGCTACATAAGGATTTAATTTCATCGTTCCACCGTGAAGAGGAAATATGCATAGTAAATCGCATCTGGATACAACAGGAGTGCTTGTGACATCAAAACGGCGCATGGGCGTGTTAGCCATTTTCAAGGCAATTTGTGCCGTATTATATTTTATTTATATTGTGTGTTAATTATTTTATTTTCATTGTGTCTCCACTGAGAAGGATGTAAGGTACGTTGCATTATTCCCTTATATTTATTATTGTTATGGAGCTCCGATATCGTCTTATAGTAATGTTTTAATTCTGTACCTTATTTTGTTTTATAGGCCTAATATTTCTGTTTGTCAACGTTACCTGATATATATATATAAAAAGGTTATTGTTTTCTTCGTACCTTCTGGAGACACATTTCCAAGTTTATTTTACGTTTTAAATTATTATTTTCCTTTGGCAATCTTGGGATTGGCATATTATTTATCTGATTTAAGATCCGTGGCTCCTCCCTCTTGTTAATAGTGTTTAGACGTAATTGTTTTCCTCCGTTCTTCTCTTTCTGCTGATTTTAAAATTTAGTTTTGCTAAATTGTTTGCCGTAATTCGATCGGGCATGCGGTCTCCTGTTTTTAGTGGCCATGTTTGTTTTTTGTTTTGCCGAAATGGATTCTGGTCTCGAAGTCAGTCTCTTGGCACCGACCGCGAAGCTCTAACGTGTTGTGGTGTTAGCTTAATATTTTTTTAATTTAATCTTGTTGGTTTAACTTTGTGTTTTTTGGTAAATGTTCCTGTGTTTTTCTCCGTCATGCAAATTTTGAATTATTTTCTGATCCTATTTTATTTGGTTAATTTTAATTTTTAATTTCTCGTTTCAACGTGGCCTGGATCTCCGCATGTCGGATCGGTATTGCATTCCCTTGTAAATTATCAAGCCCTTTCTCATTTAATCATGCCTGTAATTTTATTTTAATTTTTGGGCTTTATAACATTTTAATTTTCAATTTAATTCTTGTCTTTTTTTGTTTTTCAAGCAAGCATGTTCTGTTTCTGGTGGAGGTGCTCTTTTAAATTTTAACATTAAATTTTTATTTTCATTTTTTTAGCAACTGTTGTGGCATTATTTCATCGACAACAGTTCTGTCGGTTATTGGGGGGTGTCTGTAGAATAGCCTGTGCGTTCCCCTTCTCCATTTTCCTTCCACCCCTTTTGGTGTTCTTCTGTTGGGACATGTCATCTGGAGGTGATTTTGTTGCTGAAGCGAGGCGGACCTCTAAATAAAATGTAAGTAGGATCCACGCTAGCCGTCCACGGGTGGCAATAATATTTCAGATTATTTCTGACCAGCACACGTATGGTATTGTTGGCAACATGCTTTTACGCGTGCTGATAGATCCAGTGTCTAACTGCATGTAACGTCCATTGGACTTCAACCTAATTTTGTATTCTGTACTTTAAGAGATGGAACTAACAATATATTCAGTCACCAGGGCTGCCAACTGTAGTGCTCTATTAGGCTACATTATACCAGGTATATTTTGAACTCATTTGATATTTGGATATTACCAACTTAATTTTGTCATTATTCTAGATAGGTTCATATTCTGTAGAATAATCATTGGCATGAAAAGTAGGCTGTATAGTTCTTCACGGAACTTCTTGTTATTATTCCTAGATGATATTGACTCCCCCAGTAATGGTCCCACAATGTCTAGCGCTGCCACTGCTCAAAAGCGATTGTTGCTGGATCGTATTCACCGAGGGAAACGTTTACCGAATCAACGATTTTAGGACAAGGGGAGGGGTTCTGAGGTTCTTTGCTGGGTGTGAACCTGAGCCATCCACAAGGAACAGTTTGTATGTGTTTTTGATGAGGTAATTTGTCACCGTGGCGCTGTGCTGAGCCGGGGAGAGAGCTGATCGGCTTTATCCAAATCACAAGACGAGCTTCTTTTGAGCCAGCTGATTACTCCCGAGCTCTCAATAGGACCTCCTCAAAGCGCCCATAATCCCCCGCGCGAGGTTACATTCCATATGTAATTACTAGCGAGTTCCTGCAGGACTCGTATCATATCATATACGGTTTGATGTCATATGTCACAGTTCCCCTCCATAATCAAGTGAGGCTGCGGGCATCTCCCGCTTCAGCTCTGGGCACTTCAATCAAAGGAAGGAAGAATGACATAAAAATGACCATGATAGTCCGATACCTTATTGACGTGTGGCTTTTAGTGCCGGTAGTGTCCGAGGACATGTTCGGCTCGCCAGTTTGGTAGCTGCTTCGATGCGGACACTCATGGGGTGAGCTACAAGTACCGTCACGTGTGGAATGTTGTCTGGGGAGGAAAGTTTGAATGTAAGGACGAGGAGTTGGAAGGTAGTTAGCGACCAACCTCGGTATTTGCCTGGAAGGAAGATGGGAAACCATTGAAGACCATCTACAAGGTTGCCGGCGGGGGAATTCGAACCTCGTCACCTCCCGGATGTGAGCGACTGCCAGCAGTCATGCCGTAACCACCACGGCTAACTCACCCGGTGACGTGTTAATTATTATAAACTATTTATGTTACCTAAAGTCGATATTTATTTAATTGAAACCGTACCGCATTGTAACCATCTCCAGCTGGTATATGATGTGTAACTGAGTAGTACCATACCAAAAGTTCACATAGTAAATTTTCCACACACAAAAAAAAAAAACCAGATCTGTTACAATAAATTTTGTAAATTAAGCATAAAACATGAAACATAAAACATAAAACAGCGTAGAAATGAGGAGATGTGAATGTGAAAACATGTACTGTTTGTTGAATCAGTTAGGTCATAAAAATTCTTGATGTGTATTTGCTAGGTATAGTAGAGATTTTTTTCTACATTTCTTAATAACTTCGCCAGACATATTCCAAAGTTTTTCGCTATTCATTTTTTTAAGTTTGAGCACCCCATTTATGGCAGTGTCGCCAACCTGATTTTACCCATGCTGATAAATTCAATATTTAAATACCTGTAACGTGCATATTATCTATTGTACCTTAATCAAATTTCGCATATGCACTGTGTAATGATCTAAGAATATATTTAGAGTCGACAGGTCTGCCAACTGTTGATATATTTTCTCTATAATTTTTAATAAAGTAGGCTCTTAAGTTCGTCACGGAACTACTTTTTAATTATCTTCTTTATTGGCATTTGGTGCAAATAAATTATAAGCCTCCGTGGCTTAGGCGGCTGCACGCCGGCCTCTCACCGCAGGGTCCGTGGTTCAAATCCCGGTCACTCCATGTGAGATCTGTACTGGACAAAACGGAGGCAGACAGCTTTTTCTCCGGGTACTCCGGTTTTCCCTGTCAACATTTCATTCCAGCAACATTCTCCACTATCATTTCATTTCATCTGTCATTCATTTAATCATTGCCTCAGAGGAGTGCGTCAGGCCTCGGCAGCCGGCACAGTTGATATCCTCGCCGCTAGATAGGGGCTTCATTCGTTCAATTCCTGACCCGGTCGGTGACTGGAAGCAGGCTGTGGATTTTCATTTTCAGGTGCAAATAAATTATTAAATACTAATTGGTATTTTACGTTAATAAAACAAGTAATAAACGAAGTTTGCTGGATGTTGATGGCTATTTGATGACAACTTCCTTGTGTGTCTCGTGTGTTAAACTAGGTTGATTTGGCAACGTTGTTGCTGGGTGTCCACCTATTAGCTAAGTGCTAAACAATGACGCTCCAACACAGGGGACGTGTTGTAAAATGCATTCATTATCTATGCAGAGTAAACGACATTGCAAAGCGCTCTCATTGGTTACCCCATTTTTATCTGACATCAGTAATTAGGCGTATAACAACCAATGGCAGCAGACATTACACACCACTTAGGATAATCGATATCTGAGTACAGGTAAATATCACCCTTACTCTCTGTACCAAGCAGAGGCTTCATACAGCTTGATAGTGGTTTGTATACGTCAGCTGATAACCTAGATGTTAATACAACAACAGTTAATGATGCTGATCGCAATTGTTGTTTTAAGGGGCCTAACATCTAGGTTATCGGCCCCTAATGGTCTGGCTGATAGCGACAATGACAATGAAATGGAAACCAGAACGAAAATTAAGCTGGACTGAAAATACTGACAAAATGGAACTCACAACATGTAGAATGGAAATACTTATAAGAGGTAAAGGTAATTTAGAAGGAAAATACCCATAAAAGGAATTAAGATTGAAAAATATGCACAAAATGTAGTTTAGGTTCAAAATACTTACAAAATGCAATTAGAATTGAAAATACAGAATGCAAGTGAGATTGAAAAAGGCCGGTTCAGGTTCAAAATACTCACAAAGTGCAATTGAAATTCAAAATACTTAAAATTTGCAATTGAATTTGAAAATGCTTACAAAATGAATGGTAGATTCAAACTACTCACAATACGTGGAAACCCGAGATTCAAAATACTGTACTGACAAAATGCAATTGAGATTGACAATACTTACAAAGTGCAATGTAGATTGAAACAAGAAGTTCCGTAACAAACTAAAGAGCCTACTTTTCTTGTAATTTAAGATCTATGCCAATGATTAATCTAACCCTCTATCTAGAATAATGCCGAAATTAAGTTGGTAATATCGAAATTTATAATTAGTTCAAAATACTGTATACCTGGCATAATGTAGCCTAATAAGAGAACTACAGTTGGCAGCCCTGGTGACTGAATATATTCTTAGTTCCATCTCTTAAGGTACAGAATACAACATTTTGTTGAAGTCCAATGGATAGCATGGACGTTACATGCAGTTAAACATTGCATCTAACAGCGCGCGTACAATCATGTTGGCAACAATGACATATATGTATTGGTCAGAAATAATCTGAAATAATATGATCTATTGTTGTGTCAATTTTGAATGAAATCCATTAGTTAGTATAGAAGTTACATGCATTTTAAAATGGGATCTATCAGCAGGCTTAGAATCATGTTGGCAGCACTGACCTATATTAGTTACTCCAAATTAATCTAGAATGCCACGTACTATATGTGTGCAAAGTTTAGAGCTATTTGCTTGCATACTTTCTGATATATTGATATTAGGGTAACAAAATAGAGACAGTATTTATTAACAGTTGGCAGCCCTGGTTACTCTTAAGAATCAGCATATACATATCTGTTATGGTACACATAACACACACGAAATTTGGTTGAAATCCAAATGATAGTATAGAAGTTACATGTATTTAAAGTTGGACCTCTCAGCAGGCTTAGAGTTATGTTGGTAGCACTGACGTATATAAGTTACTCCAAATTAATATAGAATGTCAGGTACTATACGTGTGCATAGTTTAAAGCTGTCGGCTTGCATACTTTCTGATATATTGGTATTTGGATAAAATAAATTGAGAGCATTTATTAACAGTTGGCAGCCCTGGTGGATCTTAAGAATACGTTCAGTCATGTATGTTTATGTACACATAGCACATACAAAATTTGGTTGAAATCCAATTGATAGTGTAGAAGTTATATGCATTTAAAATTTGGACCTATCAGCAGGCGTATATTCATTTTGGCAACACTGCGATGTATGGCCTCCTAGAAATTAAACTGCAATATTATTATCTATACGTGTGCTAATTTTGAAATATCTCCTATTCATACCTTCCATGATATCCAACATTGAGCTCAAATTTCAATTGCGATTTTTCAGCAGTTGGTAGCACTGACATCATTTTCAAATATGGGCGTGAGCTATTCAGGTATAGATCTTTACTCATACCAAATTTTGTTTCGATTGCTGCAGCCGTTTAGGAGTTGATAGGGGGGGACACACACACAGCCAGACAGACAGAAGGACAGACAGACAGACAGACAGACAGACACACATTTGCCTGATCTCATAAGTCTACTTTTTCCTCATTTTTGCAAAATGTGAAAAGTAGGCTAAAAACTCACAAAATGCAGTTTAGAGACACCGGGAGCCAATTCATAAGAAACAGGGCGGGAATCTAAGAGAAAAGGAACTATAATGAAAAAGGGACAGTCAGTCTGAAAGACTAGACTTTGTATAATTTTAAATGCTACAAATGCTGAAAAATGCTAGAAAGGCTGGAGGCTTCTCGCTTCGCTCGAAGCCAAAGACTCTTGACTTGTTGGAAAATTATCTGCGTAATACTTATCTTGCTTATCTTGTTTCAAATTACTCGCGAACGGCAAGTGCAAACCAAGGGCAAAGCAAGGTCAAGCACGCGGGATGCCGTCACGCTCACCAGAGCGCGCGGGGACGTGCCCCTTGCATCCAGTCTCAAAACACTTATAGTGGGCGATGTATTGAAGATAGAGATATGCTCTCCCGGACTTTTTTGTAGAACTTTTCATGCTGACCAATTCTTAAGCTCATAATATATTGATATTTTTAACGGTTTGCCCAGCGTAAGCTTAAGAAGCGCACGGACGCCAAGTTTGTTTTCGACTTTTTCACTGAAATCGTTACTGCTTGGCTTCCTTTGATCATACATAAATTATTTTCTACAGAATCTTTCCTCGAGATATCCTTTACAGAATGGTGAAAACAGCATGAAAATCCATCCAATGGTTCTCGAGATTACCCATGACATCCAAGAATCGGGGATTTTTGTCTTATACTAACGAAGTAGAGATTGTCGGAGAACACATGCACCAAGCGGTACTATGACGTCACACACCTCACACATTTCGTCCCGTCACCGTAACGTAACGCCAGACCCCAACGTAACTGCGAAGTCGACAAGATCATTTAAAATGATAAAAGAAGAATGAGGGATTAGGAAAGATGAGAGAAGGGCCAATTAAGGCGGGAAAGGAAGAGACTCCCTAGGCCGCGGATACCCTAATACCGTCGGGGTCGGAAGAGAACAAGAGTTGACCAAGTGAGGTCGACAGGAAAGAAGACAGAGAGGAGCCCGGCACAAGTAAGTGGAAGCACTGCTGGACTTAGGTGGGGTCCCGTGGTCGCCAATCCACGTCCCACTTGATGTGAGCCCCTGGGGGAACAACAACAGTTTACCGGCTTATTCCTGGCATAGAGGTGTCACTTTCGGGAGAGATCATCATCATATCTTCGCTCCAGCAAGCCGGGTGCGGAGGCCTCTTCCAATTTGTTTTATAGCGGCTTCGGTGGCGTAGTAGGTAGCATGCTGAGCTTCTATGCCCAAGATCGCGGGTTCAAATCCGGCCAAAGTCGTCGGATTTTTTAAGAGCGTTAAAAATCCCTCAGTATGCTTTCCTTCGGAGGGGAAGTAAAGCCGGCGGTCTCATGTCATAGTTTTATGGCATGTTAAAGAACCTTCCACTAATTACACCTGTGTGAAGCTAAATTGTATAGTTTTTTTAAGCGTATGGCTTTTAGTGCCGGGAGTGTCCGAGGACATGTTCGGCTCGCCAGTTTTGTAGCTGCTTCGAGACGGACACCCAATGGGTGAGCTACAAGTACCGTTGGGGAGGGAAGTTGGAATGGATGAACGAGGAGTTGGAAGGTAGTGGCTGTGGCCTATAGTTAGGGACCAACCCCGGCATTTGCCTGGAAGGAAGATGGGAAACCACAGAAGACCATCTTCAAGGTTGCCGGCGGGGGGATTCGAACCTCCTCGCCTCCCGGATGTGAGCGACTGCCAGCAGTCATGCCGTAACGACCACGGCTAACTCACCCGGTAATTTATAGGTTAAGAATGTGAACAATGCTCTTAGGTATCTACGTTCGTTGCAAAGAGCCGACTGTGGTGGTGTCTGGTAGCTAAGTTCAGAACTAGTAGTCGTCGACGGTGGCGTTTGGTGACAAAAGTAGGAACTATTTGAAAATTTCAAAAGTCTGCAGTCCTTACTTGTATTAAAAAACAAATAACACACACTAATACAGTCATCACAATTAACACCGGTTATCAGACAGATTCTACACACACCCAAAGTACACGGGACTACATGACCGCGTTGTCGCAGCCCCTAAACTGAGGAACCAACCAACAAATTATAGCTGTTCTTCGGATATAGTAAACCAGTTTACACCTCTCTTCTCTACGTCCTTTGAAACTTGTTTCACCCATAAGTCTCAAGGTCATCCTCGGGTCCCCCAGGGGCTCACATCTAGTGGTACGTGGGTTGGTGACCACGGGGCCCCAGCTGAGTCCGGCATTGTTTCCACTTACTTGTGTCAGGCTCCTCTCCGTCTTCTTTCCTGTCGACCTCACTTGGTCAACTCTTGTTCTATTCCGACCCCGATGGTATTAGGGTATCCGAGGCCTAGGGAGTCTCTTTTTTGCCCGCCTTAATTGGCCCTTGTCTCATCTTTTCTGTTACCCTCCTTCTGCGAGGGGCCAGCCTTCTTTCTCATTTCCTGTTATCTCCTGCCTTCTGCTCAAGGCCCTCAAGGAGGCAGGGTGTGTGTAGCCCCACCACTTCTGGTGCACCCTGGATATTGCTACACCTTCAGGGGCTCACGGCTGGTCAGTTCGGGAGTTGGCGACCCCGAGGGATTCCTGAGCTTGGTCCGGTTTTCTCCCTTTTATCCCTTACCCGTGAGACCCTCTAATCTTTCACCTTCCTGTCTGCCTTTTATGGCTCTCCTTCCTTTCAGGTCTCTCGATCCGCATTCTTCGAGGGTTGAGGGCATTTCTTTTCCTCCTGTCCTTTATTTGCCTTATTCTCCTTTTGTTTTCCCTTTCTTCTTCTAGTGTGTAATTTAGTAGTTAGTTATAGTTTGCAATTCATTATCATCTTCACGATCACCCAAACCATTAGGGGCCGATAACCTAGATGTTAGGCCTCTTAAAACAACAATTATCATCATCATCATCCTCGGGGTCATTTTCCAGGAACTACCCTTTCAAAATAAGCTCTAAGAGTTCTTCCTGGAACCATCCGTTTCATATGGCCACACCACCGTAGTCTGTAGAGTTCCATTGATTCCAAAAGGCTTCTTTCCAATCCAAGCTCTTCTCGGGTGTTAATTATTATTGGAATTAAACACAATGAGTACAGAATTATTACATAAGAGATATCATTGCCATTCGTCCTTTGCATAGTGGGAGATTGGCATTGTTCTTTGTGTACATTCAAATAGAGCAGCGTTTCCCAAACTGTGGTACGCGTACCACTGGGGGTACGCGGTGATGTTTCGAAAAATATACAAATTTAACATTTAAAATTAAAAATATAAAATCATTGATATGTTGCCGGAGAACTTTAAGGCCAAATGCAAGGAGCAGTTTTATGAATTGAAATGTGATTCAGCACTAAGGCAAACTTTTTCAAAAATGACTCTTATGAACTTTTGGGTTGAGAGGTGTGCAGACTATGCAGACATAGCTGACAAAGCAGTTGGATTTTGACTGCCTTTCACTACTTCGTACTTGTGTGAGACTGCATTTTCTTCACTTGTTTATCTCAAGAATAAATACCGGAATAGGCTCCTTACTCTGGACAACGATCTTCGTTTGAGACTCAGCAATCTTAAACTTGACAATCATAAGTTGGTTTCTAATCTTCAAGCTCACCCTTCACACTGAAGTTGTTAGTTGAACTTTGGTATTTATGTTTAATTATTACGACTTCTTTCATTAATATTATTTGTACAGTGAAGCCTCCGTGGCTTAGGCGGCAGCACGCCGGCCTCTCACCGCTGGGTCCGTGGTTCAAATCCCGGTCACTCCATGTGAGATCTGTGCTGGACAGAACGGAGGCAGACAGGTTTTTCTCCGGGTACTCCGGTTTTCCCTGTCAAAATTTCATTCCAGCAACACTCTCCACTATCATTTCATTTCATCTGTCATTCATTTAATCATTGCCCCAGAGGAGTGCGTCAGGCCTCGGCAGCCGGCACAGTTCATATCCTCGCCGCTAGATGGGGGCTCCATTCATTCCATTCCTGACCCGGCCGGAGACTGGAAGCAGGCTGTGGATTTTCATTTTCATTTGTACAGTGTCATTTCTGAATGTTTGAATTGCATACTTATTGCAATATATAATAAGACAACTGGACACAATTGTTTAACTCCAACAATCTAACTCTAACAAACACAATTTACAATCCGTCTTTTGGTCGACTACGTAGTGGTAGTGGTGGTGGTTATAGTTACTGTATCTCCAAACCATTAGGTGGTACGCGAGATATTCTCATCTCTTACAGTGGTACACACACAAAAAAGTTTGGGAAACACTGAAATAGATGATTCTGTGTGCAGGATTGGTTGCCGAGTTCACAGCCGCATTGATTGTCGGCGTTGTGGTAACCTTTCCTGTTGCAGATTTTATGGTGGAAGCCGAGTATTGCTTCTCGGATGTGGAGGTGTCGTAATTCATTGCCGGCTGATCTCCATTCCTTATCCTTCATGGCTAGGGTGCGGTAGAAATCGGGGTCTATTTTTCGTTGATTTCTGGGCTCTTCCTTCCAGGAACTTGATGCATGCTTGTGTTTGAATCAGGTTGTGTTTTAATATTAGTAAGCAGGGACGGAGGAACTTCATTTCAGCAGCCTGTAGACGGCTGTTTGCTGCTGCTTCAAGTCCGTATGTTAGAATTGGTACAAAGTAGGTTTTGTACACGGTAATCTTAGAAGCTAGTGGGAATGTTGGATCCCAAAGTAGTGAACGCAGAGAGTGATAACATTTTGAAGCTTCATGTAGTCTATTGTTGATTTCTTGATTCATGGTGTTGCCAGAAGAAACAAAACTACCGAGATATTTAAAGTTGTCAACAATATTCACTTCTTTAATTTTATGATTGACTCTTCCTACTAATTACCAAGCCAACTGACTTGGATTTGCTAATCATTAACCCCAATTATTCAAGTTCTTCCTGCCACAGATCTAAATTGGCCTGCACTTCCGTTTCTGTCTCTCCCTCATATCATCAGCAAAGACTAAAGCTTTTGTTGTTTGAGCTTTTATAACTTCATCCATACAACAATGAAGAGAAGCGGTGACAGGCAACTTCCTTCTTGGACTCCACTCTTCGTGGAAAAACAGCGCGATCTTTCTCCTTGGACTTGCACACAGCTCATCGTTTCTCGGTACGATACAGTTCTTTCACACGAGATATAATCTCTTCTGGTACTCCCTTTCGCCATAGACATGTCTGCGTGGAATATGGTGATACGCCTTTTCAATGTCCAGGAGACATGTTAGTAATAAATAGTGGACCAATCACCAACCAGGCTTTATTGTTGTGCTGGGTCGACGCGACACAATTCTCGCAGGGGATATTTTTCTATCTTCAATACATTTATTTATGTCTTTTGTCTTGTTTGTTTGTTTGTTTAATCGCCCAATATAAACAAATAAATATATACCAGTTGAAATGCAAGATTTTTCCTGTACTATTGAGACGATTTGGAAGATTTTGGTGCAAACCACACCTTCTAACTCCCTCTGGTTTAGGAGCTTGAGTTTTGTGAATCATACACAGCGTACAGTGTAATATATATAGATTTTATACATAAATGATAATAATAGTCTAATAATAATAATAAGAATAATAATAGATTACAGAAAATGGAAACTGCTTTCCATTTGACAAAACAAGTTTATAACAAAAAAAGATACAGTCAGACTGTATATCATTTCAAATGACGCATGCTACAAATGCTACACATGTTAGAAAGGTTCAGGAGGGCAGGACTCTTTCAACAGACTCCATTACCCATTAACGTAGGCTTCCCGTGCGGGCACCTCTTTAAGGGTCACCCATTATTTGAATCTGATATCTTGCAAACCTCTTTAAGGGTCACCCTGTATTTGAATTGAATCTAACATACTGTACACCTCGTTAAGTGTCACCCTGTATATTGCTCTGACATCCTGCAAACCTCTTTAGGAGGCACCCTGTATTCTTACCTGGAATCTTGTATATCTCTTTAGAAGTCACCCTGTATTCTTGTGTGACATCTTGTACACCTCTTTAGGAGTCACCCTGTATTCTTATCTGGCATCGTGTACATCTCTTTACGAGTCACCCTGTATTTCTGTCTGACATCTTGCACACTTCATTAGGAGTCACCCTGTAATCTTATCTGGCATCGTGTACATCTCTTTACGAGTCACCCTGTATTTCTGTCTGACATCTTGCACACTTCATTAGGAGTCACCCTGTATTCTTATCTGGCATCGTGTACATCTCTTTATGAGTCACCCTGTATTTCTGTCTGACATCTTGCACACTTCATTAGGAGTCACCCTGTATTCTTATCTGGCATCGTGTACATCTCTTTATGAGTCACCCTGTATTTCTGTCTGACATCTTGCACACTTCATTAGGAGTCACCCTGTAATCTTATCTGACGTCTTGTATATCTCCTTAGGCGTCACCCTGTATTCTCGTGTGACATCTTGTACACCTCTTTAGGAGTCACCCTGTATTCCTGTCTGACATCTTGTGCACCTCTTTAGGAGTCACCCTGTATTCTTATCTGGCATCGTGCACATCTCTTTATGAGTCACCCTGTATTTCTGTCTGACATCTTGCACACTTCATTAGGAGTCACCCTGTAATCTTATCTGGCATCGTGTACATCTCTTTACGAGTCACCCTGTATTTCTGTCTGACATCTTGCACACTTCATTAGGAGTCACCCTGTATTCTTATCTGGCATCGTGTACATCTCTTTATGAGTCACCCTGTATTTCTGTCTGACATCTTGCACACTTCATTAGGAGTCACCCTGTATTCTTATCTGGCATCGTGTACATCTCTTTATGAGTCACCCTGTATTTCTGTCTGACATCTTGCACACTTCATTAGGAGTCACCCTGTAATCTTATCTGACGTCTTGTATATCTCCTTAGGAGTCACCCTGTATTCTCGTGTGACATCTTGTACACCTCTTTAGGAGTCACCCTGTATTCCTGTCTGACATCGTGTACATCTCTTTAGGAGCCACCCTGTATTCCTGTCTGACGTCACGCACTCGCCGTCTCCGTATCGCATAACGGCAGACCCCAGCAATAAACTCAGACTCGATGCATATGCACTGAACAACATGAAGACGTCATACACGACGTAACCGTAACGCATAACGTTAGACCCAAGCATAACGACGGAGTCGACAAGATCATTTGATATGATAAAAATGCCTCTCTTGGAATTGTAAAATTCAGCATTATAAAACAGTAGTCTTGCCTGCAGCCCTTTATGCAGTAGAGACAACATAAAACACTGAGAAATCAATTGGAGATTAAGGAACGCAAAATCATGCGAATAACTTTGGGACCTTCAATCAAAGATGGAATTCACCTTCCAAAACCTAATGCTGAAAATTACTAAAATCACAGGCAAAATCCGTATGAGAGGGATCCAATTCATGCGACATTTGGACAGAATGGACCCAACTAGGTTAACACATAAAATCTATAGGTTTTTGCAGAAAGGGCAACACGGTCCAATTGATACAAACATGGTGCCAGATTAATTGTAAGAATTATGTATAAAAATTGCTTGGATTTGGAAATAATAAGTGCAGATAATACTGGGCAGAGAGTTCTAATCCTTCGACTTGATTTGACAATAATCCTTCTTATTATTGCAGATAACGATCCAAACAGTAATCCCTGAAAGTTTCAATTGGCTAACCCAAACAGTTTTTGCGTAAGGTGTACCAACAATTTGAAGATTTAACATGGGCGAGATAGGCAGGTCTTTCTTACCTTAATACTTGCACTCGTGGAATATTCGCTAATATAAATGTTCATACCTTATTTCATATTCTGTGGGGATTGACAAATGAAATTACTGTCCATTATCACTAGTGCACTGCTTCTACTCGACGACGACAGTCGCTGCTCAACTCTTCCCGAAAGAGGTGCACGAGGTCTCTTCAACTGTTGCAAAGGTTCACACATCAATGTTGCCAACATATAGGATACGAAATACACATTAGACATTCGTGTGCCGAAGTTAGGTCCGGTGGATACCAAAACCCTTGGTCTATCGGGGTTAGGTCCAGTGGATAGCAAAACCATTGGTCTACCGGGATTAGGTCCAGTGGATACCACAACCATTGGTCTATCGGGGTTAGGTCCAGAGGATACCAAACCCATTGGTCTATCGGGGTCAAGTCCAGTGGATACCAAAACCATTGGTCTATCGGGGTTAGGTCCAGTGGATACCATAACCCTTGGTCTACTGGGATTAGGTACAGTGGATACCACAACCATTGGTCTATCGGGGTTAGGTCCAGTGGATACAAAAATCATTGGTCTATCGGGGTTAGGTCCAGTGGATACCAAAACCCTTGGTCTACTGGGATTATGTCCAGTGGATACCAAAACCATTGGTCTATCGGGGTCAAGTCCTGTGGATACCAAAACCCTTGGTCTACTGGGATTAGGTCCAGTGGATATCACAACCATTGATCTATCGGGGTTAGGTCCAGTGAATACCAAAACCATTGGTCTACCGGGATTAGGTCCAGTCGATACCACAACCATTGGTCTATCGGGGTTAGGTCCAGTGGATACCAAAATCATTGGTCTATCGGGGTTAGGTCCAGTGGATAACAAAACCCTTGGTCTATCGGGGTTAGGTCCAGTGGATACCACAACCATTGGTCTATCGGGGCTAGGTCCAGTGGATACCACAACCATTGGTCTACCGGGATTAGGTCCAGTGGATTCCACAACCATTGGTCCATCGGGGTCAGGGCCAGTGGATACCAAAACCATTCGTCTATCGGGGTCAAGTCCAGTGGATACCAAAACGCTTGGTCTACTGGGATTAGGTCCAGTGGATACCACAACCATTGGTCTATCGGGGTTAGGTCCAGTGGATACCAAAACCCTTGGTCTACTGGGATTAGGTCCAGCGGATACCAAAACCATTGGTCTATCGGGGTCAAGTCCAGTGGATACCAAACCCTTGGTCTACTGGGATAAGGTCCAGTGGATATCACAACCATTGATCTATCGGGGTTAGGTCCAGTGGATACCAAAACCATTGGTCTACCGGGATTAGGTCCAGTCGATACCACAACAATTGGTCTATCGGGGTTAGGTCCAGTGGATACCAAAATCATTGGTCTATCGTGGTTAGGTCCAGTGGATAACAAAACCCTTGGTCTATCGGGGTTAGGTCCAGTGGATACCACAACCATTGGTCTATCGGGGCTAGGTCCAGTGGATACCACAACCATTGGTCTACCGGGATTAGGTCCAGTGGATACCACAACCATTGGTCCATCGGGGTCAGGGCCAGTGGATACCAAAACCATTCGTCTATCGGGGTCAAGTCCAGTGGATACCAAAACCCTTGGTCTACTGGGATTAGGTCCAGTGGATACCACAACCATTGGTCTATCGGGGTTAAGTCCAGTGGATGCCAAAATCATTGGTCTATCGGGGTTAGGTCCAGTGGATACCAAAACCCTTGGTCTACTGGGATTAGGTCCAGTGGATACCAAATCCATTGGTCTATCGGGGTCAAGTCCAGTGGATACCAAAACCCTTGGTCTACTGGGATTAGGTCCAGTGGATACCAAAACCATTGGTCTATCGGGGCTAGGTCCAGTGGATACCACAACCATTGGTCTACCGGGATTAGGTCCAGTGGATACCACAACCGTTGGTCTATATGGGTCAGGTCCAGTGGATAACAAAACCATTCGTCTATCGGGGTCAAGTCCAGTGGATACCAAAACCCTTGGTCTACTGGGATTAGGTCCAGTGGATACCACAACCATTGGTCTATCGGGGCTAGGTCCAGTGGATACCAAACCCCTTGGTCTACTGGGATTAGGTCCAGTGGATACCAAAACCATTGGTCTATCGGGGTCAAGTCCAGTGGATACCAAAACCCTTGGTCTACTGGGATTAGGTCCAGTGGATACCACAACCTTTGGTCTATCGGGGTTAGGTCCAGTGGATACCAAACCCTTGGTCTACTGGGGTCAAGTCCAGTGGATACCAAAACCCTTGGTCTACTGGGATTAGATCCAGTGGAACCACAACCATTGGTCTACCGGGATTAGGTCCAGTGGATACCACAACAATTGGTCTATCGGGGTTAGACCCAATGGATACCACAACCATTGGTCTACCGGGATTAGGTCCAGTGGATACCACAACCATTGGTCTATCGGGGTTAGGTCCGGTGGACACCAAACCCCATGGTCTATCGGGGTCTCAAGTCCAGTGGATACCAAAACCCTTGGTCTACTGGGATTAGGTCCAGTGGATACCACAACCATTGGTCTATCGGGGTTAGACCCAATGGATACCACAACCATTGGTCTACCGGGATTAGGTCCAGTGGATACCACAACCATTGGTCTATCGGGGCTAGGTCCAGTGGATACCACAACCATTGGTCTACCGGGATTAGGTCCAGTGGATACCACAACCATTGGTCTATCGGGGTTAGGTCCAGTGGATACCAAAACCCTTGGTCTACTGGGATTAGGTCCAGTGGATACAACGACCATTGGTCTATCGGGGTTAGGTCCAGTGGATATCAAAATCCTTGGTCTATCGGGGTTAGGTCCAGTGGATACCAAAATCATTGGTCTATCGGGGTTAGGTCCAGTGGATATCACAACCATTGATCTATCGGGGTTATGTCCAGTGGATACCAAAACCATTGGTCTATCGGGGTTAGGTCCAGTGGATATCAAAATCCTTGGTCTATCGGGGTTAGGTCCAGTGGATACCAAATTCATTGGTCTATCGGGGTTAGGTCCAGTGGATAACAAAACCCTTGGTCTATCGGGGTTAGGTCCAGTGGATACCACAACCATTGGTCTATCGGGGCTTGGTCCAGTGGATACCACAACCATTGGTCTACCGGGATTAGGTCGAGTGGATACCACAACCATTGGTCTATCGGGGTTAGGTCCAGTGGATACCAAAACCCTTGGTCTACTGGGATTAGGTCCAGTGGATACAACGACCATTGGTCTATCGGGGTTAGGTCCAGTGGATACCAAACCTTTGGTCTACTGGTGTCAAGTCCAGTGGATACTAAAACCCTTGGTCTACCGGGGTCAAGTCCAGTGGTTACCAAAACCCTTGGTCTATCGGGGTCAGGTACAATGGATACCAAAACCCTTGGTCTACTGGGGTCAAGTACAGTGGATACCAAATCCCTTGGTCTACTGGGGTCAAGTACAGTGGATACCAAACCCTTGGTCTACTGGGGTCAAGTCCAGTGGATACCATACCCTTGGTCTACTGGGGTCAAGTCCAGTTGATACCATAACCCTTGGTCTACTGGGTTCAAGTCCAGTGGATACCAAACCCTTGGTCTACTGGGGTCAAGTCCAGTGGATACCAAACCCTTGGTCTACTGGGGTCAAGTCCAGTGGATACCAAACCCTTGGTCTACTGGGGTCAAGTCCAGTGGATACCAAACCCTTGGTCTACTGGGCTGAAGTCCAGTGAATACTAAACCCTTGGTCTACTGGGGTCAAATCCAGTGGATACCATAACCCTTGGTCTACTGGGCTCAAGTCCAGTGGATACCAAACCCTTGGTCTACTGGGCTCAAGTCCAGTGGATACCAAGACCCTTGGTCTACTGGGGTCAAGTCCAGTGGATAAAAAACCCCTTGGTCTACTGGGGTCAAGTCCAGTGGATACCAAAACCCTTGGTCTACCGGGGTCAAGTCCTGTGGGTACCAAACCCTTGGTCTATCGGGGTTAGGTCCAGTGGATACCACAACCATTGGTCTATCGGGGCTAGGTCCAGTGGATACCACAACCATTGGTCTACCGGGATTAGGTCCAGTGGATACCACAACCAATGGTCCATCGGGGTCAGGGCCAGTGGATACCAAAGCCATTCGTCTATCGGGGTCAAGTCCAGTGGATACCAAAACCCTTGGTCTACTGGGATTAGGTCCAGTGGATACCACAACCATTGGTCTATCGGGGTTAGACCCAATGGATACCACAACCATTGGTCTACCGGGATTAGGTCCAGTGGATACCACAACCATTGGTCTATCGGGGTTAGGTCCGGTGGACAGCAAACCCCATGGTCTATCGGGGTCTCAAGTCCAGTGGATACCAAAACCCTTGGTCTACTGGGATTTGGTCCAGTGGATATCACAACCATTGATCTATCGGGGTTAGGTCCAGTGGATACCAAAACCATTGGTCTACCGGGATTAGGTCCAGTCGATACCACAACCAATGGTCTATCGGGGTTATGTCCAGTGGATACCAAAACCATTGGTCTATCGGGGTTAGGTCAAGTGGATATCAAAATCCTTGGTCTATCGGGGTTAGGTCCAGTGGATACCAAAATCATTGGTCTATCGGGGTTAGGTCCAGTGGATAACAAAACCCTTGGTCTATCGGGGTTAGGTCCAGTGGATACCACAACCATTGGTCTATCGGGGCTAGGTCCTGTGGATACCACAACCATTGGTCTACCGGGATTAGGTCCAGTGGATACCACAACCATTGGTCTATCGGGGTTAGTTCCAGTGGATACCAAAACCCTTGGTCTACTGGGATTAGGTCCAGTGGATACCACGACCATTGGTCTATCGGGGTTAGGTCCAGTGGATACCAAACCCTTGGTCTACTGGTGTCAAGTCCAGTGGATACCAAAACCCTTGGTCTACCGGGGTCAAGTCCAGTGGATACCAAAACCCTTGGTCTACTGGGGTCAAGTACAGTGGATACCAAAACCCTTGGTCTATCGGGGTCAAGTACAATGGATACCAAAACCCTTGGTCTACTGGGGTCAAGTACAGTGGATACCAAATCCCTTGGTCTACTGGGGTCAAGTCCAGTTGATATCAAAACCCTTGGTCTACTGGGGTCAAGTACAGTGGATACCAAACCCTTGGTCTACTGGGGTCAAGTCCAGTGGATACCATACCCTTGGTCTACTGGGGTCAAGTCCAGTTGATACCATAACCCTTGGTCTACTGGGTTCAAGTCCAGTGGATACCAAACCCTTGGTCTACTGGGGTCAAGTCCAGTGGATACCAAACCCTTGGTCTACTGGGGTCAAGTCCAGTGGATACCAAACCCTTGGTCTACTGGGGTCAAGTCCAGTGGATACCAAGCCCTTGGTCTACTGGGCCGAAGTCCAGTGGATACCAAACCCTTGGTCTACTGGGGTCAAATCCAGTGGATACCATAACCCTTGGTCTACTGGGCTCAAGTCCAGTGGATACCAAACCCTTGGTCTACTGGGCTCAAGTCCAGTGGATACCAAGACCCTTGGTCTACTGGATTCAAGTCCAGTGGATACAAAACCCCTTGGTCTACTGGGGTCAAGACCAGTGGATACCAAAACCCTTGGTCTACCGGGGTCAAGTCCTGTGGGTACCATACCCTTGGTCTATTGGTGTCAAGTCCAGTGGATACCAAAACCCTTGGTCTACCGGGGTCAAGTCCCGTGGATTCCAAAACCCTTGGTCTACTGGGGTCAAGTTCAGTGGATTCCAAGACCCTTGGTCTACTGGGGTAAAGTCCAGTGGATACCAAAACCCTTGGTCTACTGGCGTCAAGACCAGTGGATACCAAAACCCTTGGTCTACTGGGGTCAAGTCCAGTGGATACCAAAACCCTTGGTCTACCTGGGTTAGGTCCAGTGACGCTGATTTCACTTTGAACACTGCGGACTGTAGTGCCGTATGGGCGTGGTTGGCAATGCTCCATTTGTCCCATAATGCTCACAGAAAATGGCGGACGCAGCTGTAATTGTACTACTGTATATAAGTGGGGGCTTCGGTGGCGTAGCATGCTGTACTTCTTTGCTCAAGGACGCGTGTTCAAACCCGACCGTAGTCAAGGATTTTTTAAGAGTGTTATATATGGTATGATAAAGAACCTTCCACTAACTACACTTGTGATAAGCCGAAAATTATATGTTAGAATTGGTAACGCTATATTAGTTTCAAAGTTCACCGCTAGGTACTGACTGCTATGGCATCTAGTAGCCAAGTTCACAGCTAGGTGTCGTGGACGGTAGCATTTGGTAGGGAAAGTAGGAACTACTTGAAATTATTGTCTACAGTCCTTACTGAAATTAAAACAGATAACACACACTAGTACAGCCATCACAATTAACACCGGTTATCAGACAGATTCTACACACACCCAAAGTACACGGGGCTACATGACCGCGTTATCGCAGCCCCTAAACTAAGGAACGAAGCGTGCTAAGCTTCTATGCCCTTGGTCGTGGGTTCAAACCCGGCCGAAGTCGTCGGATATTTGAAGAGTGATTAAAGTCCCCCGCCTTCCTTAGGAGAGGAAGTAAAGCCGTTGGTTCCATGTCATAGATTTATGGCATGATAAAGAACCTTCCACTAATTACACATGTATGAAGTTAAATTATAGGTTAGATTTGACTAACGCTCATAGATTACAACGTTCGTACCAGGAGCCGACTGCGGTGGCATCTAGTAACCTAGTTCAGAACTAGTTTGTCGTTGACGGTGGCGTTTGGTAGCCACAGTTGAAACTACATGAAAATCGAATGTCTGCAGCCCTTACTTGAATTAAAAATAAAAATTCCTCTCGGCACGCCGGAAGGCGGAGGTAGATTTCACCGGGCAAACTAGTGGATAGGCTATAATGGGCAACATATGCTGGTTTTCGTGGGAGGATCAGACCTCATTGATTGCAAGAAAGTATTTTACATTTAGAGGTTAATAAACTTTTTTTTTTCGTTTTTGTATGCATATTTTTATCATTTTATTGTCTTATGGGCATGGTAACCTTCTTGTCATTTGGGGTTCATTTTTATACTCGTGATCACACTGTCCTTATGCAAGGTTTGGAACTGATGTGTAACTGTTGTTTTATCTCTTGGTTGGGGGTGGGAAAAACACGGTAGTGTCCGGTTTTACTGGGTATTCGGACCCGTGATCCCGTGTAGCGCTCCGTGTTTTATGTACCATGGCGCGTATTGTATGTTTGAGATACGCGTGCGAAAATATACGTTGGTGTGAGTGTTTTGTGTAATTCGGAACGACCCTCGTACTTTAATTTTGGGAGTTATCCGGTTTTGAAAATGGCGTGAATGATTGTGTGTGTTACAGCTGGAATGAAAGTGCTCCTAGCCTGTCTGGCACACGCGAAAGTCGCATGGTCATGTATGTCTTATCGCTGACTGGCGATAGTGTTAAGTTTCAATTGTGTGGGCAGTATCTGCTGCCAGCCTGCGGTCTGCTTGTTACATGTGTGGAGACAACGTGCGTAGATTTGCTGACGCGTTTTTTATCGTCTGCATATACAGTGTGCCTTGGGTTCCTCGTAATGTAAAAGACCCTACCTCTGTTCATATATTGTGTCCCCAAATTTTGTGTTATTGTAGGCCTGGGGTGAATATATTCCTGTTAGCGTGACTGTCCCTTATCGCTGTATCCTTCGATTGGATAGCTACCCGACCTAGCGCTCCTGGTATTTAGAAGGTCGCGGGTTCGAGACCATCTTTGTTCAGGATAATCATTCCTGTTGCCTTTTGGGCCTGTGTCTCTGGGACAGTTTTGTCAGTGTTAGGTTCGTATCCCGGTGAGGTCCTCGGGGCTCGAAGGCTATCTCTTGGCTTTCTTTTCACGTCTGCCAGTGGAATCATTTCCTTTCCTTTTGGCAGTGTTCCCGCCTTTACGTGTGGGTGTTGTTTTCCGGGTGTGGTACACCTTCATACGGCGGGCGTGTATAGTGTCCTTGATGAGTTTGTGTCCATGCCGCACGTTCACTATATAGTTCAGGTCAGATACCTTCCAGCAGACTTTGAAGGGACCTGTCCAACGTGGTAGGAGGAACTCGGACACATTTTTCTTACGGGCGGAGTTGGAAACCATAACCAATTGCCCGGGTGTGTATTCCACGGTCTTCCGTTGTCGATCGTACCGTTCTTTTTGTTTCTTTTGTACCGCGGTTCTGTTCTTTCTGGCGTTCATGCGCGCTATCTGCAAATATTCTAACCGGGCTGCGTTGTCTGTGAGAGTGTCCTGTGGGATGCATATGATGTCTATGTGACTTTTGGGTGTATATCCGTGCAACAGGAAGTGTGGAGAGTGTTTTGTGGCCGTGGATATAGAAGTATTGTGTGTCCCCCGTGAACTTGGCTAACGCTATTCCGATGATTTTGTTCATACTTTCCGTGAGCCCATTGGTTTGTGGGGAAAAACTCGTGGTTGTGTATGCCCTTATCCTTAGTACCTCCAAAAACTGTTGGAGCACTCTCGAGGTGAAAATAGTCCCTCTATCGGATAATAGGGTTTGGAATAGGCCGTATCGCGTGACTATGTCAAATAGAAATTCCACTATGCTGTTCGTATCAGCTTTGGGAACAGCCTTTGTAATCATATACCGGGTAAGATACTCTGTGGCCACAAGTATATATTTATTACCTTTTTCAGATGTAGTGATGGGGCCTTTCACATCTATCCCGACTCTGTGGAATAGCTTTCCTACGGGAATAGGGTTGAGTAATCCATGGGGCTTGCCAGGTCTTGCTTTAAATCGCAGGAAGGTGTGACATGTCTTTACGAAGGTGTCTATGTCGCCCTTCATGTTTACCCAGTAATACTTGTCCCGGATTCTATGGTATGTTTTATGCGTACCCAAATGCACCCCTGCCACTGGGCTATTATGGTGTCCGGTCATGATACTCTCTTTTAATGAGTCCGGAACCGCTATAGGTGCATTATCATGCATGGCTGTGGGTTTAAATTTCAGTACCCCGTCTTTGTCTAGGAAAAAACGCCTAGACAGCCGTGCTGTCTTGGAATCCACCTTTTCCAAGTTTTCTAGTGCCATTAGAATCGGTTTCAAGTATGGGTCATGTTCTTGCTCCTGCTTTATGTTAACCACCGTCAGGGCAAAAGTCGGCATGTCGTCCCATTCGTGGTCCTTACTGTCATCTGGGGGGTCAGCTACTGGCAGTCTAGACAACCCATCTGCATCTAGGTGTGTAGCGCCTTTCTTATGCTTGACCACGAAGTTATATTCATAAAGGCGGAATATAAACCTACTGAGTCGCGAATTTGGGTTTTTGAATTTGTCCCAAAAAAGCAGGCTCGCGTGGTCAGTCATTACCGTGAACTGGATACCATAGAGGTATACCCGGAAATAGTTCACTCCCCATGAAAATGCCAGCATTTCCCGCTCTGTAGCAGAGTATCTTGTTTCAACGGCCGTTAATTTTCTGCTAGCATAAGCTACAGGCCGTATACGCCCCTCCGCATCTTCCTGTAATAGGGCCGCGCGTCCACGTGTAAAAATGTGGGCCTATCACTATGGAAGTGTTGCAGCAATGGTGGAGTGGTCAATAGCTGCTTAAGCGTGTTGAAAGCATCTATATGTTCCTGTTTAATGTGGAAGGGCGTCTTCTCACGTGTGAGTTAGGTTAAGGGGTGGGCGATGTGCGCGAACCTATGTATGTACTTCCTGTAATACGAGGCGAGACCAATGAAGCTACGCAATTGTTTCAGGTTTGTAGGCATTGGGATGCCCGTTATTGCGTCCGTCTTCGCTGGGTCAGGAATAATGCCTTCTCTGTTGGCAATATGGCCCAATATGTTAATCTGCTGTCTGGCGAATTGACATTTCGCAGGTTTAAGCCTTAATTTGGCCTCTCTGATCCTTGCGAAAGCCTCCTCCAAGTGTACGAGATGCTCGTCAAAGGTGTTGGAGAAGACCGTTATGTCGTCCACGTAGACTAGCACCGAGCGCCATTTTAGCCCTGAAAATGTCTTATCCACTAGCTTTTGGAAGGTCTGACTGGCGTTACGGAGGCCCATTGGTAACCTTGTATAGGTATAGAGGCCGTTTTCTGTAACGAACGCCAGCTTGTGTCTGTCCGGTTCATAAACGGGGATTGAATAGAATCCACTATAACAATCCATCGAACTGAACCAGCTGGCCCCACCGAGGGCATCCAAATAGGTGTCGGCCCGTGGTAGTGGATAACTGTCATTTTTTACTAACTTATTGAGCCTTCGGTAATCTGTACAGAACCTGTGGGAACCATCTCGTTTCTTGGTCAGCAAGACCGGAGCACTGTAATTCGATATCACCGGTACTATGACCCCCGCTTCGAGCATCTCTGTAATCTGAGTGTCGATAGCGTGCCTCTCCTTCTGACTCACCCTGAAGGGGGTGGACTGGCCGGTCACTGGTGAGTGTGACATGATGCTCGATAAGGTCTGTCACCGCTAGATCCTTCAGCGAATGGGCAAAGATATCCCTATTGTCTTCCAGGAGCTCCGTGAGCCTTCTATTTTGCTCCGGTGTCAGGTCCTGTCTGTGAGTGTGATTGATCACTTTATCTGTGTGTGTGTCTGTGTGTTTACTGATTGTGTTCAGTGTAGAGGCCTGGTGCTGGTGGATTTCTCGCTCCGCTCGAATCCCATCTGTGTTTCTGGTGTATACCATGGGATGTGTGAGCCTTTGGTCATGCATTAAAAGCATCTTGCCGCTAGAAAAAAAATATGCTAGCTTCGTACTTGGCGAGGAAATCCATGCCAATTATTGCTGACGCAGAAAGATGTTCTATAATGAACATGGGGTGTGTTGTGGCAAAATGGTCTAGCCTGAGGTGTATATTTGCCACCCCCGTGTTTTCTAGCGTCTGAGCATTGGCCGCTACCAGCCGAATGTCACCCGTGACACCGTGTACCTGCCCTTCGGTGACGTGTTTTCTGTTGACGCAGCTTACCGCTGCGCCAGTGTCAACGAGGGCTTGCACCCTGTGGCCATTTATGCTGGCGTGTACTGTCAGTGCCGATAACTAGAGTCCTTTCCCCTGTAAGGATTTATTGTAGAGGGTGTATGTTGTTGTTGTTGTTACTGGCCTAATGTCCTTGTCCCTGTGTACGCCAGTGTTGATGCCTTGCGTTACGTTTGTGCTGAAGAAGCATGGAGCTGGCCGCTCATTGTACTTGGCACGCTTGGCCTCGCCGCTTACTGCCTGGCTCGACTTCTTTGTCTTGGTCAGCGAAATGTGCCTATTCAGTACACTGCCTGCTCTCTTCACTGCCCGCGCTGTGAAAATACATGGATTCTGGCGAGCGTTTAATGTGTTCACAGTTCCCAGTTTCCGTGTAGGTGTGTTGTTTCTTTCTCCCTCCTGTGAGGGTGTGTCTGCAAACCTAACCCTTCGTTTGCACTTGTGACCTCGTTTTTTGTTCCAGGCGGTCGCGAGTTCGATTCCTGTTGCTGGCTTCCTTATGCCAAGTGAGCTCGCGTCCTGCGCCTGTGTGGGGTCACTTCCCGCCCCGTGTTGTGATGTAGGGGGTATGGTTTCCCGTCTGGAGGGTGTGGATTTGCCTTCGTTTTGTTCGCGCGTGATTGTGAGGGGCGTATAGTGTCCCGCCCTAGGGTTCCCCGTAAATAGTATGTGCAAGGCCCTGTCAAATCCCGTGGTTGTGAATAGTGGCGGCGAGTGTACGTCAGTGTATACGTGTATGTTCATCTTAAGTACCTTGCCGAGAGCGGTCACTTCTACGGCGCCGGCATAGGTACCATCCCTACCCATGTATCTTTGGTAGTCTGCCCCAGTCTGGAATGGGTTTTCCTGTTCGTCCGACACGAAATCCCGGTACTCTTTCCAGTTGGCTAGGATATGTCTAACCGTTTCCTGCCTGTATTCCCTGTGGTGATCCTCGGTATGGCAGACTAAAAAGCTAATGGCCCTGAACAGACAGTTGCCGTCCCCTTGTACGGGGTGCATTTGGAAATGGTCCGGGGGTGGATCGTCAGCCCTTGTTTTAATTGGCTGCTTCTTCCCCCTGCTCTTGCGAGTCTGTCTAGGTGAGGGGCCTCTCTGGTGTTGTGTTGGGGGAGGAACCTCAGCTGTTTTTTTAGCTAGCCGAACCTCCCCGTCTAGGCGTTTTTTGAAAACGTGGGTGTGCGTCTCCCCGTGCTATATGTCTGTCCCCCCCTCGGGGTGGCTGCGCCAATTCCCCGTTTGCGGTGGGTAACTGGGTGTGGGAATTATTGCCCCCTGTCTGCCCGGCGGGGTGCCTCGTCCCTAAACTCCCTCGGGTGTTCGTCGGGGAGTGGATAGTGTTCTGGTCCCTTTGTGTACGTGTTCCGGACCTCCCGTCCTTTCTCTGGGATTGTTGTTTTGCGGTTATTGACCGGTGGTCTGTTTTCTTGTTTCCGCCAGGGTGGGGTGTACGTCTGCTGCTGCGTGGGCGGGTTTTCCCGGCGATTCCCCTTTTCCCTGTACTGCGAAGGTGCATATCCCTGTCTGCCTGTGGGTGGGTTCTCCCGGTACTCCCCGTTTCCCCTGTATTGTGGGGATGCATAATCTTGCCTGATTGGGGGTGGGCTTCCCCGATAGTCCCTATTTCCCCTATGTTGTGGGGATGCATAGCCTTGCCTGCGTGGGGGGCGGGTTTTCCCGATAGTCCCCACTTCCCCTATATTGTGGGGCTGCATAGTCTTGCCTGCTTGGGGGCGGGTTTTCCCGATAGTCCCCATTTCCCCTATATTGTGGGGCAGCATAGCCCTGTCTGCTCGGTGGCGGGCTGCTTCGCCGGGGGATGCTATGGTCGTAATCTGAAGGGTAGTACTCCGGTGTGTATGGGGATGATGGTCGCCGTGAAGGGTATGTTGGCTCTACATTTGAGTATGAGACCGGTGTATACCGCGGAGGGTAATGTGGCCTATCTTGCGTGTATGGTGTTGTCGGCCGCCGAGGAGGGTAGTATGTTTCCTCCCGGTCGTAGTGTCTCCTTTCCGTGTATCCCCTTTCCCTCTCGGGATAGTACAGTTCTTCCGTGTCAGTGTGCTCATTTCTAAGTGGTCCCCCGCCCGCTTGGATGGCAGCTATTGTTAGTTTCTCCATCCTGTCCACTAACTCATCCATCTTTTGACTAGTGTTGTCCTTTTCCGGATGAAAATGCTGATTCACGGCTTTCTCCATAGCTTTTTCCGTGATCTTTCTCCCTGCCTCGATTGTCTTTATATTATTTAGCATATGTTGGACCGTGGGGTTATTCATTATACATAACTTGTCCACGATGGATGGTCTAAGGCCCTGCATTAGCAACATAACTTTCTGCTTATGCGTCATAGCGGCGTTATATTTGTCGCACATCAGTAATTTCGCGTTTACATACGTCTGCGCGCTTTCTGTAGGCCCCTGTGACCTCTGTCTAATTTGGTCATACAGGTCCTCATCATCTGGTGTGAGCTGGAATTCACTTTTCAACAACAGAGTGATTTCCTCCCATGTGGCATCTTCTAGATTGTCCTCATGGAGCTCGTACCATGTCATGGCCGCCTTCGTTAGGTATGCAGGGAGGAGCCGTTTCCTGACTTCGTCGCTCCAGCCATTGATCCGAGCCGTTCTATTGAAGGCCTTGAGGTATTCCTCGGGATCCTGGCCCTCCCCCGTGAACTTTGTGGGGTTGATCATTGGATATTCCGTGTGCCTGTTCATTTCTTGCTCGTTTATGCTGTCCGCACTTCTATCGTGTGCTGAGGTATCTGGGTTTGTGTTGTTTTGAGTGGAATTATTCTCACTCCCTGTGTATGACACGTGTGTTACGTTGGCAGGTGGCTCGTCACCTGATATGTCGTCAATGATCGGTGGTGTAATGTCGTACTGTGTGGACTTCACTACTTCCACTGTCCTGTCTAGATCCTGTTTTACTGTTTCCAAAATAGTGTGTATATCTAGGACCGCCTCTGTCGTGTAATTGTCTGCCTTAACAGTGTCTGTATCCAATAACTGTGTGATGCGCGCGAGCAAATTATTAGTCTTCTGCTCTGTGATTTGCAGTTGCTGCAACAATAGGGGGTGGAGTGTTGGCAGGCAATCTGCTTCACTAGCGCTAGATATTGGTGAATGTTGTCCCTGCGCCCCTGTCTGGGCCTGGGATCCTGTAAAATGTGTGACTTGTGCTGCCGCTGCAGGGTATTGAGTGCGGATTTCTAATGCCTTTAATTTAAGTTCCTGAAGGAGTTTTATTGCAGTGTGTTCAGTTATTAAGTCGCCGTTCTTAATTTTTAATTTCGGCAGGAGTGGAGTTGTGCTAGCTGACAAATGGTGCGCAAAGTCTCTTATTGTGGTTCTAAACGTGGTCATTTAATTTCCACCGACCTTGCACTATGGGGAGGGAGGGGGTTGTTAATAATAATGCAAGTCCCCGTGTAATAAAGGGGGAAAAAGAAAAAAATGTGGAGCGTGTTCTGGGAGGAGAAAAAAATAATTTCGCTTGGCTACTTGCGGTACGGATCGCTCTACCACGGGGGCTCGTTGTTTGAGTCCCTTACCCTTATTTTGCGTGGTAAAGGCGCCTCCACCAAATATGTTTTATCCCTTGCTTGGGGGTGGGAAAAACACGGTAGTGTATCTGTGCTAATTTAGAGAACTGCTTCCGAAATGAGAGTAGTGTCCCGTGGTCAGGAGAGACTACCAGTGTAGTGTGTTGGTGTGACTGCTTATTCTATTGGGGGCGTCCCTGCAAGATGCAATTATCTGTCAGGGGATGAATGTTTAAGTGCCGGCTGCTAAACTAGCTTGCCAGCTGAGAAGGATGAGCTATTAAATGAATGTGCAGAGTCAGTGATTCAGCGCTCTGCAGTCGAGTCGTGTGCCCGAGTACAATGGAATCTGCCGATGCAGTTATTGGCTTCTATGGTCACGGGCAATTATAACTAAGGTCAGGTTGGGTAGAGGGATGTAAAGTGGAGTGTAATTAGTAATGCAACCATTCTGATTTGCAAGAAGATTGGGTTGAGAAAATAGCGCCTTCTGAGAGTGCTGTTTGCATCTGTGTATGGCATGGCAGGTGGCCTTGCCAATGAAGTTTCCTTTCTATATTCCTTTTTTTGATGCTATTTTGTTTTTATATATATATTAATTGACTGTTTTTGTTGGGTGTCCGTACTGGGGGATTTAATTATTAGTGAATATCTGTCCGTTTTATCTTTGGAGATAGGGTATTGTTCCATGTTAGTATCTGTGTAATTCATTGATGTGATAGATAAGAAGATGATTCTGATTGAGAGGAAGTTAGATACTGCTAGATTTAGTGTTTGAAGATCTGGTTATTGGTTATACATGAGAAGATATGAAAGAATTGTGAAGAGAATATAATAAAGGTTGGTTATATTTGTAGGAAATGAGTCCCTCATGGTAAATTTAATACCACCACACCCCAATATAGATGTGTACGGTTACATTATGACGCACCAACGTGAGACTCGAAAGAGGGATATGAGAACGAACAAAGAAATGAAGAAATATAGTGACTAAGATGAAATATGAGTAACATAACGTGAGTACAATGAAAGTAGAAAAAGAAATGGCTGAAGATCTGAATCGGGATATGCTACTAATTAAAGAAATGGCTGAAGATCTGGATCGGGATATGCTACTAATGTTGCTTAGCAAGTTTACAGAGATGGAAGAGTCTATATATAAGTCTGTGAAACAGTGGAAAGAGTCTATAAATGAGGAAGTGAAGGAGATAAGTGACATTAAGGAACAAGAAGATTATCCGAGATGTGGGGGGCGTGAGAAAGCAGGTGATATGAAAGAAACTGAAGGAGAGGAGGTAGGTGAAAGAAAGGAAAAGGTACAAGACAAAGGAGAAGCGGATAACGGAGAAGGTGAAATGGAAGAAACTGAAGAGAAAGGAGAAACGGATAAGGGAGAAGGTCGAACAGAAGAGCGTGAGAAAGCAAAAGTTATGGGAGAAATTGAAGAAAAGAAAGGAGAATCAGATAAGGTTGGTAATGAAGACAGTAGCAATCAAGAAAAAGAGGCTACAGATGAGGATGAAAGTGCAAGAATGAGCCATGGAGAAGACATACTAGAAGAAGATAAGGCGAAGAAGAAACAGTGGAAAACAAAGTGGAAGAAGAGAAAGGAACTGTTGAGTAAGACCAGACAGACGAGGAAGAGGTAGAGCATGTGGAAAGGAAGAAGAGAGAAATGGTTGAGAATGAAGACAAAGAGGACCAGGAGAATGGATGAAAGGATGAGTAGGAAGAAGATGAGATGTCAGGCAAAGGAAGATAAGAGTGTGAGGGATCAGAAGAAGAAGAAGAAGATGAAAATGAGGAAGGGAAGGAAACAGGAACGGTGGAGATGGAAAATGAGGAGTACAAGGTACAGAATGACATGGCGGATGAAGAAAAAGACGAGATGGAAGGCAGAGGAAGAAAGAAGAATGGGGAAGAAGGAGAAGCAGAAGAAAAGGAAGAACCTGGAAGGTGGAATGGAAGAAACGGAAGGAGACGAAGATGATGATGATGATGATGATGATGATCTATAATATGTTGTACTCTGTGTGTTTTTAGTATGCTTGATGTATATTACGTTTATGTATGTATTTTTAATGTATGTGATACTCACGTGCTTCTCACGTGAGAATCACATAGAGGGGCGATTGCAACCATTCTGATTGCAAGGAGATTGGGTTGAGAAAATAGCGCCTTCTGAGAGTGCTGTTTGCATCTCTGTATGGCATGGCAGGTGGCCTTGCCAATGAAGTTTCCTTTCTATATTCCTTTTTTTGATGCTATTTTGTTTATATATATACAGTGTGGTCCACCCGCCCCTTATTATTTAGTTTTATGAAACCCAACTAACATCTCAATTCTCCCGATGGTCGATATTGCTCTGCGCTCTGACTGTGTGACAGCTATGTAATTGGGTCATGGGTCTAGCAAAGAAAAACCGACCTTTAACCTTTCCCCGCCAAATACTATGGCCCATTCTACTAACATATGACTTACTGCTCCTTGAAATAACACACATACACGTAATACGATCGAAGTAATAGCTTACGCCACGTGATCTGTAATAGTAAAAAGTTAAATCAACACCATAAACCGTGATTGAAGACTTTGACATGTACTTAAACGTTTGAGGTGGGACGGCTATAGTAACTATAGCACGTTTAGCGTGCAGTATCTACCACGTGTAGGTGGCGGAGAGGTTTAAAGCCTGACCGTACGTGGTGGGCGCGAGCGGTTAGAAGGCTGCTTCGAATCCAGTAGTAGGCATACTTTCTTGAACGAAAGCCCACATTCCATTTTAGTCGGGATGTAACTACATTGCCACATTTATTGCCTTAAGACGTATTTTTGTGAAGAGTAGGCCTACGTTGAATTTTGATGATTTATAAAGAAAATACGATCGAATTGGTACGATATGCCACGTGACCTGTAATGGCAGAAAACTAAAAACTGGCATGAATATTAACATAACACATCGAAGTGTTGCTCCGGTGGTCCGGGTTTGATTCCCAGCTCTGCCAAAAAATGTAATACTTGTCTGAGGGCTGAAATTGGGTACACGTAGCCTCGTGAAGCAAATATGAGAAGTAGTGGGTTTGATTCCCACCTCAGCCACACTGGAAATGGTTTTGCGTGGTTTCCCACTTCTACTCCGGCCAAATTCCAGGACGGATTCTATCTTAAGGCTACGGCTGCCTCCTTACCAATCCTTAATTGCAAATACACACATCATTACATGCCCGCAATAACTCAGGTTATCAGACAAATTCTACACACACACCCAAGTAAGCGGGGCTAAATGACCGCGATGTTCTAGCTCCTCAAATGAAACAAAACAACATATCGAAGGATATTCTGATCGCCAGTGCTTGCATCGAAGTATACGTATTCCTTAGAAATTCCCATGGTATTATTAGCATACTTTCGATTTTTGCAAAAAATGAAAGTAGACTTATGAGATCTACACATGGTCAAAAATTGTGTGTCTGTGTGTGTGTGACAGTGTCTGAGTGAGTGTTCGCTGAATGTCTGCCCCCCTTTATCAATTCGAACACGGTGAAACCGAATCGAACGAAATTTGGTACAGAGGTAGCACTATCGTAGAACACCTCAGTGTCATGTTTTATATCGCCACCATCTTGACGGAAACGTAATGGTGGCCATCCCAAATTTTCAAAGCTTAAATCAAATTACGACTAACTTAATCAACCAATCTCTACCAAATTTTGCAACAACATTTACTTGTATGGCGAGCGTCGTTTGACTGAACTACAAGGTCATCAGTCCATTAGTTTGCAGATGACGACCATGTATGTGTGCAAATCGATTCCCCCTATCAATTCAAACACGGTGAAACTGAATTGAACGATATCTGGTACAGAGGTAGCACTACCAAAGGGCACTCCAGTGTCATGTTTTATATGGCTGCCATCTTGACGAAAACGTAATGGTGGCCATCCTAATGTTAAAAGCTTGAATCAAATTACGACCAACCCAATAATCTGATCTCTACCAAATTTTGCAACAACATACCTTTATGTATAGAGAATCTTTTGACCACACCACAAGGTCATCAGACCAATAATGTGGGGATAGCGGCCTTGTATGTGTGCAAATCGATTCCCCCTAGCTTTTCAAACACGGTGAAACCGAATGGATCGAAGTTTGGTACAGAGGTAGCACAAGCAAAGGCCACCTCAGTGTCATGTTTTATATCGCCGCCATCTTGACGGAAACGGAATGATGGCCACCCAAATGTTAAAAGCTTGAATCAAATTACGACCAACCTAATCATTTGATCTCTACCAAATTTTTCAACATACCTTTTTGTGGGAAGCATCTTTCGACTGAACTACAAGGTCAGCCCAATAGTTTGCAGATAGCGGCTTTGTATGTGTGCAAATCGATTCCCCACATCAATTCAAACACGGTGAAACCGAATTGAATGAAATGTTTTACAGAGGTAGCACTAGCAAATGGCACATCATATTCGTGTATAATACCCGTATAGCACGTTGTATTTCAAGAAGCTACTACAACCAACATTCAATTATACTCCTTGAAAAGGACAATGAGTTATAACAATACACATGCATTTAGGAGAAAGTAGGCAATACGTTCTTTACCGAACATCTTGTTTTGTTATGAAATTTTAACAAAAAGTCATAGCATATCCTTAGGCCCGTATCACACGACACTCGCTGGCAAGGAAGCTGCTGTGATAGCTGGTACAAAATCCTGTATGATTCTGTTCTCTTCGTCAGTACACCTGCTTGTATGACCGAAGTGTATCACACGCTAGCATTTTGGACGCTAAGTTGTATGAAATAAAACCGAAGGGCTGTCGTTTGAGGGCATTATTTGCAGTTATGTCGCCTTACTGAGGTAAAGCGGTCGCGAAACTTACTTTCAGTAAATTAGAAAACATGCCAGGTACTGAATGAATGCATTCCAATCAATATTTAAGATCTAGCTGTAATAATTGATTATTTTACCATACGCGTTAATAAGAAGCGCAATAAAAACTTCCATAGTGTGTTGGATATGTGTGCAAGTGTTATTGCGTCCGCTCGCTCTTTCGAAGATCCTGGGTTCAAGACTATCTAACGGCAGATCTTTTAAATTCTTTTTAACTATTTTATCATACCCTCCATACCTCGTACAGCAAGATTTCAACTTGGTTTTGTTCACATTATCTACGAAGACTAGGGAAAGTTATTTTCTTGTCTCATTTAAATGGCTATTTTCCCTAAATACTGTTCAAAACCATGGATGGATATTATTCGTTATAATTATTATATTTTAGCTGATTTTATCCTCCAGGTTAGGTTTTCCCACGGACTCAGCGAGGGATCGCATCATTACCGCCTCTACGGGCAGTGTCCTGGGGCTTGAAACATCTGGTCTGGGGGATACAACTGGGGAGATGGGATCAGCACATCGCCCAGGCGGCCTGCAAAGCAAACAGGGTCCTCTTGAGGGATGGGAAGGGAGGGGCAGATCGGGAGGGATAGGCAAGGAAGAGGGAAGGAGGCGGCCGTGGCCGTACGGTAGGTAACATCCCGGCATTTGCCCGAAGGCGAAGTGGGAAACCACGAAAAACCACTTTGAGGATGGCTGAGGTGGGAATCGAACCTCCTCGACTCATTTGGACCACCCGAGGCTGAGTAGACCCCGTCCCAGTCCTCATACCACTTTTCAAATTTCGTGGCAGAGCCGGGAATCGAACCCAGGACGTCTGGGGTGGCAGCTAATCACGATGACCACTACGCAAGGGAGGCGACTCTAATCGTGATAATTAGAATTTTAATACAGTGGAACGTGGCTAATTCGAACTTCTTTAATTCGTAATCTTCTTTAATTCGATTTTTTCTCTTGGTCCCTAGCATTTTGTATACAATCAATGCTAAAAAATCGTGGTTAATTCGAATTATATTTTGGATAATTCAAAGCTTTTAGTGTAAAAAGCCGATCGGAAGCCAAACAGTTAGGTAAGTTCCCGAAAAAATCTGTTCCGAGTGCAGCCCAAGCAACAAACCACATCACAGAACTTAAGCGCCTTTTTTTAAAGTAGAAATGACGTAAGTGATTCTGTTTTCCGTTCCTCAAATTTTTTAGATTCTTTTGTGATTGCTGAGAGACTTAATTGTAGGAAACAGGTAAGAATCTCAAACTTTTTTGAAAAAGAGTAGATTTCTCAAAGACTTTAACTAGATTGTTGGATTACTACTGACGTTAAATAGGTGAATAGTACATTTTGGTTTAATTTTTAATTTGAAACTTTTGAGGTTATCTACGATACAGACATTATAATGCACCGTTGTCTGTTAATCTGCTTTGTGGAACGTAAATCATTATGTAAACGTAATACAATATATTTCTGTACCCTTTTCAAAGAACTTTCTTAATTCGAATTTTTGTATAATTCGAATTTGTTTACTGGTCCCTTGAGGTTCGAATTATCTAAGTTCCACTGTAGTTCAATATTTATAATAATATGACACGTTCTGTGATTACTGCCTTGCTGCGAGGCTCAGCGGTAACGTTCTCGCTTGCTGTGCCCAAGGTTGCAGGTTCGTATCCTGGCGCAGTCAGCTGGCATTTGAGGGTACTCAAATGCGAGGGAGCCGTGTCAGTAGATTTACTGGCACGTTAAAGATCCCCTTCAGAGCGAAATTCCGGCACCCCGGCGTATCTAAAAGCCAGAGCAGTTAAAAGGGACGTTAAACCAATAATGTTATAATTATCTGTATTTACTGCATATTTGGGGCAGATGACCTCGTAGTTCCGCCCCTTAAAACCTCACTAACTAACTATTATTGTAAGTGTATAGCAAGTGCTTTTCGCACAGACACCTTGAAAGAAAGTATAGTTTCGGTCTGATATATTTATTCGTGAGCCTGAGTGAGTCGGAGTTTTCCTTTAAACAAAGGTGGTCAACATTTCAGACACTTGCTACGTTGAATATACAGGATACCTTGCTTTCGTTCTACAGATCATTATGTCGTCGTCCAATCTGACTGCGTACCATCGGATAAGTACGGTGCTTTTGAGGACCAAATAAAAAATCACTCGTTGGAACAGTTAGATATGCGTCCATAATACATCCACAATAAACGACATTAAGCAAAAAAAAAGTACTAGTTCAAGGTTCGAACCTACTACAATGTAACTTCGTTGACGCTACTCAAGTAATTCTTGATTTAGCCACCGTAGCTACGGCGAGCCATAGTATATTGCTGGCACTTATTGAATCTATTCGTAGACACTTCCTGCCCAAACGTAAGAAGGCGTTATTCGGAGCTCTGATCGTTTCAATCATGAATTCTATTTGAGGTCATTGAAAGAACACTGCCACTATTAATTTCTACTATATTCGCGAGGATGTACTCAACGGTAAAGTAGTACAATGGACGTAAAGGAGCAGGTTCTAATGTTTTTAGGATGACTGTGATATACGCGTTAGTTGGGTTGCCTTCCTCCAAAAAAAATAAGGGGCTGGTGGACCACACTGTATATATTTTGACTGTTTTTGTTGGGTGTCCGTACTGGGGGATTTAATTATTAGTGAATATCTGTCCGTTTTATCTTTGGAGATAGGGTATTGTTCCATGTTAGTATCTGTGCAATTCATTGATGTGATAGATAAGAAGATGATTCTGATTGAGAGGAAGTTAGATACTGCTAGATTTAGTGTTTGAAGATACATGAGAAGATATGAAAGAATTGTGAAGAGAATATAATAAAGGTTGGTTATATTTGTAGGAAATGAGTTCCTCATGATAAATTTAATACCACCACACCCCAATATAGATGTGTACGGTTACAGTAATAAGCGTGTAGTTTACTGACCATGTATTTATTGGCCAGTAGATGTAATGTGATGTCCCTCTTGGGGAGTTTAGACAAATATGAAATACAATTAGTGGAGTGTACAAATGTTTAGTTTGTTGTTTTAAGGGGCCAAACATCGAGGTTATCGGCCGAACAAATATTTAGGGTAGGTGTTTACAAGAATAAGGATTCTGAGCACCTGCTAGATCTCACCAGGTGAAGAGCTGGAACGGGCGTCGGGCCGGGCCGCTGGCGAAAAACAGAATAGAACAGATAATTCCTCCTGTCCGGGCTCCACTCTTATACGTTTCGGCGCTGCTTGGTCAGCATTGCGTCAGTGTAGCTGCCCCAGATAGTTGTTAGTGTAAATGTTTATGTGTGTTTTGCAAGCCGATGGCTAACCTCCTAGGCTTAGGTGGTCACCGCTTGCTGTGTAGAGATATGTTCTGGGATTATAATGTTTCCAGTTGGGGTGGTTTTGGTAGAGGATGGCGGGGTGGTTCTCAGGGGGTACTGCCCCCCCGGGCTGTACACTATCTGACAGTCTGTTACTTCTTCAAGCAAAATTTTATCTCCCGCAGAGATTTTTGTTGGTTCCTCAGTTTAGGGGCTGCGACAACGTGGCCATGTAACCCCGTGTACATTAGGTGTGTGTAGAATCTGATAAACGGTGTTAATTGTGATGACTGTATTAGTCTGTAATTCAGGTAAGGTCTGCAGACGGTCAATTTTAAGTAGTAGTTCCTAATTTTGTACCATATACTAACGTCAACGACACCTAGCTGTGAACTTGGCTACTAGATGCCACCGCAACCAGCAACTTGCAACGAACGTTGGAACTTCTCCTCCAAAAGAAAGCATGCTGAGGGATTTTTAGCGCTCTTAGAAAATCCAACGAGTTTGGCCGGCTTTGAACCAGCGACCCTGGGCATATAAGTTCATCATGCTACCAGTTAGCCGCTTCCCACAGTCAGATGGAAAAATGAATGTGATCTCGTGCAATGGCGTTGTCTTGGCAACCTCTGATAGCTCAACCCTCATCAATTTAGAAGCGTTGTCATGGTAACCTCTGATGGCACTTGGCATGTTCTTTAATTCCGAAATCATTTTTCTCATCCCTTGGCGTAATGGTAGGTCTGATCAAAAATTCTTTCAGACAAAGCTTTAGGTAATTATTAGGGGAATATTTTCCATTTTGTACGGTTTTGATATTGTGCCTATTAAGAGAGATATGATTAATGTTTCCCGAAAAAAAAAAAACTTTTTTCCACCCCTTTGGTCAATGTTTGGTGCCATCAAAAACTTTTCAAACATAAAATGTTGGCACTTATCCGACACATATTATGAACTTTGAATGGATTCGATATTTCACGTATTAAGAGACTTATAGCGATATTTCCCTTTTTCGAGAAAAAGCCCCCCCCCCCCCCCCCATTTTCACCCCCTTCAACCGATTTTGCCCATTAACGAACTCGAACGATATTTTAAGGGGTTACATATTATGTAAAACATTCAAAGTGATTGGTGCAAAATTGCGGCAGTTATCGCGTCCACAAGAAACTGATATATATGCATATATATACACACCAGTGGCGTAGCCAGAGGGGGGGGGGGCAGAGGAGCCGCCCCCCCCCCCCCCCCCAAAAAAATCCAGATATTGGGGTTGGCATAAGTCTTCATATTTTCTTACGGCTCGAACAAATTTAGAACCTACAACGAAATGTTAAATACAGTAAATGCTTTGACAAAGAATGTACTACCAATCTCTGCACGACCTGTCATCATTTCCGTGTCTGCACTGCTTGAAGGAGCTCAAATAACAGGGTAGCGATTAGGAATGTGACATGGGGGAGGGGGGATTTTCCAAGAACACTAGGTGCCTGAGTACTGGGGATACATCCAAGTGATGATGACAAAAGTCTACCAAGAAATTAGGAGATTGCCAATTAGCAGGAGACCTCTCTGGAGGGAGCCAGTTATATCTTGTCACCTTTTAATTTCCGTTTCCTGGAAATATCAGTGTTAAAATGTCCCAGGCTACAATACTAGCGCAGCATGGTGGATTGTCGCCACTGTCGGGATTTACGGTGGTAGTGTGTCTGTGCAAGAGGAGAGATACAGTTTGTGAGTGGTAGTATTGGGGAAGAGTCGGGAGTTGTTTGATAGTTGCTATTTTCTTTCTTCTTTTTGTCACATTAGCGACTGTTAAGATCGACCGATTTGTCATAAAGAAGGAAAAACTGGACACATCTTCGGTAAGTTATGAAAAGCTTTTAATGTAGGTGTAGAAAATTGAGGCCCCCATTTCATTATATAGGCACAGCTTTTACAAATAATTTTCTCTGAAGGAGAAAGACGCAATACTCACTGATAGAATGTAAAGTTATTCCATTTTTTTAAAGGTTCGTATTTATTTATTATTATTTAAAGGGTGCTACAGTTTCCTCTGAATAATAATAATAATAATAATAATAATAATAAACAAGATTGAGGTAGCCTACCATACACGGCGACCGTTAGGCTTACCTTAAAACAGCACTGTATAAATTACACTAACAATAATATACCTAAATATTTTGCAACGTAGGTACTTGTTTGATGCCTTTATGAGTGTCCTTTCTTCCTGTTATCTACTCCTGATGTTTTTAGCCTACTTTCGATTTTTTCAAAAAATGAAAGTAGACTTATGAGATCAACACAGGGCGAAAAAAGTGTGTCTGTCTGTGTGTGTGTATGTGTGTGTGTGAGTCTGTGTGTGTGTATGTGTGTGTGTGAGTCTGTGTGTGTGTGTGTGAGTGTGTGTACTCTGAATGTCTGTCCCCCCCTATCAATTCGAACACGGTGAATGCGAATTGAACGAAATTTGGTACAAAGGTAGCACTAGCAAAGGACACCTCAGTGTCATGTTTTATATCGCCGCCATCTTTACTAAAACTGAATGGCGGCCACTCAAACGTTCAAAACGTAAAATCAAATAACGACTAACCAAATCATCCAATCTCTACCAAATTTGGTAACAACATACCTTCGTATAGGATGCGTCTTGTGACCAAACTACAAGGTCGTCCGCCATACCATTTCAGGATGGCGGCCGTGCGAATTATGCAAACTTTATAATCCATATCATGGGACCCACCAGTTCCGATTATCGAGCCGAGAATCGTTTTAACTGTTCTAAAGGAAGAGGCACGTACGAAATTAAAAGTTTATTTTGTAATACTATAGTGCAGACGTGATTTTAAAAAGCTCAGCTGATTCATTAATAAGACAAGATGGCAGCGGATATCTTGTGCCTGACTTATATTTCACTAATTTGAGTATTGAATGCAATATAGCGTACTGATAAAAAATAAATAAACTTTGTATGAAATGCTTTATATATAAATAATATACTCCAGTGATGAAATCGTTTAGTATAAATCATTATTTGCTAACAAGTTCTATGTAAGTCATTTTAAATAGAACGATATTCGTTGACACAATCAGCTCAGTGGTAGAGCGATAGCCTGTCGCTCAGATTCCTATGGTTCAAACCCGATCAGAGCTAGTTTTTTTGCTTGAAATGTTATATGTTTATTGTTTTGTAATGACTCAGATGTTTTAAAATTAAGCGTTATATTGTGCAAATTATGGTGTAAAATATATATTTAATTAAAACATAATTCGCCAGCAGATTTACTCGAGACATCTAGCTGCCAAAAAGGTAACTTCCAGATTTTATTGAAAAGTTTCTTCTTCTGGCCGCTAGAATGCACTCGCTCTGTTAGGATTATATTGTTCGATATTTCACCACTAGATGTCCCGACTAGTCTACGTGGGGATCCATTGATTACTATACCATTATCATTCTATGCGCATCGAATTTGAAGAATGACAAGTTGATACTACGATACATTTTAACTTTTTATTTTAAAGGGTTTGTAACAGCCTATTTTGCGTTACTTGAAAATGTTATTAAGCGTTATATTGTCCACATTATGGTGTAAAATATATATTTAATTAAAACATAATTCGCCAGCAGATTTACTCGAGACATTTAGCTGCCAAAAAGGTAACTTCCAGATTTTATTGAAAAGTTTCTTATTCTGGCCGCTAGAATGCACTCGCTCTGTTAGGATTATATTATCGAAAATATCCACATAGTTTGTATACACACGTCTCTGTAGGGTCATGGAAAGATTTGTTAATTCAATTAGGGTTGTGAAAGCCATGCACAACCAGACGTGTAAAGACATGCCTCAACTCAAAGTTGGATGTTGCCCACGGCAGGTCGTAATAATAATAATAATAATGTTATTGGTTTTACATCCCTTTTAACTACTGCTGCTTTTAGAGACACCGGGGTGCCGGAATTTTGGCCCGAAGGGGATCTTTAACGTGCCAGTAAATGTACTGACACGGCTCCCTCGCATTTGTGCACCCTCAAATGCCAGCTGACTGCGCCAGGATACGAACCTGCAACCTAGGGCCCAGCAAGCGAGAACGTTACCGCTGAGCCACGCCGCCAGTCCGGTCGATTATGTCTCCAGATCCATAACATTCTTGATATACTTCTTATCTTTCTTTCTTTCTTTCTTTCTTCAATGATGGTAGCAGTTTTTATCTAGGTCGTGGCGTTTGGTAGAGGTAAATCGTTTCTAAGGTCTTCAACAAAGAATAGTTCTATTATACTCTTTGATAATAACAACGAGTTATAACTATACTCATACATTTAGGAGAAAGTAGGCTATATGTTCTTTACTGAACATCTTGTTTTTTGACAGATTCATTAAATTGACTAAAAACATTTCTGGTAAATAAACTATTTATAAAACACCAAGACATAGTACAGTGTTAAAGAACATTGTGCACAGAAACGTGTGAATATGCCATAATATTGTAGTAGTATTCTGATAACGGATAATTGAAAATCTGAGCGACAGAGACAAATATAGACACTGACACAGCTGTGAGCTGCCTCAAAACAAAGCAACGAAGGACAGAATTCAGACAGACATGAACAGACTGAAGATCTTTGTCCTAAGTTAAAATGGACCCTAAAGTACTTATACTCAAAACAAGTAGTTTCGTAAAGAACTATATAGCCTATTTTCATGTATCCAATTGGTCTTCTTTATTAGAAAAATCTCCCGCCTATGAAAAGGAACGCCATGTTGGATTGTTCTGTATGTACGCCATAGAGTTATGCACCGTTAGATGAACATTATTGCATAGGTTCATTATTCAAACGTTCACTTCGATCGCATGCTTAGGACACAAGAAATAAAAACTCAAATTTAAAATGTCACACTGCCGCCATCTTGGGGTTATAAAACAATTGAATTTAATTAGATGGCAGTAGATTTTGTGTGAACAGTTACCATACCAAGTATCACTGCGCTCGGATAATGAAATCGCGAGTCAATTCCATTTAAATGTTTTTACTTCACTTTGCCGCCATGTTGGTATTGTGCTCACCAGGTTATTGCAAGTCCAATAGGTGAACTTATATTAATAGCCTCAATCAGCATACAAAATTTCAGTTTGATTGCTGCAATAGATTCGTAGATATTGAGAACCGTCTAAATATTTCGGATGGTCGCCAGATGTAGGCCATGCAGTTATGTAACATTAGATGAAAATTATTGCGTAGGTTCATTATACAAACTTTCACTACGATAGCATGATTAGGACACAAGAAATAAAAACGTAATTTTAAAATTTCGCACAGCCTCCATCTTGAGATTATGTAAACAATTTAACTAAATTAGATGTCAGTAGATTAGAATTTGTATAAATATTTACCGCTTTAAGTTTCACAGAGCTCGGGAGGTTAAATCGCGTGAAATATCCATTAAAATGTTTCAACTTCGCTTGGCCACCATGTTCGTTTTGTACTTAGCAGGTTTTATAAATGAAGGGTAATACTCCTAAATGTTTAATAAAGTCGCATCGGTAAACTTGTTGTAGTGTCCTTTATCACTGTACAAAAGTTCAGGGTGATATTTGTTACCAATGCGGAGATACAGAATGCCAGTGAAATATTTCGCGTGGCCCGCATGCTGAATTGGTGAAACGCATCAAAATTTGAAATTTGAAAGGCGCGGTCGAGGTCGGACGAGGTAGTAGTATGTGCTTACCGAGTTTCCTTGAAATCGCTCCGGCCGTTTATATTTCATTATAGGGGTGGGGGGGGGGGGGAGAGGGGTTAAGTGGGGGGTGTTCTCATAAGCCTACTATTTTTCATAAATGAAAATAGGCTAAAATATAAAAACTCTGGCAGTAATAAATGAGGACCTAATGCTCCCCCCCCCCCCCCAAACTAAGATCCTGGCTACGCTACTGATACACACACATATATATAAACTTTTGAACTCACGGTGGTTTGGGGGTCTGGGGGATGTGAAACGCGAAGATATGTCCAAATTTTCTGGAAGTCGAAACATGGCACCCATTGCAATAGTTAGCATTCTGATGAAATCTACCTAAAATAGGCTACATAATTTAAAATACTACCATCAACGACACCTAGCTGTGAACTTGGCTACTAGATGCCACCGGAACCATCAACTCGCAACGAACGTTGGAACTTCCCCTCCGAAGGAAAGCATACTCAGTTTTTTTTAGCGCCCTTAGAAATCCGACGACTTCAGTCGGGTTTGAACCCGCGACCTTGGGCATAGAAGTTCAGCATGCTACCAGTTCCGATACCGAAGTCGCTTCCCACAGACAGATGGAAAACTGAATGTGATTCTCGTGCAGTGGCGTTGTCATAGCAACTGCTGATGGCTCATCCCTTATCAATTAAAAGTAAAGTTGTCATGGCAACCTCTCTTGGCACTTGGCATTTTCTTATAATTTAAATCATTTTGCTCATCCCGTGGCGTAATGGTGGGTCATATCGAAAATTATTTCAGACAAAAGTTTTAGGTAATTATTGGAGGAATATTGTCCATTTTGTACGGTTTTGATATTGTGCCTATTAACAGAGATATGATTAATGATTTCCGAAAAACCCACTTTTTCCCACCCCTTTTGTCAATGGTTGGTGCTATAAAAAACTTTTCAAACATAAATTGTAGGGCCTTATCCGACACATAGTATGAACTTAGAGTGGATTCAATATTTCAGATATTAAGAGAGTTATAGCGATATTTCAATTTTTCGATAAAAGCCTCCCATATTCACCCCCTTTGACCGATTTAGCCCATTAACGAACTCGGCCGAGATTTTAAGGGGATACATATTATGTAAAAAATTCAAAGTGATTGGTGTAAAATTACGGCAGTTATCGTGTCCACAAGAAACTGATATCTATATATATATATATATATATATATATATATATATATATATATACATACCCACGAACCTACTACGGTGTCGTAGCAGGCGGAGAGGTGATACTCCGACGTGGCGCGTCCCAGGTGGTGGATAGGGGCGACCTCACCGGCTTGCCGGCGGACTTGAGCAAAAATAAAATAGCCCTCGCGGACCAAACACACAACAACCTCTACGGTTAACAACCGCAGTTGTAACTCGGAGCTTGCTCCAAACAAGGTGGACTACCTTTGAAAGTCAAACATGGAAGGAAATCTTTTAAGGAATAATCCACCTAGACTGCATTCGGATACGGTGGGCAGTCACCTGAAAGATACCCTAGATGAGTCGGAGCATCTAAAAATACCCCCGACAGATAGAAAACCCAAATTTAGACTGAAGATAGGACAGATAAACTATATAGCAACACACAATATAAATTCCATCATACAGCCAGGAAAACTCAAAATTTTGACAGACGAAATGGATCGCAAAGGGATTCTAATAACCGGGCTTCAAGAAATGAGAAACACCGATCAGGAACCAATAGAATCACAAGGGTATAGAATTTACAAGGGAATTCCAGGAAAAAGAGTAATGAAGCAATGTCCACAATTCGGAACAGGATTTGTAGTCAATCTCAAAATAATTGAATCCATCATAGAATTTAAAGCATTATCCCCTAGGCTCTCGACACTAACTCTAAAAGCTGCAAATAGAACATATACCTTTCTAAATGCCCATGCCCCAACTAATGATAAAAATAATAAGAAAGAACACAAAGATGATGTGGAGGGATTTTGGGAGCTTTTAGATCAGACAGCAACAAACATAAATAAATGTCACACCAAAATTTTAATTGGAGACTTTAATGCCCAGTTAGGAAAGGAAAAAAGATATAGAGACATAATAGGAAAATGGCCAGCACAGAGAAGAACAAACAGGAATGGCATAAGACTGGTGGAATTTTGCAGAAACCATGATATGATCTCCAAATCAACTTACTTCAAGAGAAGACCAAATAAACTCAAAACTTGGAAACATCCAGATTGGAAAAAAGGTGAATGGCAACTAGATCATGTTTGTATGGATAAGAACTATCACAGGGAGATCTACAATGTGAAAGTTCTGAGAGGAACAGATACTGGATCGGATCGTTACATGATAAAGATTAAAATTAAATATACCCCGTTGATAAAGAAAAAAACTCACCTAAAAAAGAAGAGAACATACGACCCTCATAAACTAATAAATAACAAGGGATACAAAGAACGAACTAGATATATTAAAATAACAGATGATCTAGAGGAAATAGTTCCCGAATTGAAACAAATAGCTGAACAAGTAGCCCCAATAAATCCAAGGAAGAAACACCAATGGTGGAACGATGCGTGTGATAATACAGTGGAAGATAGACATCAAGCCTGGTTACGATATCAGAGTCAAAAAACAGATGAATCCCACTTGGATCTCATAAAACAAAGGAAGATAACTCAAAAAATAATACGAGGGGTTAAACGGCTATACCAAAAGGATATACTTCTGATGATCGAAACAAATAGCGCGAAAACAAACTCAAGAGATTACTACAAAATTTTTAGCAAACAACTACAAAGATATGAACCTCCAACATTAATGTTAAAAGACAAAAATGGAGAGTTAGCTCATAGTAAGAAAAGAAATACAGAAATTTTAGCAGAAACATTCAACAAGTTGCTAAATTGCGAAGACCCACCAGAACTGCTTCAAATAAATACAGACACCACTATTAAAACACCATCAGAAAACATAAATCCACCCACAATCCAAGAAGTCTACAAAGCGCTGAGAGAGCTCAAAAACTACAAAGCGAGTGGAGAAGATCAAACATTTGCAGAATTGTGGAAATATGCAGCAGAACCAGTAAAGATTTCATTACACCAATGCATAGTGAACATTTGGATCAAAGAAGAACTGCCAGACCATTGGACTACTGCTATAATACATCCATTACACAAGAAAGGAGAAAAATCAAATCCTGACAACTATCGAGGAATTTCCCTTTTGGATATCACATATAAAATCATGTCACGAATTCTATATAATCGTTGTAAAGATCAATTAGAACTGGAAATAGGAGAATATCAAGGTGGATTTCGGCCATGGCGAAGCTGCCCTGAACAGATAATCACCTTAAAATTAGTAATGGACTACTACAAACGTAGACAAAAACAGCAAGTCATAACCTTCGTAGACTTCAAAAAAGCTTATGATTGTATACATAGATCTTCATTGCTGAAAATACTTAGGAATTTCGGACTTCATCCCAAATTAATAAAAATTATAAAACTAACTCTAACAAACACCAAATCTAAAGTAAAATTCAGAGGAGAAATATCTGAACCGTTTACGATTAAAACAGGATTAAGGCAAGGAGATGGTTTATCGCCTCTACTTTTCAATTGTGCTTTGGAATATGTAATGAGGGAATGGTACATGGAAAATCCTAGGAACATAAGAATTGGAACCAAGAAAGATCAAATAGACTTAAATTGCTTGGGATTCGCAGATGACTTAGCATTACTGGCTAATAATATTCAAGAAGCCAAAAATCAAACAATAAGCCTACAAAATATAGCACAAAAAATTGGACTTCAGATATCATTTGAAAAGACAGAGATAATGGTAGCAAATCCACTTGTAATCATCACATAACATTAAATAACAAGAAAGTTAAAATTGTGAAGCAATTTAAATACTTAGGAGAAATTATAACTTACAACTTGGATGAGAAACCTGCATGGCAAGAAAGAACTAATAAAATGATAAAAGCCCAAAAATTAACATGGTCTACATATAAAAGAAAATGTATATCAATCGCAACAAAATTAAAGCATTACAAGACGGTGGTTCAACCAGAGGTGACCTATGGAAGTGAAACTCTTTTTAAAGTTACTCAGAAAAACAGAATCGACAAAATTTTAAAAGTAGAAAGAAGAATAGCTAGAACATGCATAAATAAAAAATATCAGAAAGATGGACAGTGGCGGATAGTACCAAATGAAGTGGTATACAGAGAACTGGAGCCCATCACTGATACTATTCGGAAGAAACGGCTTTCTTTCTTTGATCACATCATGAGGACACCAGAAACCAGGTTATCTAGAAAAATTGTAGTGAAACTTTGGAATATGAAACAACAAGTAGGATGGATTAAGGAAATTAGAGAAGATATGAAAGAATTGGAAATAACCTTGGATGACTTGCAAAACAAAACAACAAAATTTAAAAAACTGAGAGATATAAAAATAAGATTTCAGGCTAAAATAGACAAACGTAATACAGTAAAAAGGGTATTTACAGATGAGGAATGCCTGAGAAGATCAGAGCGAATGAAGAGCTACTGGGCGACTCGGAAAGGAAACTTACTGAAGAAGAGGACCAAGAAATGATTGACTGAAGTGGTCCAATGAGGCCGTAAAAGCAGAAGAAGAAGAAGAATATATACATACATAAATTATGTATAAACTTTTGAACTGACGGTGGTTTTGGGGTCTGGGGGATGTGAAACGCGAAGATATGTCGAAATTTTCCGGAAGTCGAAACATGGGACCCATTGCAATAGTTAGCTTTCTAATGAAATCTACCTAACAGGTAACATACTCTAATGCAGCCATCACAATTAACACCGGTTATCAGACATACTCTACACACACCCAAAGTACACGGGGCTACATGACCTGGTTGTCGCAGCCCCTGAACTGTGGAACTAACCAAGCAAACTAAGGAACCAACCAACCTACCAACCACAAATGCTATTGAATGATTCAGGTCTGTTCGGATCTTACCAAAAAGTTTTCAAAAGTAAAACAAACTGGCAATTCAACAATGTAACAATTCGTCGCTAGACAACAAGATTCTCCCTAAATGTGAACTATTTCGACCTGATTAAATTTAACTGGTTTAGTAGAAGTCTATTGGCCCTGAAACATAATGGATTGTGTAGAACGCACGCTTGACACCATCGTCAAGTCTAAATTAGATACACGCAACTACCGCGGCCTGGTGCTGACAAATGAATTGAAGGCTCTGCTAATATCGGATAGGAATCTGTCCACATCGTCAGTTGCGCTGGCTGTCTGTGCGGGACATATGAACAACCCTCTGGACTTACAAGGTTTAGCTCATCTCTGCGAGCATTTGGTAGGGATTGGAAAAGTAAGCTCACCTGACGACCGGGATATATTATCCTTTGTCGGCCAGTATGGTGGCAAGAGTGGAGCCAGCTCTTCGCACGACATGAGCATCTACCACTTCCACATCCTTTCAGAACATCTCAGCAAGGGTCTGAACAAATTAGCCGAGAAGATTCAAAACCCGGCCTTCACCCCGAAACATATTGAAAGTGAAATTATAGCGATCAACTCCGAGCATGAAGGTCATCTTCTCAATGACAGTATTAGATTCTCCAACTTAATCAAACGTACATCGAAGCCAAACCATCCATTCCGTATGTTTAACTCTGGAAACAAAATCACTCTTAGTGTTACTCCTAAAGCTAGAAAGATGAACGTTTGTAAAGCTTTGCGTAAATTCCATGAAAAATGGTACTCCTCCAATCTGATGTCTATCTGTATTGTGGGGAGCGATACACTGGATGATCTGCAGAAGATGTTAAGTGCGTCATTTGGCGGCATCAAAAATTCGAAAACAATCCTCCCACGATGGCTGGAACATCCATACGGACTTGAGCAGCTAAGACTTAAGTGTTACATGATTCCACTTTTGCCACTGAAAAACCTTGAACTTAGATTCCCCACGCCTGACTTTGGTGTGTACTACACATTTGATCCGGGAATGTACGTAGCTCACTTATTCCACAACAGCAGTGCTGGAACCCTGAAGCACTTGTTGCTCTCCAAAGGCTTGTGCCACAGGTTAAATGCTTGGGTTGACACCCCTGCCCGAGGATTTGGCTTCTTCGTAGTTCACCTTGAACTCACTAACGAAGGCCTACAGAACATTGATATGGTAATTAAAAGAATTTTTGAATATATCAATCTCATGAAAGAGATGGAACCGAAGGAGAATATTTACAATGAACTTCGGACTGCAAGGAGAAATGAATTCAAACACGGAATAAATGATCCGAAAGTTATGGACGTCAAAAAACTGGCAGTTAATATCCATCGCTATGGCATAGTAGAATCTCTGTCAGGAGGATTCCTTCTCGGAGAATGGAGACCTGATTTAGTAAAGTATGTTTTGAGTTTCCTGGATGCTGATAATCTACGGATCTTTATCACTGCTAAAGAATTTGAAAGTAAAGCTAATTCTACTGATCCTTGGTATGGGACTAGATACGGTCTGGAGGAAATACCCGTGGAAACAATAAAAGACTGGTTGAAAACCGATTTGAACAAACACTTACGTCTGCCGGACCATGCAGGCGCTCGAAATGTTACGTTCCTTGTCAAGAGGAAAGAGAAGGATTTTCTCTTGTATCCTGTGGTCATCGCAAGCTCGCCTCTCTTGAGGGTGTGGTACAAGCAGAGATTAGGATCACACATACCGGAAATCTACTTCGTCATAGAATTCATTTTTAACACTGTAAGGGTGGAATATAATTCTTGTGCCATACTCATGAAACTACTTTACAAAGATTTCCGAAAGTGTCCCGAAATAAAAGGGCTGTTCTGTGATCTGGATATTACGAATACAGGCATGATTATCATGCGACAGGGGATTGAGAATGACATCTTCCAAGTTATAGAGTGGATATTTTCTGTTCTAGAGAAGTTCGATGTAAGTGTTGAAAGTTTCGAGGAGCTGAAAGCAAAGCGATTGAGAATGTGGAGATATTTTGAGGTTAAAGATCCTTATGTGTTGGCAGAGTATTATTTGGAGTATCTTTTGGGAGAAAATCAGAGGAGTTATCAAGAGCTAGAATTCGCAACTGCCCAGTTACAGTTCAAAGAATTCAAATCGTCCGTCCAGGAGATGATGTCTAAAGTTTATGTTGAATGCTTTATACATGGTCATTTGGATAGCGTGATAGCCAAGAAACTAAGCGAATTATTGCAAGCAAAGCTGAATGCAATATTGGAAGACGTGGATGCGGTACCCCCTAAATTAGGACGTGGTCAAGAGTATGAGTTACCTCAGGGTTCCAGCTTCTTGTACGAAAATCGTACTATTACCAGCCGCAATTTCGCTGTAGCCATCTACTATCAGTGCCCCCAACATAATATCAGGAGTAACAACCTACTAGAGCTTACAGGATATATTCTCAAACGCCACTTCCGGATGATGGTACGCACTGAAGAGCATCTTGGTTATTATATGACCTGCGAACCGGTGATACGCCTTGATAGTCAGGGTCTAGTGTTCATCGTACAATCTGAGAAGTCTTCTAAGGTAGTTGATAGTAAAATAGAGACATTCTTGGTGAACATGGAGGAGTCCATAACACAAATGAACGAATCACAATTCCTTGAGTGCAAAGCTGTTGTGACCGGACAGATTCTGGCGGAATCGAATTCTCTGATCGCCACTACGAAGCGATTCTGGTGGGAAATTGTAAGCAGGCATTATAAATTCGATAGATTGGAAGTGCAAGTAGAAGACTTGCAGTACGTGGAACACAAACACCTTGTGGAATTCTTCAAGTTTTATTTCTCAGCTGGGTCCCCTAATAGGCGTAAACTAGCCGTGCACATCATCCCCAACAAAATGGATAAGGGGATCGTGTTAGAAAATGAAATGTTGCCTGATGATGGTCAATGTAAGCAACCGGAGGAAATAGAGAATGTTAAAGAATTTAAAAATAAATTGTCATTAATCCCGCGAAGGGAGCATCCTATGGATCCCGTTTGGAGCTAGTCCTTGTTGCCACAAGCTCTGCATTAAATTTCCCTATTTAACCGAACAAATATCCCTCTCTTTTCAAATAGCATTGCACCCTATTATTATTATTATTTCACTATCATAACATTATTGGGCAACATAGCCCTACAGATTGTAGGAAATCAGAGCATAATCACCACCTTTAGTCACTAATTCATGAATTTTCTAACTAAATTCCTTTTCGCAATGATGACTGCTTTTTGCATTGGCCTTGTGGTGAAACCACGACATTTCTCCATCACCGCTGCCGGAATCCAGATAGCAGCACATCCTTTGTGGCTGCCGTTGGAATCAGGGAGGTAGTATCAAGGAGGCCATGAAAGAGAGTTGTTATATCTGGGTAACCAGAGATAATATAAGGTGCGTTCAAAAAGTAATGAGCCGGAGGCTGTAATGCGCAAAACGGTGACGACATCGTCTAATCGTGGCGTGTGTAACGAGGTGTGGTTCCGACCAGAGCGTGGAAGGTCACAGCCCGTCGCTAGAGGGCACGCGTGCACGTCACGTGACGATACAAAATGAGCAACAGCATGCATCAATCGTCCAACGCTGCCAGTCGCATTGCAAACAGTGACATGGAGGCGTCAAACGAAGAGCAAAGACGTGTTGTTCGGTTTCTGACAGCGAAAGGAGTAGGGGGAACGGACATTCATCGCCAAATGTCACAAGTGTACGGCGAACACTGCATGTCCCTTGCATGGGTCAAGGCGTGGCACAAGCGCTTCAGGGAAGGACGGGTGTCGTTAGCCGATGATGCCCGGTCTGGGGCAACCCCCCCCACTGCATTACCGATGACAACGTCCAGCTGGTTGATGCACTCGTTACCCAGGACCGCCGAGTGACAGTGAACGCCATAGCCGCCGTGGTCATATTGAGCGTCGGAAGTATGCACACCATCAAGAAGGAACGACTTCACTTGCGGAAAGTGTGTGCCCAATGGGTGCCCCACAGTCTTCAACCACACCAGGAAGCATGTCGAATGGCCTACTGTCTTGGTCTTGGTTGGACGATTGATGCATGCTGCTGCTCACTTTGTATCGTCACCTGACGTGCACGCGTGCCCTCTAGCGACGGGCTGTGACCTTCCACGCTCTGGTCGGAACCACACCTCGTTACACACACCACGATTAGCCGATGTCGTCACCGGTTTGCGCATTACAGCCTCCGGCTCGTTAGTTTTTGAACGCACCTTATATATAACAATACACACTCGAGTATGTCTTAGGGAATGTTATAAACTAATAAACGATTTCCTTCCAATATCCCTTCCCTGACCCGTCCTGAAAAGAAAAGTACATGACCATTGGCTGCATTAATAATAAATAAATGAACTAAGAAAGCAAGCAAGACTTACGTTACAATATATTATATTTCCACAACCTGTATAAATTGGTGTCAACATAAAGTTTGGCGGCTTCGGAGGCGTAGTCGGTAGCATGCTGAACTTCTATGCCCAAGATAGCGGGTTCAAACCCGGCCGAAGTCGTCGGATTTTTTAAGAGCGTTAAAAATCCCTCAGTATGCCTTCCTTCGGAGGGGAAGTAAAGCTGGCGGTCCCATGTCATAGATTTATGGCATGTTAAAGAACCTTCCACCAATTGCACCTGTGTGAAGCTAAATTGGATAGGTTAAGAATGTAAACAACGCTCTTAGGTTTCTACGTTCGTTGCCAAGAGCCGATTGCGGTGGTGTCTAGTAGCTAAGTTCTGAACTTGGCCTAGTAGTCGTCGACGGTGGCGCTTGGCGGCAAAAGTAGGAACTATTTGAAAAATTCTAAGTTGCAGTACTTAAATTTAAAAAAGTGACAGTCAGTCTAAAAGACTAGACTTTGTATCATTTTAAATGCTACAAATGCTGAAAAATGCTCGAAAGGCTGGAGGCTTCTCGCTTCGCTCGAAGCCAAAGACCCTTCACATGTTACAAAATTATCTGCATAATACTTATCTTGCTTATTTTGTTGCAAATTACTCGCGAAGGGCAAGTGCAAACCAAGGGCAAAGCAAGGTCCAGCGCGGGGGATGCCGCACGCTCACCAGAGCGCGCGAGGATTTGTCCCATCCATCCAGTCTAAAAACACTTATAGTAGGCGATGTATTGAAGATAGAGGTATGCTCTCGCGGACTTTTTTGTAGAACTTTTCATGCTGACCAATTCTTACGGTCATAGTATTGTTTTATCCCGGTGTTGGGGGATGGGATAAACAGGGTAGTGTAGATGTATTCATTTGGGGGTAGTTCCCAAAAGGGTGTAGTTTCACGTAATCGGGGGAGACTACTAGTGTAAGTGTTGGTGAAAGGATGTGATCTGTTGGGGTGTGATCCTACGGGGTGCGTCTACCTGTTAAGGGATGAATATCTAAGACGGAGCTATTAACTTAGCTTACCGATTAGCGTGAGCGAGTGAAGACGAGCTCACACGCGGAGTCGGCACTTGGCTGCTGCCTGTCTGTTATGCTAACACAATGGATTTCCTGAGAATGCAGTTGTCAGCATTCACGGTCAGGGGCAATTAGGAATAAGTGTGACCAAGTATTTATTGGTCAGTGGCGATAATGTACTGTCCCTTTAAGTAGTGGACGAGTATGAAACAAAGTGTACAAATACAAATGTGTTCTGGGTGAGGTGTTACAAGTAATTAGGAGATCTGAGCACACTGCTAATTCTCACCTGGTGACGTCGTGATGGAGCTGGAACGGACCTGGAGATGCAGAGCCGCTGGCCACGAATAGACAATTGGGCTCTCTTGGGTCTACCTTTTAAGGCTTCCCCGAGCTGCTTACTTAGCGTTTCATCACTGGTGCTGTTCCAGATAGTGTGTTTGTTTGTAATTTGTGTAAGCGTGGCTGGCAGCAATACCACTGTGCCTGCTTGAGTCAAGGAAGTGTGTGAGGCTTATGGCATGCCTGTGAGGGTAGTTTATGGTGAAAGATGAAGGGGTGGGCCAGGTCCTGGGTCCTAGGGGTACTGCCCCCGGGCTGTACAGTATATTGATATTGTTAACGGTTTGCCCAGCGTAAGCTTAAGAAGCGCACGGACGCCAAGTTTGTTTTCGACTCTTTTCACTGAAATCGTTACTGCTTGGCTTCCTTTGATCATACATAAATTATTCTCAACAGAATCTTTCCTCGAGATGTCCTTTACAGAATGGTGAAAACCGCATCAAAATCCATCCAGTGGTTCTCGAGATTACCCGTGACATCCAAGAATCGGGGATTTTTTTCTTGTACTAACGAAGTAGAGATTGTCGGGGTACACATGCACCAAACGGTACTATGACGTCGCACACCTCAGTGCATCTGTCCGCCCGTCACCGTAACGTAACGCCAGATAACACACACTAATACAGCCATCCCAATTAACACCGGTTATCAGACAGATTCTACACACACCCAAAGTACACTGGGCTACATGACCGCGTTGTCGCAGGCCCTAAACTTAAGAACCAACCAACATAAAGTTCTTTCTACTTGATATAACAATCACCCTTCTGATCTTCCATTGCTTCCCGCTCTAATTGGATATATTTTCGTCGTACTTTGATTTTAAGTTGTTCTTCTTGTTAGTCCACCACGCCTTCATCCTTTCGGAATGGGATTTCTTCCATTCATCCGAGAGAACAAATTGTTATATACTGGGGTTCCCACAGGGTATGGCCACCACCTATCGTCCCCTTTAGTCCTCTTTCATCCCCATTCCAGGCTACAATCCCTAAAATAAACCAACAGCAACAACGACAGCTACACAGTGCCTAGCCAGCCAACCTCCTCACATGTGGTAACTCTTACCACACAAATCTAAACAGTTAGCTTCCTGCTATTGAAAATTAAAAATAAATATACAGGGCCATCGAAAAATAATGCCAACATTTAAAATAACTGTTATAAAAAAACTATTCGAGGTAATTCAATTGTTTTAATCTTAAAATGTGCGGAAAGAGATAGATATTTTTTCATACCTTAGTATGTTTTGATATGTGCACCGTAAGTAGCTCTGCAAATGTCTAGTCTGTAGTCGATTTCTTGCCACGTACGTGCAATCATTTCAGGAGTAACTGTCAAGATGGCGGCAGACATTCGCTCCCGCAGGTGCTCCAAATCCCGATATTTTTTCTGCATACACAGTGTTTTTAATGCACCCCCCAAAAACATGGTACTGAACGGCGCAGCGGTCGGGCGGTGTAGTTATGGCGCGCCCCCGGCCGATCTTGGCTACTGCGCATCTAGTGTGCGCATAGCAAGGTCACGCCCGCTCCACAACAAAACTTACTTTAACCAGCTAGCGTTCAGTGAAAGCATTACAAGTTTAATATAAAGGGTTTCGGTTCTATACTTTTTTTTAAATGTTGGCATTATTTTTCGATGACCCTCTATAAACATTAAAATTAGAAAAACACAAAATAACAATATTAATAATTCTAATAATTTAAATAAATTAAAATTTAAAAACACATAAAAAATAGTTTTGCTGTATAAAGGGTTTTTTATGTAGAAAGCCCTATCATCCATTTTGCTTTTTTCATGTCTCTCTACCCTTGCTTCAAACGCGGCCCCTTTCTCAAACGTTTCCTTTTTCTTTAATCTATCGTGTAATAGAAATAAGAATAGCAATCCACTTTGGCGCGTTTACTAATATGTACGGTGACCATAACTCCCGGGACTGTTCCGATTTAAAGGGGCAAGTCCCGGCATCCCGAATATTAATAAAAGTGTCCCGTTTTTTAAGTTTGATACTATTAATAATAATTCTTTAAAAAAAATTACAGTCAGTCTGAAAGACTAGACGTTATATAATTTCAAATGACGCATGCTACAAGTGCTACACATGTTAGAAAGTCTCAGGAGGCTTGTCGCTTCGCTCGAAGCCCCAGGACTCTTTCAACAGACTCCATTACCCATTAACTTAGGCTTCCCGCGGGGGACCCTCATTAAGGGTCACCGTGTATTGGAGTCTGACATCTTTTACAACTCTTTAAGGGTCACCCATTATTTGATCTGATATCTTGCAAACCTCTTTAAGTTCACCCTGTATTTGAATTGAATATAACATACTGTACACCTCGTTAAGTGTCACCCTGTATTTTGCTCTGATATCCTGCACACCTCTTTAGGAGGCACCCTGTATTCTTATCTGGCATCTTGTTTATCTCTTTAGAAGTCAACCTGTATACTTGTGTGACATCTTGTACACCTCTTGAGGAGTCACCTTGTATTCTTATCTGGCATCTTGTATATCTCTTTAGGAGTCACCCTGTATTGTTATCTGGCATCTTGTACTGTATTAGCCTACTTTCGATTTTTGCAAAAAATGAAAGTAGACTTTTGAGATCACTACAGGGCGAAAAAAAAGTGTGTCTGTCTGTGTGTGTGTATGTATGTGTGTGTGTGAGTCTGTGTGTGTGTGTGTGTGTGTGTGTGTGTGTGTGTGTGTGTGTGAGTGTGTGTACTCTGAATGTCTGTCCCCCCCCCCCTATCAATTCGAACACGGTGAGCGCAAATTGAACGAAATTTGGTACAAAGGTAGCACTAGCAAAGGACACCTCAGTGCCATGTTTTATATCGCCGCCATCTTGACGGAAACGTAATGGCGGCCACCCAAATGTTCAAAGCTTAAATCAAATTACGACTAACCTAATCATCCGCTCTCTACCAAATTTCGCAACAACATACCTTTAAGAAGGGAGCATCTTTTGACAAATCTAATAGGTCATTAGCCTAATAGTTTGCGGATGGCGGCCATCTTTGTGTCAAAATCGATTACCCCTATTAATTCGAACACGGTGAAACCGAATGGAACGAAATTTGGCACAGAGGTAGCACTAGAAAAGGCCACCTCAGTGTCATGTTTTATATCACCGCCATCTTGACGGAAACGTAATGGCGGCCACACAAATGTTCAAAGCTTAAATCAAATTACGATTAACCTAATCATCCGATCTCTACCAAATTTTGCATCAACATACCATTATGGAGGGAGCATCCTTTGACCAAACTAATAGGTCATTAGCCTAATATTTTGCGGATGGCGGCCATCTTTGTGTGAAAATCGATTCCCCCTATTAATTCGAACATGGTGCAACCGAATGGAACGAAATTTGGTACAGAGGTAGTACTAACAAAAGGCACCTCAGTGTCATGGTGTATGTCGCCGCCATCTTGAAGGAAACATAATGGCGGCCACACAAATGTTCAAAGCTTAAGTCAAATTACGACTAACCTAATCATCCAATCTCTGCCAAATTTTGCAACAACATACCTTTATGGGGGGAGCATCCTTTGACCAAACTAATAGGTCATCAGCGTAATAGTGTGCGGATGGCGGCCATCTTTGTGTGAAAATCGATTCCGCCTATTAATTCGAACACGGTGCAACCGAATGGAACGAAATTTGATACAGAGGTAGTACTAACAAAAGGCACCTCAGTGTCATGTTTATAATACCGCCATCTTGACGGAAACGTAATGGCAGCCACACAAATGTTCAAAGCTTAAATCAAATTACGATTAACCTAATCATCCGATCTCTACCCAATTTTGCAACAACATACCCTTATAGAGGGAGCAACCTTTGACCAAATGAATAGGTCATTAGCCTAATAGTTTGCGGATGGCGGCCATCTTTGTGTGAAAATCAATTCCCCCCATTAATTCAAACAAGGTGAAACCGAATGGAACGAAATTTGGTACAGAGGTAGTGTGCCCGTTTAGGCCGGAGTCCGCAGGACCACATATGCATTTTACCAATAATCAGTCAGCACGAGAGTCAAAATATCCCGGAGCGCCTGATGGGTTAAAGCAAATCGCAAAAACGACATCAAATTAAAAAAATGCTTTGCTGATTTTTGGCTCAATGCAACAATAAGGATAGAAGGAGATTTAATTGGGAGTAACACATCCTGTAAAATTATCTCAGTTTATTTTGAAGTTAAAATTGACTGCAAAGATGCTCAAAGCAGCATCACTCACATGTGGCGACCCACACTCTTATTTACACACACTATACAGAAATTTTCCAAACACATTTGACAATCTTTTTGGAAACACAAGTCCGATTAATAGTCCTGTAGACTGTGTTCCAAAATTATTAATTTTTAATTCCAGTTCAAAGTTAATTGTCTATACTGAAAATATCGTAGATCACTGTTTGAATATTTACATGATATTAACACTCGTAGAATAAATGTTCATAGAATTTTTAACTTTCACTTATTTTTCCAGTTTCAAAAATACATCGTCGAAAAATATTATCATCATTGAAGCAACACAAATTATTAACACATATTAATAACATCTGAAAAGTATTTGACCTTGAGCATAGCATCGAAGAACTGTGCGAAGCACAACAACAATTAATTGTTCTTCTGACATTAAACATTCGAGAAGAGACTCGATTATGAACTTCAAGTTCCTAACAAAATATATGATTTCTGAATCATCAACTTGATCAATAAATGGTTAAACCATTCAGCTATTCAATTATCCACTTGGAATCATTATTATAAAAAATATTTATATTCATGGCCATTTTTAGCAACTTTCACAACTTGCAATTCTTCGACAGAATGCGGAAATAAGAATTGTAGCTTTATAATGAATTCATTTAGTTCATGGCACTAGGATTGAAAATATCCTTCAAATTATTCGTGGTTAAAGAATTATTTTTAATTGGCAGTGGCCCATTCTATTATTTGTGTAAGAACACAATATTACAACAACAACGGCAAAGGTCTTCCTCTGAAGAAGAATAAACTACTATCATGACAAATCCGGGTTCTAGCAAAATCAAAGTCTAAATGGAATTCGTAAACAACGTTGAAATAAGAACTGATGGTTTCAAGAAATAACCTTCGGGTCATTCATCCGACGAAATGTGTAGTTCCAATACTCCTACTATAAACCTGAGCCATCGAACCTGCTATTTGATTGATGCTCGAAAAAACGTCTTCATTCCTGCGACTTAAACATGCGCACCTGGGAATGGCATTTCAACTACTCCACACATAAATTATCTTCCCAAAATTTATACAATAAATCAAGCCTCTGCTTGTTATCAACACTGGAAGATTAATAAACTTACAAGTTTATTTTATTTTACCATTCAGTTCAACCCGTGAATTTACCATACGTATGAAAATCTTTATTTCACTTTCGAGTGTATTTACGTCATGATTTTATATAAATACAAAAATATCCTATTTGATACAAATAACAATTGCTTCCCGTTTAATTCCTCTCCGTGTTATCTGAAAAATATACTTTGCTCATTGCAAATATCAACTGTTCAACCAGAACTGAAATGTTGGTTGAATGCGGGCTTGCGTTAACCACTCTCCTTCGGAAAATCTCCTGTTCCAGACTAGAAATGATTAAACTACTTCACAGGCTCTTTCTCAATACATATGATTATTAGAAAATATAATATCCAAGAATTATTTAGAAAAATTATAAAAATTATTATTATTATTATTAGTGGATTATTATTATTATTATTATTCGTTATATCATTTTAAATATGTTTAATTATCATCTCATTATGTGAGAATCCACATGTTCGAACCTTCGAATATGGAAAAAATATCCATTCCTCAACAAAAATAAATTATTAACTTTTACAGTTACATCGGCTGATTACCGTGATTTCCCAAAAATATGAAATATTCAAATAAATGCTCGAAATGCTCGGTCATCGATCATAAACTGTTCTGAGTGCTGAAAATACTCAGAATAACTCTAACAAGTCTTGCGTAAATCATTGCAAGCTTTAAATACGAAGAAAAAATGTGTTGGTCATCTGCAGAAAAAAAATAGTTTGTTCCAATTAGCTAGGCATAATATAATTCAAATGTGGCTTACATTTCTTGATGGTCATGAAGCGTAGTAAACCTGGTCTGTACCAGATTTATCCATAGACATGCCCTATTGGACAAGCACGTATAATCCTTGTATCCGCCGCCATCATATACCCACAAATCGTCTAGTAAGACATAGTGGTAGTATCTTTTGACGTTTGAATAAACTGTGGTTCCATTTTAATATGGGCTTCTAACAAAGCCATAACAGTTTGTTTAAATAGGGTCAGATCTAAGTGATCTCTTCTTAGATATGTCAGTTGTAACATAACATACTGTAATCTTATCAGTACAAGAAAAACACTGACAGTCTAACCAATCAACGGCTGTTCTGAAGATCGTTCCCTGGGCATGGTTTATTATATCACCATCTACCATGCGCTAGGCAACTTGTAGTTTCCCTTGCGTAGACTAATGAACGCCACCGTTATAGACTAGTCTTCAGTGTACTGACAGATCGAAGTGGTTAACTAGTTACAAAAAATGAAAACTGACTGAAATGGATTTAAACATCCAAGTATTATGTTATTACTGGACTGTGACAAAATACTATTTTCTAGACAAAGTCTAGCATATGTCCTTGTAGAAATATAAATATTTCCACCAATGTCTGTAGAAAAATCAATCACCTCAGTGATTCTCCTCGCCGTAAACTTACTAAGTTCCAACTCGTAGCGCAGCACTTTTCGTGACTATCACGAATTTGAAAAGAACTTCTGCGTAGATCCGGCAACCATGTGCCTTGGCTCAGCGTCGTAGCAACTTGCTAGGCAACTGCTTGTGTTAGAATGAGCTGAAGTTGCTTCGGCCAGCTGGCTTTTATTCAAAACTGTCAGGGTCACGCGTCATCACCTGATATCTAGAAATCCTCATATCTCTTGAATCCCTGGTCCGATTTACATGATACTAATTGCATTCTTTTTCATTTGGCCGTGCCAGTAATCTGATCCCAGTCTCAAGTCTCTACTTCATAGTTAACTATTTAATCAATAAATAGCCTCGACCTCTGCTATTACTCGCTACGTCACTTGACATCCAAGTATCGGTAAATTATTTCCAAATGCTTCGAGAAGCAATGTAGCGCGATATTCAAATATCTCAACTTTCAAAAGCGACTACAGCCTTTCCCTTGATATCTAGGTGTCTGAATCTTGGAATACCCATTCCTAGAGTTGGGCACATCCACCCCACACCTAGCAAAAAATAAAAATTGAAAAATTTTTATTTTTCCTATCTACACATTAAATCATCTGGTTCTTGAATAATAGATCTTCAAATTCGATGCATTATAAGTTCCCACGATGTTACCAGTTCGTGTATTAGCGATTTCATAGGTTCCATTGTTGTTTACTTCCACAATGTTCAAAATCTTCAATTTCACCAGGCTTAATATCAAAAATATCGTGATACTCTTCCAAAATTTTCCCTAGCTCTGGGGACTCCTTCTCAGTGTAGACTTCTCTTCCTTCAGCTTCATGAAAAATCAGAGACCATTGAGCATCTCCCTCGATGTCTTCCTCTTCTTTTCCCTCGAAGTTAATCTCATCGGTATTCTTGAATCTAATCTTCTCTGTCTTCATGTCTATCACTGCTTGATATTTCTGAATGAAATCTGCTCCCAATATCATGTCAAAAGCCATGTCCTTCATTACAACAAATACATGTCGGAAATCATGTCCTCCAATCGTAATACATAAGTATAATTGTGTTTTACACAGAGATATTTTATTGGGTATTATTCCTTGGATCTTAATTCCTGATACTGGAATCTCCTCTAAATTCTCTTTGAGCTTCCACAGAATATAAAGCTTCTCACTCACCAGACAAAGCATAGCCCCAGTATCGATCAAAGTATCGACAGGCATACCGAATACTTCGCATGATATGATTGGCATTCTAATTCTTGTACCCATTTCTTTTCGTTCGTCATTCTGTTGAATTAAGTCATCATCCTCTGCTTGCCATTTAATAATTCTGGAAGTGAAAGTGTTCAAAATTCTATCTTCTACTGTGAATTCGAAGTTGTTTTTTTTTCGTTACCATTTCCCCGGGATTGTTGCGTCCCGATGGACCTGGTTCATTGGGCCTCTGCTCCACAAATTGCAAGTTATCTTGGTGTCTTGCTTCCAAATTTTTCCTCGTCTCCTTGTTGAACTCCTCATTGGACTGACGAGTATCTACATTCCCTCTGTTATTGTAGTTGTTTCTACCATAATATCTTCTTTCCTGGTACCTTCCTTGACTATCTCGGGGTCTTCTCCATCGAGTATTGTATCGATTACCACCATCCGGTCTCGCATATGGTTTGTAACTGTATCTGTTACTGTACTGGTTCCATCCTCCTTTATTCGGATCTTCCCTCGGCGTTTTCTCTTCTCGCCCCTCTCGAATCTCTCGAGGTGTTTGAGAATAACTGTCAGCCATAACAGCATACACAGCGTTGTTATTCTTTACTCCCTTCTGATGGAAGAATTGAGCGTTTGTATGATCCAGCTTCTGTAATACTTCATCAAATTGTTCCATATTATAGATATCAGCAGCGATCAAAGTCCTCTGGACGTCTGCTGGAAATTGACGTATCAATGCAGTAATCAATTCGTTATCTGGCATCGGCGGATCTAAATGTTGAAGTTTAGAAAGCTGTCCAGAAAAGTATGTAGAGTATCGAGTAGGCTGTGACGTCGAGAATCTCTTCGAATATAACTCTGCTCTGACTTGCTGTTGGGTTTCCGGGGACCAAAACTTCTTCAATAGCCCACGAGAAAACTCCTCAAAAGTGGTTAGAGTGGATCTAAATGCTCTGAACCAAAGAAGTGCAGGACCTTCCAAGAACTTCCCTATCACTCGGATCTGTCTTTCTTTAGGGATCTTGGAATCTTTCAGGTAGTCCCCTGCTTCTCTCAAAAATTCCACGGGTGTCACAGAATCTCGCCCTGAAAATTTAGAAGGCTTATCCTCTATATTCTTAAATACAGTTATGGGGTTGGATTGAAATACTGTCCTGACCTCATCCTGTCTATCAGTCTCTCTAGCTGCTCCTAGATTTATCTGTATCTGTTCCTTTCCCCTTACATTTGGCATTTTCAACAGATGATCAGACTGTTTCTCATCCTTGATTTGAGTTTTCATAGCCTCAAGTTCCTTCTGGTTTTCTTCTGCCATTTTCTTAATTGATTCAGTTTCTTTACAATTCTCCTTAACATCAGTGGATATCTGGTTCATAACAGTCTCATGACTTTTCAATGACCCTGTCATATCTGATATGTCCTTCTGAGTTGCTTGGATATCTTTGGCAATTACTTCGATATGGGATGACAAAGATTCCCTAATCTCCTTGATTCCCTCTTGGTTCTCCAGCTTGAGTGTGTCTTTAATTTCATTGACAACTGTGGTTTTAATTTCAGTTTGCAACTCATTAATCACACCTTCTCTTATTTCTCCCATGACAAGTTCTTTGAATTGTTCCGTTAAACGTTGAACAACTAGAATTCCCATCTCATTACTCTCCTTCTTCACTCTGACTTCCAGGTTGACCATGTCTTCACCAACTTTCCTAAGACCATGTTCTATCCTATCAGCTAAGCTTTGGGATCGAAGATCGGCATCGCGAAATTTTTCGTCCATTAAACTTGCGTTAGTAGCTAATGAAGTTTCGAGCTCATGTGTTTTTTCGCATAATTTATTCATTTTACTTTCAAGTGTCATTTTCAAAATTTCGGAATTCTCTTTAAATTTACTTTCCATTGAATTAAATTTACTATTTAAATTTTCTTTCAAATTACCCTTTAAAGAATCAGAACTTTCTCTAAGTTTATCTTCCAAAGAATCAGAATTTTCTTTAAGTTTATCGTTTAAACTTTCTTTAAGTTTATTTTCTAAAGAATCAGAATTTTCTTTAAGTTTCTCATTTAAACTTTCTTTAAGTTTATTTTCTAACGAATCAGAATTTTCTTTAAGTTTACTTTCTAAAGAATCAGAATTTTCTTTAAGTTTCTTTTCTAAAGCCTCTGTATTTTCTTTCATAATGGCTGCTACACGCAGTCCATCCTCTTTTGAACTCTCCTCCAAACTCCTCATCATTCTCATCATTTCTTCCATAATTTCTATTATTATTCAAAACTTAGGGGTATACAACAGTGGCAAACACAAGCTTATAACTAGAACAAGAAATATGAATAGCTAATTGGAACACTCTAATAAAATGAGATTTGTCCTAATGTCGACGTGATGGAAAAACAAAAGTCTCTACTTTTACGAATTACATTTACCACCATATCACAAGAAAAATATGCAAGTTCTCAAATATCCTCCACCTGGATTCTAATAATGTGTATGTCCAGTCATCGAACGTTTACTACTGAATTTACTTGACGCCCTAATGGTTAAGCCATTATCAAAAAATCAAACCCATTCTAATTATTAATCCAGTTAAATTTTTAATTTTCCCCACTAATTGGGTTTCCTACTAATTTATTCATCCAAACCAGACATCTCTCAACTCCCAAAATATTTCTATAAAAATTATCACAATTTATATCGGCATGCGATTGACCATGTCTAAATCGGGACCCACGTTCGAAGCCATTTCTCTCTCTATCTTATTTTATGTGCCCGTTTAGACCGGAGTCCGCACGACCACATATGCATTTTACCAATAATCAGTCAGCACGAGAGTCAAAATATCCCGGAGCGCCAGATGGGTTAAAGCAAATCGCAAAAACGACATCAAATTAAAAAAATGCTTTGCTGATTTTTGGCTCAATGCAACAATAAGGATAGAAGGAGATTTAATTGGGAGTAACACATCCTGTAAAATTATCTCAGTTTATTTTGAAGTTATAATTGACTGCAAAGATGCTCAAAGCAGCATCACTCACATGTGGCGACCCACACTCTTATTTACACACAATATACAGAAATTTTCCAAACACATTTGACAATCTTTTTGGAAACACAAGTCCGATTAATAGTCCTGTAGACTGTGTTCCAAAATTATTAATATTTAATTCCAGTTCAAAGTTAATTGTCTATACTGGAAATATCGTAGATCACTGTTTGAATATTTACATGATATTAACACTCGTAGAATAAATGTTCATAGAATTTTTAACTTTCACTTATTTTTCCAGTTTCAAAAATACATCGTCGAAAAATATTATCATCATTGAAGCAACACAAATTATTAACACATATTAATAACATCTGAAAAGTATTTGACCTTGAGCATAGCATCGAAGAACTGTGCGAAGCACAACAACAATTAATTGTTCTTCTGACATTAAACATTCGAGAAGTGACTCGATTATGAACTTCAAGTTCCTAACAAAATATATGATTTCTGAATCATCAACTTGATCAATAAATGGTTAAACCATTCAGCTATTCAATTATCCACTTGGAATCATTATTATAAAAAATATTTATATTCATGGCCATTTTTAGCAACTTTCACAACTTGCAATTCTTCGACAGAATGCGGAAATAAGAATTGTAGCTTTATAATGAATTCATTTAGTTCATGGCACTAGGATTGAAAATATCATTCAAATTATTCGTGGTTAAAGAATTATTTTTAATTGGCAGTGGCCCATTCTATTATTTGTGTAAGAACACAATATTACAACAACAACGGCAAAGGTCTTCCTCTGAAGAAGAATAAACTACTATCATGACAAATCCGGGTTCTAGCAAAATCAAAATCTAAATGGAATTCGTAAACAAGGTTGAAATAAGAACTGATGGTTTCAAGAAATAACCTTCGGGTCATTCATCCGACGAAATGTGTAGATCCAATACTCCTACTATAAACCTGAGCCATCGAACCTGCTATTTGATTGATGCTCGAAAAAACGTCTTCATTCCTGCGACTTAAACATGCGCACCTGGGAATGGCATTTCAACTACTCCACACATAAATTATCTTCCCAAAATTTATACAATAAATCAAGCCTCTGCTTGTTATCAACACTGGAAGATTAATAAACTTACAAGTTTATTTTATTTTACCATTCAGTTCAACCCGTGAATTTACCATACTTATGAAAATCTTTAATTCACTTTCGAGTGTATTTACGTCATGATTTTATATAAATACAAAAATATCCTATTTGATACAAATATCAATTGCTTCCCGTTTAATGCCTCTCCGTGTTATCTGAAAAATATACTTTGCTCATTGCAAATATCAACTGTTCAACCAGAACTGAAATGTTGGTTGAATGCGGGCTTGCGTTAACCACTCTCCTTCGGAAAATCTCCTGTTCCAGACTAGAAATGATTAAACTACTTCACAGGCTCTTTCTCAATACATATGATTATTAGAAAATATAATATCCAAGAATTATTTAGAAAAATTATAAAAATTATTATTATTATTATTAGTGGATTATTATTATTATTATTCGTTATATCATTTTAAATATGTTTAATTATCATCTCATTATGTGAGAATCCACATGTTCGAACCTTCGAATATGGAAAAAATATCCATTCCTCAACAAAAATAAATTATTAACTTTTACAGTTACATCGGCTGATTACCGTGATTTCCCAAAAATATGAAATATTCAAATAAATGCTCGAAATGCTCGGTCATCGATCCTAAACTGTTCTGAGTGCTGAAAATACTCAGAATAACTCTAACAAGTCTTGCGTAAATCATTGCAAGCTTTAAATACGAAGAAAAAATGTGTTGGTCATCTGCAGAAAAAAAATAGTTTGCTCCAATTAGCTAGGCATAATATAATTCAAATGTGGCTTACATTTCTTGATGGTCTTGAAGCGTAGTAAACCTGGTCTGTACCAGATTTATCCATAGACATGCCCTATTGGACAAGCACGTATAATCCTTGTATCCGCCGCCATCATATACCCACAATTCGTCTAGTAAGGCATAGTGGTAGTATCTTTTGACGTTTGAATAAACTGTGGTTCCATTTTAATATGGGCTTCTATCAAAGCCATAACAGTTTGTTTAAATAGGGTAAGATCTAATTGATCTCTTCTTAGATATGTCAGTTGTAACATAACTCACTGTAATCTTATCAGTACAAGAAAAACACTGACAGTCTAACCAATCAACGGCTGTTCTGAAGATCGTTCCCTGGGCATGGTTTATTATATCACCATCTGCCATGCGCTAGGCAACTTGTAGTTTCCCTTGCGTAGACTAATGAACGCCACCGTTATAGACTAGTCTTCAGTGTACTGACAGATCGAAGTGGTTAACTAGTTACAAAAAATGAAAACTGACTGAAATGGATTTAAACATCCAAGTATTATGTTATTACTGGACTGTGACAAAATACTATTTTCTAGACAAAGTCTAGCATATGTCCTTGTAGAAATATAAATATTTCCACCAATGTCTGTAGAAAAATCAATCACCTCAGTGATTCTCCTCGCCGTAAACTTACTAAGTTCCAACTCGTAGCGCAGCACTTTTCGTGACTATCACGACTTTGAAAAGAACTTCTGCGTAGATCCGGCAACCATGTGCCTTGGCTCAGCGTCGTAGCAACTTGCTAGGCAACTGCTTGTGTTAGAATGAGCTGAAGTTGCTTCGGCCAGCTGGCTTTTATTCAAAACTGTCAGGGTCACGCGTCATCACCTGATATCTAGAAATCCTCATATCTCTTGAATCCCTGGTCCGATTTACTTGATACTAATTGCATTCTTTTTCATTTGGCCGTGCCAGTAATCTGATCCCAGTCTCAAGTCTCTACTCCATAGTTAACTATTTAATCAATAAATAGCCTCGACCTCTGCTATTACTCGCTACGTCACTTGACATCCAAGTATCGGTAAATTATTTCCAAATGCTTCGAGAAGCAATGTAGCGCGATATTCAAATATCTCAACTTTCAAAAGCGGCTACAGCCTTTCCCTTGATATCTAGGTGTCTGAATCTTGGAATACCCATTCCTAGAGTTGGGCAAATCCACCCCACACCTAGCAAAAAATAAAAATTGAAATTTTTTTATTTTTCCTATCTACACCTTAAATCATCTGGTTCTTGAATAATAGATCTTCAAATTCGATGCATTATAAGTTCCCACGATGTTACCAGTTCGTGTATTAGCGATTTCATAGGTTCCATTGTTGTTTACTTCCACAATGTTCAAAATCTTCAATTTCACCAGGCTTAATATCAAAAATATCGTGATACTCTTCCAAAATTTTCCCTAGCTCTGGGGACTCCTTCTCAGTGTAGACTTCTCTTCCTTCAGCTTCATGAAAAATCAGAGACCATTGAGCATCTCCCTCGATGTCTTCCTCTTCTTTTCCCTCGAAGTTAATCTCTTCGGTATTCTTGAATCTAATCGTCTCTGTCTTCATGTCTATCACTGCTTGATATTTCTGAATGAAATCTGCTCCCAATATCATGTCAAAAGCCATGTCCTTCATTACAACAAATACATGTCGGAAATCATGTCCTCCAATCGTAATACATATGTATAATTGTGTTTTACACAGAGATATTTTATTGGGTATTATTCCTTGGATCTTAATTCCTGATACTGGAATATCCTCTAAATTCTCTTTGAGCTTCCACAGAATATAAAGCTTCTCACTCACCAGACAAAGCATAGCCCCAGTATCGATCAAAGTATCGACAGGCATACCGAATACTTCGCATGATATGATTGGCATTCTAATTCTTGTACCCATTTCTTTTCGTTCGTCAGTCTGTTGAATTAAGTCATCATCCTCTGCTTGCCATTTAATAATTCTGGAAGTGAAAGTGTTCAAAATTCTATCTTCTACTGTGAATTCGAAGATTTTTTTTTTCGTTACCATTCCCCCGGGATTGTTGTGTTCCCGATGGACCTGGTTCATTGGGCCTCTGCTCCACAAATTGCAAGTTATCTTGGTGTCTTGCTTCCAAATTTTTCCTCGTCTCCTTGTTGAACTCTTCATTGGACTGACGAGTATCTACATTCCCTCTGTTATTGTAGTTGTTTCTACCATAATATCTTCTTTCCTGGTACCTTCCTTGACTATCTCGTGGTCTTCTCCATCGAGTATTGTATCGATTACCACCATCCGGTCTCGCATATGGTTTGTAACTGTATCTGTTACTGTACTGGTTCCATCCTCCTTTATTCGGATCTTCCCTCGGCGTTTTCTCTTCTCGCCCCTCTCGAATCTCTCGAGGTGTTTGAGAATAACTGTCAGCCATAACAGCATACACAGCGTTGTTATTCTTTACTCCCTTCTGATGGAAGAATTGAGCGTTTGTATGATCCAGCTTCTGTAATACTTCATCAAATTGTTCCATATTATAGATATCAGCAGCGATCAAAGTCCTCTGGACGTCTGCTGGAAATTGACGTATCAATGCAGTAATCAATTCGATCAATCGATCGGCGGATCTAAATGTTGAAGTTTAGAAAGCTGTCCAGAAAAGTATGTAGAGTATCGAGTAGGCTGTGACGTCGAGAATCTCTTCGAATATAACTCTGCTCTGACTTGCTGTTGGGTTTCCGGGGACCAAAACTTCTTCAATAGCCCACGAGAAAACTCCTCAAAAGTGGTTAGAGTGGATCTAAATGCTCTGAACCAAAGAAGTGCAGGACCTTCCAAGAACTTCCCTATCACTCGGATCTGTCTTTCTTTAGGGATCTTGGAATCTTTCAGGTAGTCCCCTGCTTCTCTCAAAAATTCCACGGGTGTCACAGAATCTCGCCCTGAAAATTTAGAAGGCTTATCCTCTATATTCTTAAATACAGTTATGGGGTTGGATTGAAATACTGTCCTGACCTCATCCTGTCTATCAGTCTCTCTAGCTGCTCCTAGATTTATCTGTATCTGTTCCTTTCCCCTTACATTTGGCATTTTCAACAGATGATCAGACTGTTTCTCATCCTTGATTTGAGTTTTCATAGCCTCAAGTTCCTTCTGGTTTTCTTCTGCCATTTTCTTAATTGCTTCAGTTTCTTTACAATTCTCCTTAACATCAGTGGATATCTGGTTCATAACAGTCTCATGACTTTTCAATGACCCTGTCATATCTGATATGTCCTTCTGAGTTGCTTGGATATCTTTGGCAATTACTTCGATATGGGATGACAAAGATTCCCTAATCTCCTTGATTCCCTCTTGGTTCTCCAGCTTGAGTGTGTCTTTAATTTCATTGACAACTGTGGTTTAAATTTCAGTTTGCAACTCATTAATCACACCTTCTCTTATTTCTCCCATGACAAGTTCTTTGAATTGTTCCGTTAAACGTTGAACAACTAGAATTCCCATCTCATTACTCTCCTTCTTCACTCTGACTTCCAGGTTGACCATGTCTTCACCAACTTTCCTAAGACCATGTTCTATCCTATCAGCTAAGCTTTGGGATCGAAGATCGGCATCGCGAAATTTTTCGTCCATTAAACTTGCGTTAGTAGCTAATGAAGTTTCGAGCTCATGTGTTTTTTCGCATAATTTATTCATTTTACTTTCAAGTGTCATTTTCAAAATTTCGGAATTCTCTTTAAATTTACTTTCCATTGAATTAAATTTACTATTTAAATTTTCTTTCAAATTACCCTTTAAAGAATCAGAACTTTCTCTAAGTTTATCTTCCAAAGAATCAGAATTTTCTTTAAGTTTATCGTTTAAACTTTCTTTAAGTTTATTTTCTAAAGAATCAGAATTTTCTTTAAGTTTCTCATTTAAACTTTCTTTAAGTTTATTTTCTAACGAATCAGAATTTTCTTTAAGTTTACTTTCTAAAGAATCAGAATTTTCTTTAAGTTTCTTTTCTAAAGCCTCTGTATTTTCTTTCATAATGGCTGCTACACGCAGTCCATCCTCTTTTGAACTCTCCTCCAAACTCCTCATCATTCTCATCATTTCTTCCATAATTTCTATTATTATTCAAAACTTAGGGGTATACAACAGTGGCAAACACAAGCTTATAACTAGAACAAGAAATATGAATAGCTAATTGGAACACTCTAATAAAATGAGATTTGTCCTAATGTCGACGTGATGGAAAAACAAAAGTCTCTACTTTTACGAATTACATTTACCACCATATCACAAGAAAAATATGCAAGTTCTCAAATATCCTCCACCTGGATTCTAATAATGTGTATGTCCAGTCATCGAACGTTTACTACTGAATTTACTTGACGCCCTAATGGTTAAGCCATTATCAAAAAATCAAACCAATTCTAATTATTAATCCAGTTAAATTTTTAATTTTCCCCACTAATTGGGTTTCCTACTAATTTATTCATCCAAACCAGACATCTCTCAACTCCCAAAATATTTCTATAAAAATTATCACAATTTAAATCGGCATGCGATTGACCATGTCTAAATCGGGACCCACGTTCGAAGCAATTTCTCTCTCTATCTTATTTTATGTGCCCGTTTAGACCGGAGTCCGCACGACCACATATGCATTTTACCAATAATCAGTCAGCACGAGAGTCAAAATATCCCGGAGCGCCAGATGGGTTAAAGCAAATCGCAAAAACGACATCAAATTTTAAAAAATGCTTTGCTGATTTTTGGCTCAATGCAACAATAAGGATAGAAGGAGATTTAATTGGGAGTAACACATCCTGTAAAATTATCTCAGTTTATTTTGAAGTTAAAATTGACTGCAAAGATGCTCCAAGCAGCATCACTCACATGTGGCGACCCACACTCTTATTTACACACAATATACAGAAATTTTCCAAACACATTTGACAATCTTTTTGGAAACACAAGTCCGATTAATAGTCCTGTAGACTGTGTTCCAAAATTATTAATATTTAATTCCAGTTCAAAGTTAATTGTCTATACTGGAAATATCGTAGATCACTGTTTGAATATTTACATGATATTAACACTCGTAGAATAAATGTTCATAGAATTTTTAACTTTCACTTATTTTTCCAGTTTCAAAAATACATCGTCGAAAAATATTATCATCATTGAAGCAACACAAATTATTAACACATATTAATAACATCTGAAAAGTATTTGACCTTGAGCATAGCATCGAAGAACTGTGCGAAGCACAACAACAATTAATTGTTCTTCTGACATTAAACATTCGAGAAGTGACTCGATTATGAACTTCAAGTTCCTAACAAAATATATGATTTCTGAATCATCAACTTGATCAATAAATGGTTAAACCATTCAGCTATTCAATTATCCACTTGGAATCATTATTATAAAAAATATTTATATTCATGGCCATTTTTAGCAACTTTCACAACTTGCAATTCTTCGACAGAATGCGGAAATAAGAATTGTAGCTTTATAATGAATTCATTTAGTTCATGGCACTAGGATTGAAAATATCCTTCAAATTATTCGTGGTTAAAGAATTATTTTTAATTGGCAGTGGCCCATTCTATTATTTGTGTAAGAACACAATATTACAACAACAACGGCAAAGGTCTTCCTCTGAAGAAGAATAAACTACTATCATGACAAATCCGGGTTCTAGCAAAATCAAAGTCTAAATGGAATTCGTAAACAAGGTTGAAATAAGATCTGATGGTTTCAAGAAATAACCTTCGGGTCATTCATCCGACGAAATGTGTAGTTCCAATACTCCTACTATAAACCTGAGCCATCGAACCTGCTATTTGATTGATGCTCGAAAAAACCTCTTCATTCCTGCGACTTAAACATGCGCACCTGGGAATGGCATTTCAACTACTCCACACATAAATTATCTTCCCAAAATTTATACAATAAATCAAGCCTCTGCTTGTTATCAACACTGGAAGATTAATAAACTTACAAGTTTATTTTATTTTACCATTCAGTTCAACCCGTGAATTTACCATACTTATGAAAATCTTTAATTCACTTTCGAGTGTATTTACGTCATGATTTTATATAAATACAAAAATATCCTATTTGATACAAATATCAATTGCTTCCCGTCTCATGCCTCTCCGTGTCATCTGAAAAATATACTTTGCTCATTGCAAATATCAACTGTTCAACCAGAACTGAAATGTTGGTTGAATGCGGGCTTGCGTTAACCACTCTCCTTCGGAAAATCTCCTGTTCCAGACTAGAAATGATTAAACTACTTCACAGGCTCTTTCTCAATACATATGATTATTAGAAAATATAATATCCAAGAATTATTTAGAAAAATTATAAAAATTATTATTATTATTATTAGTGGATTATTATTATTATTATTATTCGTTATATCATTTTAAATATGTTTAATTATCATCTCATTATGTGAGAATCCACATGTTCGAACCTTCGAATATGGAAAAAATATCCATCCTCAACAAAAATAAATTATTAACTTTTACAGTTACATCGGCCGATTACCGTGATTTCCCAAAAATATGAAATATTCAAATAAATGCTCGAAATGCTCGGTCATCGATCCTAAACTGTTCTGAGTGCTGAAAATACTCAGAATAACTCTAACAAGTCTTGCGTAAATCATTGCAAGCTTTAAATACGAAGAAAAAATGTGTTGGTCATCTGCAGAAAAAAAATAGTTTGTTCCAATTAGCTAGGCATAATATAATTCAAATGTGGCTTACATTTCTTGATGGTCTTGAAGCGTAGTAAACCTGGTCTGTACCAGATTTATCCATAGACATGCCCTATTGGACAAGCACGTATAATCCTTGTATCCGCCGCCATCATATACCCACAATTCGTCTAGTAAGACATAGTGGTAGTATCTTTTGACGTTTGAATAAACTGTGGTTCCATTTTAATATGGGCTTCTATCAAAGCCATAACAGTTTATTTAAATAGGGTCAGATCTAAGTGATCTCTTCTTAGATATGTCAGTTGTAACATAACTCACTGTAATCTTATCAGTACAAGAAAAACACTGACAGTCTAACCAATCAACGGCTGTTCTGAAGATCGTTCCCTGGGCATGGTTTATTATATCACCATCTACCATGCGCTAGGCAACTTGTAGTTTCCCTTGCGTAGACTAATGAACGCCACCGTTATAGACTAGTCTTCAGTGTACTGACAGATCGAAGTGGTTAACTAGTTACAAAAAATGAAAACTGACTGAAATGGATTTAAACATCCAAGTATTATGTTATTACTGGACTGTGACAAAATACTATTTTCTAGACAAAGTCTAGCATATGTCCTTGTAGAAATATAAATATTTCCACCAATGTCTGTAGAAAAATCAATCACCTCAGTGATTCTCCTCGCCGTAAACTTACTAAGTTCCAACTCGTAGCGCAGCACTTTTCGTGACTATCACGACTTTGAAAAGAACTTCTGCGTAGATCCGGCAACCATGTGCCTTGGCTCAGCGTCGTAGCAACTTGCTAGGCAACTGCTTGTGTTAGAATGAGCTGAAGTTGCTTCGGCCAGCTGGCTTTTATTCAAAACTGTCAGGGTCACGCGTCATCACCTGATATCTAGAAATCCTCATATCTCTTGAATCCCTGGTCCGATTTACTTGATACTAATTGCATTCTTTTTCATTTGGCCGTGCCAGTAATCTGATCCCAGTCTCAAGTCTCTACTCCATAGTTAACTATTTAATCAATAAATAGCCTCGACCTCTGCTATTACTCGCTACGTCACTTGACATCCAAGTATCGGTAAATTATTTCCAAATGCTTCGAGAAGCAATGTAGCGCGATATTCAAATATCTCAACTTTCAAATGCGGCTACAGCCTTTCCCTTGATATCTAGGTGTCTGAATCTTGGAATACCCATTCCTAGAGTTGGGCACAGTAGCACTAGCCAAGGGCATCTCAGTGTCATGTTTTATATCGCCGCCATATTGACAGAAACGTAATGGCGGCCACACAAATGTTCAAAGCTTAAGTTAAATTACGACTAACATAACCAACCGATCTCTACCAAACTTAACAACAACATACCTTTATGGAGGGAGCATCCTTTGACCTATCTAATAGGTCATTCACCTAATAGTTTGCGGATGGAGGCCATCTTTATGTCAAAATTGATTCCCCCTATTAATTCGAACACGGTGGAACCGAATGGAACGAAATTTGGTACAGAGGTAGCACTAGCAAAGGGCACCTCAGTGTCATGTTTTATATCGCCGCCATCTTGACTGAAATGTAATGGCGGCCACACAAATGTTCAAAGCTTAAGTTAAATTACGACTAACATAACCAACCGATCTCTACCAAACTTTGCAACTACATACCTTTATGGAGGGAGCATCCTTTGACCAATCTAATAGGTCATTCGCCTAATAGTTTGCGTATGGCGGCCATCTTTGTGTTAGAATCGATTCCCCCTATTAATTCAAACACGGTGGAACCGAATGAACGAAATTTGGTACAGAGGTAGCACTAGCAAAGGGCACCTCAGTGTCATGTTTTATATCACCGCTATCTTGACGGAAACGTAATCGCGGCCACCCAAATTTTAAAAGCTAAAATGTAATTACGACCAACCTAATAATCTAGTCTCTACTAAATTTTGCAACACCATATCTTTATGTGGGAAACATATTCTGACCAAATTGCAAGAACATCAGCCCAATAGTTTGCAGATGGTGGCCATGTATGTGTGCAAATCGGTTCCCCCTATCAATTCAAACACGGTGAAACCGAATTGAACAAACTTTGGTACAGAGGTAGCACTAGCAAAGGGCACCTCATATTCATGTTTAATATCCCTATAGCACGTTGTATTTCAACAAGCTACTACAACCAACATTCAATCATACTCCTTGAAAAGGACAAAGAGTTACTACAATACCCATGCATTTAGGAGAAAGTAGGCTATATGTTCTTTACTGAACATCTTGTTGCAATATGTGAAAAGTAGGCTAAAAAAGCGCTATATGTTACAATAAAACTATAAGGTGCGTTCAAAAAGTAACGAGCCGGAGGCATAATTACAGAAACCAGTACCTGTATGTTAGAAGTATTGGCCCTGGCTGTTGAGGCACTTGTCCCACTGTGACACGAGGCGGTGAATGGCTGTCTCATAAAATTCCCTGGGCTGCGATGTGAACCAGTTCCGCACGTACAGCTGGACGTCGGCGTCCGAGGTGAATCGTTGGCCCGGCAGAGCCCTTTTCAGGGGACCAACTATGCCGTAATCACAGGGAGAGAGGCCAGGACTGAATGGAAGGTGGCCGAGAACCTCCCATTTTAATTTCTGCAGGAGTGCCGCTACTCTTTTGGCCGTATGAGGTCGTGCATTGTCGTGGAGCGACCACGGCGGCTATGGCGTTCACTGTCACTCGGCGGTCCTGGGTAATAAGTGCATCAACCAGCTGGACGTTGTCAACGGTAATGCAGGGGGGTGCCCCAGACCGGTCATCATCGGCTAACGACACCCGTCCTTCCCTGAAGCGCTTGTGTCACGCCTTGACCCTTGCAAGGGACATGCAATGTTCGCCGTACACTTGTGACATTCGGCGATGAATGTCCGTTCCCCCTACTCCTTCCGCTGTCAGAAACCGAACAACACCTCTTTGCTCTTCGGTTGACGCCTCCATGTCACTGTTTACAATGCGACTGGCAGCGTTGGACCATTGATGCATGCTGCTGTTCGCTTTGTATCGTCACGTGACATGCACGCGAGCCCTCTAGCGACGGGCTGTGACCTTCCACGCTCTGATCGGAACCACACCTCGTTACACACGCCACGATTAGCCGATGTCGTCACCGGTTTGCACTTTCCAGCCTCCGGCTCGTTACTTTTTGAACGCACATTATATAATCTCTCAATCCTCCAACAATCCCACCCAACAAGGATGTCCCGATATTGACTGTCAAAATACGGTCAGCGTACTAATATGACACACAATTGTGGAAAAATTAAAAGAAACGTAGCCTCGGTAATGTGATATAAAAAAAATGTACGATAAAAATGCTTAAAGTTTGCTTATTAATATTGTACAAAAACGAAATTTAGATTTTTTAAAAGTTTTGGAGCATCCCCACATCACCTTGAAAGTGTGTGCTGTGTTATCGCATTTAATGATAGTACCGGTATTACTCCGCTATATGTAAAGCCCTGCGCAGATGCGGATATCCGCAAAAAGTTTCAACATGCGGATATAGTTTGGGTGGCTGTGCCTCTTAAACGTCACAACACATCAGTGTTGACTCGCCTTAAGGTAAGAAAGACCCGTCTAGGGGCGAAAAAAAATGTTTTTTTGCGATTTTAGTTATATGCAATGTAGAGAACAGGAATTTGTCAAACAAAAGTCGAAGAAATATGAAAAATAGCCATTTTATAAGATATAAAATGACTATGCTGCACCATGAATGACAACGCCCGCTTTTACAGAGATTTATGTTTGTGCGTATAACTTCTGAACTATTATAGATAGATTTCTGATCTCACTTCTTGTTTGCTCTGTTGAGCGCAGACTTTGAGTTGGTAACAATGATAACTTCCTGCATTGTTTATGTTACTAGTGGTTACTGAACATCTTCATAATATTATAAACACTGTGATTTTGCACTGACCTATTGAAGAAATATTGTTTAAGGGGTGGAACAGCGAGGTAATCTGCCCCAATTATTAATAATTGAATCGTTGATTTGAAGAGGGAAACAAGTCCACTTATCGCAAACAGGTAAGTTGAAATACGCATTTTTTATTTATATTGTTTTATTTACTTACTTAAATTATTTGTTTACTTATTTATTTGTTCATTTATTTATTTACTTAAAAGTTAAAGGGAGTAGGAGAAGCAAAATAACCAGTGAAGGACGAAATGAAGCAAGTTATGAGGCAGGAATGTTCTAAGAATTGTCAGAGGTAACAAAATGTAATGAAAAACTTCAACCTCATTTTTTCCAGTTGTAACATTTTTCACTACTTTGGTACCATTTGTAAGAAAACTAATAAAGATAGGTCCATTATATTTTTTAAATGTATCAACATCATCCTAATGAACAGCAATAAGAAGGGATATCCCTTTAAATAATATACAAAATGAAATATAAATATTTTTCAACATAATTTTGGATTAAAATATAGTACCTTAAACAAAAATCCATATTGGCAAAAGTATTTCGTTTTTGTCAATAATCCTTCTTATTATTGCAAATAATGATCCAAACAGTAATCCCTGAAAGTTTCAATTGGCTAACCTAAACAGATTTTGAGTAAAGTGTACCACAATTTGAAGATTTAACATGGGCGAGATAGGCAGCAAGCAAACTTCTCGACAGTCGAGGAAGTCCTGAATATCAAATCCATCAGATGAGAGCCCAACAATGCCAAAACAAACCGCCATTGTCACATCCCAATAATAGCGGAAGCTCGAAGCTGTAATTGCCGCCATAGAAATCCAAATACAACCCTAGTCGACAGAATCCGTTTATAAACCGTGCATGTTCATATTCTTGGTTCCCAAAACATGATCCTTTCGCCCGAGAATTAAAATAGAACGTTTTAATTATCGTATATAATAGTACATTATGCAATGAGCCTATAATGGCAATACTTTCCATACGAGTGTCTTAGGTACCATTATATGCGAATTGCATACGACTGTTTATGTTCGACTATAATTATAACTGTTTTATGTTCAAACATACTGTAAATAATCATAAATATCTGTCGAGATCTCGCTAGTTTTATGTGCTGAACAGAGCACATGAGACGCAGAGAATACCTTGTATTTGGCCATGGCCTCCTCAATTACCCCCACTATGACACTAACCACACAGTGAAATTTAAAATAGGAGGCCGTGGAACTGAGCGCAGGTGCGATGCTGTCCTTACCTAATTGGTCACACAACTGTTTCTTGAGCTCTGATTTGCTGGAGAAACTATTTCATAATGAACAAGTAGTTCCGTTAAGAACTAAAGCCAATTTTCATATATCCTACTTATTTTGATTGCCGCTTTCAACATACTAAAATTTCAGTTTGATTGCTGTAATAGATTGTAGATATTGAGAACCGACTAAATATTTCGGATGGTCGCCATATTGGATTTTTATATGTGTAGGTCTTAGAGTTATGTATAGTTAAATGAAGATTATTGTGTACGTGTAGTCCTATTCAAACTTCAATCACATGATTAGGACACAAGAAGTAAAAACGAAATTTTAAAATTTCGCACAGCTGTCATCTTGTGATTATGGAAACAATTGAAATAAATTAGATGCAGGTGGATTAACATTTGCATAAGGATTTACTGTACCAAGTTTCACTGCACTCGGAAGGTTAAATTGCGAGAAACGTCCATGTGAATATTTATATTTCACATCGCCGCCATTTTGGAGTTGTGATCACCAGGTTATTGAAGGTCCTATGGGTGAACTTATGTTCATAGCTCTAAATGAACATTAAAAAAATCAGTTTGATAGCTGAAATAGATTCGTAGATATTGAGAACCGTCTAAATATTTCGGCATGTTGAATTGTTATATGTATAGGCCATAGAGTCATGTACCATTAAAGTAAATTATTGCGTAGCTTCATTATTCAAACTTTCACTTCGATCGCATGATTACGACACAAGAAATTAAAGCTTAATTTTAAAATTTGCACAGGCGACATCTTGAGGTTATGTAAACAATTGAACACATTACAATGTGTATAAACATTTGCTGTACCAAGTTTCATTGCGTTCGGATCATTAAATCGCGAGGAAAGTCTATTTAAAACTTTCAACTTCGCTTGGCCGCCATGGTCGTTTTTTGTTAACCGGTTTTTGAAAGTCTCATAGATGAACTTCCAGTAGTGCCCTTTATCTCCGTACAAAATTTCAGGTGATACCGGTAATAGTTTCACAGATATAGAATGCAAGTGAAATATTTCGCACAGCCGCCATCTTGAGGTTAGGTAAGCAATTGAACGAAGTTAGATGTCGGCGTATTACAATGTGTATAAACATATACTGTACCAAGTTTCATTGCGTTTGGTTCGTTAAATCGCGGGAGACGTGTATTTAAAAGTAGCAACTTCGCTTGGCCGCCATGTTGGTTTAGTAGTTACCAGGTTTTCAAAAGTAACTTCTAGTAGTTCCCTTTATCACCGTACAATATACCAGGGTGATATCTGTAAAAGTTTCGGAGATATTGAATGCTGGTGAAATATTTCGCATAGCCACCATGTTGGATTGGTGAGACGTAACAAAATTTGAAGGGCACGGTCGGGGTTCGTCTCCGATAGTGCTATGAACTTGCCGAGTTTCATTGAAATCGCTCCAGCCGTTTAGATTTTATTAGGGGTGGGGCGACGGACACACACACACACGCACACACAGACAGACACACGGACAAAAGGTGACCTCATAAGCCTATTTTTAGCCTACTTTCGATTTTTGCAAAAAATGAAAGTAGACTTATGAGATCAACACAGGGCGAAAAAAGTGTGTCTGTCTGTGTGTGTGTATGTGTGTGTGTGAGTCTGTGTGTGTGTGTGTGTGTGTGTGTATGTGTGTGTGTGAGTCTGTGTGTGTGTGTGTGTGTCTGTGTGTGTGTGAGTGTGTGTACTCTGAATGTCTGTCCCCCCTATCAATTCGAACACGGTGAATGCGAATTGAACAAAATTTGGTACAAAGGTAGCACTAGGAAAGGACACCTCAGTGTCATGTTTTATATCGCCGCCATCTTTACTAAAACTGAATGGCGGCCACTCAAACGTTCAAAACGTAAAATCAAATAACGACTAACCAAATCATCCGATCTCTACCAAATTTGGTAACAACATACCTTCGTATAGGATGCGTCTTGTGACCAAACTACAAGGTCGTCCGCCATACCATTTCAGGATGGCGGCCGTGCGAATTATGCAAACTTTATAATCCATATCATGGGACCCACCAGTTCCGATTATCGAGCCGAGAATCGTTTTAACTGTTCAAAAGGAAGAGGCACGTTCGAAATTAAAAGTTTATTTTGTAATACTATAGTGCAGACGTGATTTTAAAAAGCTGAACTGATTCAGTAATAAGACAAGATGGCAGCGGATATCTTGTGCCTGACTTATATTTCACTAATTTGAGTATTGAATGCAATATAGCGTACTGATACAAAATAAATAAACTTTGTATGAAATGCTTTATATATAAATAATATACTCCAGTGATGAAATCGTTTAGTATAAATCATTATTTGCTAACAAGTTCTATGTAAGTCATTTTATATAGAACGATATTCGTTGACACAATTAGCTCAGTGGTAGAGCGTTAGCCTATCGCTCAAATGCCTATGGTTCAAACCCGATCAGAGCTAGGTTTTTTGCTTGAAATGTTATATGTTTATTGTTATGTAATGACTCAGATGTTTTAAAATTAAGCGTTATATTGTGCATATTATGGTGTAAAATATATATTTAATTAAAACATAATTCGCCAGCAGATTTACTCGAGACATCTAGCTGCCAAAAAGGTAACTGCACGCCGACATACTTATTAACTTCCAGATTTTCTTCTTCTGGCCGCTAGAATGCACTCGCTCTGTTAGGATTATATTGTTCGATATTTCACCACTAGAAGTCACGACTAGTCTACGTGGGGCTCCATTGATTAATATACCATTGGCATTCTATGCGCATCGAATTTGAAGAATGACAAGATGATACTACGATACATTTTTACTTTTTATTTTAAAGGGTTTGTAACAGCCTATTTTGCGTTACTTGAAAATGTTATTTGAAGTAAAGAACAAAACGATTTCACATAGTAACTGAGTTCAAGCCGTTGGTGTTAGTTCAGGTATTAATTACTACTTTTATTTCAGGCAAATAGCAATCGAAAATATCCACATAGTTTGTATACACACGTCTCTGTAGGGTCATGGAAAGATGTGTTAATTCAATTAGGGTTTTCGATTCCCGGTCAATGCATGTGAGATTTTTGAAGTGAAATGCCATGTCCTGTGGTTCGGATTCCACGTAAAAAGGAGGTCCCGTGGCTCATAATCACAAGATTCACGGCCACGTAAATCTACAATCTTCCTTCCTTTTTTTTCAATTAGGGTTGTGAAAGCCCTGCACAACCAGACGTGTAAAGACATGCCTCAACTCAAAGTTGGATGTTGCCCACGGCAGGTCGTATATGTAATAATAATAATAATAATAATAATAATAATAATAATAATAATAATAATAATAATAATATTTTTATTTTTTATTTTTAGGGGAAGAAATGCATTTACGCACAGAGTGTCGGTCTCCTGCTGCTGAGTAGCAGACTACCGACTAAAACTCCCCCTTTACTTCTGAACACTAGCCTGGAACCGTTTAGCACATTAAAACAATAATAATAATAATAATAATAATAATAATAATAATGTTATTGGTTTTACATCCCTTTTAACTACTGCTGCTTTTAGAGACACCGGGGTGCCGGAATTTTGGCCCGAAGGGGATCTTTAACGTGCCAGTAAATGTACTGACACGGCTCCCTCGCATTTGTGCACCCTCAAATGCCAGCTGACTGCGCCAGGATACGAACCTGCAACCTAGGGCCCAGCAAGCGAGAACGTTACCGCCGAGCCACGCAGCCAGTCCGGTCGATTATGTCTCCAGATCCATAACATTCTTGAGATACTTCTTATCTTTCTTTCTTCAATGATGGTAGCAGTTTTTATCTAGATTGTGGCGTTTGGTAGAGGTAAATCGTTTCTATGGCCTTCAACAAAGAATAGTTCTATTATACTCTTTGATAATAACAACGAGTTATAACTCTACTCATACATTTAAGAGAAAGTAGGCTATATGTTCTTTACTGAACATCTTGTTTCATAAATGAAAATAGCCTAAGAATAGTGTTATAATGACCCTCATTATGATACAGTTTTCTGATATATAATATTTACATTTCGACATCGTCGTACATAATAGTACATTATGCAACGAGCCTATAATGGCTATAATTAAGACACGAGTATTTTTATAAAACGAGCGTATGCGAGTTTTATAATTTCCATACGAGTGTCTTAATTACCATTATAGGCGAGTTGCATACGACTGTTTATGTTCGACGATAATTATAACTTTATTATATGTTTTAACATAAATATTCATAAATATCTGTTGAGAGTCAGCTACTGGAATTTTGTGATCGCAGAGCGAGCGTTGGGTGTTATATCTCTGCCTTTCAAGAGCTTTGAACGACCGACGCATGCGCTCTGTGTGATTGCAATGCCATATCCAAACCATATGTTTACATCTGCCGTCCCTCAGTTATAGTGTCACCGGTGTCAGTTGAAGACAATGCGCTGTGTAGAAATTAGTGTTGGTGATTTTAAGGTACAGTGTTATTTCTTGTCTCATATTCGCCAGTTTATTTACGCGAACATATGGACGGTGGGTATTCCATGTCGGTAATTTATTATAGTTCGATGTTGTGTTTATGTCCGACATGTTGGATTTTGAGCGCATGCGCGAAGTTATCGTTACCTAATTGGTCAATGAACGAGCTCTGATTGGCTGGAGAAACTGTATCATAATGAAAAACAGTGTTATAATGACCATCATTATGATACAGTTATCTGGCACATAATAGTGAGGGTCGAACATAAATGTAATTGTGAAATACCTTTCGACGGCTTACATGTAAATCAGAAGGGAAGACCCCCCACTTTGTACCTGTGGAGCCGTATTCACCGTGGCCCACATTTTCACCAAGTGTGTGGATCTTGCTGACTTACGAAGAAACCTTGGTTTTTAGATGACACTCAAACTTATATTAGCCGATGACGCGGTGGCTGCTGATCTCGTCATCCGCTTTATAAGTGAGAGTGGGTTAGGACCAGCAATCTGAATTTTCCAGTGAACATTGACTCAAAGACTTGTTCTTTCTTTTTTTTTTTTCTTGAATTCTGATTTTTTGATTTTCCATAATTTTTATTTATTTTTATAATTAATTATTTATTTAATTTTTTGTTTTATTAATTTTCGGTCTTTTCAATTTTAGGTGTCCACCTCTAAGTTTTAAATTATATTCCAAATGTGATACTTTATGTTAATAGGGGCAGATGACCTCGTAGTTCCACCTCTTAAACCAACAATAACTAACTACCTTACATGCTCCTAAGTGCTACGGTTTGTTGTTTGGCCGGCAGTGTAGTTCTGATTCCATAATAAGACTTGACATACGGTCTCTACCATAATATTAAAAACTTACGAGTTAAATAATCGATTGGCAAATTAATTCTAGAGTTAAGTGTAGACTACCTTTTAAGATTTCAGTACATCTTGGTTCTGTGTGTGAGAAGGCATTGCAGGCTTAACAACACCAATACATAGCCTAAATAAATAAATAACCTCAAATTATAATAGCTACCTTGTCAAAAAATAAAAAGTAGTCTAATAATTAAATTAACACGTACATGTTTCGGTATATCAATGGTAACTTCGTCAGCGTGAAAAAGTGACAGTCAGTCTGAATGACTAGACTTTGTATCATTTTAAATGCTACAAATGCTGAAAAATGCTAGAAAGGTTGGAGGCTTCTCGCTTCGCTCGAAGCCAAAGACTCTTCACATGTTGGAAAATTATCTGCATAATACTTATATTACTTATCTTGTTTCAAATTACTCGCGAAATGCAAGTGCAAACCAAGGGCAAAGCAAGGTCAAGCGCGCGGGGACGTGCCCCTTCCATCCAGTCTAAAACCACTTATAGTGGGCGATGTATTGAAGATAGAGATATGCTCTCCCGGACTTTTTTGTAGAACTTTTCATGCTGACCAATTCTTACGCCCATAGTATATTGATATTTTGAACGGTTTGCCCAGCGTAAGCTTAAGAAGCGCACGAACGCCAAGTTTGTTTTCGACTTTTTCACTGAAATCGTTACTGCTTGGCTTCCTCTGATCATACATAAATTATTTTCTACAGAATCTTTCCTCGAGATATCCTTTACAGAATGGTGAAAAACGCATCAAAATCCATCCAGTGGTTCTCGAGATTACCCGTGACGTCCAACAATCGTTTTTTTTTGTCTTATTCTAACGAAGTAGAGATTGTCGGGGTACACATGCACCGAGCGGTACTATGACGTCACACACCTCAGTGCATCTGTCCGTCCGTCACCGTAACGTAACGCCAGTCCCCAGCATAACGACGAAGTCGACAAGATCATTTAAATTGATTTAAAAAAATCTTAGAAACTATCTTAACAAAGACCAAAAAGAAAATGGATATCCATACAATACAAGATGTTCAGTAAAGAACATACAGCCTACTTTCTCCTAAGTGCATGGGTATTGTTATAACTATAGGTATTTGTCCTATTGAAGGAGTATAACTGAACGTTGGTTGTAGTAGCTTGTTGAAATACAACGTGCTATACGGATATTAAACATGAATATGAGGTGCCCTTTGCTAGTGCTACCTTTGTAAAAACTTTCATTCAATTCGATTTTACCATGTTTGAAATGATATGGGGAATCAATTTGCACACATACATGGCTGTTATCTGCAAACTATTGGGCTTGTAGTTCAGTCAAAAGATGCTTCCCACAAAAAGGTATGTTGTTGCAAAATTTGTAGAGATCAAATGATTATATTGGTCGTAATTTGATTTAAGCTTTTAACATTTGGGTGGCCGCCATTCCGTTTCCGTCAAGATGGCAGCGATATAAAACATGACATTGAGGTGCCCTTTGCTAGGCTACTTCTGTACCAAATGTCGTTCAATTCGGTTTTACCGTGTTTGAATAGATAGGGTGAATCGATTTGCACACATACATGGCCGCCATCCGCAATGTATAGGGATGATGACCTTGCAGTTTAGTCAAAAGACTTTTCATACATAATTGTGTAATGTTGTAAAATTTGGTAGAGATCGGATGATTAGGTTAGTCGTAATTTGATTTCCGCTTTGTACATATGGGTGGCCATCATTACGTTTCCATCAAGATGGCGGCGATATAAAACATGACACTGAGGTGCCCATTGCTTGGTCTACCTCTGTACCAAATTTCGTTCAATTCGGTTTCACCGTGTTCGATTTGATAGGGGGGGGGGTGGCAGACATTCAGAGTACACCCACCCACCCACCCACCCACACACACACACACACACACACACAGACATATTTTGGCCCCGTGTAGATCTCATAAGTCTACTTTCATTTTTTGCAAAAATCGAAAGTAGGCTAAAAATATTGGGTGTGTGCAACTACGATGCGCGACGATAGCGTGACAACGTATTCTCGAACTGATTTGTCACTCTTGCGAAATTTCAGCGTCGTAGCCTATATTTTTAGTCTACTTTTACCATTTTGCAAAAATGAGGAAAAAGTAGACTTATGTGTGTCTGTGTGTGTGTCTGTCTGTCTGTCTGTCTGTCTGTCTGTCCTCCTAAACGGCTGCAGCAATCGAAACCAAATTTAGTATGAGTAAAGATGTATATCGGAATATCTCAAGCCCATATTTGAAAATGAAGTCAGTGCTACAAACTGCTGAAAATACGCAATAGAAATTTGAGCTTCATGTTTGAAGGTATACAGTACATGGGAGCTATTCCAAAATTGGCACACATGTAGATAATACTATTCAGTTTAATTTCCAGGAGGCAATACATGGCAGTGTTGCGAAAAAAAAAATAAGCCTTCTGATAGGTCCGATTTTTAAATGCAAATAACTTCTACACTATCAATTGGATTTCAACCAAATTTTGTATGTAATATGTATACATAAACATATATGAATGAGTGCATTCTTAAGAGCCACCAGTGCTGCCAACTGTTAATAATTCCTCTCTCTATTTTCTTCATCCAACTACCAATATATCTGAAAGTATGCAAGCCGACAGCTTTAAACTATGCACACGTATAGTACCTGAAATTTTAGATTAATTTAGAGTAACTTATATACTTTAGTTCTACCAACATGATTCTAAGCCTGCTGATAGGACCAATTTTTAAATTCATGTAACTCCCATACTATCAGTTGGATTTCAACCAAATTTCGTATGTGCTATATGTAACATAACAGATATGCCTATAAGTTTTCTTACGAGCAATCAGGGCTGCCAACTGTTAATAAATGCTGTCTATATTGTTTTAACCCTACTATCAATATATCAGAAAGTATGCAAGCCAACAGCTCTATATTTTTCACACGTAGCCTATAGCACCTGACATTCTAGATTAATTTGGTGTAATTAATGTAAGTCAGTGCTGCCAACATGATTCTATGCTTGCTGATAAGTCCAATTTTAAAATACATGTAACTTCTATACTATCAAATGGATTTCATCCAAAATTGGCACAACAAGATATCATAATATGTCCCATTATTTCTAACCAGCACACGCATGAGATTGTTGCCAACATGCTTTTACGCGTGCTGATTGGTCCAATGTCTAACTGCATGTAACGTCCATTGGACTTCAACCAAATTTTGTATTCTGTACCTTATGGCCAACCTTTTGTTACCCGAGGGCCAATAAAACTTTAGTGTAGGAATGTGAGGGCCAGAGACATTCCAGAAAGAAAACGTATTACATATTTTACTCAAAACATTTACTAAAATTTATATTAAAAGAACTTTAATATAACTAGTTTCATATACCACTTCATTTTACAGTCGAGAAATCAATGTGGTGATTGGCACTGCTTTCCTGATACAAGTGTATCAATGTCCACTGTAATTTCAGTAAGGCAAAGTCTCAAGCTCGAGTCCAGTGAAGCACTTTCATTTCGATTTCTCGTTTTTGATTTAATTTGTTTCAGAGCAGAAAACGCACTTTCGCACGCATATGTACTACTAAACAGCGATAACACTTGCAGAGATAATTTAAGCAGTTTAGGAAAACGTTCCTTAGAAATCAGCTTCCAGAAACTTTCAGGGACATCACACTTTTTAGTCTGGTAGAATGGGTCTGCTTGAAGATCACAAATTTCCATTTGAAGGTCGCCGGGCACCTCACTCACTTCAATATCCATTGGGTTGTTGAACAGTGCAAGTTTTGGTTTTAGGGAGTCAAAATCCTGGAATCTGGACTCTTTCTTGATACGGTATCTATTATTATTTCATGAAATATACTAAAATTTATGTAACTTTTTTCTTCTTTCAGCTGCTGACAAGATGGAAAGTGTGACATATTATTTGCCTTCAATGCAATTTGCATTACATCAAGTTCTTTGCGGAAGCATGTCCATAAAGCTGGGAGATAATTTGTTTTCTGCCCTGTAGTTTCAGGTTTAAAGCATTTAGATGGGATGTTAATTCTGTCAGAAACGGAAGATTATTTAAAAACTGGATTTCTTTCAGTTTTTGTTTGTTCTCATGCCCAATGTTTTCATTTTTGAGAAAAGTAAGAATTTCATTCCTCAACCCAAAAAAAAACCTGTTGCAAGCAATTTCCAGCACTTAGCCAACGCACTTCACAGTACAATGAAATGTCACCACACTCAGCTTCCAAATTGTCTAGGAATGCAAGAAATGCTCTGTGTCTACAGGCTTTATTGCCTCCCTTTATTAAATTAACAGTATTTACAACAGTTTTCACTGTCTCACTGAGCCTTATAATTTTTTCACATAGAGCCTCCTGGTGGATAATGCAGTGGATGAATCAAAAATGCAAACCTATTTCTTGACACAGTCCTACTAAACCAATGTTAGGACCAACCATTGCCTTAGCTCCATCTGTTGCAATGCCAGAGCACTTCACAAAACCTCCATATTTAGAAACGACATCGTCCAGTGAGTTGCATATGCCAAAACCTTTTTTGCTGGTTTCTAATGATCTTAATTCCAACAGTTCTTCATGAATTTCAAATTCTTCGTTTATTGTTTTGACAAAGATAAGGAGCTGGTCGATGTCAGCTATATCTGTGCTCTCATCTAGAGTTAGAGAGTGAAATTCTCATTTTTCCAAAATGCTCTTGAGAGAACCTGACTTAACCAGCCATATCATTAATTCTTCTACTAACTGTCTGATGAGACAAAGAAACTGTTTCAAAATATTTGGCCATCCTATTATCTCCAAATGAAGATGCCATTTTTACAGCACATCTCTTGTCTTGTTAGTTTCAACTTCAAATCATTAAACCCATAACTTCTGGCACTTCCCTGGTACTGATCGTATTTTGATTTATGCAGGCTGGTATAGTGTCTATTCACGTTATACTCCCTCGAAACACCTAAGGTGTGAGAACAGATAACACACTGTGGTTTTCCATTATGTTCAACAAAAAAGTAACTTTCCTGCCACTTTGACTGAAATTGTCGTTTCTCATATTCAATACGCCGTTAATTATGTCCCGCCATTTTAGGTACCGCTCTCGCAACAACGATGCCAACAAACTCTCGTCATATTATATCCCTCGAACAACCTCTCGTCAAAAGCAACCTCTTCGAATCGAATCGAGCCCAGCACGCGAAGTCAGCGGTAGCTTCTCGTGCCGTACGTATTCGAGGAAAGACAACTCTGATTACTGGCGTATTTTTCGGGATATTTACTTTCCCACCTGGCTCCTTCGTAAAATAACTGAATGAAAGTGAAAATTAAAGTTGGCACGCCACGGATTATAACTGTCGAAAAGTGAAGGGCAGTAAGAAGGGCAAGGGCCAACAAAAATGAACAGGAGGGCCGCGGGTTGGACCACACTGCCTTAAGAGATGGAACTAAGAATATATTCAGTCACCAGGGATGCCAACTGTAGTGCTCTATTAGGCTACATTATACCAGGAATATTTCTAACTAATTGGACATTTCGATATTACCAACTTAATTTCGTCATTATTCTAGATAGGTTCATATACTGTAGAATAATTATTGGCATGAAAAGTAGGCTCTTTAGTTCGTCACGGAACTTCTTGTTTAATTATGTACTTTGCGGAAAAGAAATTTCACAGGCGAAATGAAGAAAAGCCGAGTTGCACTTCAAGAGAAACTCCAAACACGACCACTCTTCTCTGAAGTTTTAACTCAAAATGACTCGACAGTTAGCTGCTGGCTGTATCTGGGGTAATATGTTCGCCCGCTAGCTAGGCTGTAACTGGGGTGATAGACTCGCCCCTAGCTCGTAACTGTCACCTCAGTATTTGAATGGGCAATGTTGGAAGAAATGGAACGTAAAAACACTTATAGTGGGCGATGTATTGAAGATATGCTCTCGCGGACTTTTTCGTAGAACTTTTCATGCCGAAATATTCTTACACTCATAAAAATTATTAATAGTTTGCCCAGCGTAAGCTTAAAAAGCGCACCGACGCCATGTGTTTTTTTTTTACTTTTTCACTGAAATTGTCACTGCTCGGCTTCCTTTGTTCATAAATAAATTATTTTCTACAGAAATCTTCCTCGCGATATCCTTTACAGAATGGTGAAAACCGCATCAAAATCCATCCAGAGGTTCACCCGTGACATCCAAAAACGACAGTAGCGACACTGAGCGCAGCAACAGAAGAGAGATAAAACGTTATCATCACCTTTCACTGTAACACTATATCACGAACGTCTCTGTATTTCAGCAATTGATTTCACGTCGTCACGTCAAAATCATTAATTTAAATAAATGAAAGTTCACAAAAAAATAATAAATAATTATAGAATATGTGAAATACTTCGACATTGATATTCCAACCGTAAGTGAAACGATAACATCCACAAGGGACATAGACCTGCTCGATTGATTTTGTCCATCCTATGTTCAAAATGGTTAATGTATATCTGCTAGATAATCAGGCGCGGATCTAGAGTTTGGCTTTGTGGGGGTTGGGGGTCACAGAATCGAAATTGTTAAGAAAAATGGTATCACTAACAACGCAATCACAAAATAACCGAACGTACAAAACCAGATCAATTTTTTTGCAAGCTACATGGATAGAAATTTGATGCGTTTAGCACACCAAAAATATTCGTACAAATTTCAACGGCGTGTTTTGCGACTTTTATGTCACAGTTTCGGCAAGTCGAGTTGGTACCGACAAAGGGAGAAAGTCACAGCTTAAATTGCCAACCAAGCTTGCAGTTTGGACGTCGGCAAAATTTTTTGGTGCCCCAAATTCCTATCCGTGCATTGCTGCTCATTCATCGTGACATCACTATAGACATCGATTCGACAATCACAAGGTTTGCTAAACAAAATAGACGAGTTGATTTTGTTATATAAATAATCGTTTTTATATAACAGCTATGAAGTTGTAAATATGTACACTTGTAAGGGAACATAATAATTGCAATAAAGATATTTTCAGTATTGAATAAAATGAAAAAACTGTTTTTCAGTTAAAATTCGTTAAGTTTTATTTGTCTGGTTCTTGTGTTTTCGTTTTTTGAGTTTGCAAAAAAAATTGGTCTCTGTTTGGGGGGAGTCATGAACCCCGTAACCCCTCCCCCCCCCTTGAATCCGCGCCTGTAGGTAATTATGTAATTATTGGATGTGTAAAATACTTGGACATTGATATTCTAACCGTAATGAAATGGTAAGTTGAGACATTCAATTAAGTACCATCATGAAATAATGCATCAAAAGTGGAACAAGCAATGGACGTAATGTATGCATTTTAAAAACAAGAAGTTCAGTAAAGAACATATAGCCTACTTTCTCCTAAATGCATGGGTATTGTTATAACTCTTTGTCCTTTCCAAGGAGTATAATTGAATGTTGGTTGTAGTAGCTTGTTGAAATAAGTGTCATACGGATATTAAACTTGAATATGAGGTGCCCATTGCTAGTGCTACCTCTGTACCAAATTTCGTTCAATTCTGTTTCAGCGTGTTTGAATAGATAGGGGGAATCAATTGGCACACATACATGGCCACCAGCCGCAAATTATTGTGCAGATGACCGATTAGTTTGGTCAAAAGATTCTTCATACATAAAGGTATAACGTTGCAAAATTTGGTAGAGATCAGATGATTAGGTTGGTCGTAATATTATTTAAGCTTTTAACATTTGGGTGACCGCCATTACGCTTTCGTCAAGATGGCGGCGATATAAAACATGACACTGAGATGCCCTTTGCTAGTGTTACCTCTGTACCATATTTCGTTCAATTCCGATTCACCGTGTTTGAAAAGATAGGGGGAATCAATTTGCACTCAAACATGGCCGCCATCCGCAAATTATTGGGCAGATGACCTCGTAGTTTGGTCAAACGATTCCTCATACATAAAGGTATAATGTTACAAAATTTGGTATAGATCAGATAAATAGGTTGGTCGTAATTTGATTTAAGCTTTGAATATTTGGGTGGCCGCCATTACGTTTCCGTCAAGATGGCAGCGATATAAAACATGACACTGAGGTGCCCTTTGCTAGTGCTACCTCTGTACCAAATTTCGTTGAATTTGGTTACACCGTGTTTGAAAAGATGGGGGGAATCGATTTGCACACACATATGGCCACCATCCGCAAATTATTAAGCAGATGACCACGTAGTTTGGTCAAAGGATTCTTCATACTTAAAGGTATAATGTTACAAAATTTGGTAGAGATCAGATGAATAGGTTGGTCGTAATTTGATTTCAGCTTTGAACATTTGGGTGGCCGCCATTACGTTTACGTCAAGATGGCGGCGATATAAAACATGACACTGAGGTGCCCTTTGCCAGTGCTACCTCTGTACCAAATGTCGTTCAATTCGGATTCACCGTGTTCGAATTGATAGGGGGGACAGACATTCAGAGTATACACACTCACACACTCACACACACAGACACACAATTTTTGGCCCTGTAGTGATCTCATAAGTCTTCTTTCATTTTTTTTTGCAAAAATCGAAAGTAGGCTAATAAATAAGTGAAGTTTGTGGCGTCGCTCCAGTGATAACCCCAGGTTTGCTAGATTTGTAGCAATCAGACAGTCAGTCACCCTCAGGTAGCGAGTGCTAGGGTCAGTTTCCTGGTGGATGGCGTCACGCTTGGCGGCCCGGTGTGTTGGTGTGTTTGCTCGCGATGACGCAGCTGCCTCATGAGCGTGGCTGGCACGCGACGCTTCGCGCTGGTGACGTAGCGACTGAAAGGGGGGAAGAGGGGGCAGCTGGTCGCCCCTGCACCTGGCTAGCACCTGGCGCGTGCCCCTCATTGTGATGGTAAACACAGCATCTGCACCATTCACAGCGATACTACGACTACGCTATTCAATCAAGGGCCTAGCTTGCACCCCGAATTAAATCATTTTAGACCGGCTTGCTGCTGCAGATAGCGGAACAAAAGCTGCACGCCAAAGAAAGCCAATTGACGAGCCCCTCTTCACAATTGCTACATTCTTTGACCTCATAACCCTGTCCTTCAAAAGCCTGATGCTCTCGGTGTGGAACCGGTTATGGATTCTTTTATTTATAAACATATTGGTATTGTATTATAGCACAACAATTTTACCGCCAATATTGCAGGCTGAAGCCACAACTGGCGAGCCAGAACTCACTCGACAGGAATCTGGCTCCGACAAGGCAAATGTGAAACCACTTTCTTTACACAAGCACAGTAAATATTGTCCAGTTAATAAAATAGTATTCAATTTCTCAAAGCAATAAGTACAAGCATTTCTACCTGACGTTCATGTGTAAGAAGATAAGTTATACATGATTTGGCTATACACATTTATATTCATAAAATTCGTAAACAATAACCATTATGACAATGGTAATAATGAATATCCGTGTTGGCTGATAGAATTATGGTTATTCTTTCATTATTTCATTGTAAATATACACGTTTTAAGGTATTTATTAAATTGTGAGGCATTGAAAGAGTACGTGAGTGCGTTTCGCTTACGCATTGGGTTATGCTGAACCTGTAGGTACCCCATATGTGTAGGTTGGTGTTAATGGGACCTTAGCAGAATAATATAGGCAGGGATGTTGTTAGTAGAAACAAAGATGAAAATCAGGGCATTCTTACACTTGCTAATGAAAGAATTGCAAGGGTTTCATCAAATGAATATTTAGGATGTCAATCAATGATAACTGGGACTTAAGTGAAGAAATTCGCTGTACAATTGAGCAGGCCAGATGTTCTTTCATGAAAATTAGAAAAGTTTTGACAAGCCGTGGTTTAAGTCTGTCATTACGCGCCCGACTGCTTCGATGCTACGTTTTTTGTGTCTTGCTCTATGGAGATGAATCATGGACACTTACCGAGGTTTCAGGTACGAAACTGATAGCATTTGAAATGTGGACGTATCGCAGGATTTTAAGGATATCATGGACAGCTAAAGTCACAAATGTGGAAGTACTGCGGCGTATGAACAAAGCCTCGGAAATTCTCAGCATCATCAAAAGGAGAAAACTAGAATTATTTTGTCATTTCATGCGCAAAAACAAATACCACCTCTTGCAATTAATTATCCAAGGGATGATTGATGGCATTAGGGGTCCAAGACGCAGACGAATATCCTGGCTAAAGAACTTAAGCCAGTGGTTTGGACTTAATACAGTGACACTGTTTAGAACAGCTTTGGACAAACAGCAGATCATACTACTGATCGCCAATGTTCTTGGAGGACGAGGCAGTTGAAGAGGAAGAAGAAGAAGAAGAAGAATTAATATCCACTGTTTCATGAATGTTGGTTGTTTTATTCTCAAAGTATCCATACATTATGTTTTGGCTTGGCAATATCCAAATTGTTTCATACGAATTATAGACTACATATAAAATACATGGTCAGTTTGGATTAAGATTAGGCTATGTACTGCATTACCAAATTGGACAGCTAATTTCAACAGAACGATCCGAACTAGTAGGTATCTTCTGGTTTATTTCAAGGTTAGATAATTGTATTCCATCAAAATATTACATCTTTCACCAATCTATTAACAACATCGTAACAACATCATTACTGACAAGACCACATAAATGTGATACGGACTGCTGTATCCATTATGGTTGATTTATAGTCACATAAGTGAAGAACAATTCACTATAATCGAAACATATTAATACTAGGCAGTCCTTTAAGGTAGCCTACTTTATATTCATTCTATTCTTATTTATTCATATGTGTTCTAATTCTTTATGTGAGCTTTCTTTTTTATTTAAATTTCTAACAGTGTTTTGTAAGGTTATCCATTTTCTCTTTAATCTTTGTAAACTTAGTTTTAAGGTTATCTTAATTCAATCTACGCTGATGAAGGTGTCATTAAACACCGAAACATGTACGTATAAGCAGTAATTAAACTACATTCTTGAGTGTTTGAGAAGGCGGTTTTGAATCACAATGTACAATTATATTCAAAAACGTCCTCTCGGCACGTTGGAAGGCGGAGGTAGATTTCACCGGGCAAACTTGGGGATAGGCGAAAATAGGCAAAATATGCAGGTTTTCGTAGAAGGATCAGACCTAATTGATTGCGAGAAAGTTTTTTAGAATTGGAGCTTAATTAACTTTGTTCTTCGTCATTTTATGCATATTTTAAACATTTTATTGCCTTATGGGGACGGTAACCTTCTTGTCATTTGGGGTCCATTTTTATACTTGTGGTCACACTGTCCTTATGCAAGGTTTCGACACTGATGTGTAACTATCTAACGGTCTGTTACGTCTTCACGCAAAATTTTATCTCCCGCAGAGATTTTGGTTGGTTCCTCAGTTTAGGGGCTGCGACAACGCGGTCATGTAACCCCGTGTACTTTGGGTGAGTGTAGAATCTGTCTGATAAACGGTGTGAATTGTGATGGCTGTACTAGTCTGTAATTCAAGTAAGGACTGCAGACGGTCAATTTCAAGCAGTAGTTCCTAATGTTGCTACCAGATACTACCGTCAACGACACCTAGCTGTGAACTTGGCTACTAGATGTCACCACAACAAGCAACTCGCAACGAACGTTGGAACTTCCCCTCCAAAGGAAAGCATACTGAGGGATTTTTATCGCTCTTAGAAAATCCGACGACTTCGGCCGGCTTTGAACCCGCGACCTTGGGCATAGAAGTTCAGCATGCTACCAGTTACGTCACCGAAGCTGCTTCACACTTAGTCAGATGGAAATCTCAATTTGAACTCGTGCAAGTGCGTTGTCATGGCAACGTCTGATGGCTCATCCCTCATCAATTTAGTAGTGTTGCCATGGCAACCTCTGATAGCTCTTGGCATTTTCTTATAATTCCGAAATCATTTTTCTCATCCCATGGCGTAATGGTGGGTTGTATCAAAAATTCTTTCAGACAAAAGTTTTAGGTAATTATTAGGGGAATATTATCCATTTTGTACGGTTTTGATATTGTGCCTATTAAGAGAGATATGATTAATGTTTCCCGAAAACCCCACTTTTTCCCACCCCTTTGGTCAATGGTTGGTGGTATAAAAAACTCTTCAAACATAAAGTTTTGGGCTTTATACGACACATAGTATGAACTTTGAACGGATTCGATATTTCACATATTAAGAGAGTTATAGCAATATTTCACTTTTCGAGAAAAAAAAGCCCCCCATTTTCACCCCCCTTCGACCGAAACGAACTCTACCGAGATTTTATAGGTATACATATTCGGTAAAATATTCAAAGTGATTGGTGCAAAATTACGGCAGTTATCGTGTCCACAAGAAACTGATATACATATATACATACATATATACATAAATTATATATAAACTTTTGAACTGACGGTGGTTTTGGGGTCTGGGGGATGTGAAACGCGAAGATATGTCGAAATTTTCTGGAAGTCGAAGCATGGTACCCATTGCAATAATTAGTTTTCTAATGAAATCTACCTAAAAGCTATCTTACAGAGGAAGTTGCCAAGATTTAGTCTATGGTTTTGTAAGGCCTATCTAATATTGTAGTGAGGCTTCCTGTGATGCTCACAACATAAATAAATAATTAAATAAATAAATGCACTAATAAATAAATAAATTAACAATTGAATACTTTAAAAAACAAGTAGTTCCGTGAAGAACTATGCAGCCTATTTTCATATATCCTGCTCATGTTAATTGCCTCTATCAACATACAAAATTTCAGTTTAATTGCTGTAACAGATTCGTAGATATTGAGAACCGTCTAAATATTTCAGATGGTCGCCAGGTTGGATTTTTATTTTTGTATTATTACATTAAGATTATTGAGTACGTGTGGTATTCAAACTGCAATCGCATGATTAGAACACCAGAAGTAAAAACGAGATTTTAAAATAACGCACAGCAGCCATCTTGTGATTATGCAAACAATTGAAATAAATTAGATAGCAGTGGATCAACATTTGTATAAGCATTTAACGTGCAACGTTTCATGGCACTCGGATAGTTAATTCGCGAGAAACGTCCTTTTAAATATTTACACTTCGCGTCGCCGCCATGTTGGATTTGTGCTCACCAGGTTACTGAAAGTCCTATAGGTGAACATATGTTCATAGTCTCTATGAACATAAACAAAATTCAGTTTGGTTGCTGTAAAAGATTCATAGATATTGAGAACCGTCTAAATATTTCGGAAGCTCGCCATTTAGGATTGTTATATGTATAGGCCATAGAGTTATGAACCATTCAAGGGCAATTATTGCCTAGGTTCATTACTCAAACTTTCACTTCGATAGCATGATTACGACACAAGAAATAAAAACTTAATTTTAAAATTTCGCACAGCCGCCATCTTGAGGTTATGTAAACAATTGAATTAATTAGATGGCAGTGCATTACAATCTGCAAAATCATTTACTGTACCACATTTCACTGCGCTCAGAGAGTTAAATCACGAGAAAAGTCTATTAAAATATTTCAAATTCGCTTGGTCGCCATGTTCGTTTTGTACTTTACAGGTTTATGAAATATATATAGGTAAACTTGTATCAGTATCCTTTATCACCGTACAAAATTGCAGGGTGATATCTGTAATAGTTTCGGAGATACAGAATGTCAGTGAAATATTTCGCACAGCCGCCATTTTGAGGTTATGTAAACAATTGAACTAAATTAGACTTCAGTGCATTACAATGTGTATAAACATTTGCTGTACTATGTTTCATTGCGTTTGGATAGTTAAATCACGAGAAAAGTCTATTTAAAAGTCTCAACTTCGCTTGGCCGCCATGTTGGTTTTATAGTCACCAGATTTTTTAAAGTCTTATAGGTGAACTTCTAGTAGTGCCCTTTATCACCGTATACAATTTCAGGGCGATATCGGTAATAGTTTCGGAGATATTTAATGCTAGTGAAATATTCGCACAGCCGCCATGTTGGATTGGTGAGACGTAACAAAGTTTGAAGGGCACGGTCGAGGTCGCCGGGAATAGTGCTATGAACCTACCGAGTTTCATTGAAATCGCTCCAGCCGTTTAGATTTTATTAGGGGGACACACACACACACCTCACACACACACACACACACACACACACACACACACGGACAAAAGGTGATCTCATAAGCCTACTTTTTCAAAATTGAAAATAGGCTAATAAATGAATAAATAAATAAACAATAAGCAAAAAATGAAATATTTATTTTCGGGTGCATTTGAAGAAATGACGTCGGAAATCAATAACAATAAATGAATTGGTAATTAAAACATCTTATATATTTGCTTTTCTTTTGGATAGTGTGAAAAGTAAGTTTATTTTCTGAATGAACATATTTTTGAATAAAGAAGGGAATAATGTCATAATTTTTCACACAACAATGGAGTCTCCTTCGACTCGACATAATTGGGGATAATATTGCATAGCTCAAAATATAGAAATTCCACTGTAAACACTGACTAAAATCAAATTGAAGAAAACACCATTAATTATATTAATTAAGAATATTAATTGTTAATGAACCGGCAAATTATAAGTTATTTTAATTCTAATAATTGAGGGGCCAAGAGAGACAAGTGATTTCTGATAAGCTTAGGCTATATTGATATGTCAGTAAGGTCCTATCACTCGTCTTCTAAGCCCCTCTGGTGTAATTCATAGTAATGGCCGAAGGCTTGTTGCCATGGTAACCATACAGACTCGCATATATTAAATAACACAATTTCGAAGAAATTTCAATTTGGTAACTTTTACGGGATTTATTGTTGACACTGTAAATTTATATTGGAAGCACTGATTTTTAAAATTTTAGGTAACATTCGATGTTTTCAACGATATTCAATAACATTCGGTGCTTTTAGACCAACTCTAGGAGTTCTCGCGACTGATAGGTGTACTAGCTTTCAATAAAGTAAACTGTTTCTGTGGCGTAGTCGGCAGCATGCTGAACTGCTATGCACAAGACCGCGGGTTCAAACCCAGCCGAAGTCGTCGGATTTTTAAGAGCGTTAAAATCCTTCAGTATGTCTTCCTTCGGAGGGGAAGTAAAGCCGGCGGTCCCATGTCATAGATTTAGGGCATGAAAAAGAACCTACCACTAAAATTGGTAGTGTGTAGCAAAATTTGTAGGTTATTTGGCTGGAAACGCTCTATCAAGTTCCAACATTCGCCGCCAGGTGTCAGTGACAGTGAAATTGAACTTTAAAAATACCCCGCTATGGCCATTCACTGCAATTGAAATAGACTATAATAGTCTAATAATAATAAGTAAGGTCGCCTCCGTGGTGTAATGATCCGCGTGCTTTGCTGTCACCCCGGTGGTCCAAGGTTCGATTCCCGGCTCTGCCACGAAATTTGAAAAGTGGTATGAGGACTGGGACGTGGTCTACTCAGCTTTGGATGGTCCAAATGAGAAGAGGGGGTTCGATTCCCACCTCAGCCATCCTCGAAGTGGTTTTCCGTCTTCGGACAAATGCCGGGATGGTACTTAACGTAAGGCCACGGCCGCCTCCTTCCCTCCTCCTTGCCTAACCCTCCCATCCCTTCATCAGGCCCCTGTTCGCTTTGCAGGTGAGGCTGCCTCAGCGAAGTGCTAGTCACACTCCCCAGTTGTATCTCCAGAAGCAGCGTCTCAAGCTCCTGGAAACTGCCCTTACTGGCGGTAGAGGTGGGATCCCTCGCTTAGTCCGTGGGAAAAGCCATCCTTAGAGGGTAAAACGATAACGGATGTTCTTATAGCAACACATAGATGACGAAGACTTGTTGCCATGGTAACTAGGTGTCCACATTAATCGCAGTTAGACCAACTCAAATACATACCCATATTATTAAATACTATTTGTCGTCATTTACACCGAACATGCTAAGCTTCATGGAATAATTCGCTACTGTAAGTACACACAATTTATTGGAGTTCCCCACTCCACAAGTGAGAGTTTCAGGTTGGGTGTATGTGTGAAGAACCAGTTAGCTCCCTAATGCTATGTCATGCTGGCAGCTGGAACAATGGGTCCGCCAAGTCCCAAGGGCTTCCTGACATTTCTGTACGTTTTGCTTTCAGAGGTTTATAGCACTGAAGATAGTTGAGTAGGTTTTCTGTGCCCGTTATGTCCTCTATTGCCCATGTTATATACTTTTTTTCTCGGAAACTAATCCAAATTTTCCTTAAGGTTCTATCCTTACTTTAACAAAGACTTAATATAAATTAATGTATTTCTCATTTTTCATGAATGTCTTAAATGTTTACAGCATTTTAACGAAGATTTCCATCGGGCAAATTTAAATTAAACTAGTTGATAGGCGTCAACATGACGGTCATTGGGAAAATATTTACTGAAGGATTCTCTCATACAGTATGCATTTTTTCAACGATTACTTTTTGACACTGTTGCAACCTTAAGGAAGTCGAAAGATCGACTTCGCAACATGACTGAAACCTTGATGAGACAAATAGAGACCTAGGCTACACGTTCCAAGTTTCGCCTTGAGCTTTATTGATGGTGATAAAGTACGCCAAGCGAATTGGAAATTAGAAAATTGAAGTGTTTTATCGGAAGATGTTAAATCAAGTCGAAGGATTATAGCTCTCTACCCATTAAGTGATTTGCCTCCGCATATACTTACTCTAAAAGTTTGAGCCATAGAGCCACAGCAATTTTCCCCCTTTTTAATTCTCACAAACAATGATCTCAGTAAGACGCGGCGGGATCCGCCATTTTTCTGGTGGAATAGAGCAATTGTGCGCATGCGCGGGAGCGACAATTATTACATTTTTCTTTAATAATTTAAAAATATACCCTAACATATATTTTCCTTTTAAATACACTCTGCAAATCTACATGCCGAGAGACATCGTTAGAATGCATTACGAAGTCAATCGGTTAAGACGTTATCTCAATCTCGCGGTAACAAACATTACCTTAGCGTTTTGAATATATAAATGTAACTAAAAAAGAACTACAATGTTAAAATATCACATACATCAGGAGAAATTACATCTAAAAATTTCAACTTTGAATGTTGAGAAGTTCCGGAAATGTAGATAATATTTATACTAAGAAATACATTTAAGCAAGAAACTGGAAATCATTTTCTTCTTAATTTTTTCACCATGTGTTCTTCCATTTTGAAGTAATAGCATCCTTTTGGGATTCTTTCTTGCCTCTTTGCCTTGTTATGCTTTCTGAAAAGATGTGTATATCTACTATTTAACAGAGAGGAACGTACAATATCAAATTATTAGACTCCACATACCATAGCCATGCACGAGAAATCGCAAGTCTTGAACACATAGGTTCGAATACGTGTGCTGATAATGGCCATATGAGAATGGTTTTCACACTCGCTCCATACGAATGATCGGATGGTACCTAACTCAAGGCCACAGTTCGTCTCAATCACTTACAAGTACCCCCCCCCCCCACACACACACACTACTAATACAGACACCACAATACTATGGATTATCTGACAAATTTCACACATTGGGGGAAGTTTCCTCAAGTTCATGAGGTGTGTATTCAGTTTCAGTCAGAGCCCGAACCACGGACTCTTATCTGCTCATTTATTGATTTCGCTACTACGACAAGAAAAATAAATAACATTATGGTGTTTGAAGCCATTTTTTCGATTTTTGCAAAAAATTGAAAGTAGACTTATGAGATCAACACAGGGCGAAAAATTGTGTGTCTGTCTGTGTGTGTGTGAGTGTGTGTACTCTGAATGTCTCCCCCCCCCCTATCAATTCGAACACGGTGAAACAGAATTGAACGAAATTTCGTACAGAGGTAGAACTAGCAAAGGGCACCTCAGTGTCATGTTTTATATCGCCGCCATCTTGACGGAAACGTAATGGCGGCCACCCAAATGTTCAAAGCTTAAATCAAATTTCGACTAACCTAATCATCCGATCTCTACCAAATTTTGCAACAGCATACATTTATATAGCGAGCGTCGTTTAACTGAACTACAAGATCATCAGCCCAATAGTTTGCATATGGTGGCCATGTATGTGTGCAAATCGATTCCCCCTTTCAATTCAAACACGGTGAAACCGAATTGAACGAAATTTGGTACAGAAGTAGCACTAGCAAAGGGCGCCTCAGTGTCATGTTTTATATCGCCGCCATATTGACGGAAACGGAATGGTGGCCACCCAAATGTTAAAAGCTTAAATAAAATTACGACCAACCAAATTATTTGATCTCTACCAAATTTTGCAACAATATACCTTTTTGTGGGAAGCATCTTTTGACTGAACTACAAGGTCATCAGCCGAATAGTTTGCAGATAGCGGCCATGTATGTGTGCAAATCGATTCCCCTTATCAATTCAAACACGGTGAAACCGAATTGAATGAAATTTTGTACAGAGGTAGCATTAGCAAAGGGCACCTCATATTCATGTTTAATATGCGTATAACACGTTGTGTTTCAACAAGCTACTACAACCAACATTCAATTATACTGCTTGAAAAGGACAAACAATAACCATGAATTTAGGAGAAATATATTCTTTACTGAACATCTTGTTCAGTATTGCCTTAGTAAACAAAAGTTTGGTGCTTTTCAGTCAGTCAACACGACTGTACCCAAATGAGATGAGTTATTCCCAAATCCTGAAAAAAATTAAATATGCAGGATTAGAGAAGACCCTCTCATTTGGGAACAATCGTGTTGACCGAATGGAAAGCATCAAATTTAAATTAATTAATTAATTATTTAAACATTAAATTTAAGATCAAAAATAAAAACAAAATTAAATTAAAAATTATTAAAATTTACTATAAAATAACATAAATTATTATTGTTTAAATTAAAATTAAAATATCAAGAATAAAATATTAAAATTAAATAAAATACATTTAAATTATATTAAAATAAAATAACAGTATTGGGAGAAATGGAAAGCACGAGCATCTAAGACGTGATTGATCTGACCTACCCCAAAGTGGGTGATTCGAAAAGAAGAAAAAAAAGATATTTAAAAAAATAAAATAAATATCCTAAATGTTAATATGTCGCAATCAATTGACGTATAATCATGAATTTTAACAATTATTATTACGTTCGAAGTAGCTTGTGACACGAGGAAGTCGAGTGTCGACACAAACTCATGAGAGCTTGTTATTTTCCTAGATTATTTCATGAAAGAAACCGCTAGTCGTGGAGCAACTTGCAAGAGTAGTTTCCAAGATATGGCGCAAATGTCCACCTCATTCCATCAATTAAATTTTCCATTAGAAGATATGACGATATACATTATGAACGTCATTCCCCCTTCTCCACCAACAAACGACACGCCCCCTTCTCCACCAACAAACCTCATGCCCCCTTCTCCACCAACAAACATCACGCCCCCATCCCTCCCACACACTTGCTGACTCCGACATTCACTTTCTAAATTAGTATAAAAGGCAAATCCCAATATAGGCCCTTCATGGGCTGTAGGGCCAAGGGTTATTATAACTCCTCTTTTATGAGAGGTATGGAGAAGAGTTACATAAATTATTAGTGTCGGGCCTCTGATGGATATCTGTACCAAATTTTACATCGATCCACCCAGCCGTTCTCGAGTTAAAAGTGTACAAATTTGTACACAGACAAAAATTTATTTCTGTCCGCAACGGTCATAAAACAGTCTGAAACTCGTTAATAATGCAAGTTTCCCTGGAAATTCAGAAAAAAACAGACAAACTTTCATATTCATATAGGCCTATATAGAGTAAGTTATGGTTTGTAAATAAATTCCTAAGGGATAAAATTGTTTCACTATACTCGGATTACAAGGGCCCGGATGTAAATGGCATATCATCTTTTTACTGAGCTGTCTGAAACAATTACATTTTTATTTTGCATTTATTTTTGCTTTTTTGCTATTTTTTCATCTTAAGAGCATTTTTTTAAGTTTGGTAGATCTTTTTCGTCTTATTTTAGAGAAATTTGCCTTTTGAGGTCATTTTTTTCCAATGTAGTCATATCACAGCTTTATATGAGGGAGTTACGACTCTCAGAGTTAAGAAGAAGCTAGTAGCTGATACAAGATAATTTAAAATATTGAAATATTGATTCCATTTCCTTAATCAACCGGGTGGAAACTAGTCTTAGCAACAATCGTGGTGAAATTGTTGCGGGTATTGCATCAAAACTGAAAAAATTGCCGGACAAAAAAAACGGGTATACAACATTATGCTAAATCTCAGATATTTTTTCTTGTGAAAACTACTGCACGGATGGGAATGAGCAGGATTTAGCAGCAAACGACCTTCCTCACTTCATGTACACTCCGATCATATCAGTTGATGTTGAACGCAGCTTTTCGAGATATAAAAACTTGTTGGCTGACAACCGCAGATGATTTACATTTGACAACATCAGAATGACATTCGTAGTGCATTGCAACTCAGACTTAAGTGAACATAAACCTTTTGTTAGGTGCTAGAAAACTATTTTGATTGACTTTTCAGTTTGAGATTAAGATGTCATTTCTGAAATATCGGTGAGTTCATTATTATAAGATCATTTTCTCCATTTTATACTGCATTTTTCCAATTTTTGAAGTATTGGTGAGTTTATTATTATTATAAGATCATCTTCTCCATTTTATAGTGCATTTTTCGAATTTTTAGGACATTTATTTCAGTCATTTTTGAAAATGTTAAGTGCATTTTTTAAACTTTTTATGGCCTCAACATCCGGGCCCTAGTGATTGCCATGGTGGTCCATTGCCAAATCCTTGTCTAACCTTATCGTAATGAGAACCAGTCACAGATCACCTGGATCTAGGTGCCTAATCATATCTCTCTCTCTCTGTCTGGCTCTGTGGCTAAATGGTTAGCGCGCTAAGCTTTGGCCCAAAGTGTCACGGGTTCGATTCCCGGCCGTGCCATCAGGGATTTTAATCTCCTGAGTTTAATTCCCGTGGCTCGGGGACTGGGTGTATGTGCCGTATTCATTATCACTTCATCCTCATTACGACGCGCAGGTCGCCCACGGGCGTCAACTAGAAAGACCTGCACTAGGCCTCTCCGGAGTCCACACGATCATTCATTCATTCATCATATCTCTGATCTAGATTTGCAAGTTAGCCCGAACATACAATAGTGTCAGTTAAAGGGGTTATCCTTACCTCAATCCAAGGTAAAAGCCATTGATAAATGGCAATTTGAGAAATCCCTTAAATATTTGAGTTTCCTTCCGAAAATTTTATTAAAAACATATACCGTTCAATTAATCCATCCTAAAGGATCCATTACCGACTTGATGCATGGAGCAAATGATGCTTTAGAGCAGGGGTTCTCAACCTTTTTCAACCATCGTACCCCTTTAAGAAATTAAACATCCTGCGTACCCCCTACTAACCTTTCTTAGGTAGTAATAATGGTCATTAAAAATGTAAAAGGTATTTAATTAGTATGTTTTAACCTTTGTAATTTTATAGGGAAATATATTTTAATAAAACAAAATATAGTTGTTGTTTTTCAGTTCCTTTTCCCAAAGGGTGATTTTTGCAATCATTGCGTTAGTTTTCATTTCAACATAGAACACATCAGAAACACTACCTTGCATACAGTTATTCCAAATGTTCAGTTTTTCAAAAATATCACTTAAATAGGCCAATTTTAAAAGCCAACCAAAGTCATTGAGTCAACCCTTGGTACTATCCAGCCCATGACGGGCTAAGGCCGACCAAGCGACCGCTGCCCAGCCATTGGGCCTGCAGATATTGGGGTGACGCGTGATCAGCGTGTCGGGTCACCTCGGCCGTTAATCTTGGTATCCGTGATCGGGGCGCTGTCTCACTGTCAGACAGCTACTCAATTGTCCTCACGAGGCTGAGTGCACCCCGTTGCAACCCTCATGTCAGTTTTAAAATCCCTGACGGAGCCGGGGATCGAACCCGGGGCCTCCGGGAGAGAGGCAGGCGCGCTACCCCAACACAACGGGGCAAAGTCATTGAGTACTGTTGATAAATTAGAATTGTGCTCGGTAAAGGAAAGATGCAATTCTTTGTGGAGTTCAAACATACGCGCCGAAAATAACTCACACAGTAGTCACGGCACGAAACTCACTGCGCATGTGGATCGAGTAGAAGGATGGCCTGCCGCGTACGCCCTGAAATGTTTCGCGTACCCCTACGGGGTACGCGTACCACAGGTTGAGAACCCCTGCTTTAGAGGATCGCTCTCTCTTTAGTTGTTGTTTGAGTCTTCAGTCTTTTCACTGTTTTGATGCAGCTGTCCATGCCTCCCTGTTTTGAGCTAATTGTTTCATCTCTACATGGCTAGCACATCTTACATCCGAGACAATCTGTTCAACCTATTCTAACCTTGGTCTACCCCTACAGTTCTTGTCCTCGATCCTTCCTTCTATAACTAAGTGTGCTATTCCAGGTGTCTTAGTATGTGTCCTACCAACATATCTCTTATCTTCATTAGCAGTCATCAGAAACATCTCTCCTCTCCCACTCGTCTTAATACATCTTCGTTTGTAACCCCATCTACCCTTCGGATCTTCATCATTCTCCTGTAACACCACATTTCAAAAGCTTCAATTCTCCTCTTTTCTGCTGCACCAATAGTCCAAGTTTCACTTCCAGACAAAGGCTTTCAAAAATGACTTCCTAATACCTAAATCTATATTTGATGTCAACGTATTCCTTTTCTGTATAAATGCTTTCCCTGCCTGAGCTAACCTACTTTTCTTATATCCTCTTTGCTTTGTCCATCGCTGGTTAAGTCTCCTACTTCTCTTAGCTTGTTTTTTATTTCTTTCTGCTGTATCTCATTATTTTCGTTTTACATTAGTGGATTTTCATCATGAATTCTTTCCTCAAGACAGAATCCATACCATTTTAAAACTCTTTCTAATCCTCAGGGGTGTCGGCCAAGATGACGATGTTATTAGCAGATCTCTGAGTTGAGACTCTGTTACAATCAGATACCCCGATACTCCTGTACTCTAGAGTCAGGAGTTCATACCCAGAGCAGTAGCTGCAGTAGCGTAACTACAGAGGGTGATCAGGGGATCAACCTTCCCCCGCCCCCCCCCCCCCTCAAGAGCCAATTAAAACAAGTAGTTCCGTGAAGAACTAAAGCCTATTTTCATATATCCTACGTATGTTAATTGCCACTATCAACATACAAAATTTCAGTTTGATTGCTGTAATATATTCGTAGATATTGAGAACCGACTAAATATTTCGGATGGTCGCCATGTTGGATTGTTATATGTATAGGCCATAGAGGTATGTACCATTAAAGGAAAATTATTGCTTAGGTTTATTATTCAAACTTTCACTTCGATCGCATGATTACGACACAACAAATATAAATTTAATTTTGAAATTTCTCACAGCCGCTAGCATGAGGTTATGTAAAAGCATTGAACTAAATTAGATGCCAATGCATTACGATGTGTATAAACATTTGCTGTACCAAGTTTCATTGCGTTTGGATAATTTAATCGCGAGAGAAAAGTCTATTTGGATCTTTCAAATTCGTTTGGCCGCCATGTTCGTTTTGTAGTTAACAGGTTCTTGAATGTATCAGATAATCTTTTAGTAGTGCCCTTTATTACCGTACAAACGTTCAGGGTGATATCAGTAATAGTTTCGGAGATATTGAATGGTGGAATATTTCGCACAGCCGCCATATTCGATTAGTGAGACGTAAATCAAATTGATGGGCACGGTCGGGGACGGCCAGAATGGTGTTCTGAACCTACCGAGTTTCATGTAAATCGCTCCAGCAGTTTAGAAGTTATTAGTGGGGGACACACACACACATCCACACACACGGACAAAATGTGATCTCATAAGCCTATTTTTTTATAAAATGAAACTAGGCTAAAAATACTTAATTCGCCGAAATGTTAATTTTCAATAAAACCAATATTTGGATTATGTTCGTTTATAGTTACTAATTCAAGTGTTATGTACACTCACAGTAACACTTGCTGTTCACATTGATAGGTCCGAATACATCGTATGAAATGCTATCGAGATCAAACACGAAAATGCATATTTTTGCTCATTTTGTCCAAGCCTTGACCCCCCTCCCGTAAAACGAAAACAAAAAAAAAAACAAAAAAAACGAAAGGAAAAACAAACACAAAACAAAAACACAAAGCAAAAAGCAAGAATCAAAAACAAAAGCAAAAAGCTTTTTTCGAGTATTTTTCTAATTGTCAGAACAACTTACTCCAATCACCGTTATCAAATCTCTACCTACTGTAGTCTCTACTTAGTATAAAACAGTCTAGCTGCGTGGCTCAGGGGTAACGTTCTCGCTTGCTGAGCCCAAGATTGCAGGTTCGAAACCTGGCGCAGTCAGCTGGCATTTGAGGGTGCGCAAATGCGAGGGAGCCGTGTCAGTACATTTACTGGCACGTTAAAGATCCCCTTCGGGGCAAAATTCCGGCACCCCGGCGTCTCTAAAAGCCAGTGTAGTTAAAAGGGACGTAAAACCAATAACATTATTATTAGTATAAAACAATGTCTCCGATTCATGGATGTCATGGGTAATCTTGAGAACCACTGGATGGATTTTGATGCGGTTTTCACCATTCTGTAAAGATATCTCGAGGAAAGTTTCTGTAGAAAATAATTTATTTATGATCAAAGGAAGCCAAGCAGTAACGATTTCAGTGAAAAAGTCGAAGAAAAAAAAACAACAACCTGCCGTCCATGTGCTTTTTAATCTCACACTGGGCAAACCGTTAAAAATATCTTTATGTTCGACCCTGACTATTATGTATCAGATAACTGTATCATAATGATGGTCATTATAACACTATTTTTCATTATGATACAGTTTCTCCCACCAATCAGAGCTCAAGAAACAGTTGTTTTGACCAATTAGATAATCAGATGCGCTGAGTTCCACGGCCTTCTAATGTAAATTTCACTGCCTGGCCTAGTGTCATAGTAGAGTAATCGAGGAGGCCATGGTCAAATACAAGGCATTCCCTGCGTCTCATACGCTCTGTTCAGTACATAAAACTGGCGGAATATCGACAGATATTTATGAATATTTATCTTCGAACATAAAATTGTTATAATAATTATAGTCGAACATAAACAGTCGTATGCAACTCGCCTATAATGGTAATTAAGACACTCGTATGGAAATTATAAAACTCCCATACGCTCGTTTTATAAAAATACTCGTGTCTTAATTATAGCCATTATAGGCTCGTTGCATAATGTACTAATATATTATGAGTGTAAGAATTGAAAAGTTCTTCAAGAAAGTCCGTGAGAGCATATCCCTATCTTCAATACATCGCCCACTGTAAGTCCATTTACGTTTTCATTTCTTCCAACAATCTCCATTCAATTACTGAGGCGACAGTTTACGAGCTAGCTAGGGGCGAGCCTATGACCCCAGTTACAGCCTAACTAGCGGGCGAGCCTATAAATCCCGATACAGCCAGCAGCAAACTGTCGAGTCGTGTTGAGTTAAGACTTCAGAGAAGAGTGGTTGTGTTTGGAGTTTCCCAGAAGTGCAACTTGGCATTTCTTCATTTCGCCTGTGAGATTTTCGTTTCGCAAAATACACAGTTAAGTTAAGATTGGACGGAAGGGGGATATCTGTTTCATGCATCTCGCCATTCTTAAATTACGTCTGACAAGAATTCGTTGCACATGCATCTCCATGATCATACAGTCCAGTCAGTGATTGTAAACCATCATGCCGAAACGTAAAACGGATATAGGTCGTAGTTCATTGACATCGGAAAAAAGCGCTTAATAAGTAATGCATTCATAACTGTTCCCGGGCGAATCCGGGGCTGGTTGCTAGTTATAAATAAACCCTCAACGCTAGCTAAACAGACAAATGCAATTATATATCTCATTCAGTGTTACCAAATCATGAAATGGGAAAGAACTAAATCCTACACTTTAAAACACCAGAAAAGCACCAGCTGGACTCTACGATTCAAAACACTAGAAAAACACCAACAATTAGAAATATATAAACGGCTTTTTACTTACATTTCTTTCTTTTAAAAATCGCCTTCTTCACTTGCGGAGCCTGCTACTGTTATTACATCTTTAGAGCTGGAAGGTGCAGTACTGCTGTAGCTCTGCATACTTCCAATTTTGGCCACTATTATATCCTTCGGAAGTTCGTAGTCGTGATAGCATTTTCCCTCTGTTCTTAGTCTAAATCACACACACAGAATGGAATGCAATTTTTAAACTTTCATTCGATTTCTTTGCTTTGTTTTCACCAATTATACTTGGCTAAACACTGACCCTACATCTGCATTAGAGCGAGGGAGCGAAAGTATATAAATTGCCTTCGCATGAAACTGGGAAATCCCCTGGGAGCTGGGAAGAAAATACAGTAGATGATAGATGAATTCTTTGTACAAGTGCACTTGCACTGAGCCCTGCACTTATGCACGAGAATGAGAATTTTAGGGATTTACCCTGCTGGAGTGTTAATAATAATAATATCGTATGGCCTCGGGTGCCGGGTGCAAGCTTTGTTATTTGACACCCAAAGGGTAGCTAGCATGTCGAATTTCGTTGTTCCTTGAAGCACTGTGAAAGTCGAGGAGGTTAGATATCTAAGCTCCTTGAACACACTAGCGCTTTCTAGTAGAGAAATGAGGAGCTTAGTTTTGGCGGTGCTAGAGTGTTGACCTTGACACGTGTAAGGCTGAACATTGCCTATCTTAATTGATTAACTTTATTAAAACTATTACATGGCTTCCAGGATTTACTTATTTGTCATAGGAGACAATTTCATGGAAAAATCCGTTAAGCACCAGATTTGGCACTGGTTTTATTGAAATAATACCAGTATTTTGCTATGGCGCTATTAGAATATTTCTGGCACCAGACGAACTTCAGAAACACCAGATCTGGTGCTAAAAACACCAAATTGGCAACACTGATCTCATTGGAATAATAATAATAATAATGTTATTGGGAACAGAACTAGGCTATGATCACGTTATACAAGATGCTTCTCTACTTATTGTACACTCTACATAAAATTGGATTTTCCCAAGGACCAACAAAATAAACGGGAAGTCCCTAACTTCGTTTCCAAACAGAAAACCTCGACACTTGCTTGTTTGACAGTTTTATTACTGTACCACTTGTGAGAGGTTGTGGTGTGGATGTTGGGAGACAAACACCTTGACGTGTTGACGTCATGTGCACGCAAGGTCGCCTGTTGTGACGTCACTGCATCTTACGTCACGGAAAAGGAGAAGGAGGAGGTAAGACGGCGGAGTAGCAGCTGCCTTGCTCCAGCTGTAAGAAGGCGCGCAGACAGTGGCACTTGTTCCTCCACACCTGTCCCGGGTCGGAGTTCCCTTTCTTACCTCAACACTTCTTTCACAACAAACTGGTGGTGACATGAATGGATTTAAAACGCTGGCTGACGTAGTTTTCGATTTTCTGAGGAAGTTGAATGCATCGCCTGGTGTAGCGGTTAGTATTCTTGGCTTAAGAGGGGAGGTACACCTTTACAAGTGCAAAAAACACAGATATTAAAAATAGTTTTCCTCGCTATCCCTTTGTACTATTGATATGGAAGTTTGCACACTCCTAGAACTGTCCTTTATCTTTAGTTTTCAACTTGAATACTTGCAATTAACTTTCCCTAGTTATTAAAAAAAAATTGGACAATTTTATACATTTTTCTCCCATTTAGTTTCTCTCATTTTGTTTCCCTTCATAACTCAAACAGTTTTTGAGATATTTGGATGAAACCTTGTACTCACATGTATTTTTTGTGTCTTAAGAATGTGAGCTAGAACCATTGCTGTAACCTCATTAAAATGCCAAAAAAGTCTACTCTTCTATGAAAGGAAGAAAAAATATTATTTCAAATGATAGGCAAAAGATGTTAGTTCACATTGTTAACACATGCATTATGAACATTCTAAAGCAATAATCTTCCAGACATGTGAAGTTTTGTAGAAATTATCAAGGAAAAGCATGATCAATGGTATAAATTAGTCAAATGTTTTGATTTTTCTAAATAACTAGGGAACGTTAATTGTAAATATTCAAGTTGAAAACTTAAGATAAAGGACAGTAGTAGGAGTGTGCAAAATTTCATTTGAACAGAACAAAGGGATACCGAGGAAAACTATTTTAAATATCTGTGGTTCTTACACTTGTAACGGTGTACCTCCCCGCTTAAGCCTTCTGCCAGGAAATTCAGAGCATAAACGGGACACACTTAGCCTCGTCGGAACAAACTGAAAAGAGCTGGATTCAGTTCTCACCTCGGCCAACCTGGAAGTTCTTTCCTACTTCTACTCCAGGCCACGACCTAGTCAATTACAAAATACAGTATTATTATTATTATTATTATTATTATTATTATTATTATTACTAGCTGAAGTACCCGCTCTTAGAACGGCTTTTAGTACCTGCTGGCCTAAATCATTAATATAATCACTCATTCGTAATGTAGTTATGTTATTTCCATGTTACCAACTACATGTGTAGACTAAATGCATTTTCACTCACCCAATTATTAATCAGAGGTAGTAAAGTGAAAATCCACAGCCTGCTTTCAGTCGACCGACCGGGTAGAAGCCTGACGCACTCCCCTGGGGCAATGATTGAATGAATGACAGATGAAAGGAAATGATATTGGAGATTGTTGCTGGAATGAAATTGTGACAGGGAAAACCGGAGTACCCGGAGAAAAGCCTGTCTGCCTCCGCTTTGTAGGTAGGAAAGTGTGTCTATATATTGGAAATAAATATCAGCTTTTATGTAGTAAAAGTTAAATAACCTTTCTTAAATATTGAACAACTATCGTTTAACGTCTGCATACTATATTTAAACATATAAACATTATGCTAAAAATACATCAAGCTTGGTAGAAATTATCATATCCGCAGTAAGTAATATTGCGGAAACCACATATCATGTGATGATAAAGAGTAACAGTAACGGAACAAACTTCATCATCCCAAGTAATAATAACAAAATCAGTTTTAATCACAGATAAATTTTCTAAGTTTATGCCGTGTCTTGTGCGAGATTACGCCTAGTACTCCGAGATGGTTCATCAGCGAGCTCTTGTGGTTTATTTGCGGACTACCAAAGGAGTAGCAAACTGCCCGATACATCAATTCTTATTTAGAACACCTCCGCTACTTTACTGCGAGAGCTAAACGCTAAAACAGTCTTTCACCTCCCTATAAAGGCTCCCAAAATGATTGTATATTGAATTTCAGGGCCAAGCAACTAAAACTCAGCAACTTTTGTAGGTTTACGCCGTGTTTTGTGCGGGGTTTCATTGACCGTGAAAGGCAAAATACCAACTTTATTGAAATAAGTTTGCCCAGTTCTGCAGTACGGTACGATTAATATGAGCACTAAATGAACTAATGTGACAGTCGGTAGTCTTCGACACATTGGTCTGTGAATTTGAGTTTCTGATCATGGTAAAAAATACACAAAAAGCAGATCAATATTGGCAAACAGAAATATTCAGTTAACAAAAAACAAATCTATAAAAGGAAAAAAAAACGTACCGTGCAAAGTAGAAAGCACTATAACATTGTGAAACAGCATAAATATCCAAATACTCACATACAATAACCGGCACAAAGAGTATAAAATTAGACTCAAAATCACGTCTCGTTTCGGACCCCACAAACTACCTCTATATATAAAACAGTTCATGTAGAGACTAACATAGACTAATATCGCTCGGCGTTAACCGTGTTTTATAAGACATATTTAGGTTTTATTCGCTAACCGTTGGAGATACACGAAAAGTGATAAGGACCTTTCGGTTAGAAAATTAAATTTTAAAGCTCGTATGTGCCATCAAAAGTTTGCTATTTCTTAGCGTTCTCTTTTTATTTGAAATGGAAATATGAAAATAGTCGCCATTTTTAAATAGTGCAAAATATCGAAATCAAGAGTAGCCTATATGTAAACCTGGTGAATCAGCTAAATCCATACAAAATTTCATTTAATTCGGACCAGTGGTTCTTGCGTGTTTGAGTAACAGACAGACACACACCATCTCATTTTTATATATTAGTATGATTATTTTTATTATTATTATTATTTTACATCGTTAAGATGTAAGCTTTCTTGTCTTCCCAAAAGCTCCTCATTTTCTCGCTATGGCTCTATCTATGTTCCTCTGTCCAGGTTCAGTTGGATCTAATGTTTGTATGGTCTGAAAATTGATGATTGTCAACTAGTTCCATGTCCAGTACCATATCACTTGTGATGTCTCTTTACTGAAGGTTATTTTCTTTGAGAGAGTAAATTTTAGAATTCCTTTAGTCAGTCTGTAATCACACATTCTTTCCCAGTAGTAATCATCCGTGCTACCCTCATATCGTTTACCATTAGATGTCACTTCCATAGTCTACAGCAAGGCCGGTGTAAATACCGAGCGTTGTAGGCAGAATTTTGTCGCTACACTAACTTCTTTCTACTGGCTTTTCTATACCTCGACTCTATTTCCTTTCCCACATCACCATCCTGAGAGAATACACGGCATCAAGTACTTAAAATGGTCCATTTTCTTCAATTTAGTTCCTCCTACCTAACATGTAACTTACTTGCGTTTCTTGTCTACGGACATAACCTTCGTTTTGAAATGCACAGTTTCATACCGTATTCCCCACATTTATGTTCAAGTTGTAACATGTTGGCTTGAAGCTTGCGACGGATTCCGCCATTACTACGACGTAATAATAATACTATCGTATGGCCTCCGGGGCCGAATGCAAGCTTTTTTATTTGGCGCCCAGAGGGTAGCTTGCATGTAGAATTTTATTGCTGCTTGAAGCGCTATGAAAGTCAAGGAGGTTAGATATCTAAGCTCCTTGACACTGTAGCGCTTTCTAGTAGAGAAATGAGGAACTTTGTGTTGGCGGAAAATCCCGAGATAAATTTTGCCATTAGGAACACGGCCTACTGAATACAAATGGGTTCTTTAACATGTCAACATCGTATGGCATGCGTATCGTGATTTTTGTCGCCTTTCAAAACTACTTACCACGTCCAGGAGCGAACCTGTATGCTTGAGGTTGGCAGTCCCACACGATAACCACTCACCCAGCGAGGCAAGCACTACCAGGTCATGAGCATAAAGACATATGATTAATGATCTAAAATCCGAAAAGGAATGAAATTATCAACCAACGACAACATTCCTCTCTCAATTTAGCATTAGTCTATAAATAATGCATTTGGGAGATAAAATCCTCAAAAATAACAATCAAAAAACAGTAAAATTATATGCAACCAGTAAACAGCAGAGTGAAAGGAGCCCTTAAGGGCACCAGACTCTATCGCCCAAAAGTGATCGAATAGCCAGAGAGTACTACTACTTGCCTGGTTTCCACCCAATGCACACACAGCTAGTTCATGGTCCATGGTGAAAGATTACAGCCTAGCCTCAATATTATTATTATTAGTCTATTATTGTGGCTCTTGGCCCGCACACAATGTAACTTATTCTTATTACAAATATTACCTAATGTTCTAGATATGCTCGAGGAAATGGTTACAAACAGGTTTGAAAGTTGGGACGTCACGAGGAAACAGTTACAGCAAGCAGAGGTAACACGAGGATTGTAATTATGTCGAAATAGTGTGTGACGATCGTGAAAGAAAGAAGAAAGATGAAAACTACAAGAGAAATAGGAAGAGAGGAAGGAAGGAAGGAAGGAAGGGAGGAAGGGCGGAAGAAAGAAAGGGAGGCAGGAAGGAAGGAAGAAAGGGAGGAAGGGAGGAAGGAAGAAAGGGAGGAAGGGAGGAAGGAAGGGAGGAAGGGCGGAAGGAAGAAAGGGAGGAAGGAAGGAAGGGAGGAAGGGCGGAAGGAAGAAAGGGAGGAAGGGAGGGCGGAAGGGAGGAAGGGCGGAAGGAAGGAAGGAAGGGAGGAAGGAAGGAAGGGAGGAAAGAAGGGAGGAAAGAAGGGAGGATGGAAGGAAGGGAGGAAGGAAGGGAGGAAAGAAGGGAGAGAGGAAGGAAGGAAGGAACGGAGGGAGGAAGGAAGGGAGGGAGGAAGGGCGGAAGGAAGAAAGGGAGGAAGGAAGGAAGGGAGGAAGGGGGGAAAGAAGAAAGGGAGGAAGGGAGGAAGGGCGGAAGGAAGAAAGAGAGGAAGGAAGGAAGAAAGGGAGGAAGGGAGGGCGGAAGGAAGGAAGGGAGAAAGGAAGGAAGGGAGGAAGGAAGGTAGGGAGGAAGGAAGGAAGGAAGGGAGGAAAGAAGGGAGGAAAGAAGGGAGGAAGGGAGGAAGGAAGGAAGGGAGGAAGGAAGGGAGGAAAGAAGGGAGAGAGGAAGGAAGGAAGGAATGGAGGGAGGAAGGAAGGGAGGGAGGAAGGAAGGGAGGGAGGAAGGAAGGGAGAGAGGAAAGAAGTGAGAGAGGAAGGAAGGAAGGGAGGAAGGAAGGAAGGAAGGGAGGAAGGAAGGAAGGAAGGGAGGAAAGAAGGGAGAGAAGAAGGGGGGAAAGAAGGGAGAGAAGAAGGAAGGGAGGAAAGAAGGGAGAGAGGAAGGAAGGAAGGAACGGAGGGAGGAAGGAAGGGAGGGAGGAAGGAAGGGAGGAAAGAAGGGAAAGAGGAAGGAAGGGAGGAAAGAAGGGAAAGAGGAAGGAAGGGAGGAAAGAAGGGAGAGAAGAAGGAAGGGAGGAAGGAAGGAAGGAAGGAAGGGAGGAAAGAAGGGAGAGAGGAAGGAAGGGAGGAAAGAAGGGAAAGAGGAAGGAAGGGAGGAAGGAAGGAAGGAAGGGAGGAAAGAAGGGAGAGAGGAAGGAAGGGAGGAAAGAAGGGAGAGAGGAAGGAAGGAACGGAGGGAGGAAGGAAAGGAGAGAGGAAGGAAGGGGGAAAGAAGGGAGAGAGGAAGGAAGGGAGGAAGGAAGCACATTTGTAGTTCTACGTGACCGTTAATCTGGCGTTCATGAGCGACGGGACCTCCTTTTGTACGCATAATCTGAACCACAGGACGTGATATCTCATTTGGAAAATGTCACATGAATTAACCGGGAATCAAACCCAGTCCACCTTAGTGAGAGACAAGCAGCTTGACCACTGGACACCACGCCGGGATCAATTACAAGAGAGATATCGAGTTAGTTCCAATTACTGGAATATGTGAATAGGATGTAGCCTATTTTTTATGGACAAATAGCTCTACAGTGACAGTCCCTGCCCTCGAAAAACAAGAAAACCATTACAAACCTTACAAAGTGTGGCTGATCAGCTGTTTTGTACGTGGATATTACGACAGCTACCGAATTATGTTCTTCAAAGAATAAAGAACTCCATAACGTGGAGTGTTTCTGAGCCAAGACAGCCAAGCGATCAAGATAATAATAATTGGAACCACTACTATAAAAAAAAGTATTTCCATCGATTCCTAATTACGACACTATCGTACAGTAGTCTTACCAGAGGCCTTATACGCATCAGGAACGACAGCAAACAAGGGACGAACAAAAATCAAGGAATTAGAAAAACAAGAGAGACAAATTCTCAGAATGATCTACGTGCCAGTTGAGAAAGAGGGAATATGGATAAAGAGACCGATAATAGAACTGTGCAAACAGACAGCGACGATTACAAACAACATAAGGAAAAGAAGGGCAAAATTGTATGGACATATACATAGGATGACTGAAGACAGACTGACCAAGAATTGCTTTAATATAGTTACTAATAGTACACCAAAAACCAATTGGGCAAAGGAAACCGTGGAAGTCCTCAAGGAACTAAACATCTCTTCAGAAGACATGGCAGACAGGAGCACACACAGAGAAAAACTTAGACAACAGAAGTTTGAGCAAACTCTCAAAGAGAGACAACCGTGAAAGAAGTGGACGGAGGAGAGAAAGTGGAAGCATAGTGTATCAGAGAGGTTTTGGGAAAAAAAAAAAGAAGAAAGGGCCAGAATAAAACATGAATATTGATGCTATAGGGCTTTCTAGTAGAGAAAGCAGGAACTTTGTGTTGGCGTAAAATTCCGAGATTAATTTTGCCATTATGAACACGACGTAATGAATTCAAATGGGTTCTTTAAAATGCCAACAACGTATAACATGCGTTCCGTAATTTTGTTGCCTTCCAAAAATCACTTACCACGGCCAGGAGCGAACATGCAAGCTTGGGGGGGGGGTTGGTAGTCCGACGCGATAACCACTCACCCACCGTGGCAAGCAGTGATCAGCATGAGGATTGAGCACATTCGTTAAAGTGAACAACATGGTATCTAACCGCAAATTAAACCTGCATATTAGGCTGAGATAGGTTTGAGGATATGTTTATTGCAGGGATCACGAAACTGCGGCCTACGAGCACCACCAATCCGGCCCGCCTGAGTTTATTTTGATTACGGAAGTAAATTAACGTCGCCTCCGTGGTGTAGTGGTCAGCATGCTTAGCTGCCACCCCGGAGGTCCACAGTTCAATTCCCGGCTCTGCAGCGAAATTTGAAAAGTGGTATGAGGACTGGAACGGGGTCTACTCAGCCACGGGTGGTCCAAATGAGTAGAGGGGGTTCGATTCCCACCTCCACCATCCTCGAACCGGTTTCCCACTTCGTCTTCGGGCAAATGCCGGGATGGTACATAACTTAAGGCCACTGCCACATCCTTCGCTCTTCCTTGTCTATCCCTCCCATTCTTCCCATCCCTCATGAGGCCCCCTGTTTGCTTTGCAGGTGAGGCCGCCTGGGCGAGGCGCTAGTCCCGTCTCCCCAGTTGTATCGCATGGCCTGATGTCAAGCTCCAGGACACTGCCCGTAGAGGCGGTAGAGGTGGGATCCCTCGCTGAGTCCATGGGAAAAGCCTACCTGGAGGGTAAACTGACGACGAAAAAAGAAAAAAAATAGATCTAAAAAATACTAATCTAATGTTTTTATATTATACTTACTTAACGACCCAGCCACTCACAGGCTAGTCCAAAATCGAAAGAAACCATGTGCGTAATAATTATTCAAAACTACAGTAGCCTATGTTGGTAAAATGAGCTTGGCTCTTGGGAGTGAGTGTGGGCCTTTGGCTATAGCGTTTGGACACCCCTGTGCAAAAACTGGAAGCATTTGAAATGTGGGTCTACCGGCCAATGGTTCACATCTCGTGGACATATGATTGGTTGGTTGGTTCCTCAGTTTAAAGGCTGCGACAACGTGGCCATGTAGCCCCACGTACTTTGGGTGTGTGTAGAATTTGTCTGATAACTGGTGTTATTTGTGATGGCTGTATTAGTGTGTGTTATCTGTAATTCAGGTAAGGACTGCAGACGATCAATTTAGAGTAGTTCCTACTTTTGCTACCAAATGCTACCATCAACGACACCTAGCTACGATCATGGTTACTAGATGCCCCACAATTGGCACTTGGTGGCGAACGTTGGACTACCGAGAGTTAATCAAATCTAACCTACGAATTTAGCTTCAGTAGAAGGTTCTTTTACACGCCATAAATCTATGACATGGGCCCGCCGGCTTCACTTCCCCTCCGAAGGCATACTGAGGGATTTTTAACGCTCTTAAAATATCCGACGAGTTTGAACCCGCGATCTTGGGAATAGAAGCTCAGCATGCTACCGACCACGCCACCGAAGCCGTCCTCGTAGACAGAAATTAGTGAGAAATACAGAGGTGTTGGATACGCTAGGTAAAAACCCAGAAGTAATAATAATAATAATATCGTATGGCCTCGGCTGTCGGGTGCAAGCTTTGTTAATCGACACCCAGAGGATAGCTTGCATGTCGAATTTTATCGCTCCTTGAAGCACTATGAAGGTCAAGGAGGTTAGATATCTTGACACTATAGCGCTTTCTAGTAGGGAAATGAGGAACTTTGTGTTGGCGGAAAATCCCGAGAAATATTTTGCCATTATGAACACGGCCTACTGAATTCAAATGGGAACTTAAACATGCCAACAACGTTTGACATGCGTGTCGTGATTTTTGTCGCCTTTCAAAAATCACTTACTATGGCCAGGAACGAACCTGCAAGCTTGGGGCTGGTAGACCGACACGATAACCACTCACCCACCATGGCAAGTAACTCGGAAGTACAGCTATCTAGATGGAAGCTTGAATATTTTGGACTCTTGATGGGGAACGACAAGTAAAGTATCCTACAACTAGTAATGCAGGGAAATTAATAGGATATCGAAGGCATGACCGCTCAATAACTTCCTGGTTTAAAACCTCGAAGACTGGTACCAGACTTTTCCGAGTGGTGGTATCCAACTCCACGATGATCCCCAACCTTCGTTAAGAGTGGTTAAAGTAAGGAGATGCCGACTATATCTTCCCATTCAGCACATCAGTGCAACAGGAGCTACAAGCGACATTCTTTTCTTGACATATATCGTTTATTTATGCAGAGGTTTAGAGAGCCACACGGTTGGCAGCGATTCAACAGCTGAGAGGGTGATTAATCTCACTCAAGAGGAACTACTTGTTGCTCTACCTCCAGTCCTTGAAGGAACTAATGATTCCAAACCGAGGAGCGATTAAGACTATTCCCCCTCTCATCTACCAAGCCAACTGCTTCCTGTAACAGCTTTGAAAACCAAGATCTTAAGCTATGGTTTCTGATTATCAATCGAAAATCGCCATAGGCAAACCAAATCTGTATATCCATTCTCACTGCCTTCTGAAACCTCATAATTGAGCTACAGTTCGTGATAATCGGGTGTACATCGCCATGGACAAACCCGGTCTGTATATCCATTATCACTGCCTTCTGAACCTTAACGATTGAACTGCAGGTTGTGATTGTCAAGCGGACATCGTCATGGACAAACCAAGTCTGTATATCCATTCTCACTGCTTTCTGAACCCTCACAATTGAGCTACAGTTTGTGATAGTCGGGTGCACTTCACCATAGACAAACCAGGTCTGTATATCCATTGTCACTGCCTTCTGAACCCTAACAATTGAAATACAGTTTGTGATAGTCGGGTGCACATCGCCATGGACAAACCAGGTCTGTATATCCATTGTCACAGCCTTCTGAACCCTCAAAATTGAGGTACAGTTTGTGATAGTCGGGTGCACATCGCCATGGACAAACCAAGTCTGTATATCCATTCTCACAGCCTTCTGAACCTTAACAATTGAACTGCTGGTTGTGATTGTCAAGCGGACATCGCCATAGACAAACCAAGTCTGTATATCCATTGTCACTGCCTTCTGAACCCTCACAATTGAGCTACAGTTTGTGATAGTCGGGTGCACATCGCCATGGAAAAAACCAGGCCCGTATATCCATTGTCACAGCCTTCTGAACCCTCACAATTGAGCTACAGTTGGTGATAGTCGGGTGCACATCGCCATGGACAAACCAGGTGCGTATATCCCTTGTCACAGCCTTCTGAACCCTCACAATTGAGCTACAGTTTGTGATAGACGGGAATCGAATTTGAATGAGGCGACCGTGACTTTAAGCTACTGTAAGAACCATCCCAGCATTTGCTTCGAGTATTAGTGGGGAAACCATGGATAAACCCTTTCTCTTCTCAGTTTGGCTCTAGAGGTTGAGTGTACTCCTTTTCATCCCTTAGACTAGGGTCGAGAATAGATCCCAGTTGTGAGCTGCAGCAAGACCGGGGTTCGGAGGTTCGAATCCCGGCGTTGACAGTGGCCATCCTGAGTGTGGTTCTTCTACACTCCCTCCAGGCAAATAACGGGGCGCCTACCTCGTTTCCGATCCAGCTACTACTGTCCTACAGAGATATAGGTTATCATACAAATTGAAAACACACACAAGTTGTTGTTGTTGTTGTTTCATTAGGGGCTTTGTGACATCGTGGTTATGTAGCTCCGTGTACTTGGGTGTGTGCGTGGAATTTGTCTGATAATCTGTGGTATTGTGATGGTATATATTTGTCATTCAGATGAGGAGTGGGAAGGAGGTGACCATGGCCTTAAGTTAGGAACCATTCCACCACGAAAACCACTTCCAAGATGGATGAGGAGGGAATAAAACCCGACTCTTCTAACGTTTGCCTCACAAGGCTGAGTGTACCACGTTCCAGTCCTCAGACCAGAATAAAATTTCTTGGCAGAACGGAGAATCGAACCTGGCCTCCGTGGTGACAGCCAAACATGCTAGCCACTAGGTAAGGAGGTGGACACACATCCAAGTATACGTAGCTAATAATAATGAAAATCCACAGCCTGCTTCCAGTCTCTGACCGGGTCAGGAATGGAATGAATGAAGCCCCCATCTAGCGGCGAGGATATGAACTGTGCCGGCTGCCGAAGCCTGTCGCACTCCTCTGGGGCAATGATTAAATTAATGACAGATGAAATGAAATGATAGTGGAGAGTGTTGCTGGAATGAAATTGTGACAGGGAAAACCGGAGTACCCGGAGAAAAACCTGTCTGCCTCCGTTTTGTCCAGCACAGATCTCACATGGAGTGACCGGGATTTGAACCACGGACCCAGCGGTGAGAGGCCGGCGTGCTGCCGCCTAAGCCACGGAGGCTTCAATAATAATAATAATAATAATAATAATATATGGCCTCGGGTACTGGGTGCAAGCTTTGTAATTTGACGCCCAGAGGGCAAATTGCATGTCGATTTTTGAAGTTCTTTGGAGCGCTATGAAAATCAAGGAGGTTATAATATCCAAGTTCCTTGACACTATAGGGCTTTCTAGTAGAGAAAGGAGGAACTTTTGTGTTGGTGGAACATCCCGAGATTAATTTTGCCATTATAAACACGGCCGACTGAATTCAAATGGGTTCTATGACATGCCAACATCGTATGACATGAGTGTCGTAATTTTTGCCGCCTTTCAAAAAAAATCACATACCACGGCCAGGAGTGAACCTGCAATGTTGGGGTTGGTAGTCTGACACGATAACCACTCACCCACCGTGGCTGATGACCAAATATGCCCCAAACTCCCAAAGCGAATTGACAACAGCATACACCACGAGACAAGCGGCTTCGGTGGCGTAGTCGATAGCATGCTGAACTGCTGTGCAAAAGATCGTGGGTTCAAACCCAGCCGAAGTCGTCGGATTTTCTAAGAGCGTTAAAATCCCTCAGTATGCTTTCCTTCGGATGGGAAGTAGCCTATAGGCGGCGCCTGTGGTGCCATGTCGTAGATTTATGGCATGTAAAAGATCCTGCCACTAACTAAACTTGTGAGAAGCTAAATTTCCAGGTTAGATTTCGTTCAAACGCTCTATCAAGTTACAACGTTCACCACTAGATGTCAGTGACATCTGGTAGCCAAAATTGGAAGTACTTGAAATTGAACGGTACTCGTAGCTCACTCCATGGCGAGCCGAACATGTCCTCGGACACTCCTGGCACTAAAGGCCATACTCTAAATTAAGACCACGAGCCAGAATGTCAGGAAGTGCACCCCTCAAGAACGCATCCCCCTGTCGCAGAAGAATTTCCCGCGCATTGGGCAGGTGACCCCAACCCAACCCAACCCTCCATACCATAATAGCCATGCGTCATCGGGAGTTCCTGTATTATGATAATCCCCTTACGGACCGGTTGTCGCGTGCACAGATTGTCCTCTACTCGGCCACGCAGATGGTCGGCTCCCATTTGGCAACCTCGCTCTTATCGCTATTGTCTGAGTACAACACACATGGCCCCCTGCAATGCAGCCCCTATGCACTCGCTCGCTACGAGCTGAGAAGCCGACACTGTAGCGTTCTTTAGGTTGCCATGGCAACGGGAGTTGTGTCCATAGTAATGTGTCTCCAAGGAACGATGATTTGTCCTCAGAATAATCAGTAGCGTACCTACGGGGGGTGGGGTTAGGGTTTAACCCCCCCCCCCTTCCCCAGACACATTTCTTTATTTGAATCTTTATATTGTCCCATCTATCACCCGTTTTACGCCACCCCTAGGGAGGCGTATTAACTCTTGTATATATTTTAAATGTGACCACTAGAGCCCGGATGTTGATGACATGTCATCTTTTTACTGAGTTGTCTAAAACAATGCTGAAGTACAAAGAAACTCCGGACCGGCCACCCCCCCTTCAAATAAGCAATTTTTATTTTGCATCTATTTGCATTTTTTTTTTGCTATTTTTCCATTTTAAGAGCATTTTTTAAGTTTGGTAGAGTTTTTTGGTCATATTTTAGAGAAATAGGCCTTTTAAGGTCTTTTTTTTTTTCAATTTAGTCATGTCACAGCTGAGTTGCGTCTCTCCGAGTTAAGAAGAAGCTAGTAGCTGATACAAGATACTTTAAAACCAGTTGTTAGCGGAATGGGATGTTATCTGCTGTGTTGACCATGGCTGTGGCGGCGTAGAAAGGGGAAGGGGTGTATAATTTTGTCTCAGTACTGCATAGTTCATGGCGAAAGATATCGTTCATTACCACTCTCTCCATTTTATAGTGCATTTTTTAGAATTTTTAGGTGATTTATTATGGCCTGTTCGCCATCTCTTGATGAATACAGTACTTTTGCAGTTGTCAGTTGGCACAGGCTAGAGTAAAAGGTGGCTTTTCACCGATGTCTCAGTCTCACTCACGGCTGTGATTATATGGAAGCTACTGAGGTATGGGTGGTGCTTAGTAATGGCATTCGAGGCACAGTCAGTGCCTGTGAATGCTGTGAAAGGTTCAACTCATAGGGTTAGGACTACTGTTCTGACTCAGTGAGGAAAGCAATGGCAAACTACCTCACTCCTCTTCTTGCCTAGAACGCCTCAAAATTGTGCTGCCTTGAGTTTTTGTGGGTATCTACTCACATAACGTAACGGCGGTACTTTTTGAGGATCCAACCAGCCTTCGGGCTGACTACCTAACAGACAGGTGATTTATTACAGTCATTTTTGAAAATTTTAAGTGCATTTTTAAATCTTTCTTACGGCATCAACATCCGGGCCCTAGTAACCACGTTCGTAACTTGGTGAATGTCCTGCACTCTGCTCGCAGCGAGACTCCTCCTTCAGTGTTGGAGCAAGCCATGGATCAGTTTCACTGTTGAAGTGTGCGATCGGTAACCCTTTTCACGTCGCTTCGGGTTGCTTTAATTGTGTGTGTCCGTTTCGTTAAAGACAATTCAGTACATGAGGAGTTTCTGTAATTTATTCCAATTAATGATACAGATAAAGTCATCAAGATAGACAGACTTTGACAGTCAATAATAGGCTAATGGCAGTGGGAACACGGAGAGCAAAACATTATTTTGCTCTCACATAATATCAATATTATAAACAAACACGTAACTGCATCGTTTCAGATTTAATATTTAATATTTAGTTACTGTTTTCCATATTTTTTCATTTTTTTATAGTGTCGAAAAAAGAATGAGCCCAAAAATAGTTTTCATGCAAAGAGAACAGTTATTTAATTATTGTTTGTTTATGAATATTAATCGAAATATCATTTTTAGTATGACTAGGGCGCCCGTGCTGCTCCGCAGCATTTTATTTCAGTATTGGAATTAAAAAATGATGAATTTGTGTAATAGGCTAGTTTAGAATTTTTATTTCACAATACTTCCTTCCCGACAATGTTCGCTGTGCGTCGACCCTTAGGTTTAATTTCTACTTTTACATATGTGAATGTTTTTCCTCGGGATAAGGCAACATACAATTGTCCCTGGCTAAAAACAGGATGAGGCAAGTAGATTCAAACTCGATGAAGCGTTTGACCCTGCGCTTTGTTGATCGTAATACAAAACGGTAGTGTAGTAGGAAATTGCCGTCGTTTAAAAGAGAACGTCATTGTAGTGTCAGATGGTGACAAATCTACGCGAGGTAGCAGTATTCGCTCCCCACTATTCACACCAGTTAGAACATATAAATCTATGATACTGTCGTACATTTTTCTAACTATTAGCCTCGTCCCGGAGAGTAATACCTTAGTTGCATTGAAATTCCTAAGGAGCATTACAATAGTACATTCTTTCAAAGTCAGCACATGGGGAGGTAGACCATTCATCTCAAAGCAGTACAAAAATTCAGTGGGAAAATGCAAAACTTCACTTTCTTCAGTTACCAATGTACTCACACTCGCGTAAGATCTAGACGTTCCTGGAAGTAGATCTGAAACTATCCTATTACTTTCATGGCAATATTCATTTTTCGGTGCAAGAATTGCAGTCGTGGAGAAATGGAAGCTGTCATGAGAGGATGAAAATAATTTTTTGCCATAAATTTCATTGATGATGTCTGTATTTGTAACTATCGAAGAAGGCAAGTCGATAAAGTTCTCATCATTCGCAGGGTATTCACCATTACCGTTTTTCAAGAGGAAGTCTGCAAATTCACATTCATCTGCCCCTTTAATAATGAACATATATTAATGACCCCCCCATCCGAAGTAAATCCTGTGTATGGCACTGAGAAACATCGATATGTTATTAGCCTATTATTATTAGGCTGATTTAGCTGATGTGTCAGCCTTCATTTCCTACCCAAATCTCTTCATCCTCTCGCTGAGCTTCTTCCTCCGTTCTTCTGTCCAAGTTATAGCGGCTCCGGTGTTGGGTTTGTCTCCAAATTGCTGATTGTGCATTTAGGTTCTGAATTCACATCTATTCCGTACTACGACTTCTGATATCCTGGAGATCTTTTTCAATTTCAATTGGTATATAATAATTATAATAATAATAATAATAATAATAATAATAATAATAGTAATAATAATAATAAGTTACTAATATTAATAATAATAATAATAATAATAATAATAATAATGGTGGAACTCCGCCAGTGCCGGTCCCAAGCCCGGGGCCTCATCACGCAAGTGTTGAGGAAGGAGGAGGGGGAGGAGTAACACCTCGTTAAAAAACCTGGGTCCATCTAGCTCCGGATGGTAGCACCCTGTGAGGGCCCCTGCCTAGGGTTACTAGGTGAAAATTTTAAATCCAGACACGTCTGTGTGGTAACCACCGGTACTCTGGTCGGCGTCTGTTAGCTCTGTGAGCTCGGCTGTGATCCAATCTTCTGGAATTCAAAACTCCAGTCGTAATTCTGTGAGATCCCTTGGGGTTTCACCACCACAACTTGAACATAAATCAATAATCATGACAGAACGACGTGAACGAACACACTACCCTGGGCCCCAGTCAATAAAACTGGGTATTGTACCTGATCATCGGATTCCAGGGGATCAGGTATGTCATGAAGAGGAGAATTGCTTCTCAAAAACCCTCAAAACTAAGAGAATATTTTACATGGGAACACTCAACGTAAACACACTCCTGAAACTAGGTAAAGTGAAACAACTAACAAACATCATGGACACATTCAATATCAGAATACTGGCTATACAGGAAACGAGATTCTCAGATGAGAATCACTTCGATTCGGGAAGTTACAGAATATACAAGGGGAAACCAGCCATAACTATTCCAGGAAAAAATCTCAAACTCTTCGGAACAGGTTTTGTAGTCCACAACTCAATATTGGACTCTGTAATAGATTTTACCTCAAAATCTGAAAAAATTTCCACACTTACGATACGTTCTGGTAACAAAGCGTATACAATAATCAATGCTCATGCCCCCACAAATAACTACAATAACAAAAATCCACAGATGATAGAAGAATTCTGGGAAGACTTAGAAGAAATCACCAACAAAATCCCCACTAAGCATGTAAAATTATTGCTTGGTGATTTTAATGCACAATTAGGCCGCGAAAGAAAATTCAGAGACACAACAGGAAAACATACAGCGCACCAGAGGACAAACAAGAATGGAGAGAATTTGATAAACTTCTGTAGGAATTTTGACCTCAAAATCATGTCAACACAATTCCAGAAACCCTACAAGAAACTATGGACTTGGAAATCTCCAAACAGCGCCCTCGGAGAATTTCAGATAGACCACGTTGCGATATCTACAAAAAAAAAAACACCAGAGAAGTTATGAATATACGAACGAGAAAAGGTTTTTTCGAATCTGATCATCATCTACTACAAATCAAGGCTAAGTTTATACCAAACAGACAAACTAAGAGAACAACCAGAATTTTCAGAACAGACCCAGAGTATTTACAATTAAACAAGAAAGAAATAACACAAGGACTTAAGAAAATTGAGAGTAACAACTGGAGGGACATGTCCGAAAACATGAAAGAACTGATAAAAATGGGGCAGCCCCCGAGGAAAAGGAAGCACAGATGGTGGAACGCGACATGTGACAGAGCCATAGAGGATAGAATACAAGCCTGGAAAAAATTTAACAGCCATAGAACACCCGAAAAATGGGAAGAATTCAACATGATACAAAAAGACTCCTCGAGAATAATCCGCAGAGAAAAAAGAAACTACGATAACAACAGACTCAAGGAGATAGAAGAGGATTTTACCAAAAATAACACACGAAACTTCTATAGAACATTCAGAGAGAATATGACAGGATATCGACCACCGAGCTTATGCTTCAAAAGACAAGACGGAACACTGGAGACAAACCCGAAAAAGAACTGTACGCTACTGGCACAATATTTTGACTCACTGCTTAACTGTGATAAACCAACACACAGATTACAGTTCGAAAAGCCAGAACCTAACATTGATTCCAAACCTCCAACACTTGAAGAAATCGTGGAAATAATAAAATCACTAAAGAACAATAGAGCGCCTGGAGAATACGGATTGATTTCGGAAATCTGGAAATTAGACCACGAAAATGTTACACCAAAAATACACAAAATCATCGAAAACATCTGGGAAACAGGGAAGGTACCAGAAGAATGGAAGTCAGCTCTAATACACCCCCTCCACAAGAAGGGAGACAAAACGAACCCTAATAATTATAGAGGGATTTCACTATTACCCGTCGCATACAAAATTTTCTCCAAAGCCCTGTTAAAACGGATAGAGCCTCAGATAGATCCACAGATAGGAGAATATCAAGGAGGGTTCAGGAAGGGGAGATCGTGCAGTGAGCAGATTTGGTGCCTGAGAACAATACTAGCAACGAGAAAAACCAGGAACACAACAATCACATTCGTCGACTACAAAAAAGCGTACGACTCCATAGATAGAGAAACACTTTTTAACACATTAGAAGAAACGAAGGTCGACAATAAGTCCAGAAAACTAATCCAAGAAACATTAACAAATACAATATCCAAAGTTAAATTCATGGGAGAGATCTCGGAACCCTTCAAAATTAATACAGGTATGCGACAAGGTGATGGTTTATCACCCATTCTATTCAACTCAGTTTTGGATAAAATAATCAAGACATGGGAAAAAGTAGTCAAAGGCATAAAAATGGCAAAACACCAGAAAAGGACAGTCAACATTAAGTGTCTGGCCTTTGTCGATGATGTAGCGATTGTAACAAATAACAGAAAAGAAGCCAAAGAAGCTCTAGAGACGCTACATGAAATCTCTGCCAAAACAGGGTTACAAATCTCATACGAAAAAACACAGTTCATGGACACAAAATCTACATACAAGCACCCACTGGAAACCAAGTATGGATAAATAACACAAGTGGAAAGTTTCAAATATCTAGGAGAGATTATACAGAAAACAGGACTGAACTTGGCATCCAATGAAGACAGGATCGCTAAATTGCAGAAAGCATACCGACTTACATGGAAACACTACAATAAAAAAAAGTATTTCCATCAATGCCAAATTACGACACTATCGTACAGTAGTCTTACCAGAGGCCTTATACGCTTCAGAAACGACAGCAATCAAGGGGCGAACAAAAATCAAGGAATTAGAAAAACAACAGAGAAAAATTCTGAGAAAGATCTACGGGCCAGTTCAGAAAGAGGGAATATGGATGAAGAGACCGACAATAGAACTGTACAAACAGAGACGATTACAAACAACATAAGGAAAAGAAGGGCAAAATTTTATGGACATATACATAGGATGACCGAAGACAGACTGACCAAGATTTTTTTTTATATAGTTACGAATAGCACACTAAAAACCAATTGGGTAAAGGAAACCGTGGAAGACCTTAAGAAACTTAACATCTCTACAGAAGACATCGCAGACAGGAGAAAATACAGAGAACAACTTAGACTACAGAAGTTTGAGCAAACTCCCAAAGAGAGACAACCAGCAAAGAGGTGGACAGAAGAGAGAAAGAGGAAACATAGTGTGTATATGAGAGGTTTTTGGGAAAAAAGAAGAAAGGTCCAGAATGAAACATGAAAATTGATTGTGTTGTAACGCTCTCTTTATGGGGAATTAACGAATAAATAAATAATAATAATGGTGGCATGCTGTAGAGTCCGTGATTTTGACCTCTTCGCATTTCCGCTTTTTTTATAAGTTTTACACGTTTGTATGGTTAGTTTATGATTTCTATGGTGACTATTAGGACTCTTGTCGAAAACAAGTGTGAGTTATAGTGCTTGTGGATATATCAACGTCATAATGAAAATACAATTGCAGTATGTTTGCTTACATTCATGTAGTGGTTGCTACATCGTTAGTTACAGTGCCTTATACTCCCAAATGCCCTTTCGGTGTTTTGTGTGTAATTGGGATGTTTCAAGCCCATTTATTAAATACTTTATATAATTAGTGCAGGTAATTGGACTGTTTTCGTGTTAATATTACGGAAGGCGAAGTGCACATCTGTTTAACCTACAAAATTAGGTTACAAGTATTTGCTACATATATTCTTGTAAGTATTCCTTCTCTGCTGGTCATTTGCACTTAAATGACGTCCACTGTTGTAGTATAAGCAATATCCCTGCAAGATAAATATACCGTATATCTAATGTGAGTTGTGAGAAATCTGCAATGACAAGGTATGTGATAAGCAGAAATGACGAGTTATACTAAATGGGGTAGGCAGGACTCCCCAGCGTGGTGAAGGCAACCTGTCTGAGCATGTTTGAGAATCCAGGTGTAGTGGATCACTGGATATATAACCTATCATTCAGATTGTGATGTTCTGTTAGCTGGGTGAATTTGAATCTAAATGGCAGCCTCATACGACTCACGCCCCCTGTCTTGATGAACGCTGCCTAGTGGAGTTGACTATGTGCGAGATCCCTCTTGGTCTTGTTATCTCGCGCACGACTAAATTACGGAAATAAAAAGGTTGGATACAATTAATTGTGAGTGGTGTTCGCCGGAGCGTGTGTTGGTCAAGCTGTGCGGTCTTGTGCTGCTCAAAGGGCCCCCTTGCTACCTGCCTCCTCTAAGATACATTAATTGGACCAACCCGCTAGGTATGATGTCCCTTTCACAGCATCCACAACTTCAGTGTCATTTCTGTCGCTTAGCTTACTCCAATAAATAACACAGCATATCACTGGATAGTCTTGTATTTCTTCTGGCTCATTGAGATACTCGGATATTTGTTCAAAAGTTCCTTTAACTAGTTGTCAGAGACGGTGCGACACATTCAAGGTTTGTGATCTTTTTTCTTCTTATTGTATCCACTGTCGTCTGGATCCTATCGTCCGGTTGCTATTTGCTATCGAATTTGACATTGCTTTACGCGTGTCCACTAGTTTCCAAATCCAAACCAACCGTCAGTGACAGCACCAGTGTGCGCTAATGGACTGCTACAAGTCAAAATGGGCTTTTTCTCATTTAAAGATTTTGACTCATTATGAAATATAGTAAATAGCCTATTACTTACGTAAAGCGTAATTAATGTACAACTATTATGAACTTCTTATATTCTTCAGAATTACAAAATTAGACTTGTAGTGCTTTAAGTTTGGTATATTGGCTTTCACGGCCAGTAAATTAAAGCTCAGCAATTCTTCTAGGTTTGTGCCATGTCTTGTGTGGGTTTTCGCCTAGCACACCAAGATGGCTCATAAGTGGGCTCTTGGTGTCCCCGCCCGAACCCCCACAGTAGTAGCGAACTGCGCGCTACCTCCCTTCTTACGAAGCGCACCTGCGCCTCTTTACTGCGAGAACTAAAAGCTCAAGCAGCCATAACGTCTCTATGAAGGCTTCCAAAAAGATGGTACGGCCAGTGAATTAAAACTCAGCAATTCTTTTAGGTCCGGTTCTAGGCGCAACCCACACAAGACACGGCACAAACCTAGAAAAAATGCTGTATTAAGTTTGTTTATTTATTTACGTATTGTATATATAAGAAATATTACTGAGCGACCTTCCCCTTCAAGTCTGTGGGTCAAAACTGCATGAGCGTTCTAGAAGTTCCTACCGCTGCCAACTAGGGACCGAGTATGAAGCCTATGCGTCGTCCTCTTCAGGTGACGCCGTGCAATACATCTGCTAGGCAACTCTTACAACAGATCTGTAGTGCGGGGAGCATATACTGAGGGCGGGCTCAGTCAAGTTGATGTTGCTGCGTCAAGCTGGTGTACTTGTGTTAATATTGTCTGATAACCTGTGTTATTGTTTTGTATCTGGTGTTCAGATTGATTGCTCTTAATGTGTTTCGTTTTGCTACGTTGGGGCTACTGATATAATGTGTAATTATTAGTTAATATCATCCCTCCATCTGAGAATTCAGAAGGAGAAGTCGTATGTTTCTCATGGGCTAATTTTGTCGAAACTTTGAAAATTAATACGAATGAAGGGTCCCTGATCTTGTTTGGCGGGTTGGGTGGCGTAGTCGGTAGCATGCTGAGCTTCTATGCCCAAGGTCGTGGGGTCAAACCCAGCCGAAACCGCAGGATTTTTAAGAGCGTTAGAAATCCCTCAGTATGCCTTTCTTCGGAGGGGAAGTAAAGTCGGCGGTTCCATGTCATTGATTTATGACAATCATGTAAAAGAACCTTCCACTAAATACACTTATGTGAAGCCAAAATGTGTAGGTTAAAGTTGGTAACGCTATATTAGTTTAAACGTTCTTCGCCATGTGCTGGTTGCTATGGCATCCAGTAGCCAAGGCCGCAGTTACGTGTGTGGACGGTAGCATTTGGTAGCAAAAGTGGGAACTACTTGAAAAATTGATCGTCTGCAGTCCTGAAACACAGATAACACACACTAATACAGCCATCACAATTAACACCGGTTATCTACACACACCCAGTGTACACGGGGCTAGATGACCGCGTTGTCGCAGTCCCTAAACTGAGAAAGCAACCAACTTTTATTTCGCGTATAAATGTATTTTTGCCATCTTTATGTTTTTTGTCAAATTTCTGCCTTAGGACATAAATATCCATGGTTTCATAATAATATCATTCTTCCCACATTGTTGAGTGTTTTGTAACTGTTGATTTTATGCACCAAGTTCTAAGGATTCAACTGCTGCGTCACCTGAAGGCAGTGATTTGGTTGGCATGTGTGTAAAGTTCCATTTCAACGATTATGGTAAAAATAGGCTAGATATTTCAATACTGTTCTCAAATTACAAATGCATTTTCAAAAAGCATTAAACAAAAAAGAAACAATATATTAAAAAAATGAAATATTACAATTTATGAAATTAAGGAATCAAACGCTACAAAGCTCAGAACATAACAATGTGCATGCGATCCTTTTAACTTCTTTTAGTGATGCGATATAGTAGACTAATCATATTTAGCCTGCTTTTCTCGAGATCGATCATGGAAAATGTGTGTCTTTCTGTCTGCCTGTCTATCTGTGTGTGTCCCCACAATTAACTCCTAAACGGATGCAGCTCTGGAAACCAAATTTGGTAAGAGTAAAGACCTATACCTGAATACCTCATGGCCATATTTGAAATTGACCTCAGTGCTACCAACTTCTGAAAAATTGCAATCGAAATTTGAGCTCTAAGTTGGATATCTCAGAAGTTATCCTTGCGAACTATTCCAAAATTGGCACACATATACATAATAACATTCCAGATTAATTTTCAGTCGTCCATACATGCCAACATGATTTTAAGCCTGCCGATAGGTCCAATTTCTAAATGCATGTAACTTCTATACTATCGATTAGATTTCATATGTACTATGTGCACTACAACAGATATGACTGTGCGTATTCTAAAGAGCCACCAGGGCTGCCAACTGTTAATAAATTCTCCCTCTATGTTTTAACCCTAATATCAATATATCAGAAAGTACACAAGCCAACAGCTCCAAACTTTGCACACCTATAGTACCTGACATTCTACCTTAAATTGGTGTAACATAGGCCATACATCAGTGCTGCCAACACGATTCTAAGCCAGCTGATGAGTCCAGTTTTTAAATGCATGTAACTTCTATACTAACAAATGGATTTCAACCAAATTTCGTAGGTGCTTTGTGTACCATAACAGTTATGAATATGCGTATTCGTAAGAAACAACAGAGCTGTCAACTGTTACTAATAGCTCTATTTGTTTAAACATAATATCAATAGGCTATCTAAGAAAGTATGCAAGCCATCAGCTCCAACCTTTGCTCACGTATAGTAGGCCAAACTGACATTCTAGATTAATTTGGAGTAACAAATATACCTCAGTGCTGTCAACATGATTCTAAGCTTTCTTATTGTTTCAATTTTTAATGACATGTAACTTCTATACTAAAAATGGATTTCATCCAAAATTGGCACTATAAATCTGGCGATATGTGTAAAGAACTTAACTCTGCGTTTTCTGATGAGTGTCGTGATAGATTCAGTATTTCTGTATAATTCTTCTGTTAGTCCATTTTGCCAGAAATTATTATTATTGTTATTATTGCTTCGTGTCGTTTGAGATGTCTATTTTCTGAAGGTCTTTCTCAACTTAGAGTAGCCGTTATTTTCTCCACATGTAGATAAAGTTCATGGTTGTGTCGTCTTCTATACTCTCCTCGTTCCTTGACCGGGCCCAAGATATTTCTCAGAATCTTCCTCTCTTTGGCTTCGAGTTGTTCTGCCAGGCCCTTCTTATTCATCGCCAGGCATTCTGATGCATATAACGCCTCCGGGCGAATAACGGTACCGTAGTGCCTCAGTTTGGCCTTGAACGACATTGATCGTGTTTTGTAAATGTCTTTGGTTAAATGGTAAGCCATTTCCATTTTGTTAAAGCGTGCAACGAAAGCTTCCTTTTCACGATTGTTGGGCTCCATCCATTCACCCAGGTATTTGAAATTCTCTACCTGTGTTATTTGTCCTCCTTTCACCATAAGTTCTCTGGGTTCTGACTTGATGTTCGTTATAATCTGCGTTTTCTCAAACGAAATCTGAATCCCTACCTTTGTTGCTTGCACCTGTAATTGATTGATTTTTTGTGTGGCCGTGTCAATTTTAGACTATTATTATTATTATTATTATTATTATTATTATTATTATTATTATTATTATAACTACGTCACAGGAACGCCCGTAGCACCTGACAAGTGAGCAGAACACAAAGAGAGACCAGAAACAACAGCGATCGATGAGGAATCTTGCGTGGCGGCCAGCGAACATTCTTGTCGGGTGTTTCTTACTCCGGCGATATTTACAGCTTGTCTCCCTACGCGGAGAGCATGTATGTGAGGCACGCTATTCACCGGACTCTGACATCGCAATGTAGGTCACACAAGTAGTACAATGCAAAGTGGGTTGGTGGCACAATTGGTGAAAGGGAGTGGGTTCGATTACCACCGCTTTCAGAAACGCACATGGCTTCCACCTACAACAGACATGAGTATCAGGATAATTCCTGGGAGCAAACGAGATGTCAACTCCATGGCCTGTACGGTGTTGGTTGGTTGGTTGGTTCCTTAGTTAGGGGCTGCAACAACGCAGTCATGTAGCCCCGTGTACTTTGTGTGTGTGTAGAATTTGTCTGATAACCGGTGTTAATTGTGATGGCCTAGTTAGTGTGTGTTATCTGTAATTCAGATAAAAGGAGTTCTTTCTTTTTCTACCAAATGCTACCGTCCACGACACCTATCTGCGGACGTGGCTACTAAATGCCACTTCAGTCAGCACCTGGCGGCGAACGATTGAAACAATATAGCGTTATCAAAACTAACCTACAAATTTTAGCTTCCACAAGTGTAGTTAGTGGAAGGTTCTTTTACGTGTCATAAATCTATGACATGGGACTGCCGAAGGAAGGCATACTGATGGATTTTTAAAGCTCTTAAAAAATCCGACGACTTCGGCCGGGTTTGAACCCGCAATATTGGGCAATGAAGATCAGCATGCTTCCAACTACACCACCGTAGCCGCATTGCTGATCCAATTACACTAGGCAAGAAACATAATGTTGAAAACATGACTTGATAATAATAATATCTTATGACCTCGGGTGCCGGGTGCAAGTTATGTTAATTGACGACCAGAGGGCAGCTTGCATGCCAAATTTTATATCCCCTTGGAGCACTATGAAAGTCAAGGACGTTAAATACCTAAGCTCCTTGACACTATTGCCCTTTCTAGTCGAAAGCAAAATAACCAGTGATGGAAGAAGCAAAGAGGATATAACAAGAAGTTCTTTGACGAACTAAAGAGCCTACTTTTCTTAAAATTTAAGATTCATGCCAAGGATTAATCTAAATGGATCTATCTGGAATAATGACGAAATTAAGATGGTAATATCGAAATTTATAATTAGGTCGAAATACTGTATACCTGGCATAATGTAGCCTAATAGAGCACTACAGTTGGCTGCCCTGGTGACTGAATATATTCTTAGTTCCATCTCTTAAGGTACAGAATACAAAATTTGGTTGAAGTCCAATGGATAGCATGTACGTTACATGCAGTTAAACATTGAATCTAAAAGCGCGCGTATAATCATGTTGGCAACAATTTCATGCATGTATTGGTCAGAAATAATCTGAAATAATATGATCTATTGTTATGCCAATTTTGAATGAAATCCATTAGTTAGTACAGAAGTTACATGGATATTAAAATTGGACTTATCAGCAGGCTTAGAATCATGTTGGTAACACTGACGTATATTAGTTACTCTATATTAATCTAGAATGCCAGGTACTATAACTGTGCAAAGTTTAGAGCTATTTGTTGGCATACTTTCTGATATATTGGTTATTAGTGTAACAAAAATAGAGACAGCATTTATTAACAGTTGGCAGCCCTGGTTGCTCTTAAAAATACGCAAAATCATATCTGTTACGGTACACATAGCACATACGAAATTTGGTTGAAATCCAAATGATAGTATAGAAGTTACATGTATAAAAATTGGAACTCTCAGCAGGCTTAGAATCATGTTGGTAGCACTGACGTATATAAGTTACCCCAAATTAATATAGAATGTCAGGTACTATACGTGTGCATAGTTTAAAGCTGTCGGCTTGCATACTTTCTGATATATGGGTATTTGGATCAAATAAATTGAGAGCATTTATTAACAGTTAGCAGCCCTGGTGGATCTTAAGAATACTCTCAGTTATATCTGTTTATGTACACATAGCACATACGAGATTTGGTTGAATTTTAATTGATAGTGTAGAAGTTATATGCATTTAAAAATTGGACCTATCAGCAGGCTTATAATCATTTCCGCAACACTGCCATATATGGCCTCTTGGAAAATAAACTGAAATATTATTATCTATAGGTGTGCCAATTTTGAAATAGCTCCCTTTCATACCTTTCAAGGTATGCAACATGGAGCTAAAATTTCCATTGCGATTTTTCAGCAGTTGGTAGCACTGACATCATTTTCAAATACTGCAGTGATATATTCATGTATAGATTTTTACTCCTACCAAATTTTGTTTCGATTACTGCAGCCGTTTAGGAGTTGAAAGGGGCGGGGGCACACACACAGCCAGACAGACAGAGAGATAGAAGGACAGACATACCGACACACATTTGTCCGGATCGATCACATTAGTCTACTTTTTCCTTATTTTACCAAAATATGAAAAGTAGGCTAAGAAGTAATTTGGCTCAGGCAAGGAAAGCATTTCTACAGAAAGGGAATCTGTTTACATCGAATATAGATTTAGGTATTAGGAAGTCATTTTTGACAGCCTTTGTCTGGGGCGTGGCGCTGTATGGAAGTGAAACTTGGACTGTAGGTGCAGCAGAAAAGAGGAGATTTGAAGCGTTTGAAATGTGGTGTTACAGGAGAATGATGCAGATCAGGTGGATAGGTAGGTTTACAAACGAAGAGGTATTAAGGCGAGTGGGAGAGGAGAGATGTTTCTGGCGACTGCCAATGAAGAGAAGAGATAGGTTGGTAGGATATATACTAAGACATCTAGGAATAGCAAGCTTAGTTATGGAAGAAATGGTCAAGGACAAGAACTGTAGGGGTAGATCAGGGTTAGAATATGTTAAACAGATTGCCTCGGATGTAGGGTGTGGTAGCTATGTAGAGATGAAAGGACAGATAAGCATGGAAAGCTTCATCAAACCAGTCAAAAGACTGAAGACTCAAACAACAACAACAGTAGAGAAAGGTGGAACTTTTTGTGTTGTCGGAAAAGCCCAGAGATTAATTTTGCCATTATAAACACGGCCTACTGAATTCAAATAGGTTCTTTAACATGTCAACATCGTATGACATGCGTGCCGTGATTTTTGTCGCCTTTCAAAAATCACTTACCACGGCCAGGAGCGATCTTCCTAGCTTGGGGTTGGCAGTCCGACACTATAACCACTCACCCACCGTGCAAACAACAAGAAGTTCCGTGACGAACTAAAGAGCCTACTTTCTTAAAATGTAAGATTGATGCCAATGATTAATCTATATGGTTCTATCTAGAATAATGACGAAATTAAGTTGGTAATATCGAAATTTATAATTAGTTCGAAATACTGTATAACTGGCATAATGTAGCCTTATAGAGCACTACAGTTGGCAGCCCTGGTGACTGAATATATTCGTAGTTCCATCTCTTAAGGTACAGAATGCCAGATTAGGTTGAAGTCCAATGGATAACATGGACGTTACACGCACTTAAACATTGGATCAAACAGCGCGTAAAATCATGTTGGCAACAATGTCATGCATGTATTGCTCAGAAATAATCTGAAATAATATGATCTATTGCTGTGCTAATTTTGAATGAAATCCGTTAGTTAGTATAGAAGTTACGTGTATTTGAAGTTGGACCTCTCAGCAGGCTTAGAATCATGTTGGTAGCACTGACGTATATAAGTTACGCCAAATTAATATAGAATATCAGGATACGTGCGCATAGTTTAAAGCTGTCGGCTTGCATACTTTCTGATATATTGGTAATTGGATAAAAGGAATTTAGATAATTTATTAACAGTTGGCAGCCCTGGTGGCTCTTAAGAGTACGCTCAGTCATATCTGTTTATGTACACATGGCACATACGAAATTTGGTTGAATTCCAATTGATAGTATAAAAGTTATAGGTATTTAAAAATTGGACCTATCAGCAGGCTTATAATCATTTTGGCAACATTGCCATGTATGGCGTCCTAGTAATTAAACTGAAATATTTTTATCTATACATGTGCCAATTTTGAAATAGCTCCCATTCATACCTTCCAAGATATGCAACATGGAGCTCAAATTTCAAATGCTATTTTTCAGCAGTTGGCAGCACCGACATCATTTTCAAATACGGCAATGAGATATTCATGTATAGATCTGTACTCCTACCAAATTTTGTTTCGATCTGCAGCCGTGTAGGTGTTGATGGTGGGGGGACACACAGCCAGACAGACAGACAGAAGGACAGACACACATTTGCCCAGATCGATCTCATAAGTCTACTTTCTCCTCATTTTTGCAAAATGTGAAACGTAGGCTAAACGTTAATTTAGTGAACTATATACGACAAAGGATGTGGTCTAACTGTTGGTGTTCATGACTTGTTAGTCAAACCAGAAGTAGATATTTCGATTTTGACTTGACGATGTATGGGTCAACACTAGCGCTCCTAGTGAAAGAGTAAGTGAACTACATACGACAATGGATGTGGTCTAACACTTGATGCCCATGTATTGTTCGAACGAAACCATACGGGTATCGTCTGTCTTCGTCTTCTGTTGTCGAGGTTGGCGTTTCTTTGAAGTAAGTTCATTTGTAGGCCTAGTTGTTGGTCTTTCAATGATTACAACGTCTTCATCTTGTTGTCGACTCTTTCCAGGTTTGTCGCTGAATTTTAGCCTATGAATTCTGCTGTTTTTCTTTATTCCACTTTTGAATATTTTGAATACTATTAAACAAACGCCTCTTACGTGTTGGAGACATGGTGATACACACTAAACTGACAAGTCATGGACACTAAGCGTTAGTCCGCATCCTTTGTCGTACATAGTTCACTAAATCTATCACTACGAGCGCTAGTGTTGATCCATGCATGATCAAATCAACATCAAACTATCTACTTCCGTTTTGGGAAATTCAAAAATCTGCTTCACACACAGATACAGATTCAATCAAAATTTAATTTCATTTAGGTTGTTTGGTTACTCAGTTTAGGGTCTGCGACAACGCGGTCATGTAGCCCCATGTACTTTGGGTGTGTGTGTAGAATCTGTCTGATAACCGGTGTTAATTGTGATGGCTGTATTAGTGTGTGTTATCTGTTTTTAATTCAAGTAAGGACTGCAGACATTCGATTTTCAAGTAGTTCCAACTTTTGCTACCGTCAACGACCAACTATTGCTGATCTTGGTTACTTGATGCCACCGCAGTCGGCTGCTGGCGATGAACGTTGGAACCTAAGAGCGTTAGTCAAAGATAACCTATAATTTAGCTTCACCCAGGTGTAATTAGTGGAAGTTTCTTTATCATGCCATAAATCTATGACATGGGACCGCCGGCTTTACTTCCCCTTTGAAGGAAGGTTTATGAGTCATTTTAACGCTCTTAAAAATCCGATGACTTCAACCGGGTTTGAACCCGCGATCTTGGGCATAGAAGCTCAGCATGCTACCTACTACGCCACCGAAGCCGCCATAATTTCATTTAAATGTGTAGATCATGTTTTAAAAAAACAATCGTTTTTAGCATTTTCTTTCAAAAGTATTTTAAATATATTTTAAAATATGACAGAGCTTTTCTAAACACTTCTCCTGGTCTTTTAGCTTTTCAACTTTTGGAAAAATTGTCAAAATAGCTTAACCTTACTTTTTTGCTAAACTGGGCCCTGAGTGTCAACATTAGCCCACACAACAGTGTTCTGTATTGTTTTCACCCTCTATTCACGTAAATATTTTACCAAGTGGCTCATTTGCCCCGTTCAATCTACTGTCCCGCATACATTACTGCTGTATGGGATGTATAACAACTAATTTTCCCAGGGGCCACACCTGCCTGCTGGCAGAGTACGTCAGGATACTAAAGGAGCTGATAAGCCGTCGCTCCGGCAAGACGCTTCAACGTTTTGCGGTTAAACACTCGACAGCAGAACAGCGCAACGCCATCCAATGGATCACAGCAGATGCTATTCATTTTAACCTCTTACGTCACAGTGACCAGGACCACACCCTGATGGGATTTTTTCACCAACTACGTAAGGAAAGCTGCAAATCAGTGAAGAAATAGGCTTAGGCTATGAGATCACCTTTTGTCCGTGTGTGTGCGTCCATGTGTGTGTCCCCCTCGTAATAACTTCTAAACGGCTGGAGCGATTTCAATGAAACCCGACCGTGTCCTTCACATTTTATTACGTCTCACCAATCCAGCATGGCGGCTGTGGGAAATATTTCACCGGCATTCTATATCTCCGAAATTATTACCTCATATCACCCTGACATTTTGTAAGATGATAAAGGGTATTCTAGACGTTCCCCTATGTGACTTACAAAAACCTGTTAACTACAAAACGAACATGGCGGCCAAGCGAAATTGAGACTTTTAAATAGACTTTTCTCGCGATTTAACCATCCGAACGCAGTGAAACTTGGTACAGCAAATGACTATCCAAATTGCAATGCACTGACATCTAATTTAGTTCAATTGATTACATAACCTAAAGATGGCGGCTGTGCGAAATTTTTAAATCAACGTTTGAATAATGAACGTACACAATAATCCTCATCTAATAGTAGATAACTCTAGGGCTTACATATATTGAAGACCAATATGGTGACCATCGGAAATATTTAGACGGTTCTCAATATCTACGAATCTATTACAGCAATAAAACTGAAATTTTGTATGCTGATAGAGGCAATTAACATAAGTAGGATATATGAAAATAGGCTGTATAGTTCTTCACGGAACTACTTGTTTATATTTTGAAATGCACATTTCGCCACCAGTTGTCGACAGCCAGCCTTTCACTGTGTAATCGTGGCGGAAGTTTTCCTATTATTCTCGAGTTCCATGAGTGAAATGTTAGTTGCAGCCATTGCTTCCTCTGTTTGGTGTTTTCGCCTCCGAGCGGACAAAGACTTCCTGGGCTCCTAGCTTCCGCCTCCACCGCAAACAAGTCAGCATGTCCTCGGCCAGACCAGTCCAACAGTGACAACACACTGTGTGTTCTCCGTGTGTCTCCACTTCAAAGTCGCGGGTTCAAACTCGGCCGAAGTCGTCGGATTTTTTAAGAGCATTAAAATCCGTCAGCATGCCTTCCTTCGGAGGGGTTGGTTGGTTGGTCCTTAAGTTTAGGGGCTGCGACATCGCGGTCATGTAGTGCCGTGTACATTGGGTGTGTGTAGAATCTGTCTGATAACCGGTGTTCATTGTGATGACTGTATTGGTGTGTGTTATCTGTTTTTTAATTTAAGTACAGATTGCAACGTAGAATTTTTCAAATAGTTCCTACTTTTGCCGCCAACGACTACTAGGCCAGGTTCAGAACTTAGCTACTAAACGCCACCGCAGTCGGCTCTTGGCAACGAACGTAGAAACCTAAGAGCGTTGTTTACATTCATAACCTATCCAATTTAGCTTCACACAGTTGTAATTAGTAGAAGGTTCTTTAACATGCCATAAATCTATGACATGGGACCACCGGCTTTGCTTCCCCTCAGAAGGAAGGCATAGTGAGGGATTTTTAACGCTCTTAAAAAATCCTACGGCTTCGGCCGGGTTTTAACCCGCTATCTTGGGCATAGAAGCTCAGCATGCTACCGGCTACGCCACCGAAGCTCCTTCGTAGGAGGAAGTAAAGCCAGCGATCCCATGTCATAGATTTATGGCATGAAAAAGAACCTTCCACTAATTAAACTTGTGTGAATCTAAATTGAAACGCTCTATCAAAGTTCCAACGTTCACCATTAGGTGTCAGTGACATCTGGTAGCGAAAGTTGGAACTACTTGAAATTCAATGGAACTTGTAGCTCAGCCTATGGGTGCCCGCGTTGAAGTAGCTACAGCCTCTGGCGAGCTGAACATGTCCTCGGACACTCCCGGTACTTAAAGCCATACGGTAAACAAAAATAAATAATACATTGCATTGCCTCCGTAGCTTAGCGGTCAGCATGGCTAGCTGCCGCTCCGGAGGTCCTGGGTTCGATTCCCGGCTCTGCCACGAACTTTGAAAAGTGGTACGAGGACTAGAACGGGGTCTACTCAGCCTCGGGTGATCCAAATGAGTAGAGGGAGTTCGATTCCCAGCTCAGCCATCTTCGAAGTGGTTTTCCGTGGTTTCCCACTTCGTCTTCGGGAAAATGCCAGGATGGTAGCTATGGTAATGCCACGGCCGCCTCCTTCCCACTTTCTTGCCTAACCGTCCCACTCTTCCCATCCCTTCATCAGGCCCCCTGTTCGCTTTGCAGGTGAGGCCGCCTAGGCGTCGTGCTAGTCACACACCCCAGTTGTATCTCTAACTCTGATTCTCAAGCTCCAGGACACTGCCCTCAGTGGTGGTAGAAGTGGGATCCCTCGCTTAGTCCGTGGGAAAAGCCGATCCTGGAGGGTAAAACGATGAATGATAGCGAATAAATTGTATTGATTGACGTGGTAACCAATACGCTAAATATCACACAGCATGGTGAATGTTACTGCTTACTGCGTCGGAACCGTGGTGGTGCAGTGCTTGCCTCTCAGCAAGGCGGACCGGGATCGATTTCCAGTAAATGCATGTGAGATTTTCAAAGAGGAAAGCAATTCGAGTTCCAGGTACTAATGTAGCTACCGTGGCTCGGTAGCAGTCAGTGACCCGGTGCTTCATGAATGGCCGCACGACGCCGACTGCTGCTAGTTGTGCCAGAAGGCGCCCGTCGGCTACACCGTGACTCAGTGCACGCGAGCGAGCGACGCCGCCTCACGGAACTCCCGCGGCGCGCGCTGACTCTGGCGACAGGCATCGCGGCGCCGTGCGCCTCGAGGCCACCTTTCGAACCCAGCGCAGTGCATAAACTTCGGGGTTATTCGTAAATATAATTTGGCCTAAATTCACAAGACATTTCGTGGAGAACTCTTTGCCTCCCCAGACAACGGTACGTTTAGCTCACCCCATGCGTGTCCACATAGAAGCAACTACAAACTCTGGTGAGTCGAACATATCCTCGGAAACTCCCGGCACTAAAACCCACACGCTAAAAAAACAAATAAAAAATTACGAGCCTTACAGTATTCGCATTCTTTTTCTTTTCTTTTTTTAGTCGTTTACCCTCCAGGTTGGTGGAACCCACGGACTCAGCGAGGGAACTCACCACTACCGCCTCTACGGGCAGTGTCCTAGAGCTGGGAACATCTAATCGGAGTGGATACAACTGGTGAGGTGGGATTGGCAACTCGCCCAGGCGGCCTCACCTGCAAAGCGAACAGGGGCCTCATGAGGGAAGGTAAGCGATGGTTAGGATGGATAGGCAAGGAAGAGGGAAGGAGGCGGCCGTGGCCTTGAAGAAGGTACCATCCCGGCATTTGCCCGAAGACGAAGTGGGAAACCACGGAAAACCACTTCGAGGATGGCTGAGGTGGGAATCGAACCCCCTCTACTCATTTGGACCACCCGATAGACCCCGTTCCAGTCCTCGTACCACTTTTCAAATTTCGTGGCAGAGCCGGAAATCGAACCCAGGACCTCTGGGGGCGGCAGCTAACCATGCTGATCGCTACGCTACGGAGGCGACACAGTAGTCGCATATGATGTGTAACATCTGACATAGAAGAAACCTCACGTGAAATTGTTGATACACCGGTATTTTATACTATTATTGGCACAAATATTATTCTATTGTAAAAGGGAGTGTTTTACAGATATTGTAGTTTATAATACGGAACTCATTTTATTAGATGATTTGTAGCTTCCTCCAGCACTAGCCTAAATAAAGAATACGATATGGATCAACTAGATTAATAGACGCGACACCGCTCATAACCTTAAATTCCTTATAAACAGAGCCTCTTCATTCACAGACCAACACGTAATTTCATGTGGATTCTGTTAAAATGAGTCATATTGATATGATAACTATCGTTTAAAATGATAATCTGGTAGCAAAAATATCTACCCCGTCCGGGATTCGAACCCAAGATCTCTAGATTCACAGTCATAAGCACCAACCCCACGGCTATTTCGACTACGCAAATTTTTGCACAAGATGGTGACTTAATTCCACTTTCCAATAATACTGCATTACGGAATTAAGTTTCATTTATATTTTGCTTGTTTCGATAATGTTCCTGCGTGAAATTGAGTTTAAAATGCCTTATGAATAGGCCCTCTTGTGAGTAAAGATAATGTATTCAGTAATAGTTCATGAAGGCTTGCTCAATTCTCGTATAACCACAAAGATTATATTATATTGATGACTGCATTACCGTTATGTGGGTTAATATTTGAATAGCCATTGTGCAGAAACATAATACCGGCAATGCCGACTACTTACAATGATTGATATAAAGGCACTTTACCATTTAAATACTGATACGAAGACTTCGAACATGTACCATGTCATTTGTTTCAATCACTTGACACCAGAATTCACATGAGCGTTTTCCGTTCAGTATGTCATATACATTCCACATGGCCGAGAGTACGTCATGGTATCAATTTTCGACACCGCACGCTCATTGTTTCTCGTACCACTGCCAGCTGGTTCTTACCACTGCCCGCTGGATCGATCGATCGAGCCGGCAGTACATACTACCGTTTTCCACCACTGCCAGCTAGTACACTTCCACTTGATTGATCGAGCGGGCAGTGCATACTTCCGTTTTCCACCACTGCCAGCTAGTACACTTCCGTTCGATTGATCGAGCAGGCAGTGCATACTTCCGTTTTCCTCCACTGCCAGCTAGTACACTTCCGTTCGATCGATCGAGCGGGCAGTGCATACTTCCGTTCGATCCACCAGTGTCAGCTCGATCGTTCCGATCCACTTCCGTCCCCAATTTTCAAAATCACTCCCACAAAACTGTCCAGCAACCGAGCGGAAAGATGTTACACATCAACAACAACAAAAAAAAAACAAAAAACAGAATGAATATTAGGTGCCTGTTATCATGCGCCTTTTGTGTCCGTGTTGTTTCTATTGCTGGTTGTCTCGTACTTGTTGTAGCAACTTTACAAACTATTTGGTTGCTTGGTTCCTCAGTTTAGGGGCTGTGACAACACTGTCATGTAGCCCCGTGTACTTTGGGACCTGAATCTGTCTGATAACCGGTGTTAATTGTGATGGCTGTATTAGTGTGCATATCTGTAATTCAGGTAAAGACTGCAGACGATGAATATCAAGTAGTTTTAACGTTTGCTACCAAATGCTACCGTCAACGACACCTAGCTGTGAACTTGGCTATCAGATGAGTAGTGTGTTTTGAGGGGTTCCGCTGCCTCCACCTCCACACCCTCCACACAAGATGGTGGCAGCCCGATAACTCCCGAACCCATGGTCGGATTTTTACGAATGAGGTGTCATTGAACTCGGGCTGATACCCCCTTTCCAATGGACAACATATTTCACCCCCAAAAATAAAATCTACCCTACTAGGGGGTGAAATTGTAATTTTTTAGAGAATCTCTCTTTCCAATTGCAACATGTGAGAGTTTGAATGCTAATATGGAATGAAACGTTGTTCTACATAAAGTGCATGTGTTCGGTGGATAGCCACTATGAATTAACATGCTTGTTTTTGTTTTTATGCATGCCCACTCATAGGTTTGGTAAGAGGGCGGGCTTTTTAAAAGATGGTGGCTGTAGTGTAACCTAACCCAACCTAACGGGTACTTGTGGACAAGTCCTTGTGGACAGGTCATTGTTGACAGGTCATTGTGGACGAGTCCTTGTTGACAGGTTCTTGTGGACAGGTCCTTGTTGACAGGTCCTTATGGATGAGTCCCTTTAGACCGATCCCTTTAGACCGTCCCTTTGGACTGGTCCCTATGGACTGGCCCATGGTCTCTAATGCTATGATGAAATTAAACGTTGTTCCACATGAAACGCATGTGAAGAGCCGATTGCTACTATGAATTAACATGTTTGTTTTTTGTTTTTTTACGCATGCGCACTTGAGGTTTTTGTAAGCGGGCGGGGTTTTTGAATAATGATTTATAGATGAGTTATTTTTTTTAAATTACCAAAATATCCAAAACTAATATCTCATGAATTAATAAGGCTAGGGACCTGTATGAGAGGTCGTTGGACTTGAGGTGACATTCTGTTTTTGAATATATTATTTATTTATGTCAAAAGGACCTAACTGCACTTTTGTTAATATCTCGCTAACTAATAATCAGAGAGGGTCAAGTGAGGAGTCATAGGACTCAGGATGGTCAACCCTTTTCCATGACCAACGAATTTACCCAAAAGATCTAAGGTCATTAGCTTTTTAATATCTCATGAATCAATAAGGCTAGAGACCTGTATGAGAGGTCGTTGGACTTGAGGTGATATTCTGTTTTTGAATATATTATTCATTTATGTCAAAAGGGCCTAACTACACTTTTGTTGATATCTCGCTAACTAATAATCAGAGAGGGTCAAGTGAGGTGTCATGGGACTCAGGATGGTCAACCCTTTTCCATGACCAACGAATTTACCCAAAAGATCTAAGGTCATTAGCTTTTTAATATCTCATGAATCAATAAGGCTAGGGACCTGTATGAGAGGTCGTTGGACTTGAGGTGACATTCTGTTTTTGAATATATTATTTATTTATGTCAAAAGGGCCTAACTGCACTTTTGTTAATATCTCGCTAACTAATAATCAGAGAGGCTCAAGTGAGGTGTCATGGGACTCAGGATGGTCAACCCTTTTCCATGACCAACGAATTTACCCAAAGGACTCAAAACAGCAAGGTCATTGACCTAATATTTTATAAATTAATAATCGAATATCAACATGTGATGTGTTATAGGACTTAGAATGTTCAACCCTTTCCCATGGCCAATGAATTTACCCAAAATACCCAATACATCAAGGTCATCGACCTGAGATTTTATAAACTAATAATCGGATACGAACATGTGAGATGTTTACCATGTGTGTGATGAAACATAGCTAGGTAGAGAAAGAATTAGTGTAGGCTACATGTATGGTGATTGACAAGCCTTTTACCATTGAAACTTGTTTTTCAGATCAAACTGCAGTATAGAGAGAGTATAGGTTGCAGGTATGGGTTAATAAATGACGAACTGTGTACACAAACTCTGATTTATCGATTCAAGAATTAAGAGTAGACTATCTTTAATTGATTGGTTAAAGAGGATAGCTAAAACACAAAAATGCTCAGTGGTTACCGGGACAAGATGGTCGCTACACACAACAAGCTTTAAATACTTGAGGCTAATAATCTATACACACACACTTGCTTGTTCTAAACTAAACTGTGTTGCTGTCAGTGCTCAGACAGTAGGCTGATGACAAAATGCATTGCTAACAGAAATATAATCATTTCCGGTTGTATAATGTTACCAGCTATCCATTTTGTGTTGCAGTGTTAAGCACTTTTAGCTCTTGTACTGGTGGTCTTAACTCGATTTCCAGGTCTGAGGCCTAGAACGAGTCAAACTAAGAAACAAGGACATGGTGGTGTAGTGGTTAAGCTGTTAGCCTTTTCACCAGGGTTCGATTTCAGGTTAATATGCATGTCATAAACATATTAAACAAAACAAAACAGAGATAACGTTCAAAACTGATTACATTTGTGTCTTTTCAAATTATTACTTGGATTACAAATACAAAGGTGAACTGGGTTTGATATACAGTTAATGCTGTCTATCACACACTAGACTGTAAGAAAGCCAAAAGAGCAAAAGGCGTAGGTAGAGCAGTGGTAAAATTGCTATATGTAGACAACTACCTAGCGGTTTTATGAACTGGCAAAGCTATATCGCATAAACAGTGCAGGATACAATCCAGCAATCAAATTTATATCTTGTGGAACAGAGAAAATGCACTTTTACCTTGATAGATAGCAAATGAGTGCAGATGAATGACCTATGCATTAGCCTACCATAGGGTTATAACCACGAGGTGGAGGTGTGATTTCTATATTTTATTGTTTAGAGACATGGCTTTTTTGTAACCAGTAGATTTAGTAATTTGTAAATATTCATTTTTGTAATTGTAAATAGTGGAAACATTTTTTTGTAATAGTAAATGTTAAATGTATAACTAAAAGTTATTTGGGATAAGTGTGCATGTCAAGGATAAATAGCGTGGTTGTATTTGTTTTTCAAAGAAAGGTATGGTTGTGTGAATGTATGACTATAGATAGAATGATAGAGAGAGAGAGAGAGAAAGTGTGTGTGTGTGTGTGTGTGTGGGTAGCATTAATTGTTCAACCAAAGCAAACACGGCAAGGTAGCATGGTGGGGTAATTAATGTATATAGCAAAAATGGTAAATAGTAAACTGTAGTTGTTTTTTAACACTTGTGTTTTTTTTAAATGCAGCGGTAGATAGGTGTTATTTTGTAAAACAGTCTTACCTACAGTAGTAGTAGTAGTAGTAGTAGTAGGCCTATACGTTTTTGGAAACAAACAGAAAGAGAATGCACTATTGCCATGGCCAAGCACTTTCATTAAGGTGATTTCAAGAAAATTTTTAATCAGCAAATGTTTGTTTTACAAAACTAAACTTTCAGCATGGACTAACTCACAAACGTGTCGTCTGTGATATGGAAAAAATAGGAAATCCATGTTTCCATATCAACACAATTTTAAAACTTAAAACTGACATTTAAAAAATGTAAATGGGAAATTGACAAATGTGTAAACAACAAAATGGAATATTCTTTCTTCCGTATCATGAAATCCAAAAACTTTAAACTGACATTTTCAAATTGTGTACATGGAAAATTGACATATGGCAATGTGTGAAATGTGAAAATGAAAAAAAAATGAACAAACGGCTATCATTATTTAAAAAAATAAAAAACCGTCGTGTTCTATCGTTAAAGTGTGAATTAAACCATATTTACTTATTTGGATCACCCGAGACTGAGTAGACCTGTTTTAGTTCTAATATACTTTTAAAATTTTATGTTAAAGCTCGAATTGAACTCAAGAGCTTTAGAGTGCCAGCTAACTATTATATCCGTTACGTCACAAAGACAACTTTACACTACCCTTAATGAACAATAATAAGAAAAAGAATAATAAATGTTGAATTTTTTTAAAGAATGAACATGGTGTTACTCTTTCTGTTGCACTGTCTGCTAGCTACTAGCCAGCAGCTGGGGTCTTAGAAAACGATACAGTTGACATTTTGCAATTAGATGTGACATGTTTCAAAGTATAGTATTATGGGTTGCTGTTGAGTAAAAACTAATCCTGTACAAGGAAGCAAGGGTTCGAACCCCTTACCTAACATTACTATTGCTTGAACATGGCTTGACGACACTGTATTATTATGATACTCGGTACACAAACCATAGATAGAGTGTATTGTTTAAGATCACTTTCTTTCTGAACATAGGTGGAGATTGTTGACGGTTAACAATGGCATTAATATAGTAGGACGTGGGTATAGCAATTAAGAAAAAACAGACAATACCCATACAATATTTTTATTTATTTAATATAAGTACTTGTACAATATTTACATTCAAAATACATTTCTTTTTTCTGTATTACTATTTAGTCCTTTTTGATTCTCTTGCATATGAAGGGTAGATAACCTTGTAGTTCAGCCCCTTAAAACAACAACACAACCTTTTGCATAGTTTGTGATGTTGATGACTTGAGATGTGGAAGATGGATTAAACATACCTTTTACAGCAGGGGTTAAATGTTGCTCAATAAACACTGCACTATTTTGAGTAGCAACATTTTTTTCTTGTACTAGCTTTTTAGCATTGTCATGATTAATTGTTAGTAGGGGGGTGATGAGAGTTCTAACGCACTCCAGAACCCTCCTTGACCCACTACTAAGCCTCAGGCATGTTAAATATCTCTCGAACGCATGGTCCGATTTTGACAAATGAGGTGTCGTTGGACTCGGGCTGACGTCCTCTTTGCTGTGGACTACTCGTTATATTTTTGAATTTTTTTTGAAAATTTTTGTTTTCAAAAGTTGGTGATAGTTTGAAAACCAAAGATGATAGAACGTTATGCCATGGCCCAAACGAATGGTCTTTATGACCTTTATTTTCTATAATGAAACTTTTTTACTTTTTATGTTTTTTTGAAAACACTCGAATTTTGAAAATCCTATATTTTGGAAACTAGGAACTCTACAAAAAAAATTGTTTGATATAAATGAAAGGTCCCTATGCCCTCTACCCCCCAAATAAATGTCAAGTCTCTAGGATGAAAACCTGTAGTAGTAAGATGAGAGAGCTGCGCCACTTCTTATTGAGCCACCCTCGTATTTGCCCCGAACCTGATATCTCGCTAACCAATGGTCGGATTTGAACATACAGGGTGTCCTAGCACTCGTAGTGATGCCCCCTACTTTCCTATAGGCTCTTAATTTAATGAAAAGACCAAAACTAAAAGGTCATGTGCTTTTAATATCTCGCGAACCAATCATGCTAGAGGTGTGTTCGACAGGTCCAAGGACTCGGGGTGACGTCCTCTCTGCTATGGACCACTCGTTATAATTTTTAATAAAATTGGAAACTCGATTTTGGGGTAAACACGTGTTTTTGTGATTTTGCCGATATCTCACGAAGCAATAACGCTAGAGGCATGTACGATGGGTCCAAGGATTCGGGCAGACGTCCTCTTTGCTATAGACCACTCGTTGTAATTTTTTAAAATTTTGGAAATGCGATTTTGGGGTAAAAACGTGTTTTTTGTGATTTTTGCCGATATCTCACGAACCAATAACGCTAGAGACGTGTACGAGGTGTCCTAGGACTCGGGCTAACGCCCCCTTTCAAATGTGGTAGATATTTTTTCCAAAAAGATAATTCACAAAGGGCCTAACGCCATACATGTTGAAATAACGTTTTCTTTTTCTTTGCCTGTTTATAATGTCCATGAAGCGTGGTGGTTGAGAGAGACGATACTGCTGGGTGTGTGTTTCATTGAAACTGTCGCTGACCACGGTGGCCGTGTTCAATAGATCAATCGCTATTTCGACGGGCCGGTTTATGACAGAACGAGCGTGCGTTTTCACACATTTTACCTTTGACATGTAAACGGTGATGAGAACTTGGTTCTATGTTGGTCGAAGCGAGTACAGAAAACACACTTGCAAACGAGCAGGAGGTGAAGGTCATTTGAGCTTATTGGATGGCGTTGATCTGACTTGACAACAAGTGCAATGGAAAAATGACCATGACGCTTGAAAGTGAAATAATCTGACCATTGTGGTGGCAGGGAAGTGCGAAATGCATGTGAACTTGTGTGAAACCACAGGCACGCTAAACCAGTGACATTCTGTCTTGCTTTGTACGTGACAAAATGCAAGTCCATGTGAAATTTGATCTACCGCAGGTGTTCACCTTGGACGTTATCTGTCCACGTGCATGATAACTGTTAACAAGTGACATCCTGTTTTGCTTCGTACGTGACAAAATGCAAGTTCATGTGAAATTTGATTCGCCACAGGTGTTCACTTTGGGCGTTAGCTGTCCACGTGACCGATAACAGAATGGTCAAAGCGTGGGAAAAAATGATTATACATGCAACGTAGCATATATAAAGACATGTCGTTATCATTTCCACTCTCACTTGGGTGGACTACCTTTGAACACATTGCGTTGCGTGAAACACTTGGTCTTGTTTAACAGTTTTGGTGTTGGTGGAAAATACTTAACCTTGTTGTGGGGTAGGTATATACATATATATATATATTTATTCATTTATACATTTATTGATTAATATATATATTTACAAGCAATTATTTATTGATTAGGTAATTAATGATTTTATTTATTTGTTTGCAGATAACCGGCATACCTTACATGTCTGAGGGAGAAGAAACCATTGCACTTTTGAGCCCACTAGAAGGGAAGAACAACAAGTCACTGCAAGTAAAGGTGAGATGATTTTTTTAAACTAACTTGTTTCATTTTTTTTGTTTTATGTTTTATTTTATGAAATGTATGTATTAACTTGAATTTAGGTATTTATAGCGGTTTATTTTATTTATTTTTAGAAACTTGGAAAGAATAGTCTTACCGACGTAGTAGTCGCTGAAAAAAAAAACGAAACGCACTAAAGCGAAACCACTGCCAAAGAGTGAACTGTTTAAAACTCAGGTAAGTCCAACTTAAAAATGCTATTCCATTTTACCACTACTGAAAACTCGTAGACAAAAAAAAATTCATTACCTGTACATGACTGGGACAATGATTGCTTTCTTGATTAATGGCTATGTTGTTGTTGTTGACTGGGAAAAGTACAAGGCCATGTTGGATTTTCTAAAAATAAAAATAATAAATTTAATTTATGGGTGGTTCCCTATGGACTCAACGAATATCCACAGGTTTGAACATGATAATGTGAACAAAATGACATGACATTCATTTTTGTTTATATATTGGTTAAAGGGAGGGTGGGGGAATGTAAATGACTGTAGCTTTATAAAAAAAGAAAATAAGTACATGAGTTACTGTTAGTGCCAACATACAGTTTTGTTTAATGGTGTTTTGATATATTAATGCCAATTAACGTTAACGTTTTATTTACAAGTATTGATTGATTGATTGAGTGATGGGTTATTTTGTTTGCTTTTAGGTGTCGTCATGTGCCATTAACGTAATAATAATAATATCGTATGGCCTCGGGTGCCTGGTGCAAGCTTTGTTAATTGACACCCAGAGGGTAGCTTGCATGTCAATTTCGTCGTTCCTATGAACGCTATGAAAGTCAAGGAGTTTAGATACGGTATCTAAACTCCTTGACTCTACAGCGCTTTCAAGTAGAGAATGGAGGAACTTTAGTTGGCGGAATATCCCGAGATTAATTTTGCCATTGAACACGGCCTACTGAATTCAAATGGGTTCTTTAACATGCCAACAACGTATGACATGAGTGTCGTGATTTTTGTCGCCTTCAAAAATCACTTACCATGGTCAGGAGCGAACCTGCAATCTTGGGGTTGGTAGTCCGACACTATAACCACTCACCCACCGTGGCAAGCATTAACGTAATGAAAGACAGTGAACAAGCATGCATTATGCTTTAAAGTACTCTGTGCTCTTGTGCAATGTAAATAACTTACAATAAGAAAAAGTTTTATTATAACACATGGCGTTAGTACCAAATACAACAAGTGAGCAAGTTGGTTTACCACGTGGGTTAAATTTAAAATCAGAACACGATCGATGGTTAACATTTGAATCCTGGCCTGTAGGCTTTTTGTCGACGCATGAACTTGCAAAAGCCGTTTTTTTTACTTGAATCGAGAAGATGTGGTGCGCTGTGTGTTTTGTCGTATTGAACTTTCCCACTGGGAAGAAGGGGATGATCCCTTTAGAGACCATTTGCGATGGTCTCCTCACTGTCCTTACATGCTTGGAAAGCAAGTGGGTAACCTACCCGTGCATTCATTTTACCGAACCACAAGGCCTTTGGCCGCTACTTACGTTGCTGAATCACAAATAAATAATAATAATGATGTATTACCAGTCAACGGTAGTGTCGATATATGTGGTCCATATGCCATAGACAGTGTTGAATTGGCGTGTGCTTTTGAAAAATTGGGAGTTTGCAAGACTAAAGCACTAGCACACCCAGAGTACAGCTCTGTTGAAAAACGTTTCGAATCTTATAAAAATGTTTGGCCATTAATATTAAAACACCTTACCAAACAGCTAAGTGAAGCTGGATTTTTTTATACTGGTGAAGGGGATAAAACAATATGTTTTTATTGCGGATTTGCTTTAAAGGATTGGCAAATGACTGATGACCCTTTAGTGCAACATGCTCGTTGGTTACCAAACTGTAAATACATGGTGTTGCTTAAAGGTCAGGAATTTGTGAACACTATTCGTAAAGAAAAAGTGATTGCAGCACAAGACATAAAAGTGCCTTTAGAGTTAGAGCACGCGGAGCAAATACATAAGGCTGAAAGAAAAGACTTGTCTCACGAACATATACAAAAGTGTGACCAACAATTATGTAAAATTTGTTATCAAGATGAACTAGGTGTTGTATTTTTACCCTGTGGACACATGATAGCCTGTGTCAAATGTGCATTAAAACTTAACACTTGTGCTATATGCAGAAAAGTAGTATCTGCTACAGTTAGGGCATTTCTTGCATAACTAGTATAATTTATTCGCCATGCATAGTGCAAAATCCCTAATTGCACAATATTATTAAAACTGTTTTAGAGTGTAATAGATATGCTTTTGTTTTGTTTATAGACTACTACAATGAATGTTTTGAATGCTGTGGGACAATCATGTGGCTTAGAGACAAAGAAGCTCAGCGAATTGCCAACGCATATTCCATTCCGCATTATCAAGATTCGGAAATTGAAAACAGCATATGGTGATCGTGTACTTTGTGTATGTGAAAACTTTGAGACATTTCTGCCTATACGGTTTAATGATATGTCGGAAAGTGTTTTTGATGAAGTCAATAATGCTGTGCAACCTGTACACTTAATTTATGATGGTTTTAAAAACAATAGGTGCATGATTCGTTTTAATTAAATAAAAAAAGTCAAATAATAATGGAAGATATAAGTCATGACAATGGACTGAAAGAAAAAATATGTGTATAGAATAATAATGTCTTAGTGTTTAGTATTGTCTTAAAAATATTATCATGAAACCAAAAAATGTATATAAAGTTTGTAAATAAATGAAAATAATGGTACAATGTTGTTTTATTTTCTATAGAAGTCAGAATATTTAACATTGCAGAGTATACATGATTATGACAATAAAAAGCACACTTAATACAAGTCTTTGCCTTTACGATAGTGTGTTATAGTTTTAAAAACAAAGCTTGTTGTAGATCTTTTTTCTTCCACGGTAAACAATAGGCATGAAAACGTTATTGTCCTGTTTTGGATCATTATCACTATCATAATCATAAGCTGCATGATCTATATCACTATTATTATAATCACTATAATTATCCTCAACATTACTAAAACCAGTTAAATATTCCTGGTCCTCTTCCTGTTCCTCTTCCTCTTCCTCTACAGTGTCCTCGTGTAGAGTCTGCGTGGCTTTTGATAATGTTAAGGGTTTTTTGAACATTGAATTATTTTCAATAGTAGTATTGTTTTGTAGCACTTGCTTTTTAACATTTTCATGATTTTCTGTTGACAGCAACAGTGTTTCATGCAGTACACTACATTGATGATCACTGACACTTAAAACCACACTATTTTTGCTTTTTAGCTCACTGCGACATTGTTTTGAACGTTGTTTTGTACAACGCCAAATAACAGTTCCATTTGTATTGGTTCGTTTCACAATATATGAATATCCTTTATAGAATGCATGAGGCTTACCATACCTAGTCACAGATACTTCCATATCAACTGTCAAGCTTAGACTAAGCTCTAGTAAAGACAACTTGGTAATAAGAACAATAGATTAATGTGCGAGCATATATGGGTGCAAATGTGGGAGCAAAAAAAAAGTGGGAGCAAAAAGTGGGAGCAAGAATTGGGAGCAAAAAAGTGGGAGCAAAAAGTGGGAGCAAAAATTGGGAGCAAAAAGTGGGAGCAAAAAGTGGGAGCAAAAATTGGGAGCAAAAAGTGGGAGCAAAAGTGGGAGCAAAAGTGAGTGTAAAAGTGAGTGCAAACGTGGGTTCAAAAGTGAGTGCAAAAGTGAATGTAAAAGTGGGTGCAAAAGTGGGTGCAAGAGTGGGTGCAAAAGTGGGTGCAAAAGTGGGTGCAAAAGTGGGTGCAAAAGTGGGTGAAAAAGTGGGTGCAATAGTGGGTGCAAGAGTGAGTGCAAAAGTGGGTGAAAAAGTGGGTGCGAAAGTGGGTGCAAAAGTGAGTGCAAAACTGGGTGCAAAAGTGAATGCAAAAGTGGGTGCAAAAGTGGGAGAAAAAAGTGGGAGCAAAAAGTGGGAAAAAAAAGTGGGAGCAAAAATTGGGAGCAAAAAGTGGGAGCAAAAGTGGGAGCAAAAGTGAGTGTAAAAGTGAGTGCAAACGTGGGTTCAAAAGTGAGTTCAAAAGTGAATGTAAAAGTGGGTGCAAAAGTGGGTGCAAGAGTGGGTGCAAAAGTGGGTGCAAAAGTGGGTGCAAAAGTGGGCGAAAAAGTGGGTGCAAAAGTGGGTGCACGAGTGGGTGCAAAAGTGGGTGAAAAAGTGGGTGCGAAAGTGGGTGCAAAAGTGAGTGCAAAAGTGGGTGCAAAAGTGAATGCAAAAGTGGGTGCAAAAGTGGGAGCAAAAACTGGGAGCAAAAAGTGGGAGCAAAAAGTGGGATCTGAAGAACGTAGGAGCAATTATGAGAGTAAATGTGAAAGGAAAAGTGGGAGCAAGTATGGGAGCAAATGTGAAAGCAAAAGTGGGGGCAAAAAGTGAGAGAAAAAAGTGAGAGCAAAAAGTGGGAGCAAAAGTGAGTGTAAAAGTGAGTGCAAACGTGGGTTCAAAAGTGAGTGCAAAAGTGAATGTAAAAGTGGGTGCAAAAGTGGGTGCACGAGTGGGTGCAAAAGTGGGTGAAAAAGTGGGTGCGAAAGTGGGTGCAAAAGTGAGTGCAAAAGTGGGTGCAAAAGTGAATGCAAAAGTGGGTGCAAAAGTGGGAGCAAAAACTGGGAGCAAAAAGTGGGAGCAAAAAGTGGGATCTGAAGAAAGTAGGAGCAATTATGAGAGTAAATGTGAAAGGAAAAGTGGGAGCAAGTATGGGAGCAAATGTGAAAGCAAAAGTGGGAGCAAAAAGTGAGAGAAAAAAGTGAGAGCAAAAAGTGGGAGCAAATATGAGAGCAAAAAAAAAGTAGGAGCAAGTATGGGAGCAAATGTGAAAGCAAAAGGGGGAGAAAAAAGTGAGAGAAAAAGGTGGGACCAAAAAGTGTAAGCAAAAGTGGGAGCAAATATGAGAGCAAAAAAATGTGGGAGCAAAAAGTGGGAGCAAAACGTGTAAGCAGAAGTGGGAGCAAACAAGTGTGAGCAAATATGGGAGCAGAAAGTGGGAGCAAAGTTGAAAGCAAAAGTGGGAGCAAAAAGAGCGAGCAAAAGTGAGTGCACAAAGGGGGAGCAAAATGTGTGAGTAAAAAGTGGGGTCAAATGTGGTGTTTTACTAAAACAATCCCCCCTAACCTAACCTAACCTAACTTTACTCAACCTAATTTCACCTAACCTAACTTCACCTAACCTAACCTTCCAACTCTCAGATCAAAAATTAAATTCTGGCTATAGTCGCGTTGGAATCCAAAACCTCTGGGATAACACCCAAGTATACTAGCCACTACACCGCGAAATGGGCAAATTATCATGCAACACAACACAAAAATAAAAAGTTTTCTGTAGTGTAACTCATTGGCTGACAATCATAGTTGAGAATTCAAACCCAAGACCTCAGGACTTTAGTTTTGAACATTATCAGAAATATTATTCCATTTACAAAAAGGACAATGTTTTTGGGTAATAAAAAGTCGTGTCCAGCCTCCCACCGCCATTCATCTGTGACGTCATAGCCAGTCTCAAAGCAAGTCTATACTTGTAGAACATGCCATGTGACAAGGTTAGGTTTACTGAGCTGAGGTTAACTTAGGTTAGCTAGCTCTATCTCACTCCTAGCCAATCATTAACCTTAAAAGCACTCTAGAGTTCTTGGAATCTGTTCATGTAATTATTATTCTTGACAGTACTTTGGAAATTACACCCTTAAAAATATCAATCCCCTTGAATTTTTTTAAAACTGTTAATATTATTATTATTATTAGCCAAGTCACTTTACTAAAATTTAATTTATGTGAATTAGTTGATATGAAAGTCTCTACAACCAGCCATGCTTGCACCCACTTTTTGCTTTCACTTTTGCTCCCATATTAATGCCAACTCTTATAACTATAAGCAACAGCAAAATGTAAATGGAATAATATTTCTGATAATGTTCAAAACTAAAGTCCTGAGGTCTTGGGTTTGAATTCTCAACTATGATTGTCAGCCAATGAGTTACACTACAGAAAACTTTTTATTTTTGTGTTGTGTTGCATGATAATTTGCCCATTTCGCGGTGTAGTGGCTAGTATACTTGGGTGTTATCCCAGAGGTTTTGGATTCCAACGCGACTATAGCCAGAATTTAATTTTTGATCTGAGAGTTGGAAGGTTAGGTTAGGTGAAGTTAGGTTAGGTGAAATTAGGTTGAGTAAAGTTAGGTTAGGTTAGGTTAGGGGGGATTGTTTTAGTAAAACACCACATTTGACCCCTCTTTTTACTCACACATTTTGCTCCCCCTTTGTGCACTCACTTTTGCTCGCTCTTTTTGCTCCCACTTTTGCTTTCACATTTGCTCCCACTTTCTGCTCCCATATTTGCTCACACTTGTTTGCTCCCACTTCTGCTTACACGTTTTGCTCCCACTTTTTGCTCCCACATTTTTTTGCTCTCATATTTGCTCCCACTTTTGCTTACACTTTTTGGTCCCACTTTTTCTCTCACTTTTTTCTCCCCCTTTTGCTTTCACATTTGCTCCCATACTTGCTCCTACTTTTTTTTGCTCTCATATTTGCTCCCACTTTTTGCTCTCACTTTTTTCTCTCACTTTTTGCTCCCACTTTTGCTTTCACATTTGCTCCCATACTTGCTCCCACTTTTCCTTTCACATTTACTCTCATAATTGCTCCTACTTTCTTCAGATCCCACTTTTTGCTCCCACTTTTTGCTCCCAGTTTTTGCTCCCACTTTTGCACCCACTTTTGCATTTACTTTTGCACCCACTTTTGCACTCACTTTTGCACCCACTTTCGCACCCACTTTTTCACCCACTTTTGCACCCATTCGTGCACCCACTTTTGCACCCACTTTTTCGCCCACTTTTGCACCCACTTTTGCACACACTTTTGCACCCACTTTTACATTCACTTTTGCACTCACTTTTGAACCCACGTTTGCACTCACTTTTACACTCACTTTTGCTCCCACTTTTGCTCCCACTTTTTGCTCCCAATTTTTGCTCCCACTTTTTTTTCCCACTTTTTGCTCCCACTTTTTGCTCCCACTTTTGCACCCACTTTTGCATTTACTTTTGCACCCACTTTTGCACTCACTTTTTCACCCACTTTCGCACCCACTTTTTCACCCACTTTTGCACCCATTCGTGCACCCACTTTTGCACCCACTTTTTCGCCCACTTTTGCACCCACTTTTGCACACACTTTTGCACCCACTTTTACATTCACTTTTGCACTCACTTTTGAACCCACGTTTGCACTCACTTTTACACTCACTTTTGCTCCCACTTTTGCTCCCACTTTTTGCTCCCAATTTTTGCTCCCACTTTTTGCTCCCACTTTTTGCTCCCACTTTTTGCTCCCACTTTTGCACCCACTTTTGCATTCACTTTTGCACCCACTTTTGCACTCACTTTTGCACCCACTTTCGCACCCACTTTTTCACCCACTTTTGCACTCACTCTTGCACCCACTTTTGCACCCACTTTTTCACCCACATTTGCATCCATTTTTGCACCCACTTTTGCACCCACTTTTGCACCCACTCTTGCACCCACTTTTGCACCCACTTTTACATTCACTTTTGCACTCACTTTTGAACCCACGTTTGCACTCACTTTTACACTCACTTTTGCTCCCACTTTTGCTCCCACTTTTTGCTCCCAATTTTTGCTCCCACTTTTTGCTCCCACTTTTTGCTCCCAATTTTTGCTCCCACTTTTTGCTCCCACTTTTTTGCTCCCAATTCTTGCTCCCACTTTTTGCTCCCACTTTTTTTTGCTCCCACATTTGCACCCATATATGCTCGCACATTAATCTATTGTTCTTATTACCAAGTTGTCTTTACTAGAGCTTAGTCTAAGCTTGACAGTTGATATGGAAGTATCTGTGACTAGGTATGGTAAGCCTCATGCATTCTATAAAGGATATTCATATATTGTGAAACGAACCAATACAAATGGAACTGTTATTTGGCGTTGTACAAAACAACGTTCAAAACAATGTCGCAGTGAGCTAAAAAGCAAAAATAGTGTGGTTTTAAGTGTCAGTGATCATCAATGTAGTGTACTGCATGAAACACTGTTGCTGTCAACAGAAAATCATGAAAATGTTAAAAAGCAAGTGCTACAAAACAATACTACTATTGAAAATAATTCAATGTTCAAAAAACCCTTAACATTATCAAAAGCCACGCAGACTCTACACGAGGACACTGTAGAGGAAGAGGAAGAGGAACAGGAAGAGGACCAGGAATATTTAACTGGTTTTAGTAATGTTGAGGATAATGTTGAGGATAATTATAGTGATTATAATAATAGTGATATAGATCATGCAGCTTATGATTATGATAGTGATAATGATCCAAAACAGGACAATAACGTTTTCATGCCTATTGTTTACCGTGGAAGAAAAAAGATCTACAACAAGCTTTGTTTTTAAAACTATAACACACTATCGTAAAGGCAAAGACTTGTATTAAGTGTGCTTTTTATTGTCATAATCATGTATACTCTGCAATGTTAAATATTCTGACTTCTATAGAAAATAAAACAACATTGTACCATTATTTTCATTTATTTACAAACTTTATATAAATTTTTGGGTTTCATGATAATATTTTTAAGACAATACTAAACACTAAGACATTATTATTCTATACACATATTTTTTCTTTCAGTCCATTGTCATGACTTATATCTTCCATTATTATTTGACTTTTTTTATTTAATTAAAACGAATCATGCACCTATTGTTTTTAAAACCTTCATAAATTAAGTGTACAGGTTGCACAGCATTATTGACTTCATCAAAAACACTTTCCGACATATCATTAAACCGTATAGGCAGAAATGTCTCAAAGTTTTCACATACACAAAGTACACGATCACCATATGCTGTTTTCAATTTCCGAATCTTGATAATGCGGAATGGAATATGCGTTGGCAATTCGCTGAGCTTCTTTGTCTCTAAGCCACATGATTGTCCCACAGCATTCAAAACATTCATTGTAGTAGTCTATAAACAAAACAAAAGCATATCTATTACACTCTAAAACAGTTTTAATAATATTGTGCAATTAGGGATTTTGCACTATGCATGGCGAATAAATTATACTAGTTATGCAAGAAATGCCCTAACTGTAGCAGATACTACTTTTCTGCATATAGCACAAGTGTTAAGTTTTAATGCACATTTGACACAGGCTATCATGTGTCCACAGGGTAAAAATACAACACCTAGTTCATCTTGATAACAAATTTTACATAATTGTTGGTCACACTTTTGTATCTGTTCGTGAGACAAGTCTTTTCTTTCAGCCTTATGTATTTGCTCCGCGTGCTCTAACTCTAAAGGCACTTTTATGTCTTGTGCTGCAATCACTTTTTCTTTACGAATAGTGTTCACAAATTCCTGACCTTTAAGCAACACCATGTATTTACAGTTTGGTAACCAACGAGCATGTTGCACTAAAGGGTCATCAGTCATTTGCCAATCCTTTAAAGCAAATCCGCAATAAAAACATATTGTTTTATCCCCTTCACCAGTATAAAAAAATCCAGCTTCACTTAGCTGTTTGGTAAGGTGTTTTAATATTAATGGCCAAACATTTTTATAAGATTCGAAACGTTTTTCAACAGAGCTGTACTCTGGGTGTGCTAGTGCTTTAGTCTTGCAAACTCCCAATTTTTCAAAAGCACACGCCAATTCAACACTGTCTATGGCATATGGACCACATATATCGACACTACCGTTGACTGGTAATACATCATTATTATTATTTATTTGTGATTCAGCAACGTAAGTAGCGGCCAAAGGCCTTGTGGTTCGGTAAAATGAATGCACGGGTTGGTTACCCACTTGCTTTCCAAGCATGTAAGGACAGTGAGGAGACCATCGCAAATGGTCTCTAAAGGGATCATCCCCTTCTTCCCAGTGTGAAAGTTCAATACGACAAAACACACAGCGCACCACATCTTCTCGGTTCAAGTAAAAAAAACGATTTTTGCAAGTTCATGCGTCGACAAAAAGCCTACAGGCCAGGATTCAAATGTTAACCATCGATCATGTTCTGAATTTAATTTTAACCCACGTGGTAAACCAACTTGCTCACTTGTTGTATTTGGTACTAACGCCATGTGTTATAATAAAACTTTTTCTTATTGTAAGTTATTAACATTGCACAAGAGCACAGAGTACTTTAAAGCATAATGCATGCTTGTTCACTGTCTTTCATTACGTTAATGGCACATGACGACACCTAAAAGCAAACAAAATAACCCATCACTCAATCAATCAATCAATCAATCAATCAATCAATACTTGTAAATAAAACGTTAACGTTAATTGGCATTAATATATCAAAACACCATTAAAAATAAACTGTATGTTGGCACTAACAGTAACTCATGTACTTATTTTCTTTTTTATAAAGCTACAGTCATTTACATTCCCCCACCCTCCCTTTAACCAATATATAAACAAAAATGAATGTCATGTCATTTTGTTCACATTATCATGTTCAAACCTGAGGATATTTGTTGAGTCCATAGGGAACCACCCATAAATTAAATTTATTATTTTTATTTTTAGAAAATCCAACATGGCCTTGTACTTTTCCCAGTCAACAACAACAACATAGCCATTGATCAAGAAAGCAATCATTGTCCCAGTCATGTACAGGTAATGAATTTTTTTTTGTCTACGAGTTTTCAGTAGTGGTAAAATGGAATAGCATTTTTAAGTTGGACTTACCTGAGTTTTAAACAGTTCACTCTTTGGCAGTGGTTTCGCTTTAGTGCGTTTCGTTTTTTTTCAGCGACTACTACGTCGGTAAGACTATTCTTTCCAAGTTTCTAAAAACAAATAAAATAAACCGCTATAAATACCTAAATTCAAGTTAATACATACGTTTCATAAAATAAAACATAAAACAAAAAAATGAAACAAGTTAGTTTAAAAAAATCATCTCACCTTTACTTGCAGTGACTTGTTGTTCTTCCCTTCTAGTGGGCTCAAAAGTGCAATGGTTTCTTCTCCCTCAGACATGTAAGGTATGCCGGTTATCTGCAAACAAATAAATAAAATCATTAATTACCTAATCAATAAATAATTGCTTGTAAATATATATATTAATCAATAAATGTATAAATGAATAAATATATATATGTATATACCTACCCCACAACAAGGTTAAGTATTTTCCACCAACACCAAAACTGTTAAACAAGACCAAGTGTTTCACGCAACGCAATGTGTTCAAAGGTAGTCCACCCAAGTGAGAGTGGAAATGATAACGACATGTCTTTATATATGCTACGTTGCATGTATAATCATTTTTTCCCACGCTTTGACCATTCTGTTATCGGTCACGTGGACAGCTAACGCCCAAAGTGAACACCTGTGGCGAATCAAATTTCACATGAACTTGCATTTTGTCACGTACGAAGCAAAACAGGATGTCACTTGTTAACAGTTATCATGCACGTGGACAGATAACGTCCAAGGTGAACACCTGCGGTAGATCAAATTTCACATGGACTTGCATTTTGTCACGTACAAAGCAAGACAGAATGTCACTGGTTTAGCGTGCCTGTGGTTTCACACAAGTTCACATGCATTTCGCACTTCCCTGCCACCACAATGGTCAGATTATTTCACTTTCAAGCGTCATGGTCATTTTTCCATTGCACTTGTTGTCAAGTCAGATCAACGCCATCCAATAAGCTCAAATGACCTTCGCCTCCTGCTCGTTTGCAAGTGTGTTTTCTGTACTCGCTTCGACCAACATAGAACCAAGTTCTCATCACCGTTTACATGTCAAAGGTGAAATGTGTGAAAACGCACGCTCGTTCTGTCATAAACCGGCCCGTCGAAATAGCGATTGATCTATTGAACACGGCCACCGTGGTCAGCGACAGTTTCAATGAAACACACACCCAGCAGTATCGTCTCTCTCAACCACCACGCTTCATGGACATTATAAACAGGCAAAGAAAAAGAAAACGTTATTTCAACATGTATGGCGTTAGGCCCTTTGTGAATTATCTTTTTGGAAAAAATATCTACCACATTTGAAAGGGGGCGTTAGCCCGAGTCCTAGGACACCTCGTACACGTCTCTAGCGTTATTGGTTCGTGAGATATCGGCAAAAATCACAAAAAACACGTTTTTACCCCAAAATCGCGTTTCCAAAATTTTAAAAAATTATAACGAGTGGTCTATAGCAAAGAGGACGTCTGCCCGAATCCTTGGACCCATCGTACATGCCTCTAGCGTTATTGCTTCGTGAGATATCGGCAAAATCACAAAAACACGTGTTTACCCCAAAATCGAGTTTCCAATTTTATTAAAAATTATAACGAGTGGTCCATAGCAGAGAGGACGTCACCCCGAGTCCTTGGACCTGTCGAACACACCTCTAGCATGACTGGTTCGCGAGATATTAAAAGCACATGACCTTTTAGTTTTGGTCTTTTCATTAAATTAAGAGCCTATAGGAAAGTAGGGGGCATAACTACGAGTGCTAGGACACCCTGTATGTTCAAATCCGACCATTGGTTAGCGAGATATCAGGTTTGGGGCAAATACGAGGGTGGCTAAATAAGAAGTGGCACAGCTCTCTCCTCATCCCACTACTACAGGTTTTCATCTTAGAGACTTGACATTTATTTGGGGGGTAGAGGGCATAGGGACCTTTCATTTATGTCAAACAATTTTTTTTGTAGAGTTCCTAGTTTCCAAAATATAGGATTTTCAAAATTCGAGTGTTTTCAAAAAAACATAAAAAGTAAAAAAGTTTCAATATAGAAAATAAAGGTCATAAAGGCCATTCGTTTGGGTCATGGCATAACGTTCTATCATCTTTGGTTTTCAAACTATCACCAACTTTTGAAAACAAAAATTTTCAAAAAAAAATTCAAAAATATAACGAGTAGTCCACAGCAAAGAGGACGTCAGCCCGAGTCCAACGACACCTCATTTGTCAAAATCGGACCATGCGTTCGAGAGATATTTAACATGCCTGAGGCTTAGTAGTGGGTCAAGGAGGGTTCTGGAGTGCGTTAGAACTCTCATCACCCCCCTACTATTGTTGACACCAACAGTGTTTCATCTGGTGCACCACATTGATGATCACTCACTATTAAAACCTTACCATTTCTACTTTTTAGATTGCCTCGACATCTTTTTGACCTCTCTTTTGAGCATCGCCAAAATATTATTCCTTTTACATTTTGACGCTTATAGTTATAAGAGTAGCCTTTGTAGAGTACACGTTGTTTACCTTTGTTAGTTGTAGTAAGTTCCATAGTAGCAACTAACCTGTTAGTATGATTTGCTCACTACAAAGGTTATAACTGTTCTGATAATAAAATCATTTAGCTTTGGCTTTTATATTTAATATGTACAGTTTAAAGTGATAGCAAAAGTGAGAGCAAAATGGTAGCATAGTGGTAGAAAATATAACATGTATTGTTAAGAAATAGTTTAAGCGGTTATGTGGATCCATTACATAATAATTTTAGCACGACGAAGCTCATTTTCTATATCCAATAGTTCTTCCTCATATTCAGTATAACCAGCCTGTTTATAGACATGCAGTTGCTGAAGCCGCCGGATTAGCTTACTTGGATTGTTCCAGTAGACAAATTTAACAAATGATTTTTTAGGTGTAAACAAAGCATTACCATTATCATTATTATCTTCATCATCAACATCATCATCATCATCATAACCATTATCATTAACATCATCATCATCATCATTATCATCATCATCATCATCATGATCATTATAATCCTCATCACTATTACTATATAGTCCTTTTTGATCCTTTTGCAATACCACATTTTGCACAGTCTGTGTTGCCTTTGATAATGTTGGGAGTTTTTCAGACATTGACAACTGTCCTAACACGACTTTCTGAGGAGATGATACATGCTTCTTAACAAACAATGCACTATCTTGATCTGCAATATCTTTTTCTGGGACAAGTGTTTTAGCATTTTGAAGAGTTTTTTTAAACAGCAACAATGTTTTATCTGGTACACTACATTGATGATCACTCACACTTAAGACATCACTATTTTTACTCTTCAGCTCACCTCGACACTGTTTTGAACGATGTTTTGAACAACGCCAAATAACAGTTCCATTTTTTATTGGTTCGTTTTACAATATGTGAATATCCTTTATAGAATGCGTATGGCATACCATTGCTATTTGTTGATACTTCCATGTCAATTGTCAAGCATGAACTAATCTCTAGCAAAGTTCACTCGATAATATAAATAATAGTTTAAAGTGAGAGGAAAAGTGAGTGCAAGAGTGGGTGCAAGAGTGGGTGCAAGCGTGGGTGTAAAAGGGAGTGCAAGAGTGGGTGCAAAAGTGGGTGCCGCTTATAGTAGGCATGAATTTTACTAGAATGTGATTTGAGTAAATGTAATTTCTAAACCCAAGTAGTGAATAGTCAGTTGGTTTTGATCTAGGCAAGCGTAAACATGTCACATACACTGGTGATGGATACTCAAGGCTTTAAGGTCAACGAAAACAAGTACAGTATATATTTAAAGAGGTGGCTATCATTGATTGCACAACACGCGGGTTACCATATCTTTTTTCGGACTAGTGTTTTAACATTTGAAGTATTTTTTTAAACAGCAACGTTGTCTTTTCTGTCACACTACATTAATGATCACTCACACTTAAGACCTCACTATTTTTTACTTTTCAGTTCACTTTGAAACTGTTTTGAACGATGTTTTGAACAACGTCAAATAACAGTTCCATTTTATTGGTTCGTTTTGTAATATACGTATAACCTTTATAGTATGCATATGGCTTACCATAACTATTCGTTGATACTTTCATATCAATTTTCAAGCATGAAATAATCTCCAATAAATTTCGCTCGATAATAGAAATAATAGTTTAAAGTGGGTGAAAATGTGAGTGCAAAAGTGGGTGTAAAAGTGAGTGTAAAAGTGGGTGTAAAAGTGGGTGTAAAAGTGGGTGCAAAAGTGGGTGCAAAAGTGAGTGCAAAAGTGAATGTAAAAGTGGGTGCAAAAGTGGGTGCAGTTTATAGTAGGCATGATTTTTACTAGAATGTGATTTGAGTAAATGTAATTTCTAAACCCAAGTAGTGAGTGGTCAGTTGGGTTTGATTTATGCAAGCGTAAACATGTCTCATACACTGATGATGGATACTCAAGGCTTCATGGTCAACAAGTATATAGTTAAAGAGGTAGCTATTATTGATTGCACAACACTGAATCTATTTTTGAAATTTTTCAAAGGGCCTAAGTGCACTTTTGTTAATATATCGCGAACCAATAAGACTAGGGCATTGTATGAGGTATTGTTGGACTTTTTGTCGAAGACTGCTGGTAAACACCTATGTTCCCACGACCTTTTTAAAGATGGCGGCTAACCCACGAGGGGTGATTAAAAAGTAATCCAAGCGGTGCTTGTCGATAAGCAAACCAATAATCAAAGGGGGGGGGGTATGATAGAGCTTGAGGCGATAACCCCTTTTGATTGATCCCTGTTGATTTGCCCCTTTGGACTGGTCCCCGTTGACTAGTCCATCTGGACGGGTCCTTTTTGAAGGGAGTCATTTTGACGGGCCCCTGCTGACGGGTCACTGTGGACGGGTCCCTGTTGACAGGTCCTTTTGACTAATCCCTTTGGACCGGTCCCTTTGGACTGATCCCTATGGGTTGGCCCATGCATTTAGCCAAATTATGTCAAAGGGACGGGTCCAAAGGGATTAGTCAAAAGGACCTGTCAACAGGGACCCGTCCACAGTGACCCGTCAGCAGGGTCCCGTCAAAATGACTCCCTTCAAAAAGGACCTGTCCAGAGGGACTAGTCAACGGGGACCAGTCCAAAGGGGCAAATCAACAGGGATCAATCAAAAGGGGTTATCGCCTCAAGCTCTATCATACCCCCCCCCCTTTGATTATTGGTTTGCTTATCGACAAGCACCGCTTGGATTACTTTTTAATCACCCCTCGTGGGTTAGCCGCCATCTTTAAAACAGGTCGTGGGAACATAGGTGTTAACCAACAGTCTTCGGCAAAAAGTCCAACAATACCTCATACAATGCCCTAGTCTTATTGGTTCGCGATATATTAACAAAAGTGCACTTAGGCCCTTTGTAAAAATTTCAAAAATAGATTCAGTGTTGTGCAATCAATAATAGCTACCTCTTTAACTATATACTTGTTGACCATGAAGCCTTGAGTATCCATCATCAGTGTATGAGACATGTTTACGCTTGCGTAAATCAAAACCAACTGACTACTCAGTACTTGGGTTTAGAAATTACATTTACTCAAATCACATTCTAGTAAAAAGCATGCCTACTATAAACTGCACCCACTTTTGCACCCACTTTTACATTCACTTTTGCACTCACTTTTGCACCCACTTTTGCACCCACTTTTACACCCACTTTTACACTCACTTTTACACCCACTTTTGCACTCACATTTGCACCCACTTTAAACTATTATTTCTATTATCGAGCGAAATTTATTGGAGATTATTTCATGCTAGAAAATTGATATGAAAGTATCAACGAATAGTTATGGTAAGCCATATGCATACTATAAAGGTTATACGTATATTGCAAAACGAACCAATAAAATGGAACTGTTATTTGACGTTGTTCAAAACATCGTTCAAAACAGTGTCAAAGTGAACTGAAAAGTAAAAATAGTGAGGTCTTAAGTGTGAGTGATCATTAATGTAGTGTGACAGATAAGACATCGTTGCTGTTTGAAAAAAATACTTCAAATGTTAAAACACTAGTCCGAAAAAAGATATGGTAACCCGCGTGTTGTGCAATCAATGATAGCCACCTCTTTAAATATATACTGTACTTGTTTTCGTTGACCTTAAAGCCTTGAGTATCCATCACCAGTGTATGTGACATGTTTACGCTTGCCTAGCTCAAAACCAACTGACTATTCACTACTTGGGTTTAGAAATTACATTTACTCAAATCACATTCTAGTAAAATTCATGCCTACTATAAGCGGCACCCACTTTTGCACCCACTCTTGCACTCCCTTTTACACCCACTCTTGCACCCACTCTTGCACCCACTCTTGCACTCACTTTTCCTCTCACTTTAAACTATTATTTATATTATCGAGTGAACTTTGCTAGAGATTAGTTCATGCTTGACAATTGACATGGAAGTATCAACAAATAGCAATGGTATGCCATACGCATTCTATAAAGGATATTCACATATTGTAAAACGAACCAATAAAAAATGAAACTGTTATTTGGCGTTGTTCAAAACATCGTTCAAAACAGTGTCGAGGTGAGCTGAAGAGTAAAAATAGTGATGTCTTAAGTGTGAATGATCATCAATGTAGTGTACCAGATAAAACATCGTTGCTGTTTAAAAAAACTCTTCAAAATGCTAAAACACTTGTCCCAGAAAAAGATATTGCAGCTCAAGATAGTGCATTGTTTGTTAAGAAGCATGTATCATCTCCTCAGAAAGTCGTGTTAGGACAGTTGTCAATGTCTGAAAAACTCCCAACATTATCAAAGGCAACACAGACTGTGCAAAAGGTGGTATTGCAAAAGGACCAAAAGGACTATATAGTAATAGTGATGAGGATTATAATGATCATGATGATGATGATGATGATGATGATGATAATGATAATGGTTATGATGATGATGATGATGTTGATGATGAAGATAATAATGATAATGGTAATGCTTTGTTTACACCTAAAAATCATTTGTTAAATTTGTCTACTGGAACAATCCAAGTAAGCTAATCCGGCGGCTTCAGCAACTGCATGTCTATAAACAGGCTGGTTATACTGAATATGAGGAAGAACTGTTGGATATAGAAAATGAGCTTCGTCGTGCTAAAATTATTATGTAATGGATCCACATAACCGCTTAAACTATTTCTTAACAATACATGTTATATTTTCTACCACTATGCTACCATTTTGCTCTCACTTTTGCTATCACTTTAAACTGTACATATTAAATATAAAAGCCAAAGCTAAATGATTTTATTATCAGAACAGTTATAACCTTTGTAGTGAGCAAATCATACTAACAGGTTAGTTGCTACTATGGAACTTACTACAACTAACAAAGGTAAACAATGTGTACTCTACAAAGGCTACTCTTATAACTATAAGCGTCAAAATGTAAAAGGAATAATATTTTGGCGATGCTCAAAAGAGAGGTCAAAAAGATGTCGAGGCAATCTAAAAAGTAGAAATGGTAAGGTTTTAATAGTGAGTGATCATCAATGTGGTGCACCAGATGAAACACTGTTGGTGTCAACAATTAATCATGAAAATGCTAAAAAGCTAGTACAAGAAAAAAATGTTGCTACTCAAAATAGTGCAGTGTTTATTGAGCAACATTTAACCCCTGCTGTAAAAGTTATGTTTAATCCATCTTCCACATCTCAAGTCATCAACATCACAAACTATGCAAAAGGTTGTGTTGTTGTTTTAAGGGGCTGAACTACAAGGTTATCTACCCTTCATATGCAAGAGAATCAAAAAGGACTAAATAGTAATAGAGAAAAAAGAAATGTATTTTGAATGTAACTATTGTACAAGTACTTATATTAAATAAATAAAAATATTGTATGGGTATTGTCTGTTTTTTCTTAATTGCTATACCCACGTCCTACTATATTAATGCCATTGTTAACCATCAACAATCTCCACCTATGTTCAGAAAGAAAGTGATCTTAAACAATACACTCTATCTATGGTTTGTGTACCGAGTATCATAATAATACAGTGTCGTCAAGCCATGTTCAGGCAATAGTAATGTTAGGTAAGGGGTTCGAACCCTTGCTTCCTTGTACAGGATTAGTTTTTACTCAACAGCAACCCATAATACTATACTTTGAAACATGTCACATCTCATTGCAAAATGTCAACTGTATCGTTTTCTAAGACCCCAGCTGCTGGCTAGTAGCTAGCAGACAGTGCAACTGAAACAGTGTCACCATGTTCATTCTTTAAAAAAATTCAACATTTTTTTTTTCTTATTATTGTTCATTAAGAGTAGTGTAAAGTTGTCTTTGTGACGTAACGGATATAATAGTTAGCTGGCACTCTAAAGCTCTTGAGTTCAATTCGAGCTTTAACATAAAATTTTAAAAGTATATTAGAACTAAAACAGGTCTACTCAGTCTCGGGTGATCCAAATAAGTAAATATGGTTTAATTCACACTTTAACGATAGAACACGACGGTTTTTTATTTTTTTAAATAATGATAGCCGTTTGTTCATTTTTTTTCTATTTCACATTTCACACATTGCCATATGTCAATTTTCCATGTACACAATTTGAAAATGTCAGTTTAAAGTTTTTGGATTTCATGATACGGAAGCAAGAATATTCCATTTTGTTGTTTACACATTTGTCAATTTCCCATTTACATTTTTTAAATGTCAGTTTTAAGTTTTTAAATTGTGTTGATATGGAAACATGGATTTCCTATTTTTTTCCATATCACAGACGACACGTTTATGATTTAGTCCATGCTGAAAGTTTAGTTTTGTAAAACACACATTTGCTGATTAAAAATTTTCTTGAAATCACCTTAATGAAAGTGCTTGGCCATGGCAATAGTGCATTCTCTTTCTGTTTGTTTCCAAAAACGTATAGGCCTACTACTACTACTACTACTGTAGGTAAGACTGTTTTACAAAATAACACCTATCTACCGCTGCATTTAAAAAAACACAAGTGTTAAAAACAACTAAAGTATACTATTTACCATTTGCTATATACATTAATTACCCCACCATCCTACCTTGCCGTGTTTGCTTTGGTTGAACAATTAATGCTACCCACACACACACACACACACTTTCTCTCTCTCTCTATCATTCTATCTATAGTCATACATTCACACAACCATACCTGTCTTTGAAAAACAAATACAACCACGCTATTTATCCTTGACATGCACACTTATCCCAAATAACTTTTAGTTATACATTTAACATTTACTATTACAAAAAAAATGTTTCCACTATTTACAATTACAAAAATGAATATTTACAAATTACTAAATCTACTGGTTACAAAAAAGCCATGTCTCTAAACAATAAAATATAGAAGTCACACCTCCACCTCGTGGTTATAACCCTATGGTAGGCTAATGCATAGGTCATTCATCTGCACTCATTACCTATCCATCAAGGTAAAAGTGCATTTTCTCTGTTCCACAAGATATAAATTTGATTGCTGGATTGTATCCTGCACTGTTTATGCGATATAGCTTTGTCAGTTCATAAAACCGCTAGGTAGTTCTCTACATATAGCAATTTTACCACTGCTCTACCTACGCCTTTTGCTCTTTTGGCTTTCTTACAGTCTAGTGTGTGATAGACAGCATTAACTGTATATCAAACCCAGTTCACCTTTGTATTTGTAATCCAAGTAATAATTTGAAAAGACACAAATGTAATCAGTTTTGAACGTTATCTCTGTTTTGTTTTGTTTAATATGTTTATGACATGCATATTAACCTGAAATCGAACCCTGGTGAAAAGGCTAACAGCTTAACCACTACACCACCATGTCCTTGTTTCTTAGTTTGACTCGTTCTAGGCCTCAGACCTGGAAATCGAGTTAAGACCACCAGTACAAGAGCTAAAAGTGCTTAACACTGCAACACAAAATGGATAGCTGGTAACATTATACAACCGGAAATGATTATATTTCTGTTAGCAATGCATTTTGTCATCAGCCTGCTGTCTGAGCACTGACAGCAACACAGTTTAGTTTAGAACAGGCAAGTGTGTGTGTATAGATTATTAGCCTCAAGTATTTAAAGCTTGTTGTGTGTAGCGACTATCTTGTCCCGGTAACCACTGAGCATTTTTGTGTTTTAGCTATCCTCTTTAACCAATCAATTAAAGATAGTCTACTCTTAATTCTTGAATCGATAAATCAGAGTTTGTGTACACCGTTCGTCATTTATTAACCCATACCTGCAATCTATACTCTCTCTATACTGCAGTTTGATCTGAAAAACAAGTTTCAATGGTAAAAGGCTTGTCAATCACCATACATGTAGCCTACACTAATTCTTTCTCTACCTAGCTATGTTTCATCACACACATGGTAAACATCTCACATGTTCGTATCCGATTATTAGTTTATAAAATCTCAGGTCGATGACCTTGATGTATTGGGTATTTTGGGTAAATTCATTGGCCATGGGAAAGGGTTGAACATTCTAAGTCCTATAACACCTCACATGTTGATATTCGATTATTAGTTTATAAAATATTAGGTCAATGACCTTGCTGTTTGGAATCCTTTGGGTAAATTCGTTGGTCATGGAAAAGGGTTGACCATCCTGAGTCCCATGACACCTCACTTGAGCCTCTCTCATTATTAGTTAGCGAGATATTAACAAAAGTGCAGTTAGGCCCTTTTGACATAAATAAATAATATATTCAAAAACAGAATGTCACCTCAAGTCCAACGACCTCTCATACAGGTCCCTAGCCTTATTGATTCATGAGATATTAAAAAGCTAATGACCTTAGATCTTTTGGGTAAATTCATTGGTCATGGAAAAGGGTTGACCATCCTGAGTCCTATGACACCTCACTTGACCCTCTCTGATTATTAGTTAGCGAGATATCAACAAAAGTGTAGTTAGGCCCTTTTGACATAAATGAATAATATATTCAAAAACAGAATATCACCTCAAGTCCAACGACCTCTCATACAGGTCTCTAGCCTTATTGATTCATGAGATATTAAAAAGCTAATGACCTTAGATCTTTTGGGTAAATTCGTTGGTCATGGAAAAGGGTTGACCATCCTGAGTCCTATGACTCCTCACTTGACCCTCTCTGATTATTAGTTAGCGAGATATTAACAAAAGTGCAGTTAGGTCCTTTTGACATAAATAAATAATATATTCAAAAACAGAATGTCACCTCAAGTCCAACGACCTCTCATACAGGTCCCTAGCCTTATTAATTCATGAGATATTAGTTTTGGATATTTTGGTAATTTAAAAAAAATAACTCATCTATAAATCATTATTCAAAAACCCCGCCCGCTTACAAAAACCTCAAGTGCGCATGCGTAAAAAAAACAAAAAACAAACATGTTAATTCATAGTAGCAATTGGCTCTTCACATGCGTTTCATGTGGAACAACGTTTAATTTCATCATAGCATTAGAGACCATGGGCCAGTCCATAGGGACCAGTCCAAAGGGACGGTCTAAAGGGATCGGTCTAAAGGGACTCATCCATAAGGACCTGTCAACAAGGACCTGTCCACAAGAACCTGTCAACAAGGACTCGTCCACAATGACCTGTCAACAATGACCTGTCCACAAGGACTTGTCCACAAGGACCCGTTAGGTTGGGTTAGGTTACACTACAGCCACCATCTTTTAAAAAGCCCGCCCTCTTACCAAACCTATGAGTGGGCATGCATAAAAACAAAAACAAGCATGTTAATTCATAGTGGCTATCCACCGAACACATGCACTTTATGTAGAACAACGTTTCATTCCATATTAGCATTCAAACTCTCACATGTTGCAATTGGAAAGAGAGATTCTCTAAAAAATTACAATTTCACCCCCTAGTAGGGTAGATTTTATTTTTGGGGTTGAAATATGTTGTCCATTGGAAAGGGGGTATCAGCCCGAGTTCAATGACACCTCATTCGTCAAAATCCGACCATGGGTTCGGGAGTTATCGGGCTACCGCCATCTTGTGTGGAGGGTGTGGAGGTGGAGGCTGCGGAACCCCTCAAAACACACTACTCAGATGCCACCCCAACCAGCACCAAGACATTTCCTGGAGAGCTCTTTGCTGGTTGTATCTAAACTCACCAGAGTAGCCGAGTACGCCAAGTCATGACTCCATGGGGGAGCTCAAAGTTTAGGACAGGACAAAATAGAACAAATAAATGCGTTCAAATACTTGGGATGCATAATAACTGAAGACATGAGATGCATTGCAATTGTCAAGGAGGCACTTAATAAGAATCGGAGGCTGCTCTATGGGAGTATGGACAAAGGCCAAGGAAAACAATGTTGAAATGCTTTATTTAATAATTCATTTATTTGCAGCCGAATATCCAAAATATAATTCCTGTTGGTTCTTTAGTCTACAGATCATTACTCTACTCCAAAACTGATTTTGTCCTATTTTTGCATCGGTTGATGTGATAGCGTTCACATCCTTCTCCACACAAAGTACACACACACTCCTTTGTTACTTCATGGAAATGAGTCGTTGCTCATAGTTTGTGGTGATATCCATGAACCGCTAAACTTGTGATGACATGTCTTAATTCTTGATTCGCCTCCGTCCGTCCAGTGTCGGTCCCACGGAAACAATGAGCGCGCGTGGTGGCGGAGATTGGTACTGCTGTATATTTTTGTGGGGGTGATTTGGAAGAAATAAACGGCAATGGATCGAAAAAGAAACGGAAACAATGAGCGCGCGCGGTGGCGGAGATTGGTACCACGACGTACAGTCGGACATGTGGCTATGTGGAATGTATATTGCATACGGTTTACTTAAAGGTTTGGAGGCCGCATTAAGGATATTCACACAATAAATCATCTTCAAGTTGTGAAAATATTCAATATATCATACTTGCTGAAAGGATTTGGCACTGGAGTTTTACAAGTAGTTATTTCAATTACCAACAGAGTTCACTGTTAACAAGGGATTTGCGCTTCCGGCAGATCTCTATGTGGAATGTATATCGCATACGGTTTACTTCAAGGTTTGGAGGCCCCATGAAAGATATTCCTACAATAAATCATCTTCAAATTGTCGTTCATTGGTGTGAAAATATTCATTATATCACATTTGCTGAAAACAATTATGGTTTATTAAATCTTCGTACTTTTGCTGCATTCTTATTTAATGTAAGGACTCGAGGTACTGTCGGCCAAAATACAGCACTATGTAGAATGTATATCGCGTACGATTTAATTCAAGGTTTGGTGGCCCCATTAAAGATATTCGTACAATAAATCATCTTCAAGTTGTCGTTCACAGAGTTGGTTGCGCTCACGGCAGACACATAGTAAGATAACATGTCACACATGCGACTACTGTAAGGCTTGTGATTTTTGATTTCTCTCTTGAAGTACCTTGGCACTATTTTGAGTGGATGGTAGTAAGTCTTTGCCTTTATGTTATCAATAAAGAAAGTCTCTTTAGCCATTTCATATACCAGTCTTGACTTTGTGTTTTATTTGGAATGATGGAGCTGAGACGTGGACATTGAGAAACGAGGAAGAAATAAGATTGGAGGTGTTTGAGATGTGGATGCAAGGGATGAAATGGGTAGAGAAAGAGTGAAATGAAGATGTGCTGAAAAGCGTTGGGGAGGAGAAAAAAAAAGAGACGGTCAGTCTGAAAGACTGGACTTTATATCATTTTAAATGCTGCAAAATACTAGAAAGGCTGGAGAATCAGAAGGCTAGAAACTTACAAGTCATGAGGGAGCTGGAGCGCGCGGTGAAAGGAGGGAGCTGGCTGGATGACGTCACGCTCGCCGTGTCGTTGCCGTCTCGTAACTCCAGAGCTCACCTGTGAACTCAGTACACATGCACCAAGCGGTACTATGACGTCTCACTCTTCAGTACATTCTCGGTACATTTCGTGACGTCGCCGTTACGTAACGAGGAAGTCATTTAAAATGATCAAGTATATTAAAGGTAATCAGGACGAGGAAACAAAATTGGCTTGGTCATGGGATGAGAAGAAATTGTTTACTTATGGATGCAATGGAAGGAACGGTGAATGATAGAAGACGATTAGGACGGAGAAGATTCCAAATGGTTGACAATAGAAGGATCGACGGGAAGTATAAAACAACAAAGAGAGTAGCAGGAGAAAGGATTGCTTGGAGAGCTGCCATGTGAGGACCTGATGATGATGATGATGGGTGCCATCTTCTAACCTTCTAAAGTACAGGGTCATTATGTGTGTGCGCGCCAGTAAGCACGGCAAGCTAAGCCGGCTGTGACTAGCGCAGAACACAGCCGCTCACCCGGTCCAGCTGGCGGTCGGCGCCCACTTTCACACTTTTACCAAACATGTTCAATAATGTGGAGCCACTTACAGTGCTCATAGGCGATGCTGAAAATGTCCTCCCTCTCTTGTAACACACACCTGACATCTTCTGATGAAAGAATGTCTGTCAACTCTTTTATTATTTACGGAGCCTGTTTCCTTGAATCATTTAGCGAGCCTCCTAATTGTACTGGCATTAGGCACAGGATTTCCTGAAAAACTGATTCAAAATATTCGTCTTGTTTCAGAACAAGATTTTCTGCTTTTCATAATACGAATTATGGATATACAGGGTCTTTCATATAAAATAAGAGCGCCAAGCGGCGGTTCTGTTAACCGCAGCTGCGGCCACCTTGGTCGAGCTTGTGGCGTGCCACGGCCCCCTGCTGTAGTATTGAAAACACGCGCATAGTACATACGAGGGCAGTTTTTTTTTTCAAGTTCCGATGGACTGGATAAAAATAACAGATTGACATTACCAAACTTGACCTTGCAATAAGCGTGCAGGTGTTCAGACGCCAGTCTAAACCTCATGTGCTAACATGGTGAGACAGTTATCATTGCAACATCGTAGTTTTTATGTGAAACTTATTTTAAGTACGAGTTGGCTCGGCGGGTACGTGATGCATTTGTTCAGCAATTTCCTGATGAAGTGCCACCTTCTCTAGGACAGATTCACGTAATTGCAAATAAGTTTGACACTTCTGGCTCTGTGCTCAATAAAAAAAACATGCCCGCACATGAACAGTTTTAACAGACGATGAGCTAGATGACATTGGCGAGAATCTTGAACGGTCTCCGAATAAATCACTCACAAAATTAACTCAACAAGTAGGGGTTTCGGTTTCATCAACAAAAACTAACTAACTAACTAACTAACTAACATTGTACACACGCTAGCAAGGCCGCTGCATCATATAGGATTGTACACACGCATAAAGCAGAGGGTCTTGGCGCGCCACAAGCTCGGCCAACGTGACCGCAGCTGCGGTTAATAATGCCGCCGCTTGGCGCTCTTAATTTATATGAAAGACCCTGTACACACGTTCGTGCAATGTGAATTGGTGTCTAGGCATGACCAACAATCACAGTAATCACAATACTCACTAAACGTGCACCACTAACGTCTAAGCTTTGCAGATACACTTGTGAACTAACGATATGAGTCAGCGGAGCGCGCCAATGCCGGCTGGACCGGGTGCGCGTGGCCGCGATCTGAGCTAGTCACAGCCGGCTTAGCTTGCCGTGTTTACTGGCGCGCACACACATAATGACCCTGACGAACATGGCGGCCAAGCGAAGTTGAAACATATAAATAGTTTTTTCTTGCGATTTAACCACCGCGTCAGAGTTGACGTACCTGCTACATCACATTCAGAAACGAGACCTCTAATGCAATTGGGTACATTAGACGGGTAGCGCTGAGGATGATGCAGCAAGCGGCTGTCCGGTTGTTTTCTCTTCGTATTCAGACCTTACTGCCTGCATACAGGATGGGATGGAGCCATTTAATCCCACCGCTACGACCATTTCCTGTCGTTTACTTTCCGATAGATGTTTTGAGTAGGAACTTCAGAAATTGCCCATGATAGGCCAAGAACAAGAAAGGTTTGGTACCAAGTTTGTAAATGCTCTCTTCGTGATTTATTTATTTATTTATTCGTGTCAAAAGTACAAAGTATGTGTTGAACAGACGACTTCAAACAGTTTCTGCCCAGAACTTAGCCACTTCGACAGCACTTGAATTAGCTTCAGTCAAGTCATTCATTGTGCAGCTGTACGGGCACAATGGACAGGAGAAGAGGTGTTGTGTTGTCTGGGTTGCGTCACAATCACACAGGACTTATATAAGTTGCCCCTGGATCTTGCAACTTCCACCCTCAGTCTGTTCAGGGACTTCCAGGTTAGCCAGTTCTCTGTGTGACCAGGAGGTAGAGATTCCTTTGGATCCATCCATTTAGACAGACTGCTGGTCCTCTCCTTCCACACGGCAACTGGAGCTGTTGCTGCTGTTCCTTGTAATGGTTGAGTAGTTGTGAGGAAGCTCTTTCTCGATTTTAATCTCCTCTCAGCAGGTTGATATCCGAAGAGTGGGTGTAATCTGATGTGATGAACATTATTAACATATCGATGTTGATGATGATAATTGTAGTTTTAAGGGGCCTAACATCTAGGTTATCGGCCCCTAATGGTTTGGGTGATAGTGAAGATGATAATGAAATGTAAATGTAAACTATAACTAAAACTAACTACTAACTTATATACTAGAAGAAGAAATGGAAAACAAAAGGAGAATAAGGCAAGTAAAGGACAGGAGGAAAAGAAATGCCCTCAACCCTCGAAGAATGCGGATTGAGGGACCTGGAAGGAAGGAGAGCCATGGAAGGTAGATAGGAAAGTGAAAGAGGAGCGGGTCCGCCCCATAGGAAATGAATAATAGGGGGAAAACCGGACCAAGCTCAGGAATCCCTCAGGGTCACCAACACCCGAACTCACCAGCAGTGAGACCCTGAGTGTGTAGCAATATCTAGGGTGCACCAGAAGCGGTGGGGCTACACACACCCTGCCTCCTTGAGGGCCTTGAGCAGAAGGCAGGAGATAACATGAAAAGAAAACAAGATGTTCAGTAAAGAACATATATCCTACATTCTCCTAAATGCATGGGTATTGTAATAACTCTTTGTCCTTTTCAAGGAGTATAATTGAATGTTGGTTATAGTAGCTTGTTGAAATACAACGTGTTATACGCATATTAAACATGAATATGAGGTGCCCTTTGCTAGTGCTACCCCTGTAAAAAAAAATCATTCAATTCGGTTTCACCGTGTTTGAATTGATATGGGGAATGGATTTGCACACATACATGGCCGCTATTTGCAAACTATTGGGCCGATGACCTTGTAGTCAGTCATAAGATGCTTTCCACAAAAAGGCATGTTGTTGCAAAATCTGGTTGAGATCAAATTATTAGGATGGTCGAAATTTGATTTAAGCTTTAAACATTTGGGTGGCCGTCATTCCGTTTCCGTCAAGATGGCGGCGATGTAAAACATGACACAGAGGTGCCCTTTGCTAGTGCTACCTCTGTACCAAATTTCGTTCAATTCGGTTTCCCCGTGTTTGAATTGATAGGGGGAATCGATTTGCACACAAACTTGGCCACCATCTGCAAACTATTGGGCTGATGATCTTGCAGTTTGATCAGAATATTCTTCCCACATAAAGATATGTTGTTCCAAATTTGGTAGGGACTAGATTGTTAAGTTCGTCGTAATTACATTTTAGCTTTCAGCATTTGGGTGGCCGCGATTACGTTTCCGTCAAGATGGCGGTGATATAAAACATGACACTGAGGTGCCCTTTGCTAGTGCTTCCTCTGTACCAAATTTCCTTCCATTTGGTTTCACCGTGTTCGAATTAATAGGGGAATCGACTTTGACACAAAGATGGCCGCCATCCGCAAATTATTAGCCTAATGACCAATTAGGTTGGTCAAAGAATGCTCCCTCCATAAAGGTATGTTGTTACAAAATTTGGTAGCGATCGGATGATTATGTTAGTCGTAATTTGATTTAAGCTTTGAACATTTGTGCGGCCGCCATTACGTTTCTGTCAAGATGGCGGCGATATAAACATGACACTGAGGTGCCCTTTGCTAATGCTCCCTCTGTATCAAATTTCGTTCCATTCGGTTTCACTGTATTTGAATTAATAGGGGGAATAGATTTTGACACAAAGATGGCCGCCATCCGCAAACTATTAGGCTAATGACCTATTAATTTGGTCAAAGGATGCTTCCTCCATAAAGGTATTGAACCCTTCAGAATAGCAGTGTTTATATGCAAGAATCTTGATCAAGGGGTCGCGCTCAGTTCCTAGTGTGATGTTTACGTTCGCCAAACAACATGCTCTACTGAGGTAAGGGTCATAGGATTAAAACTATAATTAAGAAAGAAAGGTGACAAGACGTAAAATAATAACATGATTTAATGACTAATAGTGCATAAAGAGAATATATACAACAATAATAAAAATATCCTCCCTGAATTTTCCCATGACAGGAATATCTATCAATGCTGAGGAGTCAGACGGATCTCCCCCTTATTAAAATGTGGATCCTAGTTCCACTAACTTGCATTTGGATTTTATGTACGCGTAATGACTAACTACGAGAAATGAGTACTTGGATGACTGTTCGTTTACAGCGGGTTAACAGCCACGATGCTTACGAACAATCATCTCGTAAATCAACGTTTACGGATATGGGACATGACACTAATAAAAACCCTTAAAAATTTAATGCTGACACACACACTAAAAATCTACTATTTACAGGAATCTCCCTCGAGACCCTCCATTAGTGCGATGACGCACTTGACAAAATGAGCTGCCAACTCCGGCCAATTGCTCAATACACAAACAAGGAAAATACAGCATCGCATGTGACTTCACGGGTCACTGATAAGAAAATATAAACATGGACTAAAACCAACAACAACAAAAGCCTGACCGGCTGAGATTACTTTATATGAACAAAACTGCATGTTAAGCTAACGCTTCGGAGATTATCGTGATTCGTAGGCAACTCCCATTTATTTAAACAATTTTTATCACTGATCAGTTCTTAATTCTCTATTTCAAGTATTTACGGAGCCAAACAAGCACTCCCCACTAATGACCTCGCTTGCAACCTTCAGTCCGCCTTGTGAAACAGCTCCCCCTTCCTCAATACTTGTCATTGCCCTAACTCCAGTGTGTAAAAATAACTGACCAGCTGTGCCGTTATCTCAAAGAATCAACAGCAACAAATCTCAACCACCTAAACATATGGTCAGACATTAATCAAAATAGCCATAATTGCCCTCGCAAGGTAACAATATGGACTTGGCACCAAGCTGACAGAAATCAGTCTACGCTGAAATTCCCGCTTGTAATGACCACAAAAAACACACACTCACACTTCTGGGAATGACATGACGTTTTTTCACACAGGTCGGTTGAATAGATGCTCACAAACTATTTAAAAAAAATATTAAAACCTACGATAGAGCTGACTGCTCTTCGTCACAAGTCACATTGCTCCAAAGGCAATAATCTCACTGAATCTGATCAATAATAAACCTTAAAAAATTTAATTACCCTCCAATCTACTGTATAATTATATTACTTCAGTCCTACTTCTGAAACACAACATATCTCCGAGAGACGTTTTTAACCGCATTGCGTAACATATGCAAACACAGTCGTCCACATAGCTACGTTAGTTTAAACAACAAACAAACAAGAACCTTCTACTAATAACATTTATGCGAGCTGTTTCCATGCAAAAGGTGTGTCAGATCAAAACTAAATATACTACGTTAGTCAACACAAGCAAAATATTTACAAAAATATGTCCCATATACCATAAGTTAATTTATCAGATAATAAGAATATTATTTTGTACTCATCCTCGGCCAGTCACCCGTCAAAGGACGTCAGCTGCCATCTCCCAACTGAATGCTTCTTAGCTCATCTCAGCCATCTGGACGGAGTGTTGATAGTTCCAAACTTCTTCCAGGATAAGCGATGTCATCTCTCAGGCTGATTCAAAAAGTTAGATTATTATACACTCGATATCTGACTACTAAATTCGCCGTTTCAGGTACTTATTTCCCCGGAACAGTCTGTTGGCGAATTGTCGATGCTACTGTCCCTACAATATATAGTACTGTGACTATCTATCACTGAATTTAACACATTTATTAATAATTTCTGTGTCCGCAAGACACGCAAAGTATAAGTGTCTACGTCCTTAGACGTGCAAAATGTAAAGTAACCTGTGTCCTCGACACACAAAAGTATAATAAGCCTGTGTCCACCGACACACAAAATATAATAATCTGTGTCCTCGACACACCAAATATAATAAGCAATGTCTTGGCTCTTCACGACACTTATAAATGAACCGGCCCTAGGTATTGATAGAGGGGGAAATTATATAAAAATTTCTCAAAATAATAGTGGTACAGGAATGAAATAAATATCACTGAACTCGTAAAATTGCGCAGGTCAAGAATATGCCCATTAATCCTAGAATCGATTGTAGAGATGTTGTCTAGCCGATCTCCCGCGTTAATGCTAGCCATCGCGTGCCCAAGCTAGACTTGCCGCGCTGGTAAGCATTTATCTCCCATTGGTTCCACATTTTCAATAACTTGGCGGTTTTTATCAGACCTTGGCCTCGTAGGAGTGTCTAGTATTTTCATCAGCCACTCACGTTACTGCATCATATTTTTTCTAGGCGCGAATATTACAATGAACATACCAGAAGCGTGTCTCATTGCGCGTCCCTTCTATTTTGAGGTAGCCACCACCTGTCCTTCTGAAACATTGCTAGGGTCTATCTTTTCACAATCCTAAGTATTTAGCCTTTTGTCAAACTGCTGCAGGTATGTCCCCATTGTCTCCAACAAATGCTTGAAATTTCCTCATCTCCGTCTGGCTATTTTCATGACGCTGGTGGAAATATTTATTAATTGAAGAAATAAAACATCGAATCATTTATCCATCAGAGGGTAAAGGGTTCAGTATGTTGTTGCAAAATTTGGTAGAGATCGGATGATTAGGTTAGTCGTAATTTGGTTTAAGCTTTGAACATTTGTGTGGCCGCCATTACGTTTCCGTCAAGATGGCGTCGATATAAAACATGACACTGAGGTTCCCATTGCTAGTACTACCTCTGTACCAAATTTCGTTCCATTCGGTTTCACCGTGTTCGAATTAATAGGGGGAATCGATTTTCAAACAAAAATGGCGGCCATACGCAAACTATTAGGCTGATGACTTATTAGTTTGGTCAAATGATGCTCTCTCCATAAAGGTATGTTGTTGCAAAATTTGGAAGAGATCGGATGATTAGGTTAGTCGTAATTTGATTTAAGCTTTGAACATTTGTGTGGCCGCCATTACGTTTCCGTTAAGATGGCGGCGATATAAAACATGACACTGAGGTGTCCTTTGCTAGTGCTACCTTTGTACCAAATTTCGTTCAATTCGCGTTCACCGTGTTCGAATTGATACAGGGGGACAGACATTCAGAGTACACACACTCACACACACACAGACAGACAAACTTTTTTCGCCCTGTGTTGATCTTATGAGTCTACTTTCATTTTTTGTAAAAATCGAAAGTAGGCTAAACAAGAAGGCTGACCCCTCGCAGAAGAAGGGTATCAGAAACGATGAGACAATGGCCAGTAAAGGCGGGAAAGGAAGAGACTCTCTAGGCCTCGGATACCCTAATACCGTCAGGGTCAGAAGAGAAAAAGAGTTGACCAAGGGAGGTCGACAGGAAAGAAGACGGAGAGGAGCCGGCACAAGTAAGTGGAAGCTATGCCGGCCTCAGCTGGGGTCCCGTGGTCGCCAGGGTATTAACGGATCCTGCGATACGAATATTTTTGCAGGCTCGTTGTTTTCTACACACATACCAGGACACCCAAAAATAGCTAACTTAGTTATTGAAGGAAGGGTTGAGGATAAGAACTGTAGGGGTAGACCAAGGTTAGAATATGTGAAACTGATTGCCTCGGATGAAAGGTGTGGTAGCTATGAAGAGATGAAACGATTAACTCAGGACAGGGAGGACTGCATCTCACCGTCATGGCTGTTGGAGATTTGGATACTGCCACCAGTGGTCATCTGGTACCTGTCTTTGAGGTTCTTAACCCTCAAACAATAACAACAGACGGTAATGTTTTCTCTTCATGCGTATTCCTGCCATTTCTGTGTAGCTGCATTTCTTGAGCAGTTGTCAGTGACGGGTGCGGTCGATTCTAGCCGTATTTGGTTGAGCGTCGTCATATTGACGAATGTTTAGTATTAGTGCAGCTGAACAAAGCTAACAAAAGTTTGGTGCATTTCAGTAGGTCAACCCGAATGTATGCCCTAATTCTGAAGAAAAAAAATACATAAGATTAATTAATATTCTAGGATGACCAGTTTCGATCCTCAGATCCATTACACTTAGGCTGTAAAATCTATGTTTGAAAATAAAGGTGAAAATATATACAATACTAGCAGAAGTACCCGTTCTTCGAACGGTGTTCGTTGTTAACACCAGACATTATCAATTGAGCTACTGTTGCAATGGTTAGCGGTTTGTCATTCCTTCAAGTTTATCAGAACGAAGTTAGTTTACTGGGAATATCACACACACACTGTTTATTTAAGGCCCTTAAAATGTAGTATTCGGAGACCCTTTATAGATTCCCGAATTTTGGGTCTCACATTAAGAAGCGCAACATATGCTTTGGTCGTCCTCCTAGGATAATGTTTATATTTCGCCTATTTTAGCATATATTGAGAAGTTTTTCTCTATATCCACCCTTCTTATGTATGAAAAGTACGGTGACGAGTTTTATAAATGATTGGTGTATTGACTCTGATACCTAATTTTACGATACACCAAGCATCCGAACACGAGGTATAGGCTTACATAAAGATACACAGAAAGACAGACAGACAATTCTATTGTCTACAACATATTACCCAGATATCCAAATATGGGTATATCTACCACACAGTATCAAATAAAATCATCCTTACGATGAACGGGTATGTCGACAAAAAGAAAAAGTTAAAATGTGCTCTCAGACTAAATTCACCTAACGTGTACTTCCTGACGTGAAATACATTTGAAAGCCTTGTAGACGAAACGCAATACACGTCACATAAAAACTGACCCTCTACGTTGTACTAGGTGCCCATACACAGGAAGACCCCTTTCATAAATTATAAAGGCTTGTGGTGCATGGAAATTCAGGTTCTTTAGCCTCAAATTGCCCAAATTCCTAAAAGCCGCAAAAAATGCTGGTTCAATTCAGGAATTTTTGAAAATAATGTTGCTGTTTGGAGATATAATAGACCTTCTGTACTATATGTCGAACGTGAAAATTGCATGAAAAAATTCTAGGTTACCTCCTTCACCCCCTTAATTGCATTGATGAACTATACGGTCTACGTTAGTTCCGTGATAACCTTATAGCCATTTGCAAACTTTCACAGAAATGTAATAAATGGAGTGACATTGCTTCTTACAGAAATAGAAGGAAAGTTGTATGCCACCCCTTGAGATAATGTTCTCATGGTTACCGATTTGCATTCCTTCATTAGTTTGTTAAATTAAATTTAATTAGTTTTCTGGGAATATTTCAGAAACTGTTGGATTTAGAGCCTTGTAATGTAGTTTTCGAGGACCCTTTAGGGCCCCCGAGTTTTGTTGCTGGCACCGAGGGGATTTATCTCGTCGTTGTACGCCATAATATAATACTAATAATAATATAATATAGGGAGAAATTATAACACCTATTTTTTATATTTTTAATTCAGCCAATGGCCATGTACTTTTCTTTTCAGGACGGGTCAGGGAAGGGATATTATCAGAGAAAGAAGCATTCACATCACGCATGAGCAAAATGGAAATGGCCTACCATTTAACTAAGGACATCTATAAGAAAAGGTCAATATCCTTCAACGCAAAACTAAAACATTACTGCAGTGTCATCCGTCCGAAGGTCTTGCATGCTTCTGAATGCCTCATGATGAACAAAAAAGGCTTGGTCGAGAAACTGGAGGCCAAAGAAAGAAAAATTTTGAGAAAGATATTGGGTTCCATCAAAGACAATGGGGAATACAGAAGACGGCATAACCATGACCTATATACTCATGTGGAGAAGATAAGCAACGTCATCCGGAAGAAAAGTTTACCATTTTTTGGGCATGTGAAACGAATGAGCCCAGCGAGACTGACCAACCGCAACATAACTTACTTTCAGGAGAGGAAAAGCAAAATGGGCCTGGTTCATTGAACTGGATAAAGATCTGAAAGAAGTGGGGATTACACCAACAGACATTCAGGAGCGCGCCCCACTCAATAGGAAACTTCAAGCTTGTAAAGGTTTACAAGAAAAACCGAAGCTGAAAACGGGAAAGATTTGGACCCAGGAACGGAAGGAAATCCACCGAGAACGAATGCGGGCGTACAGGGCAAACATCAAAGCCAGTAGGAGACGGTTGGAATGACGCGGTCCATAGATGGCCTATACGAAATGAATGAATGAATGAATAATATGGGGATAGGAATATAATAGACCTGCCGTACCACACCCGCAGGTGTAAATCGCGTGAAAAAATCTAGAGTACCCCTTGATCCCCTTAAGCGCATTATACGTATTGATGAATTTTACGGCTTAATTTGGTTCCGTGATAACCTTCTAGCCGTTTGCAAACTTTCACACTAATGTAATTAATGGAATTGCATTGCGTCTTACAGCAATGAGAATCCGTTGGCATGGTTACTGGCTTGCATTCGTTCATTAGTTTATTAAATTAAATTAGTTTTCTGGGAATATCTCAAAAACGGTTGGTCTTCGGTCCTTAAAATGTGGTTTTCGGGGACCCGAGTTTTGTCTCTCACATTGAGGGGCTGAAAATGAGTTTTGTCTCGTCCTTCTACGCCTATTTCAGCATGTATTTTAAGGGGGTAGGCCCCCTTTTATGAGAGGTACGGAGAAGAGTTACATCAATGATTAGTGTCGTGCCTCTGATGGATATCTGTACCAAATTTTACGTTGATACACCCAGCCGTTCTCGAGTTATAAGGGAACAAATTTGTCCACAGACAAACAAACAGACAGACAGACAGACAACAAATTTATTTTCGCGCGCATCCATCATAAAACAGTCTGAAACGCGTAAACTACTCAAATTTCCGTAGAAATTCAGAGAAAAACACACATTTTCATTTTTCTATATAGAGAGATCTACTGCACCGCTCGGTGTTGACCGTGTTTTATTGCACAGATTTTGGTTTTACTCGCTAACCGTTGGAGATATACGAAAAGTGATAAGGACCTTTCGGATAGAAAATTAAATGTTAAAGCTCATGTATACCATGAAAAGTTTGCTATTTCTTACCGTTCTCTTTTTATTTGAAAAGGAAATATGAAATTTTGAAACCAAAGGGTGTAGTGACGTCACAAATGTCGGTTTTACTCGCTAACTGTTGGAGATACACGAAACGTGATACGGACCTTTCGGATAGGAAATTAAATTTTAAAGCTCGTATGTACCATCAAAAGTTTGCTATTTCCTACCGTTCTCTTTTTATTTGATATGGAAATATGACATTTTGAAACCAAAGGGTCTAGTGACGTCACTAAAATGGTCGCCATTTTTAGCCTATTTTCAATTTTGAAAAAATAGGCTTATGAGATCACCTTTTGTCCGTGTGTGTGTGCGTGTGTGTGTGTGTGTGTGTGTGTGATTCGTGTGTGTGTCCCCCCCTAATAAAATCTAAACGGCAGGAGCGATTTCAATGAAACTCGGAAAGTTCATAGCACTATTCCCGGCGACCTCGACCGTGCCCTTCAAATTTTGTTACGACTCACCAATCCAACATGGCGGCTGTGCGAAATATTACACCAGCATTCAATATCTCCGAAACTATTACCGATGTTACCCTGACATTTTCTATGGTGATAGAGGGAACTACTATAAGTTCACTAATGTGACTTTTGAAAACCTGGTAACTACAAAACCAACATGGCGGCCAAGCGAATTTGCGACTTTTAAATAGACGTTTCTCGCGATTTGACCAACCAAACGCAATGAAACTTGGTACAGTATATGTTTATATACATTGTAATGCACCGACATCTAACTTCGTTCAATTGTTCACATAATCACAAGATGGCGGATGTGCGAAATATTTCACCGGCATTCTATATCTCTGAAACTATTAGCGGTATCTCCCTAAAATTTTGTACGGAGATAAAGGGCACTACTGGAATTCCATCTATAAGATTTTCAAAAACCGGTTAACTACAAAACGAACATGGCGGCCAAGCGAATTTGAACATTTTAAATAGACCTTTCTCGCGATTTAATGTTCCAAGCGCACTGAAACCTGGTACAGGAAATATTTATACACATTGTAATCCACTGGTATCTAATTTAGTTCAATTGTTTACATAACCTCAAGATGGCGGCAGTGCGAATTTTAAAATTAAGTTTTTATTTCTTGTGATGTAGTCATGCGATCGAAGTGAAAGTTTGAATAATGAACCTATGCAATAATTTTCCTTTAAAGGTACATGACTCTATGGCCAATACATTTAACAATCCAACATGGCGACCATCCGAAATATTTAGATGATACTGAATATCTACGAATCTATTTTAGCAATCAAACTGCATTTTTTATATTCATAGGGGCTATGAACTTAAGTTCACCTATAGGACTTCAAATAACCTGGTGATCACAAATCCAACATGGCGGTGACGCGAATTATAAATATTCACATGGACGTTTCTCGCAATTTAACCATCCGCTTGCCGTGAAACTTGGTACAGTAAATCTTTATCCGAATGTTAATCCACTGGCATCTAATTTATTTCAATTGTTTCCATAACTTCAAGATGGTAGCTGTGAAAAATTTTAAATCTCCTTGTTTTTTCTTGTGTCTTAATTATGCGATTGAAGTTTGAATACTACACGTTCACAATAATCTGCATGTAACAGTAAACTCTAGGACCTACATATATAAAATCCAACATGGCGACCATCCGAAATATTTAGTCGGTTCTCAATATCTACGAATCTATTACAGCAATCAAACTGAAATTGTGTATGTTGATAGTGGCAATTAACATAAGTAGGATATATGAAAATAGGCTGTATAGTTCTTCACGGAACTACTTGTTTAATAGTGCAAAATTTCGAAATCAAAAGTATCCTATATGTAAACCTGGTAAATCAGCTACATCCATGCAAAATTTCATTTAAATCGGACCAGTGGTTCTTGCGTTATTGAGTAACAGACAGACAGACCCACACCATCTCATTTTTATTAGCCTATTTTCAATTTTGAAAAAATAGGCTTATGAGATCACCTTTTGTCCGTGTGTGTGTGCGTGTGTGTGTGTGTGTGTGTGTTATTCGTGTGTGTGTCCCCCCCTAATAAAATCTAAACGGCTGGAGCGATTTCAATGAAACTCGGAAAGTTCATAGCACTATTCCCGGCGACCTCGACCGTGCCCTTCAAATTTTCTTACGACTCACCAATCCAACATGGCGGCTGTGCGAAATATTTCACCAGCATTCAATATCTCCGAAACTATTACCGATATTACCCTGACATTTTCCATGGTGATAGAGGGAACTACTAAAAGATCACTTATGTGACTTTTGAAAATCTGGTAACTACAAAACCAACATGGCGGCCAAGCGAATTTGCGACATTTAAATAGACGTTTCTCGCGTTTTGACCAACCAAACGCAATGAAACTTGGTACAGTATATGTTTATATACATTGTAATGCACCGACATCTAACTTCGTTCAATTGTTTACATAATCACAAGATGGCGGATGTGCGAAATATTTCACCGGCATTCTGTATCTCTGAAAATATTAGCGGTAAAACCCTGAAATTTTTGTACGGAGATAGAGGGCACTACTGGAAGTCCATCTATAAGACTTTCAAAAACCGGTTAACTACAAAACGAACATGGCGGCCAAGCGAATTTGAAAATTTTAAATAGACATTTCTCGCGATTTAATGTTCCAAGCGCACTGAAACCTGGCACAGGAAATATTTATACACATTGTAATCCACTGGTATCTAATTTAGTTCAATTGTTTACATAACCTCAAGATGGCGGCATGGCGAATTTTAAAATTAAGATTTTATTTATTGTGATGTAGTCATGCGATCGAAGTGAAAGTTTGAATAATGAACCTACGCAATAATTTTCCTTTAATGGTACATGACTCTATGGCCTATACATTTAACAATCCAACATGGCGACCATCCGAAATATTTAGACGATACTGAATATCTACGAATCTATTTTAGCAATCAAACTGCATTTTTTAATGTTCATAGGGGCTATGAACTTAAGTTCACCTATAGGACTTTAAATAACCTGGTGATCACAAATCCAACATGGCGGTGACGCGAATTATAAATATTCACATGGACGTTTCTCGCAATTTAACCATCCGCGTGCAGTGAAACTTGGTACAGTAAATCCTTATACGAATGTTAATCCACTGGCATCTAATTTATTTCAATTGTTTCCATAACCTCAAGATGGCAGCTGTGAAAAATTTTAAAATATCCTTGTTTTTTCTTGTGTCCTAATTATGCGATTGAAGTTTGAATACTACACGTTCACAATAATCTGCATGTAACAGTAGACCTACATAACTCTAGGACCTACATATATAAAATCCAACATGGCAACCATCCGAAATATTTAGTCGGTTCTCAATATCTACGAATCTATTACAGCAATCAAACTGAAATTGTGTATGTTGATAGTGGCAATTAACATAAGTAGGATATATGAAAATAGGCTGTATAGTTCTTCACGGAACTACTTGTATATTAGCATGATGTACAATTATTTAGTTGCAGTAATGGTAATGCAACTTGTCAGTGTATGTAGCATATATGATGTTAGGTGGAATGCTAAAATGGTGAGAGAAATCCGCAGTTAGTCTGTTTGGGGTGACTATACGGTTGTAAAATTCAACTATGGTTGTACTGCATATTACTTATCTGGTTGGGTGTCTTCCGTTCTGTAACTGCGAGTACTATCAACTTCCCTCTTGGAGCAGTGACGGTCGACTGAATTGGAACGTTGTCTCACTGAGCAGGTTTTCCCCCACCTCCCCGCTCCGTGTTCCTATGTGTTGTCTGTAGTCAATGCATGTGTAATTGTGACATGTTGCCAAATCTAGATAAGATGTATGTTATTGGATTCAGGAAGGTCTTCAACTATTAAAGACCGTGGAACATACCCCGCTAAGCGTAGACAATTAGCCATTCATACTAAGCGCATCCGGTCTTTTGAGGACGTCCCGGCACCTTTAATAATGCCGCGAATGCCGGCCTTGGTTTATTGAAGAAAAAAGTACATCGTACTCCTGATCCAGATAACATTTTCCTATTTAAAATAATGAACTAGGCTACTTATTTTACAGTTTCCCTTATTTATTTCAATTTTAAAGTAACCGGGACGTGTGAATCGACAGAAAAATGTATGTTCCGATGATTAGTTGCATATCTCAAAAATTACAATAGATATTTCCTTGAATATTCTTTTGGTATATTCAGAATTTGAAGCTTCGATGTTGAATATTGTGTGTCAGAGAGAGCATTAAAAATCAATTTTAAAATAATGTATTGTTAAAAAATCCCCTAACTCATCTCCCTTCTTTCCGAGCAAATACTCAAACCAGACCCAACAAACGTTGCATGCATAATATTTAAACCATTTTTGAGCTACTGAAGGAAAAGTATCGTCCTATTGTTCACAGGAGTTGAGTTCTTTTTTTATTTTACATCCTAGTTGAAAACTTAAGTTCTCTGTAAAATTATCAGTGCTTTTCAATCTGGGCTCCATGAACTAATCAAGATACCTGAAAAAAATTACTTCCACTAGTCGATATATATAGTGTCTTAGAGACTACCAAGTTTCAAATACTGTGACCATATAGTTTCTGAGAAAATGGTACATGAAGTTTCAAAAAATATGACTTACGGAAAACACAAAAATAATGTTTGATTAGTAGCTACAGTATTGCCTTAAAACATTATGTTTAAACCTAATTTTATTGCATCAAATATCACTTCAGCACAATAATTGATACTCCAAATTCTTCAGGAATGATGGGATATTTTTTCAAGCTAATAGAAAATTACATTTTTGAGCCTATCACACGTCCCAGTTCCCTTAATTTCGATTGTATTACCTTTATGACTTAACTTTGGGTGGTTTGGTGATTGTTGTATTTTGATCTCTCAATTTAATAAACAACACAGAGAGGCTGGAAGAGATGATATGACATCATACCTAACAGGGAGGAATTCCGGCTACAGATCAATTCTACGGATGTTTCAAGTTTACAAACACAACGTCGACTTAAGAGGGTGTTGTCGGAGGAACAAAGACAGACAATCAACCAACGTATGAAGAAGTTATGGTAAGAAAACTATTGTACCATAGTATTAGATTCTAAGTGGCCAAATTCTTTAATACAATAATAAAAATAATAATAATAATACTTAAAAGGACACCCTACATAATCAAAGTAAAATGCCTAGTTTTTTTTAATGATCTTGCCATCTTTACCAAGACTAGTGAAGAAGCCAAGTATGCCATACACAAGTTACATGAGATAGCATCAAAGACAGGACTCCAAATATCGTATGAGAAGACGCATTTCATAGTAAATGGACACCAGAATATCCCAAGATCCCCTCTACAGACTAACTATGGAATAATTAGGCACGCACCTTCCTTCGAGTATTTAGGAGAAATTATTGTACCCTCTGGGTTGAATAGGAAAGCTAATTTAGAAAGAGTTACCAAACTCCAGAAAGCATACCGAATAACATGTAATCATTATAATAAAAGATTGATGTCACGAAATGTGAAACTACGGCACTACCATACAGTTGTTCTTCCGGAAGCATTGTACGCCTCCGAAACTATATCTCTAGGAGGCCACTCTCAATTTGGTGAAATCGAAATCCAGGAACGTAAAATTCTCAGGAAAATATATGGCCCCGTTTATGTTAATGGTATATGGATTAAAAGGAAAACCACAGACTTGTAAACAGTAATCAATAAGTTCACTGATACCGTGCGTAAGAGGCGATTGAAATTTGATGGTCACATCTGCAGAATGGAACACACCAGATATGCAAAACAACTGCTTGATATAATAAATTCGAAGAAGGTCAAAATCAATTGGTTAGAAGAAATCAAACAGAAATAAACACCACAGAAGATGTCATCATGAATCGCAAGGCCATTGGAACTCTAGTTAGAAATCACTCTTTCACCGAAAAAATCTAAAAAGACCACTGGAGAAAATGGACGGAGGAACGTAAGTAGGGGCATAGTGAGTTCATGAGGAGATTTAGGGAGGAGAAGAGGAGGAAAACACCATCAACCCGAGTCAACAAGTTCAAACGCGCTCCCTAAGTGGGCAAAACGAAAAAGGAAAAAGAATACTAATAATCACATGTATTCAGATACTTCAGATACATGAATTTATATTATTATAATATTTGCAAATGGAGGTCATTCCCCAGTGGCAAATTGTACAAATACAGAAAATTACCAACAATGACATCAAACAAAATACACACAATTCGCAATTTAGGAACTGTAGTAAGTACTAGAGCTCGGCTTTTTAGGTAAATAAATAGTTTCTTATGTAAATACATATTTTAAGCATTTTTTCTATAAATATATAAATTCCCCCTTTTCACTTATTTGCACACAAAAACACATAATACTCGTATTTATATTTTTTTGAAATCAGTATGCTGGATCGTTCAGTTTATTGCATTTTTAGCCTACTTTTCACATTTTGCAAAAATGAGGAAAAAGTAGACTTATGAGATCGATACGGGAAAATGTGTGTCTGTCTGTCTGTCTGGCTGGCTCCTAAACGGCTGCAGCAATCAAAACCAAATTTAGTATGAGTAAAGATGTGCACCGGAATATCTCACGTCTATATTTGAAAATGATGTCAGTGCTACCAACTGCTGAAAAAACGCACTAGAAATTTGAGCTCCATGTTGGATATCTTGCAAGGTATGCATGGGAGCTATTCCAAAATTGGCACACATGCAGATAATACTTTTTCAGTTTAATTTCCAGGAGGCCAACAATGACAGTGTTGCCAAAATAATGTTAAGCCTTTTGATAGGTCCAATGTTTAAATGCATATAACTTCTGCACTATTGATTGGATTTCAACCAAATTTTGTATGTAATTACTGTACATAAACATAGAAGACTGAGCGTACTCTTAAGAGCCACCAGGGCTGCCAACTGTTAATAATTGCTCTCGCTCTCTATTTTTTTTATCCAAATACCAATATATCAGAAAGTATGCAAGCCAACAGCTTTAAACTATTCACACGTATATTCTGACATTTTAGATTAATTTGGAGTAACTTATATACGTCAGTTCTACCAACATAATTATAAGTCTGCTGATAGTACCAATTTTTAAATACATGTAACTATACTATCAGTTGGATTTCAACCAAATTTCGTATGTGCTATGTGTACCATAACAGATATGACTATAAGTATTGTTAAGAGCAATCAGGGCTGCCAACTGCTAATAAATGCTGTATATATTTTTTACCCTAATATCAATATACCAGAAAGTATGCAAGCCAACAGCTCTATACTTTACGAGGGGCGTGGTGGCTCAGCGGTCTAGCTGTATGCCTCTCACCAAGGCGGTCCGGGTTCGATTCCCGGTCAATGCATGTGAGATTTTCGAAGTGAAATGCCATGTCCTGTGGTTCGGATTCCACGTAAAAAGGAGGTCCCGTGGCTCATAATCACCAGATTCACGGTCACGTAAAACTACAATCTTCCTTTTTCCTTGCTCTATACTTTGCACACGTATAGCACCTGACATTCTAGATTAATTTGGAGTAATTAATACAAGGCAGTGCTGCCAACATGATTCTGTGACTGCTGATATGTCCAATTTTAAAATACATGTAACTTCTATACTAACAAATGGATTTCATCCAAAATTGGCACAACAAGATATAATATTTCAGATTATTTCCTACCAGCACACGCATGGTATTGGTTGGCAACATGCTTTTACGCGTGCTGATAGATCCTGTGATTAACTGCATGTAACGTCCATTGGACTTCAACCAAATTTTGTATTCTGTACCTTAAGAGATGGAACTAAGAATATATTCAGTCACCAGGGCTGCCAACTGTAGTGTTCTATTAGGCTACATCATACCAGGTATATTTTGATCTAATTAGTTATTTCGATTTTACCAACTTAATTTTGTCATTATTCTAGATAGGTTCATAACTGTAGAATAATCATTGGCATGAAAAGTAGGCTGTATAGTTCTTCACGGAACTTCTTGTTTTTGTTGTGTTTTACTTCAACGGGGAAGAATCTGTGATCTATCTAATCTTCATGCAGAGCGTACATCAGCTTGCAACTGTGTTATTCTTAACTTGTCGCCCCGTGCCACTCACTGTGGAAGCTGGGGATTTCCTTGTCCATAGCCATATTGCACCACGTGCTAGACCTCCCCCCCCCCCCCCAGTTAACTGGAACCAGTGTTACTCATATGCAGTTCATTTCTGGCACTGTGAAGTGAAAGCAGTTCTACGATGCCTAAAGTTATCCCAACTATAAGTTATCGTCTGCAGCAGTATTTTGCAGAATTTAAAGATAATTTTACTTTTGATGGGGGAGTTCTGTTCTGCCAACCATGTGGATAAGCAATCAAGGCTGAACAGCGATCTCAAGTTACACAGCACCTCGAGGGCAAGAAACATATTGTCGCAGTTTCGCGCCTTCAAAGAAGTGTTTCGCGATAATCGTCGGTCATTTGTGATGGACAACCTGAAGATGTATCTCGTTGTGTATTGTAATGCTTCAGCAGTCAGTGAGGCATAGCATTCGTGAGCACTGCATATTGTTTATATTTTCATTAATAAACTAAATTATAATTAAATATCTTTACTTTTTGTCACATATTTCACGCATTTTTAATACATAAAAATAAATGTTTTCCCGATTTTTAGCACCTAAAAATCCGAGTCCTAGTAATTACATCGTAGTATTTACAAATAATTTCAATCTTCTCTTTAACACATCGATATGTTTGGGGAAAGGCTCTAAGACTGAGGCAGGTAATGAGTTCCAATAATCAATACCACGGTTAATGAAATAGTATTTCCCATAATTTGTACTCTGTGATTGGACCTTGACTTTATGTGGATGATCTGCCCTGCTCAGGTTGGTGGGATTTCCCTGACGTTTGCTTAGTTCTCCCTATGGTGGCCGATTAGTGTAAGTGTTAAACATAGCGAATAGTCTGGATTTCGTCCTTCTATCTTCCTGAGATTCCCACCCTAGTTTGTCTATCATTCGAGTTACACTACTTGAAGGATTAAAATCGTTGAGCACAAACCTAGCAGCCCTACCTGATATGGGTCCCAATCCGTTGAACCGTATTCCAAGATTGGCCTCACCAGGATCAAATATCCTAATTATTCTGCAGTAGAGCTACTGCCTTTTAATACCCGCATTACAAAATGAAGTCAATTGTACGCCTTGGAGACGACACAACCCACATGAGTAGGCTACTCCATTTCATATCATTCCTTACATGGATGGCCAAGTATTGGCACGAGTCTTCTTCTACAAGTATAGAAGTCATTGAGTCCAGTTTCGACATTCTATTTCTTCTTTTATTCGTTTCACCCAACTTTGGGGTACATTAAATGTTCCTTGTAGCCTCTTCTTGCTTTTCTTTCTTCATCAGAGATTTGGAACGTTCTCTTGGGGGTGGCTTTGCCTTGTTTCTTGCCCTTGGTTATGGTTTTCGCTGTATTATCCAAGAGCATATTTTCTGTGATTTGGAGTTCTCGGTTACCTTAAACCAAAGTGGTTTGGGCTCTTTTGTTACGGAAGTAGTCAAAGATCTTTCTGGTTAGTCTATTGAAGTTCATTCTGAGGGCGTGTCCATGAAAGTCAATTCTTCTTCTTTTGATTGCGTCTGAGAGATTTTCTGTACTTTGGTCAAGGGTTTCATTTCTGATGTGGATTAATTGGTAGTTACAAAATTCTAATTATTTATTTATTTCTCATATGTTTATTATCTATTTAATTATTTATTTCTTATTTAATGTATTTGTTATTTTTTAGCCTATTTTCATTTATGAAAAAATAGGCTTATGAGATCACCTTTTGTCCGTGTCTGTGTGTGTGTGATTCGTGTGTGTGTCCCCCGCTAATAAAATCTAAACGGCTGGAGCGATTTCAATGAAACTTGGTGAGTTCAAAGCACTATTCCGGGCGACCCCGGCCGTGCCCTTCAAATTTTGTTACGTCTCACCAATCCAACATGGCGACTGTGCGAAATATTTAACCAACATTCAATATCTCCGAAACTATTACCGATATCATCATGGAATTTTGTATGGTGATTAAGGGAACTACTAGAAGTTCACTTATGTGACCTTTGAAAACCTGGTAACTACAAAACCAACATGGCGGCCAAGCGAATTCGCGACTTTTAAATAGACGTTTATCGCGATTTAACCGACCAAACGCAATGAAACTTGGTACAGTATATGTTTATATACATTGTAATGCACCGACATCTAACTTCGTTCAATTGTTAACATAACCTCAATATGGCTGCTGTGCGAAATATTTCACCGGCATTCTATATCTCTGAAACTATTACCGGTATCACCCTGAAATTTTGCACGAAGATAACGGGCACTACTGGAAGTTCATCTATGAGACCTTAAAAAACCGGTTAACTACAAAACGAACATGGCAGTCAAGTGAAGTTGAAAGTTTTAAATAGACTTTTCTCGCGATTTAATTATCCAAACGCAATGAAACTTGGTACAGCAAATGTTTATACACATTGTAATGCACTGGTATCTAATTTAGTTCCATTGTTTACATAACCTGAAGATGGCGGCTGTGTGAATTTTTAAAATTAAGTTTTTATTTCTTGTGTCGTAATCATGCCATCGAAGTGAAAGTTTGAATAATGAACCTACGCAATAATTTTCCTTTAAAGGTACATGACTCTATGGCCTATACATATAACAATCCATCATGGCGACCATCCGGAATATTTAGACGGTTCTCAATATCTACGAATCTACTACAGCAATCAAATTGTATTTTTTTTAAATGTTCATAGGGGCTATGAACTTAAGATCACCTATAGGACTTTCAATAACCTGGTGATCACAAATCCAACATGGCGGCGACGCGAAGTATACATATTCACATGGTCGTTTCTCGCAATTTAACAATCCATGTGGAGTGAAACTTGATACAGTGAATCCTTATACAAATGTTAATCCACTGGCATCTAATTTATTTTAATTGTTTCCATAACCACAAGATGGCAGCTGTGAGAAATTTTAAAATCTCATTTTTACTTCTTGTATCCTAATCATGTGATAGAAGTTTGAGTACTATACGTACACAATAATCTTCATGTAGCAGTACATAACTCTAGGACCTACATATATAAAAGTCCAACATTGCGACCATCCGAAATATTTAGACGGTTCTCAATATCTACGAATCTATTACAGCAATCAAACTGAAATTTAGTATGTTGATAGAGGCAATTAACATTAGCAGGATATATGAAAATAGGCTGTATAGTTCTTCACGGAACTACTTGTTTCTTATTTATTTAATTCTTATTTATTGTGGGGTTTGAAGCCATTTTTCAGTGTTGCCTTAGTAAAGAAAAGTTTGGTGCTTTTCAGTCGGTGGAATGCTAAAATTGTGATAGAAATCCGCAATTTGTCTGTTTGGAGTGACGATATGGTTGTAAAAGTCAACTATGGTTGTACTGTAATAGTGCTGGGTATTACGTATCTGGTTGGGTGTCTTCCGTTCTGTAACTGCGAGTACTATCAACTTCCCTCTTGGAGCAGTGACGGTCGACTGAATTGGAATGTTGTCTCACTGAGATGGTTTTTCTTCCCCCCACCCCGTGTTCCTATGTGTTGTCTGTAGTAAACGCATGTGTAATTGTGACATGTTTCCAAGTCTAGATAACAGGTATGTTATTGAATTCAGGAAGTTCTTCAACTGTTAAAGACCGTGGAACATTCCCCGCCACGCGTAGACTATTAACCATTCATACTAAGCACACCCGGTCTTTGAGGACGTCCCGGCACCTTTAATAATGCCGCGAATGACGGCCTTGGTTTATTGAAGAAGAAAGTAGATCGTACTCCTGATCCAGATAACATTTAGCCTACCTATTAAAACCCCTATTTCCTCCCCCCCCCCCCCCTCCCCTTTATCTAGCTTAGCTGTATCGCTAAGTTTGGTCTTGTTTCCGACAGGATGTGTTTTAGTAGAGTGAAGAGGGGTGAACTCTGTAGGACATAACCCAGCTCTTTTGGGTTCATTCGTGTTGGCTGACTGAAACTTTTGTTCTTATTTATTTATGTATCTGATATTTATTCATTTCTTATTTACTGATTTATTTCTTATTTATTTACGAAAGCACAATTAAGAACCTTGATGCAAAGATAGAAAGTAAATAATAAGGCCGTTAACAGAGATCATGGGCCCTGAAAGAAAACGTACGCTATGGCCACGACGGCAGCTGCAGCAAGTCCGGAGAGTGTGTTTATCCCCGGTTTTATCCATACCGCCATACAAGTAAATGCCGAGATAGTACCATGCTCCCTGTCTGTCCCTGATACAGTTACACACAAAACTAAGCTGGGCTGATGACCAAGATGTCCCAATTGAATTGTCTGAGTTCCTTCCAAAATAGCCTGATATTCCAGTTATCTTACAAAAGCGATAATTTCCAAAATTGACAGCGTGAAATGATGCACACACTATTCGATTTATACATCTTAGCGCATCCAGTCATGTTACCAGGTTTTTGATGTGTAACATCTTTCCACTCGATTGCTGGGTATTTTTTGTGGGAGTGATTTTGGAAAAGGGACGGAAATGGGTCGGAAATGGGATGGAAATGGAACGGAAATGTGTAAGAGGGAACATCGCATACGGTTTACTTCAAGGTTTGGAGGCCTCATCAAAGATATTCCTACAATAAATCATCTTCAAGTTGTCGTTCTTTAGTGTGAAAATATTCATTATATCATATTTGCTAAAGAAAATAAGAGTTATTAATTAAAACTTCATACTTTTGCTGTGGAATGTATATCGCATACGGTTTACTTCAAGGTTGGGAGGCCTGTTACCTGAAATCCTGAAGGCTGTGATACGTCTGTCTATGGTATGTTCAGTGTTCTTAGGAAGTGGCGTGACCTTGAACTAGAGTTGTTATGTTAGGAGGACATGCAAGATGGCCAGCGCCGCGTTGGAGCGCTTGAGTGAGGGTTGCTGGAACTTGTCGAGCGGGAGTGTCTGCTCTGTTTCATGACTCGCCTACTGTGCATTTATAAGGTGTGTTCAAAAAGTAACGAGCCAGAGGCCTAATTACAGAAACCAGTACCTGTATGTTGGCAGTATTGGCCCTGGCTGTTGAGGCACTTGTCCCACTGTGACACGAGGCGGTGAATGGCTGTTTCATAAAATTCCCTGGGCTGCGATGTGAACCAGTTCCGCACGTACAGCAGGACGTCGGCTTCCGAGGTGAATCGTTGGCCGCGCAGAGCCCTTTTCAGTGGACGAAACATGGCGTAATCACAGGGAGAAAGGTCTGGACTGTATGGAGGGTGGCCGAGAACCTCCCGTTTGAATGTCTGCAGGAGTGTCGCGACCTGTGTTGGCCGTATGAGGTCGTGCATTGTCGTGGAGCGACCATGGCGGCTATGGCGTTCACTGTCACTCGGCGGTCCTGGGTAATGAGTGCATGAACCAGCTGGACGCTGTCATCGGTAATGCAGGGGGGTGCCCCAGACCGGGCATCATCGGCTAACGACACCCGTCCTTCCCTGAAGCGCGTGTGCCTCGCCTTGACCCTTGCAAGGGACATGCAGTGTTCGCCGTACACTTGTGATATTCGGCGATGAATGTCCGTTCCCCCTACTCCTTCCGCTGTCAGAAACCGAACATCACCTCTTTGCTCTTCTGTTGACGCCTCCATGTCACTGTTTACAATGCGACTGGCAGCGTTGGACGATTGATGCATGCTGCTGCTCGCTTTGTATCTTCACGTAACATGCACGCGTGCCCTCTAGCGACGGGCTGTGACCTTCCAAACTCTGGTCGGAACCACAGCTCGTTACACACGCCACGATTAGCCGATATAGTCACCGGTTTGCGCATTACAGCCTCTGGCTTGTTACTTTTTGAACGCGCCTTATAGTATGTTGCCTATGGCATTGCAACGCTTGGAATTGATCGCACTGTCATATTTAAGAGCTGGGATTTGCAGACGTGTACATAAATAACACGTTCTTAGAAATGCATAAAATTGGACGCAAGTAAGATTTTATTGGCATTGTAAACATGAGTCCTCTGTTTGCTTTATGTATAAATCGGTTTATAGTAAAATTCAACAATTCCAAAAATAATGTATTAATGTATGAGGCCAGCTGGGGTAACCAAGCGCACTAACGCACTTACTCGTGCATTGCTGGCATTGGTCCGGCCATCTTGAAAATGGCTTTCGGAATTTGCCACTTTCACCACCAGGCAAATGCTGTGATGGTTTCTTCGAAACCCGTTCTAACGGTTCCTTTTATGGGCCTTATAAAAGCAGTCTATCCTTTATTCGAAAAACCAAACCCCGTGGCACCACACACAGCCCATGAAGGGCATAGGCCTACCGAGCGACCGCTGCCCAGCCATTTGGCTTGCAGATTATGGGGTGACGCGTGGTTGAAAGCTATTGAAATAAAGTACAGGGATAGGAGAGTGATCTACAATCCATACAGAAACCAGACAGCAGTCATTCGAGCTGAAGGACATGAGAGAGAAGCTGGTATTCAGAACGGTGTCAGGCAAGGCTGCAACTTATCACCCATACTTTTCAATCTTTACATTGAGCAAGCAATGAAGGTAATTAGAGAAAAAATAAAGTGGGAGGGAGGATTCAAGGAGAAATAATTTCAACTCTGAGATTAGCCAATGACATAGTTATCTTGGCCGACACGCCTGAGGATTTGAATGAGTTATCAGTTGGCAGTCAAAGTGAAAGGTCGTGTTTTTCCCGAGCTCTCAGGTGTGCTGAAATGGGTTGTTCTCTGGAATGTTATCGGGCGAGGATCGGACTGTGGTATGCGAAGGGTAGTCGGGATTTCCGGTGTTTGTGTGCGCGTACGGGGCCTAGCAACTTGTGGTTCATAGCCCTAGTGATAGCTGCGTTGCTAGTTATTGGTGGAGTTGAAGTGAATCCAGGGCTTGTTACTCCAAATGTGAATCAGGCAAATGATCCAGTGGCAGCTTTAAAGTGTTCGACGTGCAGTAAAACATTGAAGAATGGTGTTGAGTGTGGACTATGTGAGAAATGGTTTCACTTCGGCTGTATTAAGGTCAAGAAGGAGGATTGTGATGTCGGAAATTGGTTTTGTAAAGTATGTGATACGCCGGACTGTTTGAGGGTGCAAATCAAAGCAAGGGATCAAATAATACAGGAACTTAGAGCAAAGCTTCGTGAATCAGAAGAAACGGTGAAGGATGTGACTGAACGGCTTTCTACTGGGATCAGTGTGGAAGAGGGCGTGCAGGAGCAAACTGAGGATGACGTTATTATAATGGGTGATTCTATGATACGATGGAGTGCGAATATCTCGAGGAAATCAGGTGCAAAAGTGCGGTGTTATCCGGGGATTAAAATTGACCAGCTTGCCCAACAAGTGGAAGAAGCAAATGTAGAGGACTGTGACAAAGTTAAAGTGTTGTTGCTCCATGTTGGGACGAACGATTTGAAGAAGAGGGCTACAGCCGATTACATCATGGGGGAGCACTACGAACTAGGCAGAAAAGCCAAAAGTAAGTTTAGAAATGCAAAAATTATAATGAGTGGCATTGTTCGGCGGGGAGATGTTCCGTTAAGGCGAGTTAAGACTGTAAATGACCGCACGGACTGGGTTTGTGCACAACTGGGATTAGTGTACGTAGATGCTGACTGCTGGATTGGTGGCCGTGACTTCGCCCGAGACGGGCTGCATCTAAATCGACGGGGCGCTTTTAACCTAGGGAGCCTACATGACAGGGTCATCGGTTCGTGCCGGCTTTTGTGAGGAGGAGCAGGTCCAGAGGTTGCCAGCCGATGGGAACAGAAGGAGCTATTTCGAGATATTTGCTGCGGAGGTAAGACTCTAAGATTACTGCAGGTTAATTGTCAGAGTTTAGGAAATAAATAAATTGAATTTCGGAATCTTGTAGAGACGTATTCTCCGGACATTGTCATTGCAACTGAATCTTGGTTATATGAGGACATAAATAGTAGAGAAATAATTCAAGGGACCTACGAAATGTACAGAAGGGATCGGGGGAAGCGAGATGGTGGGCTATTTATATGTGTGCGCAAAAATATAGCTAGTTTCATAAAGTGGGCTGATATGGATCATGAAATGTTATGTGTACAAATTTCCCTCTTCAGGTGATAGGGGCGTATAGAGCACCGAAAGATAACTTTTCTCTCCTCGAAACACTGTACGATAAAACTTGTACGGGTAATGCTATGAAAAAGAGCATACTATTTGCTGGAGATTTAAACCTCCCCAAAGTAGACTGGTCTGGTGAGTCAACTAGCTGTGGTCAAGCTCAGAGCGCTGCAAATAAATTCTTAAGGGAGGGGGGATTTTCCCAAGTAGTTGACTTCCCAACTAAAGACAATAATACCTTAGATGTTTATCTCGTAAGGCCTGTAGAGCTGTATATTAACTGTCTGAAAATTACCAGGAATTAGTGACCATTATGGGGTTGAATTAAATATTAGATATGGTGACATTACAATATTAGACTCTGATGTAGCAAAAAAGATCATATTCCAGTATCGCAAGGCGGATCAGGGCAAGTTTCAGGGGTATTTGAATGAGCTATTTATAGGATGGGCATCGGAAGGAAATCACATTAATATCCTGTGGACAAACTTTTTGAAAATTTTAAATAGCGCTGTTGATAAATTTGTCCCATTTAAATTGCTGAAACAAAACCCAGATCCCGAGTATTACACACGAGAAATTAGGAGTCTAAAACGGAAAATTAGGAAATTCTACAATAAAAGACATGATAGTGACAAGTATATGTTGAAATTTAAGTCCTTATCAAGAGAGCTCGTCTTAAAAAAGAGGGCTGCTCATGACAGCTATATGCGAGGTTTACTTGGTTCGGGAGGTTATGGGTGGAAAAAATTTTACAGTTATGTTAGGAGAAGAAAGGGGAATTCAAATAATTTGTCGATGATAATGTCCGGTGACGGTAAATTAATTACTGAGAAACAGGCCATTGCTAATGAATTAAATGTCTTTTACGGTAGTGTGTTCAATAAATCCAATAGCTGTGTGTTGGACCTTAACGACGAATCAGGGGCTCCCCTGTTCCAAATAAACCAGTTAGCAATTGTAAAGCTAATACAAAAACTACGTTTCAATGTATCAAAGGGTCCTGATAATATTGTTAGTGAAGTACTTAAACTAGGAGGTAGGGCCGTGGCACGATACTTGGAGGTGATGTTTAATGTGTCCATAAACAATGCGCAAATCCCAGACGACTGGAAAAGAGCTACGGTAGTCCCAATATTTAAGGGAGGGAGCAGACTTGAATTGGGCAACTACAGGCCGGTTAGCCTTACGTCCATCGTTTGTAAACAGATGGAGCATCTCATTTGCGACTACTTGAGGGAACAGTGGGAAACATTAACATGGTTTAATGATAGGCAACATGGATTTCGGAAAGGTTACTCATGCGAGAGTCAGATGCTATCACTTTTTCAAGATATTAGCGAATCGTTAGACCATGGAGTTTCAGTCGACGCCGTGGTTATAGATTTTGCGAAGGCATTTGATGTCGTGCCGCATGACATGCTACTCCATAAATTAGCTTCGACGAAGATTGATAGAAGAGTAATTTTATGGATCCAAGAATTTTTGACGGGTCGTTCCCAGAAAGTGAAAGTCGAAGGCATATTCTCGGATGAAATTACCGTAACGTCGGGTATCCCTCAGGGCAGCGTAATCGGAACTTTGTTATTTTATGGCGTTTATAAATGACTTACCAAATGGGATTCGCAGTGACTGTCGATTGTTTGCGGATGATTGTGTAATATATCGAAAGATACATGACTCACAGGACAATGCAGTGCTTCAAGAGGACCTGAACCTGGTCTATAAGTGGGCGATTGTAAATAAAATGAAAATAAACACAAGAAAATGTAGTCTCTTAAAAATAGGGAAAGTGCGAAGGCAGGATTTTCAATATAACATTGGCTCGGAAATACTTGTAGAAGAAGATTCTTGCAAATATTTGGGCGTTCACGTAAAGAATGATATGAAATGGAGTAGTCATGTAGGATGTGTAGTTTCAAAAGCTTACAAATCCCTGCACTTTATAATGAGGGTATTAAAAGGAAGTAGTACCTCTGCTAAAGAATTAGGCTATTTGTCACTTGTAAGACCTATTCTGGAATATGCCTCGGCGGTTTGGGATCCATATCAAGTAGGGCTCATCAATGAGTTGGAAATGGTACAAAGAAAGGCCGCTAGATTTGTGCTCAGTGACTTTAATCCCAGGAGCAGTGTGAGCCGTATGTTAAAGAAACTTGGGTGGGAATCACTGGAGGCTAGGAGGATGAAATCTAGACTCTGCGCTATGTACAACACGTATACAAATCAACCAGCATGGGGTGAGCTTAGCAAACGATTGGGAAAGCCCACTTACATGGGTAGGAGCGATCATCCTTTCAAAGTTAAGGGCCGACCACAGCGAACAAATTATGGTAAATATTCTTTTGTAAACCGTGCCATTGATAACTGGAACTCTCTACCTGCCGCAGTCTTAGAGCCTTTTCCCAAACATATAGGTGTGTTTAAGAAAAGACTGACTATTTGTGTAAATACTCCAGTTTAATTGTTGTATAATTGTTATTGAATTGTTATGGATAATTACTTATTTGTTATGCATATTCAATTTGCCACCGGGGGACACACCCCCCATTGCAAATAAATGAATGAATGAATGAATGAATGAATGAATGAATGGGTTTTTGAATGGTATGGACTCCGTCTTGATGAAAGAATTCATGATGAAAATGTATAAATGTAAAACAAAAGTATAGGAATGCAGCCGAAATAAATCAGACTCCTCTATGGACATCAAATTGGTAGGCGAAAAACTAAAGCAAGTAGGAGACTTCTGTTACTTACGAAGCAAAGATAACCAGTGATGGACGAAGCAAAGAGGATATAAAATGTAGGTTAGCTCAGGCAAGGAAAGCATTTCTACAGAAAAGGAATCTGTTGACATCGAATATAGATGTAGGTGTTAGGAAGTCATTTTTAATGCCTTTGTCTGGAGCGTAGCCCTCTATGGAACTGAAACTTGAACTATTGGTGCAGCAGAAAAGAGGAGGATTGAAGCGTTTGAAATGTGGTGTTACAGGAGAATGATGAATATCAGATGGATAGATAGGGTTACAAACGAAGAGGTATTATGACTGGTGGGAGAGGAGAGATGTTTCTGGCGACTGCTAATGAAGAGAAGAGATAGGTTGGTAGGACACATACTAAAACACCCAGGAATAGCAAGCTTAGTTATGGAAGGAAGGGTCGAGGACAAGAGGGGTAGACCAAGGTTAGAATATGTTAAACACATTGCCTCGGACGTAGTGTGTGGTAGCTACGTAGAGATGAAACGATTAGCTCAGGACAGGGAGGCATGGAAAGCTGCATCAAACCAGTCAAAAGACTGAAGACTCAAACAACAACAGCAATGTGGTTAGCGCGTCGGGTACCCTCTGCCGTTAATATTTGTCCCCGTCACCGGGAATGCTATATTCCTTTTCTGTTTTCTAATGCATTTTTAAAATATATTATAAGAACCATAACCAGGATTCTATGGCAAAAATAAATCATAAATAAATATTAAAAGAAGCAAGGTGTGAAAAAGGGAGTCGAAGTCGCCTTCGGGGTGGGTTTTCAATTTTTACTCCTTAAGAGACCGCATTGATGCGCTGGTTTGCCACGTAAGTGGTTATCTTCATTGCATTAAGCATTCGACCGTTGAGAATATCAACTGTAATTGGTATGTCACCGAAGCGACAGTTTTGTTAGAGAACAAGTCTCATGCAGACCCCAAGGCATCGTACTCCCCGTTCAGTGACACGCGACAGGGTTGTATATATACCTGCTGGGAGAGCGCTACTTCACATACGAGTGGTTAACTTTACAGATTAATAGCGGTTTTACTTGAAAACTATTGTCGATTTATTTCACACTAACGCCATGATAGAATTTTGCTACACCTAATTCGTGGGCATTGCTGTCACTATTTTGAGTAGCAAACCTTTTTCTCTCTTCCAGCACGCCACCCGTGTGCTGAAGCGGCTATCGTCCCTGACTGAGAAGAGACGGGTTCGATTTGCACATCAGATATCCTGGAAATGGTTCTACTTATATTCCAGGCAAATGCCGGGATGGTCCCTATCCTAAGGCCATGGCGCTTCCTTCCCAATCTGAATTACAAATACCCTTCTACAGAGACTACTGTTACACAGGTTACCAGACAAAATCTACACAGCTAAATGACCACGATATACAAGTCTCTTAAATGAAATAACAAACAAAATATCCTTTAATTTTTAAATCGATTTCACCCTCCAGGTTGGTGGTTCCCACGGATTCAGCGAGGGAACTCACTACTACCGCCTCTACGGGCAGTGTCCAAGAGCTCGGAACATCTGGTCGGAGTGGATACAACTGAGGCGACACGTTCTTAGAAATGCATAAAATTGGTCGCAAGTAAGATTTTATTGGCATCGTAAACATGAGTCCTCTGCTTTATGTACAAATCAGTTTATAGTGAAATGCAATAATTCCAAAAATAATGTATTAATGTATGAGACCAGCTGCGTTGACCGAGAACACAAACGCACTACCTCGTGCATTCGGGCGGCCATCTTGAAAATGGCTTTCAGAGTTTGCCATTTTCACCACCAGACAAATGCTGTGACGGTTCCTTCCAAACCCTTTCTAACGGTTTCTTTTAATGCCCTTGTAAAAGTCGTCTACCTTATATTCCAAACCCCGTGGCACCACAGCCCATGGAGGACATAGGCCTACCAAGCGACCCAGCCATTTGGCTTGCAGATTATGGGGTGACGCGTGGTTAGCGCGTTGGGTACCCTCTGCCGTTAATCTTGGTCCCCGAGACCGGGAATACCATGTTCCCTTCCTGTTTTATAAAGCATTATTATGTCCGACGATGTCGATATATAAATAGTATATGTCAGGAAACTGTTTCATAATGGGGGCCATTAAAGAACTACTTTTCATTATAACACAGTTTTTTCAACCAATCATTTTTTTTATTTAGTCAATTTACCCTCTAGGTTGGTGGTTCCCATGGACTCAGCGATGGAACTCACCACTACCGTCTCTATGGGCAGTGTCCTGGAGCTTGGAACATCTGGTCGGGAGGGATACAACTGGGGAGGTGTTATCTGCACTTCGCCCAGGCGGCCTCACCTGCAAAGCGAAAAGGGGCCTCATGAGGGAGGGGAAGGGATGGAAGATTGGGATAGATAGGCTAGGAAGAGGGAAGGAGGCGGCCGTGGCCTTACAGTAGGTACTGCCCCCGTAATTGAATTATATAGAGACCACGGTGGCTATTTTGGAAATTATAGCGAAAGTTATGGCTGTCATAGTTATGACGTGGGTAGTCATGACGTAAGCACGGATGACGCAGTACGTTATGCCAGCAGGCTACTTGAGCTGAGATTCTCAGTGACGTCAGCATTTATTCGAGAAGGATCCGAGATGTACGACGCAGTCGCAGGAAACGTGGAATTCTGCTGAGGAAGAAATTATGCTATTGGAGGGGAGGCTCAAACCAATGAACGATAGTCTGAAGGAAGACGGAGATTGCTGAAACTATGGTATTTTTATTACTTTTTGGAATGCAGAATTGTGGAAATCCATTTGCAGTAGAGGCATTGTTCTGGAATTTTGGTGAAATTTATTTTCAGTTTTTGAATTATGAAAATCCGTCATGTATTGACGAAGTTGGAACTTCTAGCGATGACGCAGTAACACGCGATGGAAGGGATAGATACGCCCCTCATGAAGTTCATAAAAGGCCTTGTGCAGAAGAGAGGAGCCTCATTCTCAGATTATAAATCGTCTGATATTCAATCGTCAGATCTCAAATAGTCATTTCAGTGAAACGTCGAGTGAAATTAGTAGTGAAAAAGTGGTCTTTATAACGCGTGGTGAAGCCACTGCATTAAACGAGAGTCGAACTTACAAGCAGTGCAGGTTTACTGTGAAGTAAATCTAGGTGAAGTTGAAACGACCCTTATAACGCTTCTACAAGATTAGCTGTGAACAGTTAGCGGTCGCCTATAAGCTAATTCTCTTGTGCATTGCTACAGTAAGGACTGTAGAAAAGCTGAACAATTTCGAGGAAGTATTTTGGAAGTTATTGACAATTTTAGACGACTGACAAAAGTGATTTTCTCGCCACAGGAGAAACACTTTGTATAGCCAGACTCTACGCTACGGCTGACAGGGCTAGTGAAATAGGGAGACTTCAGATTGCTTTTGTGACACAACGCTACAGTATTATGGAGCAGTCTAATATGTCAGTTTGTTCTTCTAATACTATTACCGAAGAGAAGATGGAAGGCTAAATGACTTAATGCAATTGGGACATATTTCAACGGAGTAAGATAGCAACATGGAACTTCGCTAATTGCTATTCCACACAAGCAAACATGTGGCGAATAAACATCTACACCCATGTTTCGTGATTAAAGGCTGATTACTATCAAACAGCAATAGAAATGTTTTCATACTTTCTGAATATGAATATTTCTTCGGAAATTTATACAAAAACTTCATGGCGATTTTTAACTGGAACTTCAGGGATTTTTCAAGAGAGGTCAGGGTTGTCCCGACTCACAAAGAAGATTATTGCCGGAAGGATGTCGTTCGTCTTCGTGAAGCAGTTCGATTCTCCGATGGTGCTGTTTCTGGTTTCGAGGATGGAGCTCAGCTTTAACTTGGTGAAATGGATCCATCAACAGTCTTCTTTGGGGAATTTTCCTCTGGAACGTCAATCGGCAGATAAGGTAGTCGTGAACGTTTATTGTATTTGAGTTTCTTAGCAATATTTGAGCAACCATTTTTCCCATATTTTTGTCCTCATGTATTTTTGCCCGATATTCTTGTTTGAGATTCCTATTCGCAGTACACCTTGTTGAGTTATGCCTTTTTCGACGTTTTATTAAGACATTGTTATGTCATGGGCATAGTTAAATGATTTTGAATCAGTTGAGACTGATATTTAGATTTTTCAGTAATTTGCTTATTTTTGTAGTCACGATTTGACTGTAAGTTAATGATTTTTATGGCAGATTTAAATTCAGACAGCGTGTCACTTTATTAAAGTAATTCTACCCCAGTTTAATTACTTTGACCAATTTTCTGTCATCATCAAGAAGGAAGAACATTTAAATGATTTTAGAGCGTTAAAATCCAGTACGTTGTCGACGATCTTGGAAATACTAGTCGTTATTTGTATTGATTGCAACACAGACATTTATCGTCAGTCATGAACGACCATTGCATCACAGGCAATTTTGTGAAAGATGAACATTAATTATGAATTATTGAATGCATTAAATTCGTGAAACTTGTGTTAGGTTTTTTCTCATATAGAGATTTATATAATGATGTTTGCATTCCCCAGTCTAATTGGATTCTATTCGACTATTTTGCAGTTAGTCGCACTTTGTTTGATGATAGTATTTTTATACTACAATTCTTTGAAGATGTTAATCTTAAATTTTGATAGACCAGACAGGCGTATATAAGCGTATTCACTATTAAATTTGTTTGTGATTGGCAAATTTTTATTTCATTTCGATTCATGAATGAAATCCACGAAGTTTAAATGACAACAGTTTTGAAACAATTAATGATATAAGAATTTTTAAGTGGAACTATGAATGTATAATCGATAGTGCAGCGGACATGTTGAAAGTCGCTGATGTATAATGCCCTTAAATAAATGAAGGAGATTCCCACAGTAATTAATAATGATAAAGATTGTGTTAGGGGAGGTTTTTGTAAATGCTGTGGAAGATTTTGATGCCGTATATTTTAATATATGATGAATTTTGGGCTAATTTGAATGCAGTTTGTGCATTATTTTGTAAGCGAAGTATTTTCCGCTAGAGTGTATTGTCATAGTTCGTTGAAAATTAATCAAGTGAATTTACTGTTATAATTAACAAGAGTTTTGAAAGAATTTGAGATAAGATTTTGAATGAAGATTACCGTCACAAATAATTAAAATTATTACAACCTTTATTAAACCAGATTGTGACATGTACATGTATAACTAACCTTCATTGGTCGATTATATTAAACACGATTATGAATTTACCAACCGGATAAAACATGTGGTTCAATGTATTTCTTAAATTAATAATTTAAATAATTTAAATGTTGATATTGTAAATAATAAATGTAAATATCTTTGACAATAATGTGGAACGAAAGTAATGTTAAAGGCGTGTTTAAAAATTTTGTAATTATCTTCGACAATATTATAAACAATTTCTAATTGTTATAAATAATTTATGTGATTTTGTTATAAACATTTAAGAGTGTGTTTTATACGCTAATCTATGCTGATTAAACATTTGGATGATAACTTAACAAGTTTAAGGATAGTTAAAATAATCCAGTGGGAGGTGAGTTAAGCATTTGAAAGATTTGCGTCAATATGTATGAGTTGTCTTGTAGACATTTAAAGCTTTAAAAGGAGCTGAATTCTTACGCAAGTGTGGCGTGAGTAGGGAGCCCCATTTGACAGGTGTGAGCCAGGTTGAAGGGTAGACCAGCCAGCCAGACATCTGGTTATCAGCGGGTCGATACTCTGGCCTTGTGCCTATTAATACAAGTGCAATGTTTATTAAAAGAAACCAAATGCTCTATATATGTCGTACCTTGACTTCCTGATCCAATCCAAGTGTGTTTAAAAATGTTACGTTATTTTGAGCTCATGGGAGCTAACATATTGTTTGATAAACTTGCAAGTCCTTTAGGAGGACGTAGTCAGATTGACATAGGCTACTGATAGCCACATTTATTTTGTTGTGTTGTTAAAATCATACTCTTTATTTGAAAATAAAGCTTTTGTACAGTTCAAAGTTCTCGTCTTCGGTCTGGTTCATTTTTAAATGTCATGGTCAAGATTATTGTGGGAGCATACTTTAATGATCCTGTTGTCAACCCAATCCCCGAGATATTTATAAGAGGTAAGTAAAAGTAAGTATGAAACCCCGTCTATTTTGGTGTGTTCCACAATAATTTTTCTTGGTAACTTCTGTGTTGAAACCTCGGTAGTATCTGTCAGTGCCATTTTCATTGATGTAGCTGAGCTGGTGCGATTGATTGTTGGCAATCCGATTGAGGGGGCGGATATCTGACAGCCTACTATCCGGGTAAACGGGGACAGAAGGATTGGCACACCTATAACGTGGGGCTCGATTCAACATAACTGGATCACCAGGTTGAACGCCAGTAGGATTGGCAAACCTAAAACGTGTGGATCGATTAGACTCAAATAAAGAGGTTGATTCTTTGTTAGATGTCTAGGCCAATTGTAGAATTTAAGAGTGTGATTATATAGGAATTAAATGTTGTATTGTAGTAGGAAAATTACACTCAGAAAAGATCAGATCTTATACAACTTGAGAAAGGTTAAATAGGCTGGAAACTTAGAAAAATCGCCTATGATCTGGAATCTTATTTTATTTGACCGGCTTATGACATTTCAGTCATATTAAAGATAAAATTAAATTATTTGGATTGTAAATGTAAATTATTTGTGTTAGGATATTTTAAAATGAGCCAGGGAAATTTGAACATGTGCTTGAGTTTGTTTCAACATGAAGTGTCTTCGAAAGTTAATTATAAGGTAGTTATAAGTTAGATTTAAGACAGAAAATTGATCAAATTCATATATGGTGAAAAGTGTTGCTCAAATGTTGTTATTTTGCTCTTTTGATGTATGTCCCTACAGCAGTCTAATTTTTGAATAATATTGTAATGGCAGATGAAAGTTTGAAGATGATGTTAGCGGAGATGTCTGCTAACATAAATAGTAGTATGAAGCAGATGCTGAATGAAAGTATGAAGGAGAATAATAGTCGAATGGAGGAGAATGTTAGTAATTTGTCTGCTAATTTGAATGCAAGAATGGAGGAGAATACTAGTAATTTGTCTGCTAATTTGAAAGCTCTCCAGACCAGTTCTGCTAACTTAGAGGATAATATGTCGCGTTTACAGATTAATACCCAAGGAATTGAGAATACTGTAACTGACATGCGCTCAGACGTGTCCAATGTTAAAATAGATGTGTCTAATATGCATAAAAATGTTGCTGATGTTAAAATAGATGTTGCTAATGTGCATAAAGATCTTACAATGTTGAATTTAGATGTTGCTAATGTCCGTAGTGATATTTCTTGTGCTAGGGCTGAGGTAGTTGTTGTCAAAAATGATGTTGCGACTGTCCAAGACAAGGTTGAGGAAGTCCAAAGAGGAATCCAAAATGTTAGAACTGATGTGTCCAATGTTCAGGTTGATATTAATAACATTCATTCGGATGTAAACGAGATGCAAAGTGACATAAATAAAATTCAAGTAGAGGTCAACACAGTTTTCGTAGACGTTGCTAAAGTCCAAACTGATGTAAATAAAGTCAGGGAAGAGATAGAAAATTCGAAAACTCTTTGTACACGTAATATAAGTGCATTAACGACTAGGCTAGTTGATGAGTCAGTTAGAACGACAGCGTCTTTAGAAGGTTTAAAGTTTGATGTAGAGGTCATGAGAACCCAAGTATTAGACCATAATAAAGTATTGAAAGAGGATATCGAATTAGACATAGCAGAAATGTTAACGGCAAATGTAGCAATATGGAAAGAAGAGTGGAATAGGTCAAGTGGGGAACATGTAACCCAAATTCAGGATCGTATTGAAAGGAAACTTGCCAGTACTCAAATTGATATTAACAATGAAGTAGTACAGATTAGGAAAGATTTAAGCGTCAGGATGGATTCGCTATCCGAAAGACAAGTTGAAGATAGAACACAACTAGATCGGGATGTGCAAACATTAAAATCTGCATTAGAGGAACAGATTCATAAAGTTGTCTCTGATGTGAATGAAACGACGAGTAAACTACCGAATTTGAAGTTAGGAGAGGCTAATTTAATGGAGACCTACAAAGAAGAGTTAATCAAGAAAGTCTTAACGGAAATCACTGACAAGGATACAGTAGGCTTGGCTTGCGAAACCAGTAGGAATTATGCCAGAAGATATAACCTAGATCCAGAAGAGAGAGACGTGACTCCTGAAGAACGTATATCCAGATTCAGGGAGGAAGATGACGAGAGGAATATGGAACCTGAGTGGAACTATCGTGAGAGTGGGAAAAACTACCCGGATTCATATCCGAGGAACGTAACGGTCATCAGGAATTTTGAAGATAAACCGCAAAAATTCAGTAACACGGATAGTTTGACACCTATCGAATATGTAAGGAACCTCAAAGATTATTTCATCGAAGCTCACATTCCCAGAGAGAGAGAGATGAAGATAGTGGAGAGATATTTGATTGGAGGACCCCTCGAATGGTTTCGCGCTTTTAGATACACATTCAGTAACTTTGACGAGTTTGCAGAGGCATTAATCAAACGATTTTGGTCCATAGAAGCGCAGAATTCGTTAAGAGCGGAGGTGTATTCAAGAAAATACTCCGGTACTCTTCCAACGCGGTACGCTGATTTCTTTACGAGTCAATTATCCCGCTTGAGATTTTTACAACCCCCATTGTCCACGGAGCAACTTATTGATGCGATTTCTCGTATGCTGCCAGTTGAGGTGAGAAGACTAATTATTTCGTCCAACATCAGGGATTTAACCAGCATGGATGAATTACTGAGGAGGTTAGACTACACAAGTCCAATGCCTAACGTGGTACAGAAAGGTCAAAGGCATGACTTTAAAGAAATAAATACTGTATATATGGACCAAGTCCAACAAACTGACAAGCCAGATGAGGAGAAAACTGACAATGTAGGTCCTCACAGGAATAATCAGTTTCGAAATAACAGATCGCAAGGTTACCGACCGTATCAACAGAGAAGAGGCTGGAACTATAACCGAGGAAATTACAATGGAAGAGGCAGATATTATAACAATAATGGTTATAACCGAAATTATAACAGGAATAACCAGAGCCAAAACAGAAATCAGAATACTCAAGGTCAGGTTATGACACCCGATCAGTATCAGGAAAGAGAGAAGGAAAGCCAGCAATACCTGAAAGAATTACGGGAAAAAGAAGCAGACAACCAAAAGAAAAGGCAGGATGTTGTAATCGATCCTGGGCCTTCTACGAGCCAACAGAATTTTGAGGTCGGTAACACAAAAAAAAACGCCGATTTCTCAACGTCAGTGAGAACTTGTAAATACATTGCCACACCACACCTGATTACGATTAATGAGATATATGAAGTGACTGATGAAGATTTGCTAGAAGAGAGGGGTATCGTTAAAGAGGAAAGACCATGTGCCTTACCTATTATTTCAGTACGGATAGATGGACAACAGTATAAAGCCCTGATGGATACGGGTGCAATTATCTCCATCATTTCAGAGGAATGTTATCAAAGTCTGCTAAGAGGAGAGAACATGACAGTTCTACCTGTTTCTACCGTCAAAGTGAGAGGGATATTCCAAGATAAGGCAGTGAAGTGCAAGATTCAAGTGTTATTGAACTTTGAGATCAATGGAAGGAATTATGAACAGATCTTCATTGTGGTGAGCAAGATCAATTTTGATATGGTGCTTGGAATCGATTTTATATCGAAGGTCGGAGCTATTATTGACATGAAGAACAGAAGTATTAGCTTTAATGATGGGTACATAATCACAGAAGAGATAGAAAAACAGGACGTGAAAAACAGTCTGGAAATAGACCTTAGGGAAGAAATTTTGAATACCATAGTTAATGAAGTGGAAAATTTAGCAGAAATACCCAGTAGAAAAACTGAAGGATTTGAAGAAATTCAGGGGGAATTTGAGGATCTGATAAAGGAATTCCAAGATATTTTCGATGAAAAGCCTGGATTGATTAAGGATTATAAATACAAGATAAGGCTGACAGATGAAACCCCTTACCAGAAGAGAATATACCCCATTCCTGAGAAATACTATCAAGAAGTACGAGGGTTAATCAGAAAAATGGAGGTAGACGGGATTATTAAAAAACAGGCGTCGTCTTATATAAACCCCATCACAGTAGTGAAGAAAAGTAATGGTCAGATACGTCTTTGTCTCGATGCCAGGACCATTAACTTGAAGATTCTTCCAGAAAATGACCGACCACCCAAGATTAGAGATCTGCTTCGAAAATTCAAAGGGAGAGCATGTTTCAGCGTTCTGGACTTGACGTCTTCATTTTATCAAGTTCAGCTAGAAGAAGATAGTATGCAGTACACTGGATTCCTATTTGACCAGACGTCATGGGTCTTTGTCCGAATGCCTTTTGGTATGGTTAACAGTGGACCAGCACTTATTCGAGCACTTGATAGTAAGCTCACTGACGAAGTGAAAGAAAATGTAATCTGCTACATCGACGATTTAATCGTATCTTCACCCAGCGCCGCAGAACATTTAGTGCACTTGAGAAAGTTGTTCGAGAATTTACGGGAGGCTAATATCAAGGTGAATTTTGGAAAATGTCAATTCTTGAAGCAGGAAATAAATTACTTGGGGCATACTATTGATAAAGATGGATATCATCCAAACATGAAAAAAGTAGATGCGATCACGAGATTTCCAAAGCCAACTAAGGTGAAACAAGTCAGAGAATTTGTAGGAGCATGCCAATTTATTAGCAGCCACTGTCCAAGATACTCGGAAATTATGGCTCCTCTGTATGACTTACTCAAGAAGAATAACAGATGGAAATGGAGTACCGCTGCAGACGAGGCTTTTGAGAAAGCAAAAGAGATGCTCAGAAATAATGTGAAACTGGAGTACCCAGACTTTGAGAAGGTGTTCTATATTGAGTCTGATGCATCACGAGTAGGCATTAGTGCAGTCTTATACCAGAAAGACGAGGCAGGCAACAATCACTACATTGCGTTCACTAGTCGGAAGTTGAAGAAACACGAGGAAAATTACTTCACGACGGAGCTTGAAGCGTTAGCTTTTGTAACAGCATTGCAAGCCTGGAAGAAAATACTGCTGGGACATAAGGTCATCATTATTACTGACCATAAAGCACTTCAGTTTATGCTGCAAACTGACATGTCGAATGATAGATTGACACGTTGGGCTTTGTTCACCCAACAGTTTAACGCCACTATCGTCCACCAGCCTGGGAAAGATAACTTACTGGCTGATGCTCTATCACGTAACCCTATTAAAAATGTGCAGATACACCATGTACAATTGGAGCAAGAAGATCAAGAAATCGTTAGGAGATTAGCCCGAATCGGTGTGTCACAGAAGAGACACGCTCCAATAAGGAAAATGTACAGGTTCCTCAAGGGTTACATGGACAATACGGATGTTGACTATGCAGTTACACGGAGAAATTCACGACACTTTGTCTTGAGTGGAGACATCGTATGCAAGTATGCTGACTCTGCGCATACAAAACTCCGAATAGTCGTGCCACCTAAACTTGTTGTCAATTTAGTGTGGGTAGCTCATCACGCAACTGGACATGCCGGTTTAGATAAGACTCTTAATACTCTTAAAGAGAGATTTATCTGGACTAACATGCGTTCCAGCATTGCCAAGGTCATTAGATCTTGTGACAAATGTCAAAGAGCAAAGTATGCTTCTGCTTTATTACAAAGAAAACCGAAGGCCATGATTCCTTCTAAGCCAAACGAACTAATGGCGACGGACATATTTGGCCCCTGTCCGAAGGGATATCAGGGTAACCAGTACCTGTTGGTTACCGTGGATGTTTTCTCAAAATTTGTTACAATGAATCCCATGCAGAAAGCTAACACAAGGAACGTAGTAAGCAGACTGGAAAATGCTGTATTTCCTAAAGCTGGTATACCAGAATATCTACTGTCAGATCATGGAACGCAGTTTACATCCGTGGAATTTGCAGCGGATATGGAAAGGCTTGGCATTAAGCACTTATTTTCAAGCGTGCGTTACCCAGAATCGAATTCCTCAGAAAGATATATGGCTGAATTTTCGAAATTCTGTCGAATTTTCTGTCCAAATGATCATTCTGGTTGGGTGAGATTTGTACCCCTTATAGAGGAATGTCTGAACTCTACAGTGCAGGAGAGTACAGGAGAAGTGCCAATGCGACTTCATCTTGGAAGAAACCCAGAAAGGCCGTGGGATAATCTTTTCAACCACATTCCTAGAGATCCCGACTTAGGAAGGCAGCAGAGGATTGACAAGGCGAAGGAACAACTCCAGAAAGCAGCAGAGAAACGATTGAAAAGAGTAGCTGGAAAACGTTTTGGTGCACCCTTACAAGTTGGAAATCTTGTATTATTACGCAGACCTGTCAAGGCTGATATGAGCAAGAAAATATACCCCAAATTTGGAAATGTATTCATGGGGCCGTTTAGGATTACGAACGCCTATGGAAACAACTGCTATGAACTCTACGATGATGAGAATAATGTCATTTACGGCAAGTTCAATGCTGGAAATTTAAAAAGATACTATACTAGAGTAAGCCAGTAATAATTCAATTTCGTGTTCAAGAGAGTTGAGGTACTTGTAACTCTGAGTTTAAAAACAATTTGCAACTGTTTTTAAAACGTGGTGAGAGGAGAATGCCCCCGTAACTGAATTATATAGAGACCACGGTGGCTATTTTGGAAATTATAGCGAAAGTTATGGCTGTCATAGTTATGACGTGGGTAGTCATGACGTAAGCACGGATGACGCAGTACGTTATGCCAGCAGGCTACTTGAGCTGAGATTCTCAGTGACGTCAGCATTTATTCGAGAAGGATCCGAGATGTACGACGCAGTCGCAGGAAACGTGGAATTCTGCTGAGGAAGAAATTATGCTATTGGAGGGGAGGCTCAAACCAATGAACGATAGTCTGAAGGAAGACGGAGATTGCTGAAACTATGGTATTTTTATTACTTTTTGGAATGCAGAATTGTGGAAATCCATTTGCAGTAGAGGCATTGTTCTGGAATTTTGGTGAAATTTATTTTCAGTTTTTGAATTATGAAAATCCGTCATGTATTGACGAAGTTGGAACTTCTAGCGATGACGCAGTAACACGCGATGGAAGGGATAGATACGCCCCTCATGAAGTTCATAAAAGGCCTTGCGCAGAAGAGAGGAGCCTCATTCTCAGATTATAAATCGTCTGATATTCAATCGTCAGATCTCAAATAGTCATTTCAGTGAAACGTCGAGTGAAATTAGTAGTGAAAAAGTGGTCTTTATAAGGCGTGGTGAAGCCACTGCATTAAACGAGAGTCGAACTTACAAGCAGTGCAGGTTTACTGTGAAGTAAATCTAGGTGAAGTTGAAACGACCCTTATAACGCTTCTACAAGATTAGCTGTGAACAGTTAGCGGTCGCCTATAAGCTAATTCTCTTGTGCATTGCTACAGTAAGGACTGTAGAAAAGCTGAACAATTTCGAGGAAGTATTTTGGAAGTTATTGACAATTTTAGACGACTGACAAAAGTGATTTTCTCGCCACAGGAGAAACACTTTGTATAGCCAGACTCTACGCTACGGCTGACAGGGCTAGTGAAATAGGGAGACTTCAGATTGCTTTTGTGACACAACGCTACAGTATTATGGAGCAGTCTAATATGTCAGTTTGTTCTTCTAATACTATTACCGAAGAGAAGATGGAAGGCTAAAGGACTTAATACAATTGGGACATATTTCAACGGAGTAAGATAGCAACATGGAACTTCGCTAATTGCTATTCCACACAAGCAAACATGTGGCGAATAAACATCTACACCCATGTTTCGTGATTAAAGGCTGATTACTATCAAACAGCAATAGAAATGTTTTCATACTTTCTGAATATGAATATTTCTTCGGAAATTTATACAAAAACTTCATGGCGATTTTCAACTGGAACTTCAGGGATTTTTCAAGAGAGGTCAGGGTTGTCCCGACTCACAAAGAAGATTATTGCCGGAAGGATGTCGTTCGTCTTCGTGAAGCAGTTCGATTCTCCGATGGTGCTGTTTCTGGTTTCGAGGATGGAGCTCAGCTTTAACTTGGTGAAATGGATCCATCAACAGTCTTCTTTGGGGAATTTTCCTCTGGAACGTCAATCGGCAGATAAGGTAGTCGTGAACGTTTATTGTATTTGAGTTTCTTAGCAATATTTGAGCAACCATTTTTCCCATATTTTTGTCCTCATGTATTTTTGCCCGATATTCTTGTTTGAGATTCCTATTCTCAGTACACCTTGTTGAGTTATGCCTTTTTCGACGTTTTATTAAGACATTGTTATGTCATGGGCATAGTTAAATGATTTTGAATCAGTTGAGACTGATATTTAGATTTTTCAGTAATTTGCTTATTTTTGTAGTCACGATTTGACTGTAAGTTAATGATTTTTATGGCAGATTTAAATTCAGACAGCGTGTCACTTTATTAAAGTAATTCTACCCCAGTTTAATTACTTTGACCAATTTTCTGTCATCATCAAGAAGGAAGAACATTTAAATGATTTTAGAGCGTTAAAATCCAGTACGTTGTCGACGATCTTGGAAATACTAGTCGTTATTTGTATTGATTGCAACACAGACATTTATCGTCAGTCATGAACGACCATTGCATCACAGGCAATTTTGTGAAAGATGAACATTAATTATGAATTATTGAATGCATTAAATTCGTGAAACTTGTGTTAGGTTTTTTCTCATATAGAGATTTATATAATGATGTTTGCATTCCCCAGTCTAATTGGATTCTATTCGACTATTTTGCAGTTAGTCGCACTTTGTTTGATGATAGTATTTTTATACTACAATTCTTTGAAGATGTTAATCTTAAATTTTGATAGACCAGACAGGCGTATATAAGCGTATTCACTATTAAATTTGTTTGTGATTGGCAAATTTTTATTTCATTTCGATTCATGAATGAAATCCACGAAGTTTAAATGACAACAGTTTTGAAACAATTAATGATATAAGAATTTTTAAGTGGAACTATGAATGTATAATCGATAGTGCAGCGGACATGTTGAAAGTCGCTGATGTATAATGCCCTTAAATAAATGAAGGAGATTCCCACAGTAATTAATAATGATAAAGATTGTGTTAGGGGAGGTTTTTGTAAATGCTGTGGAAGATTTTGATGCCGTATATTTTAATATATGATGAATTTTGGGCTAATTTGAATGCAGTTTGTGCATTATTTTGTAAGCGAAGTATTTTCCGCTAGAGTGTATTGTCATAGTTCGTTGAAAATTAATCAAGTGAATTTACTGTTATAATTAACAAGAGTTTTGAAAGAATTTGAGATAAGATTTTGAATGAAGATTACCGTCACAAATAATTAAAATTATTACAACCTTTATTAAACCAGATTGTGACATGTACATGTATAACTAACCTTCATTGGTCGATTATATTAAACACGATTATGAATTTACCAACCGGATAAAACATGTGGTTCAATGTATTTCTTAAATTAATAATTTAAATGTTGATATTGTAAATAATAAATGTAAATATCTTTGACAATAATGTGGAACGAAAGTAATGTTAAAGGCGTGTTTAAAAATTTTGTAATTATCTTCGACAATATTATAAACAATTTCTAATTGTTATAAATAATTTATTTGATTTTGTTATAAACATTTAAGAGTGTGTTTTATACGCTAATCTATGCTGATTAAACATTTGGATGATAACTTAACAAGTTTAAGGATAGTTAAAATAATCCAGTGGGAGGTGAGTTAAGCATTTGAAAGATTTGCGTCAATATGTATGAGTTGTCTTGTAGACATTTAAAGCTTTAAAAGGAGCTGAATTCTTACGCAAGTGTGGCGTGAGTAGGGAGCCCCATTTGACAGGTGTGAGCCAGGTTGAAGGGTAGACCAGCCAGCCAGACATCTGGTTATCAGCGGGTCGATACTCTGGCCTTGTGCCTATTAATACAAGTGCAATGTTTATTAAAAGAAACCAAATGCTCTATATATGTCGTACCTTGACTTCCTGATCCAATCCAAGTGTGTTTAAAAATGTTACGTTATTTTGAGCTCATGGGAGCTAACATATTGTTTGATAAACTTGCAAGTCCTTTAGGAGGACGTAGTCAGATTGACATAGGCTACTGATAGCCACATTTATTTTGTTGTGTTGTTAAAATCATACTCTTTATTTGAAAATAAAGCTTTTGTGCAGTTCAAAGTTCTCGTCTTCGGTCTGGTTCATTTTTAAATGTCATGGTCAAGATTATTGTGGGAGCATACTTTAATGATCCTGTTGTCAACCCAATCCCCGAGATATTTATAAGAGGTAAGTAAAAGTAAGTATGAAACCCCTTCTATTTTGGTGTGTTCCACAATAATTTTTCTTGGTAACTTCTGTGTTGAAACCTCGGTAGTATCTGTCAGTGCCATTTTCATTGATGTAGCTGAGCTGGTGCGATTGATTGTTGGCAATCCGATTGAGGGGGCGGATATCTGACAGCCTACTATCCGGGTAAACGGGGACAGAAGGATTGGCACACCTATAACGTGGGGCTCGATTCAACATAACTGGATCACCAGGTTGAACGCCAGTAGGATTGGCAAACCTAAAACGTGTGGATCGATTAGACTCAAATAAAGAGGTTGATTCTTTGTTAGATGTCTAGGCCAATTGTAGAATTTAAGAGTGTGATTATATAGGAATTAAATGTTGTATTGTAGTAGGAAAATTACACTCAGAAAAGATCAGATCTTATACAACTTGAGAAAGGTTAAATATGCTGGAAACTTAGAAAAATCGCCTATGATCTGGAATCTTATTTTATTTGACCGGCTTATGACATTTCAGTCATATTAAAGATAAAATTAAATTATTTGGATTGTAAATGTAAATTATTTGTGTTAGGATATTTTAAAATGAGCCAGGGAAATTTGAACATGTGCTTGAGTTTGTTTCAACATGAAGTGTCTTCGAAAGTTAATTATAAGGTAGTTATAAGTTAGATTTAAGACAGAAAATTGATCAAATTCATATATGGTGAAAAGTGTTGCTCAAATGTTGTTATTTTGCTCTTTTGATGTATGTCCCTACAGCAGTCTAATTTTTGAATAATATTGTAATGGCAGATGAAAGTTTGAAGATGATGTTAGCGGAGATGTCTGCTAACATAAATAGTAGTATGAAGCAGATGCTGAATGAAAGTATGAAGGAGAATAATAGTCGAATGGAGGAGAATGTTAGTAATTTGTCTGCTAATTTGAATGCAAGAATGGAGGAGAATACTAGTAATTTGTCTGCTAATTTGAAAGCTCTCCAGACCAGTTCTGCTAACTTAGAGGATAATATGTCGCGTTTACAGATTAATACCCAAGGAATTGAGAATACTGTAACTGACATGCGCTCAGACGTGTCCAATGTTAAAATAGATGTGTCTAATATGCATAAAAATGTTGCTGATGTTAAAATAGATGTTGCTAATGTGCATAAAGATCTTACAATGTTGAATTTAGATGTTGCTAATGTCCGTAGTGATATTTCTTGTGCTAGGGCTGAGGTAGTTGTTGTCAAAAATGATGTTGCGACTGTCCAAGACAAGGTTGAGGAAGTCCAAAGAGGAATCCAAAATGTTAGAACTGATGTGTCCAATGTTCAGGTTGATATTAATAACATTCATTCGGATGTAAACGAGATGCAAAGTGACATAAATAAAATTCAAGTAGAGGTCAACACAGTTTTCGTAGACGTTGCTAAAGTCCAAACTGATGTAAATAAAGTCAGGGAAGAGATAGAAAATTCGAAAACTCTTTGTACACGTAATATAAGTGCATTAACGACTAGGCTAGTTGATGAGTCAGTTAGAACGACAGCGTCTTTAGAAGGTTTAAAGTTTGATGTAGAGGTCATGAGAACCCAAGTATTAGACCATAATAAAGTATTGAAAGAGGATATCGAATTAGACATAGCAGAAATGTTAACGGCAAATGTAGCAATATGGAAAGAAGAGTGGAATAGGTCAAGTGGGGAACATGTAACCCAAATTCAGGATCGTATTGAAAGGAAACTTGCCAGTACTCAAATTGATATTAACAATGAAGTAGTACAGATTAGGAAAGATTTAAGCGTCAGGATGGATTCGCTATCCGAAAGACAAGTTGAAGATAGAACACAACTAGATCGGGATGTGCAAACATTAAAATCTGCATTAGAGGAACAGATTCATAAAGTTGTCTCTGATGTGAATGAAACGACGAGTAAACTACCGAATTTGAAGTTAGGAGAGGCTAATTTAATGGAGACCTACAAAGAAGAGTTAATCAAGAAAGTCTTAACGGAAATCACTGACAAGGATACAGTAGGCTTGGCTTGCGAAACCAGTAGGAATTATGCCAGAAGATATAACCTAGATCCAGAAGAGAGAGACGTGACTCCTGAAGAACGTATATCCAGATTCAGGGAGGAAGATGACGAGAGGAATATGGAACCTGAGTGGAACTATCGTGAGAGTGGGAAAAACTACCCGGATTCATATCCGAGGAACGTAACGGTCATCAGGAATTTTGAAGATAAACCGCAAAAATTCAGTAACACGGATAGTTTGACACCTATCGAATATGTAAGGAACCTCAAAGATTATTTCATCGAAGCTCACATTCCCAGAGAGAGAGAGATGAAGATAGTGGAGAGATATTTGATTGGAGGACCCCTCGAATGGTTTCGCGCTTTTAGATACACATTCAGTAACTTTGACGAGTTTGCAGAGGCATTAATCAAACGATTTTGGTCCATAGAAGCGCAGAATTCGTTAAGAGCGGAGGTGTATTCAAGAAAATACTCCGGTACTCTTCCAACGCGGTACGCTGATTTCTTTACGAGTCAATTATCCCGCTTGAGATTTTTACAACCCCCATTGTCCACGGAGCAACTTATTGATGCGATTTCTCGTATGCTGCCAGTTGAGGTGAGAAGACTAATTATTTCGTCCAACATCAGGGATTTAACCAGCATGGATGAATTACTGAGGAGGTTAGACTACACAAGTCCAATGCCTAACGTGGTACAGAAAGGTCAAAGGCATGACTTTAAAGAAATAAATACTGTATATATGGACCAAGTCCAACAAACTGACAAGCCAGATGAGGAGAAAACTGACAATGTAGGTCCTCACAGGAATAATCAGTTTCGAAATAACAGATCGCAAGGTTACCGACCGTATCAACAGAGAAGAGGCTGGAACTATAACCGAGGAAATTACAATGGAAGAGGCAGATATTATAACAATAATGGTTATAACCGAAATTATAACAGGAATAACCAGAGCCAAAACAGAAATCAGAATACTCAAGGTCAGGTTATGACACCCGATCAGTATCAGGAAAGAGAGAAGGAAAGCCGGCAATACCTGAAAGAATTACGGGAAAAAGAAGCAGACAACCAAAAGAAAAGGCAGGATGTTGTAATCGATCCTGGGCCTTCTACGAGCCAACAGAATTTTGAGGTCGGTAACACAAAAAAAAAACGCCGATTTCTCAACGTCAGTGAGAACTTGTAAATACATTGCCACACCACACCTGATTACGATTAATGAGATATATGAAGTGACTGATGAAGATTTGCTAGAAGAGAGGGGTATCGTTAAAGAGGAAAGACCATGTGCCTTACCTATTATTTCAGTACGGATAGATGGACAACAGTATAAAGCCCTGATGGATACGGGTGCAATTATCTCCATCATTTCAGAGGAATGTTATCAAAGTCTGCTAAGAGGAGAGAACATGACAGTTCTACCTGTTTCTACCGTCAAAGTGAGAGGGATATTCCAAGATAAGGCAGTGAAGTGCAAGATTCAAGTGTTATTGAACTTTGAGATCAATGGAAGGAATTATGAACAGATCTTCATTGTGGTGAGCAAGATCAATTTTGATATGGTGCTTGGAATCGATTTTATATCGAAGGTCGGAGCTATTATTGACATGAAGAACAGAAGTATTAGCTTTAATGATGGGTACATAATCACAGAAGAGATAGAAAAACAGGACGTGAAAAACAGTCTGGAAATAGACCTTAGGGAAGAAATTTTGAATACCATAGTTAATGAAGTGGAAAATTTAGCAGAAATACCCAGTAGAAAAACTGAAGGATTTGAAGAAATTCAGGGGGAATTTGAGGATCTGATAAAGGAATTCCAAGATATTTTCGATGAAAAGCCTGGATTGATTAAGGATTATAAATACAAGATAAGGCTGACAGATGAAACCCCTTACCAGAAGAGAATATACCCCATTCCTGAGAAATACTATCAAGAAGTACGAGGGTTAATCAGAAAAATGGAGGTAGACGGGATTATTAAAAAACAGGCGTCGTCTTATATAAACCCCATCACAGTAGTGAAGAAAAGTAATGGTCAGATACGTCTTTGTCTCGATGCCAGGACCATTAACTTGAAGATTCTTCCAGAAAATGACCGACCACCCAAGATTAGAGATCTGCTTCGAAAATTCAAAGGGAGAGCATGTTTCAGCGTTCTGGACTTGACGTCTTCATTTTATCAAGTTCAGCTAGAAGAAGATAGTATGCAGTACACTGGATTCCTATTTGACCAGACGTCATGGGTCTTTGTCCGAATGCCTTTTGGTATGGTTAACAGTGGACCAGCACTTATTCGAGCACTTGATAGTAAGCTCACTGACGAAGTGAAAGAAAATGTAATCTGCTACATCGACGATTTAATCGTATCTTCACCCAGCGCCGCAGAACATTTAGTGCACTTGAGAAAGTTGTTCGAGAATTTACGGGAGGCTAATATCAAGGTGAATTTTGGAAAATGTCAATTCTTGAAGCAGGAAATAAATTACTTGGGGCATACTATTGATAAAGATGGATATCATCCAAACATGAAAAAAGTAGATGCGATCACGAGATTTCCAAAGCCAACTAAGGTGAAACAAGTCAGAGAATTTGTAGGAGCATGCCAATTTATTAGCAGCCACTGTCCAAGATACTCGGAAATTATGGCTCCTCTGTATGACTTACTCAAGAAGAATAACAGATGGAAATGGAGTACCGCTGCAGACGAGGCTTTTGAGAAAGCAAAAGAGATGCTCAGAAATAATGTGAAACTGGAGTACCCAGACTTTGAGAAGGTGTTCTATATTGAGTCTGATGCATCAAGAGTAGGCATTAGTGCAGTCTTATACCAGAAAGACGAGGCAGGCAACAATCACTACATTGCGTTCACTAGTCGGAAGTTGAAGAAACACGAGGAAAATTACTTCACGACGGAGCTTGAAGCGTTAGCTTTTGTAACAGCATTGCAAGCCTGGAAGAAAATACTGCTGGGACATAAGGTCATCATTATTACTGACCATAAAGCACTTCAGTTTATGCTGCAAACTGACATGTCGAATGATAGATTGACACGTTGGGCTTTGTTCACCCAACAGTTTAACGCCACTATCGTCCACCAGCCTGGGAAAGATAACTTACTGGCTGATGCTCTATCACGTAACCCTATTAAAAATGTGCAGATACACCATGTACAATTGGAGCAAGAAGATCAAGAAACCGTTAGGAGATTAGCCCGAATCGGTGTGTCACAGAAGAGACACGCTCCAATAAGGAAAATGTACAGGTTCCTCAAGGGTTACATGGACAATACGGATGTTGACTATGCAGTTACACGGAGAAATTCACGACACTTTGTCTTGAGTGGAGACATCGTATGCAAGTATGCTGACTCTGCGCATACAAAACTCCGAATAGTCGTGCCACCTAAACTTGTTGTCAATTTAGTGTGGGTAGCTCATCACGCAACTGGACATGCCGGTTTAGATAAGACTCTTAATACTCTTAAAGAGAGATTTATCTGGACTAACATGCGTTCCAGCATTGCCAAGGTCATTAGATCTTGTGACAAATGTCAAAGAGCAAAGTATGCTTCTGCTTTATTACAAGGAAAACCGAAGGCCATGATTCCTTCTAAGCCAAACGAACTAATGGCGACGGACATATTTGGCCCCTGTCCGAAGGGATATCAGGGTAACCAGTACCTGTTGGTTACCGTGGATGTTTTCTCAAAATTTGTTACAATGAATCCCATGCAGAAAGCTAACACATGGAACGTAGTAAGCAGACTGGAAAATGCTGTATTTCCTAAAGCTGGTATACCAGAATATCTACTGTCAGATCATGGAACGCAGTTTACATCCGTGGAATTTGCAGCGGATATGGAAAGGCTTGGCATTAAGCACTTATTTTCAAGCGTGCGTTACCCAGAATCGAATTCCTCAGAAAGATATATGGCTGAATTTTCGAAATTCTGTCGAATTTTCTGTCCAAATGATCATTCTGGTTGGGTGAGATTTGTACCCCTTATAGAGGAATGTCTGAACTCTACAGTGCAGGAGAGTACAGGAGAAGTGCCAATGCGACTTCATCTTGGAAGAAACCCAGAAAGGCCGTGGGATAATCTTTTCAACCACATTCCTAGAGATCCCGACTTAGGAAGGCAGCAGAGGATTGACAAGGCGAAGGAACAACTCCAGAAAGCAGCAGAGAAACGATTGAAAAGAGTAGCTGGAAAACGTTTTGGTGCACCCTTACAAGTTGGAAATCTTTTATTATTACGCAGACCTGTCAAGGCTGATATGAGCAAGAAAATATACCCCAAATTTGGAAATGTATTCATGGGGCCGTTTAGGATTACGAACGCCTATGGAAACAACTGCTATGAACTCTACGATGATGAGAATAATGTCATTTACGGCAAGTTCAATGCTGGAAATTTAAAAAGATACTATACTAGAGTAAGCCAGTAATAATTCAATTTCGTGTTCAAGAGAGTTGAGGTACTTGTAACTCTGAGTTTAAAAACAATTTGCAACTGTTTTTAAAACGTGGTGAGAGGAGAATGCCCCCGTAATTGAATTATATAGAGACCACGGTGGCTATTTTGGAAATTATAGCGAAAGTTATGGCTGTCATAGTTATGACGTGGGTAGTCATGACGTAAGCACGGATGACGCAGTACGTTATGCCAGCAGGCTACTTGAGCTGAGATTCTCAGTGACGTCAGCATTTATTCGAGAAGGATCCGAGATGTACGACGCAGTCGCAGGAAACGTGGAATTCTGCTGAGGAAGAAATTATGCTATTGGAGGGGAGGCACAAACCAATGAACGATAGTCTGAAGGAAGACGGAGATTGCTGAAACTATGGTATTTTTATTACTTTTTGGAATGCAGAATTGTGGAAATCCATTTGCAGTAGAGGCATTGTTCTGGAATTTTGGTGAAATTTATTTTCAGTTTTTGAATTATGAAAATCCGTCATGTATTGACGAAGTTGGAACTTCTAGCGATGACGCAGTAACACGCGATGGAAGGGATAGATACGCCCCTCATGAAGTTCATAAAAGGCCTTGCGCAGAAGAGAGGAGCCTCATTCTCAGATTATAAATCGTCTGATATTCAATCGTCAGATCTCAAATAGTCATTTCAGTGAAACGTCGAGTGAAATTAGTAGTGAAAAAGTCGTCTTTATAACGCGTGGTGAATCCACTGCATTAAACGAGAGTCGAACTTACAAGCAGTGCAGGTTTACTGTGAAGTAAATCTAGGTGAAGTTGAAACGACCCTTATAACGCTTCTACAAGATTAGCTGTGAACAGTTAGCGGTCGCCTATAAGCTAATTCTCTTGTGCATTGCTACAGTAAGGACTGTAGAAAAGCTGAACAATTTCGAGGAAGTATTTTGGAAGTTATTGACAATTTTAGACGACTGACAAAAGTGATTCTCTCGCCACAGGAGAAACACTTTGTATAGCCAGACTCTACGCTACGGCTGACAGGGCTAGTGAAATAGGGAGACTTCAGATTGCTTTTGTGACACAACGCTACAGTATTATGGAGCAGTCTAATATGTCAGTTTGTTCTTCTAATACTATTACCGAAGAGAAGATGGAAGGCTAAAGGACTTAATGCAATTGGGACATATTTCAACGGAGTAAGATAGCAACATGGAACTTCGCTAATTGCTATTCCACACAAGCGAACATGTGGCGAATAAACATCTACACCCATGTTTCGTGATTAAAGGCTGATTACTATCAAACAGCAATAGAAATGTTTTCATACTTTCTGAATATGAATATTTCTTCGGAAATTTATACAAAAACTTCATGGCGATTTTCAACTGGAACTTCAGGGATTTTTCAAGAGAGGTCAGGGTTGTCCCGACTCACAAAGAAGATTATTGCCGGAAGGATGTCGTTCGTCTTCGTGAAGCAGTTCGATTCTCCGATGGTGCTGTTTCTGGTTTCGAGGATGGAGCTCAGCTTTAACTTGGTGAAATGGATCCATCAACAGTCTTCTTTGGGGAATTTTCCTCTGGAACGTCAATCGGCAGATAAGGTAGTCGTGAACGTTTATTGTATTTGAGTTTCTTAGCAATATTTGAGCAACCATTTTTCCCATATTTTTGTCCTCATGTATTTTTGCCCGATATTCTTGTTTGAGATTCCTATTCTCAGTACACCTTGTTGAGTTATGCCTTTTTCGACGTTTTATTAAGACATTGTTATGTCATGGGCATAGTTAAATGATTTTGAATCAGTTGAGACTGATATTTAGATTTTTCAGTAATTTGCTTATTTTTGTAGTCACGATTTGACTGTAAGTTAATGATTTTTATGGCAGATTTAAATTCAGACAGCGTGTCACTTTATTAAAGTAATTCTACCCCAGTTTAATTACTTTGACCAATTTTCTGTCATCATCAAGAAGGAAGAACATTTAAATGATTTTAGAGCGTTAAAATCCAGTACGTTGTCGACGATCTTGGAAATACTAGTCGTTATTTGTATTGATTGCAACACAGACATTTATCGTCAGTCATGAACGACCATTGCATCACAGGCAATTTTGTGAAAGATGAACATTAATTATGAATTATTGAATGCATTAAATTCGTGAAACTTGTGTTAGGTTTTTTCTCATATAGAGATTTATATAATGATGTTTGCATTCCCCAGTCTAATTGGATTCTATTCGACTATTTTGCAGTTAGTCGCACTTTGTTTGATGATAGTATTTTTATACTACAATTCTTTGAAGATGTTAATCTTAAATTTTGATAGACCAGACAGGCGTATATAAGCGTATTCACTATTAAATTTGTTTGTGATTGGCAAATTTTTATTTCATTTCGATTCATGAATGAAATCCACGAAGTTTAAATGACAACAGTTTTGAAACAATTAATGATATAAGAATTTTTAAGTGGAACTATGAATGTATAATCGATAGTGCAGCGGACATGTTGAAAGTCGCTGATGTATAATGCCCTTAAATAAATGAAGGAGATTCCCACAGTAATTAATAATGATAAAGATTGTGTTAGGGGAGGTTTTTGTAAATGCTGTGGAAGATTTTGATGCCGTATATTTTAATATATGATGAATTTTGGGCTAATTTGAATGCAGTTTGTGCATTATTTTGTAAGCGAAGTATTTTCCGCTAGAGTGTATTGTCATAGTTCGTTGAAAATTAATCAAGTGAATTTACTGTTATAATTAACAAGAGTTTTGAAAGAATTTGAGATAAGATTTTGAATGAAGATTACCGTCACAAATAATTAAAATTATTACAACCTTTATTAAACCAGATTGTGACATGTACATGTATAACTAACCTTCATTGGTCGATTATATTAAACACGATTATGAATTTACCAACCGGATAAAACATGTGGTTCAATGTATTTCTTAAATTAATAATTTAAATGTTGATATTGTAAATAATAAATGTAAATATCTTTGACAATAATGTGGAACGAAAGTAATGTTAAAGGCGTGTTTAAAAATTTTGTAATTATCTTCGACAATATTATAAACAATTTCTAATTGTTATAAATAATTTATTTGATTTTGTTATAAACATTTAAGAGTGTGTTTTATACGCTAATCTATGCTGATTAAACATTTGGATGATAACTTAACAAGTTTAAGGATAGTTAAAATAATCCAGTGGGAGGTGAGTTAAGCATTTGAAAGATTTGCGTCAATATGTATGAGTTGTCTTGTAGACATTTAAAGCTTTAAAAGGAGCTGAATTCTTACGCAAGTGTGGCGTGAGTAGGGAGCCCCATTTGACAGGTGTGAGCCAGGTTGAAGGGTAGACCAGCCAGCCAGACATCTGGTTATCAGCGGGTCGATACTCTGGCCTTGTGCCTATTAATACAAGTGCAATGTTTATTAAAAGAAACCAAATGCTCTATATATGTCGTACCTTGACTTCCTGATCCAATCCAAGTGTGTTTAAAAATGTTACGTTATTTTGAGCTCATGGGAGCTAACATATTGTTTGATAAACTTGCAAGTCCTTTAGGAGGACGTAGTCAGATTGACATAGGCTACTGATAGCCACATTTATTTTGTTGTGTTGTTAAAATCATACTCTTTATTTGAAAATAAAGCTTTTGTGCAGTTCAAAGTTCTCGTCTTCGGTCTGGTTCATTTTTAAATGTCATGGTCAAGATTATTGTGGGAGCATACTTTAATGATCCTGTTGTCAACCCAATCCCCGAGATATTTATAAGAGGTAAGTAAAAGTAAGTATGAAACCCCTTCTATTTTGGTGTGTTCCACAATAATTTTTCTTGGTAACTTCTGTGTTGAAACCTCGGTAGTATCTGTCAGTGCCATTTTCATTGATGTAGCTGAGCTGGTGCGATTGATTGTTGGCAATCCGATTGAGGGGGCGGATATCTGACAGCCTACTATCCGGGTAAACGGGGACAGAAGGATTGGCACACCTATAACGTGGGGCTCGATTCAACATAACTGGATCACCAGGTTGAACGCCAGTAGGATTGGCAAACCTAAAACGTGTGGATCGATTAGACTCAAATAAAGAGGTTGATTCTTTGTTAGATGTCTAGGCCAATTGTAGAATTTAAGAGTGTGATTATATAGGAATTAAATGTTGTATTGTAGTAGGAAAATTACACTCAGAAAAGATCAGATCTTATACAACTTGAGAAAGGTTAAATAGGCTGGAAACTTAGAAAAATCGCCTATGATCTGGAATCTTATTTTATTTGACCGGCTTATGACATTTCAGTCATATTAAAGATAAAATTAAATTATTTGGATTGTAAATGTAAATTATTTGTGTTAGGATATTTTAAAATGAGCCAGGGAAATTTGAACATGTGCTTGAGTTTGTTTCAACATGAAGTGTCTTCGAAAGTTAATTATAAGGTAGTTATAAGTTAGATTTAAGACAGAAAATTGATCAAATTCATATATGGTGAAAAGTGTTGCTCAAATGTTGTTATTTTGCTCTTTTGATGTATGTCCCTACAGCAGTCTAATTTTTGAATAATATTGTAATGGCAGATGAAAGTTTGAAGATGATGTTAGCGGAGATGTCTGCTAACATAAATAGTAGTATGAAGCAGATGCTGAATGAAAGTATGAAGGAGAATAATAGTCGAATGGAGGAGAATGTTAGTAATTTGTCTGCTAATTTGAATGCAAGAATGGAGGAGAATACTAGTAATTTGTCTGCTAATTTGAAAGCTCTCCAGACCAGTTCTGCTAACTTAGAGGATAATATGTCGCGTTTACAGATTAATACCCAAGGAATTGAGAATACTGTAACTGACATGCGCTCAGACGTGTCCAATGTTAAAATAGATGTGTCTAATATGCATAAAAATGTTGCTGATGTTAAAATAGATGTTGCTAATGTGCATAAAGATCTTACAATGTTGAATTTAGATGTTGCTAATGTCCGTAGTGATATTTCTTGTGCTAGGGCTGAGGTAGTTGTTGTCAAAAATGATGTTGCGACTGTCCAAGACAAGGTTGAGGAAGTCCAAAGAGGAATCCAAAATGTTAGAACTGATGTGTCCAATGTTCAGGTTGATATTAATAACATTCATTCGGATGTAAACGAGATGCAAAGTGACATAAATAAAATTCAAGTAGAGGTCAACACAGTTTTCGTAGACGTTGCTAAAGTCCAAACTGATGTAAATAAAGTCAGGGAAGAGATAGAAAATTCGAAAACTCTTTGTACACGTAATATAAGTGCATTAACGACTAGGCTAGTTGATGAGTCAGTTAGAACGACAGCGTCTTTAGAAGGTTTAAAGTTTGATGTAGAGGTCATGAGAACCCAAGTATTAGACCATAATAAAGTATTGAAAGAGGATATCGAATTAGACATAGCAGAAATGTTAACGGCAAATGTAGCAATATGGAAAGAAGAGTGGAATAGGTCAAGTGGGGAACATGTAACCCAAATTCAGGATCGTATTGAAAGGAAACTTGCCAGTACTCAAATTGATATTAACAATGAAGTAGTACAGATTAGGAAAGATTTAAGCGTCAGGATGGATTCGCTATCCGAAAGACAAGTTGAAGATAGAACACAACTAGATCGGGATGTGCAAACATTAAAATCTGCATTAGAGGAACAGATTCATAAAGTTGTCTCTGATGTGAATGAAACGACGAGTAAACTACCGAATTTGAAGTTAGGAGAGGCTAATTTAATGGAGACCTACAAAGAAGAGTTAATCAAGAAAGTCTTAACGGAAATCACTGACAAGGATACAGTAGGCTTGGCTTGCGAAACCAGTAGGAATTATGCCAGAAGATATAACCTAGATCCAGAAGAGAGAGACGTGACTCCTGAAGAACGTATATCCAGATTCAGGGAGGAAGATGACGAGAGGAATATGGAACCTGAGTGGAACTATCGTGAGAGTGGGAAAAACTACCCGGATTCATATCCGAGGAACGTAACGGTCATCAGGAATTTTGAAGATAAACCGCAAAAATTCAGTAACACGGATAGTTTGACACCTATCGAATATGTAAGGAACCTCAAAGATTATTTCATCGAAGCTCACATTCCCAGAGAGAGAGAGATGAAGATAGTGGAGAGATATTTGATTGGAGGACCCCTCGAATGGTTTCGCGCTTTTAGATACACATTCAGTAACTTTGACGAGTTTGCAGAGGCATTAATCAAACGATTTTGGTCCATAGAAGCGCAGAATTCGTTAAGAGCGGAGGTGTATTCAAGAAAATACTCCGGTACTCTTCCAACGCGGTACGCTGATTTCTTTACGAGTCAATTATCCCGCTTGAGATTTTTACAACCCCCATTGTCCACGGAGCAACTTATTGATGCGATTTCTCGTATGCTGCCAGTTGAGGTGAGAAGACTAATTATTTCGTCCAACATCAGGGATTTAACCAGCATGGATGAATTACTGAGGAGGTTAGACTACACAAGTCCAATGCCTAACGTGGTACAGAAAGGTCAAAGGCATGACTTTAAAGAAATAAATACTGTATATATGGACCAAGTCCAACAAACTGACAAGCCAGATGAGGAGAAAACTGACAATGTAGGTCCTCACAGGAATAATCAGTTTCGAAATAACAGATCGCAAGGTTACCGACCGTATCAACAGAGAAGAGGCTGGAACTATAACCGAGGAAATTACAATGGAAGAGGCAGATATTATAACAATAATGGTTATAACCGAAATTATAACAGGAATAACCAGAGCCAAAACAGAAATCAGAATACTCAAGGTCAGGTTATGACACCCGATCAGTATCAGGAAAGAGAGAAGGAAAGCCGGCAATACCTGAAAGAATTACGGGAAAAAGAAGCAGACAACCAAAAGAAAAGGCAGGATGTTGTAATCGATCCTGGGCCTTCTACGAGCCAACAGAATTTTGAGGTCGGTAACACAAAAAAAAAACGCCGATTTCTCAACGTCAGTGAGAACTTGTAAATACATTGCCACACCACACCTGATTACGATTAATGAGATATATGAAGTGACTGATGAAGATTTGCTAGAAGAGAGGGGTATCGTTAAAGAGGAAAGACCATGTGCCTTACCTATTATTTCAGTACGGATAGATGGACAACAGTATAAAGCCCTGATGGATACGGGTGCAATTATCTCCATCATTTCAGAGGAATGTTATCAAAGTCTGCTAAGAGGAGAGAACATGACAGTTCTACCTGTTTCTACCGTCAAAGTGAGAGGGATATTCCAAGATAAGGCAGTGAAGTGCAAGATTCAAGTGTTATTGAACTTTGAGATCAATGGAAGGAATTATGAACAGATCTTCATTGTGGTGAGCAAGATCAATTTTGATATGGTGCTTGGAATCGATTTTATATCGAAGGTCGGAGCTATTATTGACATGAAGAACAGAAGTATTAGCTTTAATGATGGGTACATAATCACAGAAGAGATAGAAAAACAGGACGTGAAAAACAGTCTGGAAATAGACCTTAGGGAAGAAATTTTGAATACCATAGTTAATGAAGTGGAAAATTTAGCAGAAATACCCAGTAGAAAAACTGAAGGATTTGAAGAAATTCAGGGGGAATTTGAGGATCTGATAAAGGAATTCCAAGATATTTTCGATGAAAAGCCTGGATTGATTAAGGATTATAAATACAAGATAAGGCTGACAGATGAAACCCCTTACCAGAAGAGAATATACCCCATTCCTGAGAAATACTATCAAGAAGTACGAGGGTTAATCAGAAAAATGGAGGTAGACGGGATTATTAAAAAACAGGCGTCGTCTTATATAAACCCCATCACAGTAGTGAAGAAAAGTAATGGTCAGATACGTCTTTGTCTCGATGCCAGGACCATTAACTTGAAGATTCTTCCAGAAAATGACCGACCACCCAAGATTAGAGATCTGCTTCGAAAATTCAAAGGGAGAGCATGTTTCAGCGTTCTGGACTTGACGTCTTCATTTTATCAAGTTCAGCTAGAAGAAGATAGTATGCAGTACACTGGATTCCTATTTGACCAGACGTCATGGGTCTTTGTCCGAATGCCTTTTGGTATGGTTAACAGTGGACCAGCACTTATTCGAGCACTTGATAGTAAGCTCACTGACGAAGTGAAAGAAAATGTAATCTGCTACATCGACGATTTAATCGTATCTTCACCCAGCGCCGCAGAACATTTAGTGCACTTGAGAAAGTTGTTCGAGAATTTACGGGAGGCTAATATCAAGGTGAATTTTGGAAAATGTCAATTCTTGAAGCAGGAAATAAATTACTTGGGGCATACTATTGATAAAGATGGATATCATCCAAACATGAAAAAAGTAGATGCGATCACGAGATTTCCAAAGCCAACTAAGGTGAAACAAGTCAGAGAATTTGTAGGAGCATGCCAATTTATTAGCAGCCACTGTCCAAGATACTCGGAAATTATGGCTCCTCTGTATGACTTACTCAAGAAGAATAACAGATGGAAATGGAGTACCGCTGCAGACGAGGCTTTTGAGAAAGCAAAAGAGATGCTCAGAAATAATGTGAAACTGGAGTACCCAGACTTTGAGAAGGTGTTCTATATTGAGTCTGATGCATCAAGAGTAGGCATTAGTGCAGTCTTATACCAGAAAGACGAGGCAGGCAACAATCACTACATTGCGTTCACTAGTCGGAAGTTGAAGAAACACGAGGAAAATTACTTCACGACGGAGCTTGAAGCGTTAGCTTTTGTAACAGCATTGCAAGCCTGGAAGAAAATACTGCTGGGACATAAGGTCATCATTATTACTGACCATAAAGCACTTCAGTTTATGCTGCAAACTGACATGTCGAATGATAGATTGACACGTTGGGCTTTGTTCACCCAACAGTTTAACGCCACTATCGTCCACCAGCCTGGGAAAGATAACTTACTGGCTGATGCTCTATCACGTAACCCTATTAAAAATGTGCAGATACACCATGTACAATTGGAGCAAGAAGATCAAGAAACCGTTAGGAGATTAGCCCGAATCGGTGTGTCACAGAAGAGACACGCTCCAATAAGGAAAATGTACAGGTTCCTCAAGGGTTACATGGACAATACGGATGTTGACTATGCAGTTACACGGAGAAATTCACGACACTTTGTCTTGAGTGGAGACATCGTATGCAAGTATGCTGACTCTGCGCATACAAAACTCCGAATAGTCGTGCCACCTAAACTTGTTGTCAATTTAGTGTGGGTAGCTCATCACGCAACTGGACATGCCGGTTTAGATAAGACTCTTAATACTCTTAAAGAGAGATTTATCTGGACTAACATGCGTTCCAGCATTGCCAAGGTCATTAGATCTTGTGACAAATGTCAAAGAGCAAAGTATGCTTCTGCTTTATTACAAGGAAAACCGAAGGCCATGATTCCTTCTAAGCCAAACGAACTAATGGCGACGGACATATTTGGCCCCTGTCCGAAGGGATATCAGGGTAACCAGTACCTGTTGGTTACCGTGGATGTTTTCTCAAAATTTGTTACAATGAATCCCATGCAGAAAGCTAACACATGGAACGTAGTAAGCAGACTGGAAAATGCTGTATTTCCTAAAGCTGGTATACCAGAATATCTACTGTCAGATCATGGAACGCAGTTTACATCCGTGGAATTTGCAGCGGATATGGAAAGGCTTGGCATTAAGCACTTATTTTCAAGCGTGCGTTACCCAGAATCGAATTCCTCAGAAAGATATATGGCTGAATTTTCGAAATTCTGTCGAATTTTCTGTCCAAATGATCATTCTGGTTGGGTGAGATTTGTACCCCTTATAGAGGAATGTCTGAACTCTACAGTGCAGGAGAGTACAGGAGAAGTGCCAATGCGACTTCATCTTGGAAGAAACCCAGAAAGGCCGTGGGATAATCTTTTCAACCACATTCCTAGAGATCCCGACTTAGGAAGGCAGCAGAGGATTGACAAGGCGAAGGAACAACTCCAGAAAGCAGCAGAGAAACGATTGAAAAGAGTAGCTGGAAAACGTTTTGGTGCACCCTTACAAGTTGGAAATCTTGTATTATTACGCAGACCTGTCAAGGCTGATATGAGCAAGAAAATATACCCCAAATTTGGAAATGTATTCATGGGGCCGTTTAGGATTACGAACGCCTATGGAAACAACTGCTATGAACTCTACGATGATGAGAATAATGTCATTTACGGCAAGTTCAATGCTGGAAATTTAAAAAGATACTATACTAGAGTAAGCCAGTAATAATTCAATTTCGTGTTCAAGAGAGTTGAGGTACTTGTAACTCTGAGTTTAAAAACAATTTGCAACTGTTTTTAAAACGTGGTGAGAGGAGAATGCCCCCGTAATTGAATTATATAGAGACCACGGTGGCTATTTTGGAAATTATAGCGAAAGTTATGGCTGTCATAGTTATGACGTGGGTAGTCATGACGTAAGCACGGATGACGCAGTACGTTATGCCAGCAGGCTACTTGAGCTGAGATTCTCAGTGACGTCAGCATTTATTCGAGAAGGATCCGAGATGTACGACGCAGTCGCAGGAAACGTGGAATTCTGCTGAGGAAGAAATTATGCTATTGGAGGGGAGGCTCAAACCAATGAACGATAGTCTGAAGGAAGACGGAGATTGCTGAAACTATGGTATTTTTATTACTTTTTGGAATGCAGAATTGTGGAAATCCATTTGCAGTAGAGGCATTGTTCTGGAATTTTGGTGAAATTTATTTTCAGTTTTTGAATTATGAAAATCCGTCATGTATTGACGAAGTTGGAACTTCTAGCGATGACGCAGTAACACGCGATGGAAGGGATAGATACGCCCCTCATGAAGTTCATAAAAGGCCTTGCGCAGAAGAGAGGAGCCTCATTCTCAGATTATAAATCGTCTGATATTCAATCGTCAGATCTCAAATAGTCATTTCAGTGAAACGTCGAGTGAAATTAGTAGTGAAAAAGTCGTCTTTATAACGCGTGGTGAATCCACTGCATTAAACGAGAGTCGAACTTACAAGCAGTGCAGGTTTACTGTGAAGTAAATCTAGGTGAAGTTGAAACGACCCTTATAACGCTTCTACAAGATTAGCTGTGAACAGTTAGCGGTCGCCTATAAGCTAATTCTCTTGTGCATTGCTACAGTAAGGACTGTAGAAAAGCTGAACAATTTCGAGGAAGTATTTTGGAAGTTATTGACAATTTTAGACGACTGACAAAAGTGATTCTCTCGCCACAGGAGAAACACTTTGTATAGCCAGACTCTACGCTACGGCTGACAGGGCTAGTGAAATAGGGAGACTTCAGATTGCTTTTGTGACACAACGCTACAGTATTATGGAGCAGTCTAATATGTCAGTTTGTTCTTCTAATACTATTACCGAAGAGAAGATGGAAGGCTAAAGGACTTAATGCAATTGGGACATATTTCAACGGAGTAAGATAGCAACATGGAACTTCGCTAATTGCTATTCCACACAAGCGAACATGTGGCGAATAAACATCTACACCCATGTTTCGTGATTAAAGGCTGATTACTATCAAACAGCAATAGAAATGTTTTCATACTTTCTGAATATGAATATTTCTTCGGAAATTTATACAAAAACTTCATGGCGATTTTCAACTGGAACTTCAGGGATTTTTCAAGAGAGGTCAGGGTTGTCCCGACTCACAAAGAAGATTATTGCCGGAAGGATGTCGTTCGTCTTCGTGAAGCAGTTCGATTCTCCGATGGTGCTGTTTCTGGTTTCGAGGATGGAGCTCAGCTTTAACTTGGTGAAATGGATCCATCAACAGTCTTCTTTGGGGAATTTTCCTCTGGAACGTCAATCGGCAGATAAGGTAGTCGTGAACGTTTATTGTATTTGAGTTTCTTAGCAATATTTGAGCAACCATTTTTCCCATATTTTTGTCCTCATGTATTTTTGCCCGATATTCTTGTTTGAGATTCCTATTCTCAGTACACCTTGTTGAGTTATGCCTTTTTCGACGTTTTATTAAGACATTGTTATGTCATGGGCATAGTTAAATGATTTTGAATCAGTTGAGACTGATATTTAGATTTTTCAGTAATTTGCTTATTTTTGTAGTCACGATTTGACTGTAAGTTAATGATTTTTATGGCAGATTTAAATTCAGACAGCGTGTCACTTTATTAAAGTAATTCTACCCCAGTTTAATTACTTTGACCAATTTTCTGTCATCATCAAGAAGGAAGAACATTTAAATGATTTTAGAGCGTTAAAATCCAGTACGTTGTCGACGATCTTGGAAATACTAGTCGTTATTTGTATTGATTGCAACACAGACATTTATCGTCAGTCATGAACGACCATTGCATCACAGGCAATTTTGTGAAAGATGAACATTAATTATGAATTATTGAATGCATTAAATTCGTGAAACTTGTGTTAGGTTTTTTCTCATATAGAGATTTATATAATGATGTTTGCATTCCCCAGTCTAATTGGATTCTATTCGACTATTTTGCAGTTAGTCGCACTTTGTTTGATGATAGTATTTTTATACTACAATTCTTTGAAGATGTTAATCTTAAATTTTGATAGACCAGACAGGCGTATATAAGCGTATTCACTATTAAATTTGTTTGTGATTGGCAAATTTTTATTTCATTTCGATTCATGAATGAAATCCACGAAGTTTAAATGACAACAGTTTTGAAACAATTAATGATATAAGAATTTTTAAGTGGAACTATGAATGTATAATCGATAGTGCAGCGGACATGTTGAAAGTCGCTGATGTATAATGCCCTTAAATAAATGAAGGAGATTCCCACAGTAATTAATAATGATAAAGATTGTGTTAGGGGAGGTTTTTGTAAATGCTGTGGAAGATTTTGATGCCGTATATTTTAATATATGATGAATTTTGGGCTAATTTGAATGCAGTTTGTGCATTATTTTGTAAGCGAAGTATTTTCCGCTAGAGTGTATTGTCATAGTTCGTTGAAAATTAATCAAGTGAATTTACTGTTATAATTAACAAGAGTTTTGAAAGAATTTGAGATAAGATTTTGAATGAAGATTACCGTCACAAATAATTAAAATTATTACAACCTTTATTAAACCAGATTGTGACATGTACATGTATAACTAACTTTCATTGGTCGATTATATTAAACACGATTATGAATTTACCAACCGGATAAAACATGTGGTTCAATGTATTTCTTAAATTAATAATTTAAATAATTTAAATGTTGATATTGTAAATAATAAATGTAAATATCTTTGACAATAATGTGGAACGAAAGTAATGTTAAAGGCGTGTTTAAAAATTTTGTAATTATCTTCGACAATATTATAAACAATTTCTAATTGTTATAAATAATTTATGTGATTTTGTTATAAACATTTAAGAGTGTGTTTTATACGCTAATCTATGCTGATTAAACATTTGGATGATAACTTAACAAGTTTAAGGATAGTTAAAATAATCCAGTGGGAGGTGAGTTAAGCATTTGAAAGATTTGCGTCAATATGTATGAGTTGTCTTGTAGACATTTAAAGCTTTAAAAGGAGCTGAATTCTTACGCAAGTGTGGCGTGAGTAGGGAGCCCCATTTGACAGGTGTGAGCCAGGTTGAAGGGTAGACCAGCCAGCCAGACATCTGGTTATCAGCGGGTCGATACTCTGGCCTTGTGCCTATTAATACAAGTGCAATGTTTATTAAAAGAAACCAAATGCTCTATATATGTCGTACCTTGACTTCCTGATCCAATCCAAGTGTGTTTAAAAAAGTTACGTTATTTTGAGCTCATGGGAGCTAACATATTGTTTGATAAACTTGCAAGTCCTTTAGGAGGACGTAGTCAGATTGACATAGGCTACTGATAGCCACATTTATTTTGTTGTGTTGTTAAAATCATACTCTTTATTTGAAAATAAAGCTTTTGTACAGTTCAAAGTTCTCGTCTTCGGTCTGGTTCATTTTTAAATGTCATGGTCAAGATTATTGTGGGAGCATACTTTAATGATCCTGTTGTCAACCCAATCCCCGAGATATTTATAAGAGGTAAGTAAAAGTAAGTATGAAACCCCGTCTATTTTGGTGTGTTCCACAATAATTTTTCTTGGTAACTTCTGTGTTCAAACCTCGGTAGTATCTGTCAGTGCCATTTTCATTGATGTAGCTGAGCTGGTGCGATTGATTGTTGGCAATCCGATTGAGGGGGCGGATATCTGACAGCCTACTATCCGGGTAAACGGGGACAGAAGGATTGGCACACCTATAACGTGGGGCTCGATTCAACATAACTGGATCACCAGGTTGAACGCCAGTAGGATTGGCAAACCTAAAACGTGTGGATCGATTAGACTCAAATAAAGAGGTTGATTCTTTGTTAGATGTCTAGGCCAATTGTAGAATTTAAGAGTGTGATTATATAGGAATTAAATGTTGTATTGTAGTAGGAAAATTACACTCAGAAAAGATCAGATCTTATACAACTTGAGAAAGGTTAAATAGGCTGGAAACTTAGAAAAATCGCCTATGATCTGGAATCTTATTTTATTTGACCGGCTTATGACATTTCAGTCATATTAAAGATAAAATTAAATTATTTGGATTGTAAATGTAAATTATTTGTGTTAGGATATTTTAAAATGAGCCAGGGAAATTTGAACATGTGCTTGAGTTTGTTTCAACATGAAGTGTCTTCGAAAGTTAATTATAAGGTAGTTATAAGTTAGATTTAAGACAGAAAATTGATCAAATTCATATATGGTGAAAAGTGTTGCTCAAATGTTGTTATTTTGCTCTTTTGATGTATGTCCCTACAGCAGTCTAATTTTTGAATAATATTGTAATGGCAGATGAAAGTTTGAAGATGATGTTAGCGGAGATGTCTGCTAACATAAATAGTAGTATGAAGCAGATGCTGAATGAAAGTATGAAGGAGAATAATAGTCGAATGGAGGAGAATGTTAGTAATTTGTCTGCTAATTTGAATGCAAGAATGGAGGAGAATACTAGTAATTTGTCTGCTAATTTGAAAGCTCTCCAGACCAGTTCTGCTAACTTAGAGGATAATATGTCGCGTTTACAGATTAATACCCAAGGAATTGAGAATACTGTAACTGACATGCGCTCAGACGTGTCCAATGTTAAAATAGATGTGTCTAATATGCATAAAAATGTTGCTGATGTTAAAATAGATGTTGCTAATGTGCATAAAGATCTTACAATGTTGAATTTAGATGTTGCTAATGTCCGTAGTGATATTTCTTGTGCTAGGGCTGAGGTAGTTGTTGTCAAAAATGATGTTGCGACTGTCCAAGACAAGGTTGAGGAAGTCCAAAGAGGAATCCAAAATGTTAGAACTGATGTGTCCAATGTTCAGGTTGATATTAATAACATTCATTCGGATGTAAACGAGATGCAAAGTGACATAAATAAAATTCAAGTAGAGGTCAACACAGTTTTCGTAGACGTTGCTAAAGTCCAAACTGATGTAAATAAAGTCAGGGAAGAGATAGAAAATTCGAAAACTCTTTGTACACGTAATATAAGTGCATTAACGACTAGGCTAGTTGATGAGTCAGTTAGAACGACAGCGTCTTTAGAAGGTTTAAAGTTTGATGTAGAGGTCATGAGAACCCAAGTATTAGACCATAATAAAGTATTGAAAGAGGATATCGAATTAGACATAGCAGAAATGTTAACGGCAAATGTAGCAATATGGAAAGAAGAGTGGAATAGGTCAAGTGGGGAACATGTAACCCAAATTCAGGATCGTATTGAAAGGAAACTTGCCAGTACTCAAATTGATATTAACAATGAAGTAGTACAGATTAGGAAAGATTTAAGAGTCAGGATGGATTCGCTATCCGAAAGACAAGTTGAAGATAGAACACAACTAGATCAGGATGTGCAAACATTAAAATCTGCATTAGAGGAACAGATTCATAAAGTTGTCTCTGATGTGAATGAAACGACGAGTAAACTACCGAATTTGAAGTTAGGAGAGGCTAATTTAATGGAGACCTACAAAGAAGAGTTAATCAAGAAAGTCTTAACGGAAATCACTGACAAGGATACAGTAGGCTTGGCTTGCGAAACCAGTAGGAATTATGCCAGAAGATATAACCTAGATCCAGAAGAGAGAGACGTGACTCCTGAAGAACGTATATCCAGATTCAGGGAGGAAGATGACGAGAGGAATATGGAACCTGAGTGGAACTATCGTGAGAGTGGGAAAAACTACCCGGATTCATATCCGAGGAACGTAACGGTCATCAGGAATTTTGAAGATAAACCGCAAAAATTCAGTAACACGGATAGTTTGACACCTATCGAATATGTAAGGAACCTCAAAGATTATTTCATCGAAGCTCACATTCCCAGAGAGAGAGAGATGAAGATAGTGGAGAGATATTTGATTGGAGGACCCCTCGAATGGTTTCGCGCTTTTAGATACACATTCAGTAACTTTGACGAGTTTGCAGAGGCATTAATCAAACGATTTTGGTCCATAGAAGCGCAGAATTCGTTAAGAGCGGAGGTGTATTCAAGAAAATACTCCGGTACTCTTCCAACGCGGTACGCTGATTTCTTTACGAGTCAATTATCCCGCTTGAGATTTTTACAACCCCCATTGTCCACGGAGCAACTTATTGATGCGATTTCTCGTATGCTGCCAGTTGAGGTGAGAAGACTAATTATTTCGTCCAACATCAGGGATTTAACCAGCATGGATGAATTACTGAGGAGGTTAGACTACACAAGTCCAATGCCTAACGTGGTACAGAAAGGTCAAAGGCATGACTTTAAAGAAATAAATACTGTATATATGGACCAAGTCCAACAAACTGACAAGCCAGATGAGGAGAAAACTGACAATGTAGGTCCTCACAGGAATAATCAGTTTCGAAATAACAGATCGCAAGGTTACCGACCGTATCAACAGAGAAGAGGCTGGAACTATAACCGAGGAAATTACAATGGAAGAGGCAGATATTATAACAATAATGGTTATAACCGAAATTATAACAGGAATAACCAGAGCCAAAACAGAAATCAGAATACTCAAGGTCAGGTTATGACACCCGATCAGTATCAGGAAAGAGAGAAGGAAAGCCGGCAATACCTGAAAGAATTACGGGAAAAAGAAGCAGACAACCAAAAGAAAAGGCAGGATGTTGTAATCGATCCTGGGCCTTCTACGAGCCAACAGAATTTTGAGGTCGGTAACACAAAAAAAAAACGCCGATTTCTCAACGTCAGTGAGAACTTGTAAATACATTGCCACACCACACCTGATTACGATTAATGAGATATATGAAGTGACTGATGAAGATTTGCTAGAAGAGAGGGGTATCGTTAAAGAGGAAAGACCATGTGCCTTACCTATTATTTCAGTACGGATAGATGGACAACAGTATAAAGCCCTGATGGATACGGGTGCAATTATCTCCATCATTTCAGAGGAATGTTATCAAAGTCTGCTAAGAGGAGAGAACATGACAGTTCTACCTGTTTCTACCGTCAAAGTGAGAGGGATATTCCAAGATAAGGCAGTGAAGTGCAAGATTCAAGTGTTATTGAACTTTGAGATCAATGGAAGGAATTATGAACAGATCTTCATTGTGGTGAGCAAGATCAATTTTGATATGGTGCTTGGAATCGATTTTATATCGAAGGTCGGAGCTATTATTGACATGAAGAACAGAAGTATTAGCTTTAATGATGGGTACATAATCACAGAAGAGATAGAAAAACAGGACGTGAAAAACAGTCTGGAAATAGACCTTAGGGAAGAAATTTTGAATACCATAGTTAATGAAGTGGAAAATTTAGCAGAAATACCCAGTAGAAAAACTGAAGGATTTGAAGAAATTCAGGGGGAATTTGAGGATCTGATAAAGGAATTCCAAGATATTTTCGATGAAAAGCCTGGATTGATTAAGGATTATAAATACAAGATAAGGCTGACAGATGAAACCCCTTACCAGAAGAGAATATACCCCATTCCTGAGAAATACTATCAAGAAGTACGAGGGTTAATCAGAAAAATGGAGGTAGACGGGATTATTAAAAAACAGGCGTCGTCTTATATAAACCCCATCACAGTAGTGAAGAAAAGTAATGGTCAGATACGTCTTTGTCTCGATGCCAGGACCATTAACTTGAAGATTCTTCCAGAAAATGACCGACCACCCAAGATTAGAGATCTGCTTCGAAAATTCAAAGGGAGAGCATGTTTCAGCGTTCTGGACTTGACGTCTTCATTTTATCAAGTTCAGCTAGAAGAAGATAGTATGCAGTACACTGGATTCCTATTTGACCAGACGTCATGGGTCTTTGTCCGAATGCCTTTTGGTATGGTTAACAGTGGACCAGCACTTATTCGAGCACTTGATAGTAAGCTCACTGACGAAGTGAAAGAAAATGTAATCTGCTACATCGACGATTTAATCGTATCTTCACCCAGCGCCGCAGAACATTTAGTGCACTTGAGAAAGTTGTTCGAGAATTTACGGGAGGCTAATATCAAGGTGAATTTTGGAAAATGTCAATTCTTGAAGCAGGAAATAAATTACTTGGGGCATACTATTGATAAAGATGGATATCATCCAAACATGAAAAAAGTAGATGCGATCACGAGATTTCCAAAGCCAACTAAGGTGAAACAAGTCAGAGAATTTGTAGGAGCATGCCAATTTATTAGCAGCCACTGTCCAAGATACTCGGAAATTATGGCTCCTCTGTATGACTTACTCAAGAAGAATAACAGATGGAAATGGAGTACCGCTGCAGACGAGGCTTTTGAGAAAGCAAAAGAGATGCTCAGAAATAATGTGAAACTGGAGTACCCAGACTTTGAGAAGGTGTTCTATATTGAGTCTGATGCATCAAGAGTAGGCATTAGTGCAGTCTTATACCAGAAAGACGAGGCAGGCAACAATCACTACATTGCGTTCACTAGTCGGAAGTTGAAGAAACACGAGGAAAATTACTTCACGACGGAGCTTGAAGCGTTAGCTTTTGTAACAGCATTGCAAGCCTGGAAGAAAATACTGCTGGGACATAAGGTCATCATTATTACTGACCATAAAGCACTTCAGTTTATGCTGCAAACTGACATGTCGAATGATAGATTGACACGTTGGGCTTTGTTCACCCAACAGTTTAACGCCACTATCGTCCACCAGCCTGGGAAAGATAACTTACTGGCTGATGCTCTATCACGTAACCCTATTAAAAATGTGCAGATACACCATGTACAATTGGAGCAAGAAGATCAAGAAACCGTTAGGAGATTAGCCCGAATCGGTGTGTCACAGAAGAGACACGCTCCAATAAGGAAAATGTACAGGTTCCTCAAGGGTTACATGGACAATACGGATGTTGACTATGCAGTTACACGGAGAAATTCACGACACTTTGTCTTGAGTGGAGACATCGTATGCAAGTATGCTGACTCTGCGCATACAAAACTCCGAATAGTCGTGCCACCTAAACTTGTTGTCAATTTAGTGTGGGTAGCTCATCACGCAACTGGACATGCCGGTTTAGATAAGACTCTTAATACTCTTAAAGAGAGATTTATCTGGACTAACATGCGTTCCAGCATTGCCAAGGTCATTAGATCTTGTGACAAATGTCAAAGAGCAAAGTATGCTTCTGCTTTATTACAAGGAAAACCGAAGGCCATGATTCCTTCTAAGCCAAACGAACTAATGGCGACGGACATATTTGGCCCCTGTCCGAAGGGATATCAGGGTAACCAGTACCTGTTGGTTACCGTGGATGTTTTCTCAAAATTTGTTACAATGAATCCCATGCAGAAAGCTAACACAAGGAACGTAGTAAGCAGACTGGAAAATGCTGTATTTCCTAAAGCTGGTATACCAGAATATCTACTGTCAGATCATGGAACGCAGTTTACATCCGTGGAATTTGCAGCGGATATGGAAAGGCTTGGCATTAAGCACTTATTTTCAAGCGTGCGTTACCCAGAATCGAATTCCTCAGAAAGATATATGGCTGAATTTTCGAAATTCTGTCGAATTTTCTGTCCAAATGATCATTCTGGTTGGGTGAGATTTGTACCCCTTATAGAGGAATGTCTGAACTCTACAGTGCAGGAGAGTACAGGAGAAGTGCCAATGCGACTTCATCTTGGAAGAAACCCAGAAAGGCCGTGGGATAATCTTTTCAACCACATTCCTAGAGATCCCGACTTAGGAAGGCAGCAGAGGATTGACAAGGCGAAGGAACAACTCCAGAAAGCAGCAGAGAAACGATTGAAAAGAGTAGCTGGAAAACGTTTTGGTGCACCCTTACAAGTTGGAAATCTTGTATTATTACGCAGACCTGTCAAGGCTGATATGAGCAAGAAAATATACCCCAAATTTGGAAATGTATTCATGGGGCCGTTTAGGATTACGAACGCCTATGGAAACAACTGCTATGAACTCTACGATGATGAGAATAATGTCATTTACGGCAAGTTCAATGCTGGAAATTTAAAAAGATACTATACTAGAGTAAGCCAGTAATAATTCAATTTCGTGTTCAAGAGAGTTGAGGTACTTGTAACTCTGAGTTTAAAAACAATTTGCAACTGTTTTTAAAACGTGGTGAGAGGAGAATGCCCCCGTAATTGAATTATATAGAGACCACGGTGGCTATTTTGGAAATTATAGCGAAAGTTATGGCTGTCATAGTTATGACGTGGGTAGTCATGACGTAAGCACGGATGACGCAGTACGTTATGCCAGCAGGCTACTTGAGCTGAGATTCTCAGTGACGTCAGCATTTATTCGAGAAGGATCCGAGATGTACGACGCAGTCGCAGGAAACGTGGAATTCTGCTGAGGAAGAAATTATGCTATTGGAGGGGAGGCTCAAACCAATGAACGATAGTCTGAAGGAAGACGGAGATTGCTGAAACTATGGTATTTTTATTACTTTTTGGAATGCAGAATTGTGGAAATCCATTTGCAGTAGAGGCATTGTTCTGGAATTTTGGTGAAATTTATTTTCAGTTTTTGAATTATGAAAATCCGTCATGTATTGACGAAGTTGGAACTTCTAGCGATGACGCAGTAACACGCGATGGAAGGGATAGATACGCCCCTCATGAAGTTCATAAAAGGCCTTGCGCAGAAGAGAGGAGCCTCATTCTCAGATTATAAATCGTCTGATATTCAATCGTCAGATCTCAAATAGTCATTTCAGTGAAACGTCGAGTGAAATTAGTAGTGAAAAAGTCGTCTTTATAACGCGTGGTGAATCCACTGCATTAAACGAGAGTCGAACTTACAAGCAGTGCAGGTTTACTGTGAAGTAAATCTAGGTGAAGTTGAAACGACCCTTATAACGCTTCTACAAGATTAGCTGTGAACAGTTAGCGGTCGCCTATAAGCTAATTCTCTTGTGCATTGCTACAGTAAGGACTGTAGAAAAGCTGAACAATTTCGAGGAAGTATTTTGGAAGTTATTGACAATTTTAGACGACTGACAAAAGTGATTCTCTCGCCACAGGAGAAACACTTTGTATAGCCAGACTCTACGCTACGGCTGACAGGGCTAGTGAAATAGGGAGACTTCAGATTGCTTTTGTGACACAACGCTACAGTATTATGGAGCAGTCTAATATGTCAGTTTGTTCTTCTAATACTATTACCGAAGAGAAGATGGAAGGCTAAAGGACTTAATGCAATTGGGACATATTTCAACGGAGTAAGATAGCAACATGGAACTTCGCTAATTGCTATTCCACACAAGCGAACATGTGGCGAATAAACATCTACACCCATGTTTCGTGATTAAAGGCTGATTACTATCAAACAGCAATAGAAATGTTTTCATACTTTCTGAATATGAATATTTCTTCGGAAATTTATACAAAAACTTCATGGCGATTTTCAACTGGAACTTCAGGGATTTTTCAAGAGAGGTCAGGGTTGTCCCGACTCACAAAGAAGATTATTGCCGGAAGGATGTCGTTCGTCTTCGTGAAGCAGTTCGATTCTCCGATGGTGCTGTTTCTGGTTTCGAGGATGGAGCTCAGCTTTAACTTGGTGAAATGGATCCATCAACAGTCTTCTTTGGGGAATTTTCCTCTGGAACGTCAATCGGCAGATAAGGTAGTCGTGAACGTTTATTGTATTTGAGTTTCTTAGCAATATTTGAGCAACCATTTTTCCCATATTTTTGTCCTCATGTATTTTTGCCCGATATTCTTGTTTGAGATTCCTATTCTCAGTACACCTTGTTGAGTTATGCCTTTTTCGACGTTTTATTAAGACATTGTTATGTCATGGGCATAGTTAAATGATTTTGAATCAGTTGAGACTGATATTTAGATTTTTCAGTAATTTGCTTATTTTTGTAGTCACGATTTGACTGTAAGTTAATGATTTTTATGGCAGATTTAAATTCAGACAGCGTGTCACTTTATTAAAGTAATTCTACCCCAGTTTAATTACTTTGACCAATTTTCTGTCATCATCAAGAAGGAAGAACATTTAAATGATTTTAGAGCGTTAAAATCCAGTACGTTGTCGACGATCTTGGAAATACTAGTCGTTATTTGTATTGATTGCAACACAGACATTTATCGTCAGTCATGAACGACCATTGCATCACAGGCAATTTTGTGAAAGATGAACATTAATTATGAATTATTGAATGCATTAAATTCGTGAAACTTGTGTTAGGTTTTTTCTCATATAGAGATTTATATAATGATGTTTGCATTCCCCAGTCTAATTGGATTCTATTCGACTATTTTGCAGTTAGTCGCACTTTGTTTGATGATAGTATTTTTATACTACAATTCTTTGAAGATGTTAATCTTAAATTTTGATAGACCAGACAGGCGTATATAAGCGTATTCACTATTAAATTTGTTTGTGATTGGCAAATTTTTATTTCATTTCGATTCATGAATGAAATCCACGAAGTTTAAATGACAACAGTTTTGAAACAATTAATGATATAAGAATTTTTAAGTGGAACTATGAATGTATAATCGATAGTGCAGCGGACATGTTGAAAGTCGCTGATGTATAATGCCCTTAAATAAATGAAGGAGATTCCCACAGTAATTAATAATGATAAAGATTGTGTTAGGGGAGGTTTTTGTAAATGCTGTGGAAGATTTTGATGCCGTATATTTTAATATATGATGAATTTTGGGCTAATTTGAATGCAGTTTGTGCATTATTTTGTAAGCGAAGTATTTTCCGCTAGAGTGTATTGTCATAGTTCGTTGAAAATTAATCAAGTGAATTTACTGTTATAATTAACAAGAGTTTTGAAAGAATTTGAGATAAGATTTTGAATGAAGATTACCGTCACAAATAATTAAAATTATTACAACCTTTATTAAACCAGATTGTGACATGTACATGTATAACTAACTTTCATTGGTCGATTATATTAAACACGATTATGAATTTACCAACCGGATAAAACATGTGGTTCAATGTATTTCTTAAATTAATAATTTAAATAATTTAAATGTTGATATTGTAAATAATAAATGTAAATATCTTTGACAATAATGTGGAACGAAAGTAATGTTAAAGGCGTGTTTAAAAATTTTGTAATTATCTTCGACAATATTATAAACAATTTCTAATTGTTATAAATAATTTATGTGATTTTGTTATAAACATTTAAGAGTGTGTTTTATACGCTAATCTATGCTGATTAAACATTTGGATGATAACTTAACAAGTTTAAGGATAGTTAAAATAATCCAGTGGGAGGTGAGTTAAGCATTTGAAAGATTTGCGTCAATATGTATGAGTTGTCTTGTAGACATTTAAAGCTTTAAAAGGAGCTGAATTCTTACGCAAGTGTGGCGTGAGTAGGGAGCCCCATTTGACAGGTGTGAGCCAGGTTGAAGGGTAGACCAGCCAGCCAGACATCTGGTTATCAGCGGGTCGATACTCTGGCCTTGTGCCTATTAATACAAGTGCAATGTTTATTAAAAGAAACCAAATGCTCTATATATGTCGTACCTTGACTTCCTGATCCAATCCAAGTGTGTTTAAAAATGTTACGTTATTTTGAGCTCATGGGAGCTAACATATTGTTTGATAAACTTGCAAGTCCTTTAGGAGGACGTAGTCAGATTGACATAGGCTACTGATAGCCACATTTATTTTGTTGTGTTGTTAAAATCATACTCTTTATTTGAAAATAAAGCTTTTGTACAGTTCAAAGTTCTCGTCTTCGGTCTGGTTCATTTTTAAATGTCATGGTCAAGATTATTGTGGGAGCATACTTTAATGATCCTGTTGTCAACCCAATCCCCGAGATATTTATAAGAGGTAAGTAAAAGTAAGTATGAAACCCCGTCTATTTTGGTGTGTTCCACAATAATTTTTCTTGGTAACTTCTGTGTTCAAACCTCGGTAGTATCTGTCAGTGCCATTTTCATTGATGTAGCTGAGCTGGTGCGATTGATTGTTGGCAATCCGATTGAGGGGGCGGATATCTGACAGCCTACTATCCGGGTAAACGGGGACAGTACCATCCCGGCATTTGCCCGAAGACGAAGTGGGAAACCACGGAAAACCACTTCGAGGATGGCTGAGGTGGGAATCGAACCCCCTCTACTCATTTGGGCCACCCGAGGCTGAGTAGACCCCGTTCCAGTCCTCATACCACTTTTCAAATTTCGTGGCAGAGCCGGGAATCGAACCCAGGACCTCCGGGGTGGCAGCTAATCATGCTGACCGCTACGCTACGGAGGTGACCTTTTTCAACCAATCAGAGTTCAATATTTTCATTCATTGACCAATTAGGAAAGGATAGCTTCTGGCATGCACTCAATATCCAACATGTCGTACATGAATTACATGATTTGAAAGTTGACAATGTAGCCTATATTGGATCAACCATTGTTGTTACTATGCATAAACAAACTGGGCAATATTGCAAAGGAAACAGCACCGTACCTTAATATCCGCAACTCCAATTTGTACACATTCGTAAGATTTCACTGACAAATTTAGTGAATGCCGTTCGTTGTTGATATAAACACACCAGAACGTCATGGAGGAATATGCCATTAGTTAGTTCCACGGAAAGTATAATCCAGCTCTCTGTTCAGTAAATGGATTTCTTACGCGAAACTTTTTCGGCATATGTAATAACTGTTCTATTTGAGACTCAATTGATTTGCATTCCGTTGACATTCTATACGCATCGAATTTGAAGTACGGTATAACTAGTTGATAAAACTATACATTTTATTTTTAAGCGTTTGTAACAGGCTATTTTATGTTATTTGACCAAAATAACAAAATTATCCAACTTAGTACCTGTGCTCTATCTGTTGGGGCTACTTCAGGAATAACAATCTTACAAAGCTTTCGGATTCTTTACTGGGTAGAGACCAAATGCTGAACCCACACAATTCCCAAGAAGAAGAAATCAACCGACAGGATCTCGACAGATATTTGTCAATATTTATGGTAGAACATATAACAAAGTTATAATTCTTTACGAAAATAAACAGTGCAACTCACCAATAATGGTAATTAATTATTGCCATTATAGGCTCGTTGCACAATGTAATATTAAAATATACTGAAACTAGTAAGAACCATAACCAGGATTCTATGGCCAAAATAAATCATAAATCAATATTAAAAGAAGCAAAGTGTGAAAAAGGGAGTCGAAGTCACCTTCAGGGCGGGTTTTCAATTTTTCCGCATTGATGCGCTGGTTTTCCACGTAAGTGGATATCTCAATTGCATTAAGCATTCGGCTGTTGAGAAAATCAACTGTAATTAGTATGTCACCGAAGCAATAGCTTTGTTAGAGAACAAGTCTCATGCAGACCCCAAGGCAGCGCACTCCCCGTTTAGTGTGTCGCGACAGGGTTGTATATATACCTGCTGGGAGAGCGCTACTTCACATACGAGTGGTTGACTCTACAGATTAATAACGGTTTTACTTGAAAACTATTGTCGATTTATTTCACACTAACGCCATGATTGAATTTTTCTGCACCTAATTCGTGGGCATTGCTGTCACTATTTTGAGTAGCAAACCTTCTTCTCTCTTCCAACACGCCACCTTGTGCTGAAGCGGCTATCGTTCCTGACTGAGAAGAGACAGGATCGTTTTGCACATCAGACATCCTGGAAGTGGTTTTACTTGGTTGCCCACTTATATTCCAAATAAATGCCGGGATGGTGTCTATCCTGAGGCCACGGCTCTTCCTTCCCAATCTGAATTACAAATACACTACTACAGACACTACAATTACACAGGTTACCAGACAAAATCTACACAGACCCAAGTACACGAAGCTAAATGACCACGATATACACGTTTATAACAAACAAAATATCCAGCAGGATAATATATACCTTACCTTACCTAGATGGCCACTCAAACCTAAGCAGGTTTTTGGCCTCGCCAACAGCACGGCGCCATCTTTCTCGATCATCCATTATGTCCTCCGTGACTCCGATTTTTCTCATATCTTTTTGAACTTGGTCCCACCAGCGAAGTCTCGGTCGTCCCAATGGTCGCCTTCCTCTGGGTACACCTTCCAAAACTGCCGTTAAATTAAATTCTCTACTTCTTCTATGTACATGACCAGCCCAGCGCAGTCTTTGGCTTTTGGCACGAGCGACGATATCCGGTTCTTTGTAGAGATCCCGCAATTCCTTATTTGTTCTAATTCTCCACTGGCCATTTTCTACTATCGGTCCGAAAATGCGTCGTAGTATTCTATTTTCAAAAGTTACTAATTTCCTTTCAGTTTGCTTGGACAATACCCAGGTTTCTGAGCCGTACGTGACAACAGGAAGTATAATGCTTTTATAAATTCCCTCTTTAGTTTTTCTAGATATAATTTTACTCTTTAAGAGATTTTGCAGAGACCAGTAGCTTTTGTTGCCACTGAGAATTCTTGATTTTATTTCTGTTTCTTCCATATTATTCTGGTCTATGATAATCCCCAGATATCTGAACTCAGTACATCTGTGAAAAGCGTATGAAGCAACTGTTAAGGGGTTTTGTACTTGTGCTGCATTCCTTCCTACAACTAGATATTTTGTTTTTTGTTCATTTATCATTAGACCTACCTCCTTGGCTTCTTCAATAAGGGTTTCTGTGAGTATTTTTAGATCGTATTCGCTTTCTGCCATGAGTGGTATGTCATCAGCATAAGCTAATATGTTTATCTTGGTTCCCACTTCAAGGCCTGGGTGGCGCTGGTTTACTCGTTTCAATGTTTCTTCTAAAGCTAAATTGAATAATAAAGGCGAGAGTCCATCTCCCTGTCTTACTCCAGTGTTGACATTAAATTCTTCGGTATATTCATTATTGATTCTAATTTTGCATTTGGACCCCTCTGTGCACAGTTTTGCCATAGTGATAAGTTTTTCTGGTATTCCATTCCGCTGCATGTATTTCCACATTTGTTTCCTATTGACACTATCGTATGCCTTGTTGAAATCTACAAAACGAAGATAGGCTGTTTTGTTAAACTCCCAATATTTGGATATTACTTGCTTTAAGACAAAAATTTGGTCTGTTGTAGATCTTTGGCTTCTAAATCCTGCTTGGTGATCTCCAAGAATTTCTTCTGCATAACATGCTAGTCTGTTGTAGATTATTCTTGAGAATACTTTATATGCGCTGCTTATTAATGATATCCCTCGGTAATTATTGCACTCGAATTTATCTCCCTTTTTGTGAATCGGAACTACTACTACCATCTTCCATTCTACTGGGATTTCTTCCTTCTCCCAGATTTCTACAATTAAGTTATGTAACATTTTTAGCAAAGGGCTTCCACCTGCTTTAAGAAGTTCTGCTATTATGTTATCCTCTCCAGGGGCTTTATTGTTTTTTAAACTTTTAACTACCTTTTCAACTTCTTCATAGGTAGGAGGGTTAATCTTTGGCTGGACATTTAGGTATAATTCCTCTTCAATGTTTGTTGCCACTTCTTCACAATTTAAGAGGTCTTCAAAGTATTGTTTCCAAGTTGCTAGCACTTCTGTTTGGTTGCAAACAACATTGCCATTCCTATCTTTTACCCCTACTGATCTTGCCTTGTACCCTTGTTTAAAATATCTGACAAAGCGAAAAAATTCTCTTGTATTATTTTTGTTGCTATCTTCTTCTGCTTTTATTAGCTAATCTTTCACAAAGTTCCGTTTAGCTGCTCGTAATGTTTTGTTAGTCTCCCTATTTATCTGTTTGTAATTTTGTTTGTTGGTTAGAGTTTGTTTGGTAAGCATCAACTTTTTTGCTCTTAATCTATCGTCTATTAATCTTTGGCAATCCTCATTAAACCAAGGTGTTTTCCTTTTTGTACTCTCTCGATAGCCTACAACTTCTTCGGCGATTGTTGTGATAGAATCCTTTATTTTGTGCCATTTTCCCTCGACCGTTTGTTCTGATTCTTGTTGATCTAAAATTTGGAATCTGTTGGTTAGCTTCAGTTTAAAATCATTTTTTATAGTTTGATCAGTAAGCCTTTTGATATTAATTTTTGGAGCTGTAGTTTGTTTCACTCTTTTGACTATACATAGTTTTTGTCTAAGTTTGAAAATGACTAGGTAGTGATCTATTCCACATTCTGCACCTCTCCTGCTTCTTACATCTACGATGCTACTTTTGTGTCTACTTTCCACTAAAACATGGTCAATTTGATTTTTTGTTATGCCAGGATAATATATACAGTCAAATAATACGTATATACACTGATCGGCATGAAAAACGCAGCACGTAATAAATGATGTGTAAATATCTATTTAATCAACGTTTAGCACATTATGCTATATTTTTAGAGTGGATATGTTATTGGCATTGCTTTGCGTGAAAACGACGAAGCGTCGATTGTTTATTGCAGTAGCCTTAATGGTTCTTCCCGCGGACATGAAAAACACATAACTTGGATGCCGTGATTGGTGCAAATGGACTTAATACTAAACGCTTTTGAAGATGGAAGAGAGGTCTGAGAAATGTGAAGTGCAGAGATCCAAAATAGAGGTGCGTACCTCCGTGAGCTTCCTCTAAGTTTTCGGGGCAGATGACCTTGCTGATTCGCCCAATAAGGCAACAATAACTATCTTCCCCAGAGTTTGCTTTAAGTGTGAACCATTCGTGTTACTTCCTCATCTCTGGCTTAGTTCTTTCTAATCGTCTTTTTTTCTCTTTTCATTGTTAGAACCTGTCGTGAGAGCTGGAACGGGGTGCACTCAGCCTCGTGAGGACAATTGAATAGCTGTCTGACAGTGAGGCAACTCCCCGGTCACGAAAACCAAGATTAACGGCCGAGGGGACCCGATGCACTGACCACGCGTCACCCCAATATCTGTAGGCCAAATGGCTGGGCAGCGGTCGCTTGGTAGGCCTAGGCCCTTCATGGGCTGTTGTGCCAGGGGTTATTTTATGTATATTCTACGTATTAAGGAGGGTAAAGTGTGATCATTTTTCACAGAACAATGACCGGGAGAGTTAGCCGTGGTCGTTACGGCATGACTGCTGGCAGTCGCTTACATCCGGGAGGCGAGGAGGTTCGAATCCCCCCGCTGGCAACCTTGAAGATGGTCTTCTGTGGTTTCCCATCTTCCTTCCAGGCAAATGCCGGGGTTGGTCCCTAACTATAGGCCACAGCTGCTACCTTCCAACTCCTCGTCCTTAAATTCAAACTTTCCCTCGGGGTCGCTAACTCCCGAATTCACCGGCCATGAGCCCCTGAGGGTGTAGCAATATCCAGGGTGCACTAGAAGTGGTGGGGCTACACCCACCCTGCCTCCTTGAGGGCCTTGAGCAGAAGGCAGGAGATAACATGAAAAGAAAAAGAAGGCTGACTCCTCGCAGAAGGAGGGTATCAGAAAAGATGAGACAAGGGAAATTAAGGCGTACCCAAACAACCAGGGCTGTTTAACCACACAGTGGCACAATATTCAGCTACAGATAGAATGAGGCTAATTGCAGAAGGACGATGAGTTTAAGAATTAGAGCCCCAAGTTTTTCCATCTAGTTTCTGGATGATGATGTTGCGTGATCTCAACTTAGCAGCAGTCTAGAGAAGATGTTGTTTGATCAATAAAGTTCTGTCTAAAGTAACACCCAAGCAGTTGGGATGCCGATTGTGTGGCAGAAGGACGTTATCAAAGTACACCCTGAGATCCATGTTAGCCGTAAGATTATTCAAGAGTAAGGAACAAACTCCTGTCTCGGGCATACTAGGATATAGTCTCCATTTGCAAAAGTGGTCCTCTAAGACACTCAGGTCTGCTGTTAGTGTGATGTCAGTTGTTTGAGATCGTACCACAGTGGTTTAGATCAGTGTCATAAAAGTGACTGGAATTTAAAATAAATTTCAATGTTTCTAAGAAATCGAATTGTCGCGTTTTCCAGGCCGGTCAGTTTACCTGGGCTACATTATTTTTGTTCCGAAAGTGTCCGCGAGGAGAATCAATATATTCCCACTTAGAGGATGGTATTGTTGCAGTCAAATGCCGTCGCTGGCACCGAACCTCATGAATAGTTCATTATTCAACTAGCCTATATTGGCAATAATTACCATTATAGGCGAGTTGCATACGACTGTTTATGTTCGACGATAATTAGAACCATTTTATGATCGAACATAAATATTCATAAATATCTGTCGAGATTCAGCTGGTTGAACTCCTCTTGAGAATTGTGTTGGCTCAGCATTTGCTCTCTACCCAAGAAAGAATTCTTAATTTTTGAAGTATTGTTTATCATGAAGTAGCATCAACAGATAGCGCACAGGTACTATGTCGGATTATTTTGTTATTTTGGTCAAATAACACAAAATAGGCTGTTGCAAATGCTTTAAAAATAGAATCTATAGTATTATCAACTAGTTATTCTTCATATTCCATGCGTATAGATGTCAACGGAAGCCAGATCAATGGAGTCCTAAATAGAACAGTCATGACATCATGCGGAAAAGTTTCGCGTAAGAAATCACTTTACTGAACAGAGAGCTGGGTTATAATTTCCATGGATCAAATGACATATGCTTGCACCGTCTATGACGTTCTAGTGTGTTTATATCAACAGCAGCATTCACTTAAATTGACGGCGAAATCGTACGACTGCAATGCCCTGTGTAGAAATTGGAGTTGCGGATATTAAGGTACAGTGCTATTTCTTTAGCAACATTGCCCAGTTTGTTTATGCATTGTAACTACAATGGTTGATCCAATATTGGCTACATTGTCAACTTTCAAATCATGTAATTCATGTCCAACATGTTGGATATTGAGTACATGTGAGAGCTATCCTTACCTAATTGGTCAATGAATGAAAATATTGAGCTCTGATTGGTTGGAAAGACTGTGTTATAATGAAAAGTAGTACTTGAATGACCCCCATTATGAAACAGTTTTCTGACATATACTATTTACATATCGACATCGTCGAACATAAACCATTTAATGAAATGCCGACGGTGAGGTTCAGAACATTAAGTAAAGATCTTCGGTCCACAGTACAACAGTCAAAATCTCGCCAGCCAAGTCATATGATTTGGGGTACTGCATCTCATGCGGTTGCTAGTTCGTTTCCCGGCCGACTCAGCCAAGAAAATTATTTCTGGTCAGAGGAGTGGATCGGGGTACACACAGCCTCGTAAGGCATAACTGAGAATAGGCGAGTTAAAAATTCTCACCTCAGTCATCCTGGAAGTGTTTTTTTGTGGTTTCCCATTTCTACTCTACTGAAAATGCCGGGATCGTTCTAACATAAAGTCACGGCTTCTACCATCGCAATGCTCGTCTCAATTAATAAATACACACTCTATTACAATCACCACAATAATACAGGTTATCATACGAATTCTACACACACACACCGAAGTACACGGGGATGACATAACCATGATCTCCATGCACTTTATATGATACAACAACAACATCATTGATGGGAACACCTTGGTCCCCTTAAGCGCATTGAATGTATTGTTGAATTTTACATCCTAAGGCGATTTAGAGATGATTTTATAGCCATTTGCAAATTTTGAACAAAATCTGTTGAGTTGTTTTCAGTATTGATGGAGGAACAGACAGACATACAGACAGAAAGAAAGACAAAAGTACAATTTTTTCGGCATATAGGGATTAGACGTCCTGTTATTGAAGAAGTTGTCCATTCTCTCAGTAACTGGTTCCATCGTCTCGACAAATAATGTTGGTTGGTTGGTTCCTCAGAATAGGGGCTGCGACAACGCGGTCATGTAGGCCCGTGTACTTTGGGATTTGAGTAGAATCTGAGTGATAACTGGTGATTGTATTAGTGTGTGTTATCTGTAATTCATGTAAGGACTGCAGACGATCAATTTCAAATAGTGCCTACTGTTGCTACCAAATGCTACCGTCAACGACAACTAGCCGCGAACTTGGCTACTAGATGCCACCGCAACCGGCACTTGGCGACGAACGTTGGAACTTAACACAGCGTTAATCAAATGTAACTTACAAGTTTTGCTCCGCACAATTGTAGTTAGTGGAAGGTTCTTTTACATGCCATAAATCTATGGAATGGTACCGCCGGCTTTACTTCCCCTCCGAAGGAAGGCATACTGAGGGATTTTTAACGCTCTTAACAAATCCGACGACTTTGGCCGGGCATAGAAGCTCAGCATACTTCCAACTACGCCTCCAAGGCCGCCTTTCTCTTTGTAGTTAGATTACAATAAAGAGAATCCTGTCCTTTCATAAATGAATCCTGGTTGGTGACTACGTCATCTTGCGGCTCCAGGGTGAGAGTTCTCTGTGCTCGACCAAATAACATTCTTATTTCATTGTCAAGCCATTAGCTACGAACTGGCGCCCTCCCGGAAAGAACAACTTGTTTATTATTATTGACGTGGAACATCTTTCCACTCAGTTGCTGGATATTTTTGTGGGAGTAATTTTGAAAAATGGGACGGAAGTGGATCGGAACGATCGAGCTGGCAGTGGTGGATCGAACGGAAGTGTAAGACGCACTGCCAACTCGATCGATCGATCCAGCTGTCAGTGGTACGAGAAACAATGAGCGCGAAGTGTCGAAAATTGATACCATGACGTACTCTCGGCCATGTGGAATGTATATGACATACTGAACGGTAAACGCTCATGGGAAATCTGGCGTCAAGTAATTGAAACAAAGCACATGGTACATGTTCGAAGTCTTCGTATCAGTATTTGAATGGTAAAATGTCTTAATATCAAACATTGTAAGTAGTCGGCATTGCCGGTATTATGTTTCTTCACAATGGCTATTCAAATATTAACCCACATAACGGTCATGCAATCATCAATATAATATAATCGCTGTGGTTATACGAGAATTGAGCACGCCTTCGTGAACTATTGCTGAATACATTCTCTTTACTCACAAGAGGGCCTATTCATAAGACATTTTAAACTCAATTTCCCGCAGGAACATTATCGAAACAAGCAAAATATAAATGGAACTTCATTCCGTAATGCAGTATTATTGGAACGTGGAAATAAGTCACCATCTTGTGCACAATATTTGCCTAATCGAAATAGCCGTGGGGTTTACCGCCTATGACTGTGAATCTAGAGATCTCGGGTTCGAATCCCGGACGGGGTATATATTTTTGCTACCAGATTATCATTTTAAACGATATTTATCATATCAATATGACTCATTTTAACGGAATCCATATGAAATCACGTGTTGGTCTGTGAATGAAGAGGACCTGTTTATAAGGAATTTAAGGTTATGAGCGGTGTCGCGTCCATTAATCTAGTTGATCCATATCGTATTCTTTATTTAGGCTAGTGCTGGTGGAAGCTACAAATCATCTAATAAAATGAGTTCCGAATTATAAACAACAATATCTGTAAAACACTCCCTTTTACAATAGATTAATATTTGTGCCAATAATAATATAAAATACCGGCGTATCAACAATTTCATGTGAGGTTTCTTCTATGTCAGATGTTACACATCATATGCGACTACTGTAAGGCTCGTAATTTATTATTAGCCTACTTTTCACATTTTGCAAAAATGGGGAATAAGTAGACTTATGAGATCGATCCGGGAAAATGTGTGTCTGTCTGTCTGTCCGTCTGTCTGTCCTTCTGTCTGTCTGTCTGTCTGTCTGTCTGGCTGTGTGTGTGTCCCCCCCCTATCAACTCCTAAACGGCTGCAGCAATCAAAACCAAATTTAGTATGAGTAAAGATGTGCACCGGAATAGCTCACGTCCATATTTGAAAATGATGTCAGTGCTACCAACTGCTGAAAAAACGCACTAGATGTTTGAGCTCCATGTTGGATATCTCGCAAGGTATGCATGGGAGCTATTCCAAAATTGGTACACATGCAGATAATACTATTTCAGTTTAATTTTCAGGAGGCCAACAATGACAGTGTTGCCAAAATAATTTTAAGCCTTCTGATAGGTCCAATGTTTAAATGCATATAACTTCTACACTATCAATTGGATTTCAACCAAATTTTGTATGTAATATCTGTACATAAACAGATATGATTGAGCTTATTCTTAAGAGCCACCAAGGCTGCCAACTCTTAATAATTGCTCTCTCAATTTGTTTTTATCCAAATACCAATATATCAGAAAGTATGCAAGCCAACAGCTTTAAACTATGCACACGTATATTCTGACATTTTAGATTAATTTGGAGTAACTTATATACGTCAGTTCTACCAACATGATTATAAGCCTGCTGATAGTACCAATTTTTAAATACATGTAACTTCTATACTATCAGTTGGATTACAACCAAATTTCGTATGTGCTATGTGTACCATAACAGATATGACTGTAAGTATTGTTCAGATCAATCAGGGCTGCCAACTGTTAATAAATTCTGTCTATATTTTTTTACCCTAATATCAATATATCATAAAGTATGCAAGCCAACAGCTCTATACTTTGCACACGTATAGCACCTGACATTGTAGATTAATTCGGAGTAATTAATACAAGGCAGTGCTGCCAACATGATTCTATGCTTGCTGATAGTTCCAATTTTAAAATACATGTAACTTCTCTACTAACAAATGGATTTCATCCAAAATTGGCACAACAAGATATCATAATATTTCAGATTATTTCTGACCAGCACACGCATGGTATTGTTGGCAACATGCTTCTACGCGTGCTGATAGATCCAGTGTCTAACTGCATGTAACGTCCATTGGACTTCAACCTAATTTTGTATTCTGTATCTTAAGAGATATATTCAGTCACCAGGGCTGCCAACTGTAGTTCTCTATTAGGCTACATTATACCAGGTATATTTTGAACTAATTTGATATTTCGATATTACCAACTTAATTTTGTCATTATTCTAGATAGGTTCATATACTGTAGAATAATCATTGGCATGAAAAGTAGGCTGTATAGTTCTTCACGGAACTTCTTGTTTTTATATCGTTTCGGTCGTCTATGGACCACGTTATTTCAACTGCCTTTTCCCTCGTTCTCTCACATTGGCCCAGTGTTCGCGCATTCTTCTTCGGTGAGCTTCCTTTCGTTCTTCGGTCCACTGCTTGCCGGTTTTCTACATAGGTTTTGGCTGAAAACTCAGTATTTCCCCACGTTTCTTCTTCAAAGAGTCACGTTCCAAGATGTCCTCATGTGATATCCCCAGTTCTTGTAGGTCTTTTTCCACCTCTGTAAACCAAATCTCTTTAGTTTTCTTTCCCACAAAGTAGGCACAGATTCGACTGGACAATCTTCCGGAGCTCATTCCTGTTAAATGGCCAAAAAGAAGAGTCTTCTTTTGCCTATGGTGTCCGTTATTTTCTCCACTTGTAGATAAAGTTCATCGTTGTGTCGTCTTCTATACTCTCCTCGTCCCTTGACTGGGCCCAAGATCTTTCTCAGAATCTTCCTCTCTTTGGCTTCGAGTTGTTCTGCCAGGCCTTTCTTATTCGTCGCCGGGCATTCTGGTGCATATAACGCCTCCGGGCGAATAACGGTAACGTAGTGCCTCAGTTTGGTCTTGAAGGACATTGATCGAAAATATATTTGGTTAAATGGTAAGCCATTTCAATTTTGTTAATTCGTGACACGAAAGCTTTTTTTCCCACGAATGTTGGGCTCCATCCATTCACCCAGGTATTTCAATTTCTCTACCTGTGTCATTTGTCCTCCTTTCACCATAAGTTCTCTGGGTTCTGACTTGATGTTCGTTATAAACTGCGTTTTATCAAACGAAATCTGAATTCCTACCTCTGCAGCTTGCACCTGTAATTGATTGATTTTTTTGTGTGGCCGTGTCAAGAGAATTAGAAAAAATTGCAACATCATATGCGAAAGCTAAACAGTCGATTGTCAGGTTCTTATTTTTACAACTAGTCTCGAATAACTCGTTATTACATTTTGTATAAGTTATTATCTAAAACATTACACTTGGCGCACAACAGTGTGACACACATTACAACACCACAGCCAGATGGAAGGATTCAGCTACTTTATAGACTAATTGGAAGTTATAACACAAACAGAACACAGACATTTCATTGCATTGCTCACTTCATTACATAGTGCTTTTTCTCCTGTCGTTCCTACTAGGGTCATTACCAACTTTGTTTAGTTGGCAACAATTTATTCCCAACTCGTAACTGCCTCGTAGAATATGTTTACTCTTTGTTACACAAGCGCTGTTCTAGATTTAAAAGATATGCACAAGTTGCTGTCAACTTTATCCGTATAAACTGAAATCAGAGAACAAGTGAAAGTCCAAGTTGATTACAGGCGGCCGTGGTCACGCGACGCTCGCCTGTTTTTGTGGCAGCAAATGATCCGCTATTAGCTCCGCCCACTTCCGTACACAATGAGCCGCAAGCACCCACCGCGCCGGCCGGTTAAAAACACTCCCGTAATTCTCTAATTACGGCCAACGGTATTGATACTTCACAAAGCCTGTGCGATTTTATAAAAGTTTCGTACATCTGAACCTGCGAAGGCATTGTTTGGTTCTGTGTACCTTTCGGAGCGACAGGCATATCAAGCTTACCAATATAATTGGTGAGTAGTTTCGCCAACTGTAACGTAATTATACCGCACAAGAATTTCTTAGTCAAGTTGTATGTTACAGGCATTTCTTGTCACGCTAATTGCAAACTGCCGCGCCTCTTCATATACGTTTGGAAAGGCATATTTCGATGGGGATTTCAAATCAACTTCTGTTCTGAGAAATTCAAAAATCTGCATCCCACAAATTGAAGACAAAGAATCGAAGATTATAACAATGAAACTTTAATTTCATTTAAATCTGTAGAACAAGTTTTTGATGTGTAACATCTTTCCACTCGGTATCTGGATATTTTTGTGGGAGTGATTTTGAAAAAGAGACGGAAGTGGATGTGACGGAAGTGCATGTGACGGAAACAATGAGCGCGCGCGGTGGCAGAGATCGGTACAACGACGTACTGTAAGCCATGTGACTATGTGGAATGTAAATCGCATACGCTTTACCTCAAGGTATGGAGGCCCCATTAAAGAAATTCTTACAATAAATCATCTTCAAGTTGTCGTTCTTTGGTGTGAAAATATTCATTATATCATATTTGCTGGAAACAATTACCATTTATTAAATCCTCATACTTTTGCTCTATTATTATTTAATGTAAGCACTCGATACCTCGAGTGCTATATCGCATCAACCAACACTCCAAACAACATAGGAATTCGGTATATTAACACCGACTACTAACTATAATTGAAACTTCTTTGGTCCAAATAGCTAATAGTGGAAACTCCCACGAGAAACTGGCGGCACCGATTATGCGTGCCATCTAGCGGTTCGCGCTGACAACTACGAACTCGATTTCAATCAGCTGGCAAGTTTTAAGGGCTATCATGCGAACTCTGGTGTCAAGTGATTGAAACAAATGACATGGTACATGTTCGAAGTCTTCGTATCAGTATTTAAATGGTAAAATGCCTTAATATCAAACATTGTAAGTAGTCGGCATTGCCGGTATTATGTTTCTGCTCAATGGCTATTCAAATATTAACCCACATATTGGTAATGCAGTCATCAATATAATATAATTGTTGTGGTTATACGAGAATTGAGCAAGCCTTCATGAACTATTACTGAATACATTCTCTTTACTCACAAGAGGGCCTATTCATAAGGCATTTTAAACTCAATTTCACGCTGGAATATTATCGATACAAGCAAAATATAAATGGAAATTAATTCCGTAATGCGGTATTATTGGAACGTGGAAATAAGTCACCATCTTGTGCTCCATGTTTGTGTATTCGAAATAGCCGTGGGGTTAGTGCGTATGACTGTGAATCTAGAGTTCTTTGGTTCGAATCTTGGGCTGGGTAGATATTTTTGCTACCAGATTATCTTTTTAAACGATATTTATTATATCAATATGACTCATTTTAACAGAATCCATATGAAATTACGTGTTGGTCTGTGAATGAAGAGGCCCTGTTTATAAGGAATTTAAGGTTATGAGCGGTGTCGCGTCTATTAATCTAGTTGATCCTTATCGTATTCTTTATTTAGGCTAGTGCTGGTGGAAGCTACAAATCATCTAATAAAATGAGTTCCGTATTATAAACTACAATATCTGTAAAACACTTCCTTTTACAATAGATTGTGAAATTGTGTTTAAAATGCCTTATGAGTAGGCCCTCTTGTGAGTAAAGAGAATGTATTCAGCAATAGTTCATGAAGGCTTGTTCAATTCTCGTATAACCACAACGATTATATTATATTGATGACTGCATTACCGTTATGTGGGTTAATATTTGAATAGCCATTGTGCAGGAAAATAATACCGGCAATGCCGACTATTTACAATGTTTGATATTAAGACATTTTACCATTTAAATACTAATACGAAGATTTTGAACATGTACCATGTCATTTGTTTCAATCACTTGACACCAGAGTTCGCATGAGCGTTTACCGTTCAGTATGTCATATACATTCCACATGGCCGAGAGTACGTCATGGTATCAATTTCCGACACCGCGCGCTCATTGTTTCTCTTACCAGTGCCAGCTGGATAGATCGAACGGAAGTGTGCCAGCTGGTGTCACCTCGATCGTTCCGATCCACTTCCGTCCCATTTTACAAAATCACTCCCACAAAAACATCCAGCAACCGAGTGGAAAGATGTTACACATCAAAAAAGCGCTTATCATGTAATGCATTCACAACTGTTCCCAGGCGAAGCCGGGAACATATTTCCAACATGAAAACTGGGGAATATGTATGAAATGTGTGGGACAGTGCTGTGTTTGCCTCATCAAAATTACAACGCGAGTCCATTATTATCTCTGGCGGTATTATGGTCATTTTGATTCATATTCGACGCATTAACTGAGCGACCAAAATGAGGGAAACAAGCAAGCACTTAGCACAGGCGTTAAGCTCAATGAAGTAGTTCCAATCCGCGCTCTCTAAAGCCTCTTTCCACAGTGAGGCGATGAATTATTACCGAGCGTTCAGGGGTGGACAAACTAGCAACTATCCCATCAGCCAGTGAATATCATGTGCCGAGTGCTGAGGGGTGTCCATCATCTACGCCAGGGGTTCACAACCTGTGGTACGATGGTTGAAAAGTTTGAGAAGTCCTGATCTACGCAATGTGAGTGGGAAGTGGTAATTCTATATTTAAGGACAGGAACACTGAGTTCATCAAGCCTACTCCTAAGGAAATGTGATATCAATGAAGATGAATTGAACTTGTAAAGAATATTAAAGGAAATTAACGAAATATTTATTGCGGCCAATGGCCAGGAAATAACAGGGACCATTCTTTTCAAAAAGGCACGAACCCGACATTTGATAGGTGGTGAAATTGATAAGCCATAGAAAACAATGTCAGGAACGGTGAGCCTTGGGGATCGAACCCAGTAGTCTCCCAATGCAGTTATCCTTTATTCTGGCTCAGTTATGAATACTGTGCAAATTTATGAAACAATATGAAAGTGTGTACCGGTTATTTGTATTTTCTATCAATTTTTGTGAGATATATCGCTTTTGAGAGGCCAACTTACTAAAAGTTTCGCTCTTTGACTTGTTCTGAAGCAGCCTACCGGAGAGCTCTCAGGTGTGCTAAAGGAATTCTGCCTTTTGTATCAACACGTTATTTTTACGTTGATTTTTAATTTTAAATTCTTTTAATATTTTATTTTTTATTTTTAATATTTAATTTTTTATTCCTGATTTTAGATTTTTTATACAATTTTTATATTACCTTCTGTTTTAATTTTTTATTTTTAATTTTTAAATGTTTATCTTTATATTTTAATTTTTAATTTTTCTTTCTTAATTTTTAATTTTGGATTTTGAATGTTTAATTTTAAATTTTTAAATTTTAATTTAATTTTTTATTTAACTTTTTATTTTAATTTTCAATTTTTAATTTTTATTTTTAATTTTTAATTTTTAATTTTTAATTTTTAATTTTTAATTTTTAATTTTTAATTTTAATTTTATTAAAAAAATTAATTTTAATTTTAATTTTAATTTCAATTTTAACTTTAATTTTTATTAAATTTTAAATTTATTTCATTTCTAATTTTAATTTTAATCTAAATTTGTATTTTTTTATTTTATTTTTATTTTTATTTTTATTTTTATTTTTATTTTTATTTTTATTTTTATTTTTATTTTTATTTTTATTTTTATTTTTATTTTTATTTTTATTTTTATTTTTATTTTTATTTTTATTTTTATTTTTATTTTTATTTTTATTTTTATTTTTATTTTTATTTTTATTTTTATCTTTATAGCGGCTTCGGTGGCGTAGTCGGTAGCATGCTGAACTGCTGAGCTCAAGATAGCGGGTTCAAACCCGGCCGAAGTCGTCGGATTTTTAAGAGCGTTAAAAATCCTTCAGTATGCCTTCCTTCGGAGGGGAAGTAAAGCTGGCGGTCCCATGTCATAGATTTATGGCATGTAAAAGATCCTTTCACAGACTAAACTTGTGTAAAGCAAAATTTGTTAGGTTAGATTTCGTCAGAACGCTCTATCAAAGTTCCAACGTTCACCACTAGGTATCATTGATATCTGGTGGAGAAAGTTGGAACTACTTGAAATTGAACGGAACTTGTAGCTCACTCTTTAGGGTGTCCGCTGGAAGCAGCTACAGACTCAGGCGAGCCGAACATGTCCTCGGACACTCCCGGCACTAAACGCCATACGATAAATAGATAGATAAATAAAATCTATCTTCATTTTTACTTTTATTTTTTATTTATATACAGTGTGGTCCACCAGCCCCTTATTTTTTTTGGAGGAAGGCAACCCAACTAACGCGTATATCACAGTCATCCTAAAAACATTAGTACCTGCTCCTTTACGTCCATTGTACAACTTTACCGTTGAGTACATCCTCGCGAATATAGTAGAAATCAATAGTGGCAGTGTTCTTTCAATGATCTCAAATATAATGCATGATTGAAACGATCAGAGCTCCGAATGATACCTTCTTACATTTGGACATGAAGCGTCTACGAATAGACTCAATACGTGCCAGCAATAATCCATGGTTCTCGGTAGCTAAGGTGGCTAAATCAAGAAATGCTGGAGTAAAGTCAACGAAGTCGCATTGTAGTAGGTTCGAACCTTGGACTAGTGCATTTTTTTAATCTTAATGTCGTTTATTGTGGATGTATTATGGACGCATATCTATCAGTTCCAACGAGTGATTTTTTATTAGGTCCTGAAAATGACCGTACTTATCCGATGGTACGCAGCCAGATTGGACGACGACATAATGATCTGTTGAACGAAAGCAATGTAGCCTATCCTGTATATTCAAGGTAGCAAGTGTTCGAAATTTTGGCCACCTTTGTTTAAAGGAAAACTCCGACTCACTCAGGCTCACGAATAAATACATCAGACCGAAACTATAATTTCTTTCAACGGCGTCTGTGCGAAAAGCGCTTGCTATACACTTACAGTAATAGTTATTTAGTGAGGTTTTAAGGGGCGGAACTACGAGGTCATCTGCCCCCAAACATACAGTAAATACAGATAATTATAACATTATTGGTTTTACGTCCCTTTTAACTGCTCTGGCATTTAGATACGCCGGGGTGCCGGATTTTACTCCGAAGGGGATCTTCAACGTGAAGGTAAATCTACTGACACGGCGCCTTCGATTTTGCGCACCCTCAAATGCCAGCTGACTGCGCCAGGATAGGAACCTGCAACTTTCGGCAAAGCAAGCGAGAACGTTACAGCTGAGCCTCGTATCAAGGCAGTAATTACAGAACGTGTCATATTATGATTATGGGATAAATATTGAACTATTAACATTCTAATTATCACGAATAGAGTCGCCTCCGTTGCGTAGTAGTCAGCGTGATTAGCTGCCACCCAGGACGACCTGGGTTCGATTCACGGCTCTGCCACGAAATTTGAAACGAGGTATGAGGACTGGGAAGGGGTCTACTCAGCCTCGGGAGGTCCAAATGAGTAGAGGTGGTTCGATTCCCACCTCAGCCATCCTCAAAGTGGTTTTCCACTTCGCCTTCGGGCAAATACCGGGATGTTATCTACCGTACGGCCACGGCCGCCTCCTTCCCTCTTCCTTGCCTATCCCTCCCGAGGACCCTGTTCGCTTTTGCAGGTGCTGATTCCACCTCCCCAGTTGTATCCCGCAGACAAGATGTTTCAAGCTCCAGGACACTGCCCATAGAGGCGGCAATGATGGGATCCCTCGCTGAGTCCGTGGGAAAACCTAACCTGGTGGGTAAAATCGACTAAAAAAATAATAATTATAACGAATAGTATCCATCCATGGTTTTGAACAGTATTTAGGGAAAATAACCAATTTAAAGGGACAAGAAAATAGCTTTCCCTATCGTCTTCGTAGATAATGTGAACAAAACCAAGTTGAAATCTTGCTGTACGAGGTAGGGAGGGTGTAATAAACTAGTTAAAAAGAATTTAAAAATTCTGCCGTTGGATATTCTTGAACCCGGGATCTTCGAAAGAGCGAGCGGGCGCAATAACACTTGCACACATTTGTTGCGCTTCTTATTAACACGTATGGTAAAATATTCAATTATTACAGTTAGATCCTAAATATTGAATGGAATGCATTCATTCAGTACCTGGCATGTTTTCTAATTTACTTAAAACAAGTTTCGCGACCGCTTTGCGTTAATAAGGCGAAAGAACAGCAAATAATGCCCTCCAATGACAGCCCTTCGGTTTTATTTCATACAACTTAGCGCACAAAATGCACGCGTGTGATACACTTCGGTCATACAAGCAGGTGTACTGACGAAGAGACCAGAATCATACAGGATTTTGTACCAGCGATCACAGCAGCTTCCTTGCCAGCGAGTGTCGTGTGATATGGGCCTAAAGATATGCTAAGACCTTTTTGTTAAAATTTAATAACAAAACAAGATGTTCAGTAAAGAACATATAGCCTACTTTCTCCTAAATGCATGGGTATTGTTATAACTCTTTGTCCTTTTCAAGGAGTATAATTGATTGTTGGTTGTAGTAGCTTCTTACATACAACGTACTATACGGATATTATACATGAATATGATGCGCCCTTTGCTAGTGCTATCTCTGTAAAAATTTCATTCAATTCATTTTCACCGTGTTTGAATTGATATGGGGAATCGATTTGCACACATACATGGCCGTTATCTGTAAACTATTGGGCTGATGACCTTGTGGTTCAGTCAAAAGATGCTTCCCACAAAAAGGTATGTTGTTGTAAAATTTGGTAGGGAACAAATTATTAGGTTGGTCGTAATTTCATTTAAGCTTTTAACATTTGGGTGGCCGCCATTCCGTTTTCGTCAAGATGGCGGCGATATAAAACATGACACTGAGGTGGCCTTTGCTAGTGCTATCTCTGTACCAAACTTCGTTCCATTCGGTTTCACCGTGTATTAAAAGATAGGGGGAATCGATTTGCACACATACATGGCCGCTATCCGTACATTATTGGCCTGATGACCTTGCAGTGTGGTCAAAAGAATCTCTATACATAAAGGTATTTTGTTGCAAAATTGGGTAGGGATCAGATTATTAGATTGGTCGTAATTTGATTCAAGCTTTTAACAGAAGGATGGCCGCCATTACGTTCTGATCAAGATGGCGGCGATATAAAACATGACACTGGAGTGCCCTTTGCTAGTGCTACTTCTGTACCAAATTTCGTTCAATTCGATTTCACCGTGTTTGAATTGATAGGGGGAATCAATCTGCAAACATACATGGCCACCATCTGCAAACTAATGGGTTGATGACCTTGTAGGTCAGATAAACGACGCTCGCCATACAAATATATGTTGTTACAAAATTTGGTAGAGATCAAATGATTAAGTTAGTCGTAATTGTATTTAAGCTTGGAACATTTGGGTGGCCACCATTACGTTTCCGTCAAAATGGTGGCGATATAATACATGACACTGATGTGTTCTACGCTAGTGCTACCTCTGTACCAAATTTAGTTCAATTCGGTTTCACCGTGTTAGAATAGATAGGGGGAATCGATTTGCACACATACATGGCCGCGATATGCAAACTGTTGGGCTGATGATCTTGTAGTTTGGTCAAAATATGCTTCCCAAATCAAGGTATGTTGTTGCAAAATTTGGTAGAGATCAGATTATAGGTTGGTCGTAATTTATTTAAGCTTTTAACATTTAACATTTGGGAGGCCGCCATTACGTTTTCATCAAGATGGCGGCGTTATAAAACATGACTCTGAGGTGTCCTTTGCTAGTGCTACCTCTATACCAAATATCGTTCAATTCGGTTTCACCGTGTTTGAAATGATATGGGGAATCGATTTTCACACATACATGGCCGCCATCTGCAAAATCTTGGGCTGATTACCTTGTAGTTTAGTCAAAAGACGCTTGCCATATAAATATATGTTTTTGCAAAATTTGGTAGAGATCGGATGATTAGGTTATTCGTAATTAGATTTAAACTTTGAACATTTGGGTGGCCGCCATTACGTTTCCGTCAAGATGGCGGCAATATAAAACATGACACTGAGGTGCCCTTTGCTAGTTCTACCTCTGTACCAAATATCGCTCAATTCGGTTTCACCGTGTTCGAATTGATATGGGGGGAGGGGGGGGGGGGGGGCAGACATTCAGAGTACACACACTCCACACATAGACACGCAGTCACACACACACACAGACAGACACACAATTTTTGGCCCTGTGTAGATCTCATAAGTCTACTTTCATTTTTTGCAAAAATCGAAAGTATGCTAATAATACCTTGGTTCGATGCAAGCACTGGCGATCAGAATATCCTTCGATATGTTGTTGTTTTGTTTCATTTGAGGGGCTAGAATATCGCGGTTATGGATGTGTGTGTAGAATTTGTCTGATAACCCGAGTTATTGCGGGCTTGTAATGATGTGTTTATTTGCAATTAAGGATTGGGAAGGAGGCAGCCGTGGCCTTAAGATAGAATCCGTCCCGGAATTTGGCCGGATTAGAAGTGGGAAACCACAGAAAACCATTTCCGGGGTGGCTGAGGTGGGCTCGAACCCACTTCTTCTCATATTTGCTTCACGAGGCTACGTGTACCCAATTTCAGCCCTCAGACAAGTATTACATTTCTTGGCAGAGCTGGGAATCGAACCCGGACCTCCGGAGCAACACTTCGATATGTTATGTTAATATTCATGCCAGTTTCTTAATTTTATGCCATTGCAGGTCACGTGGCATAACGTACCAATTAGATCGTATTCTCTTTATAAATCATCAAAATTCAACGTACTCTTCACAAAAATACGTCGTAAGGCAATAAATTTGGCAATGTAGTTATATCCCGACTAAAATGAAATGTGGGCGTTCGTTCAAAAAAGTATGCCTGCTACTGGATTCGATGCAGCATTCTACCTGCTCGCTACCAGCACATACGGTCAGGCTTTAACCCTCGCAGCCACGAACTCATGGTAGATACCGCACGCTAAACGTGCTTTAGTTACTGTAGCCGTCCCACCTCAAACGTTTAAGTCTATCTCAAAGTTTTCAATCACGGTTTATGGTGTTGATTTAACTTTCTACTAATACAGATCACGTGGCGTAAGCTATTAATTCGAACGTATCTCGTGTATGTGTGATATTTCAAGGAGCAGTAAGTCATATGTTAGTAGATGGGCCATAGTATTTGGCGGGGACAAGTTTAAGGTCGGTTTTTCTTCGCTAGACCCATGACCCAATTACCTTGCTGTCACACAGTCACAGCGCAGAGCAATATCGACCATCGGGAGAAATGCGATGTTAGTTGGGTTCCATAAAACTAAATAATAAGGGGCGGGTGGACCACACTGTATATATTTTTGTAGTTTTTATTTTTTATTTTATTTTTTATTTGTATTTTAATTATGATTTTAATTTTAATTGATTTTTTCATTTTATTTATTTATTTTATTTTAATTTTAATATTAATAAATTCGCTGAGAATATTAAGTCATCGCACCCGACTTACTAAAATAGGGGATCCAGACTCTAATATTCTTGGCAAATTTATCACAATTTTATTTACAAAGATTTTCTTTTATTTTTTCTTTCGCTTCCTTCCTGAGCCTCGCAACAGCAGCGTGGGAGAGAATCCGACAGTCACAAAGCGGAATGTTGGTCTGTTATTTATACAAATCTACACCGTTTCACCGATCTGAACCAAATTTTACGTACATACCCTTTGGGACCCTGCGGGTAACAATGTCCACTAGGAATTTGGACAGTCCTCTCCATTCCCTAGATTTAGGCCATTTGACACAGGGACAAAATATCGAACGGTGCTGTGTGGCGAAAAATGTCACCATTGCTGCTTCAGGAGTTCGGGACAGCCGAAGTTTTCCGAAGTGCTCCGATTATTTTCCCTCTTTGCTATGTGGCAAAACACGATTTTTCTAACAGCCAATGAGATACAGGCAGCTTTTTTTTATTTCACTTACTCCTCTTACTAATAATTTTTTCATTTCGTTAGAAAATTACATGTGTCAGTAATTATAAGTAAATACTGTAGTTGCTTCCATGTTCATTATTCTCATTATTATTAGGAAAAATTACATGGACGTTACGACCATTATATTACTTATCACTAACACAAAAAGTAAAATTTTTAAAATATTGCTTTCTGTTAGTTTGTAAATTTGATGTGTCAGTTCATCCATAAAACAAACAAATAAATGAATCCACCGGGCGAAGCTGGGTACCACTGCTAGTGATGAAGCTGTTGACGTGACAATGTCAAATAAATCGTTGGAATACCGAGACGTTCGTGATATAGTGTTACAGTGAAAGGTGATGATATTGTTTTATCTCTCTTCTGTTGCTGCGCTCGAGTGTCGCTACTGTCGTTTTTGGATGTCACGGGTGAACCTCTGGATGGATTTTGATGCAGTTTTCACCATTCTGTAAAGGATATCTCGAGGAAAATTTCTGTAGAAAATAATGTATTTATGATCAAAGGAAGCCGAGCAGTAACGATTTCAATGAAAAAGTCGAAAAAAGACACATGGCGTCCTAGCGCTTCTTAAGCTTGTAAGAATTGTTCAGCATGAAAAGTTCTACAAAAAAGTCCATGAGAGCATATCCCTATCTTCAATACACTGCCCACTATAAGTGTGTTTACGTTTTCATTTCTTCCAACAATGCCCATTCAAATACTGAGGAGACAGTTCACGAGCTAGCTAGGGGCGAGTTTATCACCCCAGTTACAACCTAGCCAGCGGGCGAGCCTATTACCCCAGATATAGCCAGCAACAAACTGTCGAGTCGTGTTGAGTTAAAACTTTAGAGAAGAGTGGTTGTGTTTGGAGTCTCCCTGGAAGTGCAACTCGGCTTTTATTCATTTCGCATGTGAACTTTCCGTTCCGCAAAATACATAATTAAAATATATAGCCTACGAAGCTGAAATTTCGCAAGAGCGACAGTTTAAAGAAATCAATCCAAGAAGACGTTGTCATACTCAAATATCGTCGAGCACCGTAGTTGCACAGACCGAATACATTTTTTAGCCTACTTTCGATTTTTGCAAAAAATGAAAGTAGACTTATGAGATCACTACAGGGCCAAAAATTGTGTGTCTGTCTGTGTGTGTGTATGTGTGTGTGTGAGTCTGTGTGTGTGTGTGTGTGTGTGAGTGTGTGTACTCTGAATGTCTGTCCCCCCTATCAATTCGAACATGGTGAAACCGAATTGAACGAAATTTGGTACAAAGGTAGAACAAGCAAAGGGCACCTCAGTGTCATGTTTTATATCGCCGCCATCTTTACCAAATCTGAATGGCGGCCACTCAAATGTTGAAAACGTAAAATCAAATAGCGACTTACCAAATTATCCAATCTCTACCAAATTTGGTAATAACATACCTTCATATAGGACGCGTCTTGTGACCAAACTACAAGGTCATCCGCTGTACCATTTCAGAATGGCGGCCGTGCGAATTATGCAAACTTTATAATCCCTATCATGGGACCCACCAGTTCCGATTATCGAGCCGAAAATCGATTTAACTGTTCTAAAGGAAGAGGCACGTTCGAAATTAAAAGTTTATTTTGTAATACTATAGTGCAGAAGTGATTTTGAAAAGCTGAGCCGTCTCGGTAAGAAGACAAGATGGCAGCGGATATCTTGTGCCTGACTTATATTTCACTAATTTGAGTATTGCATGCAATCTAGCGTACTGATACAAAATAAATAAACTTAGTATGAAATGCTTTATACATAAATAATATACTCCACTGATGAAATCGTTAGGTCCAAATCATTATTTGCCAACAAGTTCTATGTAAGTCATTTTATATAGATCAATGTTTCGTTGGCACAAATGGCTCCGTGGTAAAGCGTTAGTCTGTCATTCATATGCATATGGTTCAAACCCCATCAGAGTTTTTTTTTTGCTTGAAATTTTACATATTTGTTGCTTTGTAATGACTCAGACATTTTAAAATTAAGCCTTATATTGTGCATATTACGGTGCAAAACATATATTTAATTAAAACATAATTCGCCAGCAGATTTGCTCGAGACATCTAGCAGCCAAAAAGGTTACTGCACGCCGGCCTACTTATTAATTTCCAGGTTTTATTGAAAAGTTTCTTCTTATGGCCGCAAGAATGCACTCGCCCTGTTAGGATTATATTGTTCGATATTTCTCCACTAGATTTCACGACTGGTCTACATCGGACTCCATTGATAGTATACCATTGGCATTCTATGCGCATCGAATTTGAAGAATGACAGGATGATACTATGATACATTTTTACTTCTTATTTTAAAGGGTTTGTTACAGCCTATTGTGCGTTATTTGAAAATGTTATTTGAAGTAAAGAACAAAACGATTTCACATAGTAACTGAATTCTAGCCGCTGGTACTAGTTCAGGTTATTAATACTTTTATGTTCGACCCCCACTATTATGTGTCAGGAAACTGTATCATAATGATGGTCATTATAACACTCTTTTTCATTATGATACAGTTTCTCCAGCCAATCAGAGCTCGTTCATTGACCAATTAGGTAACGATACCTTCACGCGTGCGCTCAAAATCCAACATGTCTATATAAATTACCGAAAGTGCACCGTCCATAATGTTCTCGTAAATAAACTGGTGAATATGAGACACTGTACCTTAATATCCTGAAATCCAATTTCTACACAGCGGGTTGTTTTCAAACGATTTCGGTGACATTTTTACTGAATACTGATGCTCAATCTGCACATACGGCATTGAAGCTCACAGAGCGCATGCGTCGGTCGGTCAGTGAGCTTGGACATCAGAGATATCCTACCCTGCGCAGCACCCGATCACAAAATTCTAGTGACAATCTCAACAGATATTTATGAATATTTATGTTAAAACATATAATAAAGTTGTAATTAACGTCGAACATAAACAGTCGTATGCAACTCGCCTATAATGGTAATTAAGACACTCGTATGGAAATTATAAAACTCGCATACGCTCGTTTTATAAAAAATACTCGTGTCTTAATTATAGCCATTATAGGCTCGTTGCATAATGTACTATTATTTCAGGCAAATAGCAATCGAAAATATCCACATAGTTTGTATACACACGTCTCTGTAGGGACACGGAAAGATTTGTTAATTCAATTAGGGTTGTGAAAGCCATGCACAACCAGACGTGTAAAGACATGCCTCAACTCAAAGTTGGATGTTGCCCACGGCAGGTCGATTATGTAATAATAACAATAATAATAATGTTATTTGTTTTACGACCCTTTTAACTACTGCTGCTTTTAGATACGCAGGGTGCCGGAATTTTGGCCAGAAGGGGATCTTTAACGTGCCAGTAAATCTACTGACACGGCTCCCTCGCATTTGTGCACCCTCAAATGACAGCTGACTGCGCCAGGATACGAACCTGCAACCTAGGGCCCAGCAAGCGAGAACGTTACCGCAGAGCCACGCGGCCAGTCCGGTCGATTATGTCTCCAGATCCATAACATTCTTGAGATACTTCTTATCTATCTTTCTTCAATGATGGTAGTAGTTTTTTTCTAGGTTGTGGCGTTTGGTAGAGGTAAATACACACATCAAAAAAAGTTTTGCATCACCTCGGTTCCCAGATCTCCGGCATATAGACGTTGACTGTGTATATTGTATCAAAGATACAGTCCCTTTGACTGTTCATAGATGTCACTAAAACTGCTCAAAGATGTAAACAACCATGCATGAGCAGGGCCTATTAGACGAAGGGGGTACGACAGCCGATCAGTTCCAGTCATTCCACCAGGACGAAGGTACGCTGCTCATGTTGTCTGTAGTTCTACCATGCCTAGAAGGTCAATACCGCAGTTCGATCGCGTCCGCATTGTTACTTTGTGTCAAGAAGGGCTCTCAACAAGGGAAGTTTCCAGGCGTCTCAGAGTGAACCAAAGCGATGTTGTTCGGACATGGAGGAGGTACAGAGATACAGGAACTGTCGATGACAGGCCTCGCTCAGGCCGCCCAAGGGCTACTACTGTAGTGGATGACCGCTACTTACGGATTGCCGCTCGGAGGAACCCTGACAGCAATGCCACCATGTTGAATAATGCGTTTCGTTCAGCCACAGGACGTCGTGTTTCAACTCAAACTGTGCGCAATAGGCTGCATGATGCGCAACTTCACTCCCGACGTCCATGGCGAGGTCCAGCTTTGCAACCCCGACACCATGCAGCGCGGTACAGATGGGCCCAACAACATGCTGAATGGACCCCACAGAATTGGCATCACGTTCTCTTCACCGATGAGTGTCGCATATGCCTTCAACCAGACAATCGTCGGAGACGTGTTTGGAGGCACCCTGGTCAGGCTGAACGTCTTAGACACACTGTCCAGCGAGTGCAGCAAGGTGGTGGTTCCCTGATGTTTTGGGGTGGCATTATGTGGGACCGACGTACGCCACTGGTGGTCATGGAAGGCTCCGAAACGGCTTTACGATACCTGAATGACATCCTCCGACCCATAGTGCAACCATATCGGCAGAATATTGGAGAGGCATTTGTCTTCATGGACGACAGTTCTCGACCTCATCGTGCACATCTTGTGAATGCGTTCCTTCAAGATAACGACATCGCTCGACTACAGTGACCAGCATGTTCGCCAGACATGAACCCTATCGAACATGCCTGGGATATGTTGAAAAGGGCTGTTTATGGACGTCTTGACCCACCAACCACTCTGAGAGATTTACGCCGAATTGTCGTTGAGGAGTGGGACAATTTGGACCAACAGTGTCTTGATGAACTTGTGGATAGTATGCCACGACGAATACAGGCATGCATCAATGCAAGAGGACGTGCTACTGGGTATTAGGGGTAGTGGTGTGTACTGCAATCTGGACCACAAATGCTGAAAGTCTAGCTGTATGATGGTACAACATGCAATGTGTGGGTCTCATGAGCAATAAAACGAGCTGAAATGTTGTTTGTGTTGATCTCTATTCCCTTTGTATTTAAAGGTTCCGGAACTCTTGGAACCGAGGTGATGCAAAACTTTTTTTGATGTGTGTAGTTTCCAAGGTCTTCAACCAAGAAATGATTCTATTATACTCTTTGATAATAACAACGAGTTATAACTATACTCATACATTTAGGAGAAAGTAGGCTATATGTTCTTTACTCAACATCTTGTTTGAAGTAGAATACCATATGAAGTGTAATATTCGAACAGACGCTTGGCCGACTCAACAGGTTGAGGCAGTGTTGCCACATGGGCACCCCCGCTAATACCTCATCAAGTATTCATACGCTGGGGTTGTAAGCTGTAAATGAAAGTCAGGCTGCTAATGCTGTAATCATCCCCCACCCTCCACCCCTCCACAACCCGCTCGTTCGGAACGAGTGCAGCTTCTGGAGCCAACAAGACGCTAACTTAGCAGACTTAAGGCACTCCGGGCTGCCCTTGCCCTGTCCCCAGAACAGGAACTATTTTCAGGGATATTCTCTAAGACTTAGACTACTTTTTAAATAAATGTATTTTTGAATTTTCGTGAATCTTTTGAAATTGTCATAATTAGGGGGCGGATTTCTATGACCTAAAAATGTATGAAATATGTATGCATTTATGGCCTAAAAACATCAAAATATGACCTATAAAATCCAAAATATGACTTAATGAATAGCATCTACGTTACATAGAAACACTTTTATTACGATTGCTACAGGCAGCAATTAATTTAGAGTTTAAAAAGTTTTAATTCTTCGAAATCTTTACCCCAATATCAACTAAAATGTTGAATATTTCATGAACTCGTTAAGGTTACACTGCATACTCCTAGGCAGGGACGGACTCTGAGGAAGACATAAAAACTACAGTTACTTTCACTGTTCAGTATTCAATCAGTTTTAATTTAATGTATATGTTATTTGAATGAAACTTTCATAGCTGATCTAGTCGCCATTATTCTGATTGCATATTGCAAGGAAGGAACTGAATGACTGAAGCTCCCTAATGAGTGACCAAGGTCATTCAGTGTGTTGAAGGTGGAAGAGGGAAGGGCGAAGGAGAGATATAAGAACGATGACAAATAACTGCGGAATTACCTCTGCTTCCATGTAAACAATAGCCCGGTTTCCAGGAATTGACCCAGCTAGCAAAAAATAGCTCCTACCTGTTAGAAACATTCCTTACACTACTTTGGAATGGTTCTTCAGTAGTATATTCCAGTCCATCCTGAACAATAATTTCAAGAGCTTATTCTGATTTTTATAAAACGAAATTCAAATGAAAATTACCAAAATATGCCGTTTATAATGATATTTTGTTCAAAATATGCCATAAAACTTAAGAAAGCCTAAATATGCATTTATATGTCCAATAAAACCTGTTTAATTTTGATTTTCATGCTTGGAAACGTGTTGAAAATACAAGACTATATCATATAATGTTAAGGGGAAATATATGACTTGTCATAGAAATCCTCCCCCTAGTCATAATTTTAACAGCGCTTTCTTGAACGTATCCATCTGGCAAAATTAAGGGGGCTCATACACCGTCAGTGGTATATTTCGCATGCAGTTACGAATCATATCATAGCTTCTAGGGTTGCCAGACGTTCCGTTTTACCCAAAACAATTCCTTTTACTTCTGTTTTGTTCCGCGTTCCGTTTTCATCTTTAACGGAACGCCAAATATTCCGTTTTTGGTTAATGTGATAATATATTCAATTTCGCACCAATTTTCAAATGTCCCGCTTCAGAATTGATTGTAACATCTAGCTTGTTTTCTGGTGATACAGGTGAAAGTTTGAAAGAGAAAATGATTTCTATGTCTGTGTCAGATACATGGGTACATGTTATAGATTTATTAAGGGCAACAAAATTACCGTAAGGAATATCTTAGTCCCTGTGAAGTTAAAAATCAGCATTTGCCCTCCAATATGGAGAAAGTTTTTTTCTGTATGAATATCAAATGGAGAGATGATAGAAAAAAAAGCTCCATTAGTTTGATAAAACAAGAATTGTTCACATATTACAATTATGACGAAAATTGTAGTGAATTTTATCAGAAGGTACTTACAAATAAGAAATGCTTCCAAAGGGTCGCTCAAATGAAAATCATTTGTAAGTTGCTGGTGCCAAAGGCCTATATGATATGTCAGCAATATATAGTTTTAATGTTGTGTATTTGATTATGTAATGCTTATTTAATACATATGTGTATTATTTATTACAACATTTAACAACCTTGTAAAAAAAATATATATACTGACGCAGTCAGCTGGCATTTGAGGGTGCACAAATGCAAGGGAGCCGTGTCAGTACATTTACTGGCACGTTAAAGATCCCCTTCGGGGCAAAATTCCGGCACCCCGGCGTCTCAAAAAGCCAGGGTAGTTAAAAGGGACGTAAAACCAATAACATTATTATTAACATTAAAAAAAGATACCATGTTTTAGGACGTGTGTTCCGTTTTTCCATTCTTGAAATCTGGCAACCATAACCTTCACTAATATGTAACATAGAGTTATGAAAACTGACATATGTATAGAAAATATATAGAGTTTTTATCTAATTTAGAGAATGTAACAGTATATAAAGTATTTCGTAATTTATTGAAAGGATCATATTCGTGATTTTTTAAACTCCGTAAATCACAATAAACACGATTTAACAAGAAATACCAGTCTGAATGGAATGTGTTTGTTTTTTCATGTAAAGCAAAGGCATAAATACCGAGGATGAACCACCATGAATGTTATATTGTAAATAGTAGACTATATTTTTTCAAAAATATTAAATTTGTCTTTCAAAACATGACCAGTCTTTTTGTTTAATTTTCCAAGTATGTCTCAATTATGTTTTAAGATAATTTCATGAATAAAGTTCATCCTCTAGGGATCATAGGTTGGAATGCATCTGCCGAGTTTCACCCAGCTTCCATCACATAGTTCACGAGATATTGTTCTTCCTACCAAAGAAACAAACTTTCGGGAAAACAGCTTTGGAAATTAAACACTCCGTTGACAGATAGGCGCATGGTCTCAAGTAATACGCTATATCTCTGCCAAAACACTGAATTTAGTTATAAAACTAAACAGATGTGTTGAGAAAGGTATTGCCTTTCATTTAAACGTAAGAAAATACCTCAAATTTTGACATACGACGGTGTATGAGTCCCTTAAACTGAAGTAAATTTTGAAACATGGACATGTTTAAGTACAGAGTCCTCTTTATGACTTCGCTTTCCAGGCCACGACCCGTGGGAACTCCCATTTGTGGTTCGCGGGATTCCTCATGTGAGACCATATGGCGAGTGTCGATAGCAAGCGTTGACGGGTGAGACAGTTACAGACAGAAACGATTACTCAAAGCTCAGTGTCCTACAGCAGTTCAATAATAACCCAAATAAAAGTTTGGTGCTTTTCAGTCAGTCAACACGAATGTACCCAAAAGAGTTGGGTAAATGTTATCTGGATCAGGAGTACGATGTACTTTTTCCTTCAATAAACCAAGGCCGGCATTCGTGGCAGTATTAAAGATGCCGGGACGTCCTCAAAGACCGGGCAGCGCTTAGTATGAATGGCTAATAATCTACGTGTGGTGAGGACTGATCCACGGTCTTTAATAGTCGAAGACCTTCCTGAATCCAATAATATACATCTTAGCTAGACTTGGCAACATCCCACAAATACACATTCACTGACATCAGATAGCACATAGGAATACGGGGCTGGAGGAGGGGAAAAACCAGTTCAGGAGATAACGTTCCAATTCAGTCGACCGCAACTGGTGTAAGAGTGAAGTTAAAACTGCTCGTAGCTCCAGAGAGGAAAACATCCTTCCAGATAACTAGTAGCCTGTACTATTACAGTACCTACAACCATAGTTGACTTTTACAACAATATAGTCACTCCAAACAGACAAACTCCGGATTTCTGTCACCATTTTAGCATTTCACCCAACATCATACATATTTCAATTAGCATACACCGACAAGTTTCATTACCAATACTGCAACTAAATAATTGTACATATTGTAAATATTTTCACCTGTATTTTCAAACATAGATTTTATAACCTAAGTGTAATGGATCTGATGATGATCGCTGGACGATCGAAACTGGTCATCCTAGTGTATTATTAATTTCATATAATTTTTTTCAGGATTAGGGTATAACCCAACTCTTTTGGGTGCATTCGTGTTGACCGACTGAAAAGCACTAAACTTTTGTTTACTAAGAGCACTGAAAAATGGCTTCAAACCCCATAAATAACCCAAATATTGGACTTGAAAGGTGTGTAGTAGTGTTGTAAGGTTTATTATCGTAATAGGCAAGTATACTATAGACCAGAGAATATTCCTGAAAATTCAGGAGACAGTTCCCGTCTACAAGACACTTGCTGTCATCATGTCGAAGCTATCGACAAATTAGCACGCTTTTCGTCATCAACGTATGTAACCTATATTTTATGAGTCCCCCCCATGACAGTTTTAATGTAGGCTCGTGGGTTTATTATTTCTTTATATCATGTTATCGTGTTGGCAACGTGTTGAATTGCATTGGACACGTCTGCAGTAGACGCAGTGTCATTATTATTATTATTACTATTATCATATACGAATACTTTTTATTATTAATTATTCAATGTATTTTAGGTCACTATTGACGAGATTCTGAAGCTAGCTCTAATCATATGTTGTCTAAGAAAGTTTATTAATATTGTTCGGACCACTGAACCAGGAGTCAGGTTCATGTTTTGGTCACACGTACAGGAGGCAGCATTTATGGACACTATTGTCTCGAGCAGGTATGCTCGCTTACCCCGGGGAGGGTGATGAGGAAGCAGCCAGGGGGCCTTGCTAGGAGTGGAATGGACAAACAGGCGTATGATAATAAGACTTCCTGGAAGGAGCTGTGGGTTTCAGACGTGTGGTAGCAAGCTACTGGATGCACTGCGGAAGAGATTGTCTCTCTGGACTTTGAGATGACTGGTTGAGTTGTGGAGGGTGCCGTCTCTCTTGAGGAGTGGTTCGTGTTTATACGGAAAGAAAAAAGCTTGAAGACTCCGATTTGTTTTAGTATGGAGGGTACCACGTGATTGGGTTCTGGCTGTAATGCCACAATCATAGTAGGGCTAATACCCATCAAGATAACTGTGCTAAGTTGAAGAAGACCTTCATGGCGGTAAACCATAATGGCATGGCTGACCAGCTTCAAAGTGGTGATGAAATGGACATATTGGGCAGACGACGGCATTACCGGTAATGTGAAAAACAAATAATAAATCTTTAAAGGCCTAAATATTATTATTATTATTATTATTATTATATTATATTATATAGTTTTAATTGCATTTCTTGTGTGTCACTCTTTTTCTTATATTAATCAATTTCTTGCATGATGCAGCTTCAGAATATAAAGTAAATTTAAATTGGATAGTTTCTTTTTAGTTAGATGCATGTAAACCTTCCTTCATCTTTATTAATTTATAGGAGGTTTTGGTAAGGCCTATGTACGAGCCAGTCCTTTCAGAATATCTGCACACGCCCGGAGATGAGAAGAGTTTCGATAAGGTGGATTTGTTCAATTACAGTACTAATTATGTCAGTTTGTTTAAATTTTAAAGAAAGGCCATTTATGAGGCAGAATATTCATTTTTATTTAATTTTTGTATCTTCAAAGTTACAAATGGCTTCTCTGGGTGAAGCCATCTTGTGGCAAGAATTGAAAGATTACAAATGGCGCCCAACGTGGGGTGTGAATAAGGCTGGCTGGTGCATAGTATGGCAGTACGTACAGGGAATTTGTGAAATCTGATCGGGTGTTTTAGGAAGGGTATATATGTTCAGTGATTTTGGAGGGTATGCTAAGTAATAAGAGTGAGCCTGATTTATTAAAGTTGAGATCTAGAAGTGTTGACAGAAGCACTCTTGGTCATTCTAGAAGAGGCAGGAGTCAGTCAAACAGGCAGACCAATAAGCGGTCAGATTCCACAAATTCGAGAGTAGTTCTTAGTAAAATGGCAGATAAGGATGTGATTTCTGGTACGTTGGAGGGACGTGAGGGGGCCGAGAAAGATGATGTTGCAACTGGCAAGGAGTTAGGAATGGGAGTGAATAGTGACGAGGAAAATGTAGGGCTGGGGGGAAACTCACAGATGATCAAGTTAATGGAGCAGATGATGTCTAAATTCAGTAGTAAACTAAGTGATTTAAGTAATAAAATGGATACTCAGAGTAGTGATTTAAGTACTCAAATTAATAATCAAAGCAGTGAATTTAGTACTAAGATAGACATTCAAAGTACGGATTTAGAGAGCAAAATTAATAAGATTGTAGAGAGTATGAGTAAAGGCTATAAGGAAATTCGTCAGGAAATTGCTAGTAGAATTGAGATGGTAGATAAAAGATTCGAGCAAGTTGAGGAGAAGATGAGCTTACAGAGGCAGGGCATTATGGATACTGTTGATAAGCAGATAGGCGAGGTGAGTAATGAGGTAGCCATTGTCAAGAAAGAAGTTAGTGAGAGGTTGATAGTTGTAGAGGAAGAAATGAAGGATATGACTGAGATTAGAAATAAGCAGGTGTCTTTCGAACAGGAGCTAGCGGTTTCTTCAGCCAGAGTAACGATGGTAGATAAGAGTGTAAAAAGGGAGATTAGTGAACTGAAATCCTTTAATGAGAGCGAAAATTTGAAATTAAGAAGAGAGCTGAATCAGGCCAAGTCAAATAAGGAAAATTGTAATCACTCTGTAGGACATAGTAACTTCTATAGGGAATCTGACTTACCTAAATTTAGTGGAAGGCAGTTTAACCCTATGGAGTTTGTTAAAGTTGTTCAGAAGAGGTTTTCGAAAGTGTTAGAAGATGGGACTTTAGACTGGGATATTGTTGAGGAAATCATATCATTAGCTTTTGTGGGGGAGGCTAAATCTTGGTATCAAGTTTTTAGGGGAGGTTTTCAGGGATTGGAAGATTTTAAGCAGAAGTTTGAGGGAAAGTTCTGGAACGAACAGACTAAAGGAAGAGAAAGAGACAAGATTTCTTTTGGGAGGTATCAGTCGAATCAGGGGGTGAGCATGACGGAGTATTTCCTCACACATGTCCTTATCAGTCAGAATTTAGACACTAGTTCTTCTGAAGGTGATATTGTTAGGCGTATGGCCCGTCATTTTTCTGATGAGGTGAAGATGTCCGTAGTCATGCAGGATGTAAATACGATTAAGGACATGGAACGTGTGTTAGAAAGGTTTGATACTTTGGGTAGAATGGGAGGCAAACGGCAAGAACAGGGAAGGGAAGGAAATTACGATCAGGGGTATCAGGAGGAAGGGAATAGGCATTATGAGCGTAGGAATATTGATAGGCCAGGTAACTCTGTGAGGAATGATAGAGGAAATTTTGTAAATAGGGATAGGGGTGACCAAGGGAATTTTCGGAATAGGGGGCGCGGAGAACAGAGGCAGGCAGAAAATCGGGGACCTGGGGAACAAAGGCAGTTAGAGAATAGGGGGCGTGAAGAAGAGAGACAGCCAGCACAGCCGAGTAATTTAAACGGGAACAGGGCTCTTTAAGACGGTCAGATAGAGGGTCCCATCCCAGTATTCCAGTTCATGTGTTGAAGAAGATAGAATACGACCTTGATGTTAGAAAGGAATTGTTAGATGACCAGGTTGAGGTTATGCAGGAGAGATGTGAGCCTACGTTGATCAGTCCTGTGATTAAGGTGAAGATATGGGGTCAAGTCGTCGATGCCTTATTGGACTCAGGGAGCATGTGTTCTTGCATTAAGGCAGGCTTTTATGATGAGGTTAAGAGTAAAGGAGAAGTCATAGAGGAGATTCCTGTGTCCAATATATTTATATTGTCTGCTGTTGGGACTAAGTCACAGAGAGTGCGTAGACAGGTTGTCGCACCTATGTACATTGATGAGAAATGTGGTCGTCAGAGTTTTCTAGTGGTCGCGAATTTAGTGTATCCTATCATATTGGGTGCGGATTGGTTAAGCAGTCAGATGTGTAAGCTTGATTACGGCGAATCTAAGGTGAGATTCAAGTGGGGTGAGAATTTTGATACGATTAGTCTGAGTTATCAGGTGGACTCGGGAACTTTTGTGAGTATATCAGTGTGTGTCCAGGTTTTAAATGAAGAGGAAGAAGTCAGTGAGGTTAGTAGCGACATGGTATCAGAGGATATTCAAAGTTGTAGTATGGTAGTGGAAGAGGATCGTGAAGGCGAATTTTCAAGTGTTGTGGAAGATACCATGTTGGAGGTAGAGCAGAAGGCTCAGTTGTTAGAAGTCTTGAGAGAGCACAGTGAGGTGTTCTCTGACAAACCTGGTAGGACACATGAGTACGAGCATAGTTTCGAGATCACCGATAGGTCTAGTTTTAATGGTGTTAGATACCCGATACCTCACGCCCATGTCAAAGCAGTACATGATGTCATTTCGCTGATGCTAGACGATGAGGTGATCGAATTCAGTAGGAGCCAGTATGTCAATCCGTTGGTAGTAGTGACTAAGAAGGATGGGTCAGTTAAGCTATGTTTGGATGCAAGACAAGCTAATAAACGCATTGCGCCGGATCATCAGCGACCGGAAACTACTGAGGATTTAGTTCAGAGATTGGGGGGTAAGAAACGGCAAAAGCAGCAAGGGAAGCGGGCAGGAGATAAGTTAGATGTAGGTGACCTTGTGCTTTTGAGGGTGCCTCATGTCTCGTCCGCAGACCAGAAATTGGTGAGTAAATTTTTCATTTGTATGAAGGACCGTATGAAATTGCACGGAAATTAGGGGCCTGTGCGTACGAGCTCCTTACAAAGGACGGAAGGGTGCTAGGGATTTACAATATTTCCAATCTGAGGATGTACGTATCCTAGTAGCCCTGTTGGTTGTGTATATATTTGTGGAAGGAAGGAGTTAGGATTTTGGAAGGGAAGTCATGCCTAAAGTATTGCTTTTTATTCTATGGTATAGGACCAAATGAATGAAAAGCAAGGGGGCGTTCTGTAACCTATATTTTATGAGTCCCCCCCATGACAGTTTTAATGTAGGCTCGTGGGTTTATTATTTCTTTATATCATGTTATCGTGTTGGCAACGTGTTCAATTGCATTGGACACGTCTGCAGTAGACGCAGTGTCATTATTATTATTATTACTATTATCATATACGAATACTTTTTATTATTAATTATTCAATGTATTTTAGGTCACTATTGACGAGATTCTGAAGCTAGCTCTAATCATATGTTGTCTAAGAAAGTTTATTAATATTGTTCGGACCACTGAACCAGGAGTCAGGTTCATGTTTTGGTCACACGTACAGGAGGCAGCATTTATGGACACTATTGTCTCGAGCAGGTATGCTCGCTTACCCCGGGGAGGGTGATGAGGAAGCAGCCAGGGGGCCTTGCTAGGAGTGGAATGGACAAACAGGCGTATGATAATAAGACTTCCTGGAAGGAGCTGTGGGTTTCAGACGTGTGGTAGCAAGCTACTGGATGCACTGCGGAAGAGATTGTCTCTCTGGACTTTGAGATGACTGGTTGAGTTGTGGAGGGTGCCGTCTCTCTTGAGGAGTGGTTCGTGTTTATACGGAAAGAAAAAAGCTTGAAGACTCCGATTTGTTTTAGTATGGAGGGTACCACGTGATTGGGTTCTGGCTGTAATGCCACAATCATAGTAGGGCTAATACCCATCAAGATAACTGTGCTAAGTTGAAGAAGACCTTCATGGCGGTAAACCATAATGGCATGGCTGACCAGCTTCAAAGTGGTGATGAAATGGACATATTGGGCAGACGACGGCATTACCGGTAATGTGAAAAACAAATAATAAATCTTTAAAGGCCTAAATATTATTATTATTATTATTATTATTATATTATATTATATAGTTTTAATTGCATTTCTTGTGTGTCACTCTTTTTCTTATATTAATCAATTTCTTGCATGATGCAGCTTCAGAATATAAAGTAAATTTAAATTGGATAGTTTCTTTTTAGTTAGATGCATGTAAACCTTCCTTCATCTTTATTAATTTATAGGAGGTTTTGGTAAGGCCTATGTACGAGCCAGTCCTTTCAGAATATCTGCACACGCCCGGAGATGAGAAGAGTTTCGATAAGGTGGATTTGTTCAATTACAGTACTAATTATGTCAGTTTGTTTAAATTTTAAAGAAAGGCCATTTATGAGGCAGAATATTCATTTTTATTTAATTTTTGTATCTTCAAAGTTACAAATGGCTTCTCTGGGTGAAGCCATCTTGTGGCAAGAATTGAAAGATTACACGTATTTGAAGTCAATGAACTAGTCATCATTTAGACACGAGTTTGCTGTCTAAATAGAACTTCCTACGCCATGGGACTCTAGCAAAGTTCATCGCCTGCTGACACTTAGTGTCTTACTTTTCTACGAGCCTCGGCTGGTCTGACGTTAGGTCTTAGTTTCTTCGAAATTCCCTATGAAGGCCAGCTTGGTGTAGTAGACGAAACCCCACACAAGACACAGCACAAACCTAGAAGAATTGCTGAGTTTCAATTCACTGGCCATGAAAGCCACTATACCAACTTTATTGGAAGCCTTCATAGGGAGGTTATGGCTGCTTGAGCTTTTAGTTCTCGCAGTAAAGAGGTGCAGGTGTGCGTTTTAAAAGGGTAAGTAGCGCGCAGTTCGCTATTCCTGGGGAGGTCCAGGCGGGGACACTAAGAGGCTGGTGATGAGCCGGCTTGTTGTCCTAGACGAAACCCCACACAAGACAAGGCACAAACCTACAAAAACTGATGAGTTTTGTAAGGGTCAATACTCGTAACTTACATCACCAAAGCACAAACCAATTTGGTACTGTAATGTTAGCTTAGGTTAGGTTTGGTTAGGTTAGGTTAGTTTAGGTTAGGTTAGGTTAATTTAGATTAGGTTAGGTTAGGTTAGGTTAGTTAAGGTTAGGAGAGGTTAGTTTAGGTTAGGTGAGGTTAGGTCAGTTTAGGTTAGGTGAGGTTAGGTTAGGCTATTTTAAGTTAGTTTAGGTTAGGTTAGGTGCGGTTAGGTTAGGTTAGGTGAGTTTAGATTAGATTAGGTGAGGTTATGTTCGGTGAGGTTAGGTTAGGCTAGTTTAGGTTAGTTTAGGTTAGGTTAGTTTAGGTTAGGTTTGTTTAGGTTAGGTGAGGTTAGGTTAGTTTAGATTAGGTTAGGTTAGGTTAGTTTAGTTTAGGTTAGATCAGCTTCGGTTAGGTTAGTTTGTGTGTACGTGTCTTAGGTTAGGTTAGGTCAGGTTAGGTTATGTTAGTTTGTGTGTACGTGTGTTAGGTTAGTTTAGGTCAGTTTAGGTTAGGTCAGGTTAGGTTAGTTTGTGTGTACGTGTGTTATGTTAGGTTAGGTTAGGTTAGGCTATGTTAGTTTGTGTGTACGTGTGTTAGGTTAGGTCAGTTTAGGTTAGGTTAAGTTAGGTTAGTTTGTGTATACGTGTGTTAGGTTAGGTTAGGTTAGGCTATGTTAGTTTGTGTGTGAGGTTAGTTTGTGTGTACGTGTGTTAGGTTAAGTCAGTTTAGGTTAGGTTAAGTTAGGTTAGTTTGTGTGTACGTGTGTTAGGTTAGGTTAGGTTAGGCTATGTTAGTTTGTGTGTGAGGTTAGTTTGTGTGTACGTGTGTTAGGTTAGGTCAGTTTAGGTTAGGTGAGGTACGTTAGTTTAGGTTAGGTTAGGTTAGATGGTGTATGCGTATGTTAGGTAGAAGAGTACTGCATTCTTCATTTGTTGTCGGCCAATACAAACGATGAGGTGTTAATACTTGTCAGTCAATAATGGCAGTGCCGGGAGCCACGGAGGGCTGCTAACACAGTTACCCGCTCTCAATATGCCGGCGTCATGACAACCGCATCAACAATTTTTCTTATTGCCTGCTTCCATAGCGTTAAGAATTTTAATAACAACCCAGCTCTTATTAGCAGTTGCAATAGAGGGCGCTGAGGAGGGGGGAGGGGGGAATAGGGGGCGGTGAGAGGGCTAATTGCCGCGACACGAGACGGGAGCTTACTGCAGGAGAGCGTACTGCGGCTTGGTCATGAGCCCCAAGTATTTTTGTCTCAACATTGTTGGTTCCTCAGTTTAGGGGCTGTGATGACGCGATCATTGTAGCCCCATGTACTTTGGGTGTGTGTAGAAGGCAGGGGCGTGCGTAAGGGAGATACCCCCCACCGAAATTTTGCCACATATTATATTTCTTCCTTTCTTTCTTTCTTTCTTTCTTTCTTTCTTTCTGTGTCCTTCCCGACTAAGGAGCGCGATTGAACTTATTTAGCTGATGGCATTGCCTTTCTCTTCTCTCAAAATCTCTTCATCTTCTCGCTGTGACTTCTCTTGCGATCTTCTGACCAGGTGTTGTTGGTAAAAGCGCTTGGATGGTCTGCAAAGCGGTGATTATCGAATAATTCTCTGAACTTAGCTCTGTCTAGTATATACGAAGGTGGATCAAAAAGTTAGTTGCAATAACGCGCTGCAGCAGCGCGCTGTGTGTCGCAAAAGTGGGCACAACGGAGAAAGGGACAGACACTGCCCACACGTCTGTTAGGCAGGTCGCTGTGGTGTCTCGTCTTGTATGGTGTGAATAGCGGCCAAATGCAATGGCGCGTCGACTGGACGTTCTCTCCAAATATGAGGTGAGTGCGACAATCCGAATCATATGGGCCAAAAGGAAGAATTGCACGATTAAAGAGAAGCGCCGGGGGGAATTGAGTGCCAGTGTGATGTTTGTTGCAAGATAACGCAACACCTCACAAGGCTAGGGTGACCAGACGTCCTCTTTTTCGCGGACATGTCCTCCAATTTTACGTGTCAGTCCTCTGTCCGCGAACAATTTTTAAAATTGTCTAAATGTCCTCCTTTTTATTAATTTACTATATTATCGTATGAATGTATGTATGTATTGAACCCTTGCAAAGAAGCATATGAGACTCAATTTCGGGGGGTGTAACAGTCCAATTCGTAAAGTTGTTGTTAAGCGCTTCTTATAACATGCAGGGTAACATTTAACAAAATTACATGCAGGAAAAAGTGAATACCAGGATTAAAACATATGAATTTAATAAACAGATCAACAAATTACACTATTTACAACAAAAAGAAAAAAAAGGTCTCCCAAATGACACCCACTTGAATTAATAAAATTGCCAAACTAGGCCTGACCTCAGGAGAGATCGTAAACAACTGGACCAAATGTCCAATGACATTACTGCAATGACATGTGCATGTGCGGCTTTTCTACATGCGTTACGATGTGTACAAATTAATGCGAGATTCGTTACCATCCAGTAAACCTTCAGGGGACGAATCTGCATTGTCTTAGAGCTAGACAGACACGAGGAACCAACTAAACACTAATTAAACTAATCCTACACTTCCTACACTAAATAAGACAAAAAAATAATTTCCGCAAGAAATTAGAATCAAAGAACTGCCGTAGCAAACAACATTAACGCCTAAAATTAGGACTTTTCAAATCAACACAAGTAAATCAACACGTGACCAATAAAGAAAAAATACACATATGACCGCTTGCCATTTTTACAAGAAAATACTAAATACACCCACCGGTGTCACAACAGAAAAAATCTAACAATATAAACAAATGAAATGAGTCACATAAATCACTAGGCTCAAAGCCAACATTTACATCATAAAACAAATATTTCATTTCATACGATATGCGGTAATTCGTAACGGACATGGCGAACTCCCAATTTAATATTATGATCCAATGACCATTAAAAGAACAGGTTTGCTACAGATAGCTTACAGGGATTAGTCGGTCAGCTGGACTGCCTAAACGATGAATCACCAGACATAGACGGGCGCAAAGTGGAATCTGCACATCTGTCAACCCACGTGTCAATACCTCGACCTGCCGTAGCAATGGCTCGAGTCTCGAAGAAGCGTGCTCCCAATAGCACATAATATACGTGTGTGTGTGTCAAAATAAAATACCTTAGCATTTTCCAAGGAAATCCAAGAATCAGCACAGGACAAGGTACAGTAGCCTCCAAGAGCGCTCTGCCTTTCCATAAAAATACAACCACAATATTATGAGGGCGGTAGACACATTCTACCCCTCATCACGAAGAATCAATACACACACCTTGACACAATACACACACCAGAATCACACGTATGGGTTTGACAGAAACCTGAAATAAAGGACATAAAATATTTTCCACCGACTTGCGCTCCCAATCTAGTCCGTGACTAAAGAACCTGAAAAGGAATATCAAAAAAAAACTCTAAAAAATATAGAACTAAGGTGTTCTACAGTGACATCTAAACTTGTTGCCCTCGGCAACTCTAGTATGAATAAAAACCTGTTCGTAAAACATCTAACATCTTCTACCCCCTTTTCCTACTAAAAATGAATTTGAATAAAAGCACCATTTATCGACCAGGACGAATCTCGCATTCGCATGAATAAAATCAAAATACACGCGCCGTGCATACTAATAATGACTCATACGAAAAATATACAATCAAACAAACATTTTGGCCACGTGCCAACGTACATTTAAATATAACAGTGTCGGCGCACAAAAATCTAAATACACAAGAAAAAAAACAAGAATAAAATTATTTACAACGTTCCCGCGTCTAATCTAGCTACATATTGAATAAATCAATGGTTTGTACATCACCGTGCAGCTTGTAGAATATCAACCTCCATCCCAATGCATTCCCCCACGGGAAATCTACTCCCTCATCGTCGACATTCTGGTAGAGGCGTAGCACTTCATTCCACCAATCGACCTTCCTGTAGACATCTTGGCGTGGCTTTTTGGAAAGAAATGTTCAAAGTTATTATTCTACCTAGCTAGAATCGCTATGAGCTACTGACTTTCACTCAAAATGTCCTGGGCGATTACTCAATGTTGAACTGGCCCTATCTAAGCATTTGCTTACTTCACACGCACATATATATCACACAAAATATAACACAAAATTTACAGAAAATATTACAATCTTCGTCCACCACGCAACTGGCTTTTAACAAGTCTCACAAATTACGTCTACCGCGTAGCGCTTATCTCACAAAATTTACAGAAAATATTACAATCTTCGTCCACCACGCAACTGGCTTTTAACAAGTCTCACAAATTACGTCACCCGCGTAGCGCTTATCTCAACTAGAGATCTCCCTCCGCTAGGCCTGAACTCTGTTCCCAAGAGCACAATAAAATGTTCGTTCAGACAGACATGAAGTATGCTCACTAGAGCCTGATAAAATCGTGTCTCAAACTGGCGTGAACGATGCTCCTCAGAGCCCGATAAAGTTGTGTGTCAAACTACTCATCACCGATCAATTTATTAGAAACTGACAGAAAACGGGTGGAGTGGGGGCAATCTGTGAAAATAATCTGTAATTTTCAACTCACAGACTTGGGACTAGTATCAAACTTCTTCTTTTCATTTAAACGTCTGAATGCCCTCATGCGGAATCCTATCGCAAGGCGGTTCTTCATACACGTGTTTTTGCGCCTTTTTTTGGTACGCAAATCTCCACGTGGTTTAGGCGTCCTCTCTCCTGATTCGCTGATTCAATCGTGTATCGGTTGGAAATTCACTTCTGGCACGCCCATAACGACGCCGACTTGGATGCGCGTTCACCCTGAATTTGTCCTTGAACTCGGCTTAGCTGGTCATCCCCAAGAATAACTACCCCGCTACCTCTGTTGCAAGCGTTGCGACACACTACCTGTCTTCCCTTTGTCAATCTCCAACATGTACTGCCTGGATATCAGTAATAATAATAATAATAAAAATCATGAAGACTTATTGATCGGCAAATCAATAAGGGTTCAGTATGTTTTAGTTTATCGCAGTTTATATTGGCGCCATGGCAATAGTTTTTTTTTACCGATGTGCAGCGCTACTATGTTTGTTTCCGGTCTACGCTGGGTTTGGGAATGTGTTTCTTTGTTTGGTGCTCCGTTGAATGGCAGTCTTGAGGCGTGTTTGTGTGTTTGACAGTTAAAAATGTACTCGCATTCAAGATGCCTAAATGAAAGTGCAAGTTTACAGATGCTTTGAAAACCAAATATCCTGCTTTCAAGCTCGGACGTAATGATTTTGAGGCAGAATGCAAAATTTGCCCAAATGCAACTTTCGTCTCGGTAGCAAATCATGGTAGGCCTAAGTTCTATAATTTATTGTTTTAGTAAATAAATTACAAATATTAAAACAGCGTTATTTATATAAACTGTTCATTTAATGTCGTAGGTTCTTAAGATTTGGATAGCCACATTTCTTCAAATAAAAGCAAAAAATGTGTACAAGACTGCGGCAGTTCGCAAACTATAGACAAGCTTTTTTCGTATGTTATATGGTTTGATTACTTTCAGATTTGTCCTCTTTTTTCCATTAATGTCCTCAATATTTTCCTTTGTTGTCCTCTATTTCACAGTACTGGATCTGGTCACCCTACACAAGGCCCGCCAAACGAGCGAACTGCTGCAGCGTTTCAAGTGGGAGGTCTGGCAAAATCCACCCTACAGTCCCAACCTAGCGCCATGTGACTTTCATCTATTCGGTAAGCTTAAAACGGATCTCGGTGGTCAACGTTTCCAGACCGATGAGGAGGTGAAGGCCACTGTCTCCGTGTTGCAGAACGCTGGAGGAACTTTCTATGCATCCGGCATCGACAAGTTGGTTGTGCGTTCGCAGAAATGTTTGGGGTCTCTTGGGAACTATGTGGAAAAGTGACGTTACATTGTATGTCGTTATAGGCGTGTTGCTGTTGTATAGGTGGTGTGATAAATGGCCATAACTGGGAAGTGCAACTTATTTTTTGATCTACCCTCGTACGATGTCATCTGTGATGCCTATTTCCTGAAGATCTTTTCTAACTTCAAGCAGCCAGGTGTTTTTAACTTTCATTGACAGGGCAAGATTAAGAATCCTTTCAGTCAGTCTCTGATTGCCCATCCTTAGGACATGCCCGTAAAATTTCAATCGTCTTTTCCTAAATGTGTCTGAGATTTTCTCCGAGTGCTCTTGGGATTTTCTTTGCATCCAGATTCCCCCTGTACAGACTGGTTTATTAATGAAAATATTAAAAACCATTATACTTATCATGTACTATTGTTACTAAGTGACGTATGGCAACGTTGCAAAGCAAGGCGTTGGTAGAGCGATGTAAACAGTGTGACAATCAGTTTACTCTGATCTTATGTGTAACAACATAACCTCTTATTACCCTCCAGTGCCTTCGCTCTTATGAACCTACCAAGAACAGCAACAAGTGCCCTTGAAGCGTGTGACAAAAGTATTTTCCCTATCACATATACCCTTATCAAATTTTTGGAAAATTTGCCTCTCTCTGTAACTACCGGTACTGCCGAACGAAGTTGGAGTTGGTTGAAAACATACTTAAGAAATTCTACTTCTGGAAACAGTCTCAATTGTCTAGCATTGTAATCTATTCACAGAGTCATGCATCTCACTGACGATGAAGTTATAAACCGATTTGGTAATGCTTAAAGAACCTTGACTTTATGTTATAGTGTGAGTTGTAAATCAAAACAGTAACATTAATTCTTTCCATGTAAACACTATCAAGTGAGCAAGATGATTGTATTAATGAAAAGCGCCACCGTCAACGACTACTAGGCCAAGTTCAGAACTTAGCTACCAGACGCCACCGCAGTCGACTCTTGGCAACGAACGTAGAGACTTAAGAGCGTTGTTTACATTCTTAACCTATACAATTTAGTTTCACACAGGTGTAATTAGTGGAAGGCTCTTTAACATGCCATAAATCTATGACATGGGAACGCCGGCTATACTTCCCCTCCGAAGGAAGCCATACTGAGGAATTTTTAACGCTCTTGGGCATAGAAGCTCAGCCAACATAAAATGGTCTTAGATGTGTTTGACATTAAACAAACATAAACCATCACAACAAATTGGTTGAAAAAGTGATGCCAGACAGCCTTAAAACTCATAATTTTGCACCAAATAATACAAAAGTTTCCCATTGAGGAACCCCGACCCCCCTTTCTTTGGGGCCTATTCCATACCCTTTAACCCCCAGAAGGGCACCCCGCAAAATAAAACTCTACATACGATCCTATTTGAATCTGTCTGATAACCAGTCCTAATTGTGATGGCCGTATTAGTGTGTGTTATCTGTAATTCAGGTAAGGACTGCAGACGATCAATTTCAAGTATTTCCTACTTTTGCTACCAAATGCTACCGTCAACGCCACCTAACTGTGAACTTGGCTACTAGATGCCACCACAACCGGCACCTGGGACGAACGTTGGAACTTAATACAGCGTTTATCAAATCTAACATACAAATTTAGCTTCACACCATTGTAGTTACTGGATGGTTCTTTTACCTTCCAAAACTCTGTGACATCGGACTGCCAGATTTACTTGGCCTCCGAAGGAAGGCATGATGAGGGATTTTTAACGCTCTTAAGAAATCTGAATACTTCGGCCCGGTTAGAACCCGCGATCTTGCGCATAGAAGCTCAGCATGCTACCAACTACGCCACTTTATCCACCGACATTGTTTGTTGTTGTTTTTGTTTGAGTCTTCAGTCTTTCGACTGGTTTGATGCAGCTACCCATGTCTCCCCGTCTTGAGCTAATCGTTTCATCCCTACATAGTTACCACACCCTACATCCGAGGCAGTCTGCTTACGTATTCTAAACGTTGGTCTACCCCTACAGTTATTGTCTTCCTTAACTAAGTTTGCAATTCAACTGTAGTTAGAACTATACAGCAGTAGCTACACCTTCATAGATTAGTTTGTGAGAGGACGACAGTTTTTCGCCTATTTTCATTTATGAAAAAATAGGTTTATGAGATCACCTTTTGTCCGTGTGTCTGTGGTTGCGTGTGTGATTCGTGTGTGTGTCCCCCTAATAACTTTTGAACGGCTGGAGAGATTTCAATTAAACTCGGTAAGTTCATAGCACTATTCCGGACGACCCCGACCGTGCCCTTCAAATTTTGTTACGTCTCACCAATCCAACATGGCGGCAGTGCGAATTTTTTCACCAGCATTCAATATTTCCGAAACTATTACCGATATCACCCTGTAATTTTGTACGGTGATAAAGGGAACTACTATAAGCTCACCTATGTGACTTTTGAAAAGCTGGTAACTACAAAACCAACATGGCGGCCAAGCGAAGTTGCGACTTTTAAATAGACGTTTCTCACGATTAAACCATCCAAACGCAATGAAACTTGGTACAGTATATGTTTATACACATTGTGATGCACAAACATCTAACTTCGTTCAATTGTTTACATAACCTCAAGATGGCGGCTGTGCGAAATATTTCACCGGCATCCTATATCTCTGAAACTATTACCGGTATCACCCTGACACTTTGTAAGTAGATAAAGGGAACTACTGGAAGTTCATCTATGAGACTTTTAAAACCCAGTTAACTACTGTACCCATGGTACTGGTGCTGACTGGCGTCGAATCTGATGCTCCACAGAGGAAAAAGCACGCATATGATTTTCGGGGTGTCGAACCAGAGGTCTTTGAAGAAGAAAAGCCTCATGGTAACCAAGAACCATATAATATAAGACTATTCATGAAATATCAGCTTAAGTCCAGATGTCTTGTAGGAATTATAAACAATATTGTACAAAATAGAAGGTATTCATAGTACTATAAGATGCAGTAGATGAGCTAAATGCACAGTTTCGAGGCAAAACTGACAAGTGAGAAATTAGCTTGTTCAAGAGGGGCGTGTTAGCTTGGCGCCTAGTGACTCTTTATGTCTACGAGGGGGAGCTAAGACAGAGACTAATGACTGTGGGAACCCCCGAATCATAAGGAAGAATGATTGGAGTGGGAAGGAGGCCACACGAAAATAATTGATTACATGAAAACGAGGCATCCAAGAGAGTTGAAAACAACACCAAGATGAATAAAATCCGGAGAGGATAATTATGATCCCAAGAATTATGCTTATTGGATCATGTTAAGCACTACACGGACTGCAAACACACAAACGCGGATGTCAGACGTCAGCGGAAGAAGAAAGAGGGGAATCCCGGAGATAGCGTTCCCAAGCCAATAATAAGATCAATTAATATTAATTAATTGAACGATCAAATAACTGGCACGAGACTGGAATTGTAACCTCCGTGCAAAATTGGACCTGATTAAGGCAGCTTCAACCCTGGAAACTGCAGTTTTAAAGGAAAGGTCGCTCCGTGGATTTGAGAGAACTATATTTCGAAAGGGAAACTTTTAATAGAGCAGCAAGCCATGGAGAAGTCAGTCAACTTGGAGCACTCTCGCGAGGAGGGTGCTACTCCTTCGCCCGGAAATTTATAAACAAAGACCGCGCAACTAACGAACAAAGTAATTTACATGTGCAAATGTAAAAATGTTACGTAAAGTCAACGGTGAGAACTCACCCGGAGAGAAGGTTACTCCAGCACGTTCGAATATTGTGAACAAAGGCCGTGCAAATGAACAAAGTACTTATACAAGTGTGTAAATGGAACATTTTGATGTTTAATCTAAAGTCAATAGAAGTATTTCAGTCGGGAAGATGTTCTTCAGTACTGAAATGATAGGACGAAATTTCGAGTGCACAGATGCCGTAATAATAATAAAAGCCAAGTAACGCTGATAGTTATCAAGCCGCGCAGTAAATAATATAACGGGGTATGAACAGTAAATTACACCGTCATATGGGTAATATAGTAAAGCACGCAAGTCTTGATCTAGTAATCAACAATGGTCACACTATATCCATTATTATAGATCATGGGATGGGAACCATGTCACAGGCATTGTGATATTATTCAATTACAGACAAAGACACTGAGTAGTCGACGTGGAGGAACATTCACACTAGCAGCCGTTTGAACGAGGGTTAGCCAGGATCGCGTTTGATAGAGACTTCCATTGGAGTTAGATGTCGGAAATCATGCCACCTGCAACTCTGTTATCACGCAAATAAGAAGCCAAAGAGGCAAATCGTGTTAAAAAGTGTATGTGTAATATAAATTTAATGAATGTCATAATAATAACAAGAAGTTCCGTGAAGAACTATACAGCCTACTTTTCATGCCAATGATTATTCTACAGTATATGAACCTATCTAGAATAATGACGAAATTAAGTTGGTAATATCGAAATATCTAATTAGTTCAAAATATACCTGGTATAGTGTAGCCTAATAGAGCACTACAGTAGGCAGCCCTGGTGACTGAATATATTCTTAGTTCCATCTCTTAAGGGACAGAATACAAAATTTGGTTGAAGTCCAATGGACGTTTCATGCAGTTAGACACTGGATCTATCAGCACGCGTAAAAGCATGTTGCCAACAATACCATGCGTGTGCTGGTCAGAAATAATCTGAAATATTATGATATTTTGTTGTGCCAATTTTGGATGTAATCCGTTTCTTAGTATAGAAGTTACATGTATTTTAAAATTGTACATATCAGCAGGCATAGAATCATGTTGGCAGCACTGCCTTGTATTAATTACTCCAAATTAATCTAGTTTGTCAGGTGCTATACGTGTGCAAAATATAGAGCTGTTGGCTTGCATACTTTCTGATATATTGATATTAGGGTAAAAAAATATAAACAGCATTTATTAACAGTTGGCAGCCCCGATTGCTCTTAACAATACTTATAGTCATATCTGTTATGGTACACATAGCACATACGAAATTTGGTTGAAATCCAACTGATAGTATAGAAGTTACATGTATTTAAAAATTGGTACTATCAGCAGGTTTATAATCATGTTGGTAGAACTGACGTATATAAGTTACTCCAAATTAATCTAAAATGTCAGAATATACGTGTGCATAGTTTAAAGCTGTTGGCTTGCATACTTTCTGATATATTGGTATTTGGATTTTAAAAAATGGAGAGAGCAATTATTAACAGTTGGCAGCCGTGGTGGCTCTTAAAAATACGCTCAGTCATATCTGTTTATGTACAGATATTACATACAAAATTTGGTTGAAATCCAATTGATGGTGTAAAAGTTATATGCATTTAAACATTGGACCTATCAGAAGGCTTAAAATTATTTTGACAACACTGTCATGGTTGGCCACCTGGAAATTAAACTGAAATAGTATTATCTACATGTGTGCCAATTTTAGAATAGCTCCCATGCATACCTTGCAAGATATCCAACATGGAGCGCAAATTTCTAGTGCGTTGTTTCAGCAGTTGGTAGCACTGACATCATTTTCAAATATGGACGTGAGATATTCCGGTGCACATCTTTACTCATACTAAATTTGGTTTTGATTGCTGCAGCCGTTTAGGAGTTGATAGGGGGGGACACACACACAGCCAGCCAGACAGCCAGCCAGACAGACACACATTTTTCCGGAACGATCTCATAAGTCAACTTTTTCCTCATTTTTGCAAAATGTGAAAAGTAGGCTAAAAATAATATGTTGTATGATAAAATATAGTGGAAAAAATGTGTATTACAAAAGTGAAAAGTGTATTGTGTCCACAAAGGAAATATAACGTATCCATCATGATTCATCAGTAAATGTCAAGATTGTGGGTTATATGGGGTATCATGGGATTCGACCACCAGAATACAATGTGAGTACCAATTCAAATTATATAATGTAGAACGCTAGCGATACGATACGTTTAAGTCGAAATCATGTCAAAATAAGTATTTTGAAGTAATATTTGTACGAGATTGCATTCCTCGTATTTGATATAGAAGCATTTGCAAATTGAGAATGATTTGGCTTACAGCGGATTTGCGTAAGACCAAAATAAGTCTAATATTTAAGTTAAACAGTAACTTTTTGAGTGAGAAAAGTCGAAATAAAGAAATATTCAGCATGTTTGCATGAAGTGATAAAATTGCGTCAAATCCCAGGTAATTACAAGGTAAAGATTGTATGTAAGAATGATGACATAATGTGTCTGAAAGTAATGTTATACATGATCAAATGTAATGAGAGTAATTGAATCACGCAGTAACTGTTGTAATTTTAAAGAGCCAGTAGAAATGCCAGTACACATATATCAGTATGATAAGGGATGATATGAAAATCATTAACAACGCTAGATGGAAGGGAAACTAGAAGTGTCATATGATCTGTGATATACCGACAGACCTAGTATTTATGCCGCTGAGAAGCGAGCAATTTAAGAGTAAAATCAAGATGATTACTTTAATTAATGCAAGGAACGTTTCTAGGACATTGTCAGGACCATACAGGCTATTCTACGAAGGTTTGTATTGATATATAGCCATGGGGCATACTGTTGTATTGACGATAGCGGGTGGAGACAGACATGCGTCTGAGCTACCATATCAGCATCGTGAGGGCTTTTGAGGATTAACGTTTGCCAACTCAATTAGCTACTCCTAGTAATGATCCGCATTGTGATGCGAGAATCTATTTGTACGGAAGGGTCAAGGACGCCTTACCGAGAATTCGTGCGTGACAGTGGCAAGCAGTAAGACCACTAGACCACGCCATTAAAAAGCCGTATGCCGTTCCCCAAGACTTTCCTGCCTAGTAAAACCCATTCCTTTGCTATATTATGTTATTGAGCCACGTTGAGCCAATTAATGTTAACCTGTTAATAGGATGTTAAATATTTGGATATCCAGTTCATAACATGACACAAGTTTCGCCTTATACTAAATGCAGAGTGAGAATACAACTGTAAAAATCTTGTTTGTGTGTGTGAATGAGTAATTAAGACAGCTGGGAGCAGGAAGCTGGTCGATCGAGGGTCTGACTAGGCGGCCATCATGGGTTTCTAGCGACCCAACCATAAGCTATTGTATTCACGGTGGGTGATAGTTTTACAACTAACCCTGTTATAAAGTGTACTGGAGACTGCGATATCAAGGTCTGGCATTTTAATTAATAAGAAATTGTTTATTTTGACGACAGAAATAAATTCTTAGCATTATAAGGATGTTATATCCATCTTTTAATTGTTGAAATCAAGTGATATTTAGCCAAGTTAGCTGTTCTTAACGCTAACTATGCTAAAAGGGAACTGACACATTAGTTGAAGTTTAAAACCCAGTTTGAGATGCATATTTGCATACGGGTACGGTGACTGTGGATTTGATGCAAACATAACTATAAATCGAATTATATTTTCAACGACTTAAAGACGTATAGTATCGTTATAGCAGACTAGCATTTGTTTATGTAGATTAGGAAGGTACTATTGTTAGCGATTGTGGAGAGAGCGGAGGAAGGAAACAATACACAGCATTAAAGTACATTGTTGTACAAGTAACCTATCGCAACAATGGCTAATACATTGTTAAACCATGAAGTAAAGTAAATATTCCATAAGCACTATGGATAGTCAAGCAATAAATACTGTAACGTCAATAATATTAAAGTGCTATTTGTGTACAGTTGATGTCATGTTTATTTGATTTGTTTTGATTATTATTATTATTATTATTTAAGTAGTGTGCATAAGATATGAACATTTGTCAAATGACAAGAATGCACTACCGTAAATGGAACTGTGTAGTGAAGTGTAGAATAGGGTGTATTGAGACACCGGAGGTAGACTCATAGACTCACTGGAAGAGATGTGGCAGCATGCCTGGTGAGGTCGAATTGCGATCTCAGTTGCGGACCACAGATGATGTAGATTAGCATTCAGTGTCCCTTTACCATTATCATCTGTGTGATCCAAAGGTTTATTTGATTTGTTGGATTAAATTAAATGTAAATGGATGTTTTATTGTTGTGTATAGCCATGATTTAAAATTAAATATTGTATCTTAGGAAGTTGTTCACCCTTTTCTTGTAGAGTAGTACCTGGTAGTATTCGGATCCTGAATATGTGTTCGCACTGTGGGGAGACGCACCATGCCCCGAAAGGACAGAGCCAGTCGGGATGTGAATACATGTTCTCCACATGATGTCATATGGGTACACTACTAAACGAACATGGCGGCCAAGCGAAGTTGAAAGTTTAAAATAGACTTTTCTCCTCATTGAACCATCCGAGGGCAGTGAAACCTGGTACAGCAAATGTTTATACGCATTGAAATGCACTGGCATCCAATTTAATTCAATTGTTTACATAACCCCAAGATGGCGGCTGTGCGAATTCTCAAATTTAAGTTCTTATTTCTTGTGTCCTAATGATGCGATCGAAGTCAACGTTTGAATAATGAACCTAAGCAAAGCAATAATCGTAATCTAATAATACGTCACTCTATGGGCTACAAAATAAAAATCCAACATGGCGACTACCCAACATATTTAGATGGTTCTCAATTTATATTAATCTAAGACATCAATAAAAGTGAAATTTTGTATGTTGATAGAGGCAATTAACATAAGTAGGATATATGAAAATAGGCTTAAGTTCTTCACGGAACTATTTGTTGTTGACGGGATCGTCATTTCTAAGTTTTGCAACATTAAAAAATATGGTTCTTTTTCGGGTTCTCAATGCTTTAAAATCTATCAGTAACTAGCAACCTGCCCCGACTTCGCCCGGTCTCGTTAACGGTTTACCCAGTGAAAGCTTAAAAGGCGTATTTTTTTCGATGTCAATGAACTACGATATATCCTTTTTCCGTCTCGGCATGAGGGGTTAAAATCACTGACTGGACTATTAATTATATTAACATGGAGATGCATGTGCAACGAATTCTTGTCAGACGTACAGTAATTTAAGAATGGCGAGGTGCATGAAACACAAATCCCCTTTCCGTCAAATCGAAACTTGACTTTGTATTCAGCTGAAGGAAAAATCACAGGCGAAGTAAAGAACAGCCGAGTTGCACTTCCAGGGAAACTACAAACACATCCATTCCTCTCTGAAGTCTTAATTCGACACGACTCTACAGTGTCTGGGGTGATAGGCTCACTCGCCATCCAGCTAGCTCGTAAACCGTATTGAAGCTTGTAATTGAATGGAGATTTTTGGAAGAAATGGAAATATAAAAACACTTATAGTGGCGATGTATTGAAGATAAAGATATGCTGTCGCGGAAGAACTATACATGCTGAAAAATTTTTACGCTTATAGAACCAGTATATAGATATTTTGAACGGATTGCCTAGCGTAAGCTTATAAGGCACACGGACATCTGGTTTTCTTTCGACGTTTTCACTGAAATCGTTACTGCTTGTCTTAAATATTATACATTATTTTCTTCATAAACCTTCCTCGTGATATTCTTTAGAGAATGGTGAATACCACATCAAAATCCATCCAGTGGTTCTCGAGATTACCCGTGACATCCAAGAATCGGGGACTTTGTTTTATACTAAGTAGAGATAATTACCACACTTATTCAGTTTTCAGATGGGTTTTCATGTATTTTGCTTTTAGAGGGCAGAGACTGTCTGTTGGTACCACTGTAAGTTTGATAGTGTTTTCTAGAGCTTGCAAATTTCGATCTGTTGATTCTCGCTCAACGAACGAAACATGCCATCCCTTAATTTTATTCTTCTTCTTCTTCTTCTTCTTCATCTCTTCCTTCCTCTTGTTCAGTCTGGCTGCGTGGCTCAGGGGTAACGTTATCGCTTACTGAGCCCAAGGTTGCAGGTTCGAAACCTGGCGCAGTCAGCTGGCATTTGAGGGTGCGCAAATGCGAGGGAGCCGTGTCAGTAGATTTACTGGCACGTTAAAGATCCCCTTCGGGGCAAAATTCCGGCACCCCGGCGTCTCTAAAAGCCAGTGTAGTTAAAAGGGCCGTAAAACCAATAACATTATTATTATTATTATTACCTCTTGTTCAATTGTCCGTAACAATATTTATAAATCTTAATCACATGTTTTCTCTTTCCCACATATTTCAGTTAATGGAATTAGTTTGTGTTGACCGACTGAAAGCTAAAATGTTCATTGTAAATATGGCAACACTGGAACCTGGCTTCAAAGCTACCTTTTGTCATCAATTGATGCAGTATGTCACAGCAGGCCGTGGCTGTTCCGCCTGGCATAGCTGGGGTAGCAAGTGCGTGGTCGTGGCTGAGCTTTTAGCCTACTTTTCACATTTTGCAAAAATGAGGAAAAAGTAGACTTATGAGATCGATCTGGGCAAATGTGTGTCTGTCTGTCTGTCTGTCTGGCTGTGTGTGTGTCCCCCCTATCAACTCCTAAACGGCTGCAGCTGTCAAAACAAAATTTTGTAGGAGTAAAGATCTATACCTGAATATCTCAGTGCCGTATTTGAAAATGATGTCAGTGCTACCAATTGCTGAATAATACCAATTGAAATTTGAGCTCCATGTTGGATATCATGGAAGGTATGAACGGGAGCTATTTCTAAATTGGCACACGTATAGATAATATTATTTCAGTTTAATTTCCAGGAGGCCATATATGACAGTGTTGCCAAAATGATTATAAGCCTGCTGATAGGTCCAATATTTAAATGCTTATAAATTCTACACTATCAATTGGAATTCAACCAAACTTCGTATGTACTATGTGTACATAAACAGATACGACAGAGTGTATTCTTAAGAGCCACCAGGGCTGCCAACTGTTAATGAATGCTCTCAATTTCTTATATCAAAATACCAATATATCAGAAAGTATGCAAGCCGACAGCTTTAAACTATGCATATGTATAGTACCTGACATTCTATATTAATTTGGAGTAAGTAATATACGTCAGTAACATGATTTCACGCGCGCTGTTAGATCCGATGTCTAACTGCATGTAACGTCCAAGCTATCCATTGACTTCAACCAAATTTTGTATTCTGTACTTTAAGAGATGGAACTATGAATATATTCAGTCACCAGGGCTGCCAACTCTAGTGTTCTATTAGGCTACATTATGCCAGGTATACTGTGTTTCGAACTAATTAGAAATGTCGATATTACCAACTCAATTTCGTCATTATTCTAATTAATCATTGGCATGAATCTTACATTTCGAGAAAAGTAGGCTCTTTAGTTCGTCACGGAACGTCTTGATATTTTTTTGTATTTTTTATATTTTAGCATATGGCTTTTAGTGCCGGGAGTGTCCGGGGACATGTTCGGCTCGCCAGAGTTTGTAACTGCTTCTATGCGGACACCCATAGGGTGAGATACAAGTACCGTCGTCTGGGGAGGAAAGTGTGAATGTAAGAACGAGGAATTGAAAAGTAGCGGGCTGTGGCCTTTAGTCATGGACCAACCATGGCAATCGCCTGGAAGGAGATGGGAAACGTGGCTGAGTAAACAAGCTGATAGACCTAGAGGGTGAGAAGAAGACTGACTCATCTGCACTAAGCAGGTTCTGCAGTAAGAGGTCAAGTCGCACAGTGGCCCGATATGTTCGATATTCAAGAGTGATGAGAAATTAAACGAGTTTTCAATTGTTATGCGTTGCAATCTGTCTTCCCCTCGCTTGAGAGCGGCTCCCCTCCGAGATGAGTGATGTGCTGGACTCTAGACTGGTCCCCTTGCAACCAGCACAAGTAGACACGGGACCTTGCTTCAAGTCTCTTTCGCTCCTAGCGATTGGCTCGAGACAGGGCCTCCTAAACCCAACAGGCCTTGCAAACAGCCACAAGTACAGGATCTTTCATATAAAGTAAGAACGGCAAGCGGCAGTGGAAGTGTCGTCCTTCCTGGGTTATACAGGCATTGTATCTGAAAACCACATTCTGGCTGACGCGAGTGAGTTCTGTCACTGTAATATTTCTGATTTTTAATTTTATGCTTTTTATTGAGCAGTAGTGTCAAATTTATTTACAATTACGTGAATCTGTGCTAGTGAAGGTGGCACTTCATCAGGAAATTGCTGAACAAATGCATCACGTACCCGCCGAGCCGACTCGTACTTAAAATAAGTTTTACAAACAAAAATACGATGTTGCCATGATAACTGTCTCACCATGTTAGCATCTGAGGTTCAGATTGGCGACCGAACACCTGCATGCTTATTGAAAGGTCGAGTACAGTATATACTATGCGCGTGCTTTCAATACTACCGCAGGGGGCCGTGGCACGCCACAAGCTCGGCCAAGGCCACTGCAGCAGCGGATAACAAAGGCGCCGCTCACCGCTCCTACTTTATATGAAAGACCCTGTACACGGGGGGGCCTTGCTTCAAGTCTCTTTCGTCCAGTGATTGGATCTAAACAGCACCTCTTGAAAAATTATATCGGTCCGGTAGATCTCTAGAAATAAGCGTTAACGCTTCTTACTGTTGGTATTATTATTATTATTATTATTATTATTATTATTATTGTCGCCTCCGTAGCGTAGCGGTCAGCATGGTTAGCTGCCGTCCCGGAGGTCCTGGGTTCGATTCCCGGCTCTGCCACGAAATTTGAAATGTGGTACGAGGACTGGAACGGGGTCTACTCAGCCTCGGGTGGCCCAAATGAGTAGAGGGGGTTCGACTGATACTGTGTCTGCATGCTCTCTTTTGTAAATAATCTTTCCATTATCATTATTATTATTATTATTATTATTATTGTATTATTTCTGTCTTTTTGTTACTATTGTTAGACTATTATTATTTATATTGTGAATGTAAGTGAAATGTTTTATTTGTATAAGCCCTAACCTTATTTTATGTAGGGCACTACTGTAAAGGAGCTCTTAAGCTCTAAGTGTAGCCGTGAAAATAAAATCAATCAATCAATCAATCAGCCATCCTCGAAGTGGTTTTCCGTGGTTTCCCACTTCGTCTTCGGGCAAATGCCGGGATGGTGCCTTCTTCAAGGCCATGGCCGCCTCCTTCCCTCTTCCTTGTCTATCCATCCTAACCATCCCTTACCTTCCCTCATGAGGCCCCTGTTCGCTTTGCAGGTGAGGCCGCCTGGGCGAGTTGCCAATCCCACCTCACCAGTTGTATCCCTTCCGATTCGATGTTCCCAGCTCTAGGACACTGCCCGTAGAGGCGGTAGTGGTGAGTTCCCTCGCTGAGTCCGTGGGTTCCACCAACCTGGAGGGTAAACGACTAATATATATATATATATATATATATATATATATATATATATATATATATATATTATTGTTATTCTTTTAGTTAAATACTAGCAGACCCGAGCGAGAAATCTCGCATGTTCATAAACCACACTTTCCCCAATAGGTTTATAATGACAGACTTAAGGAGAATGGTTGTTATGTTTTCATTTTAACCAAGTTCTACGTTCCCTAACTTAAGAAGGCAAGCACTGAAAATTGGATCATCATAACACTCACCGGTTATTCGATATTTATGAAATTATACGATTTGAGTACTCATTCCTTTGATTTACTGTTTCTGAAATCCATGCAAAATGTTAAAAGGACAGAACTCAGAATGTTAAAATGGCATGACACAAGCGTCACAGCGGCCAAACTGTGAATTAGAAGTTGACAGCAATTATGGGGCGTATTTTCCTACAGCAACAGTATCTGCAAATTGCTCACTTCGTACATTTTTTAAAGTCAGTTTTTAAAGAAATTATAGATATTTATGAAATTAGAATGCAATTCGTCACTGATAATGTCTGTTCTGTTTCATTCGAATGCTCATTTGTCACGATCGGTCGCTTGTGAGCGCCGCAGGAGGGATCTATACTGATGAAATGATAATATAAGAGATTGCAACTCTCGAATTCAGCACTGTCAAGTTGGCGATATTGACAAATGTAAGGGTTAAAGTTTGACTTTGACTTCGGGAGGATCTCAGGTGTGAACAAGCGCTAATGAGGCAGGCGGCCACCAGGTGCGCTGCTGTCTGTAGCCAATTATTTTGAACTGTTGTAGCCTACTACAAAGTGTCAGGTTCTGAAAGGCGAGTAGCGCTGATCCCACCACGACCACTGGTCTGCTAATTGGACGACTGTTAATGTTCCTCAGACATCTCAATTCACTTGGCCGTCTTTCGCCCCCGATGGACCGTCCACTGGCTACCGCTTCTCGGGAAACTCTTCAGCCGAAAGAAAATTTAACAACTTTTGACTGACTTGGCCGATGTTAATGAGATTTGGAAATAAATTAACTCCGTCTCTGGAGAAATGCTTCTCAAATTCTCATTACCGTCAACAATCCAAAATGGCAGCCATGAAATATTTTTCTCCGGTACTCAATATCTCCAAAATTGTTGCCAAATTCAAACTGAAATGTTGTATGCTGATGATAGCTTAAGTTACTATATTTTTCATAAACCTGATAAACACTGGGAAAAAAATAAACTCAGCACTTTTTCTAGGTTTATGCCGTGTCTTGTGTGAGGATTCACCTAGGAACACCAAGCTGTCTCATCAGCGGGCTCTTGATGTCCGTGCCCGGACCCCCACAGGAGTAGAGAACTCTGCGCTTCTTTACTGCGAGAGCTAAAAGCTCAAGCACCCTTAACCTCCCTATAAATTCTTCCAATATACTGGAAGAAATTGGTGGCCACGTTAAGCTTCTCTAATCAAGTCAGCACAATGAAACTTGGCAAAGTGAAACTTCGTTTACAGCTAAATTGTAAAGATGGCGGCGATAGTGTAAGATTCAAAGACATGCATTCTTTTGAAGCAATTGAAGCGGAACTTCGCATAATGAACCATTACTATGATCCTTATATACTAATACATAAATATATCAGTTATGCTCCATAATTTACAGATGGCGTGCATGTAAATTATTCAGCGATGTATTCCTTTAACTCGTTACGGAATGATCTCTGCGAAACTTGGTACACTGGAATAGTACTATAGTCTAAACCTCCAGGTATATAACGCCATTACTTTTTTCAACAATTGCTAGATGGCACGCATGTCAAGTCCTAAGATATTGATTCCTCCAACTTGTCTCAGAATGACCCGATCTTTGTGAAACTTGGCATAATGGAGCGCTACTATGGGCTACTCCAAACCAGGAGGTGCACGGTTCTAAATCACAGATGGCAGGCTTGTCAATTCGGCTCTGTGTGAGGTTGGTCAGCCTGTAGAGTTGGTGCGTTCGAATCCTACTCTCGGTCACCGTAGACGTGGCTTTCCGAAGTAACTACAGATGGCGACTGCTCCCTTCCCAATCTCAGCACACACACACTACAATAACACAGGTTATCCACATACATTTAACTATCTGGACTCATGACCGTGAAGTTGCAAACTCTGAACGAAACAACAATAAAGCTCTCCTTCCCGCTTTGTTTAAAGGTTATCAATCGCTGTTCTGTCAAGTTTCAAGCAACTAAGACAACTGCTTCAACTTGAAAAAGCAACGGCCATTTTCTTTACTACGTTCGTAACGGTTCTTTGTAACTGCAATAGAAGGAACACGTTACTTCACAACCCAGTTAAAATCCATCCTGTCACGGAATTATGTTGTTGTTGCTTCAATTGAGGGGGCTTGAATATCACGGTCATTTAGCCCCGTATACTTGGGCCTGTTTACCACCTCTTGATGGATGCAGTATTTGTCTGTTGGCACAGGCTAGAGTAAAATGTGGCTTCTCACCGAAGACTCAGCCCCACTCATGGCTATGATTATAGGGAAGCTATACTCTGTGAGCTGCCAGTATGGGATTGACATTTGGTCGGAAATTCCACGTCAGTCATCACATCACCCCTCTGCCTCTTGACCAATCCATGTTCGCATAGTTGATGTCATAATACTCTGCGTTGCAATAGTACAGCCCACGTACGTCAGTGTCTGGTCAGCTGTATCTCTGGCTTGTACAGTTTGGCAACTTCGTTCTCAGACCACATGGCGAGAAGAGAACTGTCAATCCTATTCTGGCAGCTCACAGAGTATAAGGAGGTAGGAGTGGTGCTAAGTAATGACATTCAGGGCACAGTCAGTGTCTGTGGATGCTGTGAAAGGTTCTAATCATAGGGTTAGTACAGCTGTACTGACTCATTGAGGAAAGCAATGGCAAACTACCTCACTCCTCACCTTATCTAGTGCGCCTCATTATAGTGCTGCCTTCGGTTTCTTCCACATAACCTATAATGGCGCTTTTTAAGGATCCAACCAACCTCCGGGCTGACTACCTAACAGACAGACTTGGGTGTGTGATGTTAACCTGTGTTATTTGGATGTCTGTACTTCGTAGTAGTAGTGTGTGTGTTTGTAATGTAGGTGTCGATTGGGAAGCAGACAACCGTGGCCTTAAGTTAGGAACCATTAGCCTAGAGTAGAAGTGGTAAACCACAGAATACCACTTCCAGGTTGGCTGAGGTAGGAATTGAACTCACCTCTCCGCAGTTTCGACTCACGAGGCTGAGTGTGCACCGTTCCGAGCTTAAAACCAGAATTGAATTTCTTGGCAGGGGTGGGAATCGTACCCGGACCTTCGGGGAGATCTTGTTGTTGCTTTATTTAGTGGCATGTGACCCTAGGGTGAGTTCCAACCAAGGCACACCATTACAAGTGTGAGAACCACAGATATTTAAAATAGTTTTCCTCGGTATCCCTTTGTTCTGTTGATACGAAATATTGCACACTCCTAGAACTGTCCTTTATCGTTAGTTTTCAACTTGAATATTTGCAATTAACTTTCCCTAGCTATTAAAATAATCAACATAATGTTGGTGTTAAAAATATGAACTAACATCTTTTGCCTATCTTTTGAAATATTATTTTTTCTCACTTTTTTATAAGAGTAGATTTTTTAAACGTTTTAGTGAGCTAGCCTATGTTCACTCATATAACACAAAAAACAAATGTTACAGCAATGGATCTAATTCATATTCTTACGACACAAGAGATACATGTGAATACAAAATTTCATCAAAATATCTCAAATACTGTTTGAGTTATGAAGGAAAACAAAAGAAACAAGTAGTTCCGTGAAAAACTATACAGCCTATTTTCATATATCTTACACCTGGTTAATTGCCTCTATCAACATACAAAATTTCAGTTTGATTGTTGTGACAGATTCGTAGATACTATGAACTGTCTAAATATTTCAGATGGTCGCCAGGTTGGATTTTTATTTATGTATTAGTACATGAAGATTATTGTGTATGTGTGGTATTCAGACTTCAATCGCATGATTAGGACACACGAAGTAATAACAAGATTTTAAAATTTCGCACAGCTGCCATCTTGTGGCTATATAAACAATTGAACTAAACTAGATGCCAGTGCATTACAATATGTATAATCATTTACTGTACCATATTTCACTGCGCTCAGATGGTTAAATCACGAGAAAAGTTTATTAAAATGTTTCAACTTCGCTTGGCCACCATGTTTGTTTTGTACTTTAAAGGTTTTTGAGAGGTACTTGTAGCAGTGCCCTTTATCACGGTACAAAATTGCAGGGTGATATCATAAATAGTTTCGGAGATATTGAATGCCAGTGAAATATTTCGCACAGCCGCCATTTTGAGGTTATGTACAGAATTGAACTAAATTAGACGCCAGTGCATTACAATGTGTATAAACATTTGCTGTACCATGTTTCATTACGTTTGGATGGTTAAATCGCGAGAAAAGTCATTTAAAAGTCTCAACTTCGCTTGGCCGCCATGTTGGTTTTGTAGTTACCAGGTTTTTGAAAGTCTCATAGGTGTACTTCAAGTAGTTCCCTTTATCGGGTGACATCGGTAATAGTTTCGGAGATACTGAATGCTGGTGAAATATTTGGCACAGCCGACATGTTGGATTGGTGAAACACAATAAAATTAGAAGGGCACAGTCGGGGTCGGTCAGAATGGTGCTATGATCTTACCGAGTTTCATTGATATCGCTACAGCCGTTTAGAATTTATTAGGGGACACACCATCACACACACACAGACACACGGACAAAAGGTGATCTCATAAGCCTATTTTTTTCTTTCATAAAATGAAAATAGGCTAAAAATTAAAGTTTGGAGAACGAGCGTTAAAGTTACGAATGGGAGGAAACGTTTTTGAGATATTTTGATGACATTTTGTATTCACATGATTCTTTTGCGTCTTACGAAGGTGAACTAGAACCATTGCTGTAACATTTTTTAGCCTACTTTCGATTTTTGCAAAAAATGAAAGTAGACTTATGAGATCAACACAGGGCGAAAAAAGTGTGTCTGTCTGTGTGTGTGTATGTGTGTGTGTGAGTCTGTGTGTGTGTGTGTCTGTGTGTGTGTGTGTGTGTGAGTGTGTGTGTACACTGAATGTCTGTCCCCCCCTATCAATTCGAACACGGTGAATGCGAATTGAACGAAATTTGGTACAAAGGTAGCACTAGCAAAGGACACCTCAGTGTCATGTTTTATATCGCCGCCATCTTGAGGGAAACGTAATGGCGACCACACAAATGTTCAAAGCTTAAATCAAATTACGACTAACCTAATCATCCGATCTCTACCAAATTTTGCAACAACATACCTTTATGGGGGGAGCATCGTTTGACCAAACCAATAGGCCAGCAGCGTAATAGTTTGCGGATGGCGGCCATCTTTGTGTGAAAATCGATTCCCCCTATTAATTCGAACACGGTGCAACCGAATAGAACGAAATTTGGTACAGAGGTAGTACTAACAAAAGGCACCTTAGTGTCATGTTTTATAACGCCGCCATCTTGACGGAAACGTAATGGCGGCCACACAAATGTTCAAAGCTTAAATCAAATTATGACTAACCTAATCATCCGATCTCTACCAAATTTTGCAGCAGCATACCTTTATGGAGGGAGCATCCTTTGACCAATCTACTAGGTTATTAGCTTAATAGTTTGCGGATGGCGGCCATATTTATGTCAAAATTGATTCCCCCTATTAATTCGAACACGGTGGAACCGAATGAACGAAATTTGGTACAGAGGTAGCACTAGCAAAGGGCACCTCAGTGTCATGTTTTATATCGCCGCCATCTTGACAGAAACGTAATGGCAGCCACACAAATGTTCAAAGCTTAAGTTAAATTACGACTAACATAACCATCCGATCTCTACCAAACTTTGCAACAACATTCCTTTATGGAGGGAGCATCCTTTGACCAATCTTATAGGTTATTAGCCTAATAGTTTGCGGGTGGCGGCCATCTTTATGTCAACATTGATCCCCCTATTAATTCGAACACGGTGGAACCGGATGGAACGAAATTTGGTACAGAGGTAGCACTAGCAAAGGGCACCTCAGTGTCATGTTTTATATCGCCGCCATCTTGACAGAAACGTAATGGCAGCCACACAAATGTTCAAAGCTTAAGTTAAATTACGACTAACATAACCATCCGATCTCTACCAAACTTTGCAACAACATTCCTTTATGGAGGGAGCATCCTTTGACCAATCTTATAGGTTATTAGCCTAATAGTTTGCGGGTGGCGGCCATCTTTATGTCAACATTGATCCCCCTATTAATTCGAACACGGTGGAACCGGATGGAACGAAATTTGGTACAGAGGTAGCACTAGCAAAGGGCATCTCAGGGTCATGATTTATATCGCCGCCATGTTGACAGAAACGTAATGGTGGCCACACAAATGTTTAAAGCTTAAATCAAATAACGACTAACATAACCATCCGATCTCTACCAAACTTTGCAACAACATACCTTTATGGAGGGAGCATCCTTTGACCAATCTAATAGGCCATTAGCCTAATAGTTTGCGGATGGTGGCCATCTTTATGTCAAAATTGATTCCCCCTATTAATTCGAACACGGTGGAACCGAATGAACGAAATTTGGTACAGAGGTAGCACTAGCAAAGGGCACCTCAGTGTCATGTTTTATATCACCGCTATCTTGACGGAAACGTAATCGCGGCCACCCAAATGTTAAAAGCTAAAATGTAATTACGACCAACCTAATAATCTAGTCACTACCAAATTTTGCAACACCATATCTTAATGTGGGAAACATATTCAGACCAAACTGCAAGAACATCAGCCCAATAGTTTGCAGATGGTGGCCAAGTATGTGTGCAAATCGATTCCCCCTATCAATTCAAACACGGTGAAACCGAATTGAACGAAATTTGGTACAGAGGTAGAACTAGCAAAGGGCACCTCATATTCATGTTTAATATCCCTATAGCACGTTGTATTTCAACAAGCTACTACAACCAACATTCAATTATACTCCTTGAAAAGGACAAAGAGTTATAACAATACCCATGCATTTAGGAGAAAGTAGGCTATATGTTCTTTACTGAACATCTTGTTTTTTTGTATATTCTGAGTAAACATAGCTCACTAAAATGTCAAAAAGATCTGCTCTTATAAAAAAGGAGAAATAAATAGTATTTAAAAATATATTTTAACACAAGCATTATGGACATTCTAAAACAATAATCTTCCAGCAATGTGAAGTTTTGTAGTAAGTATCAAGGACAAGCATGATCAATGGTATAAATTAGTCAAATTCTTTGAATTTTTTAAATAACTAGGGAAAGTTAATTGCAAATATTCAAGTTGAGAACTAAAGATAAAGGACAGTTCTAGGAGTGTGCAAACTTTCATATCAACAGAACAAAGGGATAGCGAGGAAAACTGTTTTAAAGATCTGTGGTTTTACACTTGCAATGGTGTACCTCCCTCCTTAAAATGACGTACCATTCCAGTCCACGTGACCGTGCTCGAGATGACCGCCACCTCCAAACCTGCAGCTACCCAGTCCTGAACGTGACTGGACTCATTGAACTTGCCACCCCGCATGCCACAAAATGATCAATGGCCGAGGTATCCAGATTGTTTATAATCCACACCAGGGGTTCACGTGGGTTGGCGACCACGGGACCCCAACTGAGTCCGGCATTGCTTCCACTTACTTGTGTCGGGCTCCTCTCCGTAATATTTCCTGCCGACCTCTCTTGGTCCACTCTTGTTCTTTTCCTGCTTCAGTCGATCCCTTTTCACATTTTTCCTGATACCCTCCTTCTGCGAGGGGTCAGCCTTCTTTTTCTATTCAGGTTATCTCCTGCCTTCTGCTCAAGGCCCTCAAGGTGGCAGGGTATATGTATCCCCACCACTTCTGGTGCACCCTGGATATTGCTACACTCTCAGGGGCTCACGACTGGTGAGTGCGGGAGTTGGCGATCCTGGGGGATTCCTGAGCAGGGTCCGTTTTTTCCCTTTTTCCATTGACTTTGGGGCGGGCCCTCTCTTCTTTCCTATCTGCCTTTCATGGCTCTCCTTCCTTCGAGGGTTGAGGGCATTTCTTTTCTTCCTGTCCTTTATTTGCCTTATCATTTATGTGTTTACCATTTCTTTTTCTAGTAGGCCTATGTAAGTCTCATGTCACCTTTCACTATCACCCAAACCATTGGGGGCCGATAACCTAGATCTTAGGCCCCTTGTAAGGACAATTATCATCATCATCAGCAGCAGCATCATGTCTATAATCATTTTGTTTACTCAAACAACACTCTTCAATTCAGTGTGACAATAAGATTAAAATAGACCGCCTTCAAATTAAGTTCTTGGCATGGACAATACAAAAGCACGGGAATATAAATACAGTGGACAAGTGGGTAAATGGCTCTGCGTTCTTTCTTGATACATGAGCTATTTCTGAACACAAACGCCCAAAATAACATTGTTAAATTTACATCCCAACTGAGCTTACAACTCCTACTCTCAATCATAACGGGACTCTACTAGAATAACTGATAGTTTTGTGGAAGCCAGACCTTGTAATATTCGATAAGCGAACACACAAGGCTGTTCCACTCGACGAAAACTTCCAGGACACGGGGGCTGAGAAAAGGCGCAAATACCAGCCACTTGCCGCTGAGCTCAGTCACATATACGGCTTGAAACAAGTTTCCGTCATCCCATTTGTTAGCATACTATCATTTATGAAACAAGATGTTCTGCAAAGAACATATAGCCTAGCCTCCTTTCTCCTAAATGTATGGGTATACATACAACTCTTTGTCCTCACCCTTAAAACAATCACCTCCACCACCATGTATCGTATATTTCCTTTTATATTGATACTTAGTCAGTAAGTGTCTAAATCAATATTATACACTTTATGATGATTGAATAACAAGCCTCCGTGACTTAGGCGGCAGCACGCCGGCCTCTCACCGCTGGATCCGTGGTTCAAATCCCGGTCACTCCATGTGAGATCTGTGCTGGACAAAACGGAGGCAGACAGGTTTTTCTCCGGGTACCCCGGTTTTCCCTGTCAAAATTTCATTACAGCAACACTCTCCACTATCATTTCATTTCATCTGTCATTCATTTAATCATTGCCCCAGAGGAGTGCGTCAGGCTTCGGCAGCCGGCACAGTTCATATCCTCGCCGCTAGATGGGGGGTTCATTCATTCCATTCCTGACCCGGTCGGAGACTGGAAGCAGGCTGTGGATTTTCATTTCATGATGATTGAATATCAAAACTACCAACTTACTGCAATGCATTCACGTCCGTTAATCTCGATATTAAGCCTCCAAACTTAAGAATCCATCGTTTTAGGTATCTTACCCTTTAAAAATCCGCGGCGATCACAGTAGGTTGGTGCTGCAACCTAGCAGTGAATTAATATATATCTTGAACGCTTCTGAGTGTTGAATGGGCAGGCAGTTTAAAGCAACCAGGAGGTATGCAATCCAGCTGGCAGTGCTTAGAGGTGATCGGAGCGCGGTCGTGGCTAGAAGTTGAACTATTACAAAATTCCCATACTTCAAAGTGGAATGTTTGGAGCAATTACCCACAAGAGAACAGCACCGTCCAGAGGCATTGATAAGGCTGTGGTTGATGAGAACGTGTATCTTGTACTTATATTCTCCTTTTTCAAATATTTTCTGTTTATGTGCGATGCCGGGGCTGTGGTTATTAATAAACGAGTGTATACGTCAGCATCTCCTTTGAGCTAAATGGCATTTTATGTATTATCTGTGTAAAGAGCTCGTCCACATCATTTGTAAAAGGATTCAAGTAAAAAGAAAGTTAACTCTAGTAGTTTTCGATCCCCACTCAACCACGCGAGTGACTAACGCTCTACCCCAGAGCAAAATATGTCCTTAACACCTCAGTGTTATTAACTGACTTAGATACAACGTGTTAGCAAATAATGTCTTCAAATAAACGATTTCTTCACTGGAGTACATCTTAATTATAAATAATTTCATGCCATGTTTATATTATTTCTATCAGTAGGCTATATCACATACAACATACTCAAACTACTCAAATATAGGACAGGCACAAGAGATCAGCTGCTATCTTGTCGGCTCAGCTCTTTTAAGTCACTCGTACAGTATAATATTATAATATTAAATTATAATAAATATCGGATCACGTCCTCTAGGATAGCTTAAACCACCCTTGGCTCGATAATCGGAATTGGTGGGTCTTAAGCTATTGATTATAATGGTTGCATAATTCACACGGCCGCCATCTTTAAATAGTACGGTTGAGGACCTTGCAGTTTGAGCACAGGATGCGTCTCATATGAAGGTATGCTTTTACCAAATCTCATTAATGTCCGAGATCACCTTTTGTCCGTGTGTGTGTGTATATATATTTGTGTGTATGCATCCGTGTGTGTGTGTGTGTGTGTGTGTGTGTGTGTCCCAATAACTTCTAAACGGCTGGAGGGATTTCAATGAAATTCGGTAAAGTCATAGCACGAAACTATTACTCATATCACCCTGAAATTTTGTACGGTGATATAAGGCACTAGTAGACGTTCACCTATGTGAGTTTCAAAACCCTGTCAACTACAAAACGAACATGGCGGCCTAGCGAAGTTGAAACATTTAAATAGACTTTTCTCGCGATTTAACCATCCATACTCAGTGAAACTTGGTTCACCAAATTACTATACAAATTGCAATGCACTGACATTTTGTTTAGTTCAATTGTTTGCATAAACTCAAGATGGCGGCTGAGCGAAATTTCAAAGTTAAGTTTTCAATAGGTCTGTTGGTTTGTTTGTAAGTAATGCCTAAACTCGGGTATCCATAATAAAACATCCGGTAGTAGTTACTGTAGTATACGTGCATGAGTAGACCAAGTGATAATAACAGCATGGCGTAGCACAGTTGACTATTTATATATCTTTATGATGAAAGAATCTCATTGTTTCATGCATTTGTAAGTTATATCTCGAATTTTATATAGGCCTAACTTGAAATAATTGTTATTTCCGAAAGCACTTCGAGATATCGATAATGATACAGTACTCGTAGGAATCCATAAACAAGAATATTCCTTATTTCTAACTTAATTTTCGCCCGCCTGTGCGCACGATGAATGCAAGTATTAATTAGACGTGTTTATTGAAAGAGCAGACGACGCTGAATGTAGTAGTAACATGAATCACTCCATATTGAACTACAAATTAAATTAAAAGGCGATGAGGGGGCTGGAAGGGTTAATAGCTACACAAAGCCGGCTCATCAGCAGCTCTTGACTGGGGAGCGAGGTGCTAACTGGGTTATCCCTAAGACAATGCGCACCATTTAGCGCGGGAAATGTCATTATACAGTGCCGTGCCGTTCAGGGGATAATCTCGCTTTTAAAATATACTAGCAGTAGTGCCCGGCTCCGCCCGGTGGATTTTGTTGTTTTATGGATGATAATGAATACTATTACAGAACTGGCATATTATAGGCTACTTAAACTATTAGAAAAAACCAATTTTTAACAAGAAGTTCCGTGACGAACTAAAGAGACTACCTTTCTTAAAATTTAAGATTCATGCCAATGATTAATCTATATGGATCTATCTAGAATAATGACGAAATTAAGTTGGTAATATCGAAATTTATAATTAGTTCGAAATACTGTATACCTGGCATAATGAAGCCTAATAGAGCACTACAGTTGGCAGCCCCAGTGACTGAATATATTCTTAGTTCCATCCCTTAAGGTACAGAATGCAAAATTTGGTTGAGTCCAATGGATAGCATGGACGTTACATGCAGTTAAACATTGGATCTAACTGCGTGCGTTAAATCATGTTGGCAACAATGCCATGCATGTATTGGTCAGAAATAATCTGAAATAATATGACCTATTGTTGTGCCAAATTTGAATGAAATCCATTAGTTACTGTAGAAGTTACATGCATTTTAAAATTGGACCTATCAGCAGGCTTAGAATCATGTTGGCAGCACTGACGTATATTAGTTACTCCAAATTAATCTAGAATGCCAGGTACTATACGTTTAGAGCTATTGGCTTGCATACTTTCTGATATATTGATATTAGGGTAACAAAAATAGAGACAGCATTTATTAACAGTTGGCAGCCCTGGTTGCTTTTAAGAATACGCATAGTCATATCTGTTATGGCACACATAGCACATACGAAATTTGGTTGAAATCCAAATGATAGTATGGAAGTTACATGTATTTAAATTTGGACCTCTCAGCAGGCTTAGAATCATGTTGGTAGCACTGACGTATATAAGTTACTCCAAATTAATATAGAATGTCAGGTACTATACGTGTACATAGTTCAAAGCTGTCGGCTTGCATACTTTCTGATACATTGGTATTTGGATAAAAGAAATTGAGAGCATTTATTAACAGTTGGCAGCCCTGTTGGCTCTTAAGAACACGCTCAGTCATATCTGGTTATGTACACATTGGTTGAATTCCAATTGATAGTGTAGAAGTTATATGTGCTTAAAAATTGTCATTTCAGCAGGCTTATAATCATTTTGGCAACACTGCCATGTATGGCCTCCTGGAAATTAAACTAAAATATTAATATCTATACGTGTGCCAATTTTGAAATAGCTCCCATTCATACCTTCCAAGATATCCAAAATGGTGCTTGAATTCCAATTGCGATTTTTCAGCAGTTGGTAGCACTGACATCATTTTCAAATACGGCATTGAGCATTAAGATGTTCAGGTATAGATCTTTACTCCTACCAATGTTTGCTTCGATTGCTGCAGCCGTTTAGGAGTTGATAAGGGGGGGGGGGGCAGACACCCACACACCGACAGATAGACAGACAGACACACACACCTTTGCCCGGATCGATCTCATAAGTCTACTTTTTCATCATTTGTGCAAAATCTGAAAAGTAGGCTAATAAAAATATAACTTTTTGTGGTGGTAATGGGGGAGATAAGTAGTACAGTAGAACTGACTTAACATTAAGGTCATTTTCCCGTAATTATAATAATGAATAGGGAAACGGCTATTTACTAACTACAGTACTGACACATGTAATTTACAAACGAATTGAAAAATATGATTAGAGAGAGGAGTAAGTAAAATAAAAGACACTGCCTAGGGCCTATATCTCATTGGCTGTTAGAAATGTAGAGACCAATAGTGTCGTATTTTGTCGCATAGAATCGTAGGAAAATTATCGGAGCACCTTGGAAAACTTCAGCTGTCCCAAGCTCCTGAGGTAGCAATAGTGTCATTTATCGCCACATGGCGCTTAAGGATAAGGATCGGAATAAATGAAAGTAAATTTGAAAGCACCAACGCTTATTGCAGCTGATAACCTCAATGTATTGCACCGACACCATCACACTTATACAGAGGCATAATATTTTCATAATAATAACTGTTTTCAGGGGCATAAGAAATCTCTTTGCACGAATTACTCCCCGTGACAGAAATTTATAAGCAGCGCAATATGTAACTATTTTCGCAATTCTGCACCAGAATACGGGTAGGGGCGTCGTGATGCAACCTGCATTGTCAGCCAACAATATACTTATTAAAATATTCTTACAGTCACACTACTAGGGCCTTAAACGTGGTTTTCAAGTCCCTTTTGTCTGTTATTCTAAATGTAGGGAATGGAGAGGGTTGTCCAAAATATCAAATGGACAGAGTTACCAGCAAGGTTTCAAACGGTATGTCAAATTCCTTGCAGTGATGTGAAACGGTGTAGATTTGTGCTAAAGGGCCTAAATGCAGGGAATGGAATGGTCTGTCCAAAATTTCAAGTAAACAGCGTTACTCATCGGGTTCCAAAGGGTAAACACTTAAAATTTGGTTCAGATCGGTGAAAGGATGTAGATTTGTATAAATAACAGACAAACCAACATTGAGCTTTATACTGTAGCCAATATACCGGGTGTTTCGGAAATACTTTTACAAACTTTGGGGATTGGTTCCTTACACCAAAACAAGAAAAAAAAGTTCATATACACATATGTCCCAAAATAATTTGTTTTCGCTTTATTAATGATGGAACATTGTACAGTGACACATTAATTGGCAGCCTGTTTTAATGTTAATATTTATTTTGGTAATTTCAATTTTTATATTACAGTGGAACGTGGCTAATTCGAACTTCTATCATTCGAAATCTTCTTTAATTCGAATTTTTCTCATGGCCCCTAGCATTTTATATAGAATCAATGCTAAAAAATCGTGGTTAATTCGAATTATATTCTGTAAAAACTCCGAAAAACAAGATGGTTCCCGAAGAAACTGTTCCGAGTGCAGCCCAAGCAACAAAACACATCACAGAATTTACGCGTCTTTTTTTAAATGTAGAAATGACGTAAGTGATTCTGTTTTCCGTTCCTTGAATTTGTTAGATTTATTGTGATGGCCGAGAGACTTAATTGTAGGAAACAGGCAAAAATCTCATTTTTTTTTGAAAAACAGTAGCTTTCTTTTAGGCTTAACTAGATTGCTGGATTACTACTGTCGTTAAATAGGTGTATAGTACATTTTGGTTTTATTTTATCATTTGAAACTTTTGAGGTTATTCACGATACAGTCATTATACAGTGCCGTTGTCTGTTAATCTGCTTTGTTGAACGTAAATCATTATGCAAACGTATTGCAGTACAATATCTTTTCTCAACCCTTTTCAATGAACTTTCTTAATTCGAATTTTTGGATCATTCGAATTTTCTTACTGGTCCCTTAAGGTTCGAATTATCCAAGTTCCACTGTATTTAAATTATCCCAAAATTAAGATGATAAAATATTAACTTTTATGAGCTTATTTATTGTCAATTTTATAAGCTATCCTGAGTGTGGTTTTTCCCAAATTCTATTTTTAAAGTAGACATTTTATTTTATTCACTCTTTAATTTTAATTATTATTTAAAAATAATATTAATAAGCACCTTAGGTCTAATATTTGGGTTTCAAATATATTAATACTTCCAAATAAAAACAAATGTTGATATATGGTCGAACGATTCAACCATCAACCAGCATCTCTGACAATATACATTGTTGTTTTAATAGGTGGTCAATATACAGTGTTGTCAATAAGTTTAGGGACACCCGTATATTTCAGACTTGAACAGACCGTCCCTATAGTTTTAAACTTATGATATATTTTAAGTACAACTAATGTAACGTACTCTAATATCATGTTTGGTTGAAAATTTGAGGACTGTAGCTCAAATAGTTCATTTTTTTGGTCTTTTGTGGCCACCAAAAATTAAGTTTTATTTTGAAGAAACTAAAGAATATAATTAAAAAGCTATCCAACAATGCATGCTGATTGTTGTGTGGTTCCTAGAGGATAACAACAGCTTTAAAATGACTTCTGTTTGAAGGCCTTAAAGAAGTTCTTACTCATTTCGCCATCATTGTAGTAAAATTTCATTTCCCGTAAATTTTAGGCCTAATATCACCGACTTTTGAATTGCCACAACGTTTGGAAGGAGGCAGCTAGCGCGATGAAGTTTTGTTGGCTGGCTTTCTTGTGTTGCAGTGGTGGGGGAGCAGCCACGGGTACTATCGCCAGCCTACAGGCCTGCAGGTTGTGGCAATTCAAAAGTCGGTGTTATTAGGCCTAAAATTTACGGGAAATGAAATTTTACTAAAATGAAGGCAGAATGAGTAAGAACTTCTTTAAGACCCCCAAACAGGGGTCATTTTAAAGCTGTTATCTCCTAGGAACCACATAACAATCGGCATGCATTGTTGGATAGCTTTTTAATCAAAAAGCAAAAGGAAGTTTGTAGTTTAACGTGACCGTTAATCTCGCGATCATAAGCCACGGGACCTCCGTTTTACGTGGAATCCGAACCACAGGACATGGCATTTCACATCGAAAATCTCACATGCATTGACCAGGAATCGAACCCGGTCCGCTTTGGTGAGAGGCATACAGCCTTTTTTAAAATCATATTCCTTGGTTTCTTCAAAATAAAACTTACTTTTTGGTGGCCATAAAAGACGAAAAAAACTGTAACTCCTGAACTATTTGAGCTGCAGTCCTCAAACTTTCAGCCAAACAGGATATTCGAGTAAGTTGTACTTAAAATACATCATAAGTTTAAGACTATAGGGACAGTGTGTTCAAGTCTGAATTATACGAGTTCCCCTATACTTTTTTGGCAACACTGTACAGACCACTGACCTATAAAATATTAAGTTAAAGCAGTTTTTGTTGAATATCTACAAAGTACATCAGTGGCACGGGTTTCCTTGATGGGTTGTGAAAAGTGTTTAATGTTACACTTTTTCGAACTGAAAACACAAACAGAGGCAAATCTACTCAGAAGTTATCATGTGAATGTTTTCCCTGGCCTTATCCGACTGATTCTAGGATAGGCTCGCTTGCTAACTCGCAAATATTTTATAACAAACACTGGATATTGCGCTACGCTGGATAAAGAAATGTCAATTCTATACCAGCATTGGAGTCAAGAATCAAGGAGAAATAATGTACTCCTGGTTAGAATGTAACTATTTTATGTATTTAATAATCAAAGCACAAACTACAGCTACGCTTGTACAAATAACAACCAAATTACAAAAGTAAAATATAAAATAAAATTTAACAAATCACCAAACAAAACAGAGCCTCCGTGGCTTAGGCGGCAGCACGCCGGCCTCTCACCTCTGCGTCTTCTTTCCTGTCAACGTCTCTTGGTCAACTCTTGTTCTCTTCTGACCCCGACGGTATTAGGGTTTCCGAGCCCTAGGGAGTCTTTCACTTTCCCGCCTTAATTGGCCCTTGTCTCATCTTTCCTGATACCCTCATTCTTCGACAGGTCAGCCTTCTTTTTCTTTTCATGTTACCTCCTGCCTTCTCCTCAAGGCCCTCAAGGAGGCAGGGCACCCTGGATAGTGCTACACCCTCAGGGGCTCACGGTTGGTGAGTTTGGGAGTTAGTCACCCCGAGGGATTCCTGAGGTGGGTCCGTTTTGTCCCCTTTTTCCTTTGACTTTGGGGTGGATCCTCTCCTCTTTCGCTTTCCTAATGGTTCTCCTTCCAAGTCCCTCAATCCTCATTCTTTGAGGGTTGAGGGCATTTCTTTTCTTCCTGTCCTTTATTTGCCTTATCCTTTATTTGTTTACCATTTCTTCTTCTAGTGAAACCTCCGTTGCTTAGGCGGCAGCACGCCGGCCTCTCATCGCTGGGTCCGTGGTTCATATCCCGGTCACTCCATGTGAGATCTGTGCTGGACAAAACGGAGGCAGACAGGTTTTTCTCCGGGTACTCCGGTTTTCCCTGTCACAATTTCATTCCAGCAACACTCTCCACTATCATTTCATTTCATCTGTCATTCATCTAATCATTGCCCCAGAGGAGTGCGACAGGCTTCGGCAGCCGGCACACTTCATATCCTCGTCGCTAGGTGGGGGCTTCATTCATACCATTCCTGACCCGGTCGGAGACTGGAAGCAGGCAGTGGATTTTCATTTTTCACTAAACAAAACAAGTCTACAACAAGACCCAGTAGAATGTCCTTGCTCGTAGTCATGTCATCAGTGGCCAAGATGACAGTTCTAAATACAGTTTAAGTTCTCCTTCACCTGCTTCAGGAACGTTCTCTTGTTTGTGGAAATGTCCAGATCGCGTTTACTTGCAATTCTATTGTACAGGGTTGATATGCGGTTTTGGAAGGATCTTTGGATTATGGAATGTTTAGTGTGTGGAATGTGCCGAATATCGTTGAGCCTGGTAGAACGGGAAGGGGCTCTTTGTTTGAAAAGTGACGGCACCATCGGCTTGAGTTTGAAATGACGTGCATGTAATTATCCATTCCAGGCCGCTTTCTTGGAGTTCACGCGCCGGACTCAATTGGGTGAAAATGCAAATAAAGGGTGTGACTCGTTTGATAAGAATTAGCATATAATTATAGCTTTGCATGGGCACTTGAGCTTTGTTTCGGTATCTGAGAGCAATTATCTGTAATTATTTGGTTGCATGCTGAAGCTGGTATCACTGAAACGTCATTTTATGCCTGTTTGTCGATTACAAAAATTAGAATACACCACATAGCCACACCGGACAGAACAATAGCTCTGTTTGCATATTTCACGCACTTGCGCCCATGAATGTGTCCCGCGATGTAACTGTGCACCACAGCCACGAGGGCAGTTCCAACAAGCCTGGATATCGGAGGTTCGAATCCCGGAGCTGACAGCGTCTGTCCTCACGATTGTACTCATTCCCTCCAGGCTAATTCTGGGATAGTACCTTACCTCAAGTCCCGGGGCGCCTACCCCATCCATGTCCCTGATACAGTTACGCACATTACTACAGTCATATCATCAGCACAGGTTATCAGATAAGTTCAACACACACCCTACTCAACGGGGCTGATGCCCAAGCCACTCAAATAAATTAACAACAATATAAGCTATGCAAGTATTTCAGTCTCTCCATTCCGATTACTCTCTTTCAGTGTTGCATTTATCCTAGAGGTGCACCAAAATTACCTTCACTGGCCACTAAAATTACCTTCGCGGGCCACCAAAATTACCTTTGATGTTAACTAAAATTTCCTTCACGGCCACCAAAATTACCTTCGCGGGCCACCAAAATTACCTTCACGGCCACCAAAATTACCTTTCGCTGCCCACCAAAATTACCTTCGATGTCCACTAAAATTACCTTCACAGCCACCAAAATTACCTTCGCGGACCACCAAAATTGCCTTCGCTGGCCACTGAAATTACCTTCGCGGGACACCAAAATTACCTTCACTAGCAACTAAAATTACCTTCGCTGGACACTAAAATTACCTTCTCTGTGCACCAATATTACCTTCGATATCTACTAAAATTACCTTCGCAACCACCAAAATTACCTTCGCGGGCTACCGAAATAACTTTAGCTGTCCACCAAAATTACCTTAGCTGTCCACCGAAATTACCTTAACGGTCCACGAAAATTACCTTAGCTGTCCACGAATATTATCTCCACGATCCACTAAAATTACCTTAGCTGTCTACCAAAATTATCTTCACGGGCCACCAAAATCACTTAAGCTGTCCACTAAAATTACCTTAGCTGTCCAACCAAAATTACTTTAGTTGTCCACGAAAATTAGCTTCAAGGTCCATCAAAATTACCTTAGCTGTCCACAAAAATTACCTTAGCTGTCCACGAAATGACCTTCGTGGACAACTAAAATTACCGTAGCGGTCAACTAAAAACCTTTGCGGGCCACTAAAATTACCTTAGCTGTCCACGAAAATTACCTTAACTGTCCACCAAAATGGCATTCGTGGGCCACTAAGATTACCTTCGTGGTTCACCAAAAACCTCCGCGGGCCACTAAAATTACCTTAACTGTCCACCAAAATGGCATTCGTGGGCCACTAAGATTACCTTCGTGGTTCACCAAAAACCTCCGCGGGCCACTAAAATTACCTTAGCTGTTCACCAAAATTACTTTAACTGCCCACTAAGATTACCTTCGCGGCTCACAAAATTATCTTCGTGGGTCACCAATATTAGGCTACCTTCGCGGGCCTCCGAAATTACTTTCGCTGACTTTTAAATTACCTACGTGGGCACTAGAATTACCTTCGCGGGACATCAAAATTACCTTCCCGAGACACCATATTAGTTTATCTTCACAGGCCGCATGAGCCCGCGGGTCGCCTCCTGAGAAGGCTAGTCCTACAACGTACTATGTGGTAGCGCAGGATACGCATATAAAGGCGCTCATGAGTTCTGAATGTCTGCACTCACACCATGACGCTATTCAGAGAAAATCTTTTATTAGTGGAACGTTTTGGATATCAGGTCTATAAATCATGACTAGAAAACCCTTTTTGTAAATTGAGCCTGTGATATTTCCTCGTGGGAGGGTGAATATCCTTCTTCCCCCCATCCACCCTTCATTGTTTAGAAATCAGAATAGAGCCCAATTGGCAACACAGCTTTGCTCCCGCGGGATGGAGTCGACATACTCGCGGTGTGTCAGGGTGTGGTGCCTGATAAGGTCTCACGCTGTGGAACCACGAGCCCCCCAGGGAATTGGCACACGAGGCACAAGCGTGGGAAAGTGCACCATGGGAAGCTTCATGCCTCCCCGCCATCTGCAGACATTCGCGTGCTGCACTGCTGCTGCCTTTCATTGGACACGTGGCGTCGCGCGCGGGGAATAGCGATAATCCAGCGTGGACACAATGCAACCACAGCTGACCGAACAAAACATCTCTCGGAGACTGTTTATTGTGCAGCTTACCAATCCTGTACCATTTGCCACACACATTTGAGGATTAGCAGTACCTAGTTTCACGTTATCTTAAGGGAACCAGCTAGTGTAGGTTAGTCAACAATGCAACTGATTAATAAAAGCTTATTATTAGGGCTCGGATGTTGATGAGGTAAAAAAAAGTTTAGAAAATGCACTTAAAACTTTCAAAAATGATTGTAATAAATGTCCTAAAATTTCGAAAAATGCACAATAAAATGGAGAATCAAAAAAGGTTTCTAGCACTTAACAAAAAGGTTAATGTACACTTTAGTCTGAGTTGCACTGCACTAAGAAAGTTATTCTGATGTTGTCAAATGTAAATGATCTGCGGTTATCAGCCAACAAGTAGGCTATTTATATCTCGAAAAGCTGCGTTCAACATCAACTGATGTGATCGGAGCGTACTTGAAGTGAGGAAGGTCGTTTTCTGCTAAATCCTCCTCAATCCCATCCATGCAGTAATTTTCACCAGAAAGAATGTCTGAGATTTTACAGAATGTTTTATACCCGGTGTTTCTGTCCAGCACTCTTTTCAGTTTTGATGCAATACTCGCAGCAATTTCACCACGATTGCTGCTAAGACTATTTTCCACCCGGTTGATTAAGGAAATGGAATCAATATTTCAATATTTTAAATTATTTTGAATCAGCTACTAGCTTCTTCTTAACTCTGAGACACGTAACTCCCTCATATAAAGCAGTGGCATGACTAAATTGGAAAAAATGACCTCAAAAGGCCAATTTCTCTAAAATAAGACTAGAATAATCTACTAAACTTACAAAATGCTCATAAAATGGAAAAATAGGAAAAATGCAAAAAGGTGCAAAATAAAAATGACATATTTGGAGACGGGGTGGCCCGTCCGGAGTATCTATGTACTTCAGCATTGTTTTAGACAGCTCAGTAAAAAGGTGACATGTCATCAACATCCGGGCTCTAGTTATTATTATTAGGTTACCATGACAACTAGAAACTTAAAATTTGCACATTTTCTTCTTCTTTTCTTTCTTCAAATGAGCTGACTATGGACTACGTAGGTTAATCAAAATGGTTTTCAGCTTGATGAGTTGGGTTAGGAGTCTTCTTCCCAGCCCATATCTCCTTCATTTCCTGACTTTGTAGTTGTTTAGCTGCTTCCGACCCCCTTGGTCTCTGCCCTTTCTTAAGTTTAATCTGTGGGTCTTCTTTTAACATTTTCTGGGACGCTTGTCTGTCTTGTATAACGGATTCAGAGATGTTAAAGGTTTGCAGATCTTGTTTAACTTGCTGGTAGCACAGTGATGTTGTTTCCTTGAGGGAGCAGGCTCTGTGGATAACACTGGTCAATCTTGACTCGTCCATTCTCTCAAGGTGTCCGAAGAATTGGAGGCGTGTCTTTATGATTGTGTCCATTAGAGCTTCTTGCTTTAGGTATAAATCATCGTTGCGCCTGTGATACCTTTCTCCATTTTATTTATAAAATTAACACATACATGCTACTAGAGCACCTTGCCTGTCTGTTAGATCGTCAGCCCGAAGGCTGGTTGGATCCTCAAAAAGTACCACCGTTAAGTTATGTGGGTCGATACCACAAAAATCCAACGCAGCGCTATATTGAGGCGTACTAGACAAGATGAGGAGAGAGGTAGTTTGCCATTGCTGTCCTCACTGAGTCAGAACAGCAGTACTAACCCTATGAGTAGAACCTTTCACAGCGTCCACAGGCACTAACTGTGCCCTGAATGTCATTACTAAGCACCACCCATACCTCAGTAGCTTCCATATAATCACAGTCATCAGTGAGACTGACAGTGGTGAAAAGCCACATTTTACTCTAGCCTGTGCCAACAGACAAATGCAAATGTACTGCATTCATTAACACAGGAGTAGTCGCGCGGATTACTATTGTAATCCAGGGGTACATTTTATGCTGCAACTAAGGATTGGCAACACTTATGACCTCGAGCGGTCACATACCCCCACTGCTGTCAGTCAAGTGGAAGCGCTCAGAGCAAACGCATCGATTTTTGGTGGAATTTAAAATTGTTTGGATTACAATAGTAATCCGCGCGACCACTAATGTTACTAAATTTCGCGCGACTACTGCAGTGTTAAGAGATGGCAAACAGTACAGTACCTTGTAGAAATTTATAATACATTTATTTTAAAACTCAGCAATTTATCTAGGTTTGTGCCGTGTCTTGTGTGGGGTTTCGCCTAGGACACCAAGCTGGCTCATCAGCGGGCTCTTGGTGTCCGCGCCCGGACCCTCACAGGAGTAGCGAACTACGCGCTACCTCCCTGTTTATGAAACACACCTGCGCCTCTTTACTGTGAGAGCTAAAAGCCCAAGCAGCCATTCCAAAAGCATAATAATAATAATAATAATAATAATAATAATAATAATAATAATAATAATAATATCGTATGGCCTCGGGTACCTGGCGCAAGCTTTGTTATTTGGCACCCAAAGGGTAGCTTGCATGTCGAATTTCGTTGTTCCTTGAAGCACTATGAGAGTCAAGGAGGTTAGATATCTAAGCTCCTTGAATACTATAGCGCTTTCTAGTAGAGAAATGAGAGGAACTCCCGAGATTAATTTTGCCATTATGAACACGGCCTACTGAATTCAAATGGGTTTTTTGACATGCCAACATCGTATGACATGGTGTCGTAATTTTTGCCGCCTTTCAAATATCAGTTACCACGGCCAGGAGCGAACCTGCAAACTTGGGGTGAGTAGACCGACACGTTGATCCTTCACCCACCGTGGCAAGCTCCAAAAGGATGATATATTAGCTTTCATGGACAGTAAATTAAAACTCAGCTATTTCTCAAGGTTTGTGCCGTGTCTCTTAACTCGTGTTATTTACAGTTTGCTTGACAGCTTGTAACACAGAAGCTCCTATAAGTGTGTAACATATCAACTTGATCGGGCCCACAGTTCCTGAGAAAAAAGATACATACTCTAAGTTAGAAAATGTTAAGTTTTGTGAAATATTTCTTCAAAAATCCATAATTATTGAAATCTATCATAAATGTTTATGACACTTAAGTAACACGGAGAGTAGTTTCTAAGGCCGATCCTACGCAGTGTCATGGCCGCCACGTGAGTCCAACCCGATATATCGCGAATCTATCTTCGGATTTGGACGTGTGAGGTGCCCTAGGACTCAAGGTGACAACTCTGTTCCCAAACTGCAAGGTCATTGACCTGAGGTTTTATAAACTAAAATTCGAATTTGGACGTGTGAGGTGTCATAGGACTCAGCATGACCGCACATTCCCTATGGTACACTCATTAACTCAAAATAAATATAGTTCTGAGTCTTCAGTCTTTTGACTGATTAACCTTGGTCTACCCGTACAGTTCTTATCCTCGACCCTTCCTTCCATAACTAAGTTTGCTATTCCTGGGTGTCTTAGTATGTGTCCTACCGACCTATCTCCTCTCTTAATTAGCAGTCACCAGAAACATCTCTACTCTCCCATTCGTCTTAATACCTCTACATTTGTGACTCTATCTACCCATCTGATGTTCATCATTCTCCTGTATCACCACATTTCAAATTCTTCAATTCTCCTATTTTCTGCTGCGCCAATAGTCCAAGTTTCACTTCCATAGAGCGCCACGCTCCAGACAAAGGCTTTCAAAAATGACTTCCTAATATGCCTACCTAAATCCACTGTATGGTATATTCGATGTCAACAGATTCCTTTTCTGTGGAAATGCTTTGCTTGCCTGAGCCAACCTACTTTTTATATCCTCTTTGCTTCGTCCATCACTGGTTATTTTGCTTCCTAAGTAACATGTATCCTACTTCATTTAACTGATCACCTGCAAATTTGGCGTCCATGGGGGTTTCTGATTTGTGTCTGTATTATCATTTTTTAAATGAGTCTTCCAATTAGGGGGCAGATGACCTCGTAGTTCCGCCCCTTAAAACCTCAATAACTAACTAACTAACTAGTCTTCCGATTGCACAATGTGTAATAATAATAACGTTATTGGTGTTACGACACTATTAACTACTCTGGCTTTTAGAGACGCCAGGGTGCCGGATTTTGCACCGAAGGGGATCTTTAACGTGCCAGTAAATCTACTGACTGGGCTCCATCGCATGTGTGCACCCTCCAATGTCAACTGGCTGTGCCAGGATTCGATCCTGCAACCTTGGCACCAGGAACCGAGAACGTAACCGCTGAGCCACGCAGCCAAACATAATGTGCAAATCAGTAAAATACCATTATAGCAAACAAAAACTAGTAATTTAATCTGGGAGAAAGCATTAACACCCTGAATACAGTATGATACAGTGTAGATTAAAGCTGTAGCAGTAGCTTACGTCGTCCTGGTAAAGTGGAGGTCTTACAATTCACTGTGTGTGACGTCACAATAAGCGGGCTGTCTCCCGAGGCCTCGTGCACAGTTCAAGTCAAGACACCGATACCAACACAACTATTTCACAGAATATGGTAGAGAAATTCAATAGAACAGCTCTAGAAGTTTAAAACAAATAAGTTAGTTCCGTGAAGAACTATTCAGCCTATTTTCATATATCCTACTTATTTTAATTGCCTCTATCAACATACAAAATTTCAGTTTGATTGCTATAATAGATTCGTTGATATTGAGAACAGTTTAAATATTTCGGTTGGTCGCCAGGTTGGATTTTTATATATGTAGGCCATAGAGTTATGTACTATCAAATGAAATTTTTTGCGTAGGTTCATTATTCAAACGTTCACTTCGATCGCAATAAATAAAAACGTAATTTTAAAATTGCGCACTGCCGCCATCTTGAGGTTATGTGAACAATTGAATTAAATTAGATGCCAGTGCATTACAATGTATATAAACATTTACTGTACCATATTTCACTACACTCGGATGGTTAAATCGCGAGAAAAGTCTATTAAAATGTTTCACTTTCGCTCATAGTTGAACTGCTAGTAGTGCCCTTTATCAGCGTACACAATGTCAGGGTGATATGAATTGTAGTTTCGGAGATATAGAATGTCGGTGAAATATTTCGCACAGCCGCCATGTTGGATTGGTGAGACGCAATAGACTACAATTTAAATTTAAAGGGCGTGGTCATGGTCGGCCGTAATAGTACTATGACCTAACAGAGTTCCATTGAGATACCTCCAGCCGTTTAGAAGTTACTAGAGGGACACACATACACGTACGCACACACACACACACACACACACACACACACAAAAGGTGATCTCATAACCCTTTTTTTTTATAAAATGAAAATAGGCTAAAAATGCCATGAAATACTTCCATGTTTTTCAGAAAAACATTTTGTAAAAAACGTTGGTAGGCTAACAATTGAGGAGACGAGAATCTACGAAAAATATTAGTAAACTTCTGATATTCTGTAACGATTCAAAATACAGTACATGTGGAAAGGATGAAGTTTACTCCTCCGCTTCATTTAACCCACCGACCTTCCCATGCGTTGTTGGTAGCATGCTGAGCGTCTATGCCCAAGGTCACGGGTTCAAACCCGACCAAAGTCGTCGGATTTTTTTCGAGTGTTAAAAATAACTCAGTATTTTTTCCTTCGGAGGGGAAGTAAAGCCGGCGGTCCCATGCCATTGATTTATGGCATGTAAAAGAACCTTCCACGAACTAAACTTGTGTGAAGCAAAATTTGTAGGTTAGGTTTGATTAATGCTCCGAAGTTGCAACGTTCGTCACCGGGTGGTGGTTGCGATGGCATCTAGAAGTCACGTCCGCAGTTAGGTATCGTGGACGGTAGCATTTGGTAGCGAAAGTAGGAACTACTTGAAATTATTGTCGGCAGTCCTTACTTGAATTAAAAACGGATAACACACACTAATACAGTCATCACAATTAACACCGGTTATCTGACATATTCTACACACACCCAAAGTACACGGGGCTACATAATTGCGTTGTCGCAGAGTCTAAACTAAGGAATCAACCAACCAACCACCTTCCTTTTTTTAGATCACGAGTTATATAGTAAAATGCCAGCTATGCCAGTCATTATCCGCGTGTATCATGCACAAGCACAGTATTGCCAACCCCACGTTTATGGTACTACAATCATTCCATATATTACGTCACAAAGCTATCAAGCCTGCTTCAAGCTTTGGCCTACATGTCCCAAAGCTAATAGTAAAGGCGGTCTAGGTAGCGTTCTGTGATGAGTTCAAATGAAAAGAACAGTGGTTTGGACAATGGTAATTGCCTAACACGTCCTATCCAATGGTTACAGCCTAACTCGTCCAGATAAATGGTTCTTGACAATGGTTACAGCATAACACGTCCAGATAAATGGTTCTTGACAATGGTTACAGCATAACACGTCCAGATAAATGGTTCTTGACAATGGTTACAACATAACACGTCCAGATAAATGGTTCTTGACAATGGTTACAACATAACACGTCCAGATAAATGGTTCTTGACAATGGTTAGAGCATAACACGTCCAGATAAATGGTTCTTGACAATGGTTACAACATAACACGTCCAGATAAATGGTTCTTGACAATGGTTACAACATAACACGTCCAGATAAATGGTTCTTGACAATGGTTAGAGCATAACACGTCCAGATAAATGGTTCTTGACAATGGTTACAACATAACACGTCCAGATAAATAATTTTTGACAATGGTTACAGCATAACACGTCCAGATAAATGGTTCTTGACAATGGTTAGAGCATAACACGTCCAGATAAATGGTTCTTGACAATGGTTACAGCATAACACGTCCAGATCAATGGTTTTTGACACTAGTTGCAACAAAACGTACCGCTAGTTTCCAGCGATCAAGGCTGCACCTCAACCCGACCTTCGTTTTGTCCAATGAGCGTTGGCAATGGTTTTAGCCTGTGGGCTGCGTTATCCATATAGCCTAAACACCCCTGGTTTTTGTCACGCACAGTGGAAATCATCACGCATATGACGGACCTCATGTGGTGGTGTATTTCATACCTTACATGTTGGCAACACTACCGTGTCTCCGCCCATGTAACAGGTTGGTTGGGGCTGCGACAACGCGGTCATGTAGCCCCGTGTACTTTGTGTGTGTGTAGAATCTGTCAGATAACCGGTGTTAATTGTGATGGCTGTATTAGTGTGTGTTATCTGTGATTCGCTTGCCACGGTGGCTGAGTGGTCAACGTGTCGGTCTACTAATCCCAAGATTGCAGGTTCGCTCCTGGCCGTGGTAAGTGATTTTTTGAAAGGCGGCAAAAATTACGACATCATGTCATACGATGTTGGCATGTCAAAGAACGCATTTGAATTCAGTAGGCCGTGTTCATAATGGCAAAATTAATCTCGGGAGTTTCCGCCAACACAAAGTTCCTCATTTCTCTACTAGAAAGCGCTATAGTGTTCAAGTAGCTTAGATATCTAACCTCCTTGACTTTCATAGTGATTCAAAGAACAACGAAATTCGACATGCAAGCTACCCTTTGGGTGTCAAATAACAAAGCTTGGACGCGGCAACCGAGGCCATACGGTATTATTATTATTATTATTATTATTATTATTATTATTATTATTATTATTATTATTATACTTCACATGAACAAAAATATTGGATTAACATGCATTTACAGATCACCTAGCACTAACATAAATGACTTTCTTGATGAACTGGAGACACATATAACACAACACACCAGTAAGTACAGCGAATACGCCATTTTAGGAGATATCAACATTGATACTTTATCTAATGACATCAGTCTATCAGCTATCAAATATACAAATATTATGGCAACTCATGGTTTCCTACCACTTATCACTCATTGTACTCGTTATGATCCAAATTTAGACTCGAGAACATGTATTGATCACATATACTATCGTAGCAGACTAGATCAATATACTTCTGCAGTCATACAATCAGATATCTCTGACCACTACATAACATATGCAGGTATTTGGCCAAAAAATGATAAAGCACAATTACAAGATAATGAACCGTACATTACGCTAATGAACGATACTATAATACACACAAGCCTTAACAACACAGACTGGACAGATTGCCTTGAATTAAAAAATCCTAATGACATATATAACAATATAACAACCAAATGTAAGGAAATCTATCAAAAAGCATCTTACATAACCACTCGTAAACACAGAAAAAGCAAACAATGGTTTCACTTATGACCTAAAAATACAATGTAAGGAAAGAGACAGACTTTACAAAACAATGCTCAGAAACAAGGATAATATTACAATAAAAAATGAATACAAAGCTTTCAGAAACAAATTAAATAAGCTAATAAACAAAACAAAACATCAATATTATAAAAATAAGATAAATAGTTCCAAAAACGATAATAAAGGAATGTGAAAAGTCATTAATGATATAACAGGTCGGAAAACACAAACTGTCAATGAAGTCATAAAAAACATTTAATATTACATTATACTAACGAAGTGATAGTCAATAAATTCATGAATACCTTTAGTGAAAAATAAACAGCCTAGCTCATAACTGTAGTATCAACATATGGCAATCAAATAGAAACACATTAATGAATTCCTTTACAGTACTTGAAACTGATGAATATGAAATAGAAAACATAATTAAGGAATTAAAAACAGACAAATCGCCTGGGGCAGACAATATACGCTTGAAAGACATAAAGGCAACATCCAAAAAAACTATACCAATCATAACACATCTCATAAACAAGATATTCGAATCAGGCATAATACCAAAATATCTGAAATACACAATTATTAAACCAATATATAAGAATGGCGATCACTTAGATTTTGGCAACTACAGACCAATATGCATTTTATCAATCCTCCACAAAATAATGGAAAAATGCTTGGATAAGAGATTGAAGAATTTCCTAAATAAATATGATATTTTAAAGGGACACCTATACGGTTTTAGGAAGGGAAAAAGTACTGAACTACTCCTGGCTGAATTTGCCAATGTAATAAATAATGCCTTAAATAAGAACAATCACATAATGGTACTTTTTCTTGACTTTTCTAAAGCATTTGACACAATAAATCACAATAAACTACTTGCTAAATTACACGATATTGGAATAAGAGGCACGACTTACAAACTATTTGAAAGCTATCTGAAAAACAGGGAAATGGCAGTTATGGTCAATAACACTATCAGTGACGCAGTAGAAGGAACACGAGGTATCCCTCAAGGCAGCATTATTTCACCTACACTATATAACCTGTTCGTGAACGACATGAATGAAGCCATTAAACACAGTAAAATATTTATTTATGCTGATGACACCACTATATATACCATACATAAAGACTCCAAAACAGCTTTTGATAGACTTCAAGAAGACTTCAATAACATCACAAGATGGTGTCATGACAATAATTTGTATATAAATACAACCAAATCTAAAATAATGCACATCAGAGTTGATCACTTCACACAAGAAAAATACAAACTAACGCACCACAGCTTATCATGCATACACCAAAACATCCTGGCAGGTTGCAAATGTAACACCTTCATAAATAGTACTTCGACACAAAAATACCTAGGAATTACCCTTGATGAACACTTTAAAATGAACACACACACAGTAAACATAATAAAAAACCTAAGAGCAAACCTCTACACCTTCTACAATCTCCGATTTTATGTAGATAGGAAAACTTACAAAACAATTGAAAGAAAATTAAGATATGCTATAGCAGCTTGGGGAAATCAAAACACAACTTTAATTAATAATCTTCAAGATAGCCAAAACAGGTTCTTTAAATATTTCACTGATATCCCTTATTTTAATATTAAAGAGTTGTTTCAAATTACTGTACTGAATCTCAACTACCATGATCCAAGATTCAGGCATAAGGTCTCTCACAACATACAAACAAGAGCCATAACAAGTACTAAACATGTTAAACCTTTATGTATAAATAGCTATGGTTTCAAGAGACAAATAGTACATTATGCAACGAGCCTATAATGGCTATAATTAAGACACGAGTGTCTTTATAAAACGAGCTTTAGCGAGTTTTATAATTTCCATACGAGTGTCTTAATTACCATTATAGGCGAGTTGCATACGACTGTTTATGTTCGACGATAATTATAACTTTATTACATGTTTTAACATAAATATTCATAAATATCTGTTCAGTAACTAGAATTTTGTGATCGGGTGGTGCGCTAGGTAGCACATCTCCCTGTTCCAAGCTCTCTGGCCGGCCGACGCATGCGCTCTGTGTGATTCAATGCCAGATGTGCAGATCGTGAACCAGTATTCAGCAAAACTGTCACCGTAGTCGTTTGAAATCAACGCGCCGAGTAGAAATTGGATTTAGGTATATTAAGGTACAGTGCTATTTCTTGTCTCATATTCACCAGTTTATTTACGCGAACATTTGGACGGTGCACTTTCGGTAATTTATATAGACATGTTGGATTTTGAGAGCATGCGCGAAGGTATCCTTATCTAATTGGTCAAAAAATTTGTTTCTTGAGCTGTGATTGGTGGGAGAAACTGTTTCATAATGAATAATATTGTTATAATGACCATCATTATGATACAGTTTTCAGACACATAATAGTCAGGGTCGAACATAAATTATATTATACCATCACTACTTAATGAACTACCACCTGGACTGACAAACATTAACAGCAAACAACTAGCTATAAGTCGCATGAAAAAATATTACTTAACCAAACATTAACTCATAACATAAATTTATTAATATAACTACCATAGTGTAATTTTTTGTGTCTTTAATTATTTACATTAATATTTTATCATTAACATTACAAAAAATGCATGCACTCTTGTATTGAAATATAATCTATATATATGTTGTAAATAATAATTAATATATCTCACAGATAATCTGTACTGTCATCAGATTCGTGAGACATATCACAATAATGTAACATAAATAGTATTTAATAAATAAATTAAATTAAATTAAATTAAATCTGTGATTCAGGTAGAAGGACTGCAGGCGATTAATTTTTTCAAGTAGTTCCTACTTTTGCTACCAAATGCTACCATCCACGACACCTAGCTGCGGACGTGGCTACTAAATGCCATCGCAATCAACACCTGGCGGTGAACGTTAGAACTAATTTAGCGTTATGAAACTAACCTAAAACTTTTAGCTTCCACAAGTGTAATTGCAGACGACTTCGGCGGGGTTTGAACCAACGATGTTGCGCATAGAAACCCAGGTAACAGTTACCGAATGTTCAGCGCTTGTGCAACATGGCTACCGTCGTTCAATGAACAAGACGCAAACACATATATTTCCAGTGCTCTAGTGGCGGTAATTTCAATTGCTATTGTCCCCTAAAAAGGTATGAAAATCATGTCCTATCCGTATTAACATAGTTGTGAGTGTCAAGGGTATGTTCACCTCTCCTCAACTCACTCAGAAGGCTTCTATGGAACGCGAAGAACCCGCGCCGATCTCACAAAATGCCTCCACTCAACTCTGTTTTGGACGAGTTCTTGCCAGTTGCCCATATTCAGATGTCAAAGTTTGGAGATTTCATTTTTCCTGGAAATTCGTGGTTTTCCTACTGGCCTTTTTCCTCTTTGATCTTCTTTAAGGATTTGTAAGACCATCCTATCATCTCCCATCCTTAGTACATGACCAGCCCATTGAAGTCTTCTGGAGTTAATGATGTTGAGTATTGGAGCTTGCTGTGATAGTAAGTGTACGGTATGTCTATATTTGATCTATTTTTTCCAGCTAAAGGATGCGGGGTAAAAAAAAAAGTCCAACAATTTTCCTATACACTTTATTTTTGAAAACTAGCAACTGGTGCTCCTCCTGTTTTGTTAATAATAATCTAATAATTGCAGCCAAGTAGCAATACATAGCAGGAGGATAATTGAAAATACATAATTTAGATTTCTAAACTGAATTCTCTCATAGATTTTGGTCATTTCTTACAATGTAACACATGATAATTATCACATTGTAGTTTACAAAATTTACATAGACACTTATTCATCACTATATGATGGCTGGCTGCGTGGCTCAGCGGTAACGTTCTCCCTGCTGGGTCCAAGGTTGCAGGTTCGTATCCTGGCGCAGTCAGCTGGCATTTTAAGGTGCGTAGACCCGTGTCAGTAAATTTACTGGCAAGTTGAAGAGCCCGTTCGGGGAAAAATTCCGGCACCCCAGCGTCTCTAAAAGCCAGAGTAGTTAAAAGGGACGTAAAACCAATAACATTATTATATCTTATGAAAACTGCTTATGGCACACACTTTATGGTGAAAACCATGTACTGCCAGTCGCGTTACAGCATTCCTCATGCTTTTATTCGGTCCTGTCCATCTCCTGTCTAACATAGCAGCTGTTTTGTTAAACTCCATGATTCTGCAATAGAAGTTAGAACTGGACTAATTGTATATTTTCAAGTTTGTATTTCTCCTCAACTAGTAATAGAAATTATTTCTTATGGGAAGTTTGAACCTTGTGACATTTATGGAAAGGGAGGGAAGTGGGCGAATGATTGAAAAGCGGGCAAAGTGTACACGTTCCGGCACTTTTAAAATTTTAGAAACTAAGCACTAAGTGGTATCAATTTCCAAAACTTGTACGATATTTGACAACACTGTAGACTATTAGTGACACGTGCGAGTGTTAATATTCTCCTGAGCGTCCATCTTGTAATTGTCTGTGTAAAAGAAGAAGATCCTGTCTTAACGGTTGTTGCACTTTGTAGTGTCATGCAGAGTCAAGCGTCGCCTGGCGCAGCTGCTAATTCAGCTGTCTCCCTCGCGCGCGCCGATGCGCCATTGTTTCGCAATCGGATTGTTTATTGGAATGCCTCTGATTGTTTCGTTAACGGCCACCAGGGGGTGAGGCGAGGGGACAGCACAGCACAATGAAGTCACCTCTAATTGTCTGGCTTCCCTCAAACAACATCCTTCAGTGATCACACACATCGTTTATGTTTGATTGAGGCTTTTATGGGCCCGAATACTAGACCTGATGAGTCTTTCGTCATGGAGACAGAATAAAACACTTTTAGGGCTTCGCAGAGGGGCTTTTTTTATTTTAATTCTCTGTATACAACAAAGTGTGAATGATGTACCGTAACCAAAGACATTAAAATACGTGTATTTTATCACGAATACAGTAACGTCAGTGCTACAAAAGCTTGTTAACCGCGTGGGAAAATTTAACATGAGGACTCTCTTTTTTCTTTTCTTTTTTTTCTTCATTGCCTACTTGATATTTGTACTCTCGCACTGCCTTCTTGATTGTTTTCGCACTGCCTTCTTGATACTCGGCTGCTAATCATATAAATATGACTCATTTTAACAGAATCCATATGAAATTACGTGTTGGTCTGTGAATCAAGAGGTCCGGGAACTGGGCAAGCCTTTCATGACCTACTGCTGTGCACATTGCATTTACTCGCAAGTTGGCCAATTTATAAGGAATTTAAGGTTATGAGCAGTGTCGCGTCTATTAATCTAGCTGATCCATATCGTATTCTTTATTTAGGCTTGTGCTGGTGGAAGCTACAAATCATCTAATAAAATTAGTTCCGTATTATAAACTACAATATGTGTAAAATACTCCCTTTTAAAATAGATTAATATTTGTGCCAATAATGTTATAAAATACCTTTATGTTCGACCCTAACTAATATGTGTCAGAAAACTGTATCATAATGAGGCTCTTTATAACACTATTTTTCATTATGAAACAGTTTCTCCCACCAATCAGAGCTCAAGAAACAGTTGTGTGACCAATTAGATAAGGATACCTTCACGCATGTGCTCCAAATCCAACATGTCTATATAAATTACCGAAAGTGCACCGTCCATATGTTCGCGTAAATAAACTTGTGAATATGAGACAAGAAATAGCACTGTACCTTAATATCCTCAAATCCAATTTCTACACAGCGCGTTGTATTGAAACGACTTCGGTGACAGTTTTACTGAATACACAATCTGAACATATGGCATTGAAGCACGCAGAGCGCATGCGTCGGTTGTCCAGAGAGCTTGGAAAACAGAGATATACTACTCACCGCAGCACCCGATCACAACATTCTAGTGACTGAACAGATATTTATGAATATATATGTTAAAACATATAATAAAGTTATAATTATCGTCGAACATAAACAGTCGTATGCAACTCGCCTATAATGGTAATTAAGACACTTGTATGGAAATTATAAAACTCGCATACGCTCGTTTTATAAAAATACTCGTGTCTTAATTATAGCCATTATAGGCTCGTTGCATAATGTACTATTGTATCAACAATTTCACCTGAGGTTCCTTCTGTGTCAGATGTTACACATCATATGCGACTACTGTAAGGCTCGTAAAGATTGTCGTAGTCGTAGTCGTACGTATTTTAATGAAGTAATTGTACACCTGATGTCTTCCTGTGAACAATTCCCAACATAAAGTGAGTTTTATTTATATTTTTCAATTTCAACATGCAGAAAAATTACAACAATTTTCGTGATAGTATAACTGGCCTTGCAAATGGCGGCATGTCAGTCATCTCAGTTTGTTTAAACAAAGGAGCTGATGACCAAGGTATCCTTAGACCCTAAACATGGATCAACAAGAACGTGAGCTATGTGATTGTGCTGCACTAAAATAGTTGGATTTCCCCCCCCCCCCCCTTGTTTTTTGCAGATTGTCCCGACTAACGTAAGCCGAAATATGTCACGCTTGACTGGCGCCATGGGTAAATCTGACCCAACCGTAAATAATATAGAAATAACTTGAGTGTTCAAAAAGCTATGGACATGTTACCTTTGCAGGGTGAAGTTCATGGTTAGGAAGGAAGGTACAGTAAGCGATAGGAAATTAGGGTTGACCAAAACGAAAATATAGAGCATTATCTAAGCCTCGGGTCAACAATACGCATGCGCCAGTCCTCGCGGGTTAATCAAATTACCGTATTTTGCTCCAAAATTCAGATCTTTTCAAAAATTAGTTATAGAAAATGATACACATCGAAAGAAACAAGAAGTTCCGTGACGAACTAAAGAGCCTACTTTTCTTAAAATTTAAGATTCATGTCAATCTATATAGACCTATCTAGAAAAATGACGAAATTAAGTTGGTAATATCGAAATTTCTAATTAGTTCTAAATATACCTGGTATAATGTAGCCTAGTAGAGCACTACAATTAGCAGCCCTGGTGACTTCATATATTGTTAGTACCATCTCTTATGGTACAGAATCCAAAATTTGGTTGACGTCCAATGGATAGCATGGACGTTACATGCATTTAGACATTGCATCTATCAGCGCGCGTAAGATCATGTTGGCAACAATGTCATGCGTGTGTTGGTCAGACATAATCTGAAATTTTGGATGAAATCCATTTGTTAGTATAGAAGTTACATGTATTTTAAAATTGGACCTATCAGCAGGCTTAGAATCATGTTGGTAGCACTGACGTACATTAGTTACTCCAAATTAATCTAGAATGTCAGGTACTATACATGTGCATAGTTTAGAACTGTCGGCTTGCATACTTTCTGATATATTGGTATTAGGATAAGAAAATAGAGAGAGAGCATTTATTAACAGTTGGCAGCCCTGGTCGCTCTTAAGAATATGCTCAGCCATATCTGTTTATGTACACATAGTACATACAAAATTTGGTTGAAATCCAATTGATAGTGTAGAAGTTATATGTATTTAAAAATTGGATCTATCAGCAAGCTTAGAATCATTTTGGCAACACTGCCATGCATGGCCTCCTAGGAATTAATCTGAAATAATATTATCTATATGTGTACAAATTTTGGAATAGCTCCCATATATAACGTCCAAGATATCCAACTTGGAGCTCAAATTTTAATTGCGGTTTTACAGCAGTTGATAGCACTGACATCATTTTAAAATATGGGCTTGAGATATTCAGGTATAGATGTTTTTCTCATACCAAATTTGGATTTGATTGCTGCAGCCGTTTAGGAGTTGATAGGGGACACACACAAACACACAGCTAACAGACAGAAGGACAGACATACATTTGCCCGGATCGATCTCATAAGTCTACTTTTTCCTCATTTTTGCAAAATGTGAAAAGTAGGCTAAAAACAACACAAAGTACCGGTACACAATATGTTAACTATTAAACTTTGATTTTGCTTCCTTAATCAGCTGACGCCGCAATCCTCCTTACCTCGTAAGTGCTGATTTATTTCATTTGCAATTTAATATATTGTAGAAGCCGTAATTCTCAACTTATCAAGGCGCAAAATGTTTATAGGTTTTGGGTCTTTATTATCATAATCAATATTGGCCAGCTGAGGACACCGTAAATAACTCTTCATGATTTCAGTTTTCTTTGTCGCCAGTATTCCTTCATTCTCTTGCTCACAGCTTCTTTCGTTTCAGCTACCCAATGTTGTTTCTTCTTGGTCGCTGTTTCTGGCTCTAGGAACCCCTCAAATGTGTGTATCTTATTTCTGAAAGTGGTTCTGTTGCGGATGTCTTGCGGATGTTCATTTCTTTTAGATCCTTCTTGGTGTTGGCAAACCATTTTTCATAAGATTTTCCTTATTGGGCTTGTTGAAGTGTTTTTTAGCGTATGGCTTTGAGTGCCGGGAGTGTCCGAGGACATGTTCGGCTCGCCAGTTTTGTAGCTGCTTCTAGACGGACACCCAATGGGTGAGCTAAAAGTACCGTTGGGAAGGAAAGTTGGAATGGAAGGACGAGGAGTTGGAAGGTAGCGGCTGTGGCCTATAGTTAGGGACCAACCCCGGCATTTGCCTGGAAGGAAGATGGGAAACCACAGAAGACCATCTTCAAGGTTGCCGGCGGGGGGATTCAAACCTCCTCGCCTCCCGGATGTGAGCGACTGCCAGCAGTCCTGCCGTAACGACCACGGCTAACTCACCCGGTGTAGAAGTGGTTAAAAATGTAGTGAGTCTGTCGTCAGACATTCTTGAAACATGTCCAAAGAATTTAACCCTTCGTTTTCGTTTGGTATCTGAGTTTCTGCTGCTTGTTTAATATACTTCTTTGTTACTACGTAATCGGTATGTGTGAGCACATTTTTATTCGGTCCGAGAATATTTCTTAAAATTTTCGTTCCTTTTTTTTTTCTTCAATATCTTCTATGTCTTTTTTAGTTGTTAGTCCTAGGCATTCCCCAGCATACAGGACAATCGGGTTAAATTTGATAGTGTCGTAGTTTAGTCCTAAGAGAAATCGGTTTCTTGTTGTATGTGTTTTTCGTCTTTATTAATATAAATGCAAATTCAAAATTCGACGTGCGTATTAATTTATATTCTGTTGCGTAAACTTTCTCGACCAATTGCATACATTATATAGCTTTGGGCCATTAGGACTAGTGACACTTTAAAAATCCGTCGTTTCGAGACAACTGAGTGTCCCTATATCAAGGTTTGTCAAGAAAGCAAGAAAGAAAGAAAGAAAGAAAGAAAGAAAGAAAGAAAGAAAGGAAGAAACAAGGAATGATTAAACAATGGCATGTGGCCTCCATAGATAATGGTATAAGATAGAAAGCCATGTCGAAACAAATACACTGGTCCAAAATATGTTTGGATATTGCATTAGAATGTATTTTCATTGCTGTCTGACGACATTGCACATTGGCTCATGTGTTAACTCTAAGATAACACGTTTGTTTGTTACTACCGTACATTGTTATCGGACATGGAGTTTGTGCATACAACCTGCACAAATGGGGGAAGTGGTCAAACCCCTGCTGTGATTGTGGTTCATCAAACCAGACCATCAGGCACATTGTCCAAGATTGCAAGATAAGAGCGTACAAAGGTGAACCTGTCGACTTTTTCAGTGCTACACCATCGAGCCTGGACTGGATAAATAGATTGGACATAAGGTTGTAATAAGGTTGATATCCATGCTTGTATGTACTTGTAATTATTACTATTATTATTATTATTATTTATTTATTTTGCGCATGCGCTTACACATTCTCAGCATTTGCTGGAAAGAAAACATTTACAATCCCAGACACCGTACATATCACAAGGAGCAAATTCTCGGTGACTGCATTGAGTAGTAGCTTCATATTTCCCTCACTGCTTCAGGACTGATTGCTCAAGAACAGCCTTACTACGCGACACGTAGAAAGTATGCCTGTTTTCTGCATCAGTTTGAAAAGACCTGGGTCTAATTTCAACTCAGTGAGTGATTCCTTAAAAGTTGTTGGGAATCACGCCTGTGCTGAAGATAATAATAGGAACTGTCCTGACCTGTGCCATGTGCCATTGCTTCCTTTTCAGTTCTGAAAGCTCTATGTATTTTGACAGCTTTTCAACATGCTTTGTTAACATGTTCCCACTCTTTGGGATCGCCACATCTATGAAGGTGGTGTCCTTCATGCATTTGTCAACAAGAACCAAATCAGGTCTGTTGTGCACAGCTGATTGGTCTGTCAATACAGTACGATCCCAGTACAACGTAAAGCTGTCATTTTCCAGTACACTTGAAGGAGCATATTTGTAGTACGGCACTTTCTCTTGGCTCAGCAGTTGAAGTCGTATAGTCAGTTCTTGATGAACTATCTTGGCAACATAATCATGTCTCTTCCTATATTCTGTCCCTGCAAAATAGCGACAATCTGATATAATATGCTGAACAGTCTCAGATGTCGGGCAACCGTATCTGCAATGGTCATCTTGCACCGATGCATCCTTGATAATGAACTTTAGGTAGTTCCTCGTGGGGACAACCTGGTCCTGAATAGCCATCATCATAAGGCCTTCTGTTTCAGGAAACATCTGCCCAGAAATCAACCAAACGTTCGACGCTAGCTTGTCGACGTGAGTTTGGATGACTTCATTGGGATGTCTTCCGTGTAGTGGCTTGGACAACCAGGCATTGAATCTATCCAAATCACTGCGCACCCGAATTTGAGTCTCTTGCTGACTTAAGAGTAGTGGAGTTGATTCATCAGCTTCTGTGACAGCCTTGTGCAGCATCGAATGGTTCGACACAGAACAGAAGTATTTTCTTAGCTCATAGATCTGTCGAGCTACTTGGTTGTTTATATCAACAATTCCTCTTCCACCCATATGTCTCGGTAAATGACTCGTTCCACAGATGTCTTGGGATGGTGTTTTCGTGATTTGGTCAGTGATGTTCTAATTTTCTGTTCTAAACTTGCAATGTCAGTTTTACTCCACTTGATGATCCCAAACGAGCAACTAAGGATAGGGACAGCATAAACTTTGATTGCCTTAACCAAGTTTTTACTGTTGAGCAGGCCCCGGGCTATAAACGGACATACTGGGCATTTGCCCAGGGCGCCGACATTTAGGTGACTCTGAACGAGGAAAAAGGTTGGCCCAACAATCCCAACATTAACAAGAAGTTCCGTGACGAACTAAAGAACCTACTTTTCTTAAAATTTAAGATTCATGCCAATGATTAATCTAAATGGATCTATCTAGAATAATGACGAAATTAAGTTGGTAATTTCGAAATTTCGAATTAGTTCGAAATACTGTATTGTGCCCAACTCTAGGAAAGGGTATTCCAAGATTCAGACACCTAGATATCAAGGGAAAGGCTACAGCCGCTTTTGAAAGTTGAGATATTTGAATATCGCGCTCCATTACTTCTAGAAGGGAATGGAAATGTTATGCAGCCAAGAGCATGTCAAGTGACGTAGCAAGTAGTAGCAGAGGTCGAGACTATTTGTTGATTAAATAGTTAGCCATGGAGTAGAGACTTGAGACTTGGATCAGATTACTGGCACGGCCAAATGAAAGAGAATGCACTTAGTATCAAGTAAATCGGACCAGGGATACCAGAGATATGAGGATTTCCATATTTCAGCGTGATGCAGCGTGGACCTGACCGTTTTGAATAAAAGCCGGCCGGCCCAAGCAACATCAGCTCACTTCGAACCAAGCTCTTGCGTGACAAGGTGCTGCCACGTTGAGCCAAGGCACAAGGTTGCCGGATCTACGCAGAAGATATCTTTAAATTGTGATAGTCACAAAAGTGCTGCGATACATGTGGAACTTAGTAAGTTTCTGGCAGAGAGAATCACTAAGGTGATTGTTATTTTTCTACGGACACTGGTGAAATATTTTATTTCTATATGGACATATGCTAGACTTTGTCTAGAAAGTACTTTGTCACAGTCCAGTAATAATAATTTAATACTTGGATATTTTAGTCCAATTAGTCAGTTTCATAATTTGTAACTTAATAACCACTCCGATCTTTCAGTATATTGAAGGCCAGTCTATCACGGTGTTGTTCATTAGCCGACAAAGGGAAACTATATGTTGCTTCGCGCATGATAGATGGTGATAAGCCATGCCCAGGGAACGATCTTCAGAACAGCCGTTGATTGGTTTAGACTGTCAGTGTTTTCTTGTACTGAAAAGATTACCGTGAGTTATGTTACAACTGACATATTTGAGAATAGATCACTTGGATCTGACCCCATTTAAGCAAACTGCTATGGACTTAACAGAAGTCAATATTAAAATGGATCAGCAGTTACTTCAAACTTCAAGAAATATTTCCACTATGTCGTGTTAGACAGATTGTGGGTATATAATGGCGGCCGATACAAGGATTATACGTGCGTGTCCGATAGGGCATGTATCTGGATAAATCTGGTACAGACCAGGTTCACTACGCTTCAAGACCAACGAGAAATGCAAGCCACTTTTGACTTTATATTATGCCTAGCTAATTGGAACAAACTCATTTTCTGCAGATGACCAACACATTTGTTTTTCTTCGTATTTAAATCTTGCAATGATTTACGCAAGACATATTAGAGTTATTCTGAGTATTTTCAGCACTCAGAACAGTTTAGGATCGATGACCGAGCAGAACGAGCATTTATTTGAATGTTTCATATTTTTTGATAATCACGGTAATCAGCCGATGTAACTGTAAAAGTTAATAATTATTTTTGTTGAGAAATGGATCTTTTATCCATATTCGAAGAATCGAACATGTGGATTCTCACATAATGAAATAATAATTAAATATATTTAAAATAATATAACTAATAATAATAATAATAATCCACTAATAATAATAATAATAATGATTTTCATAACTTTTCTAAATAATTCTTGGATCTTATATTTTCTAATAATCACATTTATTGAGAGAGAGCCTATGAAGTAGTTTAATCATTTCTAGTTTGGAACAGGTGATTTTCCGAAGGAGAGTGGTTAGCGCAAGCCCGCATTCAACCAACATTACAGTTCTGGTTGAACAGTTAATATTTGCAATGAGCAAAGTATATTTTTCAGATAACATGGAGAGGCATTAAACGGGAAGCAAATGATATTTGTATCAATTAGGATATTTTTGTATTTATATAAAATCATGACGTAAATACACATTCGAAAGTGAAATAAAGAGTATCATAAGTATGGTAACTTCACGGGTTGAACTGAATGGTAAAATAAAATAAACTTGTAAGTTTATAAATCTTCCAGTGTTGATAACAAGCAGAGGCTTGATTTATTGTATAAATTTTGGGAAGAAAATTTATGTGTGTGGAGTAGTTGAGATGCCATTCCCAGGTGCGCATGTTTAAGTCGCAGGAATGAGGAGGTTTTTATTTGAGCATCAATCAAATAGCAGGTTCGATGACTCAGTGTTAAAGAAGGAGTATTGGAACTACACATTGCGTCGTATGAATGACCCAAAGGTTATTTCTTAAAAACCATCAGTTCTTATTTCAACCTTGTTTACGGATTCCATTAAGACTTTGATTTTGCTATAACCCGGATTTGTCATGATAGTATTTTATTCTTCTTCAGAGGAAGACCTTTGCCGTTGTTGTTGGAATATTGTGTTCTTACACAAATAATAGAATGGGCCACTGCCAATTAAAAATAATTCTATAACCACGAATAATTTGAAGGATGTTTTCAATCCTAGTGCCATGAACTAAATGAATTTATTATGAAGCTACAATTCTTATTTCCGCATTCTGTCGAAGAATTGCAAGTTGTGAAAGTTACTAAAATGGCCACAAATATAAATATTTTTCTTAATAATGATGCCAAGTGGAAAATCGAATAGTTGAATGGTCCAACAATTTATTGATCAAGTTGATGATTCAGAAATCATATATTTTGTTAAGAACTTGAAGTTCATAATCGAGTCACTTCTCGAAATGTTTAATGTCAGAAGAACAATTAATTTTGTTGTGCTTCGCACAGTTCTTCGATGCTATGCTCAATGGTCAAATACTTTTCAGATGTTGTTATTAATATGTGTACATATTTTGTGTTGATTCAGCGATAATAATATTTTTTTGACAATATATTTTTTGAAACTGGAAAAATAAGTGAAAGTTAAAAATTCTATGAACAGTTATTCTACGAGTGTTAATATTATGTAAAAATTCAACCAGTGAACTACAATATTTCCAGTAAAGAAAATTAAATTTGAACTGGATTTAATCATAAATAATGGATATAATTTTGGAACACAGTCTACAGGACTGATAATCAGACTTGTGTTTCCAAAGATAATTGTCCAATGTGTTGGAAAATTTCTGTACATTGTGTAAATAGTAATGTGGGTCGCCACACGTGAATGATGCTGCTTTGAGCATTTTATTTTGCAGTTAATTTTAAATTCAGAATAAAATGAGATAATTTTACATGATGTGTTTTGCCCAGTTGAATCTCCTTCTATCCTTATTGTTGCATTGAGCCAAGAATCAGTAAAGCATTTTTTTTTTCATTTGATGTCGTTTTTGCGATTAGCTTTAACCCATCTGGCGCCCCGGGATATTTTGACTCTCGTGCTGACTGATTCTTGGTCAAATGCATATGTGGTCGTGCGGACTCCGGTCTAAACGGGCACAGTATACCTGGCATAATGTAGCCTAATAGAGAACTACAGTTGGCAGCCCTGGTGACTGAGTATATTCTTAGTTCCATCTCTTAAGGTACAGAATACAAAATTTGGTTGATGTCCAATGGATAGCATGGACGTTCCATGCAGTTAAACATTGCATCTAACAGCGCGCGTAAAATCATGTTGGCATCAATGACATACATGTATTGGTCAGAAATAATCTGAAATAATATGATCTATTGTTGTGTCAATTTAGATTGAAATCCATTAGTTAGTAGAGAAGTTACATGCATTTTAAAATTGGACCTATCAGCAGGCTTAGAATCATGTTGGCAGCACTGACGTAGGCCTATATTAGTTACTCCAAATTATTCTAGAATTCCAGGTACTATACGTGCGCAAAGTTTAGAGCTATTGGCTTGCATACTTTGTGATATATTGATATTAGGGTAACAAAAATAGAGACAGTATTTATTAACAGTTGGCAGCCCTGGTTGCTCATAAATATATGCATAGTCATATCTGTTATGGTACACTTAACACAGACGAAATTTGGTTGAAATCCAAATGATAGTACAGCGGAACGTGGCTAATTCGAACTTCTATAATTCGAAATGTTCTTTAATTCGAATTTTTCTCTTGGTCCCTAGCAATTTATATACAATCAAGGCTAAAAATTCTTGGTTAATTCGAATTATATTTTGGATAATTCGAAGTTTTTACGTGTAGAAAGTCGATCGGACGAAAATGTCTCAGTTTGTGGTGAGCTGACCGACGCAGAAATCATCGCCGATGTACTGAACTCCGAAAAACGCATCTGGCGATGAACTCGTGGAGGAAGTCCCCGAAAAATCTGTTCCGAGTGCAGCCCAAGCAACAAACCACATCACAGAACTTAGTCGTTATTTTCAAAGTAGAAATGACGTAAGTGATTCTGTTTTCTGTTCCATAAATTTGATAGATTCTTTTGTGATGGCCGAGAGACTTAATTGTAGGAAACAGGTAAAAATCTCAAACTTTTTTGTAAAACAGTAGATTTCTCTAAGACTTAACTAGATTGCTGGATTACTTCTGTCGTTAAATAGGTGAATAGTACATTTTGGTTTTATTTTATCATTTGAAACTTTTGATGTTATTCACGATACAGTCATTATTATTATTATTAACAGAAAAGCGCACGAATGTGCATAACATAGATTTACATTAGTGAAACAAACATGTTACAAAAGAGTTAATTAATGTGAAAAACATCATGATCCAGTAATCAATCAGGAATGTGTGCATTAAAGCATTTATTCATGACCAGTCATTATATTGTGAATTGAATGTTATTTGTGAAATAGAGCAACACTGTATGATGCTTTGTTCATTTTAAATGTTATTCCTTGCTATAATCACAGAGTGATTTCTGGTTATTTTTACATCGTGTGATGTGATATGTGTCACAGAACTGGTCACATAACGAGCACACGCAGAGTTCATTTGGGGCGTGGTAGGACATGTTTTTACATATTTTATGGTGGTACCCATGCACTGCTAACTTTATCACCACATGTCTTAGTTTCTGATTGGCGCTGGTCCAGTTCCGGTTGATCATGGCATCCGTGCTGTAAAATTCTAGCGGAATGTCTTCTCTCTTATCTCTTCTCTCTGCTAGGTGCGCTTCAGCATTCTTTGTTGATTGAAGCTGTAATTTTGTTCTTATTTCTTCGACGAGGAAGGGTTTCCAACAGATGGTTTTTCGGAAAGGTGGGCGTGTAGCAGCAAACGACAACTTGCAATATGAAGAGGTCAAAGTGGAAATAGTAAATGCAGTTAAATACCTTGGGATTACTTTACAGACTACCGGAACATTCAGACTACACATCCAAGACAGAGCAGTGGCTTGCTTGAAAGCCATGTACGACGTTATCAATCTCCAGCAGCTATCCTTAAAAACAGCTATGCATCTGTTTGACGCAAAGATCCTACCAATTCTCACGTACGGGATCCACTTGATATGGGACCGACTAACGAAGAGAGATCTGGCCACCATCGAAAGAGTTAAAGCCCAATTCCTGAAAACCTTAATGGGCATCTCAAAATACACGTGCTCACGCCTAACATACAGTCATTATACAGTACCGTTGTCTGTTAATCTGCTTTGTTGAACGTAAATCATTTTGTAAACGTAATACAATATATTTTCTTTACCCTTTTCAAAGAACTTTCTTAATTCGAATTTTTGGATAATTCGAATATTTTTACTGGTCCCTTGAGGTTCGAATGATCCAAGTTCCACTGTATAGAAGTTACGTGTATTTAAAGTTGGACCTCTCAGCAGGCTTAGAATCATGTTGGTAGCACTGACGTATATAAGTTACTCCAAATTAATATAGAATGTCAGGTACTATGTGTGTGCATAGTTTAAAGCTGTCTGCTTGCATACTTTCTGATATATTTGTATTTGGATAAAAACAATAGGGAGTGCATTTATTAACAGTTGGCAGCCCTGGTGGCTCATTCGTATCTGTGTATGTGCACATAGTAAGTTACATACGAAATTTGGTTGAATTCCAATTGATAGTGTAGAAGTTATATGCATTTAAAAATTGGACGTATCAGCAAGCTTATAATTATTTTGGCAACACTGCCATGTATGGCCTCCTGGAAATTAAACTGCAATATTATTATCTACACGTGTGCCAATTTTGGAATAGCTCCCATTCATACCTTCCAAGATATCCAACATGGAGCTCAAATTTTAATTGCGATTTTTCAGCAGTTGGTAGCACTGACATTATTTTCAAATATGGCCGTGAGATATCCAGGTATAGATCTTTACTCCTACCAAATTTTGTTTCGATTGCTCCAGCCGTTTAGGAGTTGGTAGGGGGGAACACACACAGCCAGACAGCCAGACAGACAGACAGAAGGACAGACAGACACACATTTGCCCGATCTCATAAATCTACTTTTTCCTCATTTTTTCAAAATGTGAAAAGTAGGCTAAAAATAAGATTAGTATGACAGTCATGGGAATCTTTAAAAAGTAGGATAATAGGTATAACTATAATTTACGTGAATATAAAATAAAACTAATATTAAATATCACATACATTCGTAGTATTTACAGGTATGTTTAATCATGATTGTATTGTATACAGTACGGTATTATAACTCTTTCAGACAGCACACTAAATTCTCAATTGATATTGTTTTGTGATAAAGACGTAACCCTTAGCACAGACTTTTCTGACATCATAAATAAATTTGCAAAGTTAGGCTAAAAGACTTTTAAAATTTAACTTTTGAATTTATAATCTTGGGTTTTAGTGTGATTAATGTATCAATAAATGGCTACAAAATTGTGTGAACGACTTACTTTTCTTATTATTTCGTGTGATACAATATAAGTAACGTAGTTGCTTGAAAGAAAAACCTATTATGCCTTTTTTATAACACATAATTGAGAAAAAGGGCGCCAGTAGACCTTTGGCCCAGGGCGTCTATCACCTTAGCCCGGGGCCTGCTGTTGAGGCTGGTGTTAGAAACAAGCTTAATTCTTCTGACAAATTCCTTCGTCAGATCTTGTTTCACTACTGAGTATTCTATGTGTCGGGCTTGCTTCATTCCCAGATACTTGTAGGTCTCGCTAGTGAGCATTGTTGCAATCTGCTGGCCCTGAGCTGTTTCATATACACCTTCCTGCAGCTTGCCTTTCATAACGTTCAGCGTTTTACATTTCTCCAGCCCGAATTCCATTTTCACATCCTGCGAAAAGGTTTCCACTATTATTATTATTATTATTATTATTATTATTATTATTATTATTGTGTTTCATGTGTAATTCCATGCGCTACATAAAGAAATAAAACAGTTATAGGATAATAATAATAATAATATCGTAAGGCGTGTCAAGGAACCCATTTGAATTCAGTAGGTCGTATTCATAATGGCAAAATTAATCTTGGGATTTTCCGCCAACACAAAAGTTCCTCCTTTCTTTAATAGAAAGCACTATAGGCCTAGTATCACGGAGCTTAGATATCTAATTAACTAATCTCCTTGACTTCCATAGCGCTCAAAGGAGCAACGAAATTTGACATGCAAGCTGTCCCCTGGGCGGCAAATAACAAAGCTTGCACCCGGCACCCGACACCATACGATATTAGTATTATTAATGAAGAACAACGTAGATAATTAGAAGTTTTTGTTGTTGTTGTTGTTGATTATTTAGAGGCTTTGCGACATCGTGGCCATGTAGCCCCGTATACTTGGGTGTGTGTAGAAATTGTCTGATAACCTCTGCCACTGTGATGTCTGTACCAGTGTGTATTTGTAATTGAAGTACGATTTAGGTAGGAAGCGGCTGTGGCCTTAAGTTAGGTACCGTCCTGGCATTTCCCTGGAGTAGAAGTGGGAAAACCACTTCCGCTTCTTCTCAGTTTTGCTTCATGAGGCTGAATGAGACAACGCATGTGTGAGCGACTAAATAGGCTATTGGTTACCAACCATGGAAACTGGATAATTATCCGAAGGGGGACGAAATTAGGGGCAGTGATGGATTTTGGGCCCCTTACCTTAATAGTAGTGTGTGTATTTCTAATTCAAGTATGGATTGGGAAGGAGGCTACCGTGGCCTTGGTTAAGGGCAGGCCACGCCAACCCGAGCACTTAGTGCTTGCGCGCCCCAGTGCCGCACCGAGCAGCACCGGTGCTTTTCACCTTCCTCCCCTCTTTCCTCCCGTGTAGTGGCGGTAGCATAGTCAGACTTGGATGATGAGCAATGGATCGCTGACCTCGCTTTCACGGGGTATTTAAATGATTTAAATATCTCATTGCAAGGCAAAAATAAATTAATCAGTACTATGTGCGACCGTATTGAAAGTTTCAAATTGCAGCTTGTTCTTTTTAAAAGTCAGCTTCAAGAAGGAAATTGGGACAATTCCCTCCCTAAAATCAGAACAACGTTCGTTTGTGAACAAATGTTAACAATCATGAATGAGCCGATATCTCGTATCTTTTTACTCTATCAGCTTCTTCGCATTGGCGTAAGTAATTGCTGCCTGGTTTGTCCGGTTTGTCACATTCAGTTCTCTGTTTCCCGCTAGAGAGCTGCACCGCAAGGTAAGATCTTATGTATGTCTTATTCTAGAGAATGTAGTTGGTGCCCTGGTCCAGAGAGTGAACGCCGAGATGATCTTCATTTATTTAGTTGTTATTTTACAGTCAAGTATGAGGGATGCTTGGGTCTTATATTATAGAGGTTTGAATTGGATTTCCGTGGGAAGATTCCGTGGAAAAGTTTGGCTGCGAGTCACGTTTAGGAATCCAAGGGGCCTGGAAAGGAGCATTAAAATTTAGACGTTCTATTTAGTGGTCTTGTAAGAATTGTGGTGGCCGTGAATGACATGGACAGGCCCAAGAGTAGAGAATTTGTATCGTAAGTCGTATTGGATTTATGTTAGCTGGTGTTTTGTTTTATGGAATCTTCTGTTGGCGGACTATAACATTGGTCGTGCGTCAGCTGATTGTAAAAAAGATGAGAGCTCTGGGAGCCATGACAGGAAGAAGTCGTCTAATATTTTACTGCGGGGATAGTGATGAATTATTGTAAGGGACAAAAGGATTTCAGGCACCTTGACATGTATGTGTACTAAAGCAGTAACGATTGGTACACTTGGAAGAGTATACGAGTCGCCTTGATAGAGAGCGCACGTCTTATAATTTTTACTGTGGGAATAGTCACGAGTTGTTTAATGAAGAAACGAATTCTGACATCTGGACGTGTACTAAGAGATGATATGTATCGAGCGGTAATATTAGTAATGATGCAGACTTCATAGAGCTATGACGACGGTCGATGGATTTGAAAAGGTTGCCTTGAAAAGGTCTTGGATTATTTGTGAAGAGGATGCTTAGACCGTAAATTCATTAGATGGCTGATGACGTCACATTGTTGAAACCAACATCTCGATCAGCTGACTGAAGGGAACTGCGGATAGTGATAATAGAATTATCCAATATGGAGCTCCTTTTGTATTCCTTGACGTTGCTTAGCATTCGCAATTAGCCAATTGTAGTCGATCTTGAGCCATTACCCTTCAGTCAGCTGATCGAGATGTTGGTTTCACGTCACAGTACAGGCGCAGTGTGGCAATGCGCCCTCTATTGTATTTATGCTCTAAGAGAGGATGTATCCTGACTTCTGGACATGTAGTAAGACATGTTTGAGCATCGTATAGAACTTTACTGGTGTTTTTAAGAAGCGAAGTAAATACGAGGGGACGCAGAGAGAAGAAATTATATTGATGAGTGTATATTGTCACCTGGGTTGTGGCTGAATTACTATGAATATGACGGACTGTTAATAATAAGGCAAGTACCTTTGGGGCTTATGTTATTTCCATTTCTTGTTTTTAAATTTGTGTTGTTATTTGTTTTATGTGAATGTGTAACTTAAATGTTTGTGAATAGAAGTTGTTACCTAAAAGTAAAAAAGTGTATCATTTCTAGGCCTACATTTGATACTGTAATCTCTAAACATTCATCTGGGTTATATCGCAAAATGGGTTCGGTCCTTCCACTCAAACTATTTACTTAAAGGGGGTGTTTCAATGAATATTGACAAAACATAAACAAGGTCAAGTTTGTCTGATGCTTCCTTGGAGGATATACTTCGGATTGCAACTGCCAAAACGGGATTGTTCCAAATATCGGAAAATTAGTGGCTTCAAAGCGATGCCAAATATAAACAAAGAATGTTGAAAATTAGTGCAAAGTCGGGAGCCCAATAAAAATAATATTTCTGTCCGTAAACAGACATTATTATTAATCGTTTTCTTACCGGTACGCCGCCTGGCGCGCGCTGATTTGCCCAGCCCCATTCAGCAAACAACAACACGACTCTCGTCTCGCTAGGCGCTGCCACAACACGTTCCTCTCCTACAGCAGAACACCGGTGCTTTCACCGGTGATGTTGATAATTGTTGTTTTAAGGGGACTAACATCTAGGTTATCGGGCGCAAATGATTTGGGTGATAGTGAATGATGAGATGAGAATGAAAACTATTACTAAAACTAACTACAAACTAGAAGAAGAAATTGTAAAACAAAGAAAGGATAAGGCAAATAAAGGGCAGGAAGAAAAGAAATGACCTCAACCCTTGAAGAATGAGGATTGAAGGACTTGGAAGGAAGGAGAGCCATGAAAGGCAGATAGGAAAGGGGAAAGAGGAGAGGGCCCGCCCCAAAGTCAGAGGAAAATGTGGAAAAACGGACCCAGCTAAGGAATTTCTCGGGGTCGCCAACTCCCAAACTCATCAGCCGTGAGCACTTGAGGGTGTAGCATTATGCAGGGTGCACCATAAGTGGTGGGGCTACATGCACTCTGCCTCATTGAGGGCCTTGAGCAGAAGGCAGGAGACGTGAAAAGAAAAAGAAGGCTGACCCCTCGAAAAATGAGGGTATCAGTAAAGATGAGACAAGGGCCGATTAAGGCGGGGAAGTGAAAGACTCCCTAGGCCTCGGATACTCTAATACCGTCGTGGTCAGAAGAGAACAAGAATTGACCAGGAGAGGTCGTCAGTAAAAGAAGACGGAGAGGAGCCCGGAACAACTAAGTGGAAGCAATGCCCGACTCAGCTGGGGTCCCGTGGTCGCCAAACCACGTCCCACTTGACCGGGGCCGGCAGGTGCTCGCGAAGCACCTGAGTTGGCGTGGCCGGGTTTAGGGACTGCGCCGTCATTTGCCTGGAGTATAAGTGGTAGAGGCTGATATCGAACCCACCTCTTCTATATTAATTAATTCGAAATGTCAAGTCTTACTCCGTGCAGTCTCCTCGTTGGTCCAAGAAACGGTTGTACAGAGGATCTCATCTCACCCTCTCTGTTGGGTTATGTTTGGTGAATATTGCTAATGGATCAGTAAGATAAACACCTGCTCATCTAAGGAGCCGAATAGCCATACAGTGCATCCTCCAGGCTCTTGTTACAGACAGTGTGTAAACATTCATTAGCCCCCAAGCTTGTGGAGGTTAACCGATGGGATCAAGTTCTTCAGAGTTGGGCGGCTAGCAGGACTCTCTCCGTCAGGTGCGTCTAATAACACTGCACAATAGTTGTAGAATCTTCCACAAATAGTGAAGCGATGAACGGATCCATAACACACGCCGATTGGATTATGTCACTCGACAAACGGTAGTCAGTGTGCCTGTTGAAGTGACAGTTCGCGTCGTCATAAACAAGTTACGAACAATATAACCTTACCACTTGGATCCAATCACTAAAGCCCTGCGCGGATAAACAAACCTTTATTCACATCCGCCACGCATCCGCACAACTGTTATCCGCATCCGATGACATTAAAATAATATTTTTAGCCTATTTTCATTTATGAAAAAAAAAAAAAGGCTATGAGATCACCTTTTGTCCGTGTGTCTGTGTGTGCGTGTGTGATGGTGTGTGCCCCCTCCCCCCCTAATAACATCTAAACGGCTGGAGCGATTTCAATGAAACTCGATAAGTTAATAGCACTATTCCAGACGACCCCGACCGTGCCTTTCAAATTTTGTTACGTCTCACCAATCCAACATGGCGGCTGTGCGAAATATTTCACCAGCATTCAATATCGCCGAAACTATTACCGATATCACTGTGGAATATTTTACGGTGATAAAGGGAACTAAAAGAAGATCACCTATGTGAGTTTTCAAAACCTGGTAACTATAAAACCAACATGGCGGCCAAGCGAAGTTGCGATTTTTAAAAAGACGTTTCTCGCGATTTAACCAACCTAACGCAATAAAACTTGTGACAGTATATTTTTATACACATCTAACTTCGTTCAATTGTTTACATAACCTCAAGATGGCGGCTGTGCGAAATATTTAACCGGCATTCTATATCTCTGAAACTATTAGCGGTATCACCCTGAAATTTTGTACGGAGCTAAATGGCACTACTGCATGTTCAACTATAAGACTTTCAAAAACCGGTCAACTACAAAACGAATATGGTCGCCAAGCGAAGTTGAACATTTTAAATAGACCTTTCTCGCGATTTAATGATCCAAACGCAATGAAACTTGGTACAGGACATGTTTATACGCATTGTAATGCACTGGTATCTAATTTAGTTCAATTGTTTACATAACCTCAAGATGGCGGCTGTGGAAATTTTAAGATTAAGTTTTTATTTCTTGTGTCGTAATCATGCGATCGAAGTGAAAGTTTGCATAATGATCCTACTCAATAATTTTCCTTTAATGGTACACGACTCTATGGCCTATACATTTAACAATCCAACATGGCAACCATCCGAAATACTTAAATGAATCTCAATATCTACGAATCTATTACAGCAATCAAACTGAATTTTTAATGTTCATAGGGGCTATGAACATAAGTTCACACATAAGGACTTACAATAACCTGGTGATCACAAATCAAAATGGTGGCGACGCGAACTATAAATATTCTCATGGTCGTTTCTCGCAATTTAACCATCCGAATGCAGTGACACTTGGTACAGTAAATCCTTATACAAATATTAATCCATTGGCATCTAATTTTTTTCAATCGTTTCCATAAGCACAAGATGGCAGCTGTGCGAAGTTTTAAAATCTCGTTTTTACTTCTTGTGTCGTAATTATGCGATTGAAGTTTGAATACTACACGTACACAATAATCTTCACGTAACAGTACATATCTCTAAGACCTACATATATAAAAATTCAACATGGCGACCATCCTGGAAATTAAACTGAAATATTATTATCTATATGTGTGCCAATTTTGGAATAGCTCCCATGCATACCTTCGAAGATATCCAACATGGAGCTCAAATTTCAATTGTGATTTTTCAGCAGTTGGTAGCACTGACATCATTTTGAAATATGGGCTTGAGATATTCAGATATAGATCGTTACTCATACCAAATTTGGATTCGATTGCTGCAGCAGTTTAGGAGCTGATAGGGACACACACACACAGACATACACACATTTGCCCGGATCGATCTCATAAGTCTACTTTTTCCTCATTTTTGCAAAATGTGAACAGTAGGCTAATATACATTTAGAGTAAGAATATGAAAAACTAAATTGTTGAATATGTGTGTCTATTATTTTGGTGTATGTTGTAGCCGTGAATTTTACCAACGGCTCAAAATAATATCTATGTAAATATTTTGAATTGACGGGTACTTGAAATGTAAACGATGTCGATCTGTACATAAAACTATTGAAGGTTTGCTGGAATAATAATGCATGATTACAAGTTAGTATATTATAAAATGTGTTTTGTGCATAATAATGAGTGAACTGAGTTTAATAATCTTGAAAAGTTTTATTTCTTTGCAACATATAGTTTACGAGATATGATTTATTTTAACTCAGTAGAAATTGTCATGCAAAAGGTGTACATCCCCCCTTAAGGGGTTATTCGAAATTAGTTACCTGAAAGCATCAATGAATAATTTCGAAACTACTGATTGAAATTGATTCAAATGTTTATCAAACCTCATGTCATATCATCAAGTTTTTGGCCTAGCCGACAGACTTCACTCCATAAACTCTCCTCCTCGGCGGGGAAGTATAGCCGGCGGACCCATGTCATAGATATATGACATGTAAAAGAACATTCCACTAATTATACTTGTGTGAAGTTAAATTGTAGGTTAGATTTGACTAACTCTCTTAGGTTCCAAAGTGTATCACCAGGAACCGACTGCGGTGGCATCTAGTAACCAAGCTCAGAACTAGTTGTCATTGACGATGGCGTTTGATAGCAAACGTATGAACTACTTGAAAATTGAATGTCTGCAGTCGTTACTTGAATTAAAAACAGATAACACTCACTAATACAGCCATCACAATTAACACCGGTTATCAGACAGTTTCTACACACACCCGAAGTACACGGGGCTACATGACTGCGTTGTCGCAACCCCTAAACTGAGGAACCAATCAACAACTGTTTAAAAATAGCATATCGTATGTTGTAGTTATAGCTTCTTACCATCATCAAAACAGAGCCCTTGTACGTCTTTTCCGTATATTAGTTATATTATACCGTCAGTATTATGGCATTACTGATTATTATTCGATCATGGAAGATGTTAGTTCATCTTAATAATAGGTCACATCTTTCCAGATCTTCTATGATCGAATATTAATCACTAATACCATCATTTTTAGCCTATTTTCAATTTTGAAAAAATAGGCTTATGAGATCACATTTTGTCCGTGTGTGTGTGTGTCTGTGTGCGCGTGTGTGTGTGTGAGAGAGAGAGGGAGAGAGAGAGAGAGAGAGAGAGAGAGGGGAGTGTGTGTGTGCCCCCCTAATGACTTCTAAACGGCTGGAGCGATTTCAATTAATTTCGGTGAGTTCATAGCACTATTCCGGACGACCCCGACCGTGCCCTTCAAATTTTGTTACGTCTCACCAATCCAACATGGTGGCTGTGCGAAATATTTCACCAGCATTCAATATCTCCAAAACTTTTCGCGATATCACCCTGGATATTATTACGGTGATAAAGGGAACTACTAGAAGTTAACCTATGTGACTCTTGAAAAACTGGTAACTGCAAAACCAACATGGCGGCCACGCGAATTTGCGACTTTTAAATAGACGTTTCTCGCGATTTAATGTTCCAAACGCAATGAAATCAGGTACAGGAAATGTTTATACACATTGTAATGCACCGACATCTAACTTGGTCATAGGGGCAATGTTCACCTATAAGACTTTAAATAACCTGGTGACCACAAATCCAACATGGCGGCGACGCGAATTATAAATATTCACATGGACGTTTCTCGCAATTTAACCATCCGAGTGCAGTGAAACTTGGTACAGTAAATCCTTATACGAATGTTAATCCACTGGCATCTAATTTATTTCAATTGTTTCCATAACCACAAGATGAGAGCTGTGCGAAATTTTAAAATCTCCTTGTTACTTCTTGTGTCCTAATCATGCGATTGAAGATTGTATGCTACACGTACACAATAATCTTCATGTAACAGTACATAACTCTAGGACCTACATATATAAAATCCAACATGGCGACCATCCAAAATATTTAGTCGGTTCTCAATATCTACGAATCTATTACAGCAATCAAACTGAAATTTTGTATGTAGATAGAGGCAATTAACATAAGTAGGATATATATGAAAATAGGCTGTATAGTTCTTCACGGAACTACTGTACTTGTTAAATAAGGAATTCACCAACAACGTGAATCTAGTTTTGTAAGAGAACAAGTCTCATGTAGACCCCAAGGCACCGGACTCCCCTTTCACGTGTCAACATACCACAGTTAATCCTCTTCGCTAATGAGTCCGGTCCCGTATGCTAGCTGGAAATAGCTGCACCCAGCCTGTCACCGTACTACGCACTGTTTCACAATGTAGCACAATCACTTCTATCGCACTCGCTCAAGACACAGTTCCTCTGTAGGAGTCTCACTTCCCCGCTCCACTAGGGGTTTCGCAAGTCACCACACATCTGTCGCTCAGGATAATCGCTCACACTAGCTCGTAAAACACAACAACTGCTTGACAGGTCGCACTTATATAGCAGACCGGTGACTCAATAAATGCTTCTAGATCCATCCAGGGTTCACGGCTGTCACTTAGCTCCCACTCCTCTGCGCTATCCCACTTCTGACACCCTCACCTCCGAAGTGGAGAGTTTTGGTACTCAAGTCCAAGATGATGTTGTTCTGGTCCAGGAAGTCCAGTCCGATGATCACTTCGTTTGATACGTCAGCCACAAGCACTGGATGCTTCACCACCCGTCGACCAATGACGAGCTCCAGTGATGCTTCGCCATGTACCGGTGCGGTCTCTCCGGTCGCGGTTATTAGCTGGAGGTTCCTTTGTGTGGGTTGCACTCTCCACTTCGGGATCACGGTGGGATTGACGATGGTCCTCGACGCTCCCGTGTCGATCAGCATGGGCCAGCTCACTCCGTTGACGACTCCGTCGACCAAAAGGCTGCTATTGTCCCTCCGTAACTTCGTCACACGCACTTGGACTGCTGGGGCTTGACGACTGTCACAAGCCAACCTTTGCCCCCCAAGGCTGGCTAATACTCGTTTCCCTGGGCCGCGCGGTTTTCAGACGACTGATTTCCCGTCGGATACCCTCGGCGGCGGCGATCACCGCAGTCCTTGCTCAGGTGGCCTTTCTTACCGCAGGCCCAGCAGGTCGGTAGTCCTCTTCCGGGCCGCCTCTCCGGTTGTCTTCCGGCTGTGTCGTTGCTGGTGGTACCGCGACTATCGAAGAAACGGCTTAGCGCCTCCATTAATTCGTCGGCCAGGAGCTTGGTCTCGTTGGTTTTTACTGGTTCGTCGACGTCCACTTGACGCACCCGCGCGTGCATTCTGGATGCCTGTTTTGCCGTCTCGAACTCAAGTGCGTGGCTCAGCGCATCTGCCAGGGTCTTATTGCGCGCGAGACGCAGCGCCTGTTGAGTGTCCGAGTCCCGTAGCCCGTCGGTGAAAGTCTGCGTCGCTATCTGCTCCAGAAAGTCGGCCGGCGCTGTTGGGTAGGCGAGCCTTACGAGGCGTGCGATGTCCATCTCGAACTCCTGCAGGGTTTCCGCGTTCTTCTGTACCCGGGTCCGGAGCTGCATCTGATAAGCCTGCTGAAGATGGCTATCTCCATATCGGGACTCCATATGGGCGATCAGGGAAGCGTAGTCCTGGGATCCAGTCGGGATGGCCTGAAGGACGTTAAGGGCGTCACCTCTCAGCGCTACAATGAGAGCTGTAGCCTTGTCTGTGTTGTTCCAGTTATTTATGGAACAGGCCGCCTCGAACTGACGTAAGTAGGTGCTCCACGGGACCTTCCCGTCGAAGGTTGGGGGCGTCACTCTGCTATGTCCCGTTCCTGTTATTCCCGGTGTAACGGTGGATGGGCGTTGGCGCAGCTCGGCAACTTCCTCTCGTAGAGCGTTGAATTTCTCTTCCACCCCCGTCAGTGGGCGTTGGCGCAGCTCGGCAACTTCCTTTTGTAAGGCGTTGAATTTCTCCTCCACCCCCATCAGCGGGCGTTGGCACAGCTCGGCAACTTCCACTTGTAAGGCGTTGAATTTCTCCCCCACCCCCATCAGCGGTCGTTGGCACAGCTCGGCAACTTCCACTTGCAAGGCGTTGAATTTCTCTTCCACCCCCGTCAGTGGGCGTTGGCGCAGCTCGGCAACTTCCTTTTGTAAGACGTTGAATTTCTCCTCCACCCCCATCAGCGGGCGTTGGCGCAGCTCGGCAACTTCCACTTGTAAGGCGTCGAACTTCTTTTCCACTGCCGTGACTTCCTCACGCAGACCTAGTTCTAATTTCTTCAGGTCCTGTGTCAACTTATTCTGACCGTCTTCCATCTTCTTCTGGCCGTCCTCTATCCTCTTCAGGTCCTCCGCTAGCTTATTTTGACCGTCTTCCATCTTCTTCTGGCCGTCTTCTAGTTTGGCAGTTAGGTCCTCCGCTAATTTATTTTGACCGTCTTCCATCTTCTTCTGGCCGTCTTCTAGCTTCTTCTGGCCGTCTTCTAATTTGGCAGTTAGCTCCTTGGTTAAATTCTTCTGGCCGTCCTCCATCTTGGTTTCCATGCAATTTAACTTTTCTAGCAATGCTGCCAATTTCTCCTCCATTTTAGTTGTTTGTCTTGTAAAGGGCATGCACTCACAGGAAAATTAGAGAAAATGACCTGCTCGGGTTTTGAAACCAAGACCGTCAGGTGTTGTGCTTGAGTTCGTAATCCGGCTTCTGACACCAGTTGTTGTGTTTTACGAGCTAGTGTGAGCGATTATCCTGAGCGACAGATGTGTGGTGACTTGCGAAACCCCTAGTGGAGCGGGGAAGTGAGACTCCTACAGAGGAACTGTGTCTTGAGCGAGTGCGATAGAAGTGATTGTGCTACATTGTGAAACAGTGCGTAGTACTGTGACAGGCTGGGTGCAGCTATTTCCAGCTAGCATACGGGACCGGACTCATTAGCGATGAGGATTAACTGTGGTCTGTTGACAAGTGAAAGGGGAGTCCGGTGCCTTGGGGTCTACATGAGACTTGTTCTCTTACAAAACTGTCGCTCAGGATACGCGCTCGGTAAGCCAGTATTGTCAAGAACTGGTCGACCAACTGGAGGACGTGCACGCGTTCGCGAGGAGGAAACTGCGCATCGAGACCGACCGAATGAAGACCCGATACGACCAGCAGACGGATGCCGGAGGATTCCACGAGGACGACCTGGTCTGGCTCTTCAACCCATTACGGAAGAAAGGCCTGTCACCCAAACTGCAGAAGTCCTGGGAGGGCCCGTACCGAGTCGTGAAACGGATCAACGATGTCGTCTACAGGATCCAGCGGAGCCCGAGGGCGAAGATGAAGATCGTGCATCGAGATCGCCTGGCAGCCTACGGAGGGACATAGACGGACCAATGATTGATCGGGACGATCAGCCTTTTTGGAAGGGGGTGGTGTTACGGCTGTGAGTTTGTGTCATCACTCGCCTCATGAGTCACAACTGCCCCAGGGCTGGGCTGTGCCTTGCCTCGTGTATTGCGCGGCTTCTGTAACAGGGCTACTAGGACAAAGGGATGGTCCAGAATGTTCGCGACCCCTCCAGCGAAGGAAATGTCGAGAAGCCGTGTGTCCTGGACGATTCTAGAATTCATTGAGTCACCAGCCTGCTATATAAGCGGCTTCAACAGTGAGGGGACCGAGTTTTCTGTGGGTGTGTGTTCTTGAGCGAGTGCGACAGAAGTGTGGTGACGAAGTGCCGTGCGAGTTGCGAAATCCAGTGACATTGATTCCCCATCTTGTGGACAGCGAAATAGCCTGCAGCAAGTGATCGTAAGTAACTGGAGTCGGTGTACATACGGGAGAGGGGCAGGTAGTTTCTGTCAAGGCCACCGTACTCATTAGGACGGATTAACTTCTGTGGTCTGTTGACAAGTGAAAAGGGCCAAGAGCGCTCAAAGAAGAGACTTGAGGAAACTGGAGTAAGGTAATATTTGCTGTTGAGTAGTGTATTTTTCTGGCTGCAATAAAATTAATTATTTCTTTAAGTAGTAATTGGTGTTGTGCTTTATACCCACCGTAATCCAGTTAACAAAGGTGCCACTAGGGGGTGGCACGTAACACTATAAAGTAATATTTCCAAGTCAAAATCATATACACAATAAAATATTCGTTCTTCTAGCCTTCAAATGTTAAATTAACACACGGTTCCACAAAAATGAACACAGTACATATATATCGGTTCAACAACAATGGTATTCCTACATCGAGCTGCTTTTGGAGAAAAATCACATTAATTAATCAAAATTTTATTACAGATCTGATATTATTATTTTTTAATATTTTAGACATAAAAACATTTTTAAAATATTGTTGAATATCACCTCTTTTACATATTTAGTTTTTACTTGTACTGTTACGAAAGTAATGGTAGTTTGGAAAAATATGGAAGGAATTAAAAGCAATATAAAAATTGATGACTTGAACAAGTGAAACAATTTTGTTATCTCGGTAGTATAATCACAGAATGCTTAATGGAAGTGAAGAGAAGGATTTATGACTAAGAAAAACATTTCATCCCGCAAACATATGAATATAGATGTTAGAAAATACTTTGCAAAATCATTTGTATGGAGTACACTGTTCTATGGGAGTGAAAGTTGGACTCTGGGTAAATTGGAAAAGAATCGACTTGAAGCTGCTGAAATGTGGATATGGTGAAATATTACAAGAACGAGCTGGATGGAAAGAAAAGTCAAAGAAGAGAGAAGATTAATGGAGGAAATGGGAAAGAGAAAAATAAAATTTATTGGAGATGTTATCAGGCACAACACTTTCATCGTTAACATTCTTGAAGGGAAAATGCTGGGAAAGAAAGGAAGAGGACGGCCTAGGACGAAGTATTTGGAAGACATCAAGAATAGAATGGGATGTGACGATTACATGGAATTGAAACGAACCGCCAACGTCGTAAGGGTATCGTCGCATCGACAAGGCATTAGCCCTTAGAATATGAATGAATTTCAATGGACGACACTACACAAATTAATGTTTTACATCTATCATAATTTTACGAACTTGCAACTTCATACTGAATTCCTATTATACATCGCTGTGACCGAAACGGGTTCTTTAGACCAATAATATTATATTATCGTTTTCTCTCATGGCTCAAGCTCATTAAATACTTCTTCTGAAACAATGCACGTGATATTTACTGTCCGCGGGTTTTGAACCCAGAATATTTAGCTATAGACCCCACACGATCGATAAATTTGAAACTCCGTTCCCTCATTTGTAAAAATGTCGCCCAATCCTGCTAGCAATCAGTTGATCATTTTTATGTTGGCACGCAGGTAATCCTGTCGCACTCTCCTTGCAGTGGATGCTGCAGCTAAGCCTGCTGTTCGTGCGCCCGATATGCATATTTGATGCGATTTTAATGTACGTCGCAGCGGTAAGCGCCTTAGAGCTCAGATTCCATCTCGCGGGAACCAATTCCTGTTCGCGTAAGCTCTCTGTACCGCAGATTCCTGCTCCCGCCCGTCCGCCCAACAGCATTCCTATTACACAGGCATCATGTTGTGCATTTGGGAGCAATGTTAAAGACGATACCATAGGCGGCTTTGTGGCGTAGTTGATAGCATGCTCATCTTCTATGCCCAAGATCGCGGGTTCAAACCCAGCCGAAGTCGTCGGATTTTTAAGAGCGTTAAAAATCTCTCAGTATGCCTTCATTTGGAGGGGAAGTAAAGCCGGCCATCCCATGTCATAGATTTTTGGAATGTAAAAGAAGTTTCCACTAATTACACTTGTGTGAAGCTAAATTATAGGTTAGATTTGACTTAAGCTCTTAAGTTTCAACGTTCGTAACCAGGAGTCAACTGCGGTGGCATCTAGTAACCAAGTCCATAACTAGTTGTCGTCGACGGTTGCGTTAGGTGGCAAAAGTAGGAACTACTTGAAAATGAATGTCTGCAGTCCTTACTTGAATTATCAACAGATACCACACACTAATACAGCCATCACAATTAACCAGTTATCAGACAGATTCTACACACATCCAAAGTACACGGGGCTACATGACCACGTTGTCGCAGCCCCTAAACTCAGCAACCAACCAACGAAAGATGATACCACGGTTGGAGTACAACGCGTTTTTAGTGACTTAATTTTGTGGTAACTGCCAAAATATTTTATTAAGGGGCAATTCTTCTTCTTCTGGTTCCTATCCGTTCCGGGTGTTGGCTTCCATCTTGACTGTGCTGTTCCTATCACTTGCAGCTCGGAATAATTCAGTAGATGTTTTTTAGGTCCAGGCTGTGAGACTTATTAATCAGGATATTCTTCTTTGTCCAAAACTTCTCTTCCCTGGTATTTTTCCTTGAAGAATAGACTGTAGGAAATGGTCCTTGGCGGTATTCCTCAAATTCCGCATCTTATTGAAAGTTGTCCAGGCTTTTCCAATTCGAGACCTCACCTCATCAAAAGGGTCCCATTGATCATTTATGGTAGTGCCAAGGTATATATACTTATGCACTTGTGCAATGGGTTTCTGGTCTATATTTAGTTTGCATGCAGAGACTTTCTTTTTACTAATGACCATCACTTTTGTCGTCTGAGGGTTTATATCTAAACCATATTCATGGCTTTTTTGGATAACGTTATCAATGATATATTGCAGGCTTTCTTGACTATCCGCAAAAATCACATATCGGCATATCGAATGTTATCCAGTTACCATTTAAGAGCACTCCCATCTCAACATCCTCTAGAGCTTCTTTAAAGATATATTCCGAATAGATGTTAAATAACAATGGAGACAATATACAGCCTTGTCTTACGCCTCTTAGAATATCTATATCTTCCGTGTTCTCGTTACCCAACCTCACATAAGCAGATTGATTCAAGTACAGGTTCACAATTATTCGTAAATCTTTATCCTCTAAGCCAATATTTTGTAAAATTTCTATCATCTTATGATGTCTTACTCTATCGAAAGCCTTTTCATGGTCAATAAAGCAGGCATATATATCGCAGTTCACATCATGGCACCTTTGAAACAATCCTTGAATGCTAAATAGGGCTTCACGTGTGCCGAATGCGTTTCTAAAACCAAATTGTGTAGAAGAAACTTGTTCTTCACATATTTTGTATATTCTGCTATGAATGATTTTCAGAAATATCTTCAAGATTTGATTCATGGGACGGATTGTTCGGTACTCACTACAAAACTTAGCTCCGGGTATTTTAGGTAGTGTGATGAATTCGGATTTAAGCAATTCCTGAGGAATGTTCCCAGAATTGTAAATGTCGTTGAATATTTCAGTCAACCATTTCACATTATCTTCATTCAAAAGCTTTAAAAATTCAGCATTCACATTGACAGGGCCAGTGGCTTTACCATCCTTCGTGGCTTTTATCGCGATTTGTACTTCATCAACCAGAATTTGTGGTCCTGTTTCACCAATTATTCCAGGTGGTTCCTGTCGAGTATCATAAAACAAGTGTTCTATATATGTTCGCCACGTATCTTTAAACTTTTCTTTTCCAACAATCAGTTTTCCTTCAATATTTACCAATCTATTTCCTTGTCTAGTTCTATAATTCCCTGTCACTTCTTTAACTTTTCGATGAACATTGAACCTGTCATGTTTTAATTGTAACATCTCTATTTCATTACATTTTTCTTGATGCCCCTTTCCTTAGCTAATCTTATTTCCCTGTTGATGTTCTTATATTCATCAGGATTACCCTTTGCTTTCCTTCTCCTATCCATTATTTTAAGAATCTCTTCAGTCATCCATGGTTTCTTTTTAGTGATATCTGTTACTATGTGATCTTTTTTCATAGATTCAATGGTATTAGTTAATGTTTTAATTTTCTCATCGGTACATAAGCCATCAGATAGGGATCCAAGTTCATCATTGAGCTGCTCTTCTACATTTTGTCTTACTGAAGGTTCAATTAATTTACGCATATTATACTTTATGACTCGTCTCTTTTGAATCTTTTTCATTTTGATTTTAAAAACTCCAACTAGAGGGATATGATCGGAATGAATGTCGGCACCTGGATATGTATTCATTGAGACACAGCTGTTCCTATATCTTTGATTTATCAAAATATAGTCAATTTGGTTCCTTATAATTCCTTATAATTCTGAATCTCCAGGATACTTACAAGTATACAAACGTCGCGGTGGTAATGTGAAGAATGTGTTGGTTACTACAAATCCCCATTCTCCTGCAAATGCGCAAAATTGATCTCCTCTCTCATTCCTTTCACCAAGCGCATATTGACCTACAATACTGCCTACAGATCCATGTCCTACTTTTGCATTGAAATCTCCCATAATTATTGTTAGATTTTTCTTTGGTAACTGTGATTTGGCAGTAAAACTCTGCAACTTCTACATCACTATGGTCTGTCGAAGGGGCGTACACCCGGATGATGTTAAGATGCGCAGGCTCAGTATTTATTTGAAGCAACAATGCTCTCTCTGAGATATGTATAAAATTGGTGACACACTTTGAGATCAATTTAGATACTATAATTCCTACTCCGTATTGATATAATCCATTGGATGTCCATGAATAGTAACGGAATGCGCAAAATCTTCAACATTTTCAAAATGTTAGGCTATTTTTGCACCACATCAATTTAACAATTGGCAAGTTTTTTTTAGAATTCTTAGCGCCGCTAACGCACAGAAACCTTGCAACGGCCAGTGCATACCACCACCACAACACGACCCTAAATCATTAATATCGATAAAATATGACAAAAACTATGAAAATGACCCAAATATGCATTTATATCTTCTAATATATAAAAGTGGAAGCCTGTATGTGGGTATGTATATTGCACACACACAGCTGAGGACCAGGAAGGAATCACTGGCTAAATGAATTTCTGATAGTCTTTCCCATTCTTTTAATTTCGGCCTTTTGGCACTTGAGCAAAACTTAATTTTGGCAGAAAATTAACTGATTGAGGAATAGCATGGCGGTAACCATGGCAACAGTAGCTCAAGACATGACCGCCAAGTTTCCATCCATCACTGTATTATCTAAACCACGATATAAAAAACATTAGGAATATGAACAGCATCAAAATCTGAATCCAATATTTTTCTATTAACTGGGGACGTTGTAGCCCACGGAATATAAATTAAGAACAAGTATTTCCGTGAAGAATGATACAATCTATTTTAATATATCTTGTTAATCGCCTCTATCAACATACAAAATTTCAGTTTGATGTAATAGATTCGTAGATATTGAGAACCGTCTAAATATTTCGAATGGTCGCCATGTTGAAGTTTTATATATGTAGGACTTAGAGATGAAGATTATTGTGTAGGTATAGTATTCAAACTTCAATCGCATGATTAGGATACAAGATATGAAAATCAGATTTTAAAATTTCGCACAGTTGCCATCTTGTGCTCTATAAAATCCACTTAAAAACAATGAAGAACATTGAACTCCTGCTTAATTAGGCTACAGGATTTAATGAAAATGTAGTCAAGGAAAAAAAGATGACATTTTCTGAACATCCGAACCATAGTTATAAGTTATAAATCTATACCATCATCAAGGACTACCGATTAATGCAGTTCACCCAATGTCTACTACAAAACAGACGGTTCTTTGTCACCTTGGATAGCAAAAAAAAAGCCGATGGAGAGTCCAGAAGAACGGCCTTCCTCAAGGCAGTGTGCTGGCACCGTTGCTGTACAATATCTACACCAATGACCAACCTATCGGAACGAACACAAGATCTTTCATTTATGCCGACGATACAGCAGTTGCTGCCCAAGGATATACGTTTGATGAGGTGGAAACGAAGCTGACTACAGCCCTCGAAGTCCTGGCAGAGTACTATGACAATAACCACCTAAAACCTAATCCAACCAAAACACAGGTCTGTGCGTTTCACTTGAGAAATAGACAAGCTAGGAGGAAACTGGAAGTAACTTGGAGGGGAAAACAACTACAACACTGTGACACCCCTACATACCTCGGAGTAAAGCTCGACCGCTCATTCACGTTCAAAGACCATTGCGAGAATATGAAGCTCAAAGTCTGCAGCCGAAATAATATCATATGCAAGCTCACTAACAACACATGGGGGGGGCTCAACCAAGTGTACTACGTACGTCTACTCTAGCTCTATGTTTCTCCACTGCAGAATATGCAGCACCAGTCTGGCAGAACTCCGCACACACCAGGAATGTTGACACCGCTCTCAACGAGACAGGCCACATTATGACAGGTTGTCTACGACCAACTCCATTTGACAAAATCTACCATCTTGTAGGCATAGCACCTCCGGATATTAGAAGAAGAACAGCGGCAGAGGTTGCGAAGAAAAACAGGAAAATGATCCTAGGCATCCCATGTTTGGAAGTGAAGCATCACGTCCCAGGTTGAAGTCAAGAAAGAGCTTTCTTCGAACAACTGAAGCAATTGCAACAACATCTTCCGCTCGCCATATAGAGCTATGTCGAAACAGGACACCTGGAAGTAATGGCCAAAACCGAAAGGAAGAGCCGGCTGCTTGTTTTCAACTACGTTACCAGACGTGGAAGACGTTGAACAGACTGCGAACTAGAGTGAAACGGTGCAAACAACATTTGAAGGGGTGGGGCTACATTACTGAAGATACAACCTGCGAATGAGGAGATATTCAAGATGTTGAACACCTCTTGGTCTGCCCGAACTTGCCTGAAGCCTGCACGCTGGATGACCTGGTTTCAGCAAATGCTCGTGCAATCAAGGCTGCCGAGTTCTGGGCCTCAAAATCGATTCGATGTGTTCACAATTTGTGTGTGTATTGTGAATATGTTTTGAATTGTAAATAGTTGTATTGTACTGTCCTGGATACGAAAATATAATATAATATATAGTTATAAAGCTGTTTACCCTGCAGTGTGACAGTGACGTGAATCAGTTTATTGTGAAGAGTGCTAGTGAACAGTGGTGGGCTGGTGAAATAGGGACGGTGTCGTTATTATATTTTTCTGGTAGTGTAATATAATGCCTCGGAAGTGCAAGAATCATCCCAACAGTTTCCTACACTGTAAAACTGTACGTGCTAGAGCAACTTGGACAGGATCTTTGTAATCAGTGCCGCAAACCGATCTATATACGCATAGTATTATTTCTGATGGTTACAAGTTTAATTTTGTAGAGATTGAATACAAGAGTAACAAGAAGTTCCGTGACGAACTAAAGAGCCTACTTTTCATGCCAATGATTATTCTACAGTATATGAACCTATCTAGAATAATGACGAAATTAAGTTGGTAGTCTAATTAGTTCGAAATATTCCTGGTATAATGTAGCCTAATAGAGCACTACGGTTGGCAGCCCTGGTGACTGAATATATTCTTAGTTCCATCTCTTAAGGTACAGAATACAAAATTTGGTTGAAGTCCAATGGACGTTACATGCAGTTAGACATTGGATCTATCAGCACACGTAAAAGCATGTTGGCAACAATGTCATGCGTGTGCTGGTTAGAAATAATCGGAAATATTATGATATCTTGTTGTGCCAATTTTGGATGAAATCCATTTGTTAGTATTGAAGTTACATGTATTTTAAAATTGGACCTATCAGCAAGCATAGAATCATGTTGGCAGCACTGACTTATACTAATTACTCCAAATTAATCTCGAGTGTCAGGTGCTATGCGTGTGCAAAGTATAGAGCTGTTGGCTTGCATACTTTCTGATATATTGATATTAGGGTAAAAATATAGACAGCATTTATTAACAGTTGGCAGCCCTGATTGCTCTTAAGAATACTTATAGCCATATCTGTTATGTTACACATAGCTCACATGAAATTTGATTGAAATCCAACTGATGTATAGAAGTTACATGTATTTAAAAATTGGTCCTGTCAGCAGGCTTAGAATCATGTTGGTAGAACTGAAGTATATAAGTTACTCCAAATTAATCTATAATGTCAGGTACTATTGACGTCCGAAACGGGGGAGGAGCTTAAGGTCAGCTGTTTGCAATATGGCGGCGATATAGTGACGTGAAGTAATTGGGTGTGCGCTTGTTATGGCTTCTAATTTATGATGGCAAGATACTACATATTTCCTTTCATTGATAGAAATATTTTTATAATCAATTTAAATGCAGTGCCTAATTACTACCAGTTAAAAATATTACCCACATGTAGATAGTTAATTTACTGTCTGCTGTTACATATATGAAGCCTGTACTTGGGAGCCTAGCGGTATCGATGTTTTTATTAATTTCACAATATATTTCACATAACACAAAGGACGACTCCCTGATAATAAATTGAATCAAGCAACCCTGAATTTGCATGAATGTTTTGGGTTCAAAGAAGCGTTACTTGGGATGCTCAAATCATACTTCAATATTGCAAATATTGACCTACATACTTGCTGTTCAAAGGCAAGAATATTAATTTATTAATCTCTTGCTACAGGCAAGTTAAAAATGGAGACATCCTCTTTATCAATATATTTAATTAAATATTTAAAATACAGATATTTAACAAAGCTGGAGTCTCCATTTGAACTTGTCATAAGCAAACGGAACAGATCAAAAACTATACTTTAAGCCAAACCAAATTCACTCCTCAGCTTGACATAAACCATAATACCAATTAAAACCTATACAAAACATACTCTCCTTACTGTTGTACAACTTTCAAACCAACTATTCGCACTCAAAACTGAAAAACCCTGAAATGGGAACTAATTAAAGTTAGAATAGCCTAGGCCGATCCGGTCTCCTGCTACATTACCGCATATGTATATTTAACATCACTATAACTTCAAAATTACGGCTAAGTGACCTATCTGCCTGAGTAGTATAGGTGTTACCGGCCTGCCTGGGATGATGGGTCACCAAACCGGTACTTAAAACTAAGATTTTACATTTTAATTAACTAAATTCAACAGTAGGGAAATCATAGCCAAAACACAATCTAAGCCAAATCATACTTCAATGACCTACATACTTGCTGTTCAAAGGCAAGAATATAAATTCTCTGGCAAATTAAGGCTAGGAACAGCATTTTTCTTAAGTTTTCTAACCATTCGGCTATTGTCAATCGGAAGAACCCCTAAAATAAGTTTACGAAGAGCGGATTACATTCTTTGTACGGCACAGAAGTATAGGCTATAAGTTTATCAGTATTTTTGATGTAGCTAAATCCATGTGAATACAAATTAGAGACAATATAGCCTATATATACACACACTAATACAGCCATCACAATAACACAGGTTATCAGACAAAATTCAACACTCACCCAAGTACACGGGGCTAAATGACCATGATGTCCATGCATCTCAAATTAAACAACAACAACAACAACAGCTTCCTTCCCAAATCCTTCCTCGTATAAAGCCGTACAAAGAATGTAATCCGCTCTTCGTAAACTTATTTTAGGGGTTCAAACACGTTTTCCAATTGACAGCGCCGAAGCCCATCTTTCTCTCTGAACTTTTTGTACAGGAAAGTAGTGAAGATTAAATATTTCGTACCCGTTTTATACGATTTGCAACCGTATACAGAGCAGTACCTCCTCGAATTTGACAAATTTCTTTCTGTTTCCATCACGACGTCAATGCTTCACTATCTAAATAAACCTCACCAGTCACAATGTTACAGCTTCAACATTCTACCGCGTGGCTGCGCCATCCAACTTTTCTGACGTCAATACGTGTGTATAGTTTAAAGCTGTCGGCTTGCCTACTTTCTGATATTGTTACGTGCCACCCCCCTAGTGGCACTTTTGTTAACTGGATTACGGTGGGTTGAAGCACAACACAGATTGTTCCTTTAAAGAAATAATTAACTTTATTGCGGCCAGAAAGATACACCACTCAACAGCAAATACAAGCAATTAGAACCTTACTCCAGTTTCCTCAAGTCTCTTCCTTGCGGAGCGCTCTTGCCCCTTTCACTTAGTCATGCAGCTAATCCTCCACTAATGAGACTCGTGGAATACCTGCACCTCTTCCTTATGTACACAAACTGCAGTTACTCACGATAACCTGCTACACGCTGCTTCGCTGTCCACAAGCTGGGAAACAATGTCACTGGATTTCGTAACTCGCACGGCACTTCGCCACAATACCTCTGTCGCTCAGTGAAATCACACTCGCTCAAAACACAGGCAGTCCCCTGTTTGCTTCTCACTCCCTCGCTGTCAAGAGAATCGGCTTCACTAGGGGTTTCGCAAGTCACCACACCTCTGTCGCTCAGGATAAACGCTCGCACTAGCTCGGAAATAACACACTCACTGCTTGACTGGTCGCTCTTATATAGCAGGCCGGTGACTCAATAAATGCTTCTAGACCCTTCCAGGGTTCACGGTTTCTCGAGGTTTCCTTCACTGGCTGAGTCACGAATATTCTGGACCATCCCTTTGTCCTAGTAGTCCTGTTGCATAAGGTTCACGCAATACACTGAGGCAGTGCACAGGCCAGCCCGGGGGCAGTTGTGACTCATGCGGCGAGCGATGAAACAAACTCACAGCCGTAACACCACCCCCTTCCTAAAAGACTGATCGTCCCGATCAATCAATGGTCCGTCTGTGTCCCTCCGTAAGCTGCCAGGCGATTTCGATGCACGATCTTCATCTTCGCCCACGGGCTCCGCTGGATCCTGTAGACGACATCGTTGATCCGTTTCACGACTCGGTACGGGCCCTCCCAGGACTTCTGCAGTTTGGGTGACAGGCCTTTCTTCCGTAATGGGTTGAAGAGCCAGACCAGGTCGTCCTCGTGGAATCCGCCGGCATCCATCTGTTGGTCGTATCGGGTCTTCATTCGGTCGGTCTCGATCCGCAGTTTCCTCCTCGCGAACGCGTGCACGTCCTCCAGTTGGTCGACCAGTTCTTGACAATACTGGCTTACCGGGACCGGATCATTCCCAGGTCGGCCGAAGGCAAGATCGACAGGTAGACGGAGCTCCCTCCCAAACATGGCCCGGGCTGGTGTGCACCCGGTGGCTTCATGCACGGCGGCGCGGTAGGCCAGGAGAAATAGTGGAAGATGTTTGTCCCAATCCCTCTGGTGCTCGCTGACGACTATTCGGAGATGGTTCTCGATGGTGCGATTGAATCGTTCTACCATCCCGTCGGACTGAGGGTGTAGCGTTGCTGTCCTTGTCTTCCGGATTCCCAGCAGTTGGCATAGGTTCTGGAACACCTGCGACTCGAAGTTCCTCCCTTGGTCGGAGTGCAGCTCCAGGGGTACTCCGTACCGGCTGACGAATTCCTTCACCAGGGTCTCTGCGATCGTCGCGGCTTCTCGGTTAGGGAGCGCATACGCCTCCGGCCATTTGGTGAAGTAGTCGCTGACGACCAATATGTAGCGTTTCCCTGCATCGCTTAACGGGAATGGCCCAGCAACATCGATGGCCACTCTCTCCATGGGGCCGCCCACGTTGTAGGTCTTCAGTGGACCCCGTCGTCTTCGTCCTGGGCCCTTGCTGGCTGCGCAATCGTGGCACCTCGCGCAGTGGTTCTCCACGTCAGTTCGGCATCCGATCCAGTAGAACCGCTCTCTCAGCTTCTCCAGGGTCTTCTTTATCCCTAGGTGTCCACCAGATGATCCTCCATGGACTTCCTTCAAAACTTCCTCCGTCATAGCCTTTGAAACGACGACTTGTTCCCGCGATGTCTTCCCGTCGTTGCTCTCCCAGGTACGGCAGATGAGGCCATCCCTTACAATCAGCGAGTCCCACTGCGCCCAGTAGGACTTACACTTTGGACTGCAGTCGCTCACAATGATCCGCCCGGGTCCGGGAACACAGGCCCTCTTCCATTCGGCTAACAGTCCCAGGTCATCTTCTTCCGCTTGCACCCGCGTGAGAGTTTCGCGGCTCCAGCTCCCTTGAATTTCCACGGTAGTCCTTCGGCACTGTATCCCGGTACTCTCCTCCCTTCAGGCACAGAAGGTGCAGTCTTCGGGGCGCGGTCTTCGTGACAGGGCGTCGGCGTTAGAATGCAGTTGGCCTTTCCTGTGCTGGATCTCAAAGTTGTACTGTTGAAGCCTCTCTAACCACAACGCGAATTGACCCTCGGGGTGCTTAAAGTTCAGGAGCCACCGCAGGGATGCATGGTCGGTCCTGATGAGAAATTCTTGCCCGTACAGGTACTTGTGGAAATGTTCGATGGCTTTCACGATGGCGAGCAGTTCCTTCCTGGTGACGCAGTAGTTCCTCTCTGGCTTTGACAAGGCTTTGCTGAAGTAGGCCACTACTTCTCCTCACCGTCCACTATTTGCGACAGGATTCCCCCTATACCAAAGTCGCTGGCATCGACGATGAACCTTGTTCCAGGTCTGGGGTAGGCCAGAATAGGCGCGGTGCACAGAGCCTGCTTGAGTTGTTCGAAGGCACTGTGGCATTCTGCTGTCCACGTGAAGAGTTGGTCCTTCTCAGTTAGTCGATGCAGTGGTTTGGCGATGTCAGCGAATCCTCACACGAAACGACGGTAATAAGTGCAGAGTCCCAGGAAGCTTCGTAGTTGGGACTTGTCCTTCGGAACTGGCCACTCCCTCACAGCTGCGGTCTTTCTGGGTCGGTGCGCACCCCTTCCTCGGAGACAATATGCCCAAGGTACTGGACCTGCTTCTGGAAGAGCTGACACTTCTTGGGGTTCAACTTCAGCTGGGCAGCACGTAGCTTCATCAAGATCTCCTTCAGGTTGCTGTAGTGCTCCTCGAAGCTTTTTCCCAGAACGATGACATCGTCTAGGTAGACCAGGCAGGTCTTCCAGTGTAGTCCCCGCAGAATGGACTCCATTAGCCTTTCGAAGGTCGCAGGGGCGTTCCACAGACCGAATGGCATGACGGCGAACTGCCAGAGCCCGCTGCCCACAGAGAACGCCGTTTTCTCGCGGTCCTTAGGGTGGACCTCCACCTGCCAGTAGCCACTCTTCAAATCCAAGGTGGAGAACCATCTTGATCCTGATATTGTGTCCAGCGTGTCGTCGATCCGGGGTAGAGGGTAGCTGTCCTTCTTCGTGACGTCGTTCACCCGCCTGTAGTCCACACAGAACCTGGTGGAACCGACCTTCTTCTTCACAAGCACGACCGGAGAACTCCAAGGACTATGTGATGGCTCGATCACCCCTTGCTCCTTCATCTCTTCTACCATCCGGTCGACTTCGGCTTGCATGGCGAGCGGGACACGTCAGAATGTGGCCCTAATCATTGCGATGTCCCCAACGTCGATTCTGTGCTGGACCAAGCTTGTCCTGCCGAAGTCTTTGCTCCCCACGGAGAAGACATCCTGGAATTCGTGTAGCAGGTCCCGAAGTTGGCGTGATTGTTCCTCGCCTATATGGTCCTGGGATCCTTGGTACAGCTTCTGTAGTTCTTCTGGCACGGCGCGTCTTCTTCGGTTGTCCGTCTGCAGGTGTCCGTCCGTCGTATCTGTGATGCGGGCAATCCAGGTAACGGGCTCGCAGACTCCTAGGTTGGTGTCCCAGTGAACCGTAATGTCGTAGTCGTTCAGGTTGGACAGGCGGACGTACGGCCGAGATGTCGTGTTGATGAGGGTCTTGGCAACTAGCAATCCTTTTGTCTGGATGTCCTTATATTTTGGCTCGATGACAGCCGCCACTCCCTCAGCAGTTCCGTCGACAATTACGGCGGCGCTGACCTCCGTCCTGGCGGGAACGTTGACGTCTTCTCTCAGCCTTACTCGTTGTGCAGTGACGGCCTCGTGTGCTGGTTGCAAAGCAAGTTCTTCACCTCCGTAGCGGAGAGTGTTGGTGCTCAGGTCGAAGATGATGTTGTTCTGGTCCAGGAAGTCCAGTCCGATGATCACATCGTTTGCTACATCAGCCACGAGCACTGGATGCTTCACCGTCCGCCGACCAATGACGAACTCCAGAGATGCTTCGCCATGTAACGGTGCGGTCTCTCCAGTCGTGGTTATTAGCTGGAGGTTTCTTTGTGTGGGTTGCACTCTCCACTTCGGGATCACGGTGGGACTGACGATGGTCCTTGATGCTCCCTTGTCGATTAGCATGGGCCAGCTCTCTCCGTTGACGACTCCGTCGACCATCAAGCTGCTATTATCTCTCCGTAAGTGCGTCACACGAACTTGGACTGCCGGGGCTTGACGACTGTCACAAGCCAACCTTTGCCCCCCAAGGCTGGCTGATACTTGCTTTCCTGGGCCGCGCGGTTTCCCTACGACTGACTGTCCCGACGGAAACCCTTGGCGGCGGCGATCACCGCAGTCCTTGCTCAGGTGGCCTCTCTTACGGCAGGTCCAGCAGGTCGGTAGTCCTCTTCCAGGCCGCCTCTCCGGATGTCCTTCGGCTACGTTTTTGTTGGTGGTACTGCGACTCTTGAAGAACCGGCCTAGCGCCTCCATCAGTTCATCGGCCAGGGGCTTGGTCTTGTCGGCTTTGGCTGGTTCGTCGACGTCCACCTGACGCACCCGCGCGTGCATCCTAGATGCCTGTTTTGCCGTCACGAACTCAAGTGCGTGGCTCAGCGCATCTGCCAGGGTCTTATTGCGCGCAAGTCACAGCGCCTGTTGAGTGTCCGAGTCCCGTAGCCCGTCGGTGAAGGTCTGCGTCGCTATCTGTTCTAAAAAGTCGGCCTGCGCTGTTGGGTAGGCGAGCCTTACGAGGCGTGCGATGTCCATCTTGAACTCCTGCAGGGTTTCCGCGTTCTTTTGTACCCGGGTCCGGAGCTGCATCTGGTAGGCCTGCTGAAGATGGCTATCTCCATATCGGGACTCCATATGGGTGATTAGTGAAGCGTAGTCCTGGGATCCAGTCGGGATGGCCTGAAGGACGTTAAGGGCGTCCCCTCTCAGCGCTACAATGAGAGCTGTAGCCTTTTCCGTGCTGTTCCAGTTGTTTATGGAACAGGCCGCCTCGAACTGACGTAAGAAGGTGCTCCACGGGACCTTTCCGTCGAGGGTTGGGGGCGTCACTCTGCTATGTCTCGTTCCTGACATTCCCGGTGTAACGGTGGATGGGCGTTGGCGCAGCTCGGCAACTTCCTCTTGTAGAGCGTTGAATTTCTCTTCCATCCCCGTCAGTGGGCGTTGGCGCAGCTCGGCAACTTCCTTTCGTAAGGCGTTGAATTTCTCCTCCACCCCCATCAGCGGGCGCTGGCGCAGCTCGGCAACTTCCACTTGTAAGGCGTCGAACTTCTTTTCCACTGCCGTGACTTCCTCACGCAGACCCAGTTCTAATTTCTTCAGGTCCTGTGTCAACTTATTCTGACCGTCTTCCATCATATTCTGGCCGTCCTCTATCCTCTTCAGGTCCTCCGCTAGCTTATTTTGACCGTCTTCCATCTTCTTCTGTCCGTCTTCTAGTTTGGCAGTTAGGTCCTCGGCTAACTTCTTCTGGCCGTCCTCCATCTTCTTCTGGCCGTCTTCCGTCTTCTTCAGGTCATCCTTCAGGTCCTTGGCTAATTTCTTCTGGCCGTCTTCCATCTTGGCTTCCATGCCACAACTTTTCTAGCAATGCTGCAAATTGCGCTTCCATTTTGGTTGTTTGTTGTCTTTTAAAGGGCATGCACTCACAGGAAAATTAGAGAGAAATGACCTGCTCGGGTTTTGAAACCAGGACCGTCAGGTGTTGTGCTTGTGCTTGAGTTCGTAATCCCGCATCTGACACCAGTTGTTACGTGCCACCCCCCCTAGTGGCACTTTTGTTAACTGGATTACGGTGGGTTGAAGCACAACACAGATTGTTCCTTTAAAGAAATAATTAAATTTTATTGCGGCCATAAAGTTACACCACTCAACAGAAAATACAAGCAATTAGAACCTGACTCCAGTTTCCTCAAGTCTCTTCCTTGCGGAGCGCTCTTGCCCCCTTTCACTTAGTCATGCAGCTAATCCTCCACTAATGAGACCCTTGGAATACCTGCACCTCTTCCTTATGTACACAAACTACAGTTACTTACGATAACCTGCTACAGGCTGCTTCGCTGTCCACAAGCTGGGAAACAATGTCACTGGATTTCGTAACTCGCACGGCACTTCGCCACAATACCTCTGTCGCTCAGTGAAATCACACTCGCTCAAAACACAGGCAGTCCCCTGTTTGCTTCTCACTCCCTCGCTGTCAAGAGAATCGGCTTCACTAGGGGTTTCGCAAGTCACCACACTTCTGTCACTCAGGATAAACGCTCGCACTAGCTCGGAAAAAACACACTCACTGCTTGACAGGTCGCTCTTATATAGCAGGCCGGTGACTCAATAAATGCTTCTAGACCCATCCAGGGTTCACGGCTTCTCGAGGTTTCCATCACTGGCTGAGTCACGAATATTCTGGACCATCCCTTTGTCCTAGCAGTCCTGTTGCATAAGGCGCAAGCAATACACTGAGGCAGTGCACAGGCCAGCCCGGGGGCAGTTGTGACTCATGCGGCGAGCGATGAAACAAACTCACAGCCGTAACAATATATTGGTATTTGCATAAAAGAATAGAGAGAGCAATTAATAACAGTTGGCAGCCCTGGTGGCTCTTAAGAATACACTCAGTCATGTCTGTTTATGTACACATATTACATACAAATTTGGTTGAAATCCAATTAACAGTGTAGAAGTTATATGCATTTATAAATTGGACCTATCAGAAGGCTTAGAATTATTTTGTCAACACTGTATTATATGGCCTCCTGGAAATTAAACTGAAATAGTATTATATACATGTGTGCCAATTTTGGAATGGCTCCCATGAATACATTCCATGATATCCAACATGGAGCTCAAATTTCTAGTGCGTTTTTTCAACTGTTGGTAGCACTGACATCATTTTAAAATATGGGCTTGAGATTTTCCTGTGTACATCTTTACTCATACTAAATTTGGTTTCGATTGCTGCAGCCGTTTAGGAGTTGATAGGGGGGACACACACACACAGCCAGACAGACAGAAGGACAGACAGACAGACATTTTCCCGGATCGATCTCAAAAGTCTACTTTTTCCTCATTTTTGCAAAATGTGAACAGTAGGCTAAAATTAAATACAACTAGTGGACCCGTGAAATCTCGCATGTCCCCAATAGGTTTATAATGAGAGACTTAAGGAGAAAGGTTGTTATGCTTCTATTACAACCAAATGATTATAGAAAACTATTTACATTTCCGTTAGAATTCCAAGTTCTACGTTCCCTAACTTAAGAAGGCAATCACTGAAAATTGGATCATCATAACACTCACCGGTTATTCGACATTTATGAATTTATACGGGTTGAGTACCAATATCTTTGATTTACTGTTTCTGAAATCCATGCAAAATGATAAAGGAAAGACCTCAGAAAGTTAAAATGACATGAAACAGGCGTCACAGCGGCCAAACTGTGAAGTGGACAGCAATTATGGAGCGTATTTTCCTTCAGCAACGGTATCTGCAAATCGCACACTTCAATTTTTTTTATAAATGTCATTTTTTAAAGAAATTTTAGATATGTTTGAAATTAGAGTGCAATTCGTAACTGCTAATGTCTATTCTCTTTCATTTAAATGCTCGTCTATACTACTGAAATAATAAATATGATGATAATGGAAGGCATTATGCCTAAAAGACCTTAGGGCCGCATTAAAAGAGGCAATTTGACTAGTCTGATGTCACTTGAAGATAAAACACTTGCTACTTGAGTAGTTTAAGCAGAGCTTGATTCACAGAGCCCTGAAGATAATCTCACACGTATGTTTTTCTTTGCTGTTCTATTATTCAATGTTGAAAGAGTAAAATTCCAAAATTGTGTGGATTTGCTCGAATTTGTTTTCGTAACTCCTCACTGTCAGATTCAAGTAATTCAACGTGGCACACACTTCAAATTCCTCCCAAGAAAGAGTGAATTACAGTGACGTGAAGTATGCAAACAGGCCGCCACTCCGTGGATTCCGGGCACCCTCAACCGATTCAGCACAAGGGTGCTACGAAAACTTTACAGCGCAGATGTAGAAGTAGGAGGAGCTTCAGAGACTAAAAATCCAAGATGTAACGAAAAAAAAAAAGATTTAATTAAAAGAATAATTCAAATATACAATACTTTACGAACCCCAGGCAGATTGCAAGTCTCTCCTTCGTCCCAATACGTTTGCTTCAATCAGGGGTTAGTTTTGATATTTTTTCGTTCAAGAAGAGTATTTACATTATCAAATTGTTAATGAGTCATTCGGAAATATACGATAATCCGGTTTTGTAAATGAACTCACCTCATAGCATAGACTACTCACCCAACTTCATGCACTCATTTTCTTTTTCGTCGAGCTTGACTGAAAGGGAACAGATGAAGGAACTGTTGAATTAAGAACAAGGAAAGAATACACGTTAGCTGCCGCCCCGGAAGTCCAGGGTTCGATTCCCGTCCCTGCCATGAAATTTGAAAAGTGGTATGAGGACTGGAACGGGGTCTACTCAGCCTCGGATGTCCAAATGAGTAGAGGGGGTTCGATTCCCACCTCAGCCATCCTCGAAGTGGTTTTCCGTGGTTTCCCACTTCGTCTTCGGGCAAATGCCGGGATGGTCCCTACTGTAAGGCCATGGCCGCGTCCTTCCCTCTTCCTTGCCTATCCATCCTAGCCTTCCATTCCCTTCCCTCATGAGGCCCCTGTTCGCTTTGCAGGTGAGGCTGCCTGGGCGAGGTGCTAATCGCATCTCACCAGTCGTATCCACTCTGATTAGATGTTCCCAAGGACACTGCCTGAAATATGGCGGTAGGGGTGAATTCCCTCGCTGAGCCCGTGGGAGCCACCACCCTGGAGGGTAAACTCGATCAAAAAAAAAAGAATACACGAATTTACGAAAGTAACAATTGGATTACATAAAGCAATACGCGCAAGTATTGTATATGGAGTTGTAGGGCTTACTAGAAGTATCATTTCAAAATTACCATTGAAATCATTTAAATTGTATCAAGTTTGCTGGTTCCTTAGTTTAGGGGCTGCGACATCGCGGTCATGTAGCCCCGTGTACGTTGGGTGTGTGTAGAATCTGTCTGATAACCGGTGTTAATTGTGATGACTGTATTAGTGTGTGTTATCTGTGATTCAGATAAGGACTGCAGACGATGATTTCAAGTAGTTCCTACTTTTGCTACCAAATACTACCGTCCACGACACCTAGCTTGCGGACTTGGCTACTAGATGGCATCGCAGTCAGCACCTGGCGGCGAACGTTGGAAGTAATAGAGCGTTATCACATCAATCCTACAAATATTGGCTTCACACAAGTGTAGTTAGTGGAAGGTTCTTTATCATGCCATGAATCTATGACATGGGAAAGCCGGCTTTACTTCCCCTCCGAATGAAGGCATACTGAGGAACATTTAACGCTCTTATAAAATCCGACGGCTTTGACCGGGTTTGAACCCACGACCTTGGGCATAGAAGCTCAGCATGCTACCGACTACGCCACCGAAGTCACCATTGTATAAAGTGAATCTCAACTTACTGTCCGACACCAACGTGCGGAATGTTCGGGCACAAGAGCTTTGTTCGCCTCCACAGTGGTACCACAGGTGGGCGGGTTTCCAGGGTCAAGGTCAGTCCTACACACGACGTAAAAATAAGGTGTGTTGAAAATAAGCTGGTAAAACCCCGAGTAGCGGCGCCCCTCAATGTGTCATCTTCAAGCTATGTCCTCGCCCACAGCAGAGACAGGCAAGCGAGTGTGAGGGGCTCACGACTAGTGGGGCGTGTGCTAGCGACCACGGGACCCCAGCTGGGTCAGGCATTACTTCCACTTACATATGCAGGGCTCCTCTCCGTCATCCGGCTGGCTGCGTGGCGCAGCGGTAACGTTCTCGGGTGCAGGATCGAATCCTGGCGCAGTCAGCTGGCATTTAAGGGTGCGCAAAAGCGAGGGACCCGTGTCGGTACATTTACTGGCACGTTAAATATCCCCTTCGGGGCAAAATGCCCGGCACCCCGGCGTCTCTAAAGGCCACAGTTGTTAAAAGGGACATAAAACCAATAGCATTATTATTATTATCTCTGTCATCTTTCCTGTCGACCTCCCTCCTTGGTCAACTTTTGTTCTCATACGGCCCCGACTAAATTAGAATATCCAGGCCTGGGGAGTCTTTCAATTTCTCGCCTTAATTGAGCCTTGCCTCATCGTTGCTGATCCCTCATTCTTGGAGGGGTCAGCCTTATTCTTTTCTTTTCACGCTATCTCCTGCCTTCTGCCGAAGGCCCTAAAGGAGGCAGGGTGTATATAGCCCCACCCTGGATAGTGCTACACCCTCAAGGGCTCACAGTATCTCCTGCTTTCTGTTCAAAGCCCTATAGAAGACAGGGTGTGTGTAATGTTACTTCCTCAAGGGCCCACAGCATCTCCTGCCTTCTGCTCAAGGCCCTTAGGGAGGCATGGTGTGTGTGTAGTGCTACACCCTCAAGAGCTCACAGTATCTCCTGCCTTCTGTTCAAGGCCCTAAAGAAGGCAGGGTGTATGTAGCCCCACCCTGGATAGTGCTACACCCTCAAGGGCTCACAGTATCTCCTGCCTTCGGATGGAGGCCCTAGAGGAGGCAGGGTGTATGTAGCCCCACCCTGGATAGTGATACACCCTCAAGGACCCACAGTATATCCTGCCTTCTGCTGAAGGCCCTAATTGAGGCAAGGTGTATGTAGCCCCTCCCTGGATAGTACTACACACTCAAGGGCCCACAATATCTCCTGGTTTCTGCTGAAGGCCCTAAAGCGGGCAAGGTGTATACAGGGTATCTTTTATGTACCTTTGGAGAATGATAGGTCGTGTAGGGGAAGGGTATAGAAGTAATTTGAGATGGGAAACTTGGGGTTGGAGTGGCCTACTTAACCCCTGAAATAAAGGGTGATTCAGGCCCTCCACCCCGCCAGTTGGGCAACCGACCCAAGCCTCTATTACCTTTTTCAATCCTTTAATTCTTGGCAAGATTTATTTCATCATGTGGCGCTGGCGTATTGGATAGCGTTCCGGTGCGAAAGGCCGGTAGTCCCAAATTCGATTCCGGGCTTGGGCAAAATCTTTTTTTAAATGTTATTTGTCGTATTGTAGTCACATAATACAGTCTGGTGCTACGTCAGAGAAGAGAGTGCAAATACGACAAATAACATAAAAATAAAAATAAAGGATTTTGCCCAAGCCCGGAATCGAACCCGGGACTACCGGCCTTTCGCACCGCAACGCTATCTATTACGCCAGCGCCACATGGTGAAATGAATCTTGCCAAGAGTTAAAGGATTGAAAAAGGTAATAGAGGCTTGGGTCGGTTGCCCAACTGACAGGGTGGAGGGCCCGAATCAACCCTTATTTTAGGGGTTAAGGAGGCCACTCCGACCTCAAGTTCCCTATCTCAAATTACTTCTATACCCGTCCCCTACATGACCTATCATTCTCCAAAGGTACATAAAAGACACTTTGTATAGCCCCACCCTGGATAGTGCTACACCCTCAAGGACCCACAGTATATCCTGCCTTCTGCACAAGATACAAAAGGAGGCAGGGTGTGTGTAGTGCTACACCCTCAAGAGCCCACAGCATCTCCTGCCTTCTGCTGAAGGCCCTTAGGGAGGCATGGTGTGTGTGTAGTGCTACACCCTCAAGAGCCCACAGCATCTCCTGCCTTCTGCTCAAGGCTCTTAGGGAGGCATGGTGTGTGTGTAGTGCTACACCCTCAAGAGCCCACAGCATCTCCTGCCTTCTGCTCAAGGCCCTTAGGGAGGCTGAGTGTGTGTAGTGCTACACCCTCAAGAGCTCACAGTATCTCCTGCCTTCTGCTCAAGGCCCTAAAGAAGACAGGGTGTACGTAGCCTCACCCTGGATAGTGCTACACCCGTAAGGGCTCACTGTATCTCCTGCCTAAAGAAAGCTCCTGCCGCGGTTCGAAGATTATGTGAAGTTGAAGGAGGTGTGAGCGTGTGTCACAACGATTGTTCCAGCGTTTCAACACTGGAGAAGAAAACACTGCAGATTCAGCGCGTTCTGGGAGACCTAAATTATAAGATATTGAGAATACACGCAGAGTTTTGGATGGATCCAACGACGGAAGGAGCCTATGCAGAGGGCGAAAGACGCATGCGCAGCAGAGCGCTGACGAAGAGAGAGGAGCAGTAGAGCAGCGTGCCCGATATCATACAGATGTGTACTGATAACGTGGTCGCCGTTGGAAGTGCGTGCTGTCATCCGGTATGAATGGGTACGTGGGACAATTACAGGGTCTTTCATATAAAGTGAGAACGGCAAGCGGCAGTTTTGATATTCGCTGCTGCGCTGGCCTTGGTCGAGCTTGCGGCGCGCCACGGTCTCCTGCTTTAAGCGTGTGTACAATCCTGTATGAAATATTACCTTATAAGAGATGCTGGAAGTGTCGTCTTTCCTGGGTTATACAGGCCTTGTATGTGGTATCCACTTTCTTGCCACTGTGGGTGAGTGGATAGCGTGTCGGTCTACTAACCCCAAGTTTGCAGGTTCGCCCCTGACCGTGGTAAGTGATTTTTGAAAGGCGGCAAAAATACGATACGCATGTCATACGATGTTGGCATGTCAAAGAACCCATTTGAATTCAGTAGGCCCGAGTTCATAATGGCAAAATTAATCTCTGGAGTTTCCGCCAGAACAAAGTCCTCATTTCTCTACTAGAAAGCGCTATTGTGTTCAAGGAGATTAGATATCTAACATCTAACCTCCTTGACTTTCATAGTCAAGGAACTACGAAATTCGACATGCAAGCTACCCTCTGGGTGTCAAATAGCAAAGCTTGCACCAGGCACCCGAGGCCATACGATATTATTATATTATTATACCACTTTCTGGCTGACACGAGTGATTTCTTCAATGGAATGTGTCCGATTTTTAATTTTATGCCTTTTTTGAGCACTGAGTCAGTTGTGTCAAACTTATTTACAATTACGTGAATCTGTGCTAGTGAAGGTGGCACTTCATCAGGAAATTGTTGAGCAATTTCATCACGCACCCACCGAGCCGACTCGTACTTAAAATAAGTTTTACATAAAAAAAATACGATGTTGTGATGATAACTGTCTCATGTTAACATCTGAGGTTCAGACTGGCGACTGAACACCTGTACGCTTATTGCAAGGTCAAGTGTGCACCTTGCGCGCGCTTTCAATACTACAGCAGGGGGCAGTGGCACGCCACAAGCTCAGCTAAGGCCGCTGCAGCAGCGGATAACAAAGTCGCCGCTCACCGTTCTTACTTTATATATGTCAGTAATCCATGCACGCCATGTATGGTGAAGCGGTCTTGGTCGGTCGCTGGTGTTGCATATTCAGTGAAGGACGGCAGAGTGTGGAGGATGAAGATCGAAGTGGGCGTACCTCCACATTGAGGAATGGAAACAACATTGCTCGAGTACAGGATATGGTGTTAGCGGACAGGCGCTTAACGGTGTCAGACGTGGGCCCACACTGTGTATTGGTCGTGCCCGGGCCCATCACATGCTCTATGATGTGTTGGGTTACCGAAATGGATCCGCAAGATGGGTACCGAGAAAGGAAGCTTGTAGTTTAACCCTTTATAGGTTATATGTTAACCATCTACCATAGGGACAATTTATGTTGTCAAAGATGCTGATGGTTGAATCTTTCAGCCATATTTTCCATTGGAAGTGTTAATATTTCTGAAAACCAAATATTTTCTCTTTTCCTCCATGACCTAAGGTGATTTTTTTAATATTATTTTTTAATAAAAACAACTAAAATTAAAAAGTTAAACAAGATGTTCAGTAAAGAACATATAGCCTACTTTCTCCTAAATTCATGAGTAATTGTTATAACTCTTTTTCTTTTCAAGGACTATAATTGAATATTGGTTGTAGTAGCTTGTTAAAATACAACGTGTTATACGGATATTAAACATGAATATGAGGTGCCCTTTGCTAGTGCTACCTCTGTGAAAAAAATCATTCAAATCGGCTTCACCGTGTTGAATTGATATGGGGAATCGATTTGCACACATACATGGCCACTATCTGCAAACTATTGGGCTGATGTCCTTGTAGTTCGATCAAAAGATGCTTCCCACAAAAAGGTACGTTGTTGCAAAATTTGGTAGAGATCAAATGATTAGGTTGGTCGTAATTTTATTTAAGCTTTTAACATTTGGGTGGCCGCCAATCCGTTTCCGCCAAGATGGTGGTGATATAAAACATGACACTGAGGTTCCCTTTGCTAGTGCTACCTCTGTACCGAATTTCGCTCAATTCTGTTTTACCGTGTTTGAATTGATAGGGGGAATCGATTTGCACACAAACATGGCCGCCATATGCTAACTATTGGATTGATGACCTTGTAGCTTAGTCAAAGAACGCTTCTCATATAATGGTATGCTGTTGCAAAATTTAGTTAAGATGGCGGAGATATGAAACATGACACTGAGGTGTCCTTAGGTAGTGCTACCTCTGTACCAAATTTCGTTCAATTCGGTTTGACCGTATTTGAATTGATAGGGGAAATCATTTTACTCACATACATGGCCGCCATTTGCAAACTACTGACCTGATGACCATGTAGTTTAGTCAAAAGACGCTTGCCGTATAAATATATGTTGTTGAAAAATTTGTTAGAGATCGGATGATTAGGTTAGTCGTAATATGGGTGGCCGCCATTACGTTTCCATCAAGATGGCGGCGATATAAAACATGTCACTGAGGTGCCCTTTGCTAGTTCTACCTCTGTGCCAAATTTCGTTCAATTCGGTTTGACCTTGTTCGAATTGATAAGGGGGGGGGGGGCAGACATTCAGAGTACACACACTCACACACACACACAGACACAATGTTTGGCCCTGTGTAGATCTCATGAGTCTACTTTCATTTTTTTTTGCAAAAATCGAAAGTAGGCTAAACAAGATGTTCAGTAAAGAACATATAGCCTACTTTCTCTTAAATGTATGAGTAGAGTTATAACTCGTTGTTATTATCAAAGAGTATAATAAAACTATTCTTTGTTGAAGGCCATAGAAACGATTTACCTCTACCAAACGCCACAATCTAGATAAAAACTGCTACCATCATTGAAGAAAGATAAGAAGTATCTCAAGAATGTTATGGATCTGGAGACATAATCGACCGGACTGGCTGCGTGGCTCGGCGGTAACGTTCTCGCTTGCTGGGCCCTAGGTTGCAGGTTCGTATCCTGGCGCAGTCAGCTGGCATTTGAGGGTGCACAAATGCTAGGGAGCCGTGTCAGTACATTTACTGGCACGTTAAAGATCCTCTTCGGGCCAAAATTCCGGCACCCCGGTGTCTCTAAAAGCAGCAGTAGTTAAAAGGGATGTAAAACCAATAATAATATTATTATTATTATTGTTTTAATGTGCTAAACGGTTCCAGGCTAGTGTTCAGAAGTAAAGGGGGAGTTTTAGTCGGTAGTCTGCTACTCAGCAGCAGGAGCCCGACACTCTGTGCGTAAATGCATTTCTTCCCCTAAAAAAAATATATATATATTATTATTATTATTATTATTATTATTAATATTATTATTATTATTATTATTATTATTATTACATATACGACCTGCCGTGGGCAACATCCAACTTTGAGTTGAGGCATGTCTTTACACGTCTGGTTGTGCAGGGCTTTCACAACCCTAATTGAAAAAAAAGGAAGGAAGATTGTAGTTTTACGTGGCCGTGAATCTTGTGATTATGAGCCACGGGACCTCCTTTTTACGTGGAATCCGAACCACAGGACATGGCATTTCACTTCAAAAATCTCACATGCATTGACCGGGAATCGAAAACCCTAATTGAATTAACAAATCTTTCCATGACCCTACAGAGACGTGTGCATACAATCTATGTGGATATTTTCGATTGCTATTTGCCTGAAATAAAAGTAGTAATTAATACCTGAACTAACACCAACGGCTTGAACTCAGTTACTATGTGAAATCGTTTTGTTCTTTACTTCAAATAACATTTTCAAGTAACGCAAAATAGGCTGTTACAAACCCTTTAAAATAAAAAGTAAAAATGTATCGTAGTATCATCTTGTCATTCTTCAAATTCGATGCGCATAGAATGCCAATGGTATATTAATCAATGGAGCCCCACGTAGACTAGTCGTGACTTCTAGTGGTGAAATATCGAACAATATAATCCTAACAGAGCGAGTGCATTCTAGCGGCCAGAAGAAGAAAATCTGGAAGTTAATAAGTATGTCGGCGTGCAGTTACCTTTTTGGCAGCTAGATGTCTCGAGTAAATCTGCTGGCGAATTATGTTTTAATTAAATATATATTTTACACCATAATATGCACAATATAACGCTTAATTTTAAAACATCTGAGTCATTACAAAACAATAAACATATAACATTTCAAGCAAAAAATCTAACTCTGATCGGGTTTGAACCACAGGCATTTGAGCGATAGGCTAACGCTCTACCACTGAGCTAATTGTGTCAACGAATATCGTTCTATATAAAATGACTTACATAGAACTTGTTAGCAAATAATGATTTATACTAAACGATTTCTTCACTGGAGTATATTATTTATATATAAAGCATTTCATACATAGTTTATTTATTTTGTATCAGTACGCTATATTGCATTCAATACTCAAATTAGTGAAATATAAGTCAGGCACAAGATATCCGCTGCCATCTTGTCTTATTACTGAATCAGCTCAGCTTTTTAAAATCACGTCTGCACTATAGTATTACAAAATAAACTTTTAATTTCGAACGTGCCTCTTCCTTTAGAACAGTTAAAACGATTCTCGGCTCGATAATCGGAACTGGTGGGTCCCATGATATGGATTATAAAGTTTGCATAATTCGCACGGCCGCCATCCTGAAATGGTATGGCGGACGACCTTGTAGTTTGGTCACAAGACGCATCCTATACGAAGGTATGTTGTTACCAAATTTGGTAGAGATCGGATGATTTGGTTAATCGTTATTTGGTTTTACGTTTTGAACGTTTGAGTGGCCGCCATTCAGTTTTAGTAAAGATGGCGGCGATATAAAACATGACACTGAGGTGTCCTTTGCTAGTGCTACCTTTGTACCAAATTTTGTTCAATTCGCATTCACCGTGTTCGAATTGATAGGGGGGGGGGGGACAGACATTCAGAGTACACACACTCACACACACACAGACACACACACACACACAGACTCACACACACCCACACACAGACTCACACACACACATACACACACACAGACAGACACACTTTTTTCGCCCTGTGTTGATCTCATAAGTCTACTTTCATTTTTTGCAAAAATCGAAAGTAGGCTAAAAATATTAGTTTCAAATAAAAACAATTGAAATTAAAAAGTTAAAAAATATGACAGGAAAAAATAGAATTAAATTAAATATGGTTGTAAAAAATTAAAAAATTAGCTTATAAAACATAAAATTAATAATAATTATAAAATCTTAAATAAAGGAATTAGAACAACAAGAGAGAAAAATTCCGAGAAAGAACTACGGGCCAGTTCAGAAAGAGAGAATATGGATAAAGAGACCGACAATAGAACAGTACAAACAGACAGAGACGATTACAAACAACATAAGGAGGAGGAACGAAAGAGGAAGCATAGTTTGTATATGAGAGGTTTTTGGGAAAATAGAAGAAAGGGCCAGAATAACACATGAAAATTGATTGTGTTGTAACGTTCTCCTCCTGGGGTTTAACGAATAGATAAATAATTATAAAATCTTCATTTTAAGATTATAACAAGTAGTTCTGTGAAGAAATATACAGCCTATTTTCATATATCCTACTCATGTTAATTGCCTCTATCTACATACAAAATTTCAGTTTGATTGTTGTGATACATTCGTAGAGTTTGAGAACCGTCTAAATATTTCAGATGGTCGCCAGGTTGGATTTTTATTTATGTACTATTACATGAAGATTATTGTGTACGTGTGGTATTCAGACTTCAATCGCATGATTAGGACACAAGAAATAAAAACTTAATTTTAAAATTTCGCAAAGCCGCCATCTTCAGGTTATGTAAACAATTGAACTAAATTAGATGCAAGTCCATTACAATATGTATAATCATTTACTGTACCACATTTCACTGCGCTCAGATGGTTAAATCACGAGAAAAGTCTATTAAAATGTTTCAACTTCGCTTGGCCGCCATGTTCGTTTTGTACTCTACAGGTTTTAGAAAGTTACATAGATAAACTTGTAGCAGTGCCCTTTATCACAAAATTTCAGAGTGATATAATAAATAGTTTCGGAGATATTGAATGGCAGTGAAATACTTCGCACAGCCGCCATTTTGAGGTTATGTAAACAATTGAAGTAAGTTAGACGTCAGTGTATTACAATGTGTATAAACATTTGCTGTACCATGTTTCATTACGTTTGGATGGTTAAATAGCGAGAAAAGTCTATTTAAAAGTCTCAACTTCGCTTGGCCGCCATGTTGGTTTTGTAAATACCAGGTTTTTGAAAGTCTCATAGGTGAACTTCTAGTAGTTCCCTTTATAACTGTACAAAATTTCAGGGTGATATCGGTAATTATTGCGGAGATACTGAATGCTGGTGAAATATTTCGCACAGCCGCCATGTTGGATTGGTGACACACAATAAAATTTGAAGGACACAGTCGGGGTCGGCCAGAATGGTGCTATGATCTTACCGAGTTTCATTGAAATCGCTCCAGCCGTTTAGAATGTATTAGGGACACACACACACGCGCGCGCGCGCACACAGACCGACACACGGACAAAAGGTGCTCTCATGAGCCTATTTTTTCATAAAATGAAAATAAGCTAAAAATAATATGAAAATTAAAATTATAAAATAAATATGAACATTAGAATGTTAAAGTAAACAAAAATTAAAATTAATAATGAATATAAGGCTAAAATATTTAAAAAATACAGACAAAATATCATCAATAATCTGCCCTATAAAGGGTTAACGTGAGTGTTAATATCTTGATCATGAACCACGTGATCTCCTTCTTACGTGAAATCCGAACCACAGGACAAGACATTTCACTTCGAAAATCTCTCATGCATTGACCGGGAATGTAAACCGGTTCGCCTTGATGAGAGGCCAACAGCTTGATCGCTGCGCCATCACCCCCCCCCCCCCCTGGTACCAAGAAACCTGACCTCTGAACACAAGCGTGCATTAATTTGAATATTTGGTGTACACCAAATTCTGGTTGGTTGGTTCCTCAATCAAGGGGCTGCAACAACGCGTCATGTAGCCCCGTGTACTTTGGGTGTGTGTAGAATCTGTCGGATACCGGTGTTAATTTTGATGATTGTATTAGTGTGTGTATGTGTTTTAATTCAAGTAAGGACTGCAGACATTTAATTTTTTCAAGTAGTTCCTACTTTTACCGCCAAACGCCACCGTCAACGACCAACTAGTTCAGAACTTAGTTACCAGATGCCACCGCAGTCGGTTCTTGACGACGAACGTAGGAACCTAAGAACGTTAGTCAAATGTTTAACCTATATATAATTTAGCTACACACAGTTGTAATTAGTGGAAGGTTCTTTAACATGCCATAAATCTATGACATGGGACCGCCGGGTTTACTTCCCCTCCGAAGGAAGGCATACTGAGGGATTTTTAATGTTCTTAAAGGCATGGAAGCTCTGGGACACCCGGTGTGGAGGTTGCAGCCGTGGGACAAGCAATGTTGGAAATTAGTATGGTGAAGAAGAAGAAGAAGAAGAAGAAGAAGAAGAACGAGGTTTTACAGAACAAATGGATGTAACAATGTCACACAATAAAGGATTGAGTACATAGGACATGGCATTAACATACGTGGAGCAACATCCGGAGGCAAGCGCAACGGAGGTGTTGATTTTTCGTCGAAGGCGAGATCTTGCAGCAAGAAAATGTGAATCATCAGGCAAGCTGACATTGTTCACAAGTTTCTTTCCTTCAAGGAACCGGGACGTGTGAATCGATAGAAAAATGTAGCTTCCGATGTTTAGGTACATATCTCAGAAACTACAATAGATATTTCCTAGAATGTTCTCTTGGTGTATTCAGAGTACATTCATCATTATTTGGGTAGAATTTGAAGCTTCTATGTTGATTATTTTGTGTCCGAGAGGGCATTACAAAAACTATCCTAAAAACAATATTGTTAAATTCCCTTAACTCATGTCCCTTTTTCTGAGCAAATACTCAAACCAGACCCAACAAACTTTGCTTGGATAATATTTAAACCATTTTTTAGCTACTGCTGTAAAAGTATTGTCATATTGTTTACAGGAGTTGAGTCTTTTATTTTGCATTTTACATTTTCTGTAAAATTGTCAGTGCTTCTCAAGCTGTGCTCCACGAACTAATCAAGATACCTGAATAAATTTACTTCCACTATTAGATCTATATAGTGTCTTAGGGACTACCAAGTTTCAAATACAGTGATGAGATAGTTTCTGAGAAAATTGTACATGAAGTTTAAAAAATATGACTTTCGGAAAACACAAAAAGAATGTTTGATTAGTAGCTACAGTATAGCCTTAAAACATTATGTTTAAACCTAATTTTATTGCATCAAATATCACTTCATCACAATTATTGATATACCAAATTCTTCAGGAAAGATGGGAGATTTTTTAAGCTAAAAAAATGACATTTTTGAGCCTATCACAAATCCGATTCCCTTAAGCCAATTGGAGCGCTTTTGTTCAAGACTACATGCACAATAATTGCATTGATGATTCAGTAAATAGAGTAGGCCTACTGTACTGTAAAACATAACATTGTTTCCGTAATACAGTTGCCTATTTGTTTAAGTTAATTTTCAAAGTTATTCTGTATTATCCGACATTTTCGGTGATCCGACGTACTCCAGGTCCAGTTTAAGTCGGATAATCGAGAAAATAAATAAATAAACAAATACATAAATAAAATAGAGAAATAATACTAAATGTTTGAATAAATAAATAAATAATTTAAATAATAATAATAAATAAATAAACAAAAAAACACCAAGTAAATGGCCAATGGAAATTACCTCCGAAGAAAGTGGTATACCTATCGAGAGAGTGAATCAATAATAGATAGGTTGGTTGGTTGGTTCCTCAGTTTAGGGGCTGCGACAACGCGGTCATGTAGCCCCGTGTACTTTGGGTGTGTGTAGAATCTCTCTGATAACCGGTGTTAATTGTGATGGCTGTATTAGTGTGTGTATCTGTTTTTTAATTCAAGTAAGGAGTGCAACTTTGAATTTTCAAATAGTTCCTACTTTTGCCGCCAAACGCCACCGTCAACGACTACTAGGCCTAGTTCAGAACTTAGCTTCTAGACGCCACCGCAGTCGGCTCTTGGCAACGAACGTAGAAACCTAAGAGCGTTGTTTACATTCCTAACCTATCCAATTTAGCTTCACACAGGTGTAATTAGTGGAAGTTTCTTTAACATGCCATAAATCTATGACATGGGACCACCGGCTTTACTTCCCCTCCGATGGAAGGCATACTGAGGGATTTTTAACGCTATTAAAAAAAGTCCTCTCGGCACGCCAGAAGGCGGAGGTAGATTTCACCCGACAAACTTGGGGATAGGCGAAAATAGGCAGAATATGCAGGTTTTCGTAGAAGGATCAGACGACCTCATTTATTGCGAGAAAGTATTTTATAATTGGAGATTAATTAACTTTGTTTTTCGTCATTTTATGCATATTTTAAACATTTTATTGTCTTATGTTGACGGTAACCTTCTTGTCATTTGGAGTCCATTTTTATACTTGTGGTCACACTGTCCTTATGCAAGGTTTCGACACTGATGTGTAACTATGTAACGGTCTGTTACTTCTTCACGCAAAATTATATCTCCCGCAGAGATTTTGGTTGGTTCCTCAGTTTAGGGGCTGCGACAACGCGGTCATGTAACCCCGTGTACTTTGGGTGAGTGTAGAATCTGTCTGATAAACGGTGTGAATTGTGATGGCTGTATTAGTCTGTAATTCAGGTAAGGACTGCAGACGGTCAATTTCAAGCAGTAGTTCCTAATGTTGCTACCAGATACTACCGTCAACGACACCTAGCTGTGAACTTGGCTACTAGATGCCACCGCAACCAGCAACTCGCAACGAACGTTGGAACTTCCCCTCCAAAGGAAAGCATGCTGAGGGATTTTTAGCGCTCTTAGAAAATCCGACGACTTTGGCCGGCTTTGAACCTTGGGCATCGAAGTTCAGCATGCTACCAGTTACATCACCGAAGCCGCTTCACACTTAGTCAGATGAAAATCTGAATCTGATCACGTGCAAGTGCGTTGTCATGGCAACGTCTGATGGCTCATCCCTCATCAATTTAGTAGTGTTTCCATGGCAACCACTGATAGCTCTTGGCATTTTCTTATAATTCTGAAATCATTTTTCTCATCCCTTGGCGTAATGGTGGGTCATATCAAAAATTCTTTCAGACAAAAGTTTTAGGTAATTATTAGGGGAATATTGTCCATTTTGTACGGTTTTGATATTGTGCCTATTAAGAGAGATATGATTAATGTTTCCCGAAAAACCCACTTTTTCCCACCCCTTTGGTCAATGGTTGGTGCTACAAATAAAACTCTTCAAACATAAATTTTTGGGCTTTATCCGACACATAGTATGAACTTGGAACGGATTCGATATTTCACATATTAAGAGAGTTAGCCTATAGCAATATTTTACTTTTTCGAAAAAAGACCCCCATTTCCACCCTCTTCGACGGAATGTGCCCATTAACGAACTCAACTGAGATTTTATAGGGATACATATTATGTAAAAATTCAAATTGATTGTTGCAAAATTGCGGTAGTTATCGTGTCCACAAGAAAGTGATATATATATACATAAATTATATATAAACTTTTGAACTGACGGTGGTTTTGGGGTCTGGGGGATGTGAAACGCGAAAATATGTCGAAATTTTCCGGAAGTCGAAACACGGTACCCATTGCAATAGTTAGCTTTCTAAAGAAATCTACCTAATTCGACGGCTTCGGCTGGGTTTGAACCCGCTATCTTGGGCACAGCAGTTCAGCATGCTACCTACTACGCCACCGAAGCCGCTTCGATAATAGATACAATGCGGAAAAGGAGAATCTCTTTTTTCTGCCATATCTCACGCCTACCAGAAACCAGACTAATATATCAGCTGTTTAGTTACTTCTGGAAGAGTAAAAAAAAAAAGAACAACTGGTTCAAAGAGATCCAGCATGATTTAGATGAATTAAATTTAACGATGCTCCAAATTAAAAGTAGAGAAGAGAAGAATGTTTTACGGAATAATTACTTACGATTCACAGAAACAACATTTGAACGAAAAAACTACGCCATCACAGAGAAACAAAGGGCAACCATGTCAGATAGAATGAAGAAATTTTGCGTGCAGAAGAAGTTGAAGCTGAATCGCTAATCTCCAAATACCGTTGTTAGACTTAATTGTAGCCTATTTGTATTGATTAAAGTGTTCCAATGAGGACGTAAATATGCGAGGGGGGGATAAATAATGAATAAACAACAAAATAATAATAATAAACTAAAGAGCCTACTTTTCTTAAAATTAAGATTCATGCCAAATACTAATCTATATGGACCTATCTAGAATAATGACGAAATTAAGTTGGTAATATCGAAATTTCAAATTAGTTCGAAACATAATAGAGCACTACAGTTGGCAGCCCTGGTGACTGAATATATTCTTAGTTCCATCTCTTAAGCTACAGAATACAAAATTTGGTTGAAGTCCAATGGATAGCATGGACGTTACATGCAGTTAGACATTGGATCTATCAGTGCGCGTAAAATCATGTTGGCAACAATGTCATGCATGTGTTGGTCAGAAATAATCTGAAATATTATGATCTCTTGTTGTGCCAATTTTGGATGAAATCCTTTTGCTAGTATAGAAGATACTGGTACCTATTTTAAAGTTGGACATATCAGCAGGCTTAGAATCATGTTGGCAGCACTGACATACATTAGTTGCTCCAAATCAGTTTAGAATGTCAGGCACTATATGTGCGCAAAGTTTAGAGGTGTTGGTTCGCATACTTTCTGATATATTGGTATTTGGATGAAAAAGAGAGATAGCATTTATTGACAGTTGGCAGCCCTGGTGGCTCTTAAGAATACGCTCAGTCATATCCATTTATGTACACATAGTACATACGAAATTTGGTTGAAATCCAATTGATAGCGTTGGAGTTATATGCATTTAAAAATTCCACCTATCAGTAGGCTTAGAATCATTTTGGCAACACTGTCATGTATGGTCACCTGAATATTAAACTGAAGTATTATTATCTATATGTGTGCCAATTTTGGAATAGTTTCCCTGTATACATTCCAAGATATCCAACATGGAGGTCAAATTTCAATGGCAATTTTTCAGCAGTTGGTAGCACTGACATCATTTTCAAGTATGGCATTGAGATGTTCCGTTATAGTTCTTTACTCATACCAAATTTGGTTTCGATTGCTGCAGCCGTTTAGGAGTTGATAGGGACACACACACACACACACACACACACACACAGGCAGACAGACAGACAGACAGACAGACAGACAGATAGACAGACAGACAGAAGGACAGACAGACAGACTTTTTTCGGATCGATCTCATAAGTCTACTTTTTCCTCATTTTTGCAAAATGTGAAAAGTAGGCTAAAAAAATCAATTAATTAATAAATGAATGAATTAATTAAATAATTGCACGTAGAGTATTGACGTAGTCAGTATTTCCCGCGTAATGTGTCGACCGACTAAATGTTAATCACTGAAGTCATGCCTGTACTTCTAATTTTTTTTAATCCATTTTTTTTAACGTTTCACTGCTAATGTCCTTTCCAAGAGTCCATCCCAACGTGTCTACAACGCAAGACAGAAGGGATCAGTATAATTCCCTGCCATCTCGGGCCCCTAGAATCACCGTTGTCTTCAAGAGTAGACAGAGATGTCTACTTTAAAGCGGGGGTGTACCCTCCCCTTTACACCCCTTGAGCTTTCAACTCAACCCTTGCCGCGTGCGCCTGGTCTACCAACCAACAGACTACATCCCTCATAGCCACGCCTTCTGCTACCATTCGACCAGTGACAGCAGGACTCGAACCTCGAGATAAGTCATAACCTGAAACAGGAAACCGTTAGAGAAAACTAAGAATATTGTGTGTAGATTAAGGCTTTCACGGCCCGGAAACTTATTAAAGATCTGGGAAGATAGTTCTCCTCTCAGTTCCTCTATTTCTTCACCTGTTTCAAATTGTACGGTTTCCTCTATGGCTCCAGGGCCATGACTTGATCTCCTTTAAGGTGGTATATTGGCTTTCACGGCCAGTGAATTAAAACTCAGCAATTCTTCTAGGTTTGTGCCGTGTCTTGTGTGGGGTTTGGCCTAGGACACCAAGCTGGTTCATCAGTGGGCCCTTGGTGTCCCCGCCCGGACCCCCACACAAGTAGCGAACTGCGCGCAACCTCCCTTTTTGAAGCGCACCTGCGCCTCTTTACTGCGAGAACTAAAAGCTCAAGCAGCCATAATCTCTCTATGAAGACCTCCAAAAAGACGGTACATTGGCTTTCACGGCCAGTGAATTAAAACTCAGCAATTCTTCTAGGTTTGTGCCGTGTCTTGTGCGGGGTTTCACCTAGGACACCAAGCTGGCTCATCAGCGGGCTCTTGATGTCCCAGCCCAGAACCCCACAAGAGTAGCGAACTGCGCGCTACCTCCCTTTTTATGAAGCGCACCTGTGCCTCTTTGTACAGCGAGAACTAAAAGCTCAAGCAGCAATAAACACCATATAAAGGCTTCTTTTTGGAAATGAAGCGCAGATGGCTTCCAAAAACGAGCCTTCATAGGGAGGTTATGGCTGCTTGAGCTTTTAGTTTTCGCAGTAAAGAGGGGCAGGTGCGCTTCAAAAAGAGGGATGTAGCGCGCAGTTCGCTACTCCTGTGGGGGTCTGGGCGGGGACATCAAGAGCCCGCTGATGAGCTGGCTTGTTGTCCCACACAAGACACGGCACAAACCTAGAAGAATTGCTAAGTTTTAATTCAGTGGCTGTGAAAGCCAATATACAGTATCATCAAGCTTTAGAGGAGATTCTGAAGAGGATGTCAAAGAATGGCTTCCTGCACGTCTTCCAGGAATAGCAAAGAAGGTGGGACAAATGATGCATCACATTGAAGGGGAAGTAGCCTACATTGAAAGGGACAAAAGTCTGTATATGTAAATCATGACAATAAATGGTTGTATGAGCATTAGTGTTACTTTTAATTGAACATCGTAGTTTCCCGCTGCATCCAGAGCATCATATTCAGTTAACAAACTACTCACATCCAAATTGTTATCAAGAGGGACCTAAATACAAATTTAAGTTCGACCCTGACTATTATATGTCAGAAAACTGTACTATAATGAGGTTCATTATAACACTATTTTTCATTATGAAACAGTTTCTCCCACCAATCAGAGCTCAAGAAACAGTTGTTTGACCAATTAGGTAATTAGATGCGCTGAGTTCCATGGCCTTCTAATTTAAATTTCACTGCCTGGCCTAGTGTCATAGTAGGGTAATCGAGGAGGCCATGGTCAAATACAAGGCATTCTCTGCGTCTCATGCGCTCTTTTCAGTACATAAAACTGGTGAAATCTCGACAGATATTTATGAATATTTATGTTCGAACATAAAATAGTTATAATAATTATCGTCGAACATAAACAGTCGTATGCAACTCGCCTATAATGGTAATTATGACACTCGTATGGAAATTATAAAATTCCCATACGCTCGTTTTATAAACATACTCGTGTCTTAATTATTGTCATTACAGGCTCTTTGCATAATGTATTATTATAAAACTATAATTAGGTCAGTATTACTATATGGTGCAGAAACATGAAGATTAAGCAAATGCACAGAGAGAACGATAAAGTTTTGAAAATAAAATCCATGAAGATTTTCGGACCAATTTGTGAAGCAGGTGAGTGGCGAAGGAGAAAGAACAAAGAACTATTGGAGTTGTATAAAGAACCCGATGTTGTTGTGTAAGCTAAGACAAGAAGGCTGAGATGGGCTGGTCATGTTCATACAAGAGTAGAGGGATCTAGACTGCGAGAAGTGTGTGAGAAAAAGCCAGACGGACGAAGACCTACAGTATTGCCAAAAGCTTTAGGGGCATCCGAATATATCTGACTTGAATAGACTGTCCCTTGTTTTAAACTTATGATGTATAAGTATAACGATTGTAAAGTACTCTAACATCGTGTTTGGTTGAAAATTTGAGGACTGCAACTCAAATAGTTCATGAGTTATATATATAAAGTTTTTATCTTTTGTGGCCTCCAAAAAGTAAGTTTGATTTTGAAGAAACTAAAGAATATAATTAAGAAGCTATCCAACAATGCATGCTGATTGTTATGTGGTTCCTAGAAGATAACAACAGCTTTAAAATGACTCCTGATTGAAGGCCTTAAAGAAGTTCCTACTCATTTTGCCATAATTTTAGTAAAATTTCATTTCCCGTAAATTTTAGGCCTAATAACACCGACTTTTGAATTGCCACAACGTTTGAACTGAGGCAGCTAGCGCTGAAGTTTTCTTGGCTGGCTTTCCTGTGTTGCAGTGGTGGGGAAGCAGCTGCGCGCGCTGTCACCAGCCTTCAGGCCTACAGGTTGTGGCAATTCAAAAGTCGGTGTTATTAGGCCTAAAATGTACGGGAAATGACATTTTACTAAAATGATGGCAAAATGAGTAGGAACTTCTTTAAGGCTTTCAAACAGGGGTCATATTAAAGCTGTTGTTTTCACCTAGGAACCACATAACAATCAGCATGCATTGTTGAATAGCTTTTTAATTATATTCTTTGGTTTCTTCAAAATCGAAGTTACTTTTTGGTGGCCATGAAATTATAACTCACAAACTATTTGAGCTACAGTTCTCAAATTTTCAACCAAACACGATATTAGAGTATTTTACACTAGTTGTACTTAAAATACATCATAAGTTTAAAACTATAGGGACAGTCTGTTCAAGTCTGAAATATACGGGTGTCCCCAAACTTTTTGGCAACACTGTATAGGCAGACCAAAAATGAGATGGAGAGACCAGGTAGCCATGGACATTCAGCTACCAGGAGCGCGAGAGGAAGATGCCGACGACAGAACGAGGTGGAGGAGGCTGCTTGACGAGACCAAGACCCGACTGCGGTTTGTGAAGCCAGGAGAGTTAGAGTAAGTAATAATCTCGGCCGGGAATAGAGGAAGCTTGGCCATGGAGGTAGGTGTGCTAATGGGCAGCAACAGGCAGGGCTCAATACTAACACTTGTTGCCTGCTCGCGTGCTGCCTACTCTCATAAGAATGTTAGCGCGAGCTGCAGATTGATGTACTGCTGCACTCGCGTGTTTCAATAACACGCCGATAAGGCTCTCCTGTCCACAGAAATTACAGCGACACCGGGAAACTGCCGAAACTCAGGCACGCAGACCTCAGACCCACTGGAGATAAGCGGCTCCTTCGCTCAACATTCTGGAGCCATTAATACGAGGGGCGCACTATTTTATCATTTTAAATGATCTTGTCGACTTCGTCGTTACGCTGGGGTCTGGCGTTACGTTACGGTGACGGGACGAAATGTACCGAGATGCACTGAGGTGTGTGACGTCATAGTACTGATTGGTGCATGTGTTCTCCGATAATCCCTACTTCGGTAGTATAAGACAAAAAAAATACAGTCAGTCTGAAAGACTAGACGTTATATCATTTCAAATGACGCATGCTTCCCGCGCGGGCACCTCTTTAAGGGTCACCCTGTATTTGAGTCTGACATCTTTTACAACTCTTTAAGAGTCGCCCATTATTTGAATCTGATATCTCGCAAACCTCTTTAAGGGTCACCCTGTATTTGAATTGAATCTAACATACTGTACACCTCGTTAAGTGTCACCCTGTAATTTGCTCTGACATCCTGTACACCTCTTTAGGAGGCACCCTGTATTCTTATCTGGCATCTTGTATATCTCTTTAGAAGTCACCCTGTGTTCTTGTGTGACATCTTGTACACCTCTTTTGAAGTCACCCTGTATTTTTGTCTGACATCTTGTGCTCCTCTTTAGGAGTCACCCTGTATTCTTCTCTGCCATCTTGTACACCTCTTTAAGAGTCACCTTGTATTCTTAATTGGCATCTTGTATATCTCTTTATGACTCACCCTGTATTCTTATCTGGCTCTTGTACTGTATTTTGCTCTGACATCCTGCACACCTCTTTAGGAGGCACCCTGTATTCTTCTCTGCCAATTTGTATACCTCTTTAAGAGTCACCTTGTATTCTTATTTGGCATCTTGTATATCTCTTTAGGAGTCACCCTGTAATCTTGTGTTCGGTTTGCTCAAAGCCCCAGGTTGCTCGACGCCCCACGACTCTTTCAACAGACTCCAATAACCATTAGCTTCTGCTTCCCGCGTGGCTGCACGACGTCACGCACTCGCTTCCCTCGCGGCTGCATGACGTCACTTCCCGCGCGGCTGCATGACGTCACTTCCCGCGCGGCTGCATGACGTCACTTCCGTCTCCGTCTCCGTAACGCATAACGTTGGACCCAAGCATAACGACGAAGTCGACAAGATCATTTGAAATGATAAAAATCCCCGATTCTTGGATGCCACGGGTAATCTCGAGAACCACTGGATGGATTTTGATGCGGTTTTCACCTTTCTGTAAAGGATATCTCGAGGAAAGATTCTGTAGAAAGTAATTTATGTATGATGAAAGGAAGCCAAGCAGTAACGATTTCAGTGAAAAAGTCGACAACAAACTTGGCGTCCGTGCGCTTCTTAAGCTTACGCTGGACAAACCGTTAAACATATCAATATACTATGAGCGTAAGAATTGGTTAGCATGAAAAGTTCTACAAAAAAGTCCGCGAGAGCATATCTCTTATCTTCAATACATCGCCCACTATAAGTGTTTTTAGACAGGATGGAAGGGGCACGTCCCCGCGCGCTCTGGTGAGCGTGACGGCATCCGCGCGCTTGACCTTGCTTTGCCCTTGGTTTGCACTTGCCGTTCGTGAGTAATTTGAAACAAGATAAGCAAGATAAGTATTATGCAGATATTTTTCTAACATGTTAAGAGTCTTTGGCTTCGAGCGAAGCGAGAAGCCTCCAGCCGTTCTAGCATTTTTCAGCATTTGTAGCATTTACAATGATACAAAGTCTAGTCTTTCAGACTGACTGTCACTTTTCTTGTCTGACATTTTATTTTTTTCTACCCAAATGAAGTACATTTCACATCAGTTGCTACGTCCACCTTCTCAATATTATCTCCTTGTAACTTTATGCTCTTTTGCCATCGATGTGTCGGTCTCTCCAGACCTTCCTGAAACCATTCCTTCGGAGTGCTGCTTGACAGCTGTGTCCAGAGGTTTCTTCATGTTCCCGAACAGATGATAATCACGTGGTGCCAAGTTGGGAGAGTATGGTGGATATGGCAGCACCGTGAATCTCATTTGATTAATGGCAGTGGTGGTCTATCGGCTAGTGTGGGGGGGAGCGGGCATTGTCATGTTGCACAAGCACACCTTTAGCCCATATTCCTCGCCGCTTAGTTTGCATGGCACGACGTAAGCGCTTAAGGGTTGCCACATATGCTGCACTGTTAATCGTGGACCACAATTCCAGCCAGTCAATGAGGATGATGCCCTTTGTGTCCCAGAACACTGTCGCCATTCGCATGCCGACTGATGGCACTGTTCGACATTTATTTGGCGGTGGACCGTCCCTATGCTTCCATTGCATGACCGTCGTTTTGCGGATTTTGCAGAACTGGACACAGCTGTCAAGGCATGGGTACGCAGTAGCCTACTCTGAAAGAATGGTTTCAGGAAGGTCTGCAGAGACTGACACATCGATGGCAAAAGTGCATCAAGTTACAAGGAGATAATATTGAGAAGGTGGACGTAACAACTGACGTGTAATGTACTTCATTTGGGTCGAAAAATATAAAGTGTAAAAAAATATAGTACACCCCTCGTATACTCATCATTTTTCAAAATTGTTATCTATTTGAAACTATGATCAAATATTTACCCACGCACTTTTAGCCTATTTTCATTTTATGGAAAAAAATAGGCTTATGAGATCACCTTTAGTCCGTGTGTGTGAATGAGTATGTGTACGTGTGAGCATAACTTATGTGTGTGTGTGTGTGTACCTCTAATAATTTCTAAACGGCTGGAGCGATCTCAATGAAACTCGGTAAGGTCATAGTACTATTATGGCCTACCCCGACCGTGCCCTTCAAATTGTATTACGTCTCATCAATCCAACATGGTGGCTGTGCGAAATATTTCACCGGCATTCTATATCTCCGAAACTATTACTGATATCACCCTGAAATTTTGTACGGTGATAAAGAGTACTACTAGAAGTTCAGCTGTGAGACTTCCAAAAACCTGTAAAATCCAAAACGAACATGGTGGCCAAGCGAAGATGAAACATTTTAAAATACATTTCTCGTGATTTAACCATGTAATAAGAACCCCTGGCACTACAGCCCATGAAGGGCCAAGGCTTACAAAGCGACCGCTGCCCAGCCATTTACCCTGCATATATTGGGGTGACGCGTTATCTGCATCGGGTCCCCTCGGCCGTTAATCTTGGTTTTCGTGATCGGGGCGCTGCCTCACTGTCAGACAGCTACTCAATTGTCCTCACGACGCTGAGTGCACCCCGTTCCAGCCCTCACGTCAGTTTCTAAAATCCCTGACGGAGCCGGGAATCGAACCCGGGGTCTCCGGGTGAGAGGCAGGCGAGCTACCCCAACACCACGGGGCCGGCGATTTAACCATATGAGCGTAGTGAAATTTGGTACAGTAAATGTTAATACACATTGTAATGCACTGGCATCTAATTTAGTTCAATTGTTCACATAACATCAAGATGGCGGCTGTGCGCAATATTAAAATTAGGTTTTTATTTCTTGTGTATTAATCATGCGATCGAAGTGAACTTTTGAATAATGAACCTACGCAAAAATCGTCATCTAATAGTGAATAACTCTATGGCCGACATATATAAAAATCAAACATGGCAACCAACCGAAATATTTAGACGACTCTCAATATCTTCGAATCTATTACAGCAATTAAACTGAAATTTTGTATGTTGATAGATGCAATTAACATAAGTAGGATAGGCGTATAAGATAATAGGCTGTAATTATAGTTCTTCACGGAACTAGCCTACTTGTTTTTAGATGTTTTATTCATCATAGCGGGTGGTGTTTGTTGTTGCTGATTGGTTCCTCAGTTTAGGGGCTGCGACAACGTGGTCATGTAGCCCCGTGTACTTTGGTTGTGTGTAGAATCTGTCTGATAACCAGTGTTAGTATTGTGATGGCTGTATTAGTGTGTAAGTCACTGATATGCCAAGGGCAGAATCAAGGACATTTTGATATGCGGACGACTGGGCGATAGTTACAAGAAGTTCAACATAAGAACAACTGAGATCACACTAAAAACATACCTGAGAGTCCTAGGGGAGTACTTTCGCAAATGGAGACTACTGCCTAGTATGACCAAGACAGAAGTTTGTTCCTTCCACTTGAATAATTGCATGGCTAACATGGATCTCAGGGTGTACTTTGATAACGTCCTTCTGCCACACAATCGTCATCCCAAGTACTTGGGTGTTACTTTAGACAGAACCTCATCCTTCAAACAACACCTTTTGAAGACTGCTGCTAAGCTGAGATCACGCAACAACATCATCCAGAAACTATGTGGAACAACATTGGGCTTCAATTCTTCGATCTTTTGCAATTAGCCTCGTTCTATCTGTAGCTGAATATTATGCCCCTGCGAGGTTAAACAGCCCTCACATAGGGAAAATCGATGTTGAAATCAACAAGACCATGCGATTGATATCTGGTACAGTCAAATGCACCCCTGTTCTGAGCTACATTCCTCCATCCCATCTCCGTAGGTGTAATATCCAGGTCAAAACATACCAAAAGATACTTCAAAATCAGCATCTCCCTATTCATGCTGATATACCTGCTGCTTGTCTACCCAGACTTCGCTCAAGGCAGCCGCCTGTGAAGACAGCTACGAGACTTATCAATGAGAACTTTGACATACAGTACATGTAGTCCAGCAGTGGTCTCATGTTTGGAAGATTTTTACTCCACAGGAGAGCCGAGACATGCCATCTGTCACATCTAAAGTACCTGGCTTTGATCTTCCTCGTCGGATATGGTCGAAATTAAACTGGATCAGGACCAAGTCTGATGTTTGTGCGGACTCTTTCTTCAAGTGGAACAGGTTACCCTCTCCAAAGTGTGACTGTGGAGCCGATAGACAAACGGTGAAGCACATCATTCAGGACTGTCCTCTAAGATCCTATGGTGGTAACATATCGGATTTTACCTCAGTGATTCCTGCATCAGTGGACAAGATTTTGAATTTAGATGCTAAATTATGAGACTATATTTCATTAAGATGTAGTATGATGTAAGAAACCGTAAGAAAATATGTAGGTTAGAATTGATAACGCTCTATTAGATCCAACGTTCGCCGCCAGGTGTTGACTGCGATGACATCTAGTAGCCAAGTCCACAAGCTAGGTGTTGTGGACAGTAGCATTTGGTATCAAACGTAGACTACTTGAAAAAATTAATCGTCTGCAGTCCTTACCTGAATCACAGATAACACACACTAATACAACCATCACAATTAACACCGGTTATCAGACAGATTCTACACACACCCAAAGTACACGGGGCTACATGACCGCGTTGCCGCAGCCCATAAACTGAGGAACCAACCAATATGATGTAAGTGTGTAACATACCATACAATTAATAATAACAATCTGCAATTCAGGTAAGGACTGCAGACGATCAATTTCAAATAGTTCCTACTGGTGCTACCAAATGCCACCGTCAACGACACCTTGCTCTGAAATTGGCTACTAGATGCCACCACAACCGGCACCTGGTGGTGAACGTTGGAACTTAAATAGAGCTTTAATCAAATGTAACATCCAAATTTAGCCTCACACAATATGGTTTGTGTAAGAATCTTCTACATGCCATAAATCTATGACAAGGGCTTCCCCTCCGAAGAAAGGCACACTGGGGGATTTTTAATGCTCTTAAAAAGTAATTTGTACGCTTTGGAGTCGACACATGTCATATCATTCCTTGCATAGATTCATTTTGCTGGTACTAAATACTGTTGTTTTTGTCGAGTCTTCAGTCATTTGACTGGTTTGATGCAGCACTCCAAGCCTCCCTGTTCTGAGCAAATCGTTTCATCTCTACATAGCTACCACACCCTACATCCGAGGCAATCTGTTTAACATAATCTAACCTTGGTCTACCCCTACAGTTCTTGTCGTCGACACTTCCTTCCATAACTAAGCTTACTATTCATGGGTGTCTTAGTCAGTGTCCTACCAACCAATCTCTTCTCTTCATTAGCAGCCGCCAGAAACATCTCTCCTCTCCCACTCTTCTTAATGCCTCTTCGTTTGTAACCCCTTCTACCCATCCGATCTTCATCATTCTCCCGTAACACCATATTTCAAACGCTTCAATTCTCCTATTTTCTGCTGCACCAATAGCCCATGTTTCACTTTCATAGAGCGCCACGCTCCAGACAAAGGCTTTCAAAAATGACTTCCTAATACCAAAATCTATATACTGTACGATGTCAACAGATTCCTTTTCTGTAGAAATGCTTTCCTTGCCTGAGCCAACCTACTTTTTATATCCGCTTTGCTTTGTCCATCACTGGTTATTTTGCTTCCAAAGTAACCGAAGTCTCCTACTTCCTTTAGCTTTTCACCTGCCAATTTGATGTCCTTAGAGGTTTCTGATTTATTAGCCTACTTTTCACATTTTGCAAAAATGAGGACAAAGTAGACTTATGAGATCGATCCGGGAAAATGTGTGTCTGTCTGTCTGTCTGTCTGTCTGTCTGGCTGTGTGTGTGTGTCCCCCTATCAACTCCTAAACGGCTGCAGCAATCAAAACCAAATTTAGTATGAGTAAAGATGTGCACCGGAATATCTCTCGTCCATATTTGAAAATGATGTCAGTGCTACCAACTGCTGAAATAACGCACTAGAAATTTGAGCTCCATGTTGGATATCTTGCAAGGTATGCATGGGAGCTATTCCAAAATTGGCACACATGTAGATAATACTATTTCAGTTTAATTTCCAGGAGGCCAACCATGACAGTGTTGCCAAAATAATTTTAAGCCTTCTGATAGGTCCAATGTTTAAATGCATATAACTTCTACACTATCAATTGGATTTCAACCAAATTTTGTATGTAATATCTGTACATAAACAGATATGACTGAGCGTATTCGTAAGAGCCACCAGGCCTGCCAACTGTTCATAATTGCTCTCTCTATTTTTTTACCCTAATATCAATATATCAGAAAGTATGCAAGCCAACAGCTCTATACTTTGCACACGTATAGCACCTGACCCTCTTAGATAATTTGGAGTAATTAATATAAGTCAGTGCTGCCAACATGATTCTATGCCTGCTGATATGTCCAATTTTAAAATACATGTAACTTCTATACTAACAAATGGATTTCATCCAAAATTGGCTCAACAAGATATCATAATATTTCAGATTATTTCTGACCAGCACAAGCATGTTATTGTTGGCAACATGCTTTTACGCGTGCTGATAGATCCAGTGTCTAACTGCATGTAACGTCCATTGGACTTCAACCAAATTTTGTATTCTGTACCTTAAGAGATGGAACTAAGAATATATTCAATCACCAGGGCTGCCAACTGTAGTGCTCTATTAGGCTACATTATACCAGGCATATTTTGAACTAATTAGATATTTCGATATTACCAACTTAATTTCGTCATTATTCTAGATAGGTTCATATACTGTAGAATAATCATTGGCATGAAAAGTAGGCTGTATAGTTCTTCACGGAACTTCTTGTTTCGGCTGCATTCCAATATTTTTGTTTTACATTTATTAATTGTCATCATGAATTCCTTCCTCAAGACGGAGTCCATACCAAATACTACTACACAACAAATATGACAGTGTTGAAATGTTTGTACTATTTCTGGTTGTATGAGGTCTCTGGTCAGAGTCGGGCCTCCCCTCCGGCATCACGACTCCACAATAACTCTATTTCTGTGCCGGTGATGTAGCAGTCTTCATGTCATGTTTAAAAATATGTTCCAAACTGTTCGGTGATCGCTGTGACTAACATCATATTCAGGATCTGGTGAACACAAGGCCAGTGTTGACACGTTGATTTCCTTCCTTTTAACTCTGTCTGCTTTTCTACTTCAAACGTTATAGGAGCATTCATGCAGGGCCGTAAAACTCCTCGCAAACGTGGGTGGGGGAGGGTTGTCAAATTTATAAACTATGGTTGCTTACTACCAGGGAATGTATTATTAGCCTACTTTTCACATTTTGCAAAAATGAGGAAAAAGTAGACTCATGAGATCGGGCAAATGTGTGTCTGTCTGTCTGTCCTTCTGTCTGTCTGTCTGGCTGTGTGTGTGTCCCCCCCTATCAACTCCTAAACGGCTGCAGGAAATGAAAATGAAAATCCACAGCCTGCTTCCAGTCTCCGACCGGGTCAGGAATGGAATGAATGAAGCCCCCATCTAGCGGCGAGGATATATCGTAACAAAATTTGGTAGGAGTAAAGATCTATACCTGAATATCTCACGGCAATATTTGAAAATGATGTCAGTGCTACCAACTGCTGAAAAATCACAATTGAAAATTGAGCTCCATGTTGGATATCTTGGAAGGTATGAATGGGAGCTATTTCAAAATTGGCACACGTATAGATAATAATATTGCAGTTTAATTTCCAGAAGGCCATACATGGCAGTGTTGTCAAAATGATTTTAAGCCTGCTGATAAGTCCAAATTTTAATGCATATAACTTCTACACTATCAATTGGATTTCAACCAAATTTCGTATGTGCTATGCGTACGTAAACAGATATGACTGAGTGTATTCTTAAGAGCCATCAGGGCTGCCAACTGTTAATAAATGCTCTCAATTTTTTAAATCCAAATACCCATATATCAGAAAGTATGCAAGCCGACAGCTTTAAACTATGCACACGTATAGTACGTGACATTCTATATTAATTTGGAGTAACTTATATACATTAGTGCTACCAACATGATTCTAAGCCTGCAGAGAGGTCCGAGTTTAAATACATGTAACTTCTATACTATCAATTGGATTTCAATCAAATTTCTTATGTGCAATGTGTACCATAACAGATATTACTATGCGCATTCTTAGGGGCAACCAGGGCTGCCAAATGTTAATAAATGCTGTCTCTATTCGTTTTTCTTAATATCAATATATCAGAAAGTATGCAAGCCAACATCTCTAAACTTTGCACACGTATAGTACCTGATATTCTAGATTAATTTGGAGTAACTTATAAACGTCAGTGCTGCCAACATGATTCTAAGCCTGCTGATAGGTCCAATTTTAAAATGCATGTAACTTCTATACTAACTAATGGATTTCATTCAAAATTGACACAACAATAGATTATATTATTTCAGATTATTTCTGACCAATACATGTATGTCATTGTTGCCAACATGATTTTACGCGCGCTCTTAGATCCAATGTTTAACTGCATGTAATTTCCATGCTATGCATTGGACTTCAACCAAATTTTGTATTCTGTACCTTAAGAGATGGAACTAAGAATATATTCAGTCACCAGGGCTGCCAACTGTAGTTCTCTATTAGGCTATATTATGCCAGGTATACAGTATTTCGAACTAATTCGAAATTTCGATATTACCAACTTAATTTCGTCATTATTCTAGATAGATCCATATAAATTAATCATTGCCATGGACCCTTAATTTTAAGAAAAGTAGGCTCTTTAGTTCGTCACGGAACTTCTTGTTTTTCTTCTTAGTTTGAGGCTTTAACCCTTTTTAGGGCAAAACTGTGTTTCTACATTTTAATTTATTTTAATTATTATAATTATAAACATATTTTACACCCACATTGGAGCACTTGAATCAATACATTTGAGTAAGTTTCTTCTTTTTCTCCTCCCAGAACTTTCTCATCCTCTCTGACCTGGAAGCCCTTAGTGTGTCCGATATAGTACATTGTTTCTGTTCAACTGTTATTAGTTTGAGACTTATGCTTTTGTTCTTCAAAATCATCTTCTCTTCTCTGTCTTTGATTTATTGCCGAGTTATACCCAATTCTTCCAAATCATCCTAAACTTATTTGAACCATTATTATTGATTTTATTTTTCAAAAAGTAATCAAATAGTTGTTTCAATATCTTGGTTTCTGGCAGTCTTGATATGTGACAGAAAATGGAAATTCTTCTTTTACGCATTGTAGTTATTATTGATTCACATTCACGATAGACGGTGTTGTTAGGCAACAATCTCCACTGTCCATCAAATTGGTGTTTTTTGTTAATAATCGTTCTAATAATTATAGTGTTTCAGCTTAGCGTTTATCGAAAGAGATTTCTTTTTATAGGTTGGCCAGGTAAGTCTTTAGTTAGTTAGTTATTGAGGATTTAAGGGGCGCAACTACGAGATCATCTGCCCCTACAGGTAAGTCTTTGTGCTTGTTTAAATTTAGTTGTTCTGTATTCTATTGCTTCTTTTTCATTTGTGTTCCATGTTATTATTTCTCCAAGATATTTGAATTTCTGAACAATTTTAATCTCTTTATTATTGTTCAGTTGAACGACTTGTAGATCAACTTTAAAAGTTGGCATCATTTCCGTTTCTTTTTTCAAATGAAATTAGTAATCCCATTTTTTTCGCTATAATTTCTAGTTGTTCAATTTGAAATTTAGCCTGTTCTATTGTATTTGCAAGTAATTCTAAATCGTCCGCAAAAGCAAGACAGTTGAGTTTAATATTTCTACCGATCATGATAGTTGGTTGACATTTCTTGTTCCATTCACGCATAACCTTCTCCAATGCACAATTAAGCAGCAATGGTTAAAGTCCGTCACCTTGTCGGAGTCCAGTTCTTATAGTGAATTATTCTGATAATTCACCTCAAAATTTAACTTTTACCTTCTTATTTTTGAAAGTCATACTATTGAGGTTAACGAGGTTTTGGTGTAAGCCAAATTCTTTCAGGCTTTTCAGTAATGATTCACGAAGGATACTGTCGTATGCTTTCTTAAAATCTACAAACGTGATGACTAGACCCTTATTTCGAACTATTTGGTGCTTCATTATCCGTTTTAAAATAATGATTTGATCCTGGTCGAAATCCTCCCTGATATTCTCCAAGTTCTTGGTCGAGTTTTCCTTGGATTCTTGTGTATATAATCTTAGATAAAATCTTATATGTAATATCAAACAAGGATATCCCCCGATAATTATTTGGATCGGAGCGATCAGCGGGTGAATTATCGCTGTATTCCATTCCTCGGGAAGCATCTCCGTGTACCAAATATCAATGATGTACTTATGTAGGTTTTGAATAGTCTGATCATTAGCATTCTTCCATATTTCTGCTATTTGATTCTCTCCTGCTGCTTTGTAGTTTTTAAATGCATTAATTGCTGTTTTCACTTCATTTTAAACTGGTGGTATAATCTTTTGTAATGGAGTTTTATTTTTGGGGTTAAATTCTAGATGTTCCACAGGATCCTCACAATTGAGTAACTCTTTAAAGTATTCTGCGAGGATGTTAGCATTATCTTGATTATTGTGTGCCACTTTTCCATTTTTAGCCTATTTTCATTTTATGAATAAATAGGCTTATGAGATCACCTTTTGTCCGTATGTCTGTCTGTGTGTGTGCGTGTGTGTGATTCACGTGTGCGTGTCCCCCCATAATAAATTTTAAACGGCTGGAGCGATTTCAATGAAACCCGGTAAGTTCATAGAACCATTCTGGCCGACCCCGACCGTGCCCCTCAAATTGTATTGTGTCTCACTAATCCAACATGGCGGCTGTGCGAAATATTTCACAGCATTCCGTATCTCCAAAACTATTACCGATATCACCCTGAAATTTTGTACGGTGATATAAGGAACTACTAGAAATTCACATGTGAGACTTTCAAGATCCTGGTAACTACAAAACCAACATGGTGGCAGAGCGAAGTTGAGGCTTTGAAATAAACTTTTCTCGCGATTTTACCATCCTTACGTAATGAAACTTGGTACAGCAAATGTTTATACACATTGCAATGCACGTGCGTCTAATTTAGTTCAATTGTTTACATAACATCAAAATGGCGGCTGGGCGAAATATTTCACTGGCATTCAATATCTCCGAAACTATTACAGATATCTCCTGAAATGTTGTACGGTGATAAAGGGCACTGCTACAAGTTTACCTATGTAACGTTCAGAAACCTCTAAAGTACAAAACGAACATGGCAGCCAAGCGAAGTTGAAATATTTTAACAGACTTTTCTCGTGATTTAACTATCTGAGCGCAGTGAAATGTGGTACAGTAAATGATTATACATATGTTAATGCACTGGCATCTAATTTAGTTCAATTGTTTACATAACCTCAAGATGGCGGCTGTGCGAATTTTAAAATTAAGTTTTTATTTATTGTGTCGTAATCATGCGATCGAAGTGAAAGTTTGAATAATGAACCTACGCAATAATTGTCCTTTAATGGTGCATGTCTCTATGGCCTATACATTTAACAATCCAACATGGCGACCATCCGAAATATTTAGAAGGCTCTGAATATCTACGAATCTATTATGGCAATCAAACTGATTATTTTTATGTTCATAGGGGCTATGAACTTAAGTTCACCGATAGGACGTTAAATAACCTGGTGATCACAAATCCAACATGTCGGCGACGCGAAGTATAAATATTCACATGGACGTTTCTCGCAATTTAACCATCCGAGTGCCGTGAAACTTGGTACAGTAAATCCTTATATGAATGTTAATCCACTGGCATCTAATTTATTTCAATTGTTTTCATAACCACAAGATGGCAGCTGTGCGAAATTTTAAAATCTCGTTTTTACTTATTGTGTCCTAATCATGCGATTGAAGTTTGAATACCACACGTACACAATAATCTTCATGTAATAGTAGACTACAGAAATAAAAATACAACCTGGCGACCATCTGAAATATTTAGACGGTTCTCAATACCTACGAATCTATCAGAACAATGAAACTGAAATTTTGTATGTTGATAGAGGCAATTAACATGAGTAGGATATATGAAAAAAGGCTGTATAATTCTTCCTGAACTACTTGTTATTTCTTAACATAAGTGTGGAGGGGTAAACTTAGATTGATATTGCTTGAATGTTTTGTAATTGTCTCTTGTTTTATGCTGATTGAATGTTTCCTCTATAGTTCTAAGCATTTCCTTTTGATAATTTCTTTTAATTCTCCTAATTTCTTTAGCTGTTTGTCTTCTGGCATTAATTAGTTCTTCTCGAGATTTTTCTGTTTTCCTCTGTTGATCATTTAACCATGCTTTGTGTCTTGTTTGGATTGCTTTGTCACATTCCCCGTTCCACCAAGCATTCTTTGTTTCTCCTGTTAATTGGAGCGATTTCTTCAGCTATGGTTTTAAGTTTGTTGATCATTGTCTCTAATTTGTCATTTAAAAGTGTTTTGGATCTCTCTAAATATATTTTATTATTTATTAAGTAACTGGGATCATAATTTCTCCATATTTTGAGACGATTACGTTTGTGTCTCCTTTTTGATTTTTTAAAATTATTATAATAAAAATAATGTAATTTTTGTTTCTCTAATTTTTTATATATAATTTTAATTATCAATTTATGTTCTTATAGATTTAATTTTGATATTTTTATTGAAATAATTAATTAATTAATTTCGAATTGATTTACAATTATTTTCATAATTTTTATAGTTATGTTTATTATTTTAGTTTTTATATTTCTTTTATTATTGTAATATTATTGTTATGTTTTTATTTCTATATTTATATTATTTTTACAATTTAATTGTTAATGTTTTTAGTTTTAATTTTCTTGATTTTTATCTACCACATTACGTCAAGTAGATACGTAGGCATATTTGATTTTTAGAAATACTCGCACTTCGGCATGAAAATGCTTCAAAATTTGGCTGAAAGATTCAACTATCAGCATCTTTGAAAGCATAAACTGTCCTTATGACAGGTGGTTAATATAGAGACCACTATCCCATAAAGGGTTAAAGCATGAAATGGCACAGTAATGTAGACCCTACGCAATATATTCTTTTAAAAAAGAAGATTCGAATCTTTATTTCTAATTAAAATGCAAAATGCAATCAGAATATGAATACAAAACATACAAGTATTTCCGTGAAGAACTATACAGCCTATTTTCATATATCCTACTTAAATTAATTGCCACTATCAACATACAAAATTTCAGTTTGATTGCTGTAATAGATTCGTAGATATTGAGTACCGACTAAATAATTCGGATGGTCGCCATGTTGGATTTTATATATGTAGGTCCTAGAGTTATGTAATGTCACATGAAGATAATTGTGTACGTGTAGCATTCAAACTTCAATCGCATGATTAGGACACAAGAAGTAATAAGGAGATTTTAAAATTTCGCACAGCTGCCATCTTATGGTTATGGAAACAATTGAAATAAATTAGATGCCAGTGGATTAACATTCGTAAAAGGATACTGTACCAAGTTTCACTGCACTTGGATGGTTAAATTGCGAGAAACGTCCATGTGAATATTTATACTTCGCGTCGCCGCCATGTTGGATTTTTGATCACCAGGTTATTTAAAGTCCTATAGGTAAACTTAAGTTCATAGCCCCTATGAACATAAAAAAATCAGTTTGATTGCTATAATAGATTCGTATATATTCAGAGTCGTCTGAATATTTCGGATGGTCGCCATGTTTGGTTGTTAAATGTATAGGCCATAGAGTCATGTACCATTAAAGGAAAATTATTACGTAGGTTCATTATTCCAACTTTCACTTCGATCGCTTGATTACGACACAAGAAATAAAAACTTAATTTTAAAATTCGCACAGCCGCCATCTTGAGGGTATGTAAACAATTGAACTAAATTAGATACCAGTGCATTAAAATGTGTATAAACATTTCCTGTACCAGATTTCATTGCGTTTGGAACATTAAATCGCGAGAAAGGTCTATTTAAAATTTTCAAATTCGCTTGGCCGCCATGTTCGTTTTGTAGTTAACCGCTTTTTGGAAGTCTTATAGGTGAACTTCCAGTAGTGCCCTTTATCTCCGTTTAAAATTTCAGGGTGATACAGCTAATAGTTTCAGAGATATAGAACGCCGGTGAAATAATTCGCTCATCCGCCATCTTGTGGTTATATAAACAATTGAACCAAGTTAGATGTCGGCGCATTACAATGTTTATAAACATACACTGTACCAAGTTTTATTACGTTTGGTTGGTTAAATCGCGAGAAACGTCTATTTAAAAGTTGCAAATTCGCGTGGCCGCCATGTTGGTTTTGTAGTTACCAGTTTTTCAAAAGTCACATAGGTGAACTTCTAGTAGTTCCCTTTATCACCGTAATAAATTCCAGGGTGATATAGGTAATAGTTTCGGAGATATTGAATGCTGGTGAAATATTTCGCACAGCCGCCATGTTGGATTGGTGAGACGTAACAAAATTTGAAGGGCACGGTCGAGGTCGCCCGGAATAGTACTATGAACTTACCGAGTTTCATTGAAATCGCTCCAGCCGTTTAAAAGTTATTAGGGGACACACACACACACACACACACACACACACACACACACACACACACACACACACACACGCACGCACGGACAAAATATGATCTCATAAGCCTATTTTTTCAAAATTGAAAATAGGCTAAAAATGATGAAATGCTGGAGCTCCACCGATTTGGGTAAACACGACACAAGCGTAGCACCAATTGTCAAAGTCAAAAATCCCCGCACCGTTTTTCCTGGCAGAAGTAATGATTCTGTGTTTTGTGTGTCACAGTATCTTACTTCAGTTTTAAACCGTGGCTCAGAAATAATTATTTGAAAATTCACCTTTTCGGATCGTCGTTGTAAGGGACAAAGTTGAAAGTGCCTCGGGTCTCGACGGGAAACTGGAGACGGAGGAAAAAACAGACTGTTGGTTTGTTAGAATAAGGAAATTACCACCAAGCAAGGCAAGATGGCTTTGCTGTTTTTCCACCTAACGTAGTACTAAACCATTTATAGAAGAGTTTCAGGTTATTTTACTTTCTTTAAGCGTACTTACGTGGCTTCTTCCCACCGGCCTTGAGTGCTTGGGTGGTCAGGGCTGTCCATTCCAACATGTACGGTACTCGCTACCTCCCATTGATTTATATGAGAGATTCGCCACATGATTTCGGAGCCTTGCAGTTCAATCTGGCGGCTGATTTTCCACACGTTGTCCTCTTATAGTACAAAGATTGGTCCACAAAGTTTCAAGATAGGTTTCGACCTGTCTTACCGGATACTTCCCTTGTCAGTAAACTTGGAAGAAAACAGTTTTAAAACAAGGCTTTTAATTATTATTTTTTGTCTAAAATATCAATGCAATATTATGGATGATTAAATGTGTATCACTCTCCTACCTACCCTTAATACTTTTAGGGATATTAACTGTTCAAATGTTGGCTGCTGTCTCTGATGTGAATTGTTAGTTTCTCCTGAGTTCGCCTGCGCCCCGGACTGAGCCGTCAGTTGGCACGAGCTGGATATGCCTGCCTTAAGTCGTAGTCTGTTGACAGGTGTCCGTAGCTCTAGTCAGTTAATAGATGTCACTAGCAACAGTCAGTTGACAGGTGTCAGAAGCTATAGTTGGTTGACAGGTGTCAGTAGCTCTAGTCAGTTAATAGATGTCACTAGCAACAGTCAGTTGACAGGTGTCAGAAGCTATAGTTGGTTGACGGATGTCAGAAGCTATAGTCGGTTGCCAGGTGTCAGTAGCTACAGTCAGTTAATAGATGTCACTAGCTCTAGTCAGTTAATAGATGTCACTAGCAACAGTCAGTTGGCAGGTGTCAGTAGCTCTAGTCAGTTAATAGATGTCACTAGCAACAGTCAGTTGACAGGTGTCAGAAGCTATAGTTGGTTGACAGGTGTCAGTAGCTCTAGTCAGTTAATAGATGTCACTAGCAACAGTCAGTTGACAGGTGTCAGAAGCCATAGTTGGTTGACGGATGTCAGAAGCTATAGTCGGTTGACAGGTGTCAGTAGCTACAGTCAGTTAATAGATGTCACTAGCTCTAGTCAGTTAATAGATGTCACTAGCAACAGTCAGTTGACAGGTGTCAGAAGCTATAGTCGGTTGACATATGTCAGAAGCTATAGTCGGTTGACAGGTGTCAGAAGCTATAGTTGGTTGACAGATGTCACAAGCTACAGTCAGTTGACATGTGTCAGTAGCTACAGTCAGTTAATAGATGTCACTAGCAACAGTCAGTTGACAGGTGTCAGAAGCTATAGTCGGTTGACAGATGTCAGAAGCTATAGTCGGTTGACAGGTGTCAGAAGCTATAGTTGGTTGACAGATGTCACAAGCTACAGTCAGTTGACATATGTCAGAAGCTATAGTCGGTTGACAGATGTCAGAAGCTATAGTCGGTTGACAGGTGTCAGTAGCTCTAGTCAATAGATGTCACTAGCTACAGTCAGTTGACAGGTGTCAGAAGCTATAGTTGGTTGACAGATGTCAGAAGCTATAGTCGGTTGACAGATGACAGAAACTATAGTCGGTTGACAGGTGTCAGAAGCTATAGTTGGTTGACAGATGTCAGAAGCTATAGTTGGTTGACAGGTGTCAGTAGCTACAGTCAGTTAATAGATGTCACTAGCTACAGTCAGTTGACAGGTGCCAGAAGCTATAGTCGGTTGACAGGTGTCAGAAGCTATAGTCAGTTGACAGGTGTCAGAAGCTATAGTTGGTTGACAGATGTCAGAAGCTATAGTCGGTTGACAGGTGTCAGTAGCTAGAGTCAGTTAATAGATGTTAGTAGCTCCAATCTGTTGACAGGTGTCAGTAGCTACAGTGAGTTGACAGGTATCAGTAGCTACAGTCAGTTAATATATGTCAGTAGCTACAGTGAGTTGACAGGTGTCAGTAGCTCTAGTCAGTCAATATATGTCAGTAGCTACAGTCAGTTGACAGGAGTCAGTAGCTCTAGTCAGTTAATAGATGACAGTAGCTCCAGCCTGTTGACAGGTGTCAGCAGCTCCAGCCAATTGATGCCGAGCCAGGCAGGCACGGAGGCGGTATCGATCGCTGCTGGAACACACAGCTCCAAGATCAAACGGGGTCCTAATTGCCCCCATTAGCGCACCTAATAAAACTCGGAATGCTAATATACTGTGCTCCACAATGTGCACATTAACAGTGGCATGTGTCAAAGGCCGGGAGTTCCTCTGCTGCATTACAAGTTCCAGCAAACAGCGCCAATAATTCAAGAGAATATGCGATGACCTAATTGTCAATTAACTGGCGTTCGCTTGTTTATTTCTACCTCATATCGCCTGGCGCAGCCTTCTCACTATTTTGTCAATATTCAGTTTACACTTTCGAGTGTTTAGGCCTCTGTTAAGGTATACTAACACTTCTAGAAATATAATAGGCTATTCAGATGAGCATCTTTATTTTGTCCGCGATAACTACTGGACTTATTTTGAAGAGGTTTTCAGCATTTGGGGTATAAAGCATTTTGAATATTGATTTCTTCGCGCACAAAGTAGCGGTGTCCATCTCACCAAGAACGTAAATTTAAGAAGCGTCCTCAATTGTGTCATAAGTTGAAGGGCTAAGGGACCCGGAAAGGTTTCAAATTGTGAGTCTTGGAGAGGGAGGCTTCGGTGGCGTAGTTGGTAGCATGCTGAACTTCTATGTCCAAGGTCGCGGGTTGTAACCCGGCCGAAGTAGTCGGATGTTTTTAAGAGCGTTTAAAGTCCCTCAGTATGTCTTCCTTCGGAGGGGAAGTAAAGCCGGCGGTCCCATGTCATAGATCTATGGCATGTAAAAGAACCTTCCACTAACTGCACTTGTGCGAAGCCAAAATCTGTAGGTTAGAATTGTTAACACTCTATTAGTTCCAACGTTTGCCGCCAGGTGCTGATTGCGATGCCATCTTGTAGGCAAGTCCGCAGCTAGGTGTAGTGGACGGTAGCATTTGGTAGCAAAATTAGGAAATACTTGAAATTACTGTCTGCAGTCCTTACTTGAATTAAAACAGATAACACACACAATTAACACCGGTTATCAGACAGATTCTACACACACCCAAAGTACACGGGGCTACATGACCGCGTTGTCGCAACCTCTAAACTAAGGAACCTACCAACCTCATTGGATACTATTCTTGGCTATCACCGAGGAGGCCCGAGTTCGATTCCCGACTCTGCCAATAAATATAATTCTGCTCTGAGAGGTGGAACGGACAACGCTCAGCCTCGTGAGGCAAAGATGAGAAGAGGTGGTTACCATTCCCATCTCACCCAACCTGGAAATGGTTTTCCGTGGTTTCCCACTTCTACTCTAGGCAAATGCCGGGACGGTACCTAACGTAAGGTAATGGCCGCTTTGTACCCAAATCCTACCTCGATTACAAATACACACACTAGTACAGGCATCACAGTGACACAGGTTATCAGTAAACTTCTACACACGCACACCACCCAAGTACACGGGGCTACATGACCACGATGTCACATAGCCACTAAAGAATCAACAACAACTGTACAGAGAAATATATTTTACATTTTTTAGCCACGTACAGAAATATTTAAAAAATATATAATAATAATAATAATATCGTATGGCCTCGGGTGCCGGGTGCAAGCTTTGTTATTTGTGACCCAGAGGGCAACTTGCATGTCGAATTTTGTTGTTTTTCGGAGCGCTATGATAGTCAAGGAGGTTAGATATCTAAGCTCCTTGACACTATAGCGCTTTCTAGTAGAGAATGGAGGAACTTTTGTGTTGTCGGATAATCCCGAGATTAATTTTGCCTTTATGAACACGGCCTACTGAATTCAAATGGGTTCTTCAACATGCCAACAATGTATGACATGGAGTGTCGTGATTTGTGTCGCCTTTCAAAAATCCATTACCACTGCCAGGAGCGAACCTGCATGCTTGGGGTTGGTAGTCCGACAAGATAACCACTCACCAACCGTGGCTATAGGCTAATATCAGTCTCTTTGTTTCTGCTCCATCGCTCCATTTTGAGCGTGGAATTTGGAACATTCAAGGAGTTTAAAGCACGCAAGCAATTTAAAATTTAAGGAATGTAGATATTTATATTCCACCAACAACCAATAGGAAACCGATTTTCGAAGTGAAATGCCATGTCCTGTGGTTCGGATTCCACGTAAAAAGGAGGTCCCGTGGCTTATAATCACAAGATTCACGGTCACGTAAAACTACAATCTTCCTTCCTTCTTTTTCAATAGGAAACCGGCAGCCTCCAACCAATCAAACAGTGGATCAGCTCTGTACCTTGCCGCTCGAATTTGGCTCCGGGTTGGTACGTTAAACCCCCGCTAGGAGCGGCACATTGTTGTCCTACTTTGAGGCTTTACGCGGCTGACAATAATTACATGTCCAATAAGACTCGACCTGTCTCTTGCGCACTGCCAAGGGATTGTGCGAGTCGCCAGCGCGGGGAGAGTGTTCCTTCTGTCAGCTGGGCTTCTGATCAAACCAATCATATGAGTTAGTACAGTCAAACCCCCGTACAAAGATTACCGATACAGCGATAATTTTATAGCCTATGTTCCCGCCTGATTTCCTATATTTACTATGTTAATTACCCCTCATTACAACGATGAGGTAATTATAGCAACACCCTGTTATAACGGATACAAAGATTCGAGGGTCTTACTATTAGTAGCCTACTTTCACATTTTGTAAAAATGAGGAAAAGTAGACTTATGACATCAATCCGGGCATATGTTTGTCTGTATGTCTGTCCGTCTGTGTGTGTGTGTTTGTTCCCCCCTATCAACTCCTAAACGGATGCAGCTATCGAATCCAAATTTGGTATGAATAAAGAGCTATGCCTTAATATCGCAAGGCCATATTTGAAAGTGACGTCAGTGCTACCAACTGCTGAAAAATCACAATTGAAAATTGAGGTCTATGTTGGATATCTCGGAAGACATGCATGGGAATTGTTCGAAAATTGACACACATATTGATAATATCATATCAGACAAATTTACAGGAGCCCAGACATGAGAGTGTTGCCAACATGATTCTATGCCAGCTGATAAGTCCAATCTTTAAATGCTTGTAACTTCCATACTATATATTTGATTTCAACCAAATTTGGTATATGATCTGCGCATGGAAGCAGATAATGAATATGCATTTTGTAAGTGTCAATAAGACAGCCAACTGTTGAAAAATTCACTCTATACATGTTTATCCTAATCTCAAAATATCAGAAAGTATGTAGGCCAACAGTACTAAACTTTGCACACATATAGTACCTGCAAATGTAGGTTAATTTTCAGTAACCGATATAGGATAGTGCTGCCAATATGATTCTACGCGTGCTGCTAGGTTTAATGTTGAATCATATGAAACGTCCATACTAATAAATGAAGTTCCTTCAAAATTGGCACAGATATAGTTCATAATATTTCAATTTAGGTTTGAGCATCCCATTTATTGCAGTGTCGCCAACCTGATTTTACGCATGCTGACAAATTCAATATTTCCACATACACATCTCTACAATTCAACGCTATTCTATCAAGATTTGTTAAGCTTTATTAACAGACTTTTTGTAACAGATCTGGTTCTTGAAATTTTACTCTGTGAGCTTTTGAAACAAAATTATTTATAGTATCCTCTATGTTGACAAAAAATTGATTAAGTTGTATGTTACAGCACAGTTACTTATCATATACCACGCATAAGAAGGTCATGATGTGACAGAAGGAGGTACGGTTTCAATGTGCTAAATATTGACTCAAGGTAAATGAATAGTTTATTTAACCCTTTATAGGTCCTTGAGATACTATATTCCCACCATGTATTTATAGAACGTTGTTAGGGAGAGAATCTTCCCACCCCTTTCATTTCAAGCAGTTCAACACGCATCCACATGCTAGATGCAGAGAAATATTGAAAACCAATTAATTGGATGTATACTGTCATCAGAAACCAAAGGTGGGAAGCATATATCCCCGTGGTCACCAAAGTGCACGTGCTCGTCAGTTCGGTTGTGTTGAGTGAATCAAATGCATTGTTTTACAGAAGAAGGTGCTTTTATTGAAGATAAGAGATTTGTAAACGTTGGTATATAACTGAAATACAATGCTAATAATGGTTTTGGTCACTTGAGTAAATATATTTTAGCTAGAAAGGAAATAATTATCCTGCTCAGGGTGTTTACCATAGAATAGAAGATTTTTTAAATAAAATTTCTCTGTTTTTGTAAATACTATTTTGAAATTATTGAATTATATTCGAATATACTAACTTTTAACATTCCAAAATCACTTTTATATTTTTTGTGCAGTTTTCGGCGATGATGATATAGGTCACTGACCTTGTGTTGCGTGGGAGTTACGTTTTTTTAAATTATAGAGCGTGAAGGGTGTTTTTATATATTATATCCTGTTAAATACACCTCATTATTGAGTGATAAACACAGTATCATCATTATTTGGAGGTGAGAAATTATTACCCCATTGCTCATTTAAGAAAACATACTGTCGGGTATGGGCAGTGGGATAATAATTTCCCACCCCATACTTCATAAAATAGAATCCACATCCATAAAATTGTTGCATATTCCTCCTACTCATCTATCACCCTCAATTACAAATGTGCAAAAAAAAAAAAAATTTTTAAACCCCCAGTCTTTTGCCCTATAAAGGGTTAAGAAATAAAAATTTGGACTTTGTATGTTGAAATTTTCCGAAAAAATGGAAAAAGTTTATATCTAGAAAATTGTTTTAGCGAGAAATTGGAATCAAAGATGACATTGCCATAGAAATCCTCTTTTTCCTTTGGAAGCACCAGCGTCCGTTTTTAGCCTACTTCCGATTTTTGCAAAAAATGAAAGTAGACTTATGAGATCAACACAGGGCGAAAAAAGTGTGTCTGTCTGTGTATGTGTGTGTGTGAGTCTGTGTGTGTGTGTGTATGTATGTGTGTGTGTGAGTCTGTGTGTGTGTGTGTGTGTGTATGTGTGTTTGTGAGTCTGTGTGTGTGTGTGTGTCTGTGTGTGTGTGAGTGTGTGTACTCTGAATGTCTGTCCCCCCCCCTATCAATTCGAACACGGTGAATGAGAATTGAACGAAATTTGGTACAAAGGTAGCACTAGCAAAGGACACCTCAGTGTCATGTTTTATATCGCCGCCATCTTGACGGAGACGTAATGGCGGCCACACAAATGTTCAAAGCTTAAATCAAATTACGACTAACCTAATCATCCGATCTCTACCAAATTTTGCAACAACATACCTTTACGGGGGGAGCATCCTTTGACCAAACCAATAGGTCATCAGCGTAACAGTTTGTGGATGGCGGCCATCTTTGTGTGAAAATCGATTCCCCCTATTAATTCGAACACGGTGCAAACGAATGGAACGAAATTTGGTACAGAGGTAGTACTAACAAAAGGCACCTCAGTGTCATGTTTTATATCGCCGCCATCTTGACGGAAACGTAATGGCGGCCACACAAATGTTCAAAGCTTAAATCAAATTACGACTAACCTAATCATCCGATCTCTACCAAATTTTTCAACAACATACCTTTATGGGGGGAGCATCCGTTGACCAAACTAATAGGTCATCAGCGTAATAGTTTGCGGATGGCGGCCATCTTTGTGTGAAAATCGATTCCCCCTATTAATTCGAACACGGTGCAAACGAATGGAACGAAATTTGGTACAGAGGTAGTACTAACAAAAGGCACCTCAGTGTCATGTTTTATATCGCCGTCATCTTGACGGAAACGTAATGGCGGCCACACAAATGTTCAAAGCTTAAATCAAATTATGATTAACCTAATTATCCCATCTCTACCAAATTTTGCAAAAACATACCCTTATAGAGGAAGCATCCTTTGACCAAATGAATAGGTCATTAGCCTAATAGTTTGCGGATGGCGGCCATCTTTATGTCAAAATTGATTCCCCCTATTAATTCGAACACGGTGGAACCGAATGGAACGAAATTTGGTACAGAGGTAGCACTAGCAAAGGGCACCTCAGTGTCATGTTTTATATCGCCGCCATCTTGACTGAAACGTAATGGCAGCCACACGAATGTCCAAAGCTTAAATCAAATTACGATTAACCTAATCATCCGATCTCTACCAAATTTTGCAACTACATACCTTTATGGAGGGAGCATCCTTTGACGAATATAATAGGTCATTCGCCTAATAGTTTGCGGATGGTGGCCATCTTTGTGTCAGAATCGATTCCCCCTATTAAATCAAACACGGTGAAACCGAATGGAACGAAATTTGGTACAGAGATAGCACTAGCAAAGGGCATCTCAGTGTCATGATTAATATAGCCGCCATATTGACAGAAACGTAATAGCGGCCACACAAATGTTTAAAGCTTAAATCAAATTACGACTAACATAACCATCCGATCTCTACCAAATTTTGCAACTACATATCTTTATGGAGGGAGCATCCTTTGACCAATCTAATAGGTCATTCGCCTAATAGTTTGCGGATGGTGGCCATCTTTGTGTCAGAATCGATTCCCCCTATTAATTCAAACACGGTGAAACCGAATGGAACGAAATTTGGTACAGAGGTAGCACTAGCAAAGAGCACCTCAGTGTCATGTTTTATATCGCCTCCATCTTGACTGAAACGTAATGGCGGCCACACGAATGTTCAAAGCTTAAATCAAATTACGATTAACCTAATCATCCGATCTCTACCAAATTTTGCAACTACATACCTTTATGGAGGGAGCATCCCTTGACCAATATAATAGGTCATTCGCCTAATAGTTTGCGGATGGTGGCCATCTTTGTGTCAGAATCGATACCCCCTATTAATTCAAACACGGTGAAACCGAATGGAACGAAATTTGGTACAGAGATAGCACTAGCAAAGGGCATCTCAGTGTTATGATTAATATCGCCGCCATATTGACAGAAACGTAATGGCGGCCACACAAATGTTTAAAGCTTAAATCAAATTACGACTAACATAACCATCCGATCTCTACCAAATTTTGCAACTACATATCTTTATGGAGGGAGCATCCTTTGACCAATCTATTAGGTCACTCGCCTAATAGTTTGCGGATGGTGGCCATCTTTGTTTCAGAATCGATTCCCCCTATTAATTCAAACACGGTGAAACCGAATGGAACGAAATTTGGTACAGAGATAGCACTAGCAAAGGGCATCTCAGTGTCATGATTATTATCGCCGCCATATTGACAGAAACGTAATGGCGGCCACACAAATGTTTAAAGCTTAAATCAAATTACGACTAACATAACCATCCGATCTCTACCAAACTTTGCAACAACATACCTTTATGGAGGGAGCATCCTTTGACCAATCTAATAGGTCATTAGCCTAATAGTTTGCGGATGGCGGCCATCATTATGTCAAAATTGATTCCCCCTATTAATTCGAACACGGTGGAACCGAATGAACGAAATTTGGTACAGAGGTAGCACTAGCAAAGGGCACCTCAGTGTCATGTTTTATATCACCGCTATCTTGACGGAAACGTAATCGCGGCCACCCAAATGTTAAAAGCTAAAATGTAATTACGACCAACCTAATAATCTAGTCTCTACCAAATTTTGCAACACCATATCTTTATGTGGGAAACATATTCTGACCAAACTGCAATAACATCAGCCCAATAGTTTGCAGATGGTGGCCAAGTATGTGTGCAAATCGATTCCCCCTATCAATTCAAACACGGTGAAACCGAATTGAACGAAATTTGGTACAGAGGTAGCACTAGCAAAGGGCACCTCATATTCATGTTTAATATCCCTATAGCACGTTGTATTTCAACAAGCTACTACAACCAACATTCAATCATACTCCTTGAAAAGGACAAAGAGTTATAACAATACCCATGCATTTGGGAGAAAGTAGGCTATATGTTCTTTACTGAACATCTTGTTTGTTGTTCTCCTTGCTTATAACTCAGCCTCTTTATCTATCGTGTAATAAAATGTAAAGGTACTGTACCCGTTTCTAAGACGTCACGATGGCCCGGCAAATGTCGTATTTTATCATTTTAAATGATCTTGTCGACTTCGTCGTTACGCTGGGGCCTGGCGTTACGTTACGGTGACGGGACGAAATGTACTCAGATGCACCGAGGTGTGTGACGTCATAGTACCGCTTGGTGCATGTGTTCCCCGACAATCTCTACTTCGTTAGTATAAGACAAAAATCCCCGATTCTTGGATGTCACGGGTAATCTCGAGAACCACTGGATATATTTTGATGCGGTTTTCACCATTCTGTAAAGGATATCTCGAGGAAAGATTCTGTAGAAAATAATTTATGTATGATCAAAGGAAGCCAAGCAGTAACGATTTCAGTGAAAAAGTCGAAAACAAACTTGGCGTCCGTGCACTTCTTAAGCTTACGCTGGGCAAACCGTTAAAAATATCAATATACTATGAGCGTGAGAATTGGTCAGCATGAAAAGTTCTACAAAAAAGTCCGCGAGAGCATATCTCTATCTTCAATACATCGCCCACTATAAGTGTTTTTAGACTGGATAGAAGGGGCACGTCCCCGCACGCTCTGGTGAGCGTGCGTCATCCCGCGCGCTTGACCTTGCTTTGCCCTTGGTTTGCACTTGCCGTTCGTGAGTAATTTGAAACAAGATAAGCAAGATAAGTATTATGCAGATAATTTTCTAACATGTGAAGAGTCTTTGGCTTCGAGCGAAGCGAGAAGCCTCCAGCCTTTCTAGAATTTTTCAGCATTTGTAGCATTTAAAATGATTCAAAGTCTAGTCTTTCAGACTGACTGTCACTTTTTTTTTATCTCTGCTGATCTTCTGGAGACAAGATCGGAGGAACTTCATTTGAACTGCTCTAAGTCTGCTACTGTCAGGTGCTGTTAAAGTGGCTGCTGCAAGTCCATAAGTCAATATTGGCATGAGATAGGTTTTGTAAAGTGTGATCTTGGATGTTAAAGGAAAGGATTCCTCCCACAGTAAATTGCTTTCAGAGTAGAGTTAATTGCCGGCCCCGTGATGTTGGGGAAGCGCGCCTGCCTCTCACCCGGAGGCCCCGGGTTTGATTCCCGGCTCCGTCTGGGTTGGAACGAGGTGCACTCAGCCTCGTGAGGAAAATTGAGTAGCTATCTGACAGTGAGATGAAAACCAAGACTAACGGCCGAGGGGACCCGATGCGCTGATTACGCTTCACCCCAATATCTGCAGGCCAAATGGCTGGGCCGCGGTCGCTTGGTCGCCCTAGGCCCTTCATGGGCTGTATAGTGCCAGGGGTTGACTTGGTTGACTTGTAGAGTTAATTAACTAAAATTAATATTTGTGGAGCACTTCAAACCATCACTCAAATCCAGAGCAGACAGTATCTTCATCATTCCATAGCCTTTTCCGTGAAATTATGCTCACATCACCAACTAAATACTACAAAAATGCACTCACTTCACCAGCCACGCAATGACACGTGCGTTCATCTAAAGCCTGCAGGTATTTGTGAAGTCAAAGGGGTAATATATTTAATATCAAACATGTGTCTGCATAGTGGTGCCATCTCCTCGGTTAACTATTTTGATGGAAAACGTCGCCATATTTAAATTTTTGAATTTTCCGGATGTCTCCGTTTGCCGCTCGCGGCTGAAAAGTACGCGCCGGATATACCCGTATTGCCCTCGGGAAGGGCTAATAAATGAATTGATTATAAATCTTGATAATAGAGAGAAGAAGTTGCTATAATGAATTTTAATTGCGATGTTGTAAATAGTATCATAGACTAAAAATTAAACATTGCAACACTATCCTTCAATTCAAAAATTCTCGAAATATTCTCAAAATCACAAACACATTGAAATCCAATTTTAATATTGAACCCTTTAGTATTGCAGTGTTTATATGTAAGAAATCTTAATCCAGGGGTCGCGCTCAGTTCATAGTGTGATGTTACGTTCGCCAAACAACATGCTCTACTGAGGCAAGGGTCATAGGATTAAAACTATAATTAAGAAAGAAGTGACAAGACGTAAAATAATAACATAATTTAATGACTATTTGTGCAAATTGAAAATGAATATAAACAATAACAATAATAAAATTCCTCCCTGAATCTTCCCATGACAAAATATCTATTAATGTTGAGGAGTCAGACGGATCTCCCCTTATAAAAATGTGGATCCAAGTTCCACTAACTTGCATTGGGTTTTATGTACGCGTAATGACTAACTACGAGGAATGAGTACTTTGGATGACTGTTCGTTTACATTGGGTAACAGCCACGATGCTTACGATCAATCATCTCGTAAATCAACGTTTACGGATATGGGACACAACACTAATAAAAACCCTTAAAAATTAATGCTGACACACAATCTAAAATCTACTAATTACAGGAATCTCCCTCGAGACCCTTCTTTAATGCGGTGACGCATCTGACAAAATGAGCTGCCAACCCGGCCAATTGCTCAATACACAAACAAGGAAAGACAGCATCACACGTGACTACACGGGTCACAAATATGAAACATAAACTTGGAATTAAACCAACAACAACAAAAGCCTCACGGCTGAGATTACCTTATATGAACAAACATGCACGTTAAGCTAACGCTTCGGAGATTATAGTGATTCGTAGGCAACTCCCATTTATTTAAACAATTTTACCATTGATCAGTTCTTATTCTATATTTCAAGTAACTTTACGGAGCCAAAGCACTCCCTAATGACCTTGCTGCAATCCTTTCAGCCCGCCTTGTGAAACATCTTCCCCCAACCTCAACACCTGTCATCGTCCAGCCCGGTGTGTAAAAATAACCAGACCAACTGTTCCGTTATCTCGTAGAATCAACAGCAACAAATCTCAACCACATAAACATATGGTAAGACATTAATCGAAATAGCCACATATGTCCTCGCAAGGTAACCATATGGACCTGGCACCAAGTTGACAGAAATCAGTCTACGCTGAAATTCCCGCTTGTAATGACCAATAAAATCACACACACACACACACTGCTGGAAATGACATAACACTTTTCACACAGATCGGTTGAATAAGATTCTCACAAACAATTTTAAAAAAATATTAAAACCTACGAGAGAGCTGACTGCTCCTCGCCACAAATCACATTGCTCCAACGGCAATAAACTCACTGAATCTGATCAATAATAAACATTACAAAGATTAATTTACCCTCCAATCTACTGCATGATTATACTAATTCAGTCCTACTTCTGAAACACAACATATCTCCGAGAGACGTTTCTCAACCGCATTACGTAAACATATGCGAACACGGTCGTCCACATAGTCACGTTAGTTAAAAAAAAAACAAGGAACTACAACTAAATAAAATTGTGCGAGCTGTTTCCATACAAAAGGTGTGTCAGACCAAAACTAAATACACTACGTTAATCAACACAAGCAAGATATTTACAAAAACTATTTGTCCCATATACCATAAGTTAATTTATCAGATAATAAGAATATTATTCAGTACTCATCCTCAGCCAATCACCGTCAACGGACATCTGCAGCCATTTCCCAACTAATGCTGCTTAGCTCGTCTCAAACATTTCGACGGAGTGTTGTCGGTTCCAAACTTCTTCCATGGTCAGTGATGTCATCTCTCGTGCTGATGTAAAAAAAAGTTATAAATTATTATACACTCGATATCTGTCTACTAAATTCGCCGTTCTAGGTACTTAGTTTCCCAGATACAGTCTGTTGGCGAATTGTCGAAGATACTGTCCCTACAAAAATAGTACAGTGACCATCTATCACACTGATTTTAACACACTTTAGTATTAATAAAAATCTGTGTCCTCATGACACGCAAAGTACAGTAACCTACGTCCTTAGACGCACAAAATATAGTCAGTAGTAGTGAGGTCTTGGCTCTTCACGCCACTTATAAATGAACTGGCCCTAGGTATCGATAGAGGGGGAAATTATATAAAAATTTCTCAAAATAATAGTGGTACAGGAATGAAACAAATATCACTGAACTCGTAAAATTGCGCAGGTCAAGAATATGCCCATTAATTCCAGAATCGATCGTAGAGATGTTTTCTAGCCGATCTCCCGCGTTAATGCTAGATATCGCGTGCCCAAGCTAGACTTGGCGCGCTCGTAAGCATTCATCTCTCATTGGTTCCACATATTCTGTTAACTTCGCGGTTTTATCAGACCTCAGCCTCGTAGGAGTGTCCAGTGGTACCATCAACCACTCACGTTACTGCATTATATTTTTTCTAGGCGCGAATAGTACAATGCACATGCCATAAGCGTGTCTCACCACGCGTCCCTTCTATATTGAGATAGCCACCACCTGTCCTTCTGAATCATTGCTATGCTATTTCTTTTCACAATCCTTAAGTATCTAGCCTTTTGTCAAACTGCTGCAGGTATGTCCCAACTGTCTCCAACAAATGCTTGAAATTTCTTCATCTTCGTCTGGCTATTTTATGACGCTGGTGGAAATATTAATTAATTGAAGAAATAAAACATCGAATCATTTATCCATCAGAGGATAAAGGGTTCAATATTTCTCATAGTTATGTGTTCATATTACACATTTATTAAACAGCAAAACCCATTGCACTAAACCAGCATGGAAAGTTTACCCACATCCATCAAACAATTCTTTAATTCACCTGTGACCTGTGACCATTTGGCACTAACTCATTATTGACCATAATTGGATTGAATAGGCCACTCAAATGTGTCTACAAGTTTATTAATTGTAAAGCTCAGCAATTTTTCTAGGGTTGTGCCGTGTCTTGTGTGGGGTTTCGCCTAGGACATCAAACTGGCTCATCAGCGGGATCTTGGTGTCCCCACCTGGACCCCACAGGAGTAGCGAACTGCGCGCTACCTCCCTTTTTATGAAGCGCACCTGCGTCTCTTTACTGCGAGAACTAAAAGCTCAAACAGCCATAACCTCCCTATGAAAGCCAATATTCCATATTTTTGGAGTAATAGTGTATATAAGTGGCGATGCAATACGTATTTGACCTTAACCGGCTTTTTAAAATGCCTCAATTTCAGAATTTACAGTGCAGAGAGATAAGAACAGAATAGTTTACTGTGTAAAGTATTCAACAATTAAAAAGATCCTGGAGTGTCAAGAAAGTATTTAATGTTCCGGTTAGTCTTGGAATGTTACTGCGTCCGAAACCAAAACACTCGAGACGTCTCAAGGTATCGCACGCACGGCAATGGAGGGATGTGTTATATAGAACATTCTCGCCCAGCGATGGGATACATGAGATGAGAATGTATGGTCATCAGGAGCCCACATTCCTGGTCCAGCAGCCCATCAACACCCCCATTCTTTCAGTGACACTCCGTAACAGCCTGCATGTTGGAGCTAGCTCAGTCATTCCAGAGTAGAGCGATCCTTGGCGAGCAGAAGGGAATTCCATGTTATAAACCATTCATGCTTGAGAAATGGTGTGTTTAGTTTAGCATAGTTTAGTTTAGCTTAGTTTAGTTTGATTTGGTTTAGTTTAGCTTAGTTTAGCTAAGCTTAGTTAAATTTAGTTTACATTATCACAACTTAATTTAGTTTTCTTTAGTCTAAATCAAACCCGATGACCCAAACCAACGGAGTACTGCAGGGAGACCCCCTGAGTCCCCTGCTTTTCATCATAGCCACTGCGGAAATACCTGGAGAAATTGCAGTTGATAACGTTAAAATATACGCTTACGCAGATGACATCGTCCTCACTTCCCGAAACTTAGATTGCGTTCAAACAGTTTTGACAAACTCTCAACATGGGCCGAAAACAATGAATTAACACTCAACGGTACCAAAACAGTGAAAATGACATTCAGAAAAGGAGGCAGTCTTTCAACAAATGACTTCATTACGTATAAGAATGTTCCGCTACAGAATGTATCACACTTCAAGTGCTTGGGATTCACTTTTCAGACAAGAGGAGATGTCTATAGCCTACACGTCAAGGAAAGAGTGGCCGCGGCAAAGATTGCTATTCACACTATAAGGAATCTGAGACAGCTATCTTTAGCCACAGCTATCGTCCTGTTTCGCCTTAAAATTACCCCAATCATAACTTATGGACTAGAGACAATTTGGCTACAACTGACGAACAGAAATGTGGAAGAAATAGAAAGAGTTAAAGCCACTTTCCTGAAAAGAACATTGTGCCTGTCGAAATTCACACGGTCTCGCCTCACCCACGTGCTAGCAAGAGAGCAATTTTTCATCGCGCCTTAACCCATTGCCACCATCAACCACCGCCTACATAGAACTTGTACAAGAAGTCAATGCAAAACGGCAAGATATATTGCCAACGTTCTTTTCAACAGATGCCATGATTTACAGGGAATGGCCTCAAGTTGGATATGAACTACGGCATGTAGTAACGCGATACGCCGTTCATGTTTTCCACCACCGGATATGCCAGACTGAGAAATTCCACGACCCGGACGATAACTGCAAGAGTAAACTGTGTGGGACAACCTGTGACCGTTATCACCTGCTTTTGTGCTCCAAAAGGAAAGTCTCGTTGACAGATTTCCTCAATGACTGAATGTGTGGTCTTATTTAGGTTAATGTATGCACGGTCATGTATATATTTCTTTTGGCAGTTAGCTATATTTATTAAATTATTATAATAAATTCATGTAAACGCATCTTAAGTGCACATTGTGCTTTGTAAATAATAAACAAATTAAGTTTACTTTAGCTTAGTGTAGTTTGCCTGACCTTAGCTTAGTTTAGTTTAGTTGGGTTTAGTTTAATTTAGTTTAACTAGCTTAGCTAAGTTTAGATTAGTTTAGTTTAGGTTAGCTTTGTGAAAAAAGCCTGAGACACGTCACAACAAGACTCGCAATACATGGATTTCATCACAGAACAAGACATTCCATGAATAAACCGGTGAATGTCAATATAGGCTACGCTAGGTGGGCAAATATGTGGAAAATACCATATTATAATATGTGCAAATAGAACGAAAAAGGAGACACCTCAAGGATTTTATGGAACCAGAGCCATGAGACATGTGTTTACAAGTCTGGCAGTCCATGGTTTTCACCACGGTGGGTAAGTGGTTAACCTGTCAGGCTACTAACCCCAAGCTTGCAGGTTACCTCCTGGCCGTGTTAAGTGATTTTTGAAAGGCGTCAAAAATTACGACACCATGTCATACGATGTTGGCATGTCAAAGAACCCATTTGAATTCAGTAGGCCGTGTTCATAATGGCAAAATTAATCTCGGGATTTTCCGCCAACGCAAAGTTCTTCATTTCTCTACTAGAAAGCGCTATAGTGTCAAGGAGCTAAGATATCTAACCTCATTGACTTTCATAGCGCTTCAAGGAACAACAAAATTCGACGTGCAAGCAACCCTTTGGGTGTCAAATAACAAAGCTTGCACCCGGCACCCGAGGACATACGATATTATTATTATTATTATTATTATTATTACCACCTTATTAACATATCTTTCCATGAACCTACAGTGGCATGTGTATGCCAATTATGTGGACAAGCATGTGAACGCTTCTACTTAGACAATCAAAGACTATGCAATTCAAAGCGCCAGAGCGCGATTTTAGTGTACAAGTTCAGTCTTTATTCTCTATGACTGCAATAAAAGGATTATTAGATAGTACACATTCCATAACAGACTATTGCAATATGATTGTTGTTATGTCTTGTATATTAATGCTCCACTTGAGCGCACTTCTCTTATTAATTAAAATTAGGTTGGTTTAGTTTAGTTTAGTTTAGTTTAATTTACTTAAATTTAGTTTAGTTAAGTTCAGTTTAATTTAGCATTGTTTAGTTACGTTTAGCTTAGTTTAGCTTAGCTTAGTTTAGTTTAACTTAGTTAAGCTTAGCTAAATTTAATTTAGTTTAGCTTAGTTTAGTTAAGCTTAGCTAAATTTAGTTTAACTTAGCATAGTTTAGTTACTTTTGGCTTAGTTTAGTTTAGTTTAATTTAGTTACGCTTAGTATAGCTCAGTTAAGTTTTCTGATATTTAGATTAGCTTAGTTCCGTTTAGTTTACCTTAGCTTAGCCAGTTTGTTTAGCTCTGCTCAGCTCAGTTTCGTTTAGTTTAGCTTAGCTTAGCGTAGTTTAGTTAAGTTTACTGTAGTTTATCTTAGCTTAGCTTAATTTAATTTAGCTTAGTTCAGCTTAATTCAGCTTAGTTTTGCTTAGTTTGTTTTACCATAACTTAATTTAGTGTATTTTAGCTGAACTTAGTTAAGTTTAGTTTAGTATTAGTTTAGTTTATGTTATTCTAGCTTAGTTTAGTTTAGTTTCATTTTAGTTTAGTTTAGTATATTTTAATTTTGTTTGGTTTAGTTTAGTTTAGTTTAGCTTGGTTTCCTTTTAGTTAATTTAGCTTAGTTTAGTTTAGCTTAGTTTCCTTTTAGTTTAGTTTAGCTTAGGTTAGTTTAGCTTAGTATAGTTTAGCTTAGTTTCCTTTTAGTTTAGTTTAGCTTAGGTTAGTTTAGCTTAGTATAGTTTAGCTTAGTTTCCTTTTAGTTTAATTTAGATTAGTATATTTAGTTTAGATAGTTTCCTTTTAGTTTAGTGTAGTTTGCTTTAGCATAGTTTAGTATGTTATAGTTTAGTTTAGTATATTTTAGTTTAGTTTAGCTAAGTTAAGTTTTATTTTAGTTTTGTTTAGTTTGGTTTAGTTTAGTTCAGTTGAATTATTAACAAATCCCCGAAAACAAATGAACGTGCTGATACATTCGGGAGCTGAAACATATAGCCCAATGCCACTCTAGTCATCAGCCCATTGTCTGATAACCTGCTGTCACTAAAGTGCCCTTGGTTCAATTCCCGGCCGTACTGGAGATTATTTACTACTATGTTTCCTGTATTTTCAAGTAAAATTAAACAAGATGTTCAGTAAAGAACGTAGGCTATAGGCTACTTTCTCCCAAATGCATGGGTACAGTTATAACTCTTTGTCCTTTTCAAGGAGTATAATTGAGTGCTGGATGTAGTAGCTTGTTGAAATACAACGTACTATACGGATATTACACGTTGATTGATTGAATCCTCACCGGAATTATATATACACACACTAATACAGTCATCACAATAACACAGGCTTTCAGACAAAATTCAACACTCACCCATGTACACGGGGCTAAATGACCATGATGTCCATGAATCTCATATGAAACAACAACAACAGCTTCCTACCCTAATCCTTTCTCGTATAAAAGTACACACACTAGTAAGTCTACAGACATCACAGTGACACATGTTATCAGACAAATTCTACACACACCCAAGTACACGGGGCTACAAGACCATGATGCCGCAAAACCCCTAAAGAATCAACATCAAAAACAACAACAATAGACACTACCGCGGATCAAGGACAAAGAATTTTAATCGCTGTAGTCGAGTGTTGAAATATTTGGTGTTATAAGTATATATATACAATACTAGCTGTTACCCGCGGCATCGCCCGCAATAACATTTGGAATCCCGTTATAACATTAGTTATATAAATTTTTCCTGTAGTGGAAGATAATGACGCCACCATGGAGCGTTGAAATTGGAAATCGGGTGCAATATACGACGGGGAGCTTTGATTTAAGGCAGGTCCCCTAGCCTACTGTCATGTCTATCGACAGTGTTTTTAACGCCTAAGCACTTCTCGGTAAACTACATTTCTGGTCTTTCTCTCAGGCTGCTGAATGACTATGCCACCAGAAGAACTGACTCTGGAGCATGCCACGTACAGTTGACCATGTGCGAAACAGTCACTTCTCAGATCCACGCCAGCTACTTTTAAACTCTGCCACTGAGCCTTGTTAATTGTCATGGTGTAGCAGACTTTCAAAGGAAACTGCAGATATGTTACAAAGGGCAGATGCAGCGTGACTGAGGTTAAGAGGGAGCTTGAAGGCAGAATGCGCTGTTCTTCCACCATCCAGTAGGGTTGCTGCAATACCCGAGGAGGCGACTGCGATGGCAATGTTCTGTCGACTTCTAAATGTACTGAGCAGGAGATTAATCACGAAGGTTTTGCCAGTTCCGCATGGTGCATCCAGAAAAAAGAGCTGACCACATTCTGAAACAACACTTCGAACTATTTCGTCATAGGCCAATCTCTGCTCGTTGTTCAATTTTGTAACATTATCAGCAACCACTTTGGACAACTTAATTGTGTCGTATGATAGTTCACTGACATATTCTCGGTAAACAACGACGGAGTCTTGTTCTTCAGAAGGCGACGGAAGTTCAAAGCGTTCTAGTTGTTGACCAGACATTTTTAGTACTAAATCCTCAAGAAGCACCAGACACCAGTTGTATATAACGCCCATGACCAGGTTAACATCAGCACCCTGCCTCTGAACCTCTCTCACCACATCTTCCGCGAGGCTGTCTTTGTGTTTTTTCCAGAGCATGATGGGATCACTCACTTGACAAAACACCAGTAAGATGGCAAACAGCTCGCGTATCTTGTGGGGAGAGTCGGTGGAGGACGCTTCCTCTAGTGTGCGGTCCCAGTGCTCATCATCCTCTAGCAAGCCAAGTGCTTTACATGCCGCTTTAAATGTTGGTTGAACCACCCCTGCCACGGTTTTGAGGTCAGTAAAAGACTGAGGGCCAAGGATTTTATGTAAAAGGAGAGGGAGGTAGTAGCACTCGGCATTACCAGGGTGAACGGTGTAAAAACTCTGCCAAGGGTCTGATCGTTTCTCACACCAGGATGGCCTGGGACTAGCTTTCCTTGTTTCCTTCTACAAAACTTATTACCTTTCCAAACGAAATAGGATGGAACTTCACAATATAAAAGTGTTGAAACAAATTTATCGGATCGGCATAGTTCGAAGAAAGCAAGAAGAGTTGTGTTTGGAGGGCTGTTAAACTGATCACGAACGTCGTCTTCATTAAAGTAAAGCCGCTGGCCGTTCTCGAGGTGGACGGCAAGTTGCATGTCCGAAGGATAGCTTTCATGTATGAGGAAGCAGAATATGCGCCAAGCCGCCTCTGAGCTGCTGATCTAACGTCCTGATTCATATCTCGCAACTGCGTCAAACTCTCCGATGCTAAAAGTAGCTTGGTCGGAACCTTTGTTAACATACTTGCAAATGTATTTTATTTACTTTACCGAGTTGCAGTACTAAACATTGATATGAGCTGAGAAGGTGCGAGATAGGACGGGGTTATAGGGTACCACCCAGCTATTGTCAATTTCCACTCCCCGCGATATTTGGGATACCCATCTTCCCCGGTCTGGGGTACTTCTTGGTGCATACTCCTTCCACCATACAAGACGAACTCCTGTTGAGAACTCCACATGGACCGTGGATCATGGCTGCCTTGACAATCTCATTGAGAACAGGGTCAAGATTTGGGCCAGGAATCTCAGCGCTGATCACCTTGTCGATGTTTTCTGGCCTTAGCTTTTCGTCCAGACACAGAAGTATGTGAACGTGAGGTAATCCTCGCTTTTGCCATTCAATGGAATACGTGTGGCACCTTGAAGGACCTTAGTAAGAAGTCTTCTCATGTGCTTGACTTTCAAATGGAATACCCGCGCTACCAAATCATGCCTATCTTAAGGTTGTTGACCTTGTTTCAGGTGCACGACTACTTCGGAACATTTTGGATTGCAGGTGAATGTTATAAAAAGATCAGGGCGTCCAAATGGCGCACTTAAGTCATAGCATCCTGAGTGCGTTCATGCATATAGTGCGGGCCTCCAGTGAAAGTCGACAGCAACACGACCATTTTACCAATATCTGACAAACGGCCGTCAGCTTTACTCATTGTGTCCTTCAGGTGCACTTATGGCTCACTTCTCAACTTTTTCTGATTGATGCGAATCCAAAGTAGTCTCTCTGTCTCAATCTTTGCATACATATCAACCAGAATCTGATTGAGAAGATTACGAAATAACAAAAGATAAGAATTATCACCCTCAAGCTCAAATATTCTGAAGCTGTAAAAGTTGGCGGCAGACACGGTCTTCTTCAAAGGTGCTTGAGTGCTGTAGTGACATTGAGGGATATTAATGCAGTAGCCATCTTCTCCTAACGTAATAAAACAAATCTCTACTTTAAAAACCTGATAAATGGAATAGACCTAGTCTAACTTAACAAAATTAACGTTGTAGCCGAAGTCTACTTTTCATTATAACTAACTATGTTTTCTTCTTCTTCTTCTTCTTCTTCTTCTTCATTTCCCCTTTACCAGCTGACACTGGGTGGGGGCAAATATGGTTCCTCTCCACTTTGTTCTGTCGTTCCACCATTCCTCTTCCGACACAGTGTTCCAATCCAGGTTCCGTTTTCTAATGCTATTCTCCACCGAGTCCAACCAACGCATTCTTGGTCTTCCTCGTCCTCTCTTCCCTGTCATCCGTCATTCCAGTGCACGTCTTGGTAGCCTTACTTCATTCATCCGTTCGACATGTCCAAACCATCTCAATCTGTTTTGCTCCAGTTTGTCATTTAGTTCCTGTACTTCCAGTTCTTTCCGTATATCTTCATTTCTCACTCTGTCTCTCCTCGTTTTCTGGACAATACTTCTCAGGAATCTCATCTCAGCTGCCTGTACTCTGCTCTCTAACTATGTACTACCAAGAAATGATGAGATACGCCGTACCTAATCCAGCAAACAAAGGAACTCGAAGTTACTTCAACTAACGGCTAATATACTATAATGCAATATGATGATTAAGAAGTGATGGTGAAAGTATAAAGTACAAACAGAAATTACATAGAAGTACTGTTTGAACAGAGAGAGTGGGTAAAGGTCGGGAGCGAAGACATCAATGACGTGCACGTTATGACAGTAAGCTCACTGCAAAACGCCAGAAGACTGGTAGGGGCGACGTGATGCAGCCCTCATTGCTTTATATTATCGCGGTTTTCGCGGTTTGACCATGATCCCGAGTGAATTTTTTGAAAACCTTTCTTGGCGAGCACCTACGGCCCTTGAGGAAGCTGCATACCAAATTTCATTCCAATCCGTTCGGTGGTTTATGAGATTTCGTGATGAATGAATGAGTAAGTGAGTGAGTGAGTGGGTGAGTGAGCGAGTGGTATTTGACAAATATATAGTAGATTTGTGATCGCAAATACACACTATACTGTATATGCTTAACTTTAAAACGTGTGAGTAGTTATAAATCAATAAATACAAAAAAAAAAGCGAAGTACAAATATTTGAACCTGCTGGGGGTTGAACCACGAACCTTCAAGCTATGAGTCAGAGACGCTGTCATTACGCTATACACGCGCTATTATAACAATGTGTTAAAAACAGCTTTAGTATAACTGCCTAGAATATTTTGTCTTGCAATGAACGTTTTCATTAGCGTTTTCTGCCGTTTCTATAAAGAATTTGATACTAAATATGTATTATTTTGTTCAGTACATTCCTAAAAGGATATAAACTTACGAAGTTACAGAAATATATGAATTTATGAGCAAACTGTATATAGTGCGTCTCTACCTTAAAAGACAGTACGCATTCAATGGAGCGCGCTGATGCCAGATCTGCTGCATATACAAAGTTCTGCAAGGCCAGGCACATGATGTAACATAACTCGTATACAGGCGTGCTTTTACGGAAAACTCGGGAAATTTCCAAAATATTTGTTTGTTGTATATAATTGTACCTCATGCCTTGAAGCGAAAGACGGTACAATATTTAGATTATGATACTCCGAAGCTCAGAGCGCGATTTTAATGCACACATTATAATAATTTATAATTTTCAATTATTCAATTATTCATGAATATGATAAGGCATTTTTCTCGAATATCATAGGTTATAATAAATTATAATATGACATAATAATAATAATAATAATAATAATAATATATTTTGGTCCACGTAATTTACCCAATATTGTGTGGTCAAGTGGGGGTATGCAGCCAAAATTAAATTATTCATTTCTTGTTTCTTGAACGAGACGTTGTTCAATTTTATATAGTTCTTCACTTACGCCCATACCATTTCGATGGGATTAAGTTCACTGTGGTGTGGTAAGGTGACAAGCAAGAACATATTTCTCTGCTGTGATAGCCTACATTGTCTATTACTAGGCTAGATCCTTCGGGAACATTGAGCAACAATATTGCTCGGCGAACCACTTTTCATATACTTCACCTGTCGTATGTGTCTACCGTGTTCTTTTTGGCACAGAAACGTTAACTCTGCACCATTAACGAACCCTTGTTAATTCCCGGGACGAACAAAGGCATACTACGGAAACCACTTCGAGGATGGCTGAGGTAGGAATCGAACCCGCCTCTTCTCAGTTTTGTCTCATGGAGTTGAGTACACCCCGTTCCAGCCCTCAGACCAGAATTACATTTCTCGGCAGAGCTGGGATTCAAACCCGGGCCTCCACAGTGACAGCACAGTGACAGCCAAGAACGCAACGAGGCGGACAATTTATAAAGAACACAAAATCCACTTCATTTCTTAGTTTTACTTCACATCATCACCTGCCCTCCTTCAAACGTAGTCGGGGGAGATAGCCTGCGGGCCACGTTAGTAAACAAAGTTCCGGTGCGTCAGCGCTGAGCGGGAGGACTAAGCGAAGTGCTATAACTTATGAATGCTACCTAATATTGAGCTCTGGTTTGTTTTAAAAACTATTTCAGACATTAATGAACATTTCTTCTCGCTTAGTCACCAACGTAAAGTCAACAGCAAAAATCTTTCTCGCTAGCTAACTTTTATGTGACACCATCCCAGATTTTTCAAGTAACATTTAAGAAAAAAAAAACACATAACTTTCTTATTATGAAAATAATTACTGCCCTGAGAAGTAGGGTATCTTCTACCAACATCAGGCAATCTAAAAATAAATTCTTGATCTGTTGCGATCATTAGTTCATTATCTATGGCGTGATAAGTTTTATAAATGCAAAAATATAGATTCGCGCTAAAATATCGTAATTGTGAAAATTGGGCCATGTGTTAATTAATTATGGCTTTTATTTTTACACCATCATAAAGAGCGGGAAATTCTCTATAATACCACGCAAACATTTTCTTAGATTTGTCACTTTCAATTATTGGGAAATGGCAACATCGCCGGGGTAGAAGAGGACGAAGCTAATTGCAGGACATAGGAGTGCGAGTGAGAGGCAAATACTACATTAAACTCCATACTGTCTTTTAAGGTTGAGACGCTCTATAGAATGTTTTGACCCAACGGGACGGCACGTACAAGCACGATACGGCCCGGTCAGCCTGACCTGTTAGTCACTACTGCGGTGTGTTATTCTATTTTAAAATGCTAATATCCTACCGGTCATCTCCTTGAGAACAGTTTAAACCTCCCTATGTACGATGATCGTATTTGGTAATTGTTGAATTGTAAGTTACGGTTACGTTATAATACTTGCATGATTCATACATCGGCCATCTTGAAACGATTTGGCTGATGACCTTGTATTTTGGGCAGAAGACGCTTCCCACATTAAGGTACAGTATATTGTTGCAAAATTTGGTAGAGATCGGATGATTAGGTTGGTAGTAATTTGACATATGCTCAGAACATCTGGGTGGCGCAATTTCTTATTTGTTATGCTGGCAGCGATATACAACATGCCAACTATATAGACCTTGATAACCTTGTAGTTTGGTAAAAAAAAAAAAATAATAAGACGCTTCCCACATAGAGGTACGTTTTTGCAAAATTTGGTAGAGATCAAATCATTAGGTAAGTCGTAATTTGATTTAAGCTTTAATCATTTTGGGTGGCAGCCATTACGTTTCCGTTAAGATGGCGGCGATATAAAACATGACACTGAGGTGCCCGTTGCTAGTGCTACCTCTGTACCAAATTTCGTTCAATTCGGTATCACCATGTTTGAATTGATAGAGGGGTGGGAGGGGTGGGAGGGGTGGGGGGGACAGACAAACCAAATCCCACACACTCACAGACAACAGACAGACACACTACTTTTTGACCCTGTGTAGATATCATAAGTGTTGGTTGATTCCTCAGTCTAGGGGCTGCAACAACGCGGTCATGTAGCCCCGTGCTCTTTGGGTGTGTGTAGAATCTGTCTGATAACCGGTGTTAATTGAGATGGCTGTATTAGTGTGTGTTGTCTGTTTTTAATTCTAGTAAGGACTGCAAACATTCGATTTTTCAAGTAGTTCCAACATTTGCTACTAAACGACACCGTCAACGACCAACTAGTTCTGAAATTTTTAACTAGATGCCACCGCAGTCGGCTCCTGGCGACGAACGTTGGAATCTAAGAGCGTTAGTCAAATATAACCTATAATTTACCTTCACACAGGTGTTATTAGTGGAAGGTTCTTTATCATGCCATAAATCTATGACATGGGACCACCTGCTTTACTTCCCCTCCGAAGGAAGGCGTACTGAGGTTTTTTTAACGCTCTTAAAAATCCGACGACTTCGGCCAGGTTTGAACCCGTGATCTTGAGTATAGCAGCTCAGCATGCTACCAACTGTGCTACCGAAGCCGCTCTCATAAGTCTACATTCATTTTTCGCAGAAATCGAATGTAGGCTAAAATTAAATGGAGCAGTAAGAGAAAAGGATCACAATCAAAAACCATTTCCATAGCGAGTCTTGAAGTGGTATTTTGTGGTTCTCCTCTATCATACAAGCACAGCGAATGCGAGGATGGTTCGCTCCCTACTCCACTGAAGGTGGAGGAAACACCAACATGAACAATATGATCCCACGAAGCCATTCAGCAATTAAGAGGACTACCCGTCACTACTGAATTAGCCGGGTCCATGACGCAGACATGTTTCTAAACCACTGGGTCAATGAACATCTCCGCTATTACTGGCTCACCCTCCCCTGAGCGCGAGGGGATGATTGAGTCTCCCCTCCGCTCACATCCCCGCCCCGCCCAACAGACAGCAACAGTTTGAAATTGGTTTTGACCCATTTAGGCTTCCGTCATTGTTCCGGAAAAGCTCACAAATTGGATTTCAATTGAATTTTTTGAGGGAAAAGTCCTTGGCTCCTTGAGATGGCTTTTGGGGATACCAGCTATAGCCCGACCGCAATAACATTAGCTCTGTGACAGGACTAACGGCGTGGTGTGACGTGTGGCTTAGCTATAGCCTGACCATAATAACATTAGCTCTGTGACAGGACTACTGGCGTTGTGTGACGTGTGGCTATAGCCCGACCACAATAACATAAGCCTTGTGACATAGGACTACTGGCGTTGTGTGACGTGTGGCTATAGCTCGACCGCAATAACATAAGCCTTGTGACATAGGACTACTGGCGTTGTGTGACGTGTGGCTATAGCCCGACCACAATAACATAAGCCTTGTGACATAGGACTACTGGCGTTGTGTGACGTGTGGCTATAGCTCGACCGCAATAACATAAGCCTTGTGACATAGGACTACTGGCGTGGTGTGACGTGTGGCTATAGCTTGACCGCAATAACGTAAGCCTTGTGACATAGGACTACTGGCGTGGTGTGACGTGTGTCTATAGCCCCACCGCAATAACGTAAGCCTTGTGACATAGGACTACTGGCGTGGTGTGGCGTGTGGCTATAGCCCGACCGCAATAACGTAAGCCTTGTGACATAGGACTACTGGCGTGGTGTGGCGTGTGGCTATAGCTCGACCACAATAACATAAGCCTTGTGACATAGGACTACTGGCGTGGTGTGGCGTGTGGCTATAGCCCCACCGCAATAACGTAAGCCTTGTGACATAGGACTACTGGCGTGGTGTGGCGTGTGGCTATAGCCCGACCGCAATAACGTAAGCCTTGTGACATAGGACTACTGGCGTGGTGTGGCGTGTGGCTATAGCCCCACCGCAATAACATAAGCCTTGTGACATAGGACTACTGGCGTGGTGTGACGTGTGGCTATAGCCCCACCGCAATAACATAAGCCTTGTGACATAGGACTACTGGCGTGGTGTGGCGTGTGGCTATAGCCCCACCGCAATAACGTAAGCCTTGTGACATAGGACTACTGGCGTGGTGTGGCGTGTGGCTATAGCCCCACCGCAATAACATAAGCCTTGTGACATAGGACTACTGGCGTGGTGTGGCGTGTGGCTATAGCCCGACCACAATAACATAAGCCTTGTGACATAGGACTACTGGCGTGGTGTGACGTGTGGCTATAGCCCCACCGCAATAACATAAGCCTAGTGACATAGGACTACTGGCGTGGTGTGGCGTGTGGCTATAGCCCGACCGCAATAACGTAAGCCTTGTGACATAGGACTACTGGCGTGGTGTGGCGTGTGGCTATAGCCCGACCGCAATAACGTAAGCCTTGTGACATAGGACTACTGGCGTGGTGTGGCGTGTGGCTATAGCCCGACCGCAATAACATAAGCCTTGTGACATAGGACTACTGGCGTGGTGTGGCGTGTGGCTATAGCTCGACCGCAATAACGTAAGCCTTGTGACATAGGACTACTGGCGTGGTGTGGCGTGTGGCTATAGCCCGACCGCAATAACATAAGCCTTGTGACATAGGACTACTGGCGTGGTGTGGCGTGTGGCTATAGCCCGACCGCAATAACATAAGCCTTGTGACATAGGACTACTGGCGTGGTGTGGCGTGTGGCTATAGCTCGACCGCAATAACATAAGCCTTGTGACATAGGACTACTGGCGTGGTGTGGCGTGTGGCTATAGCCCGACCGCAATAACGTAAGCCTTGTGACATAGGACTACTGGTGTGGTGTGGCGTGTGGCTATAGCCCGACCACAATAACATAAGCCTTGTAACATAGGACTACTGGCGTGGTGTGGCGTGTGGCTATAGCTCGACCGCAATAACATAAGCCTTGTGACATAGGACTACTGGCGTGGTGTGGCGTGTGGCTATAGCCCGACCACAATAACATAAGCCTTGTGACATAGGACTACTGGCGTGGTGTGGCGTGTGGCTATAGCCCCACCGCAATAACATAAGCCTTGTGACATAGGACTACTGGCGTGGTGTGACGTGTGGCTATAGCCCCACCGCAATAACATAAGCCTTGTGACATAGGACTACTGGCGTGGTGTGACGTGTGGCTATAGCCCCACCGCAATAACATAAGCCTTGTGACATAGGACTACTTGCGTGGTGTGGCGTGTGGCTATAGCCCCACCGCAATAACATAAGCCTTGTGACATAGGACTACTGGCGTGGTGTGGCGTGTGGCTATAGCTCGACCACAATAACATAAGCCTTGTGACATAGGACTACTGGCGTGGTGTGACGTGTGGCTATAGCCCCACCGCAATAACATAAGCCTTGTGACATAGGACTACTGGCGTGGTGTGGCGTGTGGCTATAGCCCGACCACAATAACATAAGCCTTGTGACATAGGACTACTGGCGTGGTGTGGCGTGTGGCTATAGCCCGACCACAATAACATAAGCCTTGTGACATAGGACTACTGGCGTGGTGTGGCGTGTGGCTATAGCCCCACCGCAATAACATAAGCCTTGTGACATAGGACTACTGGCGTGGTGTGACGTGTGGCTATAGCCCCACCGCAATAACATAAGCCTTGTGACATAGGACTACTGGCGTGGTGTGGCGTGTGGCTATAGCCCCACCGCAATAACATAAGCCTTGTGACATAGGACTACTGGCGTGGTGTGGCGTGTGGCTATAGCTCGACCACAATAACATAAGCCTTGTGACATAGGACTACTGGCGTGGTGTGACGTGTGGCTATAGCCCCACCGCAATAACATACGCCTTGTGACATAGGACTACTGGCGTGGTGTGGCGTGTGGCTATAGCCCCACCGCAATAACATAAGCCTTGTGACATAGGACTACTGGCGTGGTGTGACGTGTGGCTATAGCCCCACCGCAATAACATAAGCCTTGTGACATAGGACTACTGGCGTGGTGTGACGTGTGGCTATAGCCCCACCGCAATAACATAAGCCTTGTGACATAGGACTACTGGCGTGGTGTGGCGTGTGGCTATAGCCCCACCGCAATAACATAAGCCTTGTGACATAGGACTACTGGCGTGGTGTGGCGTGTGGCTATAGCCCGACCACAATAACATAAGCCTTGTGACATAGGACTACTGGCGTGGTGTGGCGTGTGGCTATAGCCCCACCGCAATAACATAAGCCTTGTGACATAGGACTACTGGCGTGGTGTGACGTGTGGCTATAGCTCGACCACAATAACATAAGCCTTGTGACATAGGACTACTGGCGTGGTGTGGCGTGTGGCTATAGCCCCACCGCAATAACATAAGCCTTGTGACATAGGACTACGGGCGTGGTGTGGCGTGTGGCTATAGCTCGACCGCAATAACATAAGCCTTGTGACATAGGACTACTGGCGTGGTGTGACGTGTCGCTATAGCCCGACCACAATAACATAAGCCTTGTGACATAGGACTACTGGCGTGGTGTGACGTGTGGCTATAGCTTGACCGCAATAACGTAAGCCTTGTGACATAGGACTACTGGAGCGGTGTGACGTGGCTATAGCCCGACCGCAATAACATAAGCCTTGTGACATAGGACTACTGGCGTGGTGTGGCGTGTGGCTATAGCCCGACCACAATAACATAAGCCTTGTGACATAGGACTACTGGCGTGGTGTGGCGTGTGGCTATAGCTCGACCGCAATAACATAAGCCTTGTGACATAGGACTACTGGCGTGGTGTGGCGTGTGGCTATAGTCCGACCGCAATAACGTAAGCCTTGTGACATAGGACTACTGGCGTGGTGTGGCGTGTGGCTATAGCCCGACCGCAATAACATAAGCCTTGTGACATAGGACTACTAGCGTGGTGTGGCGTGTGGCTATAGCTCGACCGCAATAACATAAGCCTTGTGACATAGGACTACTGGCGTGGTGTGGCGTGTGGCTATAGCCCGACCGCAATAACATAAGCCTTGTGACATAGGACTACTGGCGTGGTGTGGCGTGTGGCTATAGCCCCACCGCAATAACGTAAGCCTTGTGACATAGGACTACTGGCGTGGTGTGGCGTGTGGCTATAGCCCCACCGCAATAACATAAGCCTTGTGACATAGGACTACTGGCGTGGTGTGACGTGTGGCTATAGCTCGACCGCAATAACGTAAGACTTGTGACATAGGACTACTGGCGTGGTGTGGCGTGTGGCTATAGCCCGACCGCAATAACGTAAGCCTTGTGACATAGGACTACTGGCGTGGTGTGGCGTGTGGCTATAGCTCGACCGCAATAACATAAGCCTTGTGACATAGGACTACTGGCGTGGTGTGGCGTGTGGCTATAGTCCGACCGCAATAACGTAAGCCTTGTGACATAGGACTACTGGCGTGGTGTGGCGTGTGGCTATAGCCCCACCGCAATAACATAAGCCTTGTGACATAGGACTACTGGCGTGGTGTGACGTGTGGCTATAGCCCGACCGCAATAACATAAGCCTTGTGACATAGGACTACTGGCGTGGTGTGGCGTGTGGCTATAGCCCGACCGCAATAACATAAGCCTTGTGACATAGGACTACTGGCGTGGTGTGGCGTGTGGCTATAGCTCGACCGCAATAACATAAGCCTTGTGACATAGGACTACTGGCGTGGTGTGGCGTGTGGCTATAGCTCGACCGCAATAACATAAGCCTTGTGACATAGGACTACTGGCGTGGTGTGGCGTGTGGCTATAGTCCGACCGCAATAACGTAAGCCTTGTGACATAGGACTACTGGCGTGGTGTGGCGTGTGGCTATAGCCCGACCGCAATAACGTAAGCCTTGTGACATAGGACTACTGGCGTGGTGTGGCGTGTGGCTATAGCTCGACCGCAATAACATAAGCCTTGTGACATAGGACTACTGGCGTGGTGTGGCGTGTGGCTATAGCTCGACCGCAATAACATAAGCCTTGTGACATAGGACTACTGGCGTGGTGTGGCGTGTGGCTATAGCCCGACAGCAATAACGTAAGCCTTGTGACATAGGACTACTGGCGTGGTGTGGCGTGTGGCTATAGCCCGACCGCAATAACATAAGCCTTGTGACATAGGACTACTGGCGTGGTGTGGCGTGTGGCTATAGCCCGACAGCAATAACATAAGCCTTGTGACATAGGACTACTGGCGTGGTGTGGCGTGTGGCTATAGCTCGACCGCAATAACATAAGCCTTGTGACATAGGACTACTGGCGTGGTGTGGCGTGTGGCTATAGCTCGACAGCAATAACATAAGCCTTGTGACATAGGACTACTGGCGTGGTGTGGCGTGTGGCTATAGCCCCACCGCAATAACGTAAGCCTTGTGACATAGGACTACTGGCGTGGTGTGGCGTGTGGCTATAGCTCGACCGCAATAACATAAGCCTTGTGACATAGGACTACTGGCGTGGTGTGGCGTGTGGCTATAGCCCGACAGCAATAACATAAGCCTTGTGACATAGGACTACTGGCGTGGTGTGGCGTGTGGCTATAGCCCGACAGCAATAACATAAGCCTTGTGACATAGGACTACTGGCGTGGTGTGGCGTGTGGCTATAGCCCGACCGCAATAACATAAGCCTTGTGACATAGGACTACTGGCGTGGTGTGGCGTGTGGCTATAGCCCGACAGCAATAACATAAGCCTTGTGACATAGGACTACTGGCGTGGTGTGGCGTGTGGCTATTGCCCGAACGCAATAACATAAGCCTTGTGACATAGGACTACTGGCGTGGTGTGGCGTGTGGCTATAGCCCCACCGCAATAAAGTAAGCCTTGTGACATAGGACTACTGGCGTGGTGTGGCGTGTGGCTATAGCCCCACCGCAATAACATAAGCCTTGTGACATAGGACTACTGGCGTGGTGTGGCGTGTGGCTATAGCCCGAACGCAATAACATAAGCCTTGTGACATAGGACTACTGGCGTGGTGTGGCGTGTGGCTATAGCCCGAACGCAATAAAATAAGCCTTGTGACATAGGACTACTGGCGTGGTGTGGCGTGTGGCTATAGCTCGACCGCAATAACATAAGCCTTGTGACATAGGACTACTGGCGTGGTGTGGCGTGTGGCTATAGCTCGACCGCAATAACATAAGCCTTGTGACATAGGACTACTGGCGTGGTGTGGCGTGTGGCTATAGCCCCACCGCAATAACGTAAGCCTTGTGACATAGGACTACTGGCGTGGTGTGGCGTGTGGCTATAGCCCCACCGCAATAACATAAGCCTTGTGACATAGGACTACTGGCGTGGTGTGGCGTGTGGCTATAGCCCCACCGCAATAACATAAGCCTTGTGACATAGGACTACTGGCGTGGTGTGGCGTGTGGCTATAGCCCCACCGCAATAACATAAGCTCTGTGATATAGGACTACTGGCGTGGTGTGGCGTGTGGCTATAGCCCCACCGCAATAACATAAGCCTTGTGACATAGGACTACTGGCGTGGTGTGGCGTGTGGCTATAGCCCGACCGCAATAACATAAGCCTTGTGACATAGGACTACTGGCGTGGTGTGGCGTGTGGCTATAGCTCGACCGCAATAACGTAAGCCTTGTGACATAGGACTACTGGCGTGGTGTGGCGTGTGGCTATAGCCCGACCGCAATAACATAAGCCTTTAGACATAGGACTACTGGCGTGGTGTGGCGTGTGGCTATAGCCCGACCGCAATAACATAAGCCTTGTGACATAGGACTACTGGCGTGGTGTGGCGTGTGGCTATAGCCCGACCGCAATATCGTAAGCCTTGTGACATAGGACTACTGGCGTGGTGTGGCGTGTGGCTATAGCCCCACCGCAATAACGTAAGCCTTGTGACATAGGACTACTGGCGTGGTGTGGCGTGTGGCTATAGCCCCACCGCAATAACGTAAGCCTTGTGACATAGGACTACTGGCGTGGTGTGGCGTGTGGCTATAGCCCGACCGCAATAACATAAGCCTTGTGACATAGGACTACTGGCGTGGTGTGGCGTGTGGCTATAGCCCGACCGCAATAACGTAAGCCTTGTGACATAGGACTACTGGCGTGGTGTGGCGTGTGGCTATAGCCCCACCGCAATAACGTAAGCCTTGTGACATAGGACTACTGGCGTGGTGTGGCGTGTGGCTATAGCTTGACCGCAATAACATAAGCCTTGTGACATAGGACTACTGGCGTGGTGTGGCGTGTGGCTATAGCCCCACCGCAATAACATAAGCTCTGTGACATAGGACTACTGGCGTGGTGTGGCGTGTGGCTATAGCTTGACCGCAATAACATAAGCCTTGTGACATAGGACTACTGGCGTGGTGTGGCGTGTGGCTATAGCCCCACCGCAATAACGTAAGCCTTGTGACATAGGACTACTGGCGTGGTGTGGCGTGTGGCTATAGCTCGACCGCAATAACATAAGCCTTGTGACATAGGACTACTGGCGTGGTGTGGCGTGTGGCTATAGCCCCACCGCAATAACGTAAGCCTTGTGACATAGGACTACTGGCGTTGTGTGACGTGTGGCTATAGCTCGACCGCAATAACATAAGCCTTGTGACATAGGACTACTGGCGTGGTGTGGCGTGTGGCTATAGCCCCACCGCAATAACATAAGCCTTGTGACATAGGACTACTGGCGTTGTGTGACGTGTGGCTATAGCTCGACCGCAATAACATAAGCCTTGTGACATAGGACTACTGGCGTGGTGTGGCGTGTGGCTATAGCCCCACCGCAATAACGTAAGCCTTGTGACATAGGACTACTGGCGTGGTGTGGCGTGTGGCTATAGCCCGACCGCAATAACATAAGCCTTGTGACATAGGACTACTGGCGTGGTGTGGCGTGTGGCTATAGCTCGACCGCAATAACATAAGCCTTGTGACATAGGACTACTGGCGTGGTGTGGCGTGTGGCTATAGCCCGACCACAATAACATAAGCCTTGTGACATAGGACTACTGGCGTTGTGTGGCGTGTGGCTATAGCCCGACCGCAATAACGTAAGCCTTGTGACATAGGACTACTGGCGTGGTGTGGCGTGTGGCTATAGCCCGACCGCAATAACGTAAGCCTTGTGACATAGGACTACTGGCGTGGTGTGGCGTGTGGCTATAGCCCCACCGCAATAACATAAGCTCTGTGACATAGGACTACTGGCGTGGTGTGGCGTGTGGCTATAGCCCCACCGCAATAACATAAGCTCTGTGACATAGGACTACTGGCGTGGTGTGGCGTGTGGCTATAGCTCGACCGCAATAACATAAGCCTTGTGACATAGGACTACTGGCGTGGTGTGGCGTGTGGCTATAGCCCCACCGCAATAACGTAAGCCTTGTGACATAGGACTACTGGCGTTGTGTGACGTGTGGCTATAGCTCCACCGCAATAACATAAGCCTTGTGGCATAGGACTACTGGCGTGGTGTGGCGTGTGGCTATAGCCCGACCGCAATAACGTAAGCCTTGTGACATAGGACTACTGGCGTGGTGTGACGTGTGGCTATAGCCCGACCGCAATAACGTAAGCCTTGTGACATAGGACTACTGGCGTGGTGTGGCGTGTGGCTATAGCCCCACCGCAATAACATAAGCCTTGTGACATAGGACTACTGGCGTGGTGTGACGTGTGGCTATAGCTCGACCGCAATAACATAAGCCTTGTGACATAGGACTACTGGCGTGGTGTGGCGTGTGGCTATAGCCCCACCGCAATAACATAAGCCTTGTGACATAGGACTACTGGCGTGGTGTGGCGTGTGGCTATAGCCCCACCGCAATAACATAAGCCTTGTGACATAGGACTACTGGCGTGGTGTGGCGTGTGGCTATAGCTCGACCGCAATAACATAAGCCTTGTGACATAGGACTACTGGCGTGGTGTGGCGTGTGGCTATAGCCCCACCGCAATAACATAAGCCTTGTGACATAGGACTACTGGCGTGGTATGGCGTGTGGCTATAGCTTGACCGCAATAACATAAGCCTTGTGACATAGGACAACTGGCGTGGTGTGACGTGTGGCTATAGCCCGACCGCAATAACGTAAGCCTTGTGACATAGGACTACTGGCGTGGTGTGACGTGTGGCTATAGCCCGACCGCAATAACGTAAGCATTGTGACATAGGACTACTGGCGTGGTGTGGCGTGTGGCTATAGCCCCACCGCAATAACATAAGCCTTGTGACATAGGACTACTGGCGTGGTGTGACGTGTGGCTATAGCTCGACCGCAATAACATAAGCCTTGTGACATAGGACTACTGGCGTGGTGTGGCGTGTGGCTATAGCCCTACCGCAATAACATAAGCCTTGTGACATAGGACTACTGGCGTGGTGTGGCGTGTGGCTATAGCCCCACCGCAATAACATAAGCCTTGTGACATAGGACTACTGGCGTGGTGTGGCGTGTGGCTATAGCCCCACCGCAATAACATAAGCCTTGTGACATAGGACTACTGGCGTGGTGTGGCGTGTGGCTATAGCTCCACCGCAATAACATAAGCCTTGTGACATAGGACTACTGGCGTGGTGTGGCGTGTGGCTATAGCTTGACCGCAATAACGTAAGCCTTGTGACATAGGACTACTGGCGTGGTGTGGCGTGTGGCTATAGCTCGACCGCAATAACATAAGCCTTGTGACATAGGACTACTGGCGTGGTGTGGCGTGTGGCTATAGCTCGACAGCAATAACATAAGCCTTGTGACATAGGACTACTGGCGTGGTGTGGCGTGTGGCTATAGCCCCACCGCAATAACATAAGCCTTGTGACATAGGACTACTGGCGTGGTGTGGCGTGTGGCTATAGCCCCACCGCAATAACATAAGCCTTGTGACATAGGACTACTGGCGTGGTGTGGCGTGTGGCTATAGCTCGACCGCAATAACATAAGCCTTGTGACATAGGACTACTGGCGTGGTGTGACGTGTGGCTATAGCCCCACCGCAATAACATAAGCCTTGTGACATAGGACTACTGGCGTGGTGTGGCGTGTGGCTATAGCCCCGCCGCAATAACGTAAGCCTTGTGACATAGGACTACTGGCGTGGTGTGGCGTGTGGCTATAGCTCGACCGCAATAACATAAGCCTTGTGACATAGGACTACTGGCGTGGTGTGGCGTGTGGCTATAGCTTGACCGCAATAACATAAGCCTTGTGACATAGGACTACTGGCGTGGTGTGGCGTGTGGCTATAGCTTGACCGCAATAACATAAGCCTCGTGACATAGGACTACTGGCGTGGTGTGGCGTGTGGCTATAGCCCGACCACAATAACATAAGCCTTGTGACATAGGACTACTGGCGTGGTGTGGCGTGTGGCTATAGCCCCACCGCAATAACATAAGCCTTGTGACATAGGACTACTGGCGTGGTGTGGCGTGTGGCTATAGCCCCACCGCAATAACATAAGCCTTGTGACATAGGACTACTGGCGTGGTGTGGCGTGTGGCTATAGCCCCACCGCAATAACATAAGCCTTGTGACATAGGACTACTGGCGTGGTGTGGCGTGTGGCTATAGCCCCACCGCAATAACATAAGCCTTGTGACATAGGACTACTGGCGTGGTGTGGCGTGTGGCTATAGCTTGACCGCAATAACATAAGCCTTGTGACATAGGACTACTGGCGTGGTGTGACGTGTGGCTATAGCCCGACCGCAATAACGTAAGCCTTGTGACATAGGACTACTGGCGTGGTGTGACGTGTGGCTATAGCCCGACCGCAATAACGTAAGCCTTGTGACATAGGACTACTGGCGTGGTGTGGCGTGTGGCTATAGCCCCACCGCAATAACATAAGCCTTGTGACATAGGACTACTGGCGTGGTGTGACGTGTGGCTATAGCTCGACCGCAATAACATAAGCCTTGTGACATAGGACTACTGGCGTGGTGTGGCGTGTGGCTATAGCCCCACCGCAATAACATAAGCCTTGTGACATAGGACTACTGGCGTGGTGTGGCGTGTGGCTATAGCCCCACCGCAATAACATAAGCCTTGTGACATAGGACTACTGGCGTGGTGTGGCGTGTGGCTATAGCCCCACCGCAATAACATAAGCCTTGTGACATAGGACTACTGGCGTGGTGTGGCATGTGGCTATAGCCCCACCGCAATAACATAAGCCTTGTGACATAGGACTACTGGCGTGGTGTGGCGTGTGGCTATAGCCCGACCACAATAACATAAGCCTTGTGACATAGGACTACTGGCGTGGTGTGGCGTGTGGCTATAGCCCCACCGCAATAACATAAGCCTTGTGACATAGGACTACTGGCGTGGTGTGGCGTGTGGCTATAGCTCGACCGCAATAACATAAGCCTTGTGACATAGGACTACTGGCGTGGTGTGGCGTGTGGCTATAGCCCCACCGCAATAACATAAGCCTTGTGACATAGGACTACTGGCGTGGTGTGGCGTGTGGCTATAGCCCCACCGCAATAACATAAGCCTTGTGACATAGGACTACTGGCGTGGTGTGGCGTGTGGCTATAGCCCGACCACAATAACATAAGCCTTGTGACATAGGACTACTGGCGTGGTGTGGCGTGTGGCTATAGCCCCACCGCAATAACATAAGCCTTGTGACATAGGACTACTGGCGTGGTGTGGCGTGTGGCTATAGCCCCACCGCAATAACATAAGCCTTGTGACATAGGACTACTGGCGTGGTGTGGCGTGTGGCTATAGCTCGACCGCAATAACATAAGCCTTGTGACATAGGACTACTGGCGTGGTGTGACGTGTGGCTATAGCCCCACCGCAATAACATAAGCCTTGTGACATAGGACTACTGGCGTGGTGTGGCGTGTGGCTATAGCCCCACCGCAATAACGTAAGCCTTGTGACATAGGACTACTGGCGTGGTGTGGCGTGTGGCTATAGCTTGACCGCAATAACATAAGCCTTGTGACATAGGACTACTGGCGTGGTGTGGCGTGTGGCTATAGCCCCACCGCAATAACGTAAGCCTTGTGACATAGGACTACTGGCGTGGTGTGGCGTGTGGCTATAGCCCGACCGCAATAACATAAGCCTTGTGACCTAGGACTACTGGCGTGGTGGGGCGTGTGGCTATAGCCCGACCACAATAACATAAGCCTTGTGACATAGGACTACTGGCGTGGTGTGGCGTGTGGCTATAGCTCGACCGCAATAACGTAAGCCTTGTGACATAGGACTACTGGCGTGGTGTGGCGTGTGTCTATAGCCCCACCGCAATAACGTTATCCTTGTGACATAGGACTACTGGCGTGGTGTGGCGTGTGGCTATAGCCCGACCGCAATAACATAAGCCTTGTGACATAGGACTACTGGCGTGGTGTGGCGTGTGGCTATAGCTTGACCGCAATAACGTAAGCCTTGTGACATAGGACTACTGGCGTGGTGTGGCGTGTGGCTATAGCCCGACCGCAATAACGTAAGCCTTGTGACATAGGACTACTGGCGTGGTGTGAAGTGTGGCTATAGCCCCACCGCAATAACATAAGCCTTGTGACATAGGACTACTGGCGTGGTGTGGCGTGTGGCTATAGCCCCACCGCAATAACATAAGCCTTGTGACATAGGACTACTGGCGTGGTGTGACGTGTGGCTATAGCCCGACCGCAATAACATAAGCCTTGTGACATAGGACTACTGGCGTGGTGTGACGTGTGGCTATAGCTTGACCGCAATAACGTAAGCCTTGTGACATAGGACTACTGGCGTTGTGTGGCGTGTGGCTATAGCCCGACCGCAATAACATAAGCCTTGTGACATAGGACTACTGGCGAGGTGTGAGGTGTGGCTATAGTTTGACCGCAATAACGTAAGCCTTGTGACATAGGACTACTGGCGTTGTGTGGCGTGTGGCTATAGCCCCACCGCAATAACATAAGCCTTGTGACATAGGACTACTGGCGTGGTGTGACGTGTGGCTATAGCTTGACCGCAATAACGTAAGCCTTGTGACATAGGACTACTGGCGTGGTGTGGCGTGTGGCTATAGCCCGACCGCAATAACATAAGCCTTGTGACATAGGACTACTGGCGTGGTGTGACGTGTGGCTATAGCTTGACCGCAATAACGTAAGCCTTGTGACATAGGACTACTGGCGTTGTGTGGCGTGTGGCTATAGCCCCACCGCAATAACATAAGCCTTGTGACATAGGACTACTGGCGTGGTGTGGCGTGTGGCTATAGCCCCACCGCAATAACATAAGCATTGTGACATAGGACTACTGGCGTGGTGTGGCGTGTGGCTATAGCCCCACCGCAATAACATAAGCCTTGTGACATAGGACTACTGGCGTGGTGTGGCTTGTGGCTATAGCCCCACCGCAATAACATAAGCCTTGTGACATAGGACTACTGGCGTGGTGTGGCGTGTGGCTATAGCTCGACCGCAATAACATAAGCCTTGTGACATAGGACTACTGGCGTGGTGTGGCGTGTGGCTATAGCCCCACCGCAATAACATAAGCCTTGTGACATAGGACTACTGGCGTGGTGTGTCGTGTGGCTATAGCTTGACCGCAATAACATAAGCCTTGTGACATAGGACAACTGGCGTGGTGTGACGTGCGGCTATAGCCCGACCGCAATAACGTAAGCCTTGTGACATAGGACTACTGGCGTGGTGTGACGTGTGGCTATAGCCCGACCGCAATAACGTAAGCCTTGTGACATAGGACTACTGGCGTGGTGTGGCGTGTGGCTATAGCTCCACCGCAATAACATAAGCCTTGTGACATAGGACTACTGGCGTGGTGTGACGTGTGGCTATAGCTCGACCGCAATAACATAAGCCTTGTGACATAGGACTACTGGCGTGGTGTGGCGTGTGGCTATAGCCCCACCGCAATAACATAAGCCTTGTGACATAGGACTACTGGCGTGGTGTGGCGTGTGGCTATAGCCCCACCGCAATAACATAAGCCTTGTGACATAGGACTACTGGCGTGGTGTGGCGTGTGGCTATAGCCCCACCGCAATAACATAAGCCTTGTGACATAGGACTACTGGCGTGGTGTGGCGTGTGGCTATAGCCCCACCGCAATAACATAAGCCTTGTGACATAGGACTACTGGCGTGGTGTGGCGTGTGGCTATAGCCCGACCACAATAACATAAGCCTTGTGACATAGGACTACTGGCGTGGTGTGGCGTGTGGCTATAGCCCCACCGCAATAACATAAGCCTTGTGACATAGGACTACTGGCGTGGTGTGACGTGTGGCTATAGCCAGACCGCAATAACGTAAGCCTTGTGACATAGGACTACTGGCGTGGTGTGGCGTGTGGCTATAGCTCCACCGCAATAACATAAGCCTTGTGACATAGGACTACTGGCGTGGTGTGACGTGTGGCTATAGCTCGACCGCAATAACATAAGCCTTGTGACATAGGACTACTGGCGTGGTGTGGCGTGTGGCTATAGCTCGACCGCAATAACATAAGCCTTGTGACATAGGACTACTGGCGTGGTGTGGCGTGTGGCTATAGCTCGACCGCAATAACATAAGCCTTGTGACATAGGACTACTGGCGTGGTGTGGCGTGTGGCTATAGCTTGACCACAATAACCTAAGCCTTGTGACATAGGACTACTGGCGTGGTGTGGCGTGTGGCTATAGCCCGACCGCAATAACATAAGCCTTGTGACATAGGACTACTGGCGTGGTGTGGCGTGTGGCTATAGCTTGACCGCAATACCATAAGCCTTGTAACATAGGACTACTGGCGTGGTGTGACGTGTGGCTATAGCTCGACCGCAATAACATAAGCCTTGTGACATAGGACTACTGGCGTGGTGTGGCGTGTGGCTATAGCCCCACCGCAATAACATAAGCCTTGTGACATAGGACTACTGGCGTGGTGTGGCGTGTGGCTATAGCCCCACCGCAATAACATAAGCCTTGTGACATAGGACTACTGGCGTGGTGTGGCGTGTGGCTATAGCTCGACCGCAATAACATAAGCCTTGTGACATAGGACTACTGGCGTGGTGTGGCGTGTGGCTATAGCTCCACCGCAATAACATAAGCCTTGTGACATAGGACTACTGGCGTGGTGTGGCGTGTGGCTATAGCTTGACCGCAATAACGTAAGCCTTGTGACATAGGACTACTGGCGTGGTGTGGCGTGTGGCTATAGCTCGACCGCAATAACATAAGCCTTGTGACATAGGACTACTGGCGTGGTGTGGCGTGTGGCTATAGCTCGACAGCAATAACATAAGCCTTGTGACATAGGACTACTGGCGTGGTGTGGCGTGTGGCTATAGCCCCACCGCAATAACATAAGCCTTGTGACATAGGACTACTGGCGTGGTGTGGCGTGTGGCTATAGCCCCACCGCAATAACATAAGCCTTGTGACATAGGACTACTGTCGTGGTGTGGCGTGTGGCTATAGCCCGACCACAATAACATAAGCCTTGTGACATAGGACTACTGGCGTGGTGTGGCGTGTGGCTATAGCCCCACCGCAATAACATAAGCCTTGTGACATAGGACTACTGGCGTGGTGTGGCGTGTGGCTATAGCCCCACCGCAATAACATAAGCCTTGTGACATAGGACTACTGGCGTGGTGTGGCGTGTGGCTATAGCCCCACCGCAATAACATAAGCCTTGTGACATAGGACTACTGGCGTGGTGTGGCGTGTGGCTATAGCCCCACCGCAATAACATAAGCCTTGTGACATAGGACTACTGGCGTGGTGTGGCGTGTGGCTATAGCTCGACCGCAATAACATAAGCCTTGTGACATAGGACTACTGGCGTGGTGTGACGTGTGGCTATAGCCCCACCGCAATAACATAAGCCTTGTGACATAGGACTACTGGCGTGGTGTGGCGTGTGGCTATAGCCCCACCGCAATAACGTAAGCCTTGTGACATAGGACTACTGGCGTGGTGTGGCGTGGGGCTATAGCTCGACCGCAATAACATAAGCCTTGTGACATAGGACTACTGGCGTGGTGTGGCGTGTGGCTATAGCTTGACCGCAATAACATAAGCCTTGTGACATAGGACTACTGGCGTGGTGTGGCGTGTGGCTATAGCTTGACCGCAATAACATAAGCCTTGTGACATAGGACTACTGGCGTGGTGTGGCGTGTGGCTATAGCCCGACCACAATAACATAAGCCTTGTGACATAGGACTACTGGCGTGGTGTGGCGTGTGGCTATAGCCCCACCGCAATAACATAAGCCTTGTGACATAGGACTACTGGCGTGGTGTGGCGTGTGGCTATAGCCCCACCGCAATAACATAAGCCTTGTGACATAGGACTACTGGCGTGGTGTGGCGTGTGGCTATAGCCCCACCGCAATAACATAAGCCTTGTGACATAGGACTACTGGCGTGGTGTGGCGTGTGGCTATAGCCCCACCGCAATAACATAAGCCTTGTGACATAGGACTACTGGCGTGGTGTGGCGTGTGGCTATAGCTTGACCGCAATAACATAAGCCTTGTGACATAGGACTACTGGCGTGGTGTGACGTGTGGCTATAGCCCGACCGCAATAACGTAAGCCTTGTGACATAGGACTACTGGCGTGGTGTGACGTGTGGCTATAGCCCGACCGCAATAACGTAAGCCTTGTGACATAGGACTACTGGCGTGGTGTGGCGTGTGGCTATAGCCCCACCGCAATAACATAAGCCTTGTGACATAGGACTACTGGCGTGGTGTGACGTGTGGCTATAGCTCGACCGCAATAACATAAGCCTTGTGACATAGGACTACTGGCGTGGTGTGGCGTGTGTCTATAGCCCCACCGCAATAACATAAGCCTTGTGACATAGGACTACTGGCGTGGTGTGGCGTGTGGCTATAGCCCCACCGCAATAACATAAGCCTTGTGACATAGGACTACTGGCGTGGTGTGGCGTGTGGCTATAGCCCCACCGCAATAACATAAGCCTTGTGACATAGGACTACTGGCGTGGTGTGGCGTGTGGCTATAGCCCCACCGCAATAACATAAGCCTTGTGACATAGGACTACTGGCGTGGTGTGGCGTGTGGCTATAGCCCGACCACAATAACATAAGCCTTGTGACATAGGACTACTGGCGTGGTGTGGCGTGTGGCTATAGCCCCACCGCAATAACATAAGCCTTGTGACATAGGACTACTGGCGTGGTGTGGCGTGTGGCTATAGCTCGACCGCAATAACATAAGCCTTGTGACATAGGACTACTGGCGTGGTGTGGCGTGTGGCTATAGCCCCACCGCAATAACATAAGCCTTGTGACATAGGACTACTGGCGTGGTGTGGCGTGTGGCTATAGCCCCACCGCAATAACATAAGCCTTGTGAAATAGGACTACTGGCGTGGTGTGGCGTGTGGCTATAGCCCGACCACAATAACATAAGCCTTGTGACATAGGACTACTGGCGTGGTGTGGCGTGTGGCTATAGCCCCACCGCAATAACATAAGCCTTGTGACATAGGACTACTGGCGTGGTGTGGCGTGTGGCTATAGCCCCACCGCAATAACATAAGCCTTGTGACATAGGACTACTGGCGTGGTGTGGCGTGTGGCTATAGCTCGACCGCAATAACATAAGCCTTGTGACATAGGACTACTGGCGTGGTGTGACGTGTGGCTATAGCCCCACCGCAATAACATAAGCCTTGTGACATAGGACTACTGGCGTGGTGTGGCGTGTGGCTATAGCCCCACCGCAATAACGTAAGCCTTGTGACATAGGACTACTGGCGTGGTGTGGCGTGTGGCTTTAGCTTGACCGCAATAACATAAGCCTTGTGACATAGGACTACTGGCGTGGTGTGGCGTATGGCTATAGCCCCACCGCAATAACGTAAGCCTTGTGACATAGGACTACTGGCTTGGTGTGACGTGTGGCTATAGCTTGACCGCAATAACGTAAGCCTTGTGACATAGGACTACTGGCGTGGTGTGGCGTGTGGCTATAGCCCGACCGCAATAACATAAGCCTTGTGACATAGGAGTACTGGCGTGGTGTGACGTGTGGCTATAGCTTGACCGCAATAACGTAAGCCTTGTGACATAGGACTACTGGCGTTGTGTGGCGTGTGGCTATAGCCCCACCGCAATAACATAAGCCTTGTGACATAGGACTACTGGCGTGGTGTGGCGTGTGGCTATAGCTTGACCGCAATAACATAAGCCTTGTGACATAGGACTACTGGCGTTATGTGGCGTGTGGCTATAGCCCCACCGCAATAACATAAGCCTTGTGACATAGGACTACTGGCGTGGTGTGGCGTGTGGCTATAGCCCGACCGCAATAACGTAAGCCTTGTGACATAGGACTACTGGCGTGGTGTGGCGTGTGGCTATAGCTCGACCGCAATAACATAAGCCTTGTGACATAGGACTACTGGCGTGGTGTGACGTGTGGCTATAGCCCGACCGCAATAACGTAAGCCTTGTGACATAGGACTACTGGCGTGGTGTGGCGTGTGGCTATAGCCCGACCGCAATAACGTAAGCCTTGTGACATAGGACTACTGGCGTGGTGTGACGTGTGGCTATAGCCCGACCGCAATAACGTAAGCCTTGTGACATAGGACTACTGGCGTGGTGTGGCGTGTGGCTATAGCCCGACCGCAATAACATAAGCCTTGTGACATAGGACTACTGGCGTGGTGTGGCGTGTGGCTATAGCTTGACCGCAATAACGTAAGCCTTGTGACATAGGACTACTGGCGTGATGTGGCGTGTGGCTATAGCCCCACCGCAATAACATAAGTCTTGTGACATAGGACTACTGGCGTGGTGTGGCGTGTGGCTATAGCCCGACCACAATAACATAAGCCTTGTGACATAGGACTACTGGCGTGGTGTGGCGTGTGGCTATAGCTCGACCGCAATAACGTAAGCCTTGTGACATAGGACTACTGGCGTGGTGTGGCGTGTGGCTATAGCTCGACCGCAATAACATAAGCCTTGTGACATAGGACTACTGGCGTGGTGTGGCGTGTGGCTATAGCCCCACCGCAATAACATAAGCCTTGTGACCTAGTACTACTGGAGCGGTGTGGCGTGTGGCTATAGCTTGACCGCAATAACATAAGCCTTGTGACATAGGACTACTGGCGTGGTGTGGCGTGTGGCTATAGCCCGACCACAATAACATAAGCCTTGTGACATAGGACTACTGGCGTGGTGTGGCGTGTGGCTATAGCTCGACCGCAATAACGTAAGCCTTGTGACATAGGACTACTGGCGTGGTGTGGCGTGTGGCTATAGCTCGACCGCAATAACATAAGCCTTGTGACATAGGACTACTGGCGTGGTGTGGCGTGTGGCTATAGCCCCACCGCAATAACATAAGCTTTGTGACCTAGTACTACTGGAGCGGTGTGGCGTGTGGCTATAGCTCGACCGCAATAACATAAGCCTTGTGACATAGGACTACTGGCGTGGTGTGGCGTGTGGCTATAGCCCCACCGCAATAACATAAGCCTTGTGACATAGGACTACTGGCGTGGTGTGGCGTGTGGCTATAGCCCGACCGCAATAACGTAAGCCTTGTGACATAGGACTACTGGCGTGGTGTGACGTGTGGCTATAGCTTGACCGCAATAACGTAAGCCTTGTGACATAGGACTACTGGCGTGGTGTGACGTGTGGCTATAGCCCCACCGCAATAACATAAGCCTTGTGACATAGGACTACTGGCGTGGTGTGGCGTGTGGCTATAGCCCGACCACAATAACGTAAGCCTTGTGACATAGGACTACTGGCGTGGTGTGACGTGTGGCTATAGCTTGACCGCAATAACGTAAGCCTTGTGACATAGGACTACTGGCGTGGTGTGGCGTGTGGCTATAGCTCGACCGCAATAACGTAAGCCTTGTGACATAGGACTACTGGCGTGGTGTGGCGTGTGGCTATAGCCCCACCGCAATAACATAAGCCTTGTGACATAGGACTACTGGCGTGGTGTGGCGTGTGGCTATAGCTTGACCGCAATAACATAAGCCTTGTGACATAGGACTACTGGCGTGGTGTGACGTGTGGCTATAGCCCGACCGCAATAACGTAAGCCTTGTGACATAGGACTACTGGCGTGGTGTGACGTGTGGCTATAGCCCGACCGCAATAACGTAAGCCTTGTGACATAGGACTACTGGCGTGGTGTGGCGTGTGGCTATAGCCCCACCGCAATAACATAAGCCTTGTGACATAGGACTACTGGCGTGGTGTGACGTGTGGCTATAGCTCGACCGCAATAACATAAGCCTTGTGACATAGGACTACTGGCGTGGTGTGGCGTGTGGCTATAGCCCCACCGCAATAACATAAGCCTTGTGACATAGGACTACTGGCGTGGTGTGGCGTGTGGCTATAGCCCCACCGCAATAACATAAGCCTTGTGACATAGGACTACTGGCGTGGTGTGGCGTGTGGCTATAGCCCCACCGCAATAACATAAGCCTTGTGACATAGGACTACTGGCGTGGTGTGGCGTGTGGCTATAGCCCCACCGCAATAACATAAGCCTTGTGACATAGGACTACTGGCGTGGTGTGGCGTGTGGCTATAGCCCCACCGCAATAACGTAAGCCTTGTGACATAGGACTACTGGCGTGGTGTGGCGTGTGGCTATAGCCCCACCGCAATAACATAAGCCTTGTGACATAGGACTACTGGCGTGGTGTGGCGTGTGGCTATAGCCCGACCACAATAACATAAGCCTTGTGACATAGGACTACTGGCGTGGTGTGGCGTGTGGCTATAGCCCCACCGCAATAACATAAGCCTTGTGACATAGGACTACTGGCGTGGTGTGGCGTGTGGCTATAGCTCGACCGCAATAACATAAGCCTTGTGACATAGGACTACTGGCGTGGTGTGGCGTGTGGCTATAGCCCCACCGCAATAACATAAGCCTTGTGACATAGGACTACTGGCGTGGTGTGGCGTGTGGCTATAGCCCCACCGCAATAACATAAGCCTTGTGACATAGGACTACTGGCGTGGTGTGGCGTGTGGCTATAGCCCGACCACAATAACATAAGCCTTGTGACATAGGACTACTGGCGTGGTGTGGCGTGTGGCTATAGCCCCACCGCAATAACATAAGCCTTGTGACATAGGACTACTGGCGTGGTGTGGCGTGTGGCTATAGCCCCACCGCAATAACATAAGCCTTGTGACATAGGACTACTGGCGTGGTGTGGCGTGTGGCTATAGCTCGACAGCAATAACATAAGCCTTGTGACATAGGACTACTGGCGTGGTGTGACGTGTGGCTATAGCCCCACCGCAATAACATAAGCCTTGTGACATAGGACTACTGGCGTGGTGTGGCGTGTGGCTATAGCCCCACCGCAATAACGTAAGCCTTGTGACATAGGACTACTGGCGTGGTGTGGCGTGTGGCTATAGCTTAACCGCAATAACATAAGCCTTGTGACATAGGACTACTGGCGTGGTGTGGCGTGTGGCTATAGCCCCACCGCAATAACGTAAGCCTTGTGACATAGGACTACTGGCGTGGTGTGGCGTGTGGCTATAGCCCGACCGCAATAACATAAGCCTTGTGACCTAGGACTACTGGCGTGGTGGGGCGTGTGGCTATAGCCCGACCACAATAACATAAGCCTTGTGACATAGGACTACTGGCGTGGTGTGGCGTGTGGCTATAGCTCGACCGCAATAACGTAAGCCTTGTGACATAGGACTACTGGCGTGGTGTGGCGTGTGTCTATAGCCCCACCGCAATAACGTTATCCTTGTGACATAGGACTACTGGCGTGGTGTGGCGTGTGGCTATAGCCCGACCGCAATAACATAAGCCTTGTGACATAGGACTACTGGCGTGGTGTGGCGTGTGGCTATAGCCCCACCGCAATAACATAAGCCTTGTGACATAGGACTACTGGCGTGGTGTGACGTGTGGCTATAGCCCGACCGCAATAACATAAGCCTTGTGACATAGGACTACTGGCGTGGTGTGACGTGTGGCTATAGCTTGACCGCAATAACGTAAGCCTTGTGACATAGGACTACTGGCGTTGTGTGGCGTGTGGCTATAACCCGACCGCAATAACATAAGCCTTGTGACATAGGACTACTGGCGAGGTGTGAGGTGTGGCTATAGTTTGACCGCAATAACGTAAGCCTTGTGACATAGGACTACTGGCGTTGTGTGGCGTGTGGCTATAGCCCCACCGCAATAACATAAGCCTTGTGACATAGGACTACTGGCGTGGTGTGACGTGTGGCTATAGCTTGACCGCAATAACGTAAGCCTTGTGACATAGGACTACTGGCGTGGTGTGGCGTGTGGCTATAGCCCGACCGCAATAACATAAGCCTTGTGACATAGGACTACTGGCGTGGTGTGACGTGTGGCTATAGCTTGACCGCAATAACGTAAGCCTTGTGACATAGGACTACTGGCGTTGTGTGGCGTGTGGCTATAGCCCCACCGCAATAACATAAGCCTTGTGACATAGGACTACTGGCGTGGTGTGGCGTGTGGCTATAGCCCCACCGCAATAACATAAGCCTTGTGACATAGGACTACTGGCGTGGTGTGGCGTGTGGCTATAGCCCCACCGCAATAACATAAGCCTTGTGACATAGGACTACTGGCGTGGTGTGGCGTGTGGCTATAACCCCACCGCAATAACATAAGCCTTGTGACATAGGACTACTGGCGTGGTGTGGCGTGTGGCTATAGCTCGACCGCAATAACATAAGCCTTGTGACATAGGACTACTGGCGTGGTGTGGCGTGTGGCTATAGCCCCACCGCAATAACATAAGCCTTGTGACATAGGACTACTGGCGTGGTGTGGCGTGTGGCTATAGCTTGACCGCAATAACATAAGCCTTGTGACATAGGACAACTGGCGTGGTGTGACGTGCGGCTATAGCCCGACCGCAATAACGTAAGCCTTGTGACATAGGACTACTGGCGTGGTGTGACGTGTGGCTATAGCCCGACCGCAATAACGTAAGCCTTGTGACATAGGACTACTGGCGTGGTGTGGCGTGTGGCTATAGCTCCACCGCAATAACATAAGCCTTGTGACATAGGACTACTGGCGTGGTGTGACGTGTGGCTATAGCTCGACCGCAATAACATAAGCCTTGTGACATAGGACTACTGGCGTGGTGTGGCGTGTGGCTATAGCCCCACCGCAATAACATAAGCCTTGTGACATAGGACTACTGGCGTGGTGTGGCGTGTGGCTATAGCCCCACCGCAATAACATAAGCCTTGTGACATAGGACTACTGGCGTGGTGTGGCGTGTGGCTATAGCCCCACCGCAATAACATAAGCCTTGTGACATAGGACTACTGGCGTGGTGTGGCGTGTGGCTATAGCCCCACCGCAATAACATAAGCCTTGTGACATAGGACTACTGGCGTGGTGTGGCGTGTGGCTATAGCCCGACCACAATAACATAAGCCTTGTGACATAGGACTACTGGCGTGGTGTGGCATGTGGCTATAGCCCCACCGCAATAACATAAGCCTTGTGACATAGGACTACTGGCGTGGTGTGGCGTGTGGCTATAGCTCGACCGCAATAACATAAGCCTTGTGACATAGGACTACTGGCGTGGGGTGGCGTGTGGCTATAGCCCCACCGCAATAACATAAGCCTTGTGACATAGGACTACTGGCGTGGTGTGGCGTGTGGCTATAGCCCCACCGCAATAACATAAGCCTTGTGACATAGGACTACTGTCGTGGTGTGGCGTGTGGCTATAGCCCGACCACAATAACATAAGCCTTGTGACATAGGACTACTGGCGTGGTGTGGCGTGTGGCTATAGCCCCACCGCAATAACATAAGCCTTGTGACATAGGACTACTGGCGTGGTGTGGCGTGTGGCTATAGCCCCACCGCAATAACATAAGCCTTGTGACATAGGACTACTGGCGTGGTGTGGCGTGTGGCTATAGCCCCACCGCAATAACATAAGCCTTGTGACATAGGACTACTGGCGTGGTGTGGCGTGTGGCTATAGCCCCACCGCAATAACATAAGCCTTGTGACATAGGACTACTGGCGTGGTGTGGCGTGTGGCTATAGCTCGACCGCAATAACATAAGCCTTGTGACATAGGACTACTGGCGTGGTGTGACGTGTGGCTATAGCCCCACCGCAATAACATAAGCCTTGTGACATAGGACTACTGGCGTGGTGTGGCGTGTGGCTATAGCCCCACCGCAATAACGTAAGCCTTGTGACATAGGACTACTGGCGTGGTGTGGCGTGTGGCTATAGCTCGACCGCAATAACATAAGCCTTGTGACATAGGACTACTGGCGTGGTGTGGCGTGTGGCTATAGCTTGACCGCAATAACATAAGCCTTGTGACATAGGACTACTGGCGTGGTGTGGCGTGTGGCTATAGCTTGACCGCAATAACATAAGCCTTGTGACATAGGACTACTGGCGTGGTGTGGCGTGTGGCTATAGCCCGACCACAATAACATAAGCCTTGTGACATAGGACTACTGGCGTGGTGTGGCGTGTGGCTATAGCCCCACCGCAATAACATAAGCCTTGTGACATAGGACTACTGGCGTGGTGTGGCGTGTGGCTATAGCCCCACCGCAATAACATAAGCCTTGTGACATAGGACTACTGGCGTGGTGTGGCGTGTGGCTATAGCCCCACCGCAATAACATAAGCCTTGTGACATAGGACTACTGGCGTGGTGTGGCGTGTGGCTATAGCCCCACCGCAATAACATAAGCCTTGTGACATAGGACTACTGGCGTGGTGTGGCGTGTGGCTATAGCTTGACCGCAATAACATAAGCCTTGTGACATAGGACTACTGGCGTGGTGTGACGTGTAGCTATAGCCCGACCGCAATAACGTAAGCCTTGTGACATAGGACTACTGGCGTGGTGTGACGTGTGGCTATAGCCCGACCGCAATAACGTAAGCCTTGTGACATAGGACTACTGGCGTGGTGTGGCGTGTGGCTATAGCCCCACCGCAATAACATAAGCCTTGTGACATAGGACTACTGGCGTGGTGTGACGTGTGGCTATAGCTCGACCGCAATAACATAAGCCTTGTGACATAGGACTACTGGCGTGGTGTGGCGTGTGTCTATAGCCCCACCGCAATAACATAAGCCTTGTGACATAGGACTACTGGCGTGGTGTGGCGTGTGGCTATAGCCCCACCGCAATAACATAAGCCTTGTGACATAGGACTACTGGCGTGGTGTGGCGTGTGGCTATAGCCCCACCGCAATAACATAAGCCTTGTGACATAGGACTACTGGCGTGGTGTGGCGTGTGGCTATAGCCCCACCGCAATAACATAAGCCTTGTGACATAGGACTACTGGCGTGGTGTGGCGTGTGGCTATAGCCCGACCACAATAACATAAGCCTTGTGACATAGGACTACTGGCGTGGTGTGGCGTGTGGCTATAGCCCCACCGCAATAACATAAGCCTTGTGACATAGGACTACTGGCGTGGTGTGGCGTGTGGCTATAGCTCGACCGCAATAACATAAGCCTTGTGACATAGGACTACTGGCGTGGTGTGGCGTGTGGCTATAGCCCCACCGCAATAACATAAGCCTTGTGACATAGGACTACTGGCGTGGTGTGGCGTGTGGCTATAGCCCCACCGCAATAACATAAGCCTTGTGAAATAGGACTACTGGCGTGGTGTGGCGTGTGGCTATAGCCCGACCACAATAACATAAGCCTTGTGACATAGGACTACTGGCGTGGTGTGGCGTGTGGCTATAGCCCCACCGCAATAACATAAGCCTTGTGACATAGGACTACTGGCGTGGTGTGGCGTGTGGCTATAGCCCCACCGCAATAACATAAGCCTTGTGACATAGGACTACTGGCGTGGTGTGGCGTGTGGCTATAGCTCGACCGCAATAACATAAGCCTTGTGACATAGGACTACTGGCGTGGTGTGACGTGTGGCTATAGCCCCACCGCAATAACATAAGCCTTGTGACATAGGACTACTGGCGTGGTGTGGCGTGTGGCTATAGCCCCACCGCAATAACGTAAGCCTTGTGACATAGGACTACTGGCGTGGTGTAGCGTGTGGCTATAGCTTGACCGCAAAAACATAAGCCTTGTGACATAGGACTACTGGCGTGGTGTGGCGTGTGGCTATAGCCCCACCGCAATAACGTAAGCCTTGTGACATAGGACTACTGGCGTGGTGTGACGTGTGGCTATAGCCCCACCGCAATAACGTAAGCCTTGTGACATAGGACTACTGGCGTGGTGTGGCGTGTGGCTATAGCCCGACCGCAATAACATAAGCCTTGTGACATAGGACTACTGGCGTGGTGTGACGTGTGGCTATAGCTTGACCGCAATAACGTAAGCCTTGTGACATAGGACTACTGGCGTTGTGTGGCGTGTGGCTATAGCCCCACCGCAATAACATAAGCCTTGTGACATAGGACTACTGGCGTGGTGTGGCGTGTGGCTATAGCTTGACCGCAATAACATAAGCCTTGTGACATAGGACTACTGGCGTTGTGTGGCGTGTGGCTATAGCCCCACCGCAATAACATAAGCCTTGTGACATAGGACTACTGGCGTGGTGTGGCGTGTGGCTATAGCCCGACCGCAATAACGTAAGCCTTGTGACATAGGACTACTGGCGTGGTGTGGCGTGTGGCTATAGCTCGACCGCAATAACATAAGCCTTGTGACATAGGACTACTGGCGTGGTGTGACGTGTGGCTATAGCCCGACCGCAATAACGTAAGCCTTGTGACATAGGACTACTGGCGTGGTGTGGCGTGTGGCTATAGCCCGACCGCAATAACGTAAGCCTTGTGACATAGGACTACTGGCGTGGTGTGACGTGTGGCTATAGCCCGACCGCAATAACGTAAGCCTTGTGACATAGGACTACTGGCGTGGTGTGGCGTGTGGCTATAGCCCGACCGCAATAACATAAGCCTTGTGACATAGGACTACTGGCGTGGTGTGGCGTGTGGCTATAGCTTGACCGCAATAACGTAAGCCTTGTGACATAGGACTACTGGCGTGATGTGGCGTGTGGCTATAGCCCCACCGCAATAACATAAGCCTTGTGACATAGGACTACTGGCGTGGTGTGGCGTGTGGCTATAGCCCGACCACAATAACATAAGCCTTGTGACATAGGACTACTGGCGTGGTGTGGCGTGTGGCTATAGCTCGACCGCAATAACGTAAGCCTTGTGACATAGGACTACTGGCGTGGTGTGGCGTGTGGCTATAGCTCGACCGCAATAACATAAGCCTTGTGACATAGGACTACTGGCGTGGTGTGGCGTGTGGCTATAGCCCCACCGCAATAACATAAGCCTTGTGACCTAGTACTACTGGAGCGGTGTGGCGTGTGGCTATAGCTTGACCGCAATAACATAAGCCTTGTGACATAGGACTACTGGCGTGGTGTGGCGTGTGGCTATAGCCCGACCACAATAACATAAGCCTTGTGACATAGGACTACTGGCGTGGTGTGGCGTGTGGCTATAGCTCGACCGCAATAACGTAAGCCTTGTGACATAGGACTACTGGCGTGGTGTGGCGTGTGGCTATAGCTCGACCGCAATAACATAAGCCTTGTGACATAGGACTACTGGCGTGGTGTGGCGTGTGGCTATAGCCCCACCGCAATAACATAAGCTTTGTGACCTAGTACTACTGGAGCGGTGTGGCGTGTGGCTATAGCTCGACCGCAATAACATAAGCCTTGTGACATAGGACTACTGGCGTGGTGTGGCGTGTGGCTATAGCCCCACCGCAATAACATAAGCCTTGTGACATAGGACTACTGGCGTGGTGTGGCGTGTGGCTATAGCCCCACCGCAATAACATAAGCCTTGTGACATAGGACTACTGGCGTGGTGTGGCGTGTGGCTATAGCTCGACCGCAATAACATAAGCCTTGTGACATAGGACTACTGGCGTGGTGTGGCGTGTGGCTATAGCCCGAACGCAATAACATAAGCCTTGTGACATAGGACTACTGGCGTGGTGTGGCGTGTGGCTATAGCCCCACCGCAATAACATAAGCCTTGTGACATAGGACTACTGGCGTGGTGTGGCGTGTGGCTATAGCTCGACCGCAATAACATAAGCCTTGTGACATAGGACTACTGGCGTGGTGTGACGTGTGGCTATAGCCCCACCGCAATAACATAAGCCTTGTGACATAGGACTACTGGCGTGGTGTGGCGTGTGGCTATAGCCCCACCGCAATAACATAAGCCTTGTGACATAGGACTACTGGCGTGGTGTGGCGTGTGGCTATAGCCCGACCGCAATAACGTAAGCCTTGTGACATAGGACTACTGGCGTGGTGTGACGTGTGGCTATAGCTTGACCGCAATAACGTAAGCCTTGTGACATAGGACTACTGGCGTGGTGTGACGTGTGGCTATAGCCCCACCGCAATAACATAAGCCTTGTGACATAGGACTACTGGCGTGGTGTGGCGTGTGGCTATAGCCCGACCACAATAACGTAAGCCTTGTGACATAGGACTACTGGCGTGGTGTGACGTGTGGCTATAGCTTGACCGCAATAACGTAAGCCTTGTGACATAGGACTACTGGCGTGGTGTGGCGTGTGGCTATAGCTCGACCGCAATAACGTAAGCCTTGTGACATAGGACTACTGGCGTGGTGTGGCGTGTGGCTATAGTCCGACCACAATAACGTAAGCCTTGTGACATAGGACTACTGGCGTGGTGTGACGTGTGGCTATAGCTTGACCGCAATAACGTAAGCCTTGTGACATAGGACTACTGGCGTGGTGTGGCGTGTGGCTATAGCCCGACCGCAATAACGTAAGCCTTGTGACATAGGACTACTGGCGTGGTGTGGCGTGTGGCTATAGCCCCTACGCAATAACGTAAGCCTTGTGACATAGGACTACTGGCGTGGTGTGGCGTGTGGCTATAGCCCGACCGCAATAACGTAAGCCTTGTGACATAGGACTACTGGCGTGGTGTGGCGTGTGGCTATAGCCCCACCGCAATAACGTAAGCCTTGTGACATAGGACTACTGGCGTGGTGTGACGTGTGGCTATAGCTCGACCGCAATAACATAAGCCTTGTGACATAGGACTACTGGCGTGGTGTGGCGTGTGGCTATAGCCCGACCACAATAACGTAAGCCTTGTGACATAGGACTACTGGCGTGGTGTGACGTGTGGCTATAGCTTGACCGCAATAACGTAAGCCTTGTGACATAGGACTACTGGCGTGGTGTGACGTGTGGCTATAGCCCGACCACAATAACGTAAGCCTCGTGACATAGGACTACTGGCGTGGTGTGACGTGTGGCTATAGCTTGACCGCAATAACGTAAGCCTTGTGACATAGGACTACTGGCGTGGTGTGACGTGTGGCTATAGCCCCACCGCAATAACATAAGCCTTGTGACATAGGACTACTGGCGTGGTGTGGCGTGTGGCTATAGCCCGACCACAATAACGTAAGCCTTGTGACATAGGACTACTGGCGTGGTGTGACGTGTGGCTATAGCTTGACCGCAATAACGTAAGCCTTGTGACATAGGACTACTGGCGTGGTGTGGCGTGTGGCTATAGCCCGACCGCAATAACGTAAGCCTTGTGACATAGGACTACTGGCGTGGTGTGGCGTGTGGATATAGCCCCACCGCAATAACATAAGCCTTGTGACATAGGACTACTGGCGTGGTGTGACGTGTGGCTATAGCCTGACCGCAATAACATAAGCTCTGTGATATAGGGCTACTGGCGTTGTGTGACGTGTGGCTATAGCCCGACCACAATAACATAAGCCTTGTGACATAGGACTACTGGCGTTGTGTGACGTGTGGCTATAGCTCGACCGCAATAACATAAGCCTTGTGACATAGGACTACTGGCGTGGTGTGACGTGTGGCTATAGCTTGACCGCAATAACGTAAGCCTTGTGACATAGGACTACTGGCGTGGTGTGACGTGTGGCTATAGCTCGACCGCAATAACATAAGCCTTGTGACATAGGACTACTGGCGTGGTGTGGCGTGTGGCTATAGCCCCACCGCAATAACGTAAGCCTTGTGACATAGGACTACTGGCGTGGTGTGGCGTGTGGCTATAGCCCGACCGCAATAACGTAAGCCTTGTGACATAGGACTACTGGCGTGGTGTGGCGTGTGGCTATAGCTCGACCGCAATAACATAAGCCTTGTGACATAGGACTACTGGCGTGGTGTGGCGTGTGGCTATAGCCCGACCGCAATAACATAAGCCTTGTGACATAGGACTACTGGCGTGGTGTGGCGTGTGGCTATAGCCCGACCACAATAACGTAAGCCTTGTGACATAGGACTACTGGCGTGGTGTGGCGTGTGGCTATAGCCCCACCGCAATAACATAAGCCTTGTGACATAGGACTACTGGCGTGGTGTGGCGTGTGGCTATAGCCCGACCGCAATAACGTAAGCCTTGTGACATAGGACTACTGGCGTGGTGTGGCGTGTGGCTATAGCTCGACCGCAATAACATAAGCCTTGTGACATAGGACTACTGGCGTGGTGTGGCGTGTGACTATAGCTCGACCGCAATAACATAAGCCTTGTGACATAGGACTACTGGCGTGGTGTGGCGTGTGGCTATAGCCCGACCACAATAACATAAGCCTTGTGACATAGGACTACTGGCGTGGTGTGGCGTGTGGCTATAGCCCGACCGCAATAACATAAGCCTTGTGACATAGGACTACTGGCGTGGTGTGGCGTGTGGCTATAGCCCGACCACAATAACGTAAGCCTTGTGACATAGGACTACTGGCGTGGTGTGGCGTGTGGCTATAGCCCGACCACAATAACGTAAGCCTTGTGACATAGGACTACTGGCGTGGTGTGGCGTGTGGCTATAGCTTGACCGCAATAACATAAGCCTTGTGACATAGGACTACTGGCGTGGTGTGGCGTGTGGCTATAGCCCGACCACAATAACATAAGCCTTGTGACATAGGACTACTGGCGTGGTGTGGCGTGTGGCTATAGCCCCACCGCAATAACATAAGCCTTGTGACATAGGACTACTGGCGTGGTGTGGCGTGTGGCTATAGCCCCACCGCAATAACATAAGCCTTGTGACATAGGACTACTGGCGTGGTGTGGCGTGTGGCTATAGCCCCACCGCAATAACATAAGCCTTGTGACATAGGACTACTGGCGTGGTGTGGCGTGTGGCTATAGCCCCACCGCAATAACATAAGCCTTGTGACATAGGACTACTGGCGTGGTGTGGCGTGTGGCTATAGCTTGACCGCAATAACATAAGCCTTGTGACATAGGACTACTGGCGTGGTGTGACGTGTAGCTATAGCCCGACCGCAATAACGTAAGCCTTGTGACATAGGACTACTGGCGTGGTGTGACGTGTGGCTATAGCCCGACCGCAATAACGTAAGCCTTGTGACATAGGACTACTGGCGTGGTGTGGCGTGTGGCTATAGCCCCACCGCAATAACATAAGCCTTGTGACATAGGACTACTGGCGTGGTGTGACGTGTGGCTATAGCTCGACCGCAATAACATAAGCCTTGTGACATAGGACTACTGGCGTGGTGTGGCGTGTGTCTATAGCCCCACCGCAATAACATAAGCCTTGTGACATAGGACTACTGGCGTGGTGTGGCGTGTGGCTATAGCCCCACCGCAATAACATAAGCCTTGTGACATAGGACTACTGGCGTGGTGTGGCGTGTGGCTATAGCCCCACCGCAATAACATAAGCCTTGTGACATAGGACTACTGGCGTGGTGTGGCGTGTGGCTATAGCCCCACCGCAATAACATAAGCCTTGTGACATAGGACTACTGGCGTGGTGTGGCGTGTGGCTATAGCCCGACCACAATAACATAAGCCTTGTGACATAGGACTACTGGCGTGGTGTGGCGTGTGGCTATAGCCCCACCGCAATAACATAAGCCTTGTGACATAGGACTACTGGCGTGGTGTGGCGTGTGGCTATAGCTCGACCGCAATAACATAAGCCTTGTGACATAGGACTACTGGCGTGGTGTGGCGTGTGGCTATAGCCCCACCGCAATAACATAAGCCTTGTGACATAGGACTACTGGCGTGGTGTGGCGTGTGGCTATAGCCCCACCGCAATAACATAAGCCTTGTGAAATAGGACTACTGGCGTGGTGTGGCGTGTGGCTATAGCCCGACCACAATAACATAAGCCTTGTGACATAGGACTACTGGCGTGGTGTGGCGTGTGGCTATAGCCCCACCGCAATAACATAAGCCTTGTGACATAGGACTACTGGCGTGGTGTGGCGTGTGGCTATAGCCCCACCGCAATAACATAAGCCTTGTGACATAGGACTACTGGCGTGGTGTGGCGTGTGGCTATAGCTCGACCGCAATAACATAAGCCTTGTGACATAGGACTACTGGCGTGGTGTGACGTGTGGCTATAGCCCCACCGCAATAACATAAGCCTTGTGACATAGGACTACTGGCGTGGTGTGGCGTGTGGCTATAGCCCCACCGCAATAACGTAAGCCTTGTGACATAGGACTACTGGCGTGGTGTAGCGTGTGGCTATAGCTTGACCGCAAAAACATAAGCCTTGTGACATAGGACTACTGGCGTGGTGTGGCGTGTGGCTATAGCCCCACCGCAATAACGTAAGCCTTGTGACATAGGACTACTGGCGTGGTGTGACGTGTGGCTATAGCCCCACCGCAATAACGTAAGCCTTGTGACATAGGACTACTGGCGTGGTGTGGCGTGTGGCTATAGCCCGACCGCAATAACATAAGCCTTGTGACATAGGACTACTGGCGTGGTGTGACGTGTGGCTATAGCTTGACCGCAATAACGTAAGCCTTGTGACATAGGACTACTGGCGTTGTGTGGCGTGTGGCTATAGCCCCACCGCAATAACATAAGCCTTGTGACATAGGACTACTGGCGTGGTGTGGCGTGTGGCTATAGCTTGACCGCAATAACATAAGCCTTGTGACATAGGACTACTGGCGTTGTGTGGCGTGTGGCTATAGCCCCACCGCAATAACATAAGCCTTGTGACATAGGACTACTGGCGTGGTGTGGCGTGTGGCTATAGCCCGACCGCAATAACGTAAGCCTTGTGACATAGGACTACTGGCGTGGTGTGGCGTGTGGCTATAGCTCGACCGCAATAACATAAGCCTTGTGACATAGGACTACTGGCGTGGTGTGACGTGTGGCTATAGCCCGACCGCAATAACGTAAGCCTTGTGACATAGGACTACTGGCGTGGTGTGGCGTGTGGCTATAGCCCGACCGCAATAACGTAAGCCTTGTGACATAGGACTACTGGCGTGGTGTGACGTGTGGCTATAGCCCGACCGCAATAACGTAAGCCTTGTGACATAGGACTACTGGCGTGGTGTGGCGTGTGGCTATAGCCCGACCGCAATAACATAAGCCTTGTGACATAGGACTACTGGCGTGGTGTGGCGTGTGGCTATAGCTTGACCGCAATAACGTAAGCCTTGTGACATAGGACTACTGGCGTGATGTGGCGTGTGGCTATAGCCCCACCGCAATAACATAAGCCTTGTGACATAGGACTACTGGCGTGGTGTGGCGTGTGGCTATAGCCCGACCACAATAACATAAGCCTTGTGACATAGGACTACTGGCGTGGTGTGGCGTGTGGCTATAGCTCGACCGCAATAACGTAAGCCTTGTGACATAGGACTACTGGCGTGGTGTGGCGTGTGGCTATAGCTCGACCGCAATAACATAAGCCTTGTGACATAGGACTACTGGCGTGGTGTGGCGTGTGGCTATAGCCCCACCGCAATAACATAAGCCTTGTGACCTAGTACTACTGGAGCGGTGTGGCGTGTGGCTATAGCTTGACCGCAATAACATAAGCCTTGTGACATAGGACTACTGGCGTGGTGTGGCGTGTGGCTATAGCCCGACCACAATAACATAAGCCTTGTGACATAGGACTACTGGCGTGGTGTGGCGTGTGGCTATAGCTCGACCGCAATAACGTAAGCCTTGTGACATAGGACTACTGGCGTGGTGTGGCGTGTGGCTATAGCTCGACCGCAATAACATAAGCCTTGTGACATAGGACTACTGGCGTGGTGTGGCGTGTGGCTATAGCCCCACCGCAATAACATAAGCTTTGTGACCTAGTACTACTGGAGCGGTGTGGCGTGTGGCTATAGCTCGACCGCAATAACATAAGCCTTGTGACATAGGACTACTGGCGTGGTGTGGCGTGTGGCTATAGCCCCACCGCAATAACATAAGCCTTGTGACATAGGACTACTGGCGTGGTGTGGCGTGTGGCTATAGCCCCACCGCAATAACATAAGCCTTGTGACATAGGACTACTGGCGTGGTGTGGCGTGTGGCTATAGCTCGACCGCAATAACATAAGCCTTGTGACATAGGACTACTGGCGTGGTGTGGCGTGTGGCTATAGCCCGAACGCAATAACATAAGCCTTGTGACATAGGACTACTGGCGTGGTGTGGCGTGTGGCTATAGCCCCACCGCAATAACATAAGCCTTGTGACATAGGACTACTGGCGTGGTGTGGCGTGTGGCTATAGCTCGACCGCAATAACATAAGCCTTGTGACATAGGACTACTGGCGTGGTGTGACGTGTGGCTATAGCCCCACCGCAATAACATAAGCCTTGTGACATAGGACTACTGGCGTGGTGTGGCGTGTGGCTATAGCCCCACCGCAATAACATAAGCCTTGTGACATAGGACTACTGGCGTGGTGTGGCGTGTGGCTATAGCCCGACCGCAATAACGTAAGCCTTGTGACATAGGACTACTGGCGTGGTGTGACGTGTGGCTATAGCTTGACCGCAATAACGTAAGCCTTGTGACATAGGACTACTGGCGTGGTGTGACGTGTGGCTATAGCCCCACCGCAATAACATAAGCCTTGTGACATAGGACTACTGGCGTGGTGTGGCGTGTGGCTATAGCCCGACCACAATAACGTAAGCCTTGTGACATAGGACTACTGGCGTGGTGTGACGTGTGGCTATAGCTTGACCGCAATAACGTAAGCCTTGTGACATAGGACTACTGGCGTGGTGTGGCGTGTGGCTATAGCTCGACCGCAATAACGTAAGCCTTGTGACATAGGACTACTGGCGTGGTGTGGCGTGTGGCTATAGTCCGACCACAATAACGTAAGCCTTGTGACATAGGACTACTGGCGTGGTGTGACGTGTGGCTATAGCTTGACCGCAATAACGTAAGCCTTGTGACATAGGACTACTGGCGTGGTGTGGCGTGTGGCTATAGCCCGACCGCAATAACGTAAGCCTTGTGACATAGGACTACTGGCGTGGTGTGGCGTGTGGCTATAGCCCCTACGCAATAACGTAAGCCTTGTGACATAGGACTACTGGCGTGGTGTGGCGTGTGGCTATAGCCCGACCGCAATAACGTAAGCCTTGTGACATAGGACTACTGGCGTGGTGTGGCGTGTGGCTATAGCCCCACCGCAATAACGTAAGCCTTGTGACATAGGACTACTGGCGTGGTGTGACGTGTGGCTATAGCTCGACCGCAATAACATAAGCCTTGTGACATAGGACTACTGGCGTGGTGTGGCGTGTGGCTATAGCCCGACCACAATAACGTAAGCCTTGTGACATAGGACTACTGGCGTGGTGTGACGTGTGGCTATAGCTTGACCGCAATAACGTAAGCCTTGTGACATAGGACTACTGGCGTGGTGTGACGTGTGGCTATAGCCCGACCACAATAACGTAAGCCTCGTGACATAGGACTACTGGCGTGGTGTGACGTGTGGCTATAGCTTGACCGCAATAACGTAAGCCTTGTGACATAGGACTACTGGCGTGGTGTGACGTGTGGCTATAGCCCCACCGCAATAACATAAGCCTTGTGACATAGGACTACTGGCGTGGTGTGGCGTGTGGCTATAGCCCGACCACAATAACGTAAGCCTTGTGACATAGGACTACTGGCGTGGTGTGACGTGTGGCTATAGCTTGACCGCAATAACGTAAGCCTTGTGACATAGGACTACTGGCGTGGTGTGGCGTGTGGCTATAGCCCGACCGCAATAACGTAAGCCTTGTGACATAGGACTACTGGCGTGGTGTGGCGTGTGGATATAGCCCCACCGCAATAACATAAGCCTTGTGACATAGGACTACTGGCGTGGTGTGACGTGTGGCTATAGCCGGACCGCAATAACATAAGCTCTGTGATATAGGGCTACTGGCGTTGTGTGACGTGTGGCTATAGCCCGACCACAATAACATAAGCCTTGTGACATAGGACTACTGGCGTTGTGTGACGTGTGGCTATAGCTCGACCGCAATAACATAAGCCTTGTGACATAGGACTACTGGCGTGGTGTGACGTGTGGCTATAGCTTGACCGCAATAACGTAAGCCTTGTGACATAGGACTACTGGCGTGGTGTGACGTGTGGCTATAGCTCGACCGCAATAACATAAGCCTTGTGACATAGGACTACTGGCGTGGTGTGGCGTGTGGCTATAGCCCCACCGCAATAACGTAAGCCTTGTGACATAGGACTACTGGCGTGGTGTGGCGTGTGGCTATAGCCCGACCGCAATAACGTAAGCCTTGTGACATAGGACTACTGGCGTGGTGTGGCGTGTGGCTATAGCTCGACCGCAATAACATAAGCCTTGTGACATAGGACTACTGGCGTGGTGTGGCGTGTGGCTATAGCCCGACCGCAATAACATAAGCCTTGTGACATAGGACTACTGGCGTGGTGTGGCGTGTGGCTATAGCCCGACCACAATAACGTAAGCCTTGTGACATAGGACTACTGGCGTGGTGTGGCGTGTGGCTATAGCCCCACCGCAATAACATAAGCCTTGTGACATAGGACTACTGGCGTGGTGTGGCGTGTGGCTATAGCCCGACCGCAATAACGTAAGCCTTGTGACATAGGACTACTGGCGTGGTGTGGCGTGTGGCTATAGCTCGACCGCAATAACATAAGCCTTGTGACATAGGACTACTGGCGTGGTGTGGCGTGTGACTATAGCTCGACCGCAATAACATAAGCCTTGTGACATAGGACTACTGGCGTGGTGTGGCGTGTGGCTATAGCCCGACCACAATAACATAAGCCTTGTGACATAGGACTACTGGCGTGGTGTGGCGTGTGGCTATAGCCCGACCGCAATAACATAAGCCTTGTGACATAGGACTACTGGCGTGGTGTGGCGTGTGGCTATAGCCCGACCACAATAACGTAAGCCTTGTGACATAGGACTACTGGCGTGGTGTGGCGTGTGGCTATAGCCCGACCACAATAACGTAAGCCTTGTGACATAGGACTACTGGCGTGGTGTGGCGTGTGGCTATAGCTTGACCGCAATAACATAAGCCTTGTGACATAGGACTACTGGCGTGGTGTGGCGTGTGGCTATAGCCCGACCACAATAACATAAGCCTTGTGACATAGGACTACTGGCGTGGTGTGGCGTGTGGCTATAGCCCCACCGCAATAACATAAGCCTTGTGACATAGGACTACTGGCGTGGTGTGGCGTGTGGCTATAGCCCGACCGCAATAACGTAAGCCTTGTGACATAGGACTACTGGCGTTGTGTGGCGTGTGGCTATAGCCCCACCGCAATAACATAAGCCTTGTGACATAGGACTACTGGCGTGGTGTGGCGTGTGGCTATAGCCCCACCGCAATAACATAAGCTCTGTGATATAGGACTACTGGCGTGGTGTGGCGTGTGGCTATAGCTCGACCGCAATAACATAAGCCTTGTGACATAGGACTACTGGCGTTGTGTGACGTGTGGCTATAGCCCGACCGCAATAACATAAGCCTTGTGACATAGGACTACTGGCGTGGTGTGGCGTGTGGCTATAGCTTGACCGCAATAACATAAGCCTTGTGACATAGGACTACTGGCGTGGTGTGGCGTGTGGCTATAGCCCGACCACAATAACATAAGCCTTGTGACATAGGACTACTGGCGTGGTGTGGCGTGTGGCTATAGCCCCACCGCAATAACATAAGCCTTGTGACATAGGACTACTGGCGTGGTGTGGCGTGTGGCTATAGCTCGACCGCAATAACATAAGCCTTGTGACATAGGACTACTGGCGTGGTGTGGCGTGTGGCTATAGCCCCACCGCAATAACATAAGCCTTGTGACATAGGACTACTGGCGTGGGGTGGCGTGTGGCTATAGCTCGACCGCAATAACATAAGCCTTGTGACATAGGACTACTGGCGTGGTGTGGCGTGTGGCTATAGCTCGACCGCAATAACGTAAGCCTTGTGACCTAGGACTACTGGCGTGGTGTGGCGTGTGGCTATAGCCCGACCACAATAACATAAGCCTTGTGACATAGGACTACTGGCGTGGTGTGACGTGTGGCTATAGCTCGACCGCAATAACGTAAGCCTTGTGACATAGGACTACTGGCGTGGTGTGGCGTGTGGCTATAGCCCCACCGCAATAACATAAGCCTTGTGACATAGGACTACTGGCGTGGTGTGGCGTGTGGCTATAGCCCCACCGCAATAACATAAGCCTTGTGACATAGGACTACTGGCGTGGTGTGAGGTGTGGCTATAGCTTGACCGCAATAACGTAAGCCTTGTGACATAGGACTACTGGCGTGGTGTGGCGTGTGGCTATAGCCCGACCACAATAACGTAAGCCTTGTGACATAGGACTACTGGCGTGGTGTGGCGTGTGGCTATAGCCCCACCGCAATAACATAAGCCTTGTGACATAGGACTACTGGCGTGGTGTGGCGTGTGGCTATAGCCCGACCGCAATAACATAAGCCTTGTGACATAGGACTACTGGCGTGGTGTGGCGTGTGGCTATAGCCCCACCGCAATAACATTAGCTCTGTGATATAGGGCTACTGGCGTGGTGTGGCGTGTGGCTATAGCCCCACCGCAATAACATAAGCCTTGTGACATAGGACTACTGGCGTGGTGTGGCGTGTGGCTATAGCTCGACCGCAATAACATAAGCCTTGTGACATAGGACTACTGGCGTGGTGTGGCGTGTGGCTATAGCTCGACCGCAATAACATAAGCCTTGTGACATAGGACTACTGGCGTGGTGTGGCGTGTGGCTATAGCCCCACCGCAATAACATAAGCCTTGTGACATAGGACTACTGGCGTGGTGTGGCGTGTGGCTATAGCTCGACCGCAATAACATAAGCCTTGTGACATAGGACTACTGGCGTGGTGTGGCGTGTGGCTATAGCTCGACCGCAATAACATAAGCCTTGTGACATAGGACTACTGGCGTGGTGTGGCGTGTGGCTATAGCTCGACCGCAATAACATAAGCTCTGTGACATAGGACTACTGGCGTGGTGTGGCGTGTGGCTATAGCCCCACCGCAATAACATAAGCCTTGTGACATAGGACTACTGGCGTGGTGTGGCGTGTGGCTATAGCCCCACCGCAATAACATAAGCCTTGTGACATAGGACTACTGGCGTGGTGTGACGTGTGGCTATAGCCCCACCGCAATAACATAAGCCTTGTGACATAGGACTACTGGCGTGGTGTGGCGTGTGGCTATAGCCCCACCGCAATAACATAAGCCTTGTGACATAGGACTACTGGCGTGGTGTGGCGTGTGGCTATAGCCCCACCGCAATAACATAAGCCTTGTGACATAGGACTACTGGCGTGGTGTGGCGTGTGGCTATAGCCCCACCGCAATAACATAAGCCTTGTGACATAGGACTACTGGCGTGGTGTGGCGTGTGGCTATAGCCCCACCGCAATAACATAAGCCTTTTGACATAGGACTACTGGCGTGGTGTGGCGTGTGGCTATAGCCCCACCGCAATAACATAAGCCTTGTGACATAGGACTACTGGCGTGGTGTGGCGTGTGGCTATAGCTCGACCGCAATAACATAAGCCTTGTGACATAGGACTACTGGCGTGGTGTGGCGTGTGGCTATAGCCCCACCGCAATAACATAAGCCTTGTGACATAGGACTACTGGCGTGGTGTGGCGTGTGGCTATAGCTTGACCACAATAACATAAGCCTTGTGACATAGGACTACTGGCGTGGTGTGGCGTGTGTCTATAGCTCGACCGCAATAACATAAGCCTTGTGACATAGGACTACTGGCGTGGTGTGGCGTGTGGCTATAGCTCGACCGCAATAACATAAGCCTTGTGACATAGGACTACTGGCGTGGTGTGGAGTGTGGCTATAGCTTGACCACAATAACATAAGCCTTGTGACATAGGACTACTGGCGTGGTGTGGCGTGTGGCTATAGCCCGACCGCAATAACATAAGCCTTGTGACATAGGACTACTGGCGTGGTGTGGCGTGTGGCTATAGCTTGACCGCAATAACATAAGCCTTGTAACATAGGACTACTGGCGTGGTGTGACGTGTGGCTATAGCTCGACCGCAATAACATAAGCCTTGTGACATAGGACTACTGGCGTGGTGTGGCGTGTGGCTATAGCCCCACCGCAATAACATAAGCCTTGTGACATAGGACAACTGGCGTGGTGTGGCGTGTGGCTATAGCCCCACCGCAATAACATAAGCCTTGTGACATAGGACTACTGGCGTGGTGTGGCGTGTGGCTATAGCCCGACCGCAATAACATATGCCTTGTGACATAGGACTACTGGCGTGGTGTGGCGTGTGGCTATAGCCCCACCGCAATAACATTAGCTCTGTGATATAGGGCTACTGGCGTGGTGTGGCGTGTGGCTATAGCCCCACCGCAATAACATAAGCCTTGTGACATAGGACTACTGGCGTGGTGTGGCGTGTGGCTATAGCTCGACCGCAATAACATAAGCCTTGTGACATAGGACTACTGGCGTGGTGTGGCGTGTGGCTATAGCTCGACCGCAATAACATAAGCCTTGTGACATAGGACTACTGGCGTGGTGTGGCGTGTGGCTATAGCCCCACCGCAATAACATAAGCCTTGTGACATAGGACTACTGGCGTGGTGTGGCGTGTGGCTATAGCTCGACCGCAATAACATAAGCCTTGTGACATAAGACTACTGGCGTGGTGTGGCGTGTGGCTATAGCTCGACCGCAATAACATAAGCCTTGTGACATAGGACTACTGGCGTGGTGTGGCGTGTGGCTATAGCTCGACCGCAATAACATAAGCTCTGTGACATAGGACTACTGGCGTGGTGTGGCGTGTGGCTATAGCCCCACCGCAATAACATAAGCCTTGTGACATAGGACTACTGGCGTGGTGTGGCGTGTGGCTATAGCCCCACCGCAATAACATAAGCCTTGTGACATAGGACTACTGGCGTGGTGTGACGTGTGGCTATAGCCCCACCGCAATAACATAAGCCTTGTGACATAGGACTACTGGCGTGGTGTGGCGTGTGGCTATAGCCCCACCGCAATAACATAAGCCTTGTGACATAGGACTACTGGCGTGGTGTGGCGTGTGGCTATAGCCCCACCGCAATAACATAAGCCTTGTGACATAGGACTACTGGCGTGGTGTGGCGTGTGGCTATAGCCCCACCGCAATAACATAAGCCTTGTGACATAGGACTACTGGCGTGGTGTGGCGTGTGGCTATAGCCCCACCGCAATAACATAAGCCTTGTGACATAGGACTACTGGCGTGGTGTGGCGTGTGGCTATAGCCCCACCGCAATAACATAAGCCTTGTGACATAGGACTACTGGCGTGGTGTGGCGTGTGGCTATAGCTCGACCGCAATAACATAAGCCTTGTGACATAGGACTACTGGCGTGGTGTGGCGTGTGGCTATAGCCCCACCGCAATAACATAAGCCTTGTGACATAGGACTACTGGCGTGGTGTGGCGTGTGGCTATAGCTTGACCACAATAACATAAGCCTTGTGACATAGGACTACTGGCGTGGTGTGGCGTGTGGCTATAGCTCGACCGCAATAACATAAGCCTTGTGACATAGGACTGATGATGATGATAATTGTTGTTTTAAGGGGCCTAACATCTAGGCTATCGGCCCCAGACATAGGACTACTGGCGTGGTGTGGCGTGTGGCTATAGCTCGACCGCAATAACATAAGCCTTGTGACATAGGACTACTGGCGTGATGTGGCGTGTGGCTATAGCTTGACCACAATAACATAAGCCTTGTGACATAGGACTACTGGCGTGGTGTGGCGTGTGGCTATAGCCCGACCGCAATAACATAAGCCTTGTGACATAGGACTACTGGCGTGGTGTGGCGTGTGGCTATAGCTTGACCGCAATAACATAAGCCTTGTAACATAGGACTACTGGCGTGGTGTGACGTGTGGCTATAGCTCGACCGCAATAACATAAGCCTTGTGACATAGGACTACTGGCGTGGTGTGGCGTGTGGCTATAGCCCCACCGCAATAACATAAGCCTTGTGACATAGGACAACTGGCGTGGTGTGGCGTGTGGCTATAGCTTGACCGCAATAACATAAGCCTTGTGACATAGGACTACTGGCGTGGTGTGGCGTGTGGCTATAGCCCCACCGCAATAACATAAGCCTTGTGACATAGGACTACTGGCGTGGTGTGGCGTGTGGCTATAGTCCCACCGCAATAACATAAGCCTTGTGACATAGGACTACTGGCGTGGTGTGGCGTGTGGCTATAGCTCCACCGCAATAACATAAGCCTTGTGACATAGGACTACTGGAGCGGTGTGGCGTGTGGCTATAGTCCCACCGCAATAACATAAGCCTTGTGACATAGGACTACTGGCGTGGTGTGGCGTGTGGCTATAGCTTGACCGCAATAACATAAGCCTTGTGACATAGGACTACTGGCGTGGTGTGGCGTGTGGCTATAGCCCCACCGCAATAACATAAGCCTTGTGACATAGGACTACTGGCGTGGTGTGGCGTGTGGCTATAGCCCCACCGCAATAACATAAGCCTTGTGACATAGGACTACTGACGTGGTGTGGCGTGTGGCTATAGCTCGACCGCAATAACATAAGCCTTGTGACATAGGACTACTGGCGTGGTGTGGCGTGTGGCTATAGCTTGACCACAATAACATAAGCCTTGTGACATAGGACTACTGGCGTGGTGTGGCGTGTGGCTATAGCCCGACCGCAATAACATAAGCCTTGTGACATAGGACTACTGGCGTGGTGTGGCGTGTGGCTATAGCCCCACCGCAATAACATAAGCCTTGTGACATAGGACTACTGGCGTGGTGTGGCGTGTGGCTATAGCTTGACCACAATAACATAAGCCTTGTGACATAGGACTACTGGCGTGGTGTGGCGTGTGGCTATAGCTCGACCGCAATAACATAAGCCTTGTGACATAGGACTACTGGCGTGGTGTGGCGTGTGGCTATAGCTCGACCGCAATAACATAAGCCTTGTGACATAGGACTACTGGCGTGGTGTGGCGTGTGGCTATAGCTTGACCACAATAACCTAAGCCTTGTGACATAGGACTACTGGCGTGGTGTGGCGTGTGGCTATAGCCCGACCGCAATAACATAAGCCTTGTGACATAGGACTACTGGCGTGGTGTGGCGTGTGGCTATAGCTTGACCGCAATACCATAAGCCTTGTAACATAGGACTACTGGCGTGGTGTGACGTGTGGCTATAGCTCGACCGCAATAACATAAGCCTTGTGACATAGGACTACTGGCGTGGTGTGGCGTGTGGCTATAGCCCCACCGCAATAACATAAGCCTTGTGACATAGGACTACTGGCGTGGTGTGGCGTGTGGCTATAGCCCCACCGCAATAACATAAGCCTTGTGACATAGGACTACTGGCGTGGTGTGGCGTGTGGCTATAGCTCGACCGCAATAACATAAGCCTTGTGACATAGGACTACTGGCGTGGTGTGGCGTGTGGCTATAGCTCCACCGCAATAACATAAGCCTTGTGACATAGGACTACTGGCGTGGTGTGGCGTGTGGCTATAGCTTGACCGCAATAACGTAAGCCTTGTGACATAGGACTACTGGCGTGGTGTGGCGTGTGGCTATAGCTCGACCGCAATAACATAAGCCTTGTGACATAGGACTACTGGCGTGGTGTGGCGTGTGGCTATAGCTCGACAGCAATAACATAAGCCTTGTGACATAGGACTACTGGCGTGGTGTGGCGTGTGGCTATAGCCCCACCGCAATAACATAAGCCTTGTGACATAGGACTACTGGCGTGGTGTGGCGTGTGGCTATAGCCCCACCGCAATAACATAAGCCTTGTGACATAGGACTACTGGCGTGGTGTGGCGTGTGGCTATAGCCCCACCGCAATAACATAAGCCTTGTGACATAGGACTACTGGCGTGGTGTGGCCTGTGGCTATAGCCCGACCACAATAACATAAGCCTTGTGACATAGGACTACTGGCGTGGTGTGACGTGTGGCTATAGCCCCACCGCAATAACATAAGCCTTGTGACATAGGACTACTGGCGTGGTGTGGCGTGTGGCTATAGCCCCACCGCAATAACATAAGCCTTGTGACATAGGACTACTGGCGTGGTGTGGCGTGTGGCTATAGCCCGACCGCAATAACATAAGCCTTGTGACATAGGACTACTGGGGTGCAAGGAAGAAGCCTCCCCGAAGATTGTATAATTTACACTATGGAAAACCACTACAATCGGGCGCATCCTGGGCAACGTTGCATAGCAGCGGCAGATTCTTCCACTACCGGTCAACACAGAAGTAGTAATCTCCCTAAAGGGTCTTTTTTAAGACCACTTGTTATAGTCTCGATTAATATCGAGGGATTCTCGCGTGCCAAAGAGACCTTATTGGCTGATTTGTGCAACGAATGTAAATGTGACATACTCCTAATGCAAGAGACTCACCGGGGCTACAACAGCCATCGGCCCAAAATCGCAGGCATGGAGCTTGTTCTGGAAAGGCCCCACGATAAATACGGCAGTGCCATTTTTACCAAACCAAACCTAAATATCACATCAACCTCGCTGACTGGAAAGGATGACATCGAGATTCTTTCAATATCTACACCACACTTTTGCGCTACTTCTATATACAAGCCCCCCAATGTCGACTTCACGTTTGAGGAACCTGCCAACTTCAACTACCAGGACGTAAACTTCATCATTGGCGATTACAACTGCCGAAGCACATCTTGGGGATACCCAGATTCAGATATAAATGGCGAAAAACTGGAAACCTGGGCAGAGAATCATGATCTTCAGCTAATTCATGATCCAAAGCTGCCAGCATCCTTCAACAGTGGCCGATGGAGGAGAGGCTACAACCCCGATAATATCTTCGTGTCATCCAAAGTTGCTGGGAGTTGTTTGAAGATGATGGGTAAGCCCATTCCATCTACCCAACATAGGCCCATAATTTGCACAGTGAATGCCATGGTTGTGCCAGAGGAGGTGCCTTTCAAGCGAAGGTTTAATTTTCAGAAGGCCGACTGGGAAAGATTTGCCAAAGAACTTGATACAGAAGTTGCCAAAATCCCGCCGCAACCTGAGATGTATGAGGCATTTGTCAAATGCGTCCATACAGTTTCTAGAAGGACTATCCCAAGAGGTTGTAGAACAAGCTACATACCAGGACTGACTGATAACAGCAAACAGCTGATGAACCACTACAAAGATCTCTTTGAGGCAGACCCATTTTCTGATGATACTATCCATGTTGGCGAGGAATTGTTGCAAACTATCTCAGCACATTGTAAAGCTAAGTGGACCTCACTGGTAGAGAATCTCGACATGAAGTTAAATAGTAGGCGGGCCTGGAATCTCCTGAAAAACCTCAGCGGTGACCCAACGACATCTAGAAACTTCACCACAATAACAGCAGACCAGATTGCAACCCAATTACTCATGAACGGGAAGACTAAAGGTCGGAGCTCACGGGAGCAACTGGAACGAACCTCAGGACATGAGAACCATAACCTACGAGAACCTTTCACCTTGAATGAACTAGAATCTGCCATCTCCACGTTGAAATTGAATAAAGCTGCTGGCATCGATGACATCAGAGTAGAACAGATCAAAAAGTTCGGCCAGACCACCCTACAATGGCTGCTTACGATGATTAATGAGTGTGTATCTAAGCTTTATATCCCCAGGCTCTGGAGGAAAGCCCGAGTGGTTGCACTGCTTAAGCCTGGTAAGGAGCCAAACGATCCTAAAAACTTTCGCCCAATATCCTTATTATGTCACTGTTTCAAGATCTTCGAGCGCCTTATCCTCAACCGAATTAGCGGCATCCTTGAAGATAAGTTCATTCCCCAACAAGCTGGGTTTCGATCTGGAAAGTCATGTTGCAGTCAGATACTGAACCTCACTCAACACATCGAGGATGGGTATGAACAAGGTGAGATAACTGGAGTTGCCTTTGTCGATCTAACAGCTGCTTACGACACTATCAACCACAGAAAGTTGCTGAGGAAAGTGTACCAGACCTCCAACGACTACCAACTAACATCCCTTATTGGCACTCTCCTGCAGAATAGAAGGTTCCAAGTCTTTCTCCATGGTAAAAAGAGCAGATGGCGCATACAAAAGAACGGCTTACCTCAAGGCAGTGTACTCGCTCCTGTGCTATTTAATATTTACACTAACGATCAGCCCATACCAGAACATTCTAGGCTCTTCATCTATGCTGATGATACTGCAGTGGCTGCCCAAGGAAAAACATTTGAAGAGGTGGAGGGAAAGTTGACTTCTGCACTAGATACCCTTGGATCTTACTATGAAGCCAATCATCTTAAGCCAAATCCCAACAAGACTCAAGTATGTGCATTTCACTTAAGGAATAGAGAAGCTCGGCGGGAACTGGATGTTACATGGCAAGGCAAACAACTCCAACATTGTCCAACACCCGTGTATCTAGGTGTTACTCTTGACCGAACACTGTCCTTCAAGAAACATTGCCATAAGACCAGGCTGAAAGTTAGTTCACGGAACAATATTTTGAGGAAGCTCACAGCCACCACCTGGGGGGCAAGTCCTCACGTCCTAAGAACTTCTGCTCTTGCTTTGTGCATGTCTGCTGCAGAGTACGCTTCACCTGTGTGGAGTGCATCCAGTCACACCAAGCAGATTGACATTGCCATCAACGAGACCATACGAATCTTGTCGGGATGTATGAAGCCTACTCCAGTCGACAAACTTTACCCGATTGTTGGGATAGCTCCCCCAACTATCAGAAGGGCTGTTGCTGCTGATGCAGAGAGGGCGAAGCAGATTAATGATCCCCATCATCCACTGCATAATCATCAGGCTGTTGTCCGTCGACTGAAATCAAGAAAGAGTTTCATCGCCAGGACTCAACCACTGGAGGGAACATCGGAATCTAACCGCACCTCCAGGTGGAAGAGCAAGCTGCCGCCGGATATCCCTGTTAAGGAAGAGCTAGCCCCAGGAAATGACCTGCCTTACCCTGTTTGGAAATCACTTAATCGTCTCAGGGTGGGCGTCCCTCGTTGCAAGACCAACATGCAGAAATGGGGTATCCTTCCAGCTGATGGAGACACGTCCTGCAAGTGTGGAGCAACACAAGACCCAGCCCACCTGCTCATTTGTCCACTACTAGAACAACCCTGCACTACCCAGGACCTGATCGAGGCAAACAACAAGGCCATCGGAGTTGCTACATTCTGGAAATGATCGGACACGGAAATGAATGAAATGAATGATAGGACTACTGGCGTGGTGTGGCGTGTGGCTATAGCCCCACCGCAATAACATAAGCCTTGTGACATAGGACTACTGGCGTGGTGTGGCGTGTGGCTATAGCCCCACCGCAATAACATAAGCCTTGTGACATAGGACTACTGGCGTGGTGTGGCGTGTGGCTATAGCCCCACCGCAATAACATAAGCCTTGTGACATAGGACTACTGGCGTGGTGTGGCGTGTGGCTATAGCCCCACCGCAATAACATAAGCCTTGTGACATAGGACTACTGGCGTGGTGTGGCGTGTGGCTATAGCCCCACCGCAATAACATAAGCCTTGTGACATAGGACTACTGGCGTGGTGTGGCGTGTGGCTATAGCTCCACCGCAATAACATAAGCCTTGTGACATAGGACTACTGGCGTGGTGTGGCGTGTGGCTATAGCCCCACCGCAATAACATAAGCCTTGTGACATAGGACTACTGGCGTGGTGTGGCGTGTGGCTATAGCTTGACCGCAATAACATAAGCCTTGTGACATAGGACTACTGGCGTGGTGTGGCGTGTGGCTATAGCTTGACCGCAATAACATAAGCCTTGTGACATAGGACTACTGGCGTGGTGTGGCGTGAGGCTATAGCTCGACCGCAATAACATAAGCCTTGTGACATAGGACTACTGGCGTGGTGTGACGTGTGGCTATAGCCCGACCGCAATAACATAAGCCTTGTGACATAGGACTACTGGCGTGGTGTGGTGTGTGGCTATAGCTCGACCGCAATAACATAAGCCTTGTGACATAGGACTACTGGCGTGGTGTGACGTGTGGCTATAGCCCGACCGCAATAACATAAGCCTTGTGACATAGGACTACTGGCGTGGTGTGGCGTGTGGCTATAGCCCGACCACAATAACATAAGCCTTGTGACATAGGACTACTGGCGTGGTGTGGCGTGTGGCTATAGCCCGACAGCAATAACATAGGCCTTGTGACATAGGACTACTGGCGTGTTGTGACGTGTGGCTATAGCTCGACCGCAATAACATAAGCCTTGAGACATAGGACTACTGGCGTGGTGTGGCGTGTGGCTATAGCCCCACCGCAATAACATAAGCCTTGTGACATAGGACTACTGGCGTGGTGTGGCGTGTGGCTATAGCTCGACAGCAATAACATAAGCCTTGTGATATAGGACTACTGGCGTGGTGTGACGTGTGGCTATAGCTCGACCGCAATAACATAAGCCTTGTGACATAGGACTACTGGCGTGGTGTGGCGTGTGGCTATAGCCCCACCGCAATAACATAAGCCTTGTGACATAGGACTACTGGCGTGGTGTGGCGTGTGGCTATAGCCCCACCGCAATAACGTAAGCCTTGTGACATAGGACTACTGGCGTGGTGTGGCGTGTGGCTATAGCCCGACCACAATAACATAAGCCTTGTGACATAGGACTACTGGCGTGGTGTGGCGTGTGGCTATAGCCCCACCGCAATAACATAAGCCTTGTGACATAGGACTACTGGCGTGGTGTGGCGTGTGGCTATAGCCCCACCGCAATAACGTAAGCCTTGTGACATAGGACTACTGGCGTGGTGTGGCGTGTGGCTATAGCTCGACCACAATAACATAAGCCTTGTGACATAGGACTACTGGCGTGGTGTGACGTGTGGCTATAGCCCCACCGCAATAACATAAGCCTTGTGACATAGGACTACTGGCGTGGTGTGGCGTGTGGCTATAGCCCGACCACAATAACATAAGCCTTGTGACATAGGACTACTGGCGTTGTGTGGCGTGTGGCTATAGCTCGACCGCAATAACATAAGCCTTGTGACATAGGACTACTGGCGTGGTGTGGCGTGTGGCTATAGCTCGACCGCAATAACATAAGCCTTGTGACATAGGACTACTGGCGTGGTGTGGCGTGTGGCTATAGCTCGACCGCAATAACATAAGCCTTGTGACATAGGACTACTGGCATGGTGTGGCGTGTGGCTATAGCTCGACCGCAATAACATAAGCCTTGTGACATAGGACTACTGGCGTGGTGTGACGTGTGGCTATAGCCCCACCGCAATAACGTAAGCCTTGTGACATAGGACTACTGGCGTGGTGTGGCGTGTGGCTATAGCCCCACCGCAATAACGTAAGCCTTGTGACATAGGACTACTGGCGTGGTGTGGCGTGTGGCTATAGCCCGACCGCAATAACATAAGCCTTGTGACATAGGACTACTGGCGTGGTGTGGCGTGTGGCTATAGCTTGACCGCAATAACATAAGCCTTGTGACATAGGACTACTGGCGTGGTGTGGCGTGTGGCTATAGCCCCACCGCAATAACATAAGCCTTGTGACATAGGACTACTGGCGTGGTGTGGCGTGTGGCTATAGCTCGACCGCAATAACATAAGCCTTGTGACATAGGACTACTGGCGTGGTGTGGCGTGTGGCTATAGCTCGACCGCAATAACGTAAGCCTCGTGACATAGGACTACTGGCGTGGTGTGGCGTGTGGCTATAGCTTGACCGCAATAACATAAGCCTTGTAACATAGGACTACTGGCGTTGTGTGGCGTGTGGCTATAGCCCGACCGCAATAACATAAGCCTTGTGACATAGGACTACTGGCGTGGTGTGGCGTGTGGCTATAGCCCCACCGCAATAACATAAGCCTTGTGACATAGGACTACTGGCGTGGTGTGGCGTGTGGCTATAGCTCGACCGCAATAACATAAGCCTTGTGACATAGGACTACTGGCGTGGTGTGGCGTGTGGCTATAGCTCGACCGCAATAACATAAGCCTTGTGACATAGGACTACTGGCGTGGTGTGGCGTGTGACTATAGCCCCACCGCAATAACATAAGCCTTGTGACATAGGACTACTGGCGTGGTGTGGCGTGTGGCTATAGCTTGACCGCAATAACATAAGCCTTGTGACATAGGACTACTGGCGTGGTGTGGCGTGTGGCTATAGCCCGACCGCAATAACGTAAGCCTTATGACATAGGACTACTGGCGTGGTGTGGCGTGTGGCTATAGCCCGACCGCAATAACGTAAGCCTTGTGACATAGGACTACTGGCGTGGTGTGGCGTGTGGCTATAGCCCCACCGCAATAACATAAGCCTTGTGACCTAGGACTACTGGCGTGGTGTGGCGTGTGGCTATAGCCCGACCGCAATAACGTAAGCCTTGTGACATAGGACTACTGGCGTGGTGTGGCGTGTGGCTATAGCCCGACCGCAATAACGTAAGCCTTGTGACATAGGACTACTGGCGTGGTGTGACGTGTGGATATAGCTCGACCGCAATAACATAAGCCTTGTGACATAGGACTACTGGCGTGGTGTGGCGTGTGGCTATAGCCCCACCGCAATAACATAAGCCTTGTGACATAGGACTACTGGCGTGGTGTGGCGTGTGGCTATAGCTCGACCGCAATAACATAAGCCTTGTGACATAGGACTACTGGCGTGGTGTTGCGTGTGGCTATAGCCCCACCGCAATAACATAAGCCTTGTGACATAGGACTACTGGCGTGGTGTGGCGTGTGGCTATAGCTCGACAGCAATAACGTAAGCCTTGTGACATAGGACTACTGGCGTGGTGTGGCGTGTGGCTATAGCCCCACCGCAATAACATAAGCCTTGTGACATAGGACTACTGGCGTGGTGTGGCGTGTGGCTATAGCCCCACCGCAATAACATAAGCCTTGTGACATAGGACTACTGGCGTGGTGTGGCGTGTGGCTATAGCCCGACAGCAATAACATAAGCCTTGTGACATAGGACTACTGGCGTGGTGTGGCGTGTGGCTATAGCCCCACCGCAATAACATAAGCCTTGTGACATAGGACTACTGGCGTGGTGTGGCGTGTGGCTATAGCCCGACCGCAATAACATAAGCCTTGTGACATAGGACTACTGGCGTGGTGTGGCGTGTGTCTATAGCCCCACCGCAATAACGTTAGCCTTGTGACATAGGACTACTGGCGTGGTGTGGCGTGTGGCTATAGCCCGACCGCAATAACATAAGCCTTGTGACATAGGACTACTGGCGTGGTGTGGCGTGTGGCTTTAGCCCCACCGCAATAACATAAGCCTTGTGACATAGGACTACTGGCGTGGTGTGGCGTGTGGCTATAGCTCCACCGCAATAACATAAGCCTTGTGACATAGGACTACTGGCGTGGTGTGGCGTGTGGCTATAGCTTGACCGCAATAACGTAAGCCTTGTGACATAGGACTACTGGCGTGGTGTGGCGTGTGGCTATAGCTCGACCGCAATAACATAAGCCTTGTGACATAGGACTACTGGCGTGGTGTGGCGTGTGGCTATAGCTCGACAGCAATAACATAAGCCTTGTGACATAGGACTACTGGCGTGGTGTGGCGTGTGGCTATAGCCCCACCGCAATAACATAAGCCTTGTGACATAGGACTACTGGCGTGGTGTGGCGTGTGGCTATAGCCCCACCGCAATAACATAAGCCTTGTGACATAGGACTACTGGCGTGGTGTGGCGTGTGGCTATAGCCCCACCGCAATAACATAAGCCTTGTGACATAGGACTACTGGCGTGGTGTGGCCTGTGGCTATAGCCCGACCACAATAACATAAGCCTTGTGACATAGGACTACTGGCGTGGTGTGACGTGTGGCTATAGCCCCACCGCAATAACATAAGCCTTGTGACATAGGACTACTGGCGTGGTGTGGCGTGTGGCTATAGCCCCACCGCAATAACATAAGCCTTGTGACATAGGACTACTGGCGTGGTGTGGCGTGTGGCTATAGCCCGACCGCAATAACATAAGCCTTGTGACATAGGACTACTGGGGTGCAAGGAAGAAGCCTCCCCGAAGATTGTATAATTTACACTATGGAAAACCACTACAATCGGGCGCATCCTGGGCAACGTTGCATAGCAGCGGCAGATTCTTCCACTACCGGTCAACACAGAAGTAGTAATCTCCCTAAAGGGTCTTTTTTAAGACCACTTGTTATAGTCTCGATTAATATCGAGGGATTCTCGCGTGCCAAAGAGACCTTATTGGCTGATTTGTGCAACGAATGTAAATGTGACATACTCCTAATGCAAGAGACTCACCGGGGCTACAACAGCCATCGGCCCAAAATCGCAGGCATGGAGCTTGTTCTGGAAAGGCCCCACGATAAATACGGCAGTGCCATTTTTACCAAACCAAACCTAAATATCACATCAACCTCGCTGACTGGAAAGGATGACATCGAGATTCTTTCAATATCTACACCACACTTTTGCGCTACTTCTATATACAAGCCCCCCAATGTCGACTTCACGTTTGAGGAACCTGCCAACTTCAACTACCAGGACGTAAACTTCATCATTGGCGATTACAACTGCCGAAGCACATCTTGGGGATACCCAGATTCAGATATAAATGGCGAAAAACTGGAAACCTGGGCAGAGAATCATGATCTTCAGCTAATTCATGATCCAAAGCTGCCAGCATCCTTCAACAGTGGCCGATGGAGGAGAGGCTACAACCCCGATAATATCTTCGTGTCATCCAAAGTTGCTGGGAGTTGTTTGAAGATGATGGGTAAGCCCATTCCATCTACCCAACATAGGCCCATAATTTGCACAGTGAATGCCATGGTTGTGCCAGAGGAGGTGCCTTTCAAGCGAAGGTTTAATTTTCAGAAGGCCGACTGGGAAAGATTTGCCAAAGAACTTGATACAGAAGTTGCCAAAATCCCGCCGCAACCTGAGATGTATGAGGCATTTGTCAAATGCGTCCATACAGTTTCTAGAAGGACTATCCCAAGAGGTTGTAGAACAAGCTACATACCAGGACTGACTGATAACAGCAAACAGCTGATGAACCACTACAAAGATCTCTTTGAGGCAGACCCATTTTCTGATGATACTATCCATGTTGGCGAGGAATTGTTGCAAACTATCTCAGCACATTGTAAAGCTAAGTGGACCTCACTGGTAGAGAATCTCGACATGAAGTTAAATAGTAGGCGGGCCTGGAATCTCCTGAAAAACCTCAGCGGTGACCCAACGACATCTAGAAACTTCACCACAATAACAGCAGACCAGATTGCAACCCAATTACTCATGAACGGGAAGACTAAAGGTCGGAGCTCACGGGAGCAACTGGAACGAACCTCAGGACATGAGAACCATAACCTACGAGAACCTTTCACCTTGAATGAACTAGAATCTGCCATCTCCACGTTGAAATTGAATAAAGCTGCTGGCATCGATGACATCAGAGTAGAACAGATCAAAAAGTTCGGCCAGACCACCCTACAATGGCTGCTTACGATGATTAATGAGTGTGTATCTAAGCTTTATATCCCCAGGCTCTGGAGGAAAGCCCGAGTGGTTGCACTGCTTAAGCCTGGTAAGGAGCCAAACGATCCTAAAAACTTTCGCCCAATATCCTTATTATGTCACTGTTTCAAGATCTTCGAGCGCCTTATCCTCAACCGAATTAGCGGCATCCTTGAAGATAAGTTCATTCCCCAACAAGCTGGGTTTCGATCTGGAAAGTCATGTTGCAGTCAGATACTGAACCTCACTCAACACATCGAGGATGGGTATGAACAAGGTGAGATAACTGGAGTTGCCTTTGTCGATCTAACAGCTGCTTACGACACTATCAACCACAGAAAGTTGCTGAGGAAAGTGTACCAGACCTCCAACGACTACCAACTAACATCCCTTATTGGCACTCTCCTGCAGAATAGAAGGTTCCAAGTCTTTCTCCATGGTAAAAAGAGCAGATGGCGCATACAAAAGAACGGCTTACCTCAAGGCAGTGTACTCGCTCCTGTGCTATTTAATATTTACACTAACGATCAGCCCATACCAGAACATTCTAGGCTCTTCATCTATGCTGATGATACTGCAGTGGCTGCCCAAGGAAAAACATTTGAAGAGGTGGAGGGAAAGTTGACTTCTGCACTAGATACCCTTGGATCTTACTATGAAGCCAATCATCTTAAGCCAAATCCCAACAAGACTCAAGTATGTGCATTTCACTTAAGGAATAGAGAAGCTCGGCGGGAACTGGATGTTACATGGCAAGGCAAACAACTCCAACATTGTCCAACACCCGTGTATCTAGGTGTTACTCTTGACCGAACACTGTCCTTCAAGAAACATTGCCATAAGACCAGGCTGAAAGTTAGTTCACGGAACAATATTTTGAGGAAGCTCACAGCCACCACCTGGGGGGCAAGTCCTCACGTCCTAAGAACTTCTGCTCTTGCTTTGTGCATGTCTGCTGCAGAGTACGCTTCACCTGTGTGGAGTGCATCCAGTCACACCAAGCAGATTGACATTGCCATCAACGAGACCATACGAATCTTGTCGGGATGTATGAAGCCTACTCCAGTCGACAAACTTTACCCGATTGTTGGGATAGCTCCCCCAACTATCAGAAGGGCTGTTGCTGCTGATGCAGAGAGGGCGAAGCAGATTAATGATCCCCATCATCCACTGCATAATCATCAGGCTGTTGTCCGTCGACTGAAATCAAGAAAGAGTTTCATCGCCAGGACTCAACCACTGGAGGGAACATCGGAATCTAACCGCACCTCCAGGTGGAAGAGCAAGCTGCCGCCGGATATCCCTGTTAAGGAAGAGCTAGCCCCAGGAAATGACCTGCCTTACCCTGTTTGGAAATCACTTAATCGTCTCAGGGTGGGCGTCCCTCGTTGCAAGACCAACATGCAGAAATGGGGTATCCTTCCAGCTGATGGAGACACGTCCTGCAAGTGTGGAGCAACACAAGACCCAGCCCACCTGCTCATTTGTCCACTACTAGAACAACCCTGCACTACCCAGGACCTGATCGAGGCAAACAACAAGGCCATCGGAGTTGCTACATTCTGGAAATGATCGGACACGGAAATGAATGAAATGAATGATAGGACTACTGGCGTGGTGTGGCGTGTGGCTATAGCCCCACCGCAATAACATAAGCCTTGTGACATAGGACTACTGGCGTGGTGTGGCGTGTGGCTATAGCCCCACCGCAATAACATAAGCCTTGTGACATAGGACTACTGGCGTGGTGTGGCGTGTGGCTATAGCCCCACCGCAATAACATAAGCCTTGTGACATAGGACTACTGGCGTGGTGTGGCGTGTGGCTATAGCCCCACCGCAATAACATAAGCCTTGTGACATAGGACTACTGGCGTGGTGTGGCGTGTGGCTATAGCCCCACCGCAATAACATAAGCCTTGTGACATAGGACTACTGGCGTGGTGTGGCGTGTGGCTATAGCTCCACCGCAATAACATAAGCCTTGTGACATAGGACTACTGGCGTGGTGTGGCGTGTGGCTATAGCCCCACCGCAATAACATAAGCCTTGTGACATAGGACTACTGGCGTGGTGTGGCGTGTGGCTATAGCTTGACCGCAATAACATAAGCCTTGTGACATAGGACTACTGGCGTGGTGTGGCGTGTGGCTATAGCTTGACCGCAATAACATAAGCCTTGTGACATAGGACTACTGGCGTGGTGTGGCGTGAGGCTATAGCTCGACCGCAATAACATAAGCCTTGTGACATAGGACTACTGGCGTGGTGTGACGTGTGGCTATAGCCCGACCGCAATAACATAAGCCTTGTGACATAGGACTACTGGCGTGGTGTGGTGTGTGGCTATAGCTCGACCGCAATAACATAAGCCTTGTGACATAGGACTACTGGCGTGGTGTGACGTGTGGCTATAGCCCGACCGCAATAACATAAGCCTTGTGACATAGGACTACTGGCGTGGTGTGGCGTGTGGCTATAGCCCGACCACAATAACATAAGCCTTGTGACATAGGACTACTGGCGTGGTGTGGCGTGTGGCTATAGCCCGACAGCAATAACATAGGCCTTGTGACATAGGACTACTGGCGTGTTGTGACGTGTGGCTATAGCTCGACCGCAATAACATAAGCCTTGAGACATAGGACTACTGGCGTGGTGTGGCGTGTGGCTATAGCCCCACCGCAATAACATAAGCCTTGTGACATAGGACTACTGGCGTGGTGTGGCGTGTGGCTATAGCTCGACAGCAATAACATAAGCCTTGTGATATAGGACTACTGGCGTGGTGTGACGTGTGGCTATAGCTCGACCGCAATAACATAAGCCTTGTGACATAGGACTACTGGCGTGGTGTGGCGTGTGGCTATAGCCCCACCGCAATAACATAAGCCTTGTGACATAGGACTACTGGCGTGGTGTGGCGTGTGGCTATAGCTCGACCGCAATAACATAAGCCTTGTGACATAGGAATACTGGCGTGGTGTGGCGTGTGGCTATAGCCCCACCGCAATAACATAAGCCTTGTGACATAGGACTACTGGCGTGGTGTGGCGTGTGGCTATAGCCCCACCGCAATAACGTAAGCCTTGTGACATAGGACTACTGGCGTGGTGTGGCGTGTGGCTATAGCCCGACCACAATAACATAAGCCTTGTGACATAGGACTACTGGCGTGGTGTGGCGTGTGGCTATAGCCCCACCGCAATAACATAAGCCTTGTGACATAGGACTACTGGCGTGGTGTGGCGTGTGGCTATAGCCCCACCGCAATAACGTAAGCCTTGTGACATAGGACTACTGGCGTGGTGTGGCGTGTGGCTATAGCTCGACCACAATAACATAAGCCTTGTGACATAGGACTACTGGCGTGGTGTGACGTGTGGCTATAGCCCCACCGCAATAACATAAGCCTTGTGACATAGGACTACTGGCGTGGTGTGGCGTGTGGCTATAGCCCGACCACAATAACATAAGCCTTGTGACATAGGACTACTGGCGTTGTGTGGCGTGTGGCTATAGCTCGACCGCAATAACATAAGCCTTGTGACATAGGACTACTGGCGTGGTGTGGCGTGTGGCTATAGCTCGACCGCAATAACATAAGCCTTGTGACATAGGACTACTGGCGTGGTGTGGCGTGTGGCTATAGCTCGACCGCAATAACATAAGCCTTGTGACATAGGACTACTGGCATGGTGTGGCGTGTGGCTATAGCTCGACCGCAATAACATAAGCCTTGTGACATAGGACTACTGGCGTGGTGTGACGTGTGGCTATAGCCCCACCGCAATAACGTAAGCCTTGTGACATAGGACTACTGGCGTGGTGTGGCGTGTGGCTATAGCCCCACCGCAATAACGTAAGCCTTGTGACATAGGACTACTGGCGTGGTGTGGCGTGTGGCTATAGCCCGACCGCAATAACATAAGCCTTGTGACATAGGACTACTGGCGTGGTGTGGCGTGTGGCTATAGCTTGACCGCAATAACATAAGCCTTGTGACATAGGACTACTGGCGTGGTGTGGCGTGTGGCTATAGCCCCACCGCAATAACATAAGCCTTGTGACATAGGACTACTGGCGTGGTGTGGCGTGTGGCTATAGCTCGACCGCAATAACATAAGCCTTGTGACATAGGACTACTGGCGTGGTGTGGCGTGTGGCTATAGCTCGACCGCAATAACGTAAGCCTCGTGACATAGGACTACTGGCGTGGTGTGGCGTGTGGCTATAGCTTGACCGCAATAACATAAGCCTTGTAACATAGGACTACTGGCGTTGTGTGGCGTGTGGCTATAGCCCGACCGCAATAACATAAGCCTTGTGACATAGGACTACTGGCGTGGTGTGGCGTGTGGCTATAGCCCCACCGCAATAACATAAGCCTTGTGACATAGGACTACTGGCGTGGTGTGGCGTGTGGCTATAGCTCGACCGCAATAACATAAGCCTTGTGACATAGGACTACTGGCGTGGTGTGGCGTGTGGCTATAGCTCGACCGCAATAACATAAGCCTTGTGACATAGGACTACTGGCGTGGTGTGGCGTGTGACTATAGCCCCACCGCAATAACATAAGCCTTGTGACATAGGACTACTGGCGTGGTGTGGCGTGTGGCTATAGCTTGACCGCAATAACATAAGCCTTGTGACATAGGACTACTGGCGTGGTGTGGCGTGTGGCTATAGCCCGACCGCAATAACGTAAGCCTTATGACATAGGACTACTGGCGTGGTGTGGCGTGTGGCTATAGCCCGACCGCAATAACGTAAGCCTTGTGACATAGGACTACTGGCGTGGTGTGGCGTGTGGCTATAGCCCCACCGCAATAACATAAGCCTTGTGACCTAGGACTACTGGCGTGGTGTGGCGTGTGGCTATAGCCCGACCGCAATAACGTAAGCCTTGTGACATAGGACTACTGGCGTGGTGTGGCGTGTGGCTATAGCCCGACCGCAATAACGTAAGCCTTGTGACATAGGACTACTGGCGTGGTGTGACGTGTGGATATAGCTCGACCGCAATAACATAAGCCTTGTGACATAGGACTACTGGCGTGGTGTGGCGTGTGGCTATAGCCCCACCGCAATAACATAAGCCTTGTGACATAGGACTACTGGCGTGGTGTGGCGTGTGGCTATAGCTCGACCGCAATAACATAAGCCTTGTGACATAGGACTACTGGCGTGGTGTTGCGTGTGGCTATAGCCCCACCGCAATAACATAAGCCTTGTGACATAGGACTACTGGCGTGGTGTGGCGTGTGGCTATAGCTCGACAGCAATAACGTAAGCCTTGTGACATAGGACTACTGGCGTGGTGTGGCGTGTGGCTATAGCCCCACCGCAATAACATAAGCCTTGTGACATAGGACTACTGGCGTGGTGTGGCGTGTGGCTATAGCCCCACCGCAATAACATAAGCCTTGTGACATAGGACTACTGGCGTGGTGTGGCGTGTGGCTATAGCCCGACAGCAATAACATAAGCCTTGTGACATAGGACTACTGGCGTGGTGTGGCGTGTGGCTATAGCCCCACCGCAATAACATAAGCCTTGTGACATAGGACTACTGGCGTGGTGTGGCGTGTGGCTATAGCCCGACCGCAATAACATAAGCCTTGTGACATAGGACTACTGGCGTGGTGTGGCGTGTGTCTATAGCCCCACCGCAATAACGTTAGCCTTGTGACATAGGACTACTGGCGTGGTGTGGCGTGTGGCTATAGCCCGACCGCAATAACATAAGCCTTGTGACATAGGACTACTGGCGTGGTGTGGCGTGTGGCTTTAGCCCCACCGCAATAACATAAGCCTTGTGACATAGGACTACTGGCGTGGTGTGGCGTGTGGCTATAGCCCCACCGCAATATCATAAGCCTTGTGACATAGGACTACTGGCGTGGTGTGGCGTGTGGCTATAACCCCACCGCAATAACATAAGCCTTGTGACATAGGACTACTGGCGTGGTGTGACGTGTGGCTATAGCCCCACCGCAATAACGTAAGCCTTGTGACATAGGACTACTGGCGTGGTGTGGCGTGTGGCTATAGCTCGACCGCAATAACATAAGCCTTGTGACATAGGACTACTGGCGTGGTGTGGCGTGTGGCTATAGCTCGACCGCAATAACATAAGCCTTGTGACATAGGACTACTGGCGTGGTGTGACGTGTGGCTATAGCCCGACCACAATAACATAAGCCTTGTGACATAGGACTACTGGCGTGGTGTGGCGTGTGGCTATAGCTCGACCGCAATAACATAAGCCTTGTGACATAGGACTACTGGCGTGGTGTGGCGTGTGGCTATAGCTCGACCGCAATAACATAAGCCTTGTGACATAGGACTACTGGCGTGGTGTGGCGTGTGGCTATAGCTCGACCGCAATAACATAAGCCTTGTGACATAGGACTACTGGCGTGGTGTGGCGTGTGGCTATAGCCCCACCGCAATAACATAAGCCTTGTGACATAGGACTACTGGCGTGGTGTGGCGTGTGGCTATAGCCCCACCGCAATAACATAAGCCTTGTGACATAGGACTACTGGCGTGGTGTGACGTGTGGCTATAGCTCGACCGCAATAACATAAGCCTTGTGACATAGGACTACTGGCGTGGTGTGGCGTGTGGCTATAGCCCCACCGCAATAACGTAAGCCTTGTGACATAGGACTACTGGCGTGGTGTGACGTGTGGCTATAGCTCGACCGCAATAACGTAAGCCTTGTAACATAGGACTACTGGCGTGGTGTGGCGTGTGGCTATAGCCCGACCACAATAACATAAGCCTTGTGACATAGGACTACTGGCGTGGTGTGGCGTGTGGCTATAGCCCGACCGCAATAACATAAGCCTTGTGACATAGGACTACTGGCGTGGTGTGGCGTGTGGCTATAGCCCGACCGCAATAACGTAAGCCTTGTGACATAGGACTACTGGCGTGGTGTGGCGTGTGGCTATAGCCCCACCGCAATAACATAAGCCTTGTGACATAGGACTACTGGCGTGGTGTGGCGTGTGGCTATAGCCCGACCACAATAACATAAGCCTTGTGACATAGGACTACTGGCGTGGTGTGACGTGTGGCTATAGCTCGACCGCAATAACATAAGCCTTGTGACATAGGACTACTGGCGTGGTGTGGCGTGTGGCTATAGCCCCACCGCAATAACGTAAGCCTTGTGACATAGGACTACTGGCGTGGTGTGGCGTGTGGCTATAGCCCGACCGCAATAACATAAGCCTTGTGACATAGGACTACTGGCGTGGTGTGGCGTGTGGCTATAGCCCGACCGCAATAACATAAGCCTTGTGACATAGGACTGCTGGCGTGGTGTGGCGTGTGGCTATAGCCCGACCGCAATAACGTAAGCCTTGTGACATAGGACTACTGGCGTGGTGTGGCGTGTGGCTATAGCTCGACCGCAATAACATAAGCCTTGTGACATAGGACTACTGGCGTGGTGTGGCGTGTGGCTATAGCCCCACCGCAATAACATAAGCCTTGTGACATAGGACTACTGGCGTGGTGTGGCGTGTGGCTATAGCCCGACCACAATAACATAAGCCTTGTGACATAGGACTACTGGCGTGGTGTGACGTGTGGCTATAGCTCGACCGCAATAACATAAGCCTTGTGACATAGGACTACTGGCGTGGTGTGGCGTGTGGTTATAGCCCGACCGCAATAACATAAGCCTTGTGACATAGGACTACTGGCGTGGTGTGGCGTGTGGCTATAGCTCGACCGCAATAACATAAGCCTTGTGACCTAGGACTCCTGGCGTGGTGTGGCGTGTGGCTATAGCTCGACCGCAATAACATAAGCCTTGTGACATAGGACTACTGGCGTGGTGTGGCGTGTGGCTATAGCCCGACCGCAATAACGTAAGCCTTGTGACATAGGACTACTGGCGTGGTGTGGCGTGTGGCTATAGCTCGACCGCAATAACATAAGCCTTGTGACATAGGACTACTGGCGTGGTGTGGCGTGTGGCTATAGCCCGACCGCAATAACATAAGCCTTGTGACATAGGACTACTGGCGTGGTGTGGCGTGTGGCTATAGCTCGACCGCAATAACATAAGCCTTGTGACATAGGACTACTGGCGTGGTGTGGCGTGTGGCTATAGCTTGACCGCAATAACATAAGCCTTGTGACATAGGACTACTGGCGTGGTGTGGCGTGTGGCTATAGCCCCACCGCAATAACATAAGCCTTGTGACATAGGACTACTGGCGTGGTGTGGCGTGTGGCTATAGCCCGACCGCAATAACGTAAGCCTTGTGACATAGGACTACTGGCGTGGTGTGACGTGTGGCTATAGCTTGACCGCAATAACGTAAGCCTTGTGACATAGGACTACTGGCGTGGTGTGACGTGTGGCTATAGCCCCACCGCAATAACATAAGCCTTGTGACATAGGACTACTGGCGTGGTGTGGCGTGTGGCTATAGCCCGACCACAATAACGTAAGCCTTGTGACATAGGACTACTGGCGTGGTGTGACGTGTGGCTATAGCTTGACCGCAATAACGTAAGCCTTGTGACATAGGACTACTGGCGTGGTGTGGCGTGTGGCTATAGCCCGACCGCAATAACGTAAGCCTTGTGACATAGGACTACTGGCGTGGTGTGGCGTGTGGCTATAGCCCCACCGCAATAACGTAAGCCTTGTGACATAGGACTACTGGCGTGGTGTGGCGTGTGGCTATAGCCCGACCGCAATAACGTAAGCCTTGTGACATAGGACTACTGGCGTGGTGTGGCGTGTGGCTATAGCCCCACCGCAATAACGTAAGCCTTGTGACATAGGACTACTGGCGTGGTGTGACGTGTGGCTATAGCTCGACCGCAATAACATAAGCCTTGTGACATAGGACTACTGGCGTGGTGTGGCGTGTGGCTATAGCCCGACCACAATAACGTAAGCCTTGTGACATAGGACTACTGGCGTGGTGTGACGTGTGGCTATAGCTTGACCGCAATAACGTAAGCCTTGTGACATAGGACTACTGGCGTGGTGTGACGTGTGGCTATAGCCCCACCGCAATAACATAAGCCTTGTGACATAGGACTACTGGCGTGGTGTGGCGTGTGGCTATAGCCCGACCACAATAACGTAAGCCTCGTGACATAGGACTACTGGCGTGGTGTGACGTGTGGCTATAGCTTGACCGCAATAACGTAAGCCTTGTGACATAGGACTACTGGCGTGGTGTGACGTGTGGCTATAGCCCCACCGCAATAACATAAGCCTTGTGACATAGGACTACTGGCGTGGTGTGGCGTGTGGCTATAGCCCGACCACAATAACGTAAGCCTTGTGACATAGGACTACTGGCGTGGTGTGACGTGTGGCTATAGCTTGACCGCAATAACGTAAGCCTTGTGACATAGGACTACTGGCGTGGTGTGGCGTGTGGCTATAGCCCGACCGCAATAACGTAAGCCTTGTGACATAGGACTACTGGCGTGGTGTGGCGTGTGGATATAGCCCCACCGCAATAACATAAGCCTTGTGACATAGGACTACTGGCGTGGTGTGACGTGTGGCTATAGCCTGACCGCAATAACATAAGCTCTGTGATATAGGGCTACTGGCGTTGTGTGACGTGTGGCTATAGCCCGACCACAATAACATAAGCCTTGTGACATAGGACTACTGGCGTTGTGTGACGTGTGGCTATAGCTCGACCGCAATAACATAAGCCTTGTGACATAGGACTACTGGCGTGGTGTGACGTGTGGCTATAGCTTGACCGCAATAACGTAAGCCTTGTGACATAGGACTACTGGCGTGGTGTGACGTGTGGCTATAGCTCGACCGCAATAACATAAGCCTTGTGACATAGGACTACTGGCGTGGTGTGGCGTGTGGCTATAGCCCCACCGCAATAACGTAAGCCTTGTGACATAGGACTACTGGCGTGGTGTGGCGTGTGGCTATAGCCCGACCGCAATAACGTAAGCCTTGTGACATAGGACTACTGGCGTGGTGTGGCGTGTGGCTATAGCTCGACCGCAATAACATAAGCCTTGTGACATAGGACTACTGGCGTGGTGTGGCGTGTGGCTATAGCCCGACCGCAATAACATAAGCCTTGTGACATAGGACTACTGGCGTGGTGTGGCGTGTGGCTATAGCCCGACCACAATAACGTAAGCCTTGTGACATAGGACTACTGGCGTGGTGTGGCGTGTGGCTATAGCCCGACCGCAATAACGTAAGCCTTGTGACATAGGACTACTGGCGTGGTGTGACGTGTGGCTATAGCTCGACCGCAATAACATAAGCCTTGTGACATAGGACTACTGGCGTGGTGTGGCGTGTGGCTATAGCCCCACCGCAATAACATAAGCCTTGTGACATAGGACTACTGGCGTGGTGTGGCGTGTGGCTATAGCTCGACCGCAATAACATAAGCCTTGTGACATAGGACTACTGGCGTGGTGTTGCGTGTGGCTATAGCCCCACCGCAATAACATAAGCCTTGTGACATAGGACTACTGGCGTGGTGTGGCGTGTGGCTATAGCCCCACCGCAATAACGTAAGCCTTGTGACATAGGACTACTGGCGTGGTGTGGCGTGTGGCTATAGCTCGACAGCAATAACGTAAGCCTTGTGACATAGGACTACTGGCGTGGTGTGGCGTGTGGCTATAGCCCCACCGCAATAACATAAGCCTTGTGACATAGGACTACTGGCGTGGTGTGGCGTGTGGCTATAGCTTGACCGCAATAACATAAGCCTTGTGACATAGGACTACTGGCGTGGTGTGGCGTGTGGCTATAGCCCGACAGCAATAACATAAGCCTTGTGACATAGGACTACTGGCGTGGTGTGGCGTGTGGCTATAGCCCCACCGCAATAACATAAGCCTTGTGACATAGGACTACTGGCGTGGTGTGGCGTGTGGCTATAGCCCGACCGCAATAACATAAGCCTTGTGACATAGGACTACTGGCGTGGTGTGGCGTGTGTCTATAGCCCCACCGCAATAACGTTAGCCTTGTGACATAGGACTACTGGCGTGGTGTGGCGTGTGGCTATAGCCCGACCGCAATAACATAAGCCTTGTGACATAGGACTCCTGGCGTGGTGTGGCGTGTGGCTATAGCCCCACCGCAATAACATAAGCCTTGTGACATAGGACTACTGGCGTGGTGTGGCGTGTGGCTATAGCCCCACCACAATATCATAAGCCTTGTGACATAGGACTACTGGCGTGGTGTGGCGTGTGGCTATAACCCCACCGCAATAACATAAGCCTTGTGACATAGGACTACTGGCGTGGTGTGACGTGTGGCTATAGCCCCACCGCAATAACGTAAGCCTTGTGACATAGGACTACTGGCGTGGTGTGGCGTGTGGCTATAGCTCGACCGCAATAACATAAGCCTTGTGACATAGGACTACTGGCGTGGTGTGGCGTGTGGCTATAGCTCGACCGCAATAACATAAGCCTTGTGACATAGGACTACTGGCGTGGTGTGACGTGTGGCTATAGCCCGACCACAATAACATAAGCCTTGTGACATAGGACTACTGGCGTGGTGTGGCGTGTGGCTATAGCTCGACCGCAATAACATAAGCCTTGTGACATAGGACTACTGGCGTGGTGTGGCGTGTGGCTATAGCTCGACCGCAATAACATAAGCCTTGTGACATAGGACTACTGGCGTGGTGTGGCGTGTTGCTATAGCTCGACCGCAATAACATAAGCCTTGTGACATAGGACTACTGGCGTGGTGTGGCGTGTGGCTATAGCCCCACCGCAATAACATAAGCCTTGTGACATAGGACTACTGGCGTGGTGTGGCGTGTGGCTATAGCCCCACCGCAATAACATAAGCCTTGTGACATAGGACTACTGGCGTGGTGTGACGTGTGGCTATAGCTCGACCGCAATAACATAAGCCTTGTGACATAGGACTACTGGCGTGGTGTGGCGTGTGGCTATAGCCCCACCGCAATAACGTAAGCCTTGTGACATAGGACTACTGGCGTGGTGTGACGTGTGGCTATAGCTCGACCGCAATAACGTAAGCCTTGTAACATAGGACTACTGGCGTGGTGTTGCGTGTGGCTATAGCCCGACCACAATAACATAAGCCTTGTGACATAGGACTACTGGCGTGGTGTGGCGTGTGGCTATAGCCCGACCGCAATAACATAAGCCTTGTGACATAGGACTACTGGCGTGGTGTGGCGTGTGGCTATAGCCCGACCGCAATAACGTAAGCCTTGTGACATAGGACTACTGGCGTGGTGTGGCGTGTGGCTATAGCCCCACCGCAATAACATAAGCCTTGTGACATAGGACTACTGGCGTGGTGTGGCGTGTGGCTATAGCCCGACCACAATAACATAAGCCTTGTGACATAGGACTACTGGCGTGGTGTGACGTGTGGCTATAGCTCGACCGCAATAACATAAGCCTTGTGACATAGGACTACTGGCGTGGTGTGGCGTGTGGCTATAGCCCCACCGCAATAACGTAAGCCTTGTGACATAGGACTACTGGCGTGGTGTGGCGTGTGGCTATAGCCCGACCGCAATAACATAAGCCTTGTGGCATAGGACTACTGGCGTGGTGTGGCGTGTGGCTATAGCCCGACCGCAATAACATAAGCCTTGTGACATAGGACTACTGGCGTGGTGTGGCGTGTGGCTATAGCCCGACCGCAATAACGTAAGCCTTGTGACATAGGACTACTGGCGTGGTGTGGCGTGTGGCTATAGCTCGACCGCAATAACATAAGCCTTGTGACATAGGACTACAGGCGTGGTGTGGCGTGTGGCTATAGCCCCACCGCAATAACATAAGCCTTGTGACATAGGACTACTGGCGTGGTGTGGCGTGTGGCTATAGCCCGACCACAATAACATAAGCCTTGTGACATAGGACTACTGGCGTGGTGTGACGTGTGGCTATAGCTCGACCGCAATAACATAAGCCTTGTGACATAGGACTACTGGCGTGGTGTGGCGTGTGGCTATAGCCCGACCGCAATAACATAAGCCTTGTGACATAGGACTACTGGCGTGGTGTGGCGTGTGGCTATAGCTCGACCGCAATAACATAAGCCTTGTGACCTAGGACTCCTGGCGTGGTGTGGCGTGTGGCTATAGCTCGACCGCAATAACATAAGCCTTGTGACATAGGACTACTGGCGTGGTGTGGCGTGTGGCTATAGCCCGACCGCAATAACGTAAGCCTTGTGACATAGGACTACTGGCGTGGTGTGGCGTGTGGCTATAGCTCGACCGCAATAACATAAGCCTTGTGACATAGGACTACTGGCGTGGTGTGGCGTGTGGCTATAGCCCGACCGCAATAACATAAGCCTTGTGACATAGGACTACTGGCGTGGTGTGGCGTGTGGCTATAGCTCGACCGCAATAACATAAGCCTTGTGACATAGGACTACTGGCGTGGTGTGGCGTGTGGCTATAGCTTGACCGCAATAACATAAGCCTTGTGACATAGGACTACTGGCGTGGTGTGGCGTGTGGCTATAGCCCCACCGCAATAACATAAGCCTTGTGACATAGGACTACTGGCGTGGTGTGGCGTGTGGCTATAGCCCGACCGCAATAACGTAAGCCTTGTGACATAGGACTACTGGCGTGGTGTGACGTGTGGCTATAGCTTGACCGCAATAACGTAAGCCTTGTGACATAGGACTACTGGCGTGGTGTGACGTGTGGCTATAGCCCCACCGCAATAACATAAGCCTTGTGACATAGGACTACTGGCGTGGTGTGGCGTGTGGCTATAGCCCGACCACAATAACGTAAGCCTTGTGACATAGGACTACTGGCGTGGTGTGACGTGTGGCTATAGCTTGACCGCAATAACGTAAGCCTTGTGACATAGGACTACTGGCGTGGTGTGGCGTGTGGCTATAGCTCGACCGCAATAACGTAAGCCTTGTGACATAGGACTACTGGCGTGGTGTGGCGTGTGGCTATAGTCCGACCACAATAACGTAAGCCTTGTGACATAGGACTACTGGCGTGGTGTGACGTGTGGCTATAGCTTGACCGCAATAACGTAAGCCTTGTGACATAGGACTACTGGCGTGGTGTGGCGTGTGGCTATAGCCCGACCGCAATAACGTAAGCCTTGTGACATAGGACTACTGGCGTGGTGTGGCGTGTGGCTATAGCCCCACCGCAATAACGTAAGCCTTGTGACATAGGACTACTGGCGTGGTGTGGCGTGTGGCTATAGCCCGACCGCAATAACGTAAGCCTTGTGACATAGGACTACTGGCGTGGTGTGGCGTGTGGCTATAGCCCCACCGCAATAACGTAAGCCTTGTGACATAGGACTACTGGCGTGGTGTGACGTGTGGCTATAGCTCGACCGCAATAACATAAGCCTTGTGACATAGGACTACTGGCGTGGTGTGGCGTGTGGCTATAGCCCGACCACAATAACGTAAGCCTTGTGACATAGGACTACTGGCGTGGTGTGACGTGTGGCTATAGCTTGACCGCAATAACGTAAGCCTTGTGACATAGGACTACTGGCGTGGTGTGACGTGTGGCTATAGCCCCACCGCAATAACATAAGCCTTGTGACATAGGACTACTGGCGTGGTGTGGCGTGTGGCTATAGCCCGACCACAATAACGTAAGCCTCGTGACATAGGACTACTGGCGTGGTGTGACGTGTGGCTATAGCTTGACCGCAATAACGTAAGCCTTGTGACATAGGACTACTGGCGTGGTGTGACGTGTGGCTATAGCCCCACCGCAATAACATAAGCCTTGTGACATAGGACTACTGGCGTGGTGTGGCGTGTGGCTATAGCCCGACCACAATAACGTAAGCCTTGTGACATAGGACTACTGGCGTGGTGTGACGTGTGGCTATAGCTTGACCGCAATAACGTAAGCCTTGTGACATAGGACTACTGGCGTGGTGTGGCGTGTGGCTATAGCCCGACCGCAATAACGTAAGCCTTGTGACATAGGACTACTGGCGTGGTGTGGCGTGTGGATATAGCCCCACCGCAATAACATAAGCCTTGTGACATAGGACTACTGGCGTGGTGTGACGTTTGGCTATAGCCTGACCGCAATAACATAAGCTCTGTGATATAGGGCTACTGGCGTTGTGTGACGTGTGGCTATAGCCCGACCACAATAACATAAGCCTTGTGACATAGGACTACTGGCGTTGTGTGACGTGTGGCTATAGCTCGACCGCAATAACATAAGCCTTGTGACATAGGACTACTGGCGTGGTGTGACGTGTGGCTATAGCTTGACCGCAATAACGTAAGCCTTGTGACATAGGACTACTGGCGTGGTGTGACGTGTGGCTATAGCTCGACCGCAATAACATAAGCCTTGTGACATAGGACTACTGGCGTGGTGTGGCGTGTGGCTATAGCCCCACCGCAATAACGTAAGCCTTGTGACATAGGACTACTGGCGTGGTGTGGCGTGTGGCTATAGCCCGACCGCAATAACGTAAGCCTTGTGACATAGGACTACTGGCGTGGTGTGGCGTGTGGCTATAGCTCGACCGCAATAACATAAGCCTTGTGACATAGGACTACTGGCGTGGTGTGGCGTGTGGCTATAGCCCGACCGCAATAACATAAGCCTTGTGACATAGGACTACTGGCGTGGTGTGGCGTGTGGCTATAGCCCGACCACAATAACGTAAGCCTTGTGACATAGGACTACTGGCGTGGTGTGGCGTGTGGCTACAGCCCGACCGCAATAACGTAAGCCTTGTGACATAGGACTACTGGCGTGGTGTGACGTGTGGCTATAGCTCGACCGCAATAACATAAGCCTTGTGACATAGGACTACTGGCGTGGTGTGGCGTGTGGCTATAGCCCCACCGCAATAACATAAGCCTTGTGACATAGGACTACTGGCGTGGTGTGGCGTGTGGCTATAGCTCGACCGCAATAACATAAGCCTTGTGACATAGGACTACTGGCGTGGTGTTGCGTGTGGCTATAGCCCCACCGCAATAACATAAGCCTTGTGACATAGGACTACTGGCGTGGTGTGGCGTGTGGCTATAGCCCCACCGCAATAACGTAAGCCTTGTGACATAGGACTACTGGCGTGGTGTGGCGTGTGGCTATAGCTCGACAGCAATAACGTAAGCCTTGTGACATAGGACTACTGGCGTGGTGTGGCGTGTGGCTATAGCCCCACCGCAATAACATAAGCCTTGTGACATAGGACTACTGGCGTGGTGTGGCGTGTGGCTATAGCTTGACCGCAATAACATAAGCCTTGTGACATAGGACTACTGGCGTGGTGTGGCGTGTGGCTATAGCCCGACAGCAATAACATAAGCCTTGTGACATAGGACTACTGGCGTGGTGTGGCGTGTGGCTATAGCCCCACCGCAATAACATAAGCCTTGTGACATAGGACTACTGGCGTGGTGTGGCGTGTGGCTATAGCCCGACCGCAATAACATAAGCCTTGTGACATAGGACTACTGGCGTGGTGTGGCGTGTGTCTATAGCCCCACCGCAATAACGTTAGCCTTGTGACATAGGACTACTGGCGTGGTGTGGCGTGTGGCTATAGCCCGACCGCAATAACATAAGCCTTGTGACATAGGACTACTGGCGTGGTGTGGCGTGTGGCTATAGCCCCACCGCAATAACATAAGCCTTGTGACATAGGACTACTGGCGTGGTGTGGCGTGTGGCTATAGCCCCACCGCAATATCATAAGCCTTGTGACATAGGACTACTGGCGTGGTGTGGCGTGTGGCTATAACCCCACCGCAATAACATAAGCCTTGTGACATAGGACTACTGGCGTGGTGTGACGTGTGGCTATAGCCCCACCGCAATAACGTAAGCCTTGTGACATAGGACTACTGGCGTGGTGTGGCGTGTGGCTATAGCTCGACCGCAATAACATAAGCCTTGTGACATAGGACTACTGGCGTGGTGTGGCGTGTGGCTATAGCTCGACCGCAATAACATAAGCCTTGTGACATAGGACTACTGGCGTGGTGTGACGTGTGGCTATAGCCCGACCACAATAACATAAGCCTTGTGACATAGGACTACTGGCGTGGTGTGGCGTGTGGCTATAGCTCGACCGCAATAACATAAGCCTTGTGACATAGGACTACTGGCGTGGTGTGGCGTGTGGCTATAGCTCGACCGCAATAACATAAGCCTTGTGACATAGGACTACTGGCGTGGTGTGGCGTGTGGCTATAGCTCGACCGCAATAACATAAGCCTTGTGACATAGGACTACTGGCGTGGTGTGGCGTGTGGCTATAGCCCCACCGCAATAACATAAGCCTTGTGACATAGGACTACTGGCGTGGTGTGGCGTGTGGCTATAGCCCCACCGCAATAACATAAGCCTTGTGACATAGGACTACTGGCGTGGTGTGACGTGTGGCTATAGCTCGACCGCAATAACATAAGCCTTGTGACATAGGACTACTGGCGTGGTGTGGCGTGTGGCTATAGCCCCACCGCAATAACGTAAGCCTTGTGACATAGGACTACTGGCGTGGTGTGACGTGTGGCTATAGCTCGACCGCAATAACGTAAGCCTTGTAACATAGGACTACTGGCGTGGTGTTGCGTGTGGCTATAGCCCGACCACAATAACATAAGCCTTGTGACATAGGACTACTGGCGTGGTGTGGCGTGTGGCTATAGCCCGACCGCAATAACATAAGCCTTGTGACATAGGACTACTGGCGTGGTGTGGCGTGTGGCTATAGCCCGACCGCAATAACGTAAGCCTTGTGACATAGGACTACTGGCGTGGTGTGGCGTGTGGCTATAGCCCCACCGCAATAACATAAGCCTTGTGACATAGGACTACTGGCGTGGTGTGGCGTGTGGCTATAGCCCGACCACAATAACATAAGCCTTGTGACATAGGACTACTGGCGTGGTGTGACGTGTGGCTATAGCTCGACCGCAATAACATAAGCCTTGTGACATAGGACTACTGGCGTGGTGTGGCGTGTGGCTATAGCCCCACCGCAATAACGTAAGCCTTGTGACATAGGACTACTGGCGTGGTGTGGCGTGTGGCTATAGCCCGACCGCAATAACATAAGCCTTGTGACATAGGACTACTGGCGTGGTGTGGCGTGTGGCTATAGCCCGACCGCAATAACATAAGCCTTGTGACATAGGACTACTGGCGTGGTGTGGCGTGTGGCTATAGCCCGACCGCAATAACGTAAGCCTTGTGACATAGGACTACTGGCGTGGTGTGGCGTGTGGCTATAGCTCGACCGCAATAACATAAGCCTTGTGACATAGGACTACTGGCGTGGTGTGGCGTGTGGCTATAGCCCCACCGCAATAACATAAGCCTTGTGACATAGGACTACTGGCGTGGTGTGGCGTGTGGCTATAGCCCGACCGCAATAACGTAAGCCTTGTGACATAGGACTACTGGCGTGGTGTGGCGTGTGGCTATAGCTCGACCGCAATAACATAAGCCTTGTGACATAGGACTACTGGCGTGGTGTGGCGTGTGGCTATAGCCCGACCGCAATAACATAAGCCTTGTGACATAGGACTACTGGCGTGGTGTGGCGTGTGGCTATAGCTCGACCGCAATAACATAAGCCTTGTGACATAGGACTACTGGCGTGGTGTGGCGTGTGGCTATAGCTTGACCGCAATAACATAAGCCTTGTGACATAGGACTACTGGCGTGGTGTGGCGTGTGGCTATAGCCCCACCGCAATAACATAAGCCTTGTGACATAGGACTACTGGCGTGGTGTGGCGTGTGGCTATAGCCCGACCGCAATAACGTAAGCCTTGTGACATAGGACTACTGGCGTGGTGTGACGTGTGGCTATAGCTTGACCGCAATAACGTAAGCCTTGTGACATAGGACTACTGGCGTGGTGTGACGTGTGGCTATAGCCCCACCGCAATAACATAAGCCTTGTGACATAGGACTACTGGCGTGGTGTGGCGTGTGGCTATAGCCCGACCACAATAACGTAAGCCTTGTGACATAGGACTACTGGCGTGGTGTGACGTGTGGCTATAGCTTGACCGCAATAACGTAAGCCTTGTGACATAGGACTACTGGCGTGGTGTGGCGTGTGGCTATAGCTCGACCGCAATAACGTAAGCCTTGTGACATAGGACTACTGGCGTGGTGTGGCGTGTGGCTATAGTCCGACCACAATAACGTAAGCCTTGTGACATAGGACTACTGGCGTGGTGTGACGTGTGGCTATAGCTTGACCGCAATAACGTAAGCCTTGTGACATAGGACTACTGGCGTGGTGTGGCGTGTGGCTATAGCCCGACCGCAATAACGTAAGCCTTGTGACATAGGACTACTGGCGTGGTGTGGCGTGTGGCTATAGCCCCACCGCAATAACGTAAGCCTTGTGACATAGGACTACTGGCGTGGTGTGGCGTGTGGCTATAGCCCGACCGCAATAACGTAAGCCTTGTGACATAGGACTACTGGCGTGGTGTGGCGTGTGGCTATAGCCCCACCGCAATAACGTAAGCCTTGTGACATAGGACTACTGGCGTGGTGTGACGTGTGGCTATAGCTCGACCGCAATAACATAAGCCTTGTGACATAGGACTACTGGCGTGGTGTGGCGTGTGGCTATAGCCCGACCACAATAACGTAAGCCTTGTGACATAGGACTACTGGCGTGGTGTGACGTGTGGCTATAGCTTGACCGCAATAACGTAAGCCTTGTGACATAGGACTACTGGCGTGGTGTGACGTGTGGCTATAGCCCCACCGCAATAACATAAGCCTTGTGACATAGGACTACTGGCGTGGTGTGGCGTGTGGCTATAGCCCGACCACAATAACGTAAGCCTCGTGACATAGGACTACTGGCGTGGTGTGACGTGTGGCTATAGCTTGACCGCAATAACGTAAGCCTTGTGACATAGGACTACTGGCGTGGTGTGACGTGTGGCTATAGCCCCACCGCAATAACATAAGCCTTGTGACATAGGACTACTGGCGTGGTGTGGCGTGTGGCTATAGCCCGACCACAATAACGTAAGCCTTGTGACATAGGACTACTGGCGTGGTGTGACGTGTGGCTATAGCTTGACCGCAATAACGTAAGCCTTGTGACATAGGACTACTGGCGTGGTGTGGCGTGTGGCTATAGCCCGACCGCAATAACGTAAGCCTTGTGACATAGGACTACTGGCGTGGTGTGGCGTGTGGATATAGCCCCATCGCAATAACATAAGCCTTGTGACATAGGACTACTGGCGTGGTGTGACGTGTGGCTATAGCCTGACCGCAATAACATAAGCTCTGTGATATAGGGCTACTGGCGTTGTGTGACGTGTGGCTATAGCCCGACCACAATAACATAAGCCTTGTGACATAGGACTACTGGCGTTGTGTGACGTGTGGCTATAGCTCGACCGCAATAACATAAGCCTTGTGACATAGGACTACTGGCGTGGTGTGACGTGTGGCTATAGCTTGACCGCAATAACGTAAGCCTTGTGACATAGGACTACTGGCGTGGTGTGACGTGTGGCTATAGCTCGACCGCAATAACATAAGCCTTGTGACATAGGACTACTGGCGTGGTGTGGCGTGTGGCTATAGCCCCACCGCAATAACGTAAGCCTTGTGACATAGGACTACTGGCGTGGTGTGGCGTGTGGCTATAGCCCGACCGCAATAACGTAAGCCTTGTGACATAGGACTACTGGCGTGGTGTGGCGTGTGGCTATAGCTCGACCGCAATAACATAAGCCTTGTGACATAGGACTACTGGCGTGGTGTGGCGTGTGGCTATAGCCCGACCGCAATAACATAAGCCTTGTGACATAGGACTACTGGCGTGGTGTGGCGTGTGGCTATAGCCCGACCACAATAACGTAAGCCTTGTGACATAGGACTACTGGCGTGGTGTGGCGTGTGGCTATAGCCCCACCGCAATAACATAAGCCTTGTGACATAGGACTACTGGCGTGGTGTGGCGTGTGGCTATAGCCCGACCGCAATAACGTAAGCCTTGTGACATAGGACTACTGGCGTGGTGTGGCGTGTGGCTATAGCTCGACCGCAATAACATAAGCCTTGTGACATAGGACTACTGGCGTGGTGTGGCGTGTGACTATAGCTCGACCGCAATAACATAAGCCTTGTGACATAGGACTACTGGCGTGGTGTGGCGTGTGGCTATAGCCCGACCACAATAACATAAGCCTTGTGACATAGGACTACTGGCGTGGTGTGGCGTGTGGCTATAGCCCGACCGCAATAACATAAGCCTTGTGACATAGGACTACTGGCGTGGTGTGGCGTGTGGCTATAGCCCGACCACAATAACGTAAGCCTTGTGACATAGGACTACTGGCGTGGTGTGGCGTGTGGCTATAGCCCGACCACAATAACGTAAGCCTTGTGTCATAGGACTACTGGCGTGGTGTGGCGTGTGGCTATAGCTTGACCGCAATAACATAAGCCTTGTGACATAGGACTACTGGCGTGGTGTGGCGTGTGGCTATAGCCCGACCACAATAACATAAGCCTTGTGACATAGGACTACTGGCGTGGTGTGGCGTGTGGCTATAGCCCCACCGCAATAACATAAGCCTTGTGACATAGGACTACTGGCGTGGTGTGGCGTGTGGCTATAGCCCGACCGCAATAACGTAAGCCTTGTGACATAGGACTACTGGCGTTGTGTGGCGTGTGGCTATAGCCGCACCGCAATAACACAAGCCTTGTGACATAGGACTACTGGCGTGGTGTGGCGTGTGGCTATTGCCCCACCGCAATAACATAAGCTCTGTGATATAGGACTACTGGCGTGGTGTGGCGTGTGGCTATAGCTCGACCGCAATAACATAAGCCTTGTGACATAGGACTACTGGCGTTGTGTGACGTGTGGCTATAGCCCGACCGCAATAACATAAGCCTTGTGACATAGGACTACTGGCGTGGTGTGGCGTGTGGCTATAGCTTGACCGCAATAACATATGCCTTGTGACATAGGACTACTGGCGTGGTGTGGCGTGTGGCTATAGCCCGACCACAATAACATAAGCCTTGTGACATAGGACTACTGGCGTGGTGTGGCGTGTGGCTATAGCCCCACCGCAATAACATAAGCCTTGTGACATAGGACTACTGGCGTGGTGTGGCGTGTGGCTATAGCTCGACCGCAATAACATAAGCCTTGTGACATAGGACTACTGGCGTGGTGTGGCGTGTGGCTATAGCCCCACCGCAATAACATAAGCCTTGTGACATAGGACTACTGGCGTGGGGTGGCGTGTGGCTATAGCTCGACCGCAATAACATAAGCCTTGTGACATAGGACTACTGGCGTGGTGTGGCGTGTGGCTATAGCTCGACCGCAATAACGTAAGCCTTGTGACCTAGGACTACTGGCGTGGTGTGGCGTGTGGCTATAGCCCGACCACAATAACATAAGCCTTGTGACATAGGACTACTGGCGTGGTGTGACGTGTGGCTATAGCTCGACCGCAATAACGTAAGCCTTGTGACATAGGACTACTGGCGTGGTGTGGCGTGTGGCTATAGCCCCACCGCAATAACATAAGCCTTGTGACATAGGACTACTGGCGTGGTGTGGCGTGTGGCTATAGCCCCACCGCAATAACATAAGCCTTGTGACATAGGACTACTGGCGTGGTGTGGCGTGTGGCTATAGCTTGACCGCAATAACGTAAGCCTTGTGACATAGGACTACTGGCGTGGTGTGGCGTGTGGCTATAGCCCGACCACAATAACGTAAGCCTTGTGACATAGGACTACTGGCGTGGTGTGGCGTGTGGCTATAGCCCCACCGCAATAACATAAGCCTTGCGACATAGGACTACTGGCGTGGTGTGGCGTGTGGCTATAGCCCGACCGCAATAACATAAGCCTTGTGACATAGGACTACAGGCGTGGTGTGGCGTGTGGCTATAGCCCCACCGCAATAACATTAGCTCTGTGATATAGGGCTACTGGCGTGGTGTGGCGTGTGGCTATAGCCCCACCGCAATAACATAAGCCTTGTGACATAGGACTACTGGCGTGGTGTGGCGTGTGGCTATAGCTCGACCGCAATAACATAAGCCTTGTGACATAGGACTACTGGCGTGGTGTGGCGTGTGGCTATAGCTCGACCGCAATAACATAAGCCTTGTGACATAGGACTACTGGCGTGGTGTGGCGTGTGGCTATAGCCCCACCGCAATAACATAAGCCTTGTGACATAGGACTACTGGCGTGGTGTGGCGTGTGGCTATAGCTCGACCGCAATAACATAAGCCTTGTGACATAGGACTACTCGCGTGGTGTGGCGTGTGGCTATAGCTCGACCGCAATAACATAAGCCTTGTGACATAGGACTACTGGCGTGGTGTGGCGTGTGGCTATAGCTCGACCGCAATAACATAAGCTCTGTGACATAGGACTACTGGCGTGGTGTGGCGTGTGGCTATAGCCCCACCGCAATAACATAAGCCTTGTGACATAGGACTACTGGCGTGGTGTGGCGTGTGGCTATAGCCCCACCGCAATAACATAAGCCTTGTGACATAGGACTACTGGCGTGGTGTGACGTGTGGCTATAGCCCCACCGCAATAACATAAGCCTTGTGACATAGGACTACTGGCGTGGTGTGGCGTGGGCTATAGCCCCACCGCAATAACATAAGCCTTGTGACATAGGACTACTGGCGTGGTGTGGCGTGTGGCTATAGCCCCACCGCAATAACATAATCCTTGTGACATAGGACTACTGGCGTGGTGTGGCGTGTGGCTATAGCCCCACCGCAATAACATAAGCCTTGTGACATAGGACTACTGGCGTGGTGTGGCGTGTGGCTATAGCCCCACCGCAATAACATAAGCCTTGTGACATAGGACTACTGGCGTGGTGTGGCGTGTGGCTATAGCCCCACCGCAATAACATAAGCCTTGTGACATAGGACTACTGGCGTGGTGTGGCGTGTGGCTATAGCTCGACCGCAATAACATAAGCCTGTGACATAGGACTACTGGCGTGGTGTGGCGTGTGGCTATAGCCCCACCGCAATAACATAAGCCTTGTGACATAGGACTACTGGCGTGGTGTGGCGTGTGGCTATAGCTTGACCACAATAACATAAGCCTTGTGACATAGGACTACTGGCGTGGTGTGGCGTGTGGCTATAGCTCGACCGCAATAACATAAGCCTTGTGACATAGGACTACTGGCGTGGTGTGGCGTGTGGCTATAGCTCGACCGCAATAACATAAGCCTTGTGACATAGGACTACTGGCGTGGTGTGGCGTGTGGCTATAGCTTGACCACAATAACATAAGCCTTGTGACATAGGACTACTGGCGTGGTGTGGCGTGTGGCTATAGCCCGACCGCAATAACATAAGCCTTGTGACATAGGACTACTGGCGTGGTGTGGCGTGTGGCTATAGCTTGACCGCAATAACATAAGCCTTGTAACATAGGACTACTGGCGTGGTGTGACGTGTGGCTATAGCTCGACCGCAATAACATAAGCCTTGTGACATAGGACTACTGGCGTGGTGTGGCGTGTGGCTATAGCCCCACCGCAATAACATAAGCCTTGTGACATAGGACAACTGGCGTGGTGTGGCGTGTGGCTATAGCCCCACCGCAATAACATAAGCCTTGTGACATAGGACTACTGGCGTGGTGTGGCGTGTGGCTATAGCCCGACCGCAATAACATAAGCCTTGTGACATAGGACTACTGGCGTGGTGTGGCGTGTGGCTATAGCCCCACCGCAATAACATTAGCTCTGTGATATAGGGCTACTGGCGTGGTGTGGCGTGTGGCTATAGCCCCACCGCAATAACATAAGCCTTGTGACATAGGACTACTGGCGTGGTGTGGCGTGTGGCTATAGCTCGACCGCAATAACATAAGCCTTGTGACATAGGACTACTGGCGTGGTGTGGCGTGTGGCTATAGCTCGACCGCAATAACATAAGCCTTGTGACATAGGACTACTGGCGTGGTGTGGCGTGTGGCTATAGCCCCACCGCAATAACATAAGCCTTGTGACATAGGACTACTGGCGTGGTGTGGCGTGTGGCTATAGCTCGACCGCAATAACATAAGCCTTGTGACATAGGACTACTGGCGTGGTGTGGCGTGTGGCTATAGCTCGACCGCAATAACATAAGCCTTGTGACATAGGACTACTGGCGTGGTGTGGCGTGTGGCTATAGCTCGACCGCAATAACATAAGCTCTGTGACATAGGACTACTGGCGTGGTGTGGCGTGTGGCTATAGCCCCACCGCAATAACATAAGCCTTGTGACATAGGACTACTGGCGTGGTGTGGCGTGTGGCTATAGCCCCACCGCAATAACATAAGCCTTGTGACATAGGACTACTGGCGTGGTGTGGCGTGTGGCTATAGCCCCACCGCAATAACATAAGCCTTGTGACATAGGACTACTGGCGTGGTGTGGCGTGTGGCTATAGCCCCACCGCAATAACATAAGCCTTGTGACATAGGACTACTGGCGTGGTGTGGCGTGTGGCTATAGCCCCACCGCAATAACATAAGCCTTGTGACATAGGACTACTGGCGTGGTGTGGCGTGTGGCTATAGCCCCACCGCAATAACATAAGCCTTGTGACATAGGACTACTGGCGTGGTGTGGCGTGTGGCTATAGCTCGACCGCAATAACATAAGCCTTGTGACATAGGACTACTGGCGTGGTGTGGCGTGTGGCTATAGCCCCACCGCAATAACATAAGCCTTGTGACATAGGACTACTGGCGTGGTGTGGCGTGTGGCTATAGCTTGACCACAATAACATAAGCCTTGTGACATAGGACTACTGGCGTGGTGTGGCGTGTGGCTATAGCTCGACCGCAATAACATAAGCCTTGTGACATAGGACTACTGGCGTGGTGTGGCGTGTGGCTATAGCTCGACCGCAATAACATAAGCCTTGTGACATAGGACTACTGGCGTGGTGTGGCGTGTGGCTATAGCTTGACCACAATAACATAAGCCTTGTGACATAGGACTGCTGGCGTGGTGTGGCGTGTGGCTATAGCCCGACCGCAATAACATAAGCCTTGTGACATAGGACTACTGGCGTGGTGTGGCGTGTGGCTATAGCTTGACCGCAATAACATAAGCCTTGTAACATAGGACTACTGGCGTGGTGTGACGTGTGGCTATAGCTCGACCGCAATAACATAAGCCTTGTGACATAGGACTACTGGCGTGGTGTGGCGTGTGGCTATAGCCCCACCGCAATAACATAAGCCTTGTGACATAGGACAACTGGCGTGGTGTGGCGTGTGGCTATAGCTTGACCGCAATAACATAAGCCTTGTGACATAGGACTACTGGCGTGGTGTGGCGTGTGGCTATAGCCCCACCGCAATAACATAAGCCTTGTGACATAGGACTACTGGCGTGGTGTGGCGTGTGGCTATAGTCCCACCGCAATAACATAAGCCTTGTGACATAGGACTACTGGCGTGGTGTGGCGTGTGGCTATAGCTCCACCGCAATAACATAAGCCTTGTGACATAGGACTACTGGCGTGGTGTGGCGTGTGGCTATAGCCCCACCGCAATAACATAAGCCTTGTGACATAGGACTACTGGAGCGGTGTGGCGTGTGGCTATAGCCCCACCGCAATAACATAAGCCTTGTGACATAGGACTACTGGCGTGGTGTGGCGTGTGGCTATAGCTTGACCGCAATAACATAAGCCTTGTGACATAGGACTACTGGCGTGGTGTGGCGTGTGGCTATAGCCCCACCGCAATAACATAAGCCTTGTGACATAGGACTACTGGCGTGGTGTGGCGTGTGGCTATAGCCCCACCGCAATAACATAAGCCTTGTGACATAGGACTACTGACGTGGTGTGGCGTGTGGCTATAGCTCGACCGCAATAACATAAGCCTTGTGACATAGGACTACTGGCGTGGTGTGGCGTGTGGCTATAGCTTGACCACAATAACATAAGCCTTGTGACATAGGACTACTGGCGTGGTGTGGCGTGTGGCTATAGCCCGACCGCAATAACATAAGCCTTGTGACATAGGACTACTGGCGTGGTGTGGCGTGTGGCTATAGCCCCACCGCAATAACATAAGCCTTGTGACATAGGACTACTGGCGTGGTGTGGCGTGTGGCTATAGCTTGACCACAATAACATAAGCCTTGTGACATAGGACTACTGGCGTGGTGTGGCGTGTGGCTATAGCTCGACCGCAATAACATAAGCCTTGTGACATAGGACTACTGGCGTGGTGTGGCGTGTGGCTATAGCTCGACCGCAATAACATAAGCCTTGTGACATAGGACTACTGGCGTGGTGTGGCGTGTGGCTATAGCTTGACCACAATAACCTAAGCCTTGTGACATAGGACTACTGGCGTGGTGTGGCGTGTGGCTATAGCCCGACCGCAATAACATAAGCCTTGTGACATAGGACTACTGGCGTGGTGTGGCGTGTGGCTATAGCTTGACCGCAATAACATAAGCCTTGTAACATAGGACTACTGGCGTGGTGTGACGTGTGGCTATAGCTCGACCGCAATAACATAAGCCTTGTGACATAGGACTACTGGCGTGGTGTGGCGTGTGGCTATAGCCCCACCGCAATAACATAAGCCTTGTGACATAGGACTACTGGCGTGGTGTGGCGTGTGGCTATAGCCCCACCGCAATAACATAAGCCTTGTGACATAGGACTACTGGCGTGGTGTGGCGTGTGGCTATAGCTCGACCGCAATAACATAAGCCTTGTGACATAGGACTACTGGCGTGGTGTGGCGTGTGGCTATAGCTCCACCGCAATAACATAAGCCTTGTGACATAGGACTACTGGCGTGGTGTGGCGTGTGGCTATAGCTCGACCGCAATAACATAAGCCTTGTGACATAGGACTACTGGCGTGGTGTGGCGTGTGGCTATTGCCCCACCGCAATAACATAAGCTCTGTGATATAGGACTACTGGCGTGGTGTGGCGTGTGGCTATAGCTCGACCGCAATAACATAAGTCTTGTGACATAGGACTACTGGCGTTGTGTGACGTGTGGCTATAGCCCGACCGCAATAACATAAGCCTTGTGACATAGGACTACTGGCGTGGTGTGGCGTGTGGCTATAGCTTGACCGCAATAACATATGCCTTGTGACATAGGACTACTGGCGTGGTGTGGCGTGTGGCTATAGCCCGACCACAATAACATAAGCCTTGTGACATAGGACTACTGGTGTGGTGTGGCGTGTGGCTATAGCCCCACCGCAATAACATAAGCCTTGTGACATAGGACTACTGGCGTGGTGTGGCGTGTGGCTATAGCTCGATCGCAATAACATAAGCCTTGTGACATAGGACTACTGGCGTGGTGTGGCGTGTGGCTATAGCCCCACCGCAATAACATAAGCCTTGTGACATAGGACTACTGGCGTGGGGTGGCGTGTGGCTATAGCTCGACCGCAATAACATAAGCCTTGTGACATAGGACTACTGGCGTGGTGTGGCGTGTGGCTATAGCTCGACCGCAATAACGTAAGCCTTGTGACCTAGGACTACTGGCGTGGTGTGGCGTGTGGCTATAGCCCGACCACAATAACATAAGCCTTGTGACATAGGACTACTGGCGTGGTGTGACGTGTGGCTATAGCTCGACCGCAATAACGTAAGCCTTGTGACATAGGACTACTGGCGTGGTGTGGCGTGTGGCTATAGCCCCACCGCAATAACATAAGCCTTGTGACATAGGACTACTGGCGTGGTGTGGCGTGTGGCTATAGCCCCACCGCAATAACATAAGCCTTGTGACATAGGACTACTGGCGTGGTGTGGCGTGTGGCTATAGCTTGACCGCAATAACGTAAGCCTTGTGACATAGGACTACTGGCGTGGTGTGGCGTGTGGCTATAGCCCGACCACAATAACGTAAGCCTTGTGACATAGGACTACTGGCGTGGTGTGGCGTGTGGCTATAGCCCCACCGCAATAACATAAGCCTTGTGACATAGGACTACTGGCGTGGTGTGGCGTGTGGCTATAGCCCGACCGCAATAACATAAGCCTTGTGACATAGGACTACTGGCGTGGTGTGGCGTGTGGCTATAGCCCCACCGCAATAACATTAGCTCTGTGATATAGGGCTACTGGCGTGGTGTGGCGTGTGGCTATAGCCCCACCGCAATAACATAAGCCTTGTGACATAGGACTACTGGCGTGGTGTGGCGTGTGGCTATAGCTCGACCGCAATAACATAAGCCTTGTGACATAGGACTACTGGCGTGGTGTGGCGTGTGGCTATAGCCCCACCGCAATAACATAAGCCTTGTGACATAGGACTACTGGCGTGGTGTGGCGTGTGGCTATAGCTCGACCGCAATAACATAAGCCTTGTGACATAGGACTACTGGCGTGGTGTGGCGTGTGGCTATAGCTCGACCGCAATAACATAAGCCTTGTGACATAGGACTACTGGCGTGGTGTGGCGTGTGGCTATAGCTCGACCGCAATAACATAACCTCTGTGACATAGGACTACTGGCGTGGTGTGGCGTGTGGCTATAGCCCCACCGCAATAACATAAGCCTTGTGACATAGGACTACTGGCGTGGTGTGGCGTGTGGCTATAGCCCCACCGCAATAACATAAGCCTTGTGACATAGGACTACTGGCGTGGTGTGACGTGTGGCTATAGCCCCACCGCAATAACATAAGCCTTGTGACATAGGACTACTGGCGTGGTGTGGCGTGTGGCTATAGCCCCACCGCAATAACATAAGCCTTGTGACATAGGACTACTGGCGTGGTGTGGCGTGTGGCTATAGCCCCACCGCAATAACATAAGCCTTGTGACATAGGACTACTGGCGTGGTGTGGCGTGTGGCTATAGCCCCACCGCAATAACATAAGCCTTGTGACATAGGACTACTGGCGAGGTGTGGCGTGTGGCTATAGCCCCACCGCAATAACATAAGCCTTGTGACATAGGACTACTGGCGTGGTGTGGCGTGTGGCTATAGCCCCACCGCAATAACATAAGCCTTGTGACATAGGACTACTGGCGTGGTGTGGCGTGTGGCTATAGCTCGACCGCAATAACATAAGCCTTGTGACATAGGACTACTGGCGTGGTGTGGCGTGTGGCTATAGCCCCACCGCAATAACATAAGCCTTGTGACATAGGACTACTGGCGTGGTGTGGCGTGTGGCTATAGCTTGACCACAATAACATAAGCCTTGTGACATAGGACTACTGGCGTGGTGTGGCGTGTGGCTATAGCTCGACCGCAATAACATAAGCCTTGTGACATAGGACTACTGGCGTGGTGTGGCGTGTGGCTATAGCTCGACCGCAATAACATAAGCCTTGTGACATAGGACTACTGGCGTGGTGTGGCGTGTGGCTATAGCTTGACCTCAATAACATAAGCCTTGTGACATAGGACTACTGGCGTGGTGTGGCGTGTGGCTATAGCCCGACCGCAATAACATAAGCCTTGTGACATAGGACTACTGGCGTGGTGTGGCGTGTGGCTATAGCTTGACCGCAATAACATAAGCCTTGTAACATAGGACTACTGGCGTGGTGTGACGTGTGGCTATAGCTCGACCGCAATAACATAAGCCTTGTGACATAGGACTACTGGCGTGGTGTGGCGTGTGGCTATAGCCCCACCGCAATAACATAAGCCTTGTGACATAGGACAACTGGCGTGGTGTGGCGTGTGGCTATAGCCCCACCGCAATAACATAAGCCTTGTGACATAGGACTACTGGCGTGGTGTGGCGTGTGGCTATAGCCCGACCGCAATAACATAAGCCTTGTGACATAGGACTACTGGCGTGGTGTGGCGTGTGGCTATAGCCCCACCGCAATAACATTAGCTCTGTGATATAGGGCTACTGGCGTGGTGTGGCGCGTGGCTATAGCCCCACCGCAATAACATAAGCCTTGTGACATAGGACTACTGGCGTGGTGTGGCGTGTGGCTATAGCTCGACCGCAATAACATAAGCCTTGTGACATAGGACTACTGGCGTGGTGTGGCGTGTGGCTATAGCTCGACCGCAATAACATAAGCCTTGTGACATAGGACTACTGGCGTGGTGTGGCGTGTGGCTATAGCCCCACCGCAATAACATAAGCCTTGTGACATAGGACTACTGGCGTGGTGTGGCGTGTGGCTATAGCTCGACCGCAATAACATAAGCCTTGTGACATAGGACTACTGGCGTGGTGTGGCGTGTGGCTATAGCTCGACCGCAATAACATAAGCCTTGTGACATAGGACTACTGGCGTGGTGTGGCGTGTGGCTATAGTTCGACCGCAATAACATAAGCTCTGTGACATAGGACTACTGGCGTGGTGTGGCGTGTGGCTATAGCCCCACCGCAATAACATAAGCCTTGTGACATAGGACTACTGGCGTGGTGTGGCGTGTGGCTATAGCCCCACCGCAATAACATAAGCCTTGTGACATAGGACTACTGGCGTGGTGTGACGTGTGGCTATAGCCCCACCGCAATAACATAAGCCTTGTGACATAGGACTACTGGCGTGGTGTGGCGTGTGGCTATAGCCCCACCGCAATAACATAAGCCTTGTGACATAGGACTACTGGCGTGGTGTGGCGTGTGGCTATAGCCCCACCGCAGTAACATAAGCCTTGTGACATAGGACTACTGGCGTGGTGTGGCGTGTGGCTATAGCCCCACCGCAATAACATAAGCCTTGTGACATAGGACTACTGGCGTGGTGTGGCGTGTGGCTATAGCTCGACCGCAATAACATAAGCCTTGTGACATAGGACTACTGGCGTGGTGTGGCGTGTGGCTATAGCCCCACCGCAATAACATAAGCCTTGTGACATAGGACTACTGGCGTGGTGTGGCGTGTGGCTATTGCTTGACCACAATAACATAAGCCTTGTGACATAGGACTACTGGCGTGGTGTGGCGTGTGGCTATAGCTCGACCGCAATAACATAAGCCTTGTGACATAGGACTACTGGCGTGGTGTGGCGTGTGGCTATAGCTCGACCGCAATAACATAAGCCTTGTGACATAGGACTACTGGCGTGGTGTGGCGTGTGGCTATAGCTTGACCACAATAACATAAGCCTTGTGACATAGGACTACTGGCGTGGTGTGGCGTGTGGCTATAGCCCGACCGCAATAACATAAGCCTTGTGACATAGGACTACTGGCGTGGTGTGGCGTGTGGCTATAGCTTGACCGCAATAACATAAGCCTTGTAACATAGGACTACTGGCGTGGTGTGACGTGTGGCTATAGCTCGACCGCAATAACATAAGCCTTGTGACATAGGACTACTGGCGTGGTGTGGCGTGTGGCTATAGCCCCACCGCAATAACATAAGCCTTGTGACATAGGACAACTGGCGTGGTGTGGCGTGTGGCTATAGCTTGACCGCAATAACATAAGCCTTGTGACATAGGACTACTGGCGTGGTGTGGCGTGTGGCTATAGCCCCACCGCAATAACATAAGCCTTGTGACATAGGACTACTGGCGTGGTGTGGCGTGTGGCTATAGTCCCACCGCAATAACATAAGCCTTGTGACATAGGACTACTGGCGTGGTGTGGCGTGTGGCTATAGCTCCACCGCAATAACATAAGCCTTGTGACATAGGACTACTGGCGTGGTGTGGCGTGTGGCTATAGCCCCACCGCAATAACATAAGCCTTGTGACATAGGACTACTGGAGCGGTGTGGCGTGTGGCTATAGCCCCACCGCAATAACATAAGCCTTGTGACATAGGACTACTGGCGTGGTGTGGCGTGTGGCTATAGCTTGACCGCAATAACATAAGCCTTGTGACATAGGACTACTGGCGTGGTGTGGCGTGTGGCTATAGCTTGACCGCAATAACATAAGCCTTGTAACATAGGACTACTGGCGTGGTGTGACGTGTGGCTATAGCTCGACCGCAATAACATAAGCCTTGTGACATAGGACTACTGGCGTGGTGTGGCGTGTGGCTATAGCCCCACCGCAATAACATAAGCCTTGTGACATAGGACAACTGGCGTGGTGTGGCGTGTGGCTATAGCCCCACCGCAATAACATAAGCCTTGTGACATAGGACTACTGGCGTGGTGTGGCGTGTGGCTATAGCCCGACCGCAATAACATAAGCCTTGTGACATAGGACTACTGGCGTGGTGTGGCGTGTGGCTATAGCCCCACCGCAATAACATTAGCTCTGTGATATAGGGCTACTGGCGTGGTGTGGCGCGTGGCTATAGCCCCACCGCAATAACATAAGCCTTGTGACATAGGACTACTGGCGTGGTGTGGCGTGTGGCTATAGCTCGACCGCAATAACATAAGCCTTGTGACATAGGACTACTGGCGTGGTGTGGCGTGTGGCTATAGCTCGACCGCAATAACATAAGCCTTGTGACATAGGACTACTGGCGTGGTGTGGCGTGTGGCTATAGCCCCACCGCAATAACATAAGCCTTGTGACATAGGACTACTGGCGTGGTGTGGCGTGTGGCTATAGCCCGACCGCAATAACATAAGCCTTGTGACATAGGACTACTGGCGTGGTGTGGCGTGTGGCTATAGCTTGACCGCAATAACATAAGCCTTGTAACATAGGACTACTGGCGTGGTGTGACGTGTGGCTATAGCTCGACCGCAATAACATAAGCCTTGTGACATAGGACTACTGGCGTGGTGTGGCGTGTGGCTATAGCCCCACCGCAATAACATAAGCCTTGTGACATAGGACTACTGGCGTGGTGTGGCGTGTGGCTATAGCCCCACCGCAATAACATAAGCCTTGTGACATAGGACTACTGGCGTGGTGTGGCGTGTGGCTATAGCTCGACCGCAATAACATAAGCCTTGTGACATAGGACTACTGGCGTGGTGTGGCGTGTGGCTATAGCTCCACCGCAATAACATAAGCCTTGTGACATAGGACTACTGGCGTGGTGTGGCGTGTGGCTATAGCTTGACCGCAATAACGTAAGCCTTGTGACATAGGACTACTGGCGTGGTGTGGCGTGTGGCTATAGCTCGACCGCAATAACATAAGCCTTGTGACATAGGACTACTGGCGTGGTGTGGCGTGTGGCTATAGCTCGACAGCAATAACATAAGCCTTGTGACATAGGACTACTGGCGTGGTGTGGCGTGTGGCTATAGCCCCACCGCAATAACATAAGCCTTGTGACATAGGACTACTGGCGTGGTGTGGCGTGTGGCTATAGCCCCACCGCAATAACATAAGCCTTGTGACATAGGACTACTGGCGTGGTGTGGCGTGTGGCTATAGCCCCACCGCAATAACATAAGCCTTGTGACATAGGACTACTGGCGTGGTGTGGCGTGTGGCTATAGCCCGACCACAATAACATAAGCCTTGTGACATAGGACTACTGGCGTGGTGTGACGTGTGGCTATAGCCCCACCGCAATAACATAAGCCTTGTGACATAGGACTACTGGCGTGGTGTGGCGTGTGGCTATAGCCCCACCGCAATAACATAAGCCTTGTGACATAGGACTACTGGCGTGGTGTGGCGTGTGGCTATAGCCCGACCGCAATAACATAAGCCTTGTGACATAGGACTACTGGCGTGGTGTGGCGTGTGGCTATAGCCCCACCGCAATAACATAAGCCTTGTGACATAGGACTACTGGCGTGGTGTGGCGTGTGGCTATAGCCCCACCGCAATAACATAAGCCTTGTGACATAGGACTACTGGCGTGGTGTGGCGTGTGGCTATAGCCCCACCGCAATAACATAAGCCTTGTGACATAGGACTACTGGCGTGGTGTGGCGTGTGGCTATAGCCCCACCGCAATAACATAAGCCTTGTGACATAGGACTACTGGCGTGGTGTGGCGTGTGGCTATAGCCCCACCGCAATAACATAAGCCTTGTGACATAGGACTACTGGCGTGGTGTGGCGTGTGGCTATAGCTCCACCGCAATAACATAAGCCTTGTGACATAGGACTACTGGCGTGGTGTGGCGTGTGGCTATAGCCCCACCGCAATAACATAAGCCTTGTGACATAGGACTACTGGCGTGGTGTGGCGTGTGGCTATAGCTTGACCGCAATAACATAAGCCTTGTGACATAGGACTACTGGCGTGGTGTGGCGTGTGGCTATAGCTTGACCGCAATAACATAAGCCTTGTGACATAGGACTACTGGCGTGGTGTGGCGTGTGGCTATAGCTCGACCGCAATAACATAAGCCTTGTGACATAGGACTACTGGCGTGGTGTGACGTGTGGCTATAGCCCGACCGCAATAACATAAGCCTTGTGACATAGGACTACTGGCGTGGTGTGGTGAGTGGCTATAGCTCGACCGCAATAACATAAGCCTTGTGACATAGGACTACTGGCGTGGTGTGACGTGTGGCTATAGCCCGACCGCAATAACATAAGCCTTGTGACATAGGACTACTGGCGTGGTGTGGCGTGTGGCTATAGCCCGACCACAATAACATAAGCCTTGTGACATAGGACTACTGGCGTGGTGTGGCGTGTGGCTATAGCCCGACAGCAATAACATAAGCCTTGTGACATAGGACTACTGGCGTGTTGTGACGTGTGGCTATAGCTCGACCGCAATAACATAAGCCTTGTGACATAGGACTACTGGCGTGGTGTGGCGTGTGGCTATAGCCCCACCGCAATAACATAAGCCTTGTGACATAGGACTACTGGCGTGGTGTGGCGTGTGGCTATAGCTCGACAGCAATAACATAAGCCTTGTGACATAGGACTACTGGCGTGGTGTGACGTGTGGCTATAGCTCGACCGCAATAACATAAGCCTTGTGACATAGGACTACTGGCGTGGTGTGGCGTGTGGCTATAGCCCCACCGCAATAACATAAGCCTTGTGACATAGGACTACTGGCGTGGTGTGGCGTGTGGCTATAGCTCGACCGCAATAACATAAGCCTTGTGACATAGGAATACTGGCGTGGTGTGGCGTGTGGCTATAGCCCCACCGCAATAACATAAGCCTTGTGACATAGGACTACTGGCGTGGTGTGGCGTGTGGCTATAGCCCCACCGCAATAAAGTAAGCCTTGTGACATAGGACTACTGGCGTGGTGTGGCGTGTGGCTATAGCCCGACCACAATAACATAAGCCTTGTGACATAGGACTACTGGCGTGGTGTGGCGTGTGGCTATAGCCCCACCGCAATAACATAAGCCTTGTGACATAGGACTACTGGCGTGGTGTGGCGTGTGGCTATAGCCCCACCGCAATAACGTAAGCCTTGTGACATAGGACTACTGGCGTGGTGTGGCGTGTGGCTATAGCTCGACCACAATAACATAAGCCTAGTGACATAGGACTACTGGCGTGGTGTGACGTGTGGCTATAGCCCCACCGCAATAACATAAGCCTTGTGACATAGGACTACTGGCGTGGTGTGGCGTGTGGCTATAGCCCGACCACAATAACATAAGCCTTGTGACATAGGACTACTGGCGTGGTGTGGCGTGTGGCTATAGCTCGACCGCAATAACATAAGCCTTGTGACATAGGACTACTGGCGTGGTGTGGCGTGTGGCTATAGCTCGACCGCAATAACATAAGCCTTGTGACATAGGACTACTGGCGTGGTGTGGCGTGTGGCTATAGCTCGACCGCAATAACATAAGCCTTGTGACATAGGACTACTGGCATGGTGTGGCGTGTGGCTATAGCTCGACCGCAATAACATAAGCCTTGTGACATAGGACTACTGGCGTGGTGTGACGTGTGGCTATAGCCCCACCGCAATAACGTAAGCCTTGTGACATAGGACTACTGGCGTGGTGTGGCGTGTGGCTATAGCCCCACCGCAATAACGTAAGCCTTGTGACATAGGACTACTGGCGTGGTGTGGCGTGTGGCTATAGCCCGACCGCAATAACATAAGCCTTGTGACATAGGACTACTGGCGTGGTGTGGCGTGTGGCTATAGCTTGACCGCAATAACATAAGCCTTGTGACATAGGACTACTGGCGTGGTGTGGCGTGTGGCTATAGCCCCACCGCAATAACATAAGCCTTGTGACATAGGACTACTGGCGTGGTGTGGCGTGTGGCTATAGCTCGACCGCAATAACATAAGCCTTGTGACATAGGACTACTGGCGTGGTGTGGCGTGTGGCTATAGCTCGACCGCAATAACGTAAGCCTTGTGACATAGGACTACTGGCGTGGTGTGGCGTGTGGCTATAGCTTGACCGCAATAACATAAGCCTTGTAACATAGGACTACTGGCGTTGTGTGGCGTGTGGCTATAGCCCGACCGCAATAACATAAGCCTTGTGACATAGGACTACTGGCGTGGTGTGGCGTGTGGCTATAGCCCCACCGCAATAACATAAGCCTTGTGACATAGGACTACTGGCGAGGTGTGGCGTGTGGCTATAGCTCGACCGCAATAACATAAGCCTTGTGACATAGGACTACTGGCGTGGTGTGGCGTGTGGCTATAGCTCGACCGCAATAACATAAGCCTTGTGACATAGGACTACTGGCGTGGTGTGGCGTGTGGCTATAGCCCCACCGCAATAACATAAGCCTTGTGACATAGGACTACTGGCGTGGTGTGGCGTGTGGCTATAGCTTGACCGCAATAACATAAGCCTTGTGACATATGACTACTGGCGTGGTGTGGCGTGTGGCTATAGCCCGACCGCAATAACGTAAGCCTTGTGACATAGGACTACTGGCGTGGTGTGGCGTGTGGCTATAGCCCGACCGCAATAACGTAAGCCTTGTGACATAGGACTACTGGCGTGGTGTGGCGTGTGGCTATAGCCCCACCGCAATAACATAAGCCTTGTGACCTAGGACTACTGGCGTGGTGTGGCGTGTGGCTATAGCCCGACCGCAATAACGTAAGCCTTGTGACATAGGACTACTGGCGTGGTGTGGCGTGTGGCTATAGCCCGACCGCAATAACGTAAGCCTTGTGACATAGGACTACTGGCGTGGTGTGACGTGTGGCTATAGCTCGACCGCAATAACATAAGCCTTGTGACATAGGACTACTGGCGTGGTGTGGCGTGTGGCTATAGCCCCACCGCAATAACATAAGCCTTGTGATATAGGACTACTGGCGTGGTGTGGCGTGTGGCTATAGCTCGACCGCAATAACATAAGCCTTGTGACATAGGACTACTGGCGTGGTGTGGCGTGTGGCTATAGCTTGACCGCAATAACATAAGCCTTGTAACATAGGACTACTGGCGTGGTGTGGCGTGTGGCTATAGCCCGACCGCAATAACATAAGCTTTGTGACATAGGACTACTGGCGTGGTGTGGCGTGTGGCTATAGCTTGACCGCAATAACATAAGCCTTGTAACATAGGACTACTGGCGTGGTGTGGCGTGTGGCTATAGCCCCACCGCAATAACATAAGCCTTGTGACATAGGACTACTGGCGTGGTGTGGCGTGTGGCCATAGCCCGACCGCAATAACATAAGCCTTGTGACATAGGACTACTGACGTGGTGTGGCGTGTGGCTATAGCCCCACCGCAATAACATAAGCCTTGTGATATAGGACTACTGGCGTGGTGTGGCGTGTGGCTATAGCCCCACCGCAATAACATAAGCCTTGTGACATAGGACTACTGGCGTGGTGTGGCGTGTGGCTATAGCCCGACCACAATAACATACGCCTTGTGACATAGGACTACTGGCGTGGTGTGGCGTGTGGCTATAGCCCCACCGCAATAACATAAGCCTTGTGACATAGGACTACTGGCGTGGTGTGGCGTGTGGCTATAGCCCGACCACAATAACATAAGCCTTGTGACATAGGACTACTGGCGTGGTGTGGCGTGTGGCTATAGCCCGACCACAATAACATAAGCCTTGTGACATAGGACTACTGGCGTGGTGTGGCGTGTGGCTATAGCCCCACCGCAATAACATAAGCCTTGTGACATAGGACTACTGGCGTGGTGTGGCGTGTGGCTATAGCCCCACCGCAATAACATAAGCCTTGTGACATAGGACTACTGGCGTGGTGTGGCGTGTGGCTATAGCCCGACCGCAATAACGTAAGCCTTGTGACATAGGACTACTGGCGTGGTGTGGCGTGTGGCTATAGCTTAACCGCAATAACATAAGCCATGTGACATAGGACTACTGGCGTGGTGTGGCGTGTGGCTATAGCCCCACCGCAATAACATAAGCCTTGTGACATAGGACTACTGGCGTGGTGTGGCGTGTGGCTATAGCCCGACCACAATAACATAAGCCTTGTGACATAGGACTACTGGCGTGGTGTGGCGTGTGGCTATAGCCCGACCGCAATAACGTAAGCCTTGTGACATAGGACTACTGGCGTGGTGTGGCGTGTGGCTATAGCTCGACCGCAATAACATAAGCCTTGTGACATAGGACTACTGGCGTGGTGTGGCGTGTGGCTATAGCTCGACCGCAATAACATAAGCCTTGTGACATAGGACTACTGGAGCGGTGTGACGTGGCTATAGCCCGACCGCAATAACATAAGCCTTGTGACATAGGACTACTGGCGTGGTGTGGCGTGTGGCTATAGCCCGACCGCAATAACATAAGCCTTGTGACATAGGACTACTGGCGTGGTGTGGCGTGTGGCTATAGCTCGACCGCAATAACATAAGCTCTGTGATATAGGACTACTGGCGTTGTGTGACGTGTGGCTATAGCCCCACCGCAATAACATAAGCCTTGTGACATAGGACTCCTGGAGCGGTGTGACGTGGCTATAGCCCGACCGCAATAACATTAGCTCTGTGATATAGGACTACTGGCGTGGTGTGACGTGTGGCTATAGCCCGACCGCAATAACATAAGCCTTGTAACATATGACTACTGGCGTGGTGTGACGTGTGGCTATAGTCCGACCGCAATAACATAAGCCTTGTGACATAGGACTACTGACGTGGTGTGGCGTTTGGCTATAGCCCGACCGCAATAACATAAGCCTTGTAACATAGGACTACTGGCGTGGTGTGACGTGTGGCTATAGCTCGACCGCAATAACATAAGCCTTGTGACATAGGACTACTGACGTAGTGTGGCGTGTGGCTATAGCCCGACCGCAATAACATAAGCCTTGTGACATAGGACTACTGGCGTTGTGTGACGTGTGGCTATAGCTCGACCGCAATAACATAAGCCTTGTGACCTAGTACTACTGGAGCGGTGTGACGTGGCTATAGCCCGACCGCAATAACATTAGCTCTGTGATATAGGACTACTGACGTAGTGTGGCGTGTGGCTATAGCCCGACCACAATAACATTATCTCTGTGACATAGGACTCCTGGCGTGCTGTGGCGTGTGGCTATAGCCCGACCACAATAATATAAGCACTGTGACATAGGACTACTGGCGTGTTGAGACGTGTGGCTATAGTCCGACCGCAATAACATAAGCCTTGTGACATAGGACTACTGGCGTGGTGTGGCGTGTGGCTATAGCCCCACCGCAATAATATTATCTCTGTGATATAGGACTACTGGCGTTGTGTGACGTGTGGCTATAGCCCGACCGCAATAACATAAGCCTTGTGACATAGGACTACTGGAGCGGTGAGACGTGTGGCTATAGCCCGACCGCAATAATATTATCTCTGTGATATAGGACTACTGGCGTTGTGTGACGTGTGGCTATAGCCCGACCGCAATAACATAAGCCTTGTGACATAGGACTACTGGAGCGGTGAGACGTGTGGCTATAGCCCGACCGCAATAATATTATCTCTGTGATATAGGACTACTGGCGTTGTGTGACGTGTGGCTATAGCCCGACCGCAATAACATAAGCCTTGTGACATAGGACTACTGGAGCGGTGAGACGTGTGGCTATAGCCCGACCGCAATAATATTATCTCTGTGATATAGGACTACTGGCGTTGTGTGACGTGTGGCTATAGCCCGACCGCAATAATATTATCTCTGTGACATAGGACTACTGGCGCGGTGTGACGTGTGGCTATAGCCCGACCACAATAACATCAGCTCTGTGATATAGGACTACTGACGTGGTGAGACGTGTGGCTATAGCCCGACCACAATAACATAAGCTCTGTGACATAGGACTACTGGCGCGGTGAGACGTGTGGCTATAGCCCGACCACAATAACATAAGCTCTGTGATATAGGACTACTGGCGCGGTGAGACGTGTGGCTATAGCCCAACCGCAATAACATAAGCTCTGTGATATAGGACTACTGACGTGGTGAGACGTGTGGCTATAGCCCAACCGCAATAACATAAGCCTTCTGACATAGGACTACTGGCGCGGTGTGACGTGTGGCTATAGCCCGACCGCAATAACATAAGCTTTGAGACATAGGACTACTGGTGTGGTGTGAAGTGTGGCTATAGCCCGACCGCATTAAAACTAGCTCTGTGATATAGGACTACGGGCGCGGTGTGACGTGTGGCTATAGCCCGACAGCAATAACATAAGCTCTGTGATATAGGACTTCTGGCGTGGTGTGACGTGTGGCTATAGCCCGACCACAATAACATTAGCTCTATGACGTGGGCTACTAGCGTGGTAAGACGTGTGGCTATAGCCTGACCACAATAACATATGATCTGTGACATAGGACTACTGGCGTGGTGTGACGTGTGGCTATAGCCCGACAACAATAACATAAGCTCTGTGATATAGGACTATTGGCGTGGTATGACGTGTGGCTATAGCCCGACCGCAATAACTCTAGCTCTGTGATATAGGACTACGGGCGCGGTGTGACGTGTGGCTATAGCCCGACCGCAATAACATTAGCTCTGTGATATAGGACTATTGGCGTGGTATGACGTGTGGCTATAGCCCGACCGCAATAACATTAGCTCTGTGATATAGGACTACTGGCGCGGCGTGACTTGTGGCTATAGCCCGACCGCAATAGCAATAGCTGGCGGGGTGTGTCGAGTGTTTTATTTATAACTCAAACCCTATAAATTGAACCTCACATGTTATGAGATAATCGATCCGTTCGGAGGTTCTTTCGGGTGCATCAGATCGATAAACGAAAAATGAGTCCCTTTGAATAGTCTTTTGAATTTCTATTTTCCCCCTGAAATCTCGTCATCCAATCGATGCATGTTATCTCCTAAATTGCATTATTTGTGCCATGTATTTTAGCACAAAATGTTAGTCTTTCCGGTCAACATGATGTTTTGGATTTTCTATGTGCCATTGTAATAATGGTGGGCTATAGTCCGAATTGTCTTTCCTTTTGCAGCAATGAAAATCCACAGCCTGCTTCCAGTCTCCGACCGGGTCAGGAATGGAATGAATGAAGCCCCCATCTATAGGCGACCATATGAACTGTGCCGGCTGCCGAGGCCTGACGCACCCCTCTGGGGCCATGATTAAATGAATGACAGATGAAATGAAATGATAGTGGAGAGTGTTGCTGGAATGAAATGTTGACAGGGAAAACCGGAGTACCCGGAGGAAAACCTGTCTGCCTCCGTTTTGTCCAGCACAGATCTCACATGGAGTGACCGGGATTTGAACCACGGACCCAGCGGTGAAAGGCCGGCATGCTGCCGCCAAAGCCACGGAGGCTTTCCCTTTTGCAGCAATAATTTTGTTAATTAATATAATGACAAAACTTCCTTTTGTGTGATCGTGTGCGAGCTTGTGTTGTCTTGTAATGCAATGGCTCGCCCATTCCTCGAAGACGATGGCAATGCGAACCCTCTTCAAAGACGGAGACGATGCCATTTTCATTGCATAAGTATTTTCCCTTTATCATGTTATGCCGGAGACGATGCCATATTCAATGTCTGAGTATTTTCCCTTTCTTCGTGTTATGTCAGAGGCGACGCAATCTTCAAGACCTGAGTATTTTCCCATTATCATGTTGTATCGGAGGCGACGCCATCTTCAAGACCTGAGTATTTTCCCATTATCATGTTGTGTCGGAGGCGACGCAATTTTTAAGGCCTGAGTATTTTCCCATTATCATGTTGCGTCGGAGGTTACGCCATTTTCAAGGTCTGTGGATTTTCCCTTTTTCATGTTATGTCAGAGGCGACGCCATCTTTAAGGCCTGAGTATTTTCCCATTATCATGTTGTGTCGGAGGCGACGCCACCTTTAAGGCCTGAGTATTTTCCCATTATCATGTTGTGTCGGAGGCGACACCATCTTCAAAACCTGAGTATTTTCCCATTATCATGTTATGTTAGAGGCGACGCCATCTTCAAGACCTGAGTATTTTCCCATTATCATGTTGTGTCAGAGGCGACGCCATCTTCAAGACCTGAGTATTTTCCCATTATCATGTTGTGTCAGAGGCGACGCCATCTTCAAGACCTGAGTATTTTCCCATTATCATGTTGTGTCGGAGGCGACGCCATTTTTAAGGCCTGAGTATTTTCCCATTATCATGTTGTGTCGGAGGCGACACCATCTTCAAAACCTGAGTATTTTCCCATTATCATGTTATGTTAGAGGCGACGCCATCTTCAAGACCTGAGTATTTTCCCATTATCATGTTGTGTCAGAGGCGACGCCATCTTCAAGACCTGAGTATTTTCCCATTATCATGTTGTGTCGGAGGCGACGCCATTTTCAAGGCCTGAGTATTTTCCCTTTATCATGTTATGTCACAGGCGACGCCATCTTCAAGACCTGAGTATTTTCCCATTATCATGTTGTGTCGGAGGCGACACCATCTTCAAGACCTGAGTATTTTCCCATTATCATGTTGTGTCAGAGGCGACGCCATCTTCAAGACCTGAGTATTTACCCATTATCATGTTGTGTCAGAGCCGACGCCATCTTCAAGACCTGAGTATTTTCCCATTATCATGTTGTGTCGGAGGCGACGCCATTTTCAAGGCCTGAATATTTTCCCTTTATCATGTTATGTCACAGGCGACGCCATCTTCAAGACCTGAGTATTTTTCCATTATCATGTTGTGTCGCAGGCGACACCATCTTCAAGACCTGTGTATTTTCCCATTAGCATGTTGTGTCAGAGGCGACGCCATATTCAAGAACTGAGTATTTTCCCATTATCATGTTGTGTCGGAGGCGACACCATTTTCAAGACCTGAGTATTTTCCCATTATCATGTTGTGTCGGAGGCGACGCCATATTTAAGGCCTGAGTATTTTCCCATTATCATGTTGTGTCGGAGGCGACACCATTTTTAAGACCTGAGTATTTTCCCATTATCATGTTGTGTCAGAGGCGACGCCATTTTCAAGGCCCGAGTATTTTCCCATTAACATGTTGTGTCGCAGGCGACACCATTTTCAAGACCAGAGTATTTTCCCATTATCATGTTGTGTCAGAGGCGACACCATCTTCAAGACCTGAGTATTTTCCCATTATCATGTTGTGTCGGAGGCGACTCCATATTAAAGACATGAGTATTTTCCCATTATCATGTTCTGTCGGAGGCGACACCATCTTCAAGGCCTGAGTATTTTCCCATTATCATGTTGTGTCGGAGGCGAAACCATTTTCAAGACCTGAGTATTTTCCCATTATCATGTTGTGCCGGAGGCGACACCATCTTCAAGACCTGAGTATTTTCCCATTATCATGATGTGTCGGAGGCGAAACCATCTTCAAGACCTGAGTATTTTCCCATTATCATGTTGTGTCGGAGGCGACACCATTTTCAAGACCTGAGTATTTTCCCATTATCATCTTGTGTCGGAGGCGACACCATTTTCAAGGCCTGAGTATTTTCCTATTATCATGTTGTGTCGGAGGCGACACCATTTTCAAGGCCTGAGAATTTTCCCATTATCATGTTGTGTCGGAGGCGACACCATTTTCAAGACCTGAGTATTTTACCATTATCATGTTGTGTCGGAGGCGATGCCATTTTCAAGACCTGAGTATTTTCCCATTATCATGTTGTGTCGGAGGCGATGCCATTTTCAAGACCTGAGTATTTTCCCATTATCATGTTTTGTCGGATCCGACACCATTTTCAAGGCCTGAGAATTTTCCCATTATCATGTTGTGTCAGAGGCGACGCCATTTTCAAGGCCTGAGTATTTTCCCATTATCATGTTGTGTCGGAGGCGACACCATTTTCAAGACCTGAGTATTTTCCCATTACCATGTTGTGTTTGAGGCGACACAATTTTCAAGACCTGAGTATTTTCCCATTATCATGTTGTGTCGGAGGCGACGCCATCTTCAAGGCCTGAGTATTTTCCCATTATCATGTTGTGTCGGTGGCGACACCATTTTCAAGACCTGAGTATTTTCCCATTATCATGTTGTGTCGGAGGCGACACCATTTTCAAGATCTGAGTATTTTTCCATTATCATGTTGTGTCAGAGGCGACACTATTTTCAAGACCTGAGTATTTTCCCATTATCATGTTGTGTCGGAGGCGACACCATTTTCATGGCCTGAGTAATTTCCCATTATCATGTTGTGCCGGAGGCGACACCATCTTCAAGGCCTGAGTATTTTCCCATTATCATGTTGTGTCGGAGGCCACACCATCTTCAAGGCCTGAGTATTTTCCCATTATCATGTTTTGTCAGAGGCGATGCCATTTTCATGGCCTGAGTATTTTCCCATTATCATGTTGTGTCGGAGGCGACACCATTTTCAAGGCCTGAGTATTTTCCCTTTATCATGTTATGTCACAGGCGACGCCATCTTCAAGACCTGAGTATTTTCCCATTATCATGTTGTGTCAGAGGCGACGCCATCTTCAAGACCTGAGTATTTTCCCATTATCATGTTGTGTCGGAGGCGACGCCATTTTCATGGCCTGAGTATTTTCCATTATCATGTTGTGTCGGAGGCGACACCATTTTCAAGGTCTGTGGATTTTCCCTTTATCATGCTATGTCAGAGGCGACGCCATCTTTAAGGCCTGAGTATTTTCCCATTATCATGTTGTGTCGGAGGCGACGCCACCTTTAAGGCCTGAGTATTTTCCCATTATCATGTTGTGTCGGAGGCGACACCATCTTCAAAACCTGAGTATTTTCCCATTATCATGTTATGTTAGAGGCGACGCCATCTTCAAGACCTGAGTATTTTCCCATTATCATGTTGTGTCAGAGGCGACGCCTTCTTCAAGACCTGAGTATTTTCCCATTATCATGTTGTGTCAGAGGCGACGCCATCTTCAAGACCTGAGTATTTTCCCATTATCATGTTGTGTCGGAGGCGACGTCATTTTCAAGGCCTGAGTATTTTCCCTTTATCATGTTATGTCACAGGCGACGCCCTCTTCAAGACCTGAGTATTTTCCCATTATCATGTTGTGTCGGAGGCGACACCATTTTCAAGGCCTGAGTATTTTCCCTTTATCATGTTATGTCACAGGTGACGCCATCTTCAAGACCTGAGTATTTTCCCATTATCATGTTGTGTCAGAGGCGACGCCATCTTCAAGACCTGAGTATTTTCCCATTATCATGTTGTGTCGGAGGCGACGCCATTTTCATGGCCTGAGTATTTTCCCATTATCATGTTGTGTCGGAGGCGACACCATTTTCAAGGTCTGTGGATTTTCCCTTTATCATGTTATGTCAGAGGCGACGCCATCTTTAAGGCCTGAGTATTTTCCCATTATCATGTTGTGTCGGAGGCGACGCCACCTTTAAGGCCTGAGTATTTTCCCATTATCATGTTGTGTCGTAGGCGACACCATCTTCAAAACCTGAGTATTTTCCTATTATCATGTTATGTTAGAGGCGACGCCATCTTCAAGACCTGAGTATTTTCCCATTATCATGTTGTGTCGGAGGCGACACCATTTTTAAGACCTGAGTATTTTCCCATTATCATGTTGTGTCAGAGGCGACGCCATTTTCAAGGCCTGAGTATTTTCCCATTAACATGTTGTGTCGCAGGCGACACCATTTTCAAGACCTGAGTATTTTCCCATTATCATGTTGTGTCAGAGGCGACACCATCTTCAAGACCTGAGTATTTTCCCATTATCATGTTGTGTCGGAGGCGACTCCATATTCAAGACCTGAGTATTTTCCCATTATCATGTTGTGTCGGAGGCGACACCATCTTCAAGGCCTGAGTATTTTCCCATTATCATGTTGTGTCGGAGGCGAAACCATTTTCAAGACCTGAGTATTTTCCCATTATCATGTTATGCCGGAGGCGACACCATCTTCAAGACCTGAGTATTTTCCCATTATGATGATGTGTCGGAGGCGACACCTTCTTCAAGACCTGAGTATTTTCCCATTATCATGTTGTGTCGGAGGCGACACCATTTTCAAGACCTGAGTATTTTACCATTATCATGTTGTGTCGGAGGCGATGCCATTTTCAAGACCTGAGTATTTTCCCATTATCATGTTGTGTCGGAGGCGATGCCATTTTCAAGACCTGAGTATTTTCCCATTATCATGTTTTGTCGGATCCGACACCATTTTCAAGGCCTGAGAATTTTCCCATTATCATGTTGTGTCAGAGGCGACGCCATTTCCAAGGCCTGAGTATTTTCCCATTATCATGTTGTGTCGGAGGCGACACCATTTTCAAGACCTGAGTATTTTCCCATTACCATATTGTGTTTGAGGCGACACAATTTTCAAGACCTGAGTATTTTCCCATTATCATGTTGTGTCGGAGGCGACGCCATCTTCAAGGCCTGAGTATTTTCCCATTATCATGTTGTGTCGGTGGCGACACCATTTTCAAGACTTGAGTATTTTCCCATTATCATGTTGTGTCCGAGGCGACACCATTTTCAAGATCTGAGTATTTTTCCATTATCATGTTGTGTCAGAGGCGACACTATTTTCAAGACCTGAGTATTTTCCCATTATCATGTTGTGTCGGAGGCGACACCATTTTCAAGGCCTGAGTATTTTCCCATTATCATGTTGTGTCGGAGGCCACACTATCTTCAAGGCCTGAGTATTTTCCCATTATCATGTTTTGTCAGAGGCGATGCCATTTTCATGGCCTGAGTATTTTCCCATTATCATGTTGTGTCGGAGGCGACACCATTTTCAAGGCCTGAGTATTTTCCCATTATCATGTTGTGTCGGAGGCGACACCATCTTCAAGGCCTGAGTATTTTCCCATTATCATGTTGTGTCGGAGGCGACACCATCTTCAAGACCTGAGTATTTTCCCATTATCATGTTGTGTCAGAGGCAACACCATTTTCAAGACCTGAGTATTTTTCCATTATCATGTTGTGTCAGAGGCGACGCCATTTTCAAGACCTGAGTATTTTCCCATTATCATGATGTGTCAGAGGCGATGCCATTTTCTAGACCTGAGTATTTTCCCATTATCATGTTGTGTTGGAGGCGACACCATTTTCAAGACCTGAGTATTTTCCCATTATCATGTTGTGTCGGAGGCGACACCATCTTCAAGACCTGAGTATTTTTCCATTATCATGTTGTGTCAGAGGCGACGCCATTTTCAAGACCTGAGTATTTTCCCATTATCATGATGTGTCGGAGGCGATGCCATTTTCTAGACCTGAGTATTTTCCCATTATCATGTTGTGTTGGAGGCGACACCATTTTCAAGACCTGAGTATTTTCCCATTATCACGTTGTGTCAGAGGCGACGCCATCTTCAAGACCTGAGTATTTACCCATTATCATGTTGTGTCAGAGCCGACGCCATCTTCAAGACCTGAGTATTTTCCCATTATCATGTTGTGTCGGAGGCGACGCCATTTTCAAGGCCTGAGTATTTTCCCTTTATCATGTTATGTCACAGGCGACGCCATCTTCAAGACCTGAGTATTTTTCCATTATCATGTTGTGTCGCAGGCGACACCATCTTCAAGACCTGTGTATTTTCCCATTAGCATGTTGTGTCAGAGGCGACGCCATCTTCAAGAACTGAGTATTTTCCCATTATCATGTTGTGTCGGAGGCGACACCATTTTCAAGACCTGAGTATTTTCCCATTATCATGTTGTGTCGGAGGCGACGCCATATTTAAGGCCTGAGTATTTTCCCATTATCATGTTGTGTCGGAGGCGACACCATTTTTAAGACCTGAGTATTTTCCCATTATCATGTTGTGTCAGAGGCGACGCCATTTTCAAGGCCCGAGTATTTTCCCATTAACATGTTGTGTCGCAGGCGACACCATTTTCAAGACCAGAGTATTTTCCCATTATCATGTTGTGTCAGAGGCGACACCATCTTCAAGACCTGAGTATTTTCCCATTATCATGTTGTGTCGGAGGTGACTCCATATTCAAGACATGAGTATTTTCCCATTATCATGTTGTGTCGGAGGCGTCACCATCTTCAAGGCCTGAGTATTTTCCCATTATCATGTTGTGTCGGAGGCGAAACCATTTTCAAGACCTGAGTATTTTCCCATTATCATGTTGTGCCGGAGGCGACACCATCTTCAAGACCTGAGTATTTTCCCATTATCATGATGTGTCGGAGGCGAAACCATCTTCAAGACCTGAGTATTTTCCCATTATCATGTTGTGTCGGAGGCGACACCATTTTCAAGACCTGAGTATTTTCCCATTATCATCTTGTGTCGGAGGCGACACCATTTTCAAGGCCTGAGTATTTTCCTCTTATCATGTTGTGTCGGAGGCGACACCATTTTCAAGGCCTGAGAATTTTCCCATTATCATGTTGTGTCGGAGGCGACACCATTTTCAAGACCTGAGTATTTTACCATTATCATGTTGTGTCGGAGGCGATGCCATTTTCAAGACCTGAGTATTTTCCCATTATCATGTTTTGTCGGATCCGACACCATTTTCAAGGCCTGAGAATTTTCCCATTATCATGTTGTGTCAGAGGCGACGCCATTTTCAAGGCCTGAGTATTTTCCCATTATCATGTTGTGTCGGAGGCGACACCATTTTCAAGACCTGAGTATTTTCCCATTACCATGTTGTGTTTAAGGCGACACAATTTTCAAGACCTGAGTATTTTCCCTTTATCATGTTGTGTCGGAGGCGACGCCATCTTCAAGGCCTGAGTATTTTCCCATTATCATGTTGTGTCGGTGGCGACACCATTTTCAAGACCTGAGTATTTTCCCATTATCATGTTGTGTCGGAGGCGACACCATTTTCAAGATCTGAGTATTTTTCCATTATCATGTTGTGTCAGAGGCGACACTATTTTCAAGACCTGAGTATTTTCCCATTATCATGTTGTGTCGGAGGAGACACCATTTTCATGGCCTGAGTAATTTCCCATTATCATGTTGTGCCGGAGGCGACACCATCTTCAAGGCCTGAGTATTTTCCCATTATCATGTTGTGTCGGAGGCCACACCATCTTCAAGGCTGAGTATTTTCCCATTATCATGTTTTGTCAGACGCGATGCCATTTTCATGGCCTGAGTATTTTCCCATTATCATGTTGTGTCGGAGGCGACACCATTTTCAAGGCCTGAGTATTTTCCCTTTATCATGTTATGTCACAGGCGACGCCATCTTCAAGACCTGAGTATTTTCCCATTATCATGTTGTGTCAGAGGCGACGCCATCTTCAAGACCTGAGTATTTTCCCATTATCATGTTGTGTCGGAGGCGACGCTATTTTCATGGCCTGAGTATTTTCCCATTATCATGTTGTGTCGGAGGCGACACCATTTTCAAGGTCTGTGGATTTTCCCTTTATCATGCTATGTCAGAGGCGACGTCATCTTTAAGGCCTGAGTATTTTCCCATTATCATGTTGTGTCGGAGGCGACGCCACCTTTAAGGCCTGAGTATTTTCCCATTATCATGTTGTGTCGGAGGCGACACCATCTTCAAAACCTGAGTATTTTCCCATTATCATGTTATGTTAGAGGCGACGCCATCTTCAAGACCTGAGTATTTTCCCATTATCATGTTGTGTCAGAGGCGACGCCATCTTCAAGACCTGAGTATTTTCCCATTATCATGTTGTGTCAGAGGCGACGTCATCTTCAAGACCTGAGTATTTTCCCATTATCATGTTGTGTCGGAGGCGACGCCATTTTTGAGGCCTGAGTATTTTCCCATTATCATGTTGTGTCGGAGGCGACACCATCTTCAAAACCTGAGTATTTTCCCATTATCATGTTATGTTAGAGGCGACGCCATCTTCAAGACCTGAGTATTTTCCCATTATCATGTTGTGTCAGAGGCGACGCCATCTTCAAGACCTGAGTATTTTCCCATTATCATGTTGTGTCGGAGGCGACGTCATTTTCAAGGCCTGAGTATTTTCCCTTTATAATGTTATGTCACAGGCGACGCCATCTTCAAGACCTGAGTATTTTCCCATTATCATGTTGTGTCGGAGGCGACACCATTTTCAAGGCCTGAGTATTTTCCCTTTATCATGTTATGTCACAGGTGACGCCATCTTCAAGACCTGAGTATTTTCCCATTATCATGTTGTGTCAGAGGCGACGCCATCTTCAAGACCTGAGTATTTTCCCATTATCATGTTGTGTCGGAGGCGACGCCATTTTCATGGCCTGAGTATTTTCCCATTATCATGTTGTGTCGGAGGCGACACCATTTTCAAGGTCTGTGGATTTTCCCTTTATCATGTTATGTCAGAGGCGACGCCATCTTTAAGGCCTGAGTATTTTCCCATTATCATGTTGTGTCGGAGGCGACGCCACCTTTAAGGCCTGAGTATTTTCCCATTATCATGTTGTGTCGTAGGCGACACCATCTTCAAAACCTGAGTATTTTCCTATTATCATGTTATGTTAGAGGCGACGCCATCTTCAAGACCTGAGTATTTTCCCATTATCATGTTGTGTCGGAGGCGACACCATTTTTAAGACCTGAGTATTTTCCCATTATCATGTTGTGTCAGAGGCGACACCATCTTCAAGACCTGAGTATTTTCCCATTATCATGTTGTGTCGGAGGCGACTCCATATTCAAGACCTGAGTATTTTCCCATTATCATGTTGTGTCGGAGGCGACACCATCTTCAAGGCCTGAGTATTTTCCCATTATCATGTTGTGTCGGAGGCGAAACCATTTTCAAGACCTGAGTATTCTCCCATTATCATGTTATGCCGGAGGCGACACCATCTTCAAGACATGAGTATTTTCCCATTATGATGATGTGTCGGAGGCGACACCATCTTCAAGACCTGAGTATTTTCCCATTATCATGTTGTGTCGGAGGCGACACCATTTTCAAGACCTGAGTATTTTCCCATTATCATGTTGTGTCGGAGGCGACACCATTTTCAAGATCTGAGTATTTTTCCATTATCATGTTGTGTCAGAGGCGACACTATTTTCAAGACCTGAGTATTTTCCCATTATCATGTTGTGTCGGAGGCGACACCATTTTCAAGGCCTGAGTATTTTCCCATTATCATGTTGTGTCGGAGGCCACACTATCTTCAAGGCCTGAGTATTTTCCCATTATCATGTTTTGTCAGAGGCGATGCCATTTTCATGGCCTGAGTATTTTCCCATTATCATGTTGTGTCGGAGGCGACACCATTTTCAAGGCCTGAGTATTTTCCCATTATCATGTTGTGTCGGAGGCGACACCATCTTCAAGGCCTGAGTTTTTTCCCATTATCATGTTGTGTCGGAGGCGACACCATCTTCAAGACCTGAGTATTTTCCCATTATCATGTTGTGTCAGAGGCAACACCATTTTCAAGACCTGAGTATTTTTCCATTATCATGTTGTGTCAGAGGCGACGCCATTTTCAAGACCTGAGTATTTTCCCATTATCATGATGTGTCGGAGGCGATGCCATTTTCTAGACCTGAGTATTTTCCCATTATCATGTTGTGTTGGAGGCGACACCATTTTCAAGACCTGAGTATTTTCCCATTATCATGTTGTGTCGGAGGCGACACCATCTTCAAGACCTGAGTATTTTCCCATTATCATGTTGTGTCGGAGGCGACACCATTTTCAAGGCCTGAGTATTTTCCCATTATCATGTTGTGTCAGAGGCGACACCATCTTCAAGACCTGAGTATTTTCCCATTATCATGTTGTGTCAGAGGCGACACCATTTTCAAGACCTGAGTATTTTCCCATTATCATGTTGTGTCGGAGGCGACACCATCTTCAAGACCTGAGTATTTTCCCATTATCATGTTGTGTCGGAGGCGACACCACTTTCAAGGCCTGAGTATTTTCCCATTATCATGTTGTGTCGGAGGCAACACCATTTTCAAGGCCTGAGTATTTTCCCTTTATCATGTTGGGTAGGAGGTGACACCATTTTCAAGACCTGAGTATTTTCCCATTATCATGTTGTGTTGGAGGCAACACCATTTTCAAGACCTGAGTATTTTCCCATTATCATGTTGTCTCGGAGGCAACACCATTTTCAAGACCTGAGTATTTTCCCATTATCATGTTGTGTCGGAGGCAACACCATTTTCCAGACCTGAATATTTTCCCATTATCATGTTGTGTCGGAGGCGACACCATTTTCAAGGCCTGAGTATTTTCCCATTATCATGTTGTGTCGAAGGCAACACCATTTTCAAGGCCTGCGAATTTTCCCATTGTCATGTTTTGTCGGAGGCGATGCCATTTTCAAGGCCTGAGTATTTTCCCATTATAATGTTGTGACGGAGGCGACACCATTTTCAAGGCCTGAGAATTTTCCATTTCTTCATGTTATGCCGGAGCCAATGCCATTTTCAGAGTCCCGGAATTTTCCCTTCCTTCATATTATGCCCGAGACGAGGCCATTTTCAAAGTCCGGGAATTTTCCCTTTCTTCGTGCTATGTCTGAGGCAATGCCATTTTCAAAATCCGGGAATTTTCCTCTTCATTTATGAAAAAAATATGTTTATCAGTTCACAATTTGTCCGCGTAATTGTACATCAACATATTTGGAGAAGAAATATTAAAAGATAGCTTTGAAGTAATTCTTCAGTGTCGTCTTATTAACAGTTTATTTCACGGCCTGGAATACCATTAAAATTATTCATACTTATGGGATATTGCCGTGTGAAAATACAATTTTAAATTCTAGGTGTTTCGAGTGGAACTTTTCCTCCTTTTTCAATAGAAGTAAAACAATGCAGCCAAATAATGAGTGTCAATTAGCTTACAAAAAACTAGAGAGATTCCTCTTTTCGTCACTATAGAGCAGCAGCCACAAGCTACTGTATGGACCTTGGTAGAAAAACGCGCCATATTAATTAAAAATGCGGACAGAGTAGTAAGGAAGGAGAAGGAAAAGGGGGCGGGGGGATAAATTGAAACTCCTCGAAGAATGAGGATGTCCAAATAAGGGGAATGTGAGGGAGAGATGGATATAAGGAAACAGAAACAAAAGGGAAGTGTATCTGTACGATACCCAACGTCATACAGGCAACGGCGAAACAATAGATGGAAAGTCCTCCAGTGACGAACAAAGGAGATCAAATCATGGCCCTGTAGACATAGAGGAAACCGTACAATTTGAAATAGGTTTAGAAATAGAGAAACTGAGAGGAGAAGTCTCTTCCCAGATCTTTAATAAATGGCAGCCAATTGTCACGTAGCTGATAGCCAGTGTCTCTGTTAAAGTAATTGGGGATTTTACGAATTTCAACCAGCTGTGCTTACCAACGGCAAGCGAATGAGCATCCTTGAAACCTAAGTTACATCGTGCCCTGAAGACAGGGCATGTTCAGCTATAGCTGATTTGTCAGGTTGGTTTAGACGGATGTTCCTTTGATGCTCCTTGGTGCGAGTTGCAATTGACCGTTTTGTTTGCCCAATGTAGACTTTTCCGCAAGTACAAGGGACTTCATATATCTTTTTTAATCCTAAACGTTGACCAATTTTCGTCACAGTACCAAAAACTGTTTTTATATTTTGCTTGCGGAGAATCTTAGCAACGCGGACAGTGCTGTTGTGAATATAAGAGAGGTAAGCAGTTCTCCTCACTCCAGAGCTCTGAGAATGTTGTCTATCCCTCCTTCTGGGATGTTGGGACCTACATAGCATATAGTGGATTCATTATAGCCATTACCCTTAAACATGGTTTGTAAGCCATTTAACTCTTCCTGAAGAGTTCATGCCTCACAAATGCGTTCCGCTCTTTGGCTAGAGTTGTAATAATTCCTTCTTTTTATGCTGGGTGGTGGTGGGAGTCTGCATGTAAATATCGTTAGTGTGAGTTGGCTTACAGTAGATGCTGTGCCCCATGGAGGCATCCGCCTTCCTCCTCACAAGAACGTCCAAAAAAAGGTAAGCATCCACCCGACTCTAGGTCCATTGTGAAGTGGATTGACGGATGCAGCTTATTTAGGTGGTTCATAAAGTGGTTTAGTTTCTCAGAAACCTCCACCCACACTACGAATGTATCATCCACATACCTAAAACCAAATCATTGGTTTGAAGGACGCGGAAGATGTTCCATGAAACAAGAAACTACTTGTTGTGCATTCATTCATTTTCATTTGAGTCAGTTTTGCTTGAGCGTCCAGTCTACTCTGCAGCCCTCTGTTTAAGAACAACACACCGCCATGACCCCCTATTTGCAGGTAGCAGTACGTCCTCCTCTGCTTCTCACTTCGAAATCTATCAACACTGAATCTAACCATCGCCTCTACTTTTCTTACCCTCTACAGCCGAACCCTTGTAGGGCCTTGACCTACCAAGTGACCGCTGCTCAGTCATTTGCCCTGCAGATTGTAGGGTGACGCGTGGTCAGCGCGTCGGGTCCCCTCGGCCGTTAATCTTTGTCTCTCTGACCGGGGCGCTGCCTCACTGTCAGACAGCTAGTTAATGGTCCTCTCGAGGCTGAGTGCACCACGTTACAGCCCTCACGTTAGTTTAAAAATCCGTGGCGGACCCGACTTTGAACCGGCATTTATTATTATTATTATTAATATTATTACCAACTAGGTTGCTAAGTGCACTAGCCCACATGACCATTTTCAAAAAATAATCAGTATGCAGGTGCGAGATGTCGATGTTATTTTTATTTAATAATATTGCCAGTTCGTTGAATCCAATCGATCTGCTGCTCATCAACTATTCATAGGCATCTGTGATTGAGTCTCAGGTTTGTAAATGGTAGACTGTGCGTCGCTCGCAAACTTGTGAATGCATGAGATTGGTTGACTGGTTACAGCGAGGAACAAAGAACACGAGGTGACAGCACTTGGGAGTTCTTTGTTAATTGAGAAACAAGCCTCAAGTCCGGCAAACTAATAAATAAATAAATAAATATATAAATAAATAAATAGACAAATAAATAAATACTTTCTGGACGTGCCTCGTAAATAAACATGGGGAGTTCCAGATTGACCATGTTGCAATAACAACCCGAAATCATAAAGAAATCCTGAACGTCAAAGAGAGGAAAAGTGCCAACATAGACTCAGACCATTATCTTCCAGAGATCAAAGATAGATTCCAACCAAACAGACCCAGGCCGAGAAAAAGAAAGAAGCCCAGAATCTATTCAAAGACGTTGAAGAAAAATAAAGATAAATACCTTGAAAATCTTTCTTCGATAGAGATGAACAGTTGGGAAGAGATTAGAGATTCCTTGATCAAAGCATCCGAATATTTGGGAAACCCTCCAAGGAGAAGGAAACACAGGTGGTTGAATGAAAGATGTGATGAGCACTTGAAAGAAGATAAATTTTCTGGAAAAGGTGGAATTCCAACAAATCCGGAAAAAATGGGAAGACTTTAGGAATGACAGGAAAGAAACAGCCAAGATCATTCGAGCCGAAAAGAGAAGATATGATATATCTCGAGTGGAAAAGCTGGAAGAAGAATTTTAAAAGAACAACACTAGATAATTTTATCGCACCTTTAAAGAGGAACTGCACGGGTATCAACCACCCACTCTTTGCTTTAAGCGTAACGATGGTAGCATAGTTACGAACAATAACTAACACCGGTTATCAGACAGATTCTACACACACCCAAAGTACACGGGGCTATATGACCGCGTTGTCGCAGCCCCTAAACTGAGGAACCAACCAACCAACCAATAAAGAGAACTGCGAGCTCATGGCGAATTATTTTAATGGGCTATTAAATTGCGAAGAACCACTTGCTAGACTAGACGCCAAAACACAAATTCACGAGAACCCAAATTCCCAACCACCAGGGTTTGATGAGGTCGAATTTGTAATCAAGGAGCTCAAGGATAATAAAGCACCAGGGGAAGATGGCATTTTGGTTGGAATGTGGAAGATCGGTGGAGAGATCACTGCAGGAAAAATCCCTCACCTTATAAAAGAAATATGGAAAACTGAACAGATTCCAAAGGACTGGAAATGTGCGCTCATTCACCCTCTTCATAAAAATGGCACTCGAACAGACCCAAATAATTACAGGGGGATTTCTCTACTTCCAATCGCATATAAGATACTCTCTGAGATTTTGTTGAGCAGAATTGAAGAACAAGTTGATACCCTCATTGGGGAATACCAAGCTGGTTTCCGAAAAGGCAGATCATGCTTTGAGCAAATTTTCAACTTGAAAAGTATTCTGCGAACAAGAGCTTTAAAGAGCCTGAACACTGTGGTCACCTTAGTTGACTTTCGAAAGGCATACGACTCGATTGACAGACAAACTTTATTTAATACCATAAAAGAGTTTAGAATTGACAAAAAAAAAACAACAGAGAAATTATTAAACAAACACTGACGGATATCATCTCCAAAGTAAAGTTCTTCGGAGAAATTTCTGATCTATTTGAAATTAGGACTGGGGTCAGACAGGGAGATGGATTATCTTCAATTCTCTTCAACATCGTCTTGGAAATGATAAAGAGAACTTGGGAAGCGGATTTGAATATGAGAGGATTTGTAGGAATACATTTGATGACCTTGTTCTCTTAGCCAACAACCGAGAAGATGCTCGAAAGATGCTTGACAGTCTTCATGAATCAGCTCGAAGAACAGGTCTTCAAATCTCCTATGAAAAAAAAACGGAATATATGGAAGTAAATCATGGGAAGATTAAGAGGGCAGAAAAGTTTAAATACCTGGGGGAATGGATCCAACTCAACGGAGTGGATAAGGAAGCAATCAAAGAAAGACCTGGCCTACAAACTGGCCCAGGATAAATACAACAAACGAGCTTTATCATACAAGGCCAAAATCAGACACTACAAATCGGTAGTACAACCTGAAGGATTCTACGCATCAGTGTGTCTTATTTTAAGTTAAACGTAGAACTTCAAGTAGACTACTAGAAAAGAAAGGAAGGAAGATTCTGAGAAAATTACTTGTACCACAAAAGACTACTGATGGGACATGGAATAAGAGGAAAAATGAATAACTATACAAGAGTACTAAAAAGATCACTGACGTAATGAAGAAGCGGAGGCTAAAGTTTTACGGACATTTACTACGAATGGATGAAGGCAGGTTGACCAAAAGGATCTTCAGCAACATCATGGGGTTAAAGGTCGCATCTAATTGGGTGGATGAGGTGAAGAGGGATGCAGCGGAAGTTGGAATTACTCCACCGATGGCCTACGATAGAAGAGAGTTCCGCAGTCGAGTTGACGGAGTAAAATCATTTCAAGAGAAACCATCAAGCAGAAGGCCCAAACGGATCATTTCCGTGGAGGAGGGAAAACAAAGAAGTGACAGGATGAAGAAGTTCAGGGAAGAGAAGATAAAGCAAGCCAATAAGTCTTGAGTTCCTTGCGGTCCATCGTTGGCAAAATTCGATAATAAAAGAAAATAAATAAATAAATAAATAAACAATAAATAAATAAGTTAATATTATAGATAAGTAAATAAATAAATAAATATGTAATTAATTGAATTATTTAAACGAAGTTTGATGTTTTTCAGTCGGTCCACACAATTGAGAAGGGTTATTCTCTAATCATTGCATGAGCTTAATAATAGTGCATTATGCAACGAGCCTATAATGGCTATAATTAAGACACGAGTTTTTTTTTATAAAACGAGCGTATGCGAGTTTTATAATTTCCATACAAGTCTCTTAATTACCATTATAGGCGAGTTGCAAACGACTGTTTATGTTCGACGATAATTATCACTTTATTATATGTTTTAACATAAATATTCATAAATATCTGTTGAGATTGTCACTAGAATTTTGTGATCGGGTGCTGCGCAGGGTAGGATGTATCTGATTTCCAAGCTCTCTGACAGTAGTGGAGTAGTGGTGCTTCTAACGCACTCTAGAACCCTCCTTGCCCCACTACTAAGCCTCAGCCATGTTAAATAATTAATATCTCTTGAACGCATGGTCGGATGTTGACAAATGAGGTGTCATTGGACTCGAGCTGACGTCCTCTTTCGTATGGACCACTCGTTATATTTTTGATTTTTTTTCAAAATGTTTGTTTTGGAAAGTAGGTGATAGTTTGAAAACCAAACATGATAGAACGTTGTGCCATGGCTCAAACGAATGGTCTTTATAACCTTTATTTTTTGTAATAAACCATTTTAACTTTGTATATTTTTTTGAAAACCCTCGAATTTTGAAAATTCTATATTTTGGAAACTAGCAATTCTATAAAAAAATGTTTGACGTAAATCAATGGTCCCTATGCCCTCTACCACCCAAAAAAATGCAAGTCTCTAAGATAAAAACCTGACAGTAGTGTCAATTGGGGGTTCTGCTTCCAAAAGGAAGTTGTGAGCCCCTGCGACCTTGGAATGGAAGGAGTCATGCTAGGAGGGAGTGCTTGGATTCTGTTTTTTCGTCTCGTTGTGCTCTTTACGGGAATGTCGGTGTCGAAAAGGTGAAATGCTGGAAACACGGTTTTTTGGGGTAAAAACGTGATTTTAGACTTTTTGCTATATCTCGCGAACCAATCATACTAGAGGCACGTACGAGGGGTCCAAGGACTCGGGATGACGTCCTCTCTGCTATGGAGCACTCGTTATAATTTAAAAAAAAATTGGAAACTCGATTTTGGGGTAAACATGTGTTCTTTTTTAATTTTTGCCGATATCTCACGAACCTATAAGCCTAGAGTCTTGTACGAGGTGCCATTTTTTTCGTCGCGTTGTCCTCTTGCCGAGAATGTTCGTGTTGAGCAGGAATGAAAAACCATGTTGAGGTAAAACCGTGATTTTAGACTTTTTGCTCTATCTCGCAAACCCATAACGCCAGAGACGTGAACGAGGTGTCATAGGACTCGGACTAACGCCCCCTTTTTGAAACTATGTTTGACATTTTGACAAAGGGCCTAACGCCATACATGTTGAAAAATATTTTTTTCTTTACCTGTTTACAATGTTCATGAAGCGTGGTTGTTGAGAGAAACGATACTGCTGGGTGTGTGTTTCAACGAACCTGTCGCTAACCACAATGACCATGCATAACAGAACAATCGATATTTCGGCGGGTCGGTTTATGACAGAGCGAGGGTTCGTTTTTCTGATATTTTACCCCCGAAGAGAGCCTTTAACGTGTAAACGGTGATGAGAACTTGGTTCTATGTTGGTTGAAGCGAGTACAGAAAACAAACTTGCAGAGGAGCAGGAGGTGAATGTCATTTGAGCTTATTGGAATGCGCTGATCTGACTTGACAACAGGTGCAATGGAAAAATGACAAAGACGCTTGAAGGTTAAATAATCTGACAACCGTGGTGACAGGGAAGAGCGAAATGCATGTGAACACATGTGAGAAGGCATGTACGCTAAACAAGTTACATCCTGTTTGCTTTGTACGTGACAAAATGCAAGTTCATGTGAAATTTGATCTGGCACAGGTGTTCACGTTGGGCGTTAGCTGTCCACGTGACTGATAACAGAATGTTCAAAGCGTGGGGAAAAAATGATTATACATGCAACGTAACATATATAAAGACACGTCGTTATCATTTCCACTCTCACTTAGGTGACTACCTTTGAACACATTGCGTTGCGTGAAACCCCTGCTCTTGTTTAACAGATTTGGTGTTGGTGGAAAATACTTAACCTTGTTGTGGGGTAGGTATTTATTTATATATTTATTCATTTATATATTTATTGATTTATATATATATTTACATGCAATTATTTATTGATTGGGTAATTAATGATTTTATTTCTTTATTTGTTTGCAGATAACCGGTATGCCTTACATGTCTGAGAGAGAAGAAACCTTTGCACTTGTGAGCCCACTAGGAGGAAACAGCAACAAGCCACTGCAAGTGAAGGTGAGAATATTTTTTCAAACTAACTTGTTTCAATTTTTGTTTCATATTTTATTTTATGAAATGCATGTATTAACATAAATTTAGGTACTTATAGCGTTTTATTTTATTTATTTTTAGAAACTTGGAAAGAAAATCCTTACCGCTGTACCAGTTGCTGAAAACCCGAGACGCAGTAGAGTGAAACCATTGTTTCCAGGCAGTGAACTATTGAAAACTCAGGTAAGCCTAACTTAAAATGCTATTGCATTTTACCACTACTGAAAAAAAACTTTTACACAAAAAATAATCATTACCTGTAAATGACTGGGACAATGATTGCTTTCTTGATTAATAGCTATGTTGTTGTTGACTGAGAAAAGAACAAGGCCATGTTGGATTTTCTAAAAACAAAAATTTAAATGTGAATGGAATAATATTCTGGCAATGCCCAAGAGAGAGGTCATCAAAATGTCGAGGCAATCTGAAAAGTAAAAATGGAAAGGCTGTAAGTGTGAGTGTTCATCAATGTAGTGCTCTAAACGAACCACGGTTGCTGTTTACAAACAATTTTCAAAATGCTATAAAGCAAGTTCAAGAAAACGATATTGCGGCAAAACATAATGCAGTGTTTGTTCAAAAGGACTTATCATGTCCTCAAAAAGTCATGTTAGGACAGTTGTCAACGTACAAGAAACCTTCAACAATATCAAAGTCGATACAGACTATAAATAATGTGGTATTTCAAGAGGATCAAAAAGGACTATATAGTAATAGTAATGATGGTCAGGATGATAATGATAATAATGATCATGATGATGATAATTATGATGATGATAATGGTAATGCTTTGTTTACACCTAAAAATTCATTTGTTAAATTTGTATACTGGACCAAACCCAGTAAGCTAATTCAACGGCTTCGACACTTGCATGCTTTACAACAAGCTGGGCATACCGGTCACGATTGGGAAATCAAATAAATTGAACAAGAGCTTCGACGTGCTGAAATTATTGTGCAATGGGTCTACCACTTTGCAACTACTTCTACCCCCACTCTTGGTTCTTATATTTGCTTATTTGCTTCCACTTTTACCGGAACTCTTTGGATCCATATTTGCTCTTACATTAAACTATTATTCTTATTACCAAGTTGACTTTACTAGAGCTTAGTCTATGCTTGACAGTTGACAAGAAAGTATCAGTGACTAGGTATGGTAATCCTTACGCATACTATAAAGGATATTCATATATTGTGAAACGAACCAATAAAAATCGAACTGTTATTTGGCGTTGTTTGGAGCAACGTTCCAATCTTTGTCGTGGTGACCTAAAAAGTAAAATTGTGAGGTTTTAAGTGTCAGTGATCATTAATGTAGTGTACTGCATGAAACACAGTTGCCGTCGACAAAAAATAAAGAAAACCATATTGCTACTCAAAATAGTGCATTGTTTAATGAGCAACGTTTAACCCCTGTTCTAAAAGTTATTTTTAATCCATCTTCCACGTCGCAAGAGCCATCAACATCACAAACTATGCAAGAGGTAGTGTTGTTGTTGTCGTCGTTTTTAAGAGTGGAACAACTAGGTCATCTGCTCTTGATATGCAAGAGGATCAAAATGACTAAATAGTAATAACAATAAGGTTTTTATGCCTATATAACCATTGCGGCTTCCCCAGTTTTCGAAAACAACAGTGAATGGACATTGCTATAAAATGATCTACAACAAGCCTTGTGTTTAAAACTATAACAGACTATTGTAAAGAGAGAAAGGCTTGTATTCAATGTGCATCTATTGTCATAATCATGTATACTCTGCAATGTTAAATATACTAACTTTGTATAAAATAAAACATCATTGTAACATCATTTTGCATTTATTTACAAACTTTATATACATGTTTTTGGTTTCATCATAATATGTTTTAAGACAATACTAAAAACTAAAACATTATTATTCTATACACATATTTTTCTTTCAGTCCATTGTCATCACTTATATCTTCCATTATTATTATTATTTGACATTTGTTTTTTTATTTAATTAAAACAAACCATGCACATATTGTTTTTAAAACTTTCATAAATTAAATGTACAGGTTGCACAGCATTATTGACTTCATCAAAACACTCTCCGACATATCATTAAACCGTATAGGCAGAAATGTCTCAAAGTTTTCACATACACAAAGTACACGATCACCATATGCTGTTTTCAATTTCCGAATCTTGATAATGCGGAATGGAATATGCGTTGGCAATTCGCTGAGCTTCTTTGTCTCTAAGCCACATGATTGTCCCACAGCATTCAAATCATTCATTGTAGTAGTCTATAAACAAAACAAAAGCATATCTATTACACTCTAAAACAGCTTTAATAATATTGTGCAAATTGGGATTTTGCACTATGCATGGCGAATAAATTATGCTAGTTATGCAAGAAATGCCCTAACTGTAGCAGACACTACTTTTCTGCACATATCACAAGTGTTAAGTTCTAATGCACACTTGACACATGCTATCATGTGTCCACAAGGCAAAAATACAACACCTAGTTCATCTTGATAACAAATTTTACACAATTGATGGTCACACTTTTTGTATCTGTTCGTAAGACAAGTCTTTTCTTTCAGCCTTATGTATTTGCTCCGCGTGTTCTAACTCTAAAGGCACTTTTATGTCTTGTGCTGCAATCACGTTTTCTTTACGAATAGTGTTCACAAATTCCTGACCTTTAAGCAACACCATGTATTTACAGTTTGGTAACCAACGAGCGTGTTGCACAAAAGGGTCATCAGTCATTTGCCAATCCTTTAAAGCAAATCCACAATAATAACATATTGTTTTATCCCCTTCACCAGTATAAAAAAATCCAGCTTCACTTAGCTGTTTGGTAAGGTGTTTTAATATTAATGGCCAAACATTTTTATAAGATTCTAAACGTTTTTCAACAGAGCTGTACTCTGGGTGTGCTAGTGCTTTAGTCTTGCAAACTCCCAATTTATCAAAAGCACACGCCAATTCAACACTGTCTATGGCATATGGACCACATATATCGACACTACCGTTGTTGGCTGGTAATACATCATTATTATTATTAGTCATTTGTGATTCAGCAACGGCGTAAGTAGTAGGCAATGGCCTTGTGGTTCGGTAAAAAGGATACACTGGTAGGTTACCCACTTGTTTTCCAAGCATGCAAGGACAACAAGGAGACCATCGCAAATGGTCTCTAAAGGGATCATCCCCTTCTTCCCAGAGTGAAAGTTCAATATGACAAAACACACATCTTCTCGTTCAAGTAAAAAAAAACGGATATTGCAAGTTTATGTGTTGACAATAAGCCTACAGGCCAGGATTCAAATGTTAACCAACGATCATGTTCTGATTTTAAATTTAACCCACGTGGTAAACCAACTTGCTCACTTGTCGTATTTAGTACTATCGCCATGTGTTATAATAAAACGTATTTCTTATTGTAAGTTATTAACGTTGCACAAGAGCACAGAGTACTTTAAAGCATAATGCATGCTTGTTCTCTGTCTGTTCACTACGTTAATGGCGCATGACGACACCTAAAAAACGAACAAAATAACCCATCACTCAATCAATCAATCAATCAATACTTGTAAATAAAACGTTAACGTTAATTGGCATTAATATATCAAAACACCATTAAAAATAAATTCTATGTTTGGCACTAACAGTAACCCATGTACTTATTTTCTTTTTATGAAGCTACAGTCATTTACATCCACCCCCCCCCCTTTTAACCAATATATAAACAAAAATGAATGTCATGTCATTTTGTTCACATTATCATGTTCAAACCTGTGGATATTCGTCGAGTCCATAGAGAACCACCCATAAATTAAATTTATTTTTTTGTTTTTAGAAAATCCAACATGGCCTTGTAATTTTCCCAGTCAACAACAACATAGTCATTAAGCAAGAAAGCAACCATTGTCCCAGTCATGCACAGGTAATGATTATTAGCCTACTTTTCACATTTTGCAAAAATGAGGAAAAAGTAGACTTATGAGATCGGGCAAATGTGTGTCTGTCTGTCCTTTTGTCTGTCTGTCTGTCTGTCTGTCTGGCTGTGTGTCCCCCCCCTATCAACTCCTAAACGGCTGCAGCAATCGAAACAAAATTTGGTAGGAGTAAAGATCTATACCTGAATATCGCACGGCCATATTTGAAAATGATGTCAGTGCTACCAACTGCTGAAAAGTCGCAATTGAAATTTGAGCTCTATGTTGGATATCTCGGAAGGTATGAATGGGAGCTATTTGAAAATTGGCAAACGTATAGATAATAATATTGCAGTTTAATTTCCAGGAGCATGGCAGTGTTGCCAAAATGATTATAAGCCTGCTGATAGGTCCAATATTTAAATGCATATAACTTCTACACTATCAATTGGAATTCAACCAAATTTCGTATGTGCTATGTGTTCATAAACAGATATAACTGAGCGTATTCCTAAGATCCACCAGGGCTGCCAACTGTTAACAAATGCTCTCAATTTATTTTTTCAAAATACCAATATATCAGAAAGTATGCAAGCCGACAACTTCAAACTATGCACACGTATAGTACCTGACATTCTGTATTAATTTGGAGTAACTTATATACGTCAGTGCTACCAACATGATTCTAAGCCTGCTGAGAGGTCCAAATTTAAATACATGTAGCTTCTATACTATCATTGGGATTTCAGCCAAAATTTGTATGTGCTATGTGCACCATAACAAATACGACTATGCGTATTCTTAAGAGCAACCAGTGTTGCCAACTGTTAAAAAATGGTTTCTATTTTTGTTTTCCTAATATCAATATATCATAAAATATGCAAGCCAATAGCTCTAAAATTTGCACAGTATAGTACCTGACATTCTAGATTAATTTGGATTAATTAATATACGTCACTGCTGCCAACATGATTCTAAGCCTGCTGATAGGTCCAATTTTAAAATGCCTGTAACTTCTATACTAACAAATGGATTTCATTCAAAATTAACACAACAAGATATCATATTATTGCAGATTATTTCTGACCAATACATGTATGTCATTGTTGCCAACATGATTTTAAGCGCGCAGTTAGATCCAATGTTTAACTGCATGTAACGTCCATGCTATCCATTGGACTTCAACCAAATTTTGTATTCTGTACCTTAAGAGATGGAAACAAGAATATATTCAGTCACCAGGGCTGCCAACTGTAGTTCTCTATTAGGCTACATTATGCCAGGTATACAGTATTTCGAACTAATTAGAAATTTCTATATTACCAATTTAATTTTGTCATTATTCTAGATAGATCCATATAGATTAATCAATGGCAGGAATTTTAAATTTTAAGAAAAGTAGGCTCTTTAGTTCGTCACGGAACTTCTTGTTTTTTTTTGTGTAAGAGTTTTTTTTTCAGTAGTGGTAAAATGCAATAGCATTTTAGGTTAGGCTTACCTGAGTTTTCAATAGTTCATTGCCTGGAAACAATGGTTTCACTCCACTGCGTCTCGGGTTTTCAGCAACTGGTACACCGGTAAGGCTTTCCTTTCCAAGTTTCTTAAAATAAATAAAATAAAACGCTATAAATACCTAAATTTAGGTTAATACATGCATTTCATAAAATAAAATATGAAACAAACATTTAAACAAGTTAGTTTAAAAAAATAATCTCACCTTCACTTGCAGTGGCTTGTTGCTGTTTCCTTCTAGTGGGCTCACAAGTTCAATGGTTCTTCTCTCTCAGACATGTAAGGTATACCGGTTATCTACAAACAAATAAAGAAATAAAATCATTAATTACCTAATCAATAAATAATTGCATGTAAATATATATATATATATATATAAATCAATAAATATATAAATGAATAAATATATAAATAAATACCTACCCCACAACAAGGTTAAGTATTTTCCACAAACACCAAAACTGTTAAACAAGAGCAGGGGTTTCACGCAACGCAATGTGTTCAAAGGTAGTCACCTAAGTGAGTGTGGAAATGATAACGACGTGTCTTTATATATGTTACGTTGCATGCATAATCATTTTTCCCCACGCTTTGAACATTCTGTTATCAGTTACGTGGACAGCTAACGCCCAACGTGAACACCTGTGCCAGATCAAATTTCACATGAACTTGCATTTTGTCACATACAAAGCAAACAGGATGTAACTTGTTTAGCGTACTTGCCTTCTCACACGTGTTCACATGCAATTTGCTCTTCCCTGCCACCACGGTTGTCAGATTATTTAACCTTCAAGCGTCTTTGTCATTTTTCCATTGCACCTGTTGTCAAGTCAGATCAGCGCATTTAAATAAGCTCAATTGACATTCACCTACTGCTCCTCGGCAAGTTTGATTCCTGTACTCGCATCGACCAACATAGAACCAAGTTCTCATCACCGTTTACACGTTAAAGGCTCTCTTCGGGTGTAAAATATCAGAAAAACGAACCCTCGCTCTGTCATAAACCAACCCGCCGAAATATCGATTGTTCTGATAAGCATGGTCATTGTGGTTAGCGACAGGTTCGTTGAAACACACACACCCAGCCGTATCGTTTCTCTCAACAACCACGCTTCATGAACATTGTAAACAGGTAAAGAAAAAAATATTTTTCAACATGTATGACGTTAGGCCCTTTGTCAAAATGTCAAACAAAGTTTCAAAAAGGGGGCGCTAGCCCGGGTCCTAGGACACCTCGTTCACGTCTCTAGCGTTATGGGTTTGCGAGATAGAGCAAAAAGTCTAAAATCACGGTTTTACCTCAACATGGTTTTTCATTCCTGCTCAACACGAACATCCTCGGCAAGAGGACAACGCGACGGAAAAAAATGGCACCTCGTACAAGTCTCTAGGCTTATTGGTTCGTGAGATATCGGCAAAAATCACAATAAAAACACATGTTTATCCCAAAATCGAGTTCCAAATTTTTTAAAAAATATAGCGAGTACTCCATAACAGAGAGGACGTCACCCCTATTCCTTGGACCCCTCGTACATGCCTCTAGTATGATTGGTTCGCGAGATATAGCAAAAAGTCTAAAATCACGTTTTTACCCCAAAAAACCGTGTTTCCAGCATTTCACCTTTTCGACACCGACATTCCCGTAAAGAGCACAACGAGACGAAAAAACGAATCCAAGCACTCCCTCCTAGCATGACTCCTTCCATTCCAAGGTCGCAGGGGCTCACAACTTCCTTTTGGAAGCAGAACCCCCAATTGACACTACTGTCAGGTTTTTATCTTAGAGACTTGAAATTTATTTTGAGGGTAGAGGGCGTAGGGACCATTGATTTACGTCAAACATTTTTTTTGTAGAATTGCTAGTTTCCAAAATATAGAATTTTCAAAATTCGAGGGTTTTCAAAAAAATATACAAAATTAAAAAGTTTTATTAAATAAATAAAGGTCATAAAGACCATTCGTTTGAGCCATGGCACAACGTTCTATCATGTTTGGTTTTCAAACTATCACCTACTTTCGAAAACAAACATTTTCCAAAAAATTTCAAAAATATAACGAGTGGTCCATACGAAAGAGGACGTCAGCTCGAGTCCAATGACACCTCATTTGTCAACATCCGACCATGCGTTCAAGAGATATTAATTATTTAACATGGCTGAGGCTTAGTAGTGGGGCAAGGAGGGTTCTAGAGTGCGTTAGAAGCACCACTACTCCACTACTTCTGACCGACCGACGCTTGCGCTCTGTGTGCTTCAATGCCATATGTGCAGATTGAGCACCAGTATTCAGTAAAAATGTCACCGAAATCGTTTGAAAACAACCCGCTGTGTATAAATTGGGTTTGGGGATATTAAGGTACAGTGTCTCATATTCACCAGTTTATTTACGCGAACATATGGACGGTTCACTTTCGGTAATTTATATAGACATGTTGGATTTTGAGCGCACGCGCGAAGGTAATCTTATCTAATTGGTCAAACAGCTGTTTCTAGAGCTGTGATTGGTGGGAGAAACAGTTTCATAATGAAAAATAGTGTTATAGTGACCATCATTATGATACAGTTGTCAGACATATAATTGTCAAGGTCGAACATAAATACATTTTACAAGATTAGGGAATAACCCATTACAATTGGGTACAATAGTGTTGACATCAAACACTGAAAATGGCTTCTAACACCACAATAATAAATTGTTTGTTTGTTTATTTATTTATTTATTTATTGAATATTAATAATATTACATTTAATTGCAGCCAATGGCCATACTAAAAGTAAGATAATTACATTTGTATTCAGTCTGTTTTACGTCTTACAGAAGTCTGTTAGGGAGGTTCCTTAGTTTTGCACCACAATAAATGGTCTCGGTCGCAGTTTGACCCACAAAGCTTGCAATTGTACTTATAATAAATGTTAATATCGTATGGCCTCGGATGCCGGGTGCAAGCTTTGTATTTGACACCCAGAGGGTAGCTTGCATGTCGATTTTCGTTGTTCCTTGAATCACAAGGAGGTTAGATATCTAAGCTCCTTGAACACTACAGCGCTTTCTAGTAGAGAAATGAGGAACTTTGTGTTGGCGGAAACTCCCGAGATTAATTTTGCCATTATGAACACGGCCTAATGAATTCAAATGGGTTCTTTGACATGCCAACATCGTATGACTTGCGTGTCGTATTTTTGGCGCCTTTCAAAAATCACTTACCACGGCCAGGAGCGAACCTGCAATCTTGGGGCTTAGTAGACCGACACGTTATCCACTCACCCAACGTGGAAATCTTCTGGGTTATGGTACTTCTCTGTTGGAGAAACCCATAGACCGCTACTCTCGTCATTGTGTGTCGTAGGTCATATCTGGCTTCCGTATAGTCCCTGTAGATCATCGCATCCATGGCGAAGAACTCCGACCATATCTCTTGTTTCTTCTTGATGAGTACTCGTAGCATTCTATGCCCAAGATCGCGGGTACAAACCTGGCCGAAGTCGTCGGACTATTTTAAGAGCGTTACAAATCCCTCAGTGTACCTTCCTTCGGAGGGGAATAAAGCCGGCGGTCCCATGTCATAGATTTATGGCATGTAAAAGAACATTCCACTAATTACACTTGTGTGAAGCTAAATTAAAGGTTAGATTTGACTAACGCTCTTAGGTTCCAACGTTCGTCAACAGGAGCCGACTACGGTGGAATCTAGTAACCAAGTTCAGATCTAGTTGTCGTTAACGGTGGCGTTTGGTAGCAAAAGTAGGAACTACTTGAAAATTGAATATCTGCAGTCATTACTTGAATTAAAAACAGATAACACACACTAATACAGCCATCAAAATTAACACCGGTTATCAGAAAGATTCTACACACACCCAAAGCACACGGGGCTATATGACCACATTGTCGCAGGCCCTAAACTGAGGAACCGACCGACCAGTTCTCGTAAAATTTCGTTGTAGGCATCGCTGGCTGGCAGGAGTAGGTCTAGACGAAGTTCTTCTATGAAGAATAGTTCCTTTATTAGCACGTAGGTGAGGCGTGTACTGTGATAGACTTAGTGCTCTTTCCAGGAAGTGAGCTTTGACTCTTTCTAGGTCTTCTAGATTTTTCTTTTTCAGGTTCTTCCATATCATCTCTAGCCCGTAGGTCATAATTGGTGCGATGTTAGGTGGAATACGGTCATCGCTGTTTTCAAGGATAGCTTCCTCAGATTCTTTATAAGTTACTGTTTGCTGTCGTCCTGGCAGCTGAGGTACGTTCTCTGATGTGTATGTCCCCTGTTGAATCGAACATGAAATCTACCCGACTTACTAATATTCGTCAAAACTGGCTTTATTCATCACAGACAAGGTAAATGATACAATATTATAACAGATCAAAAAAAAAAGGAAAGAGTTAGAGAACGTCACATACCTCCCAACTTTTGATTTCAAACACAAAATCAAAACAAAACTTATTTACAATTACACAATCCACACAAGCTACGACCAGTATCGAGCAGGCAGTTTCACTACACGTCCCTTTCTTGTTCTCATCACTTGTTGACCACTGGGGGCTTCACACTCGTCATCACTTGGTTCGTCTTCACCCAAGGGAGCATCCTGCGACGACGATATTTCCAGAGGGTATATCCGCTGGATTGGTCTGGTAATACTTCTCCCCGCTGCCTTAACACGAACCACCCTGACATTGTTGTCCTTGCCAGGGATTTTCTGTGACCTTTCCCACTGGCCACTCCAACCTCTTCCTGTCATCTGACCCCACCAACACAACATCACCGATCTTCAATGTTCTATGGGGTTTCATGTCAGCATGCGACTGCACCAGGAGGCTCAGGTATTCATCCCGGAATCTTTTCCGCAAATCTTCACGCAAGCGGTGGAGATACTTGGCTCGCCTTCTGATGTCTGTTCTATCCAAGTGGCCAAGATCAGGAACTCCGGTAGAACGAACGTCTTGTAGGAACATGGCCGGTGTCAATGGCATCAAGTCATCTGGGTCCTCCGAGGGATAGGTCAAGGGTCTGGAGTTGATCACGGCTTCAACATCACAAAGAATGGTTGTAAGCTCCTCATACTTGAGACAAGCTGTCCCCAATGCTCTCCTCAACAGCTTCTTGACCATCTGCACCATCCTCTCCCACCATCCACCCCACCATGCAGCAGTGGATGGAATGAACTTCCACTGAATTCTTTTGATGGAAGACGTTCTTTCAATCTCAGCCCAGTCCAGTGAGGCAAAGGAATTATTAGCCCCAGTGAAATTCGTCCCATTGTCACTGTAAAATATTCGGGGTCTACCCCGCCTGGCGATGAATCTCCTCATTCCTTGGAGGATGGTTTCTGTAGACATACTTTGCACAAGTTCCAAATGAACAGCACGATAAACTGCACAGGTAAACAACAGGATCCAGGCCTTTTCACCATCTCTGAGGTGCATAGGTCCCGCTAGGTCAATCCCACTCACTTCAAAAACCGATGTATCCCCCACTCTATCTCCTGGTAGAGGTACAGGACCAGTCTCATCTCTCTTTGCTTCAAATCTTCGACATCTGACACATTTGTTAACCACTTTCCTCACTGTCCTCCTCCCTCTTAGAATCAATAGTCCTCCCTCAATTTTCCAAGTAACATTTGGACTCCAGCATGAGAGAACTTAAGATGATAGTCTCTAATTAGGATCTCCACCTAATTATGATTTGACGGTAGCAGAATGGAATATCTGAAGTTCTCAACATAATCTCGTTGCACAATCTTTGTCTTCAACCTCAGAAGACCATCTGAACCAACAACTGTGCAGAATGATTTCAATCCTTTCTTGTCAGTCTCTTCTGTCAATCCCAGTTGAGCCAGGCATAGTAACCTTCTTTCGGCCTCTTCGATTTCCAAAACAGAAAGCTCACCAGACACGCAACCTTCAAGTTTTGATGCTTTCCTGAAGAAGCGCAGTATCCAAGCCACAAGCCTCACAATCTGTGAAAACAACGAAAAGCGTCTCAGGTACCAGGGGTCTTCCTCTTCGATTAAACTGGATAGTGTTGACATCACCTTCCTTTTTTCTCGATCAACTTCTTCCTCGTCTGCAACCACACCTGACATTGGCCAGTCCTTTTCTTCTGCTCTCAGCCAAGCTAGCCCCTCCCACCATCTGGAATTTATGAGGGATTCTGCAGAGCAAACTCGCGAAGGGAGGTCAGCTGGGTTACACTCCCCAGGTACGTGTCTCCAATCTTCTACGCTAGTCAGTGATCATATTTCCTTGACTCGATTGTTGACGAACACGCCCCAGGGCTAGTCCTTCTTTATTCATTGTAATGCAGTAGAGGAGTCTGTCCAATAGAATTCAGGAACTTGCAAATTTAGACTTTCTCTCACACAGGCAGTCAGACGACTGCCAATGCAACATACCAGAAGTTCCAGTCTTGGCACCGAAATGTCCTTCAAGGGCGTAACCCTTGCCTTGGCCATCACAAGTTGTATCGAAACAGATCCTGGTGTTCCGCCCCTTAAATAAACAGCAGCTGCATAGGCACTTCGACTGGCATCACAAAATGTATGATGATTCCACAATTTTTCAGACCCGCCGTCAGCGAAATGTCTTGGTATCTTCACCTCTGATAGTCGGGAAAATTCTGATTCCCACTCCTTGAACTTCCGCTGCACATCATCCGGTAATTCATTCATTCATTCATTCATTCATTTATTTGAAATTGGGGATGTGTCCCCCGGTGGCAAATTGGGTATACATAACAAATACATAATTATACATAACACTTCAATAACAATTAACAATTAAACTGGAGTATTTACACAAATAGTCAGTCTTTTCTTAAACACACCTATATGTTTGGGAAAAGACTCTAAGACTGCGGCAGGTAGAGAGTTCCAGTTATCAATGGCCCGGTTAACGAAATAATATTTACCATAATTTGTACGCTGTGGTCGGCCCTTAACTTTGAAAGGATGATCACTCCTGCTCATGTAAGTGGGCTTTCCCATACGTTTGCCAAGCTCACCCCATGCTGGTAGATTTGTATACGTGTTGTACATAGCGCAGAGTCTAGATTTCATCCTCCTAGCCTCCAGTGATTCCCACCCAAGTTTCTTTAACATACGGCTCACACTGCTCCTGGGATTAAAGTCACTGAGCACAAATCTAGCGGCCTTTCTTTGTACCATTTCCAACTCATTGATGAGCCCTACTTGATATGGATCCCAAACCGCCGAGGCGTATTCCAGAATAGGCCTTACAAGTGACAAATATCCTAATTCTTTAGCAAGGGTACTACTTCCTTTTAATACCCTCATTACGAAGTGCAGGGATTTGTAAGCTTCAGAAACTACACATCCTATATGACTACTCCATTTCATATCATTTCTTATGTGAACGCCCAAATATTTGCAAGAATCTTCTTCTACAAGTATTTCCGAGCCAATATTATATTGAAAAACTTGCCTTCGCCCTTTCCCTATTTTTATGAGACTACATTTTCTTGTGTTTATTTTCATTTTATTTTCAATCGCCTTCTTATAGACCAGGTTCAGGTCGTCTTAAAGTACTGCGTTGTCTTGCGAGTCATGTATATTTCGATATATTACACAATCATCCGCAAACAATCGACAATCACTACGAATTCCATTTGGTAAGTCATTTATAAACGCCAAAAATAACAAAGTTCCGATTATGCTGCCCTGAGGGATACCCGACGTTACGGTTAATTTCATCCGAGAATAGGCCTTCGACTTTTACTTTCAGGGAACGACCCGTCAAAAATTCTTGGATCCATAAAATTACACTTCTATCAATCTTCGTTGAAGCTCATTTATGGAGTAGCATGTCGTGTGGTACGACATCAAATGCCTTCGCAAAGTCTATAACTACGGCATCGACTGAAACTCCATTGTCTAACGATTCGCTAATATCTTGAAAAAAGTGATAGCATCTGACTCTCGCATGAGTAACCTTTCCGAAATCCATGTTGCCTATCATTAAACCATGATAATGTTTCCCACTGTTCCCTCAAGTAGTCGCAAATGAGATGCTCCATCTGTTTACAAACGATGGACGTACGGCTAACCGGCCTGTAGTGGCCCAAATCAAGTCTGCTCCCTCCCTTAAATATTGGGACTACCGTAGCCCTTTTCCAGTCATCTGGGATTTGCGCATTGTTTATGGACACATTAAACATCACCTCCAAGTATCGTGACACGGGCCTACCTCCTAGTTTAAGTACTTCACTAACTATATTATCAGGACCCTTTGATATATTGTAACGTAATTTTTGTATTAGCTTTACAATTGCTGACTGGTTTATTTGTAAAAGGGGAGCCCCTGATTCGTCGTTAAGGTCCAACACACAGCTATTGGATTTATTGAACACACTACCGTAAAAGACATTTAACTCATTAGCAAAGGCCTGTTTCTCAGTAATTAATTTACCGTCACCGGACATTATCATCGACAAATTATTTGAATTTCCCTTTCTTCTCCTAACGTAACTGCGAAATTTTTTCCACCCATCGCCTCCCGAACCATGTAAACCTTGCATATAATTGTCATGAGCAGCCCTCTTTTTTAAGACGAGCTCTCTTGATAAGGACTTAAATTTCAACATACACTTGTCACTATCATGTCTTTTATTGTATTATTTCCTAATTTTCCGTTTTAGACTCCTGATTTCTCGTGTGTAATACTCAGGATCTGGGTTTTGTTTCAGTAATTTAAATGGGACAAATTTATCAATAACGCTATTTAAAATTTTCAGAAAGTGATTTCCTTCCGATGCCCATACTACAAATAGTGCATTCAAATACCCCTGAAATTTGCCCTGATCCACCCTGCGATACTGGAATATGATTTTGTTTGCTATACCCGAGTCAAAACTTGTAATGTCACCGTATCTAATATTTAATTCAACCCCAGAATGGTCACTAATTCCCGGTACTTTCAGACAGTTAATATACAGCTCTACAGGCCTTACGAGATAAGCATCTAAGGTATTATTGTCTCTAGTTGGGAAGTCAACTACTTGGGAAAATCCCCCCTCCCTTATGAATTTGTTTGCAGCGCTCTGAGCTTGACCACAGCTAGTTGACTCACCAGACCAGTCTACATTGGGGAGGTTTAAATCTCCGGCAATTATTATGCTCTTTTTCATAGCATTACCCGTACAAGCTTTATCATACAGTGTGTCGAGGAGAGAAAAGTTATCTTTCGGTGCTCTATACGCCCCTATCACCTGAAGAGGGAATTTATTTCCTTTATCCGAGATTTGTACACATAACATTTCATAATCCGTCATCCCAGCCCATCTTCAGGTTCCAGCTGCTCTGGATGAGAAGTTTTGGCAGTAAGGTAAAAGGACAAGTATATCCTATAGTGTCAAAAACCCTCTGGGCGCAGACAAAATTCTTCTACGAGTGATGTCACCAGATCCACTCTCAGATATATCACAAAAGATAACGTCATTGTCTTTGTCCCACATCAATCCGAGAACAGAAGAAACTTGTTGACAACCACTCTCTCCATTCAGTGAGGTATGTTCCCATCCACGAAGTTCAAATTTCGCAGTCGACAACAGTTCTGTGGAATTAGTGAAGAATTAGTCCATTTCTTCTTCTGACCCAAGTGATGTGACACAATTGTCCACATAAAAGATGCTCTGAAGTAATCTTGCTGTATTATGGAATTCAGGTGGGCTCCTCTCTAGAGGAAGATAAGTACGGCTGCCAGCAGGAAAGGACTGCAGTTGAGGCCAAATTCTACCCGTTTATGTCTGAGAACTTGGAGTTCTCTCCTCTCAAATAACTCCCACAAAGGAACCTCATATAATCCCTATCACAGGGAGCAATGGATATCTGGAGAAAAGCCTTCCTTATGTCGGCAATCACACCAATCTTCCCTGTGCGAAACCTATTCAAAATTGGGGGAATTTGTTCAAGCAGGTTTGGTCTCTTCTTTTGACAGTCATTCAAGGACAGATTTCCTTTCCCATTACTTGAGGCGTCAAACACTGGCCTAACAGCTGTCGTGGAGTTTTCCTTGAACACACCTCGATGCGGTAAGTAGTGACCTTCGTTATCTATTTCTTGAGAAGGCACCTCTTCGATCACGCCTTCCTTCTTCCATTCGTTAAATACATCATTGTAGTCCACATATCTGCCACTACGAATCAGTTTTATCGTTGTAGATGTACATCTCCTTTCAGCAATGTCACGATTCTCTGAAATGTCTTCAAATCTATAATTCCAGGGCATATGAAAGTCATAACGCCCCTTCTCATTTATATGCACCGTCTCCTTGAAGTGTTTAAGTGTGGTCGCTTCTAATTCTTCTTTAGAATGTTTCTCAGCTGGATCCCTTATTCCTAGTGTGTCCAACTTCCAAAGATCAGTCACTGAAGAGTTCAAGGTCAACAATGAGATCGCGAGTGCACTAGAAGAGTTCGAAAACCTATCCGTTGATAGGCTCCCCATAATGACCCAACCAAGCCTAGTTTCGACTGCCACAGGTCCACAAGACTGGTTTCGCACTCTTCCTGTTAGCAGAGGTCCACAGGTGTCGGCACCTTGTAGCTGTTCGATCTCTGGCCTGTCACCACCACAGTCAGAGATAAATATTTTATTTTCTCTAAGTTCTTTCATCCAAGGCCCCTTCTGAACTCGAGGGAATGTACCACAAATGATGGCTTGATCTAGAACTGGTACCTCACACGTGTATTTCCCATCTACACTTGCTAGTCTTAGTTGATAACTGGAGTGCATTTTCTTTGTTGTCTCAGTCCCTCCAAATAGAGCATGTGCCATTTTCTGAGAACCTGAGGGTTTCAGTCCTAAACCATCTGCGGTCTTCTTCAGCAAGTATGACCGTTGCGATCCAGTGTCGATTAGGGCTTTCACGATGCGCTCCTCTTCATTTCCTGTAATTCTAACCTACAGGGTTTGTAGAAGTACGTAGGTATTTTCTGCATGTCTGGTTACTCAATGTAGTGCTGGGGTCTGCCTTATCTGTCTCTTCCTTTTGTTTCTCTTCACGAGTCTTCGCTGGAGCTCAGGGCACATTAGCACAATATGCCTTTTCCCACAGACATGACACATGACACTACATTTACAGGATTTTGCCATGTGACCTCGTTTCAGGCATTGAAAGCAACATCCCGCTTTCCTCAGAACATTCTTCCTTTCAGTTACGGTAAGGTCATCTTTTGTGCTTTAAAGCATTCCTTGCTGCCATGAGGTTTGCTGCAGAATACACAATTAAGGCTTAGACTTCTTGAATCCCCGGACAGTAAGCTAGTGGCTGTTGGAATGTTCGATGCATCTTCCAGTCTCTTCCTTGGTTTGTTCACCGTCCGTTGTGAAGCCTGGAATCCCTTGAGCGAGAGTGATTCTCCGTTCTCCCTCTACTTCATTCTTCAAGAATAGAGACAACTGTTCAAGTTTCTCACAGTACACGTTTTCTACTGAATCGCTTTAGGGACGTTGGACAGAAGTTCTCAGCCAGACTCTCAGTAGTTCTTCTGGAAGAGACGACTCTACTAACGGGAACAAAAAAGCGGCATACCTGTCACTAGTCATCCCTAACGACTCAAGAGACCAGACATGAGATTCTAAGCGGTCATATAACTGCAATGGAGCAAGTCTCAGCGATGAAGTGACATTCTGAATCACCAATCCTAGTAGTTCGCGCACATGAAATTCAACAAGTAATTCTTCCCTACCAAATCTACTTTCACGACACTCCACTGCTTTCTCATAATTGTCCGCAGTTGGCGGGAAACTGTTCACTACATCCCTAGCTCTACTGCCCTCCGTGGTGGCCTGGAGTGAATACTGGAATTTATATTCTCGTTCTATATCTGGATCATTATGAATGCGTTGAAACTGACTCCAAAAACCTAACCAGTCCTTAACCTCTCCAGAAAATTTCCGTAGTTCGATTTTCGGTAACTTCAATTTCTTCTTGCCAACACTATCACTCATAACGGTCATAGCTCCATTTTCTTCAGTCGCAAGAAGAGCACTATTCACATAATCAGTCTTATAACGGGCCTCGTCAAGTTTATCGCGGTATTCTTGTACCTTCTCGTATTCAGTTGCGTATTCCGACTCGTCGTTGTTATCGAGAAGGAATTCCAATATTTCCTCATTCGCGTCTTTCATTTCCGTGCCAAGGCGTTCCAATTTCGTAAATAGCAATCTTACCTGGTCAGAAATTGCTTCAGCCATCAGTGTATCGCATGTCTTCGTGAACATGGCCCGTATCGCCTTTCTCGCTTTTACGAGTTTATCCATATTTAATCGTACTTACGGGTATGTTCACGTCAAAGAAAATCCTGTCACGGTCGCCACTAATGTTTAATCGAACATGAAATCCACCCGACTTACTAATATTCGTCAAAACTGGCTTTATTCATCACAGACAAGTTAAATGATACAATATTATAACAGATCAAAAAAAAAAAGGGAAAGGAATAACTAAGAGTTAGAGAACGTCACATCCCCTCTGCTTTGCAGCGTGATTCCTAGATATTTGAACTGTGAGACATTTCGCAGTGGGGTTTCCTTCTACAGGTTGTAATCGTTCGCTGCAAGTCTTCCACCCCTTCTAAATGTCATTTTCACAATTTTCTTCTCGTTTAGTCATAGGTCGTTTTATCCATCCCACACCACGAGTTTGTTGAAGGCTTCTTGGGCATTTTCAAATTCTTGGGATAAGATTACCATGTCGTCTGCGTAGGCGAATAATTTGACATTTTCTCTTGCTATTTCTTTCGGTACTGTTGCAGTGGCTGTTATGAAGAGGAGGGGCTCAAACTGTTGACTTGAAGGACTCCGATCGTTTGTTCTATCAACTCTGTTCTTGAAACTCTGTCGTCTATTTCTATTTGGTTCTTGGCTAGGATGCTTTGTATAAGTCTGGTTTCTTGATTTCTTCCTGTGATTTCTTCAATTCTTCTTACTATCAATTGTCTATTAATATCCTTCGCAAACTGTCTGGAACCAATTGGGGTACACAGCCAAAGACGATGCGAACTACAGCCCTGGCTCTGTGTTACTCCGCTGCAGAGTACGCATGTCCTGTTTGGTACAGTTCCAGTCATGCTAAGTGAGGCATTTCTATTTTGCGCCTCAATACGTAGCCTGATGAGTGTCCAGTTGGACGTGCATAAGATCACTGATGTAATGGTTCTTAGTTTCACCGCTAGAGACCTCCTGTGTACTGTTTCTGCAGTGGTGACCGATCGAAGCGCGACCTAGCTGTAACTGGTATAAACTGTTTCTTCGTGCTTGTATCTTGCGTTTTGTTGTCAGAAAGATGTGGTTGGTTCGGCATGAAAATGAAGGTCGTTTATGAGTATTTGTATGAAAGCAACTTGGTGTTGAACTTTAACTGGGACAAGATGTATTATGTTACGACAGGGCAGCTCGTCGGAAAGCCAATAGACTGGGGGCTATTTGGTACTTCCAATCTTTACATCGGAAATATGGCCTACTCAACTAAAAATACGTTTGGAATAGCTTTAAAATATTAAGATAACTTTGGTTTGTAAAAGGCAAGTCAGTGATTACTTTAACTTCGTGTGCTCTGAAATGGAAAAGGGGCTTATGACCAAGAAATATGAGGTTTGTCTGATATGTTTGTGTTCGTCGCAGTTGGAGTGCCTTTATTATTAAATTTAATATGTAGTCCATGCTACTTAAAGGAACCTCTGATTAGTCGTCATGATTATTTTAGGCTTACTTCGAATATTGTGAGATGGTGCGAGTAAGTATTTTGCTCGGTATTGGGCAAGGTAATGTACTATGCCCTTATTTTATTTTATGTACACACGTGTTAGTAAGTTCTTATATATTTCTATTTTGGTTCATCCCGTGAGTTTTCGATCAGGGTTGCCATTCACGTTGTCTTTGTGGAAAGTTTTTTTTAATGTATGTTTTGTTTGTAATTATCTCTCGGTCCCTTTTCTATGTAGTATGCCTGCGGGCCTGTAAGTCTTTATTTTATTCGTATGGGATGTTTTGTGATGAATTGATCTTTGCGTTGAGTTTGTCTTTTGTCTCCTTGTGGACGGTTTGTTGTTGCTTACAAGACTGAGTGCTTGTCAGCTGTTACGGAGACAGTAGAAGGAGTGACCTACCATGACAGTTCGTGAGAGTTTTTGATTAGATATCGGTCGGCTTCTGGATTCTGATTTTTAAGGGAATAATTAGGGAACGATGAGCAATTTGTCCTATAGGACATTATCCCTATTTGTGGATATTATACGACATCGTGAAGAATTATTTCTACTAAATGATTGTATTATGGATCAGATCTACGAATACTGTAATTGAGGGGTCCCTTCTAATATCGAGCTTCTTGTTGGCAACTACCTCGAAGGGTAAATGATATTGGAGAAAAATAGGATTACTGACGCTTAAGAAGGTCGATCATGATATTTCTAAAAACGTTTTAATGGTTAAAAAGAGAAAACCCACATAAGAAGTAAGTAATGATATATTTGTCATATCCACACCTTTGTATGTTAATTTGTATTGTATTTTTGAAATGTTTATGACTTGTAAGTGTTAAGCATGATTAATAGAGGTTATATATCATTCTTATACAGTGTATTATTTCTGGGCGCTGGGTTTCTCAATAGTTCCATGGTAGTAAACCTCTGGGGTATAAATAAGTGGCCTGGCCGTACACATTGTAAAAAAGGGGGTAAGCAGAGTGGCGCAGTTGTAGCATTAGCGTGGTTAGGTTTATTACTTTTGTTAGTTTTGGAACTATTGAGGACCTAGGCTTAAGAGAGAGGACGATGTCCTTAAACATGAGATTTTTAATAGGGTTTTATTTTGGTGAATGTTTTTAATTTGTGTATTCTTTGTGTTTCATGTACCTAATTGTGCCAAAAATGGAAAAACGAGTTCTTCCAAACATATATTACCGGAGGAAAGATGAATTGGGGTTCGAAATCTTGATTCGTGGAAGGTTTCCACAGGGAAATAGAGAAACTGACTTGGCTGTCTTGAGGTCTTTACGTGATGCTCCTGTAAATATCCCGCCTATTAACAGCGAATATTGGGAAAAGGGTAAGTCTGGTGTCATTACATCTGTTTCAAACTTGTTGAGTGATTGTGCTTCGTTGGATGGTGTTATCGATTCGTTTGAATATCAGAGAAATAAATTAAAGTGGCGTGCTCTACATTGGATATTGAGATTGGCTGATTTAATTAATGTCTGGTCAAAAGTTGATGACGGTATTTCATTCGCAAATGAATTGTCAAGTTTGCGTGATAGGTTGGCTGTTGTTTACGAACGTATGTTTTCTGGTGTGACCGGTGATTATAAAAGTGAATCTTTGGCGTCTTCAATCGGTGGTGGTTCTGAAAATAGTAATCGGTGTGAAGTGAATGTGGATAATAATTTGGTTGAAGATGTAGAATCTGTGTTGTCGATAAATGATTTACGAATTAGTAATCCTGCTGTTATCCAGCATCGGAATAGGTCGTCTAGTCAGCCTTCAAGAAATATGTCATGTTCAGCTAGGTCTAATATTATTGACCAGGCTAATTTAAATAATGAATACAGCTTGTCATCTAGGTCCTTATTGAGAGAAAATAGTGCGAATGCCTCAATTAATCTAACTTCTGGAATTTCTCGTTGTGTGAAGTCTGTACAAACCAGTGAAAGTTTAATTAATGTAACTGATGTTGTCGAGCATAATTTGATGAAGCATAATTTGAATTTAGGAGATTCTTCTCAAGTGTGTGACCCTGAAAATGTCATGTCAGATATTAATGTTAGATTTGCTACGTTACCCAATCCGATAGCCTTGATTTTAAAGAATTTTCACATCTGTAATGGTACGGAGAATGATTTATTAGTGCAATTCCTTAGGAAATTTGTAGAATTAAAAGACAGTGCTGTGGTGTTTAGACTGTCCGAACGTCAAATATTTAGAATGGTGTTTCCTTGTACTTCCGGTATGCTTATACAGATCTTAATTAATAACATGTCTGCTGGAAATTCATTAATTAATTTTCAAATGGAAGTTTTAAATTATTTTATTACCCCGTACACCTTGTCAGATCTTCATCGAAGCTATTTATTCAGAGGACAGAGAATGGATGAAACACTGAACGATTATTTTGTGGATGTTAGGTATTATGCTAAAGTATTTGCTGTTCAGTTGTCGGAGGAGCAAATCGTTGCCTCATTAGTCGAAGGAATTAATCCCATTTATAGGTTGTGTTTAACCATGTGTGCGAGGCCTAAGACTTATAAGGAATTTTATGATCTTGTTCTTACTGCTGAGAAGTTTAAAAAGGCAGATGCTGTTCGCATGGCAAATTCATCGCTAACATGTCCTTCCATTCAGGGTGCCTTTGGGCAAATTGGATCTCAGCCTGTGTTTCAGTGGACGAGTGCTGTGCAGTCTGGAGGAAGACAACCTGTTCGGGGTTTTAATAATGCTTTATTTCAGGGAGAGGTATGTCAAGATGTTGTTCCTGTTTCTGGTCCATACCATAATTTTCAGGGGCGTTCCAACAGGAGATATGCTGAGAGTGATACATATCAAGGTAGGCGGTGCAACTTATGTGGGTCGTATAATCACCTTAGACGTTGGTGTGATGCCAGAATGAATCATAATTCCTGAATATGTTGTGGTGATCTTGTACGTACTGTATTGTATTTTCAAAATTGTGTTTGATCTTTGGAAACCACACACATGTATGTATGTATGTATCTTCTGTGTGAATTGTATGTTCGATGTTGTGGTGGTTGTCACAATTTATTTTCAAAATTGTGTTTGATCTTTGGAAACCACACACATGTATGTATGTATGTATGTTCTGTGTGAATTGTATGTTTGATGAGCGATGGATGGAGTTGTGTGTATTGTGAATAAATGTCTCTATTTGGAATCTTCTGCATTGTGTATGACCAGAGTGACTCATTGTTTTGCGTCAAGTTGGTGTATAGGCGAAAGGTTAGAATTTTCTAAATGGCTTTTGACATTTTGTTGGTACGGAGAGGAATTTCATTTTGTGTTACAATTATAATTTTGAATTTTCAAGATCGTGTATGACCTACTGGATGCTTTGGTGCGTGTTTGTAGTAATGTGACCTTTATTTGAATCTTCAAAATTGTATACTGGTTCTGGAGGAAGGTGATATAATTGTGCGTTAGTGTATTGTGTTGGTATGAATGTGAATCTCTAATTTGTCCTTTAAGTTGGGGAGGGATTTTGTTATTGTTTCTTGTTTTAATGGGTCAAGTTATGTTTTATTTTAAAAGTTTTCAATGGTAGCCGAGTATATAAATAGGGTCGTTAAAATATCCTTGTTCAGCTTAAGATCCTAACGTATATGGAGGTATGGGACTCAAATATTAGGTGGCATAAGCTGAATATGTATTTAATGGTAAGTATTTACTAACCATTCCGAAATAGTTTCTTCGAGTAGTGACCTTGTGCACTTATCTTTGCTTGTTGAACTGAGGAAGTAGGTACTTACAGGTGAGTTGTGTGTGTCATGAAGTTAATGTGGTAATGGTCGTTGTTTCGTTGAAGTGAATTTGTTGAAATTCTCATCCGAGACAGCCTAAAGGTAATTGTTTATTTAAAGGGTATTTGTGTTAAAATATCCTTGTTCAGCTTAAAATCCTAACGTATATGGAGGTATGGGACTCAAATATTAGGTGGCATAAGCTGAATATGTATTTAATGGTAAGTATTTACTAAACATTCTGAAAGAGTTTCTCCGAGTAGTGACCTTGTGCACTTATTATTACTTGTTGAACTGAGGAAGTAAGTACTTACAAGTGAGTTGTGTGTGTCATGAAGTTAATTTGGAAATTGACGTTGTTTCGTTGAAGTGAATTTGTTGAAATTCTCATCCGAGATAGCCTAAAGGTAATTGTTTATTTAAAGGGTATTTGTGGTAATGTGTCACGGTTTTAACGAACTCCTATTTATATTGTGGTGGAACATTTTGGGAATATTTGTGAGTAGTAACTGTTTTCTTGGATAAATTTAGAGGTTATGCAAAGATGTGTGTGTGAATGTGTTGGGGTTTTCTTAGGTCTGCACGTGTGGTCTGTTGATACTTCGTTATTGTTGTTTTCTAGGTACTTCTTGCATTTTGAACCTGTTTGTGGATTTCTTGGGATTTTTTTTTCTCCTGGTTGTTACCTAAATGAGTTGTGACAGATGTGTGATATGGGACTTATACCAATGTTCTTTTGGGATATTTTGTTTTGGGAATATTATGTATTTTGTTTTCTTTTTCTTCTTGGATTTAGTATCTTTCTCTTGGGAATTAAATATGTTTGGCTTAAAGAATTCTTTTACATTTGGGACGGTTATTATTTCACTATTTTTATCTTTTGTTTGTCAATCCTTGTTTTCTTCCTTTTCTAACGAACTTCATGTTTACATGCTATTATACTTACAAGTTATGTCAATTTAAGGTTTATTGTAAAAAGGTGTGGATTTTATTTGGGATAGGATCTGCGTTTGTAAAACTGATTGCCTTATTGTTTAAAATTTATGTCAACTATTGTCATGTATGATAACATTGTATACCTTTTTATTTGTAAGCTATTCCTATGCGTTTTCTGGCCTAGTACTTTGTGATTGCAGTGTACTCATTCTGGACTTGCCTGCGTAGAAGATTCTTGTTGGAAGTGTAAATATCCAAGGGCCCGGATTATGGACACCTACATCGAGTAACTGGAAACGGATCCATACTCGTCTGGAGAAGATGTCTTTACTCTGTATCAATGTGTTACATTTTGTACCTGTATTATGAAAAGACTGTACCCCATGTAGGATGCATGTTTACCTTTGGCATGTATGGAATATTGGAAGGAATTTTCTGTAACTTCTACTATGGATCTAGATGCTAGACGTCTATATGGTGTGGATTGAATGAACTTTGGCAACGAAGAGTTTGATATTCTACCTAAAAGATTTCATGCATGTGATAAAAAAAAAGGGGGCTTGTTTTTCGACAGAATTGTAGAACTGGAATGGTACATATTTTCTGGATTACAGTGTTACGTCGGCTTGGTTCTTAACCATCGCCAAGGTTGAGGGGCGGGAGTCTGAGGCATTTCTATTTTGCGCCTCAATAAGTACCCTGATGAGTGTCCAGTTGGACGTGCATAAGATCACTGATGTAATGGTTCTTAGTTTCACCGCTAGAGACCTCCTGTGTACTGTTTCTGCAGTGGTGACCGATCGAAGCGCGACCTAGCTGTAACTGGTATAAACTGTTTCTTCGTGCTTGTATCTTGCGTTTTGTTGTCAGAAAGATGTGGTTGGACTTTAACTGGGACAAGATGTATTATGTTACGACAGGGCAGCTCGTCGGAAAGCCAATAGACTGGGGGCTATTTGGTACTTCCAATCTTTACATCGGAAATATGGCCTACTCAACTAAAAATACGTTTGGAATAGCTTTAAAATATTAAGATAACTTTGGTTTGTAAAAGGCAAGTCAGTGATTACTTTAACTTCGTGTGCTCTGAAATGGAAAAGGGGCTTATGACCAAGAAATATGAGGTTTGTCTGATATGTTTGTGTTCGTCGCAGTTGGAGTGCCTTTATTATTAAATTTAATATGTAGTCCATGCTACTTAAAGGAACCTCTGATTAGTCGTCATGATTATTTTAGGCTTACTTCGAATATTGTGAGATGGTGCGAGTAAGTATTTTGCTCGGTATTGGGCAAGGTAATGTACTATGCCCTTATTTTATTTTATGTACACACGTGTTAGTAAGTTCTTATATATTTCTATTTTGGTTCATCCCGTGAGTTTTCGATCAGGGTTGCCATTCACGTTGTCTTTGTGGAAAGTTTTTTTTAATGTATGTTTTGTTTGTAATTATCTCTCGGTCCCTTTTCTATGTAGTATGCCTGCGGGCCTGTAAGTCTTTATTTTATTCGTATGGGATGTTTTGTGATGAATTGATCTTTGCGTTGAGTTTGTCTTTTGTCTCCTTGTGGACGGTTTGTTGTTGCTTACAAGACTGAGTGCTTGTCAGCTGTTACGGAGACAGTAGAAGGAGTGACCTACCATGACAGTTCGTGAGAGTTTTTGATTAGATTTCGATCGGCTTCTGGATTCTGATTTTTAAGGGAATAATTAGGGAACGATGAGTAATTTGTCCTATAGGACATTATCCCTATTTGTGGATATTATACGACATCGTGAAGAATTATTTCTACTAAATGATTGTATTATGGATCAGATCTACGAATACAGTAATTGAGGGTTCCCTTCTAATATCTAGCTTCTTGTTGGCAACTACCTCGAAGGGTAAATGATATTGGAGAAAAATAGGATTACTGACGCTTAAGAAGGTCGATCATGATATTTCTAAAAACGTTTTAATGGTTAAAAAGAGAAAACCCACATAAGAAGTAAGTAATGATATTGTCATATCCACACCTTTGTATGTTAATTTGTATTGTATTTTTGAAATGTTTATGACTTGTAAGTGTTAAGCATGATTAATAGAGGTTATATATCATTCTTATACAATGTATTATTTCTGGGCGCTGGGTTTCTCAATAGTTCCATGGTAGTAAACCTCTGGGGTATAAATAAGTGGCCTGGCCGTACACATTGTAAAAAAGGGGGTAAGCAGAGTGGCGCACTAAGCAAGTTGACACTTCTCTTAATGAAACATGCCGACTTATCACTGGCTGTTTGAGACCAACACCACGAGATAGAATCTACTGTTTGGCTGGAATCGCTCCACCAGATATTAGAAGAGAAGTTGCAGCCAGGACTGAGAAAACCGAAGCAATTACCTCATGCGCACACCCATTGTACGGATATGAACCTGCCCATAGACGACTGAGGTCTACGAGGAGTTTCCTGAATACAACAGAAGATCTTCATGAATCTGCTAAGTTCACAAGGTTAAGATTAATGAGATCTAGAAATAAACTAAACGTTTAAAATTATCCGCCAAATCAATACATAAACAACTATATATTTTATATATTGGTACATGTTTCGACTCACAGTGGGGTCATCCTCAGCCTAAAAAGAAAATCAATTGAGAATTGAAAACTAAAATAGCATATGTGACTTAAATCTAAATTAAAATGAAAAATTAATGATAATAATTGTAATAAATAAAATATAGTAATAAAATTGATATCCTTACAAATGTAGTATTAATTAAATAAATATAAGATTGGTCTTTTAACAATAATTTAAAAAAAGTAGTTAGAAAATAAGAACTATTAACGGTGAGTGTATAAGCCTCCGTGGCTTAGGCGGCAGCACGCCGGCCTCTCACCGCTGGATCCGTGGTTCAAATCCTGATCACTCCATGTGAGATCTGTGCTGGACAAAACGGAGGCAGACAGGTTTTTCTCCGGGTACTCCGGTTTTCCCTGTCAAAAATTTCATTCCAGCAACACTCTCCACTATCATTTCATTTCATCTGTCATTCATCTAATCATTGCCCCAGAGGAGTGCGTCAGGCCTCGGCAGCCGGCACATTTCATATCCTCGCCGCTAGATGGGGGCTTCATTCATTCCATTCCTGACCCGGTCGGAGACTGGAAGCAGGCTGTGGATTTTCATTTCAACGGTGAGTGTAAGAATGTTAAGCTTTAAAAAATGTATCAAAATATACAGAAAATAATTTAGAAAATCAATAAAATAATTCGACTTATTTAACTCAAGTGCCGAAATTCATTTCTAATTTAGTTTTAAGTCACATATGCTATTTTAGTTTTCTATTCTTAATTGATTTTCTTTTTAGGTTGAGGATGTCCTCATTGAAGGTCGAAACACGTCCCAATATATAAAATATATAGTTGTTTATGTATTGATTTAGCGGATAATTTTAAACGTTCAGTTCTAACATCAATACGGATATTTAAAAACATTTGTTTTCAATGGCAAATGTGTTTGCATTCTATGAGATCTAGAAACACTCAACTTCATGGCTGGATGCTACCAATTGAACATCTCCCTCCAGGATATGAGGAACACTGGTCTACGTGGAAGTCATTGAACAAGCTTCGCGCTGGTGTTGGTAGATCAAGAACCAATATGTTTAAGTGGCGTTTACCTGGCACATCCAGGCTGTGTGATTGTGGTGAAGTCCAAACCACAATCCATTTCATGAACTGCATTGAGTGTCCTTTAAGTTGCAAAATGGAGGACTTGATGGCTGCGACACCTAATGCCCGTGACTTGGCAAAATTTTGGACAGACACTATTTGATATGTGTTTTATTAAGTACCATATTTCTAAATGTAAAATGTATACTTCTGATACGAATAAATAAATAAATTGTATATTTAGGAGGTCGAACGCCATAGTGTAGTCTATGAAGATGGCGTGGAGCTTTCCCTTGGCTGTTGTGATGTCATCTTGTGTACATTTCACTGCCTGAGTTGCCGATTTCCCTTTTACGAAGCCGAACTCTTGTTCTGGTCCGTCATCAGTCTTAATCTCTCGGTAAGTAGGCGTGTTAGTATTTTAAAGGCTGTGTACTTCAGGGCATAATTTAATTTAATTAATGTAATTATATTTAATAATATAATCAACATATTAGGGTGCTTGGCACGGTGGGTGAGTGGTTATCGTGTCGGACTACCAACCCCGAAGCTTGCAGGTTCACTCCTGGCCGTGGTATGTGATTTTTTAAAGGCGACAAAAATCACGACACCCATGTCATACGTTAAAGAACCCATTTGAATTCAGTAGGCCATGTTCAAAATGGCAAAATTAATCTCGGGATTTTCCGCCAATACAAAGTACCTCCACTCTCTATTAGAAAGCGCTATAGTGTCAAGGAACTTAGATATCTAACCTCCTTGACTTTCATAGCACTAAAAGGAAAGACAAAATTCGACATGCAAGCTGCCCTCTGGGTGGCAATTAACAAAGCTTACACCCGGCACCATACGATATTATTATTACATATAGGGTGTCAGCTATCAGTACATTCACTTGTTTCAATTTTCCTTAATTTATATCTTTCCGTTTTAAGTCAATTAAAGGCCATGTTAATAGTTCTTAACTGCCTTGTTAAGATGGGGTACGGTTAGAGTATGTAGGACAGTTTACATATCTAGGTAGCACTATAAATGGAAGTAATGACATCAATATTGAAATTAATAACAGACTAAGTAAAGGTACAACATTTTATCATCAAGTCAGAGAACTTTTATGGGATGACAAAGTACCCGAGAGAACAAAATTAACACTATATAAACAGTATTTCAAACCAATTGTAACATACAATTGTAACGAATAAAAGGCAAAATAGTAAGATACAAGCAGTAGAAATGAAATGTTCAAGAACTTCAGCTAAAAAGACAAGAAGGGATAGAATTCAAAATATTAAAATCAGAGAAGAGTTAAATATGGAACCGTTAAATCAGAAGATACAGAAAGGAAGGTTACGTTGGTTCGGACATGTAAAAAGAATGGGTAAAGAAAGAGTAGCAAGAAGGGAATTAGAAAGAGAAGTCAAAGGAAAGAGACCAGTTGGAAGAGCGAGAAGAAGGTGGTTGGACCAAATTTTGCCACACCCGGGTGACCGGAGTGGGACTTTGATGTTGAACTACCTTGTTTGTCTGTTTGTTTGTTAATTCAGTAGGCATATATGGAGCTGATGACGTCAACGCCCCAAGCCCCTAGCCTAAATGATGTAACAACCAATGTGCAGTGATACGAGCGGCTCATTACGTGACCAATATGCTGATCACATTACATTAAATGTATTTATTATTAAAAGCGGTGATATTAAAATGACTAATTGATAGTCGCATTCACAAAGCCGTGTTTGTAATTTACCTTCATTATGGCCATCATTATTGGTGAGCGCAATAACCAAGTGATCGCAAACAATATTCCTACATTTAGCCTTTTCAGTTGCTGTATCAGTTAGAGCCTAGGGGAGCAGTGTGTTCTTGCGATGACTAACTTCATTATTGTCAAACGAATAATATTGTAACTTCCAGTTGGTCATAATTCCACTGACTGGAACATGTCAAAAATTACCTGATATAAATTACATGTGATTAAGATATATACTGATGAAAATTATGTTTGCAAGCTTACAGGTCATTAGGATTTATATTTGTTTTCATATCCTGTATGTATTCTTAAAAAGAAGAACTATTTTCAGCTGCTCTGAATAGAAATGCAATAAAAGTATTTAATTTACAGTTTATGTTAGTGATTGAGGTACATTTTGTACGTGCAGATGTAATACACACCCAACAAAAAAGAAAAGTAGAAAATTTCTTATAAACTTGGGATATATACTGTAAGGGAACGAAGATGTACTGTAAAGAATTTGGCAAATTTTGAAAATTTCCTAAAAACTCTTGTGATAAGAATTTGGCATTATAGACATTATAGAAGTAGCGTTTGGTTGCCACAAGCCATAACTGTGATATGGGTATCATTTGTCAACCATATTTGTAGCATGTTCAAGAATCGAATGAATATTGGCATTTTATTCCTCTCATATGCTGGACTCCCCCCTGAAAGCAAGAGGCGGCTTGAATTGAACTGTTATGCATGAAAAAGGTGCATCTTTTTAAAACTGTAATTTGTAGTGTTTACAAATGTTATTTGTACATGTACCACAATAAAATTACGAAATAAAACAATATAATACAAGATATCGAAATGTTTTTCTGAATAATCTAAGAGTGGCCTAAAAATGTGGCCAGGGACTTTATGTATTTGTGGACCAAATATAATACACAAGCTTTATCCGATAACTGTTTTATTTATGTAGCTTATGGCATAACACATGAAACACAATAATAATAATAATAATAATAATAATAATAATAATAGACTATTAAAAAGTCAGAAGTTGAAACGTAAGAAAAATATTCGGCCTTACACAAGAAAAGGGAATTTGGATCAAGAAACGAACTGCAGATTTCTATGGAGTCACAGACAGTTTCAGAAACACTGTACGCACAAGATGTCTGAAATGTTTGCGCATATATTCAGGATGGACAGGAATACATTAGTAAAAAGATTATTCAATATAATTAGTAGACAAAATACGAGGATAAATTGGCTGGAGGTAACAAGGGGGAGGGGGGGGGGGGGAGGCCTGAATGAGTTGAACACCGGGGAGAACATCATTAAAAACCGAGACATTTTCATAATCTCAGTAAATAAGCACATATTTAGGGTGAGACTGGTACAAGATGGATAGAAGGAAATGAGTTCACGAAGAGACTTGTGGAGTAGAGGAAGGCACAAGTCATCAGTCCGCTCCATGAATGGGCGGTTTTTTTTTTCGTGTGGTCTCCTGAGAGGCCGAGTGCAGGTCTTTCTAGTCGACGCCCGTGGGTGACCTGCGCGTCGGGATGAGAGATGGAATGGATGAAGATGAATGAAATTGGGCAAGGATGTGGATGGAAGCGGCCGTGGCCTATCAGAAGGTACCGTCCCAGCATTTGCCTGGTGTTGAAAATGGGAAACCACGGAAAACCATTTCAAGGACGGCCGACGGTGGGGCTCGAACCCACGCGTCTACCGAGTCAGCAGAGAGCTTGGCCCCATGACCTAATGCTGCGCTTTAGCCAGCGTAGCCACTACTGTCGGTGTGAATGGGCGTGACAAACAATAATAATAAAACTAACACTATAGAACAGTAATTAAATCAGAATGCTTATATGCCAGTGCCTATCAAGGCAGAAGGTGTCCTAATTGAGATAAACAACTGCGCAGAAAAGAAAGCATGTGGTACAGATACTATTCACTACGAGCACCTGAAGATGACAGTAGACTACCGCTGTTAAAAGGGCTATGGGCAGAGCTAATGAACGAATGTTTACTTCAAGGTCACTTACCGTCAAAATGGAGAACGTCGACTTTGAAGATGCTATATAAAGGAAAAGGTAATACAGGAGACCCGAATTCCTATCGTGGTATCGCTTTGGAAAACACAATCTTTAAGATCTTTACGAAAATACTCACTAGAAGACTCACAGATTTAGTTGACAACAAGATACCTGAAGAACAGTTTGGCTTCCGGAAAGGAAGGAATACACTACAAGCCATTAACTGTCTTTTAACGAATGTAGAAGACGCGCTAAGACAGAAAATTGGAAAGCTATATGCAGTATTCGTCGACTACACCAAGGCGTTTGATCTAGTGAGTAGAAACACTTTGCTCAGGAAACTTGAAAATATGATCGGAAAAGAACATTACCTTTTTGGGATAATAAGGGATATTCTCCACTAAAACAGCCTACAAATAGACGACAGTATAGTTCAATCAGAACGAATAGAACAAACAAATGGTGTACTTCAGGGTGACCCTTTGAGCTCGTTACTATTTAACATCGCTAAAGCTGATGTCATTGAGACTATTTACATTGAGGGAGCGAAAATTTACATCTACCGTACGCAGATGATATGGTTGTGGCTTCGACATCAAATGAAACCTTGCAATCGTCCATTGATAAACTTACCACATGGGCTCAACAAAACGATATGACGATAAACTGCACCAAGACAGTAATGCTGGCATTCCGTAAAGGCGGGAAAGTATCCGCAGATGAGCATATACTACTAGATGGAAAACCCCTAGTCAATGTAAATCATTTCAAATACCTAGGAGTAGTAATGCAAATGCCAGGGAACGTATTCACGAGACATGTCAGGGATAGTACAACATCCGCCAGGAAAGCAATGCAAGACATCATGCAACTGGGAAATCTATCTTTACAAACCGCAATGAATTTATTCAGAACGAAAATAATTCCAATAGTGACATACGGCATTCAAATAACTTGGGATCATTTGACACAAAGTAACCTTCGAGAGATCGAAAGAGTTTTGCAGTCCACGGTTTTCATTTTAAGATATGCTCAACAAGAGGATTTCATGACCCTGGCCCCCAATACACCTGATCTCTGTGTGGTAGTGCTTGTGACAGATATCACGCCATTTCCTGCGCGCAGAGGAAAGTATCGCTAACACGCTTCTGCTGCGAAAAACAGAACCAGTCAGACACTTTGATGGATAAGATATAAGTTATCGGTATTAGTTTTGTATCTCGGCATGGCTATTAGCTGCAATAAATGATTATTATTATAACTTATGCCAGTGAATCTCTAATACTAAATTAAAAATTGGATAAATTAGAAGTATCAGAAAAAAAAAAAATATACGCAAAATTCTCGGTCCATTAAGAACTACAGAGTTTTGGAAATTAAGAAGTAACGAAGAAATATATCGGACCATTAAAAACATAACGGAGACAATAAAGAAGAGGGGATTGTTATTTTTCGGACATTTATATAGAATGAATGATAGCAGGTTAACCAAACAGATTTTTAAATATCTCTGGAGAAAGAAATCGACAACAGCCTGGTTTCAAGAAAGATGTAGAAAGAAAAAATGAAAGAGTAGAAGATGCACTAGAGAGAGAAATTCTCAAAAAGAATGGTATTGTGAATTGAAGGACTTCAAGGAAGGCAATATAAGAAAACAGGCTCAAAATGGTCGGAAGAGAGAAAGACGACACACAGAGAAAAGATGAAGGAGCACTGGAGGAAGAAGAAAGAACAACAAAGGACTGAACATTGAAATAGGTTCGAGGTCCTCAGAAGACCACAACGGAGAAAGAAGGAAAGAAAGAAAGAAAGAAAGAAAGAAAGAAAGAAAGAAGGAAGGAAAAACTAATAACTAATAATAACTAATCACTAATAATTTTGAAATCTCTCTCAAGTACTGTAGATACATTCAAGTATTTAGGAGATATTACATAGCCCTCAGGGTTAAATCAAGAAGTGAACAAGGAAAGAATTGCAAAATTACACGGAACAGATAGGATATCACAAAACACGAACTTACTACACTACAATATTCAGTCAAACCAGAACCACTTAAGGCATCTGAAACTTTGATAATTGGGGGCAGATCACAAGTCAAAAACATTCAGAGAAAAATCCCCAGGAACATCTTAGGACCAAAATACGAAAACGGGGATTGAATGAAAAAGAAGCCACAATAAATCTATCAAAGTATTAAAACAAGAAGTTCCGTGACGAACTAAAGAGCCTACTTCTCTTAAAATTAAGATGCATGCCAAAGATTAATCTATATGGACCTGTCTAGAATAATGACGAGATTAAGTTGGTAATATCGAAATTTCTAATTAGTTCGAACAGAGCACTACAGTTGGCAGCCCTGGTGACTGAATATATTCTTAGTTCAATCTCTTAAGGTACAGAATACAAAATTTGGTTGAAGTCCAATGGATAGAATGGACGTTACATGCAGTTAGACATTGCATCTATCAGCGCGCGTAAAATCATGTTGGCAACAATGTCATGCATGTGTTAGTCAGAAATAATCTGAAATACTATGATCTACTGTTGTGACAATTTTGGATGAAATCTATTTGTTAGTATAGAAGTTACATGTATTTTAAAATTGGACCTATCAGCAGGCTTAGAATCATGTTGGCAACACTGACGTATATTAGTTACTCCAAATTAATCTAGAATGCCAGGTACTATACGTGTGCAAAGTTTAAAGCTATTGGCTTGCATACTTTCTGATATATTGATATTAGGGTAAAAAATAGAGACAGCATTTATTAACAGTTGGCAGCCCCGACTACTCTTAAGAATACGCATAGTCATATCTGTCATAGCACATACGAAATTTTGTTGAAATGCAATGAGAGTATAGAGGTTACATGTATTTAAAAAGTTGGTCCTATCAGCAGGCTTAGAATCATGTTGGCAGCACTGACATATATTAGTTACTCCAAATTATTCTAAAATGACTGGTACTATACGTGTGCAAAGTTTAGAGCTGTTGGCTTGCATGCTTTCTGATATATTGATATTAGGGTAAAAAATAGAGACAGCATTTATTAACAGTTGGCAGCCCTGGTTGCTCTTTAGAATACGCATAGTCATATCTGTTATAGTACACATAGCACATACAAAATTTGGTTGAAATCCAATTGAAGTTACATGGATTTAGAAATTGGACTTATCAGCAGGCTTAGAATCATTTTGGCAACACTGTCATATATGGCCTTCTGGAAATTAAACTGAAATATTAGTATCTATATGTGTGCCAATTTTGGAATAATAATAACATTGTATGGCCTCGGATGCCGGGTGCAAGCTTTGTTATCTGACGCCCAGAGGGCAGCTTGCATGTCGGATTTTGTTGCTTCTTGGAGCGCCTTGAAGTCAAGGAGGTTATACAGTATATCTAAGCTCCTTGACACTGTAGCGCTTTCTAGTAGAGAAAGGAGGAACTTTTGTGTTGGCGGAAAATCTCGAGATTAATTTTGCCATTATGAATACGGCCTACTGAATTCAAATGGTTTCGTTAACATGCCATCAACGTATGACATGCGTGTCATGATCTTTGTTGCCTTTCAAAAATCACTTACCATGGCCAGGAGCGAACTTGCAAGCTTAGGGTTGGCAGTCTGACACAACAACCACTCACCCACCGTGGCAAGCAATTTTGGAAAAGCTCCCATTCATACCATCCAAGATATCCAACATGGAGCTCAAATTTCAATTGTGGCTTTTCAGCAGTTGGTAGCACTGACATCATTTTCAAATATGGCCTTGAGATATTCAGTTATAGATCTTTACTCATACAAAATTTTGTTTCGATTACTGCAGCCGTTTAGGAGTTGATAGGGGGGAACACACACACAGACAGACAGACACACATTTGCCCGGATCGATCTCATAAGTCAATTTTCCTAATTTTTGCAAAATGTGAAATGTGGGCTAAAAATCACAGATTTCATCAGAAAAAGGAGACTGAAATGTTATGGACACAAATCCAGAATTGATGCCAATTGCTTTTGGAGAAATAATGGTGTGATCGTCGTCTTGGTAGACGATAATAAAGAAAGGATTTTAAATATTGAATACCTTTAAAGTGAGATCAATAATTACTGTTGATCATAAAATTAATTTTGGATATTAAAATGCCTAATGAGATATAAAATGAACAGTGATCAGCTTCTAAGCTAAGATTTCACTATTTGATTTGCTATCAAAACTTTGGCCCCTTCACACAAGATGGCAGCCACGCGTTATCTCCCGAACGAATTATTAGAGGAAGTCGTGTCAGGTGTCAAATTTCTCGGGATGAAGTCCCCTCTCCAGTCCATCATTTATTTTTCAAAATTTTGTCAAAGGGCCAAACTACACATTTTGAAAATTTTGTTTATTAACTTTTTAATTTTTATTTAAGGTTTTAATTTTTTATTTATATAATTGTTAGCCTATTTTCAATTTTGAAAAAATAGGCTTATGAGATCACCTTTTGTCCGTGTGTGTGTGCGTGTGTGTGTGTGATTCGCGTGTGTGTGTGTGTGTCCCCCTAATAAAATCTAAACGGCAGAAGCGATTTCAATGAAACTCGGAAAGTTCATAGCACTATTCCCGGCGACCTCGACCGTGCCCTTCAAATTTTGTTACGACTCACCAATCCAACATGGCGGCTGTGCGAAATATTTCACCAGCATTCAATATCTCCGAAACAATTACCGATATTACCCTGAAATTTTCTATGGTGATAGGAAGAACTACTATAAGTTCACTTATGTGACTTTTGAAAACCTGGTAACTACAAAACCAACATGGCGGCCAAGCGAATTTGCGACTTTTAAATAGACGTTTCTCGCGATTTGACCAATCAAACGCAATGAAACTTCGTACAGTATATGTTTATATACATTGTAATGCACCGACATCAAACTTTGTTCAATTGTTTACATAATCACAAGATGGCGGATGTGCGAAATATTTCACCGGCATTCTATATCTCTGAAACTATTAGCGGTATCTCCCTAAAATTTTGTACGGAGATAAAGGGCACTACTGGAAGTCCATCGATAAGATTTTCAAAAACTGGTTAACTACAAGACGAACATGGCGGCCAAGCGAATTTGAACATTTTAAATAGACCTTTCTCGCGATTTAATGTTCCAAGCGCACTGAAACCTGGTACAGGAAATATTTATACACATTGTAATCCACTGGTATCTAATTTTGTTCAATTGTTTACATAACCTCAAGATGGCGGCAGTGCGAATTTTAAAATTAAGTTTTTATTTCTTGTGATGTAGTCATGCGATCAAAGTGAAAGTTTGAATAATGAACCTACGCAATAATTTTCCTTTAATGGTACATGACTCTATGGCCTATACATTTAACAATTCAACATGGCGACCATCCGAAATATTTAGACGATACTGAATATCTACGAATCTATTTTAGCAATCAAACTGCATTTTTTAATGTTCATAGGGGCTATGATCTTAAGTTCACCTATAGGACTTTAAATAACCTGGTGATCACAAATCCAACATGGCGGTGACGCGAATTATAAATATTCACATGGACGTTTCTCGCAATTTAACCATCCGCGTGCAGTGAAACTTTGTACAGTAAATCTTTATCCGAATGTTAATCCACTGGCATCTAATTTATTTCAATTGTTTCCATAACCTCAAGATGGCAGCTGTGAATTTTTTTTAAATCTCCTTGTTTTTTCTTGTGTCCTAATTATGCGATTGAAGTTTGAATGCTACACGTTCACAATAATCTGCATGTAACAGTACATAACTCTAGGACCTACATATATAAAATCCAACATGGCGACCATCCGAAATATTTAGTCGGTTCTCAATATCTACGAATCTATTACAGCAATCAAACTGAAATTGTGTATGTTGATAGTGGCAATTAACATAAGTAGGATATATGAAACTAGGCTGTATAGTTCTTCACGGAACTACTTGTTATTTATTATTCTTTAGATTTTTCCAAAGACAAAACTACTAACACAGAAAAGCACTGGCAGGTAGAAATAACACAAGACCAATTGACGTGTGCGGTGAACCCGCCTCTCCTTGATAATGCCACAGCCTGTGTTGTAATTGTGCGCGGTGACAAAGCGACTGTTGGGAGCGAAGAGTCGACACGTATTCTCCAGGGTGCGTCACATAAAAGCGATGGGATTTCATGCGCCTGCAGGAAGCCTGGTAGTACAGTCGCTGCTGTGACACACTGGCACACTACATCAGTACATCGCCTATCACTAGAATCATGTCGCTCCCTCTGGAATATAAGGCTTCAACACCTAGTGTAAGGTCTACAGAACAAGAAATTACCTCATGATTTTCCTTGTTTTGTTCTACATCACTGAGCTCGGGCTCGGAAGGCTGATAACCCACCAGTCTTAAATTACGAGATAAAAAAGAGGTGAAGGTAAATATCGGACTGATCAAATGGTTGACGACAATGGAATGATTAAGGGAATGTTTTGGTTTGGGAATTGGAACTTGGAATGTTAGATCAATCATGAAGGGAGGAATGAAACAACTGGACACAGTGTTAAGTAATCACAAATGCCTAGTAACAGCTATCCAAGAAACAAGACCGCCCCCATGGAATCACGAAGTATGGGAATGCAGCAGGTGGAACCAACGGCAGTACTGGACGAAGCAATGGTTAGAAGTAAATGGAATGGCATTTGTAACAAATACTTGAGATTGTGATTGGAATAATGATCCTTCCTGAGTGATTGAGGGGCAGATGACCTCGTAGTTCCGCCCCTTAAAACAACAATAACTAACTAACTAACTAAAAAGGTGTTAGCTACTGCTAAGTCAAATGCCGCAGCACAATCCAAGATTCTGTTCCCATCCTCATATCTCTCTCCAAATCCCTGCCCTCCATGCATTCTATCAAATCCATCTTTATTTTCCCTAACGTGTCCATTTAGGTCACCACCAAAGAAGAGGAGCTCGTCTTTCTCAAGAGATTGAGTGATTGAGTAGGATAGTGCTATGCAATGTTGTATATATATGATGTGTGTGTTATGTTTCTTTGTTTTCTGTCATTGGCCTAAACGGCCAATGATAAGAGGTGGAGAAGAATGGTTTTAACTGGGACGATGTCCAAGAACAAATGATGTACCAAGATCGGGCAAGAAGGAGAGCGCTTGTTTGCCACACCCGGGAAACTGGAGATGGAAAATGATGATGATGATGATGATGATGATGTTCAGAAATACGTCATCACCGTGACGTCATGTAAGTGAGGAGATCTCACGTGATATAGCAGATCATGCTATAATTATTGGATTGAGGTAACAAGTTGTGACCAGGGACCCGGAACAGAACTGAAATGCGTTACGTAACGCTGTGTTCCACGTTACGTTACGTATGCCATACCGCGGCCCCGAGCTGGCTTGCGGTATCGTTCCGGAACTGTAACTTGGAACTCAGTACGAGCATGTGGAACGTTACAGCGCTGGAACGGTACAGTCGGAACTCGACTCCCAACTGTACCGAGCATCAAGGTACGTGTTAGCGGAACGTTACGTATGGAACGGTACATGACTGGAACGATTCCTCAGCGTTACCAGTTGGAAAGTTACTCTGCGTACCGTTCTTGGTTATCGAAATAGAGTAACGTTTCCACCAGTACCCGGTTACACTCTGTACCGTTCCAGGTTATACCAACCAGCCACCCTGTATCTATGCGTAACGTTCCAGGTTCTCATGTTCCAACGGAAAGTGGAACGGTACAGAGCCTGTAACAGTACAGCAGCATTTCCCAAAATGTATGTAGGCCTACAGACTATTACAGGACTGTTACCGGTACTACTGTCCATTAGCTATTAAAACCATTATGGCTATTACACCGAATTTTTACGTAGAATATTACGGCTATTACACAGTCTATTTAGTTACCACGGCAATTGTAACACTGCGTTTATTACACTGTTACGCTGGTTGTTACAAACTCTCTCATAATAGCCTAATTATACAACAACTACATCAATTACATACCTGTTATCTAATCTAGGGGCATTTCTTTCATGATATCGAAATACTCTATCTAGCCTAAGGATATTTTTCAGTATCTACTGTCCTACCTAGAGCCCTGATGAAAAGATCCTTTTTTCTGCGTCAACAACTATCCCAGTTTGAACGCTGCCATATGCAATTCCAGGCAAATTATTTATTCAAACATAGGATAATTACTTCTTGAAATATCAATAAAAATAAAAATAAAAATACTGATTTCAGTCTGAGTGCGTGCCGCATCAGACAGGGCAAGGCACGTTGCTCGTTTCGATCGCGGTCATACTGTAGCCTACGTTAGAAATATGTTTCCTGAAAACAATACGATGGTTCCCATTGATTCGAAATATTTATTGTTGCTCCATATAGAGGTTTGGAACATAGGTTATTGTTCATCGGTCCTTGTAGTTGAGGTTTTTATGGAATTTGTCTGATAGGTCTAAACTTTGTTATTGTGATGTCTGTAGTAACGTGTGTATTTGTAATGATGGCATGGCTTGGGAAGGAGTAGGCCGTGGCCTTGACTTAGGAACTATCCACGCATTTTCCTGGAGTAGAAGTGGGAAACCACGGAAAACCAATCTAAGATGGCTTAGATGGGAATCCAACTCACCTTCTCGCAGTGTTGCCATATAAGGCAGAGTGTAACCTACACAGCAAACTTTAGCTCCTTTGTGACCAATAATAGTATTTCTTTTCTAAATTAAACCTCCCGTTCTTGCTTTTCGTTTACTTGTTAGCCTATTTTCATTTAGTAGTGACAGAAGCCATTTTTCAGTGATGCTTAATTCTAATAATGAAGGCTATTCAGTCGTGTTGACCGACTGAAAAGCTTCCTTTATTATTTACATTTATGAAAGATAGACGTATGACATCACATATAGTCCGTGTGTGTGTACGTATGTGTGTGTTTGCATGTGTCCGTCGCCTCGCTCCCCTCCCTAATAAAATCTAAACTGCTGGAGCGATTTCAACGAAACTCGGTATGGTCATAGTACTATTTTGTCCAACTCCGACTGTGCTCTTCAAATTTATTACATCTCACCAATCCAACATGGCAACTGTGCGAAATATTTCACCTGCATTCCATATCTCCGAAACTATTACAGATATCATCCTGACGTTTTGTATGAAGGAAAAAAGCACTAATAGAAGTGTAACGATGGGAGTCTCAAAATCCTCTTTACAAAACGAACATGGCTATACCATACCAAATCATTTTAATATACAGTAATCAATATTTTATTAACACAACTCAACATCGCATCCAAAGACATTCCAAAGACACTAGACTCAAAGATTACAAAATCAAAACTATGTAAATCAAAACACTGTCTATTTTCTACAGGAAGTAGATTGCTCGAAAGAGCTTTAGTTCACTTTCTCCACATTCTCCCATCTTGCAAAAGGTAGTTTTGCAACACACACTCATAAACTGAAGTAAACATTCTAAAATTATAGTTGAACATTGAGCTCAGGAATGTGAACGACTATAAGTCTAGTTTCTTGAGTTGCCTAACAGTTCTACCACAACGAGTCTTGAATTCACTCTCCTTTTCAGTTCCTGAGTTACTGCAGGGAATATCTTCATCAAGGACCGGCTCACTTAGTCGGTGTTGTGAAGTGTTGATAGAATCACCTTTGTTAAGACACTTTATCTCTAACGAATACAGTCGCTGTACTGGACGAAGTAGAATGCCAGTTGCTGTCTTAATTTTAACCAGATGAGTCACATTGTCTCTTCCAGGTAACAGCTCCACCACTCTCCCTAAGGGCCAGTTGATACGTTTCTTGTTGTCGCTCTCCACCAGTACTATGTCTCCTACTTGTATGGATCCCTGTTGCTTTTTGCTCCGTGATCGGAGAAATCCCAGGTATTCTTTTTTGAAGCGATTTCTCAGGCTCTCCCGAACAGCTTGTAGATAACGCCATCTGTCGTTTAAACTGCTGGTTTGAATTTGGTCTAAGTCGGTTACATCATTACCCTCTAGGCTCTGTAGGAACATGGAGGGTCTGAGTGGCTTGAGTTCATCTTCTTCAAAAAGATAAGTCAAAGGTCGATTGTTCATCAGGTTCTCACAATCGCACAGAAGAGTACACATTTCCTCATAATTTAGGCAAGCTTTACCCAAATTACGGCGAAGCAAATCCTTTAGAATCTTAATCAACCTTTCCCAGAATCCTCCCCACCAGGCTGCAGTGGGAGGGTTCAGCTTCCATTTAATCTTCAGAAGGCTGCATATCCTCTCTATTTCACTCCAATCCAATTGCTCCATGGTTCTGTGAAGTCCGGTGAAATTCGTCCCATTGTCCGAATACATGGTATTCACTCTTCCTCTTCTTGCCACAAATCGGCGTAGTGCTTGGATATACGCTACTGTACTAAGTGAAGTGATCAATTCCAGATGTACAGCCAGATAAACTGCACAAGTGAATATCACAATCCATCCCTTTTCTCCTCCTCGTAGAAACACAGGGCAGGCCAAGTCTGTGCCCGTGATCTGGAAAACACTCGATGCCTTGATTCGATCCTGTGGCAACGGAGGAAAAGGTACCTCAAAACCCTTAGCAGAGTTACGACGACAGATCACGCATTTCCGAACAACTGCTGCCACCGTCCTTCTTCCTCTAATTATCCAAACCCTTTGGCGCAACAAAACAAGCAGTGTGTGCGTCCCAGCATGGTTATGGAATCGATGAAATTGTTCAATCATTCTTTCAACCATCACATGTTTTGATGAAAGTACAACTGGATAGGTATACTCAGGAGTGTCGTCAGAATCAACGACTCTTGACTTCATGTGTAGAATTCCTTCATCGTCTGTGAACACCTCCAGATTCTTCAATTGTTCTTTTCTCTCTTCTTCATAAAGCGTTTCCTTCTGCATAAGGAAGTACAGTTTCTTCTCAGCATTGAGAAACTCTTCGCTATCAATTTCCGTTGATACGTGGTCTCTACGATTCATTTGTTTCAATCTCAAAATCCAAGCAATGGTCCTAACGATTTTGATGTATCCAGAGAATCGTGAACTTTATTGCAGTAAAATAGTTTCCACAACAGTGTTCTTAGCAGCTACAACTGTCTTCCTCCTTTCCCTGTTGACTTCTTCCAACAATGGTTCAGAACGATTAAATACCCATTCTTCTTCTTTACATTTAAGCCAAGACGGACCCTCCCACCATCTGGATCTCCAAATTTGTGTTGGTGAACACCCTCTAGACCGGAGATCTGCTGGATTGAGGCTGCCCGGTATGTGTCTCCATGAACTAGCCTTACCATACTCATGAATTTCCTTTACCCGATTCTCTACGAACACAGACCAAAGCCCTTTATTAGCAATCCAAGCCAAGACTACTGTTGAATCGGACCAAAACACTGTGTGTATGTCATTCCGGTGTAGGCATCGAAGGCTCAACCGAGACATTCTAACTCCAAGGAGCGATCCCATCAGTTCAAGGCGGGGTAGTGTCAGTTCTTTGAGAGGCGCCACTCTAGATTTAGCCATCAGAAGACTCAGTTTGATCTTACCTTCTTCTTCCGTTCTCAGAAATATGCAACAACCAAACGCTCTTTTGCTAGCGTCCACAAATACATGCAAAGTGCTGTTTTCATTCAGGAAAATCCTTCTAGGTATCCGACAGTCATGTAGGTATTGCAACTGCTGAGTCCATCGACAGAATTCCTCACAAATGTCTCCTGGTAAAACCTCATCCCATCCTATACTTTTCCGCCATGTCTTCTGCAGAATGAGCTTGGGAATCAGAGTTACTGGGGCTGAAAATCCAATCGGATCAAATATTTTTTGCACGCTGGATAGTACCACTCTTCGGGTTACTAAACCGGTAGTCGGGCTGAAGTTACATCCAAGTTCATCTACGTCGCAATACCAACGAAGTCCTAAGACATTCTCAGTTTTACCAACACCACAATCAAAGGAATTCACCTTCCCCCTCAAATTGAAACCTGCGGATAACATCAATTCTTGTGCCTTTAAAATAAAGGGTCCAATTTCTTCCTTTGAAGCGACTCCAGTAAGACAGTTGTCCACATAAAATGCAGGTTTCATTTTTGTAGCTACTTCCTTCAAATGAGTTGGGGGCTCTTCCAGAAGGTTGTTCAGTACAGAAACCAATAGGAAGGAACTGGAACAAACACCAAAAACCACCCGGCAATGTCGAAAAGTGGTAATCTTATCATTATCCCACCAGAGAAAAGGGAGCATATCCCTGTCTTCAGGATAAATTATAATCTGCAGGAATGCCTTCTCTATATCAGCTATTAGACCTATAGGATAGGTTCGAAAATTGGTCAGCACTGATGGAACAAGGTCGATGAGGTTGGGTCCGGGCTCGAGTCAATCATTCAAGGAATGACCATTTCTGTCTTTGTTGGAAGCATCGAACACCGGCCTTATCTTTGTAGTGCCACCATCTTTCAGCACAGCTCTATGAGGCAAATAATGTGTAGGTCCATCCAAAACCTCGTTTTCAACACCTTCGATAATCTCTTTGTTTACCCATTCCTGTAACACCTCATCATAATCCAGAAATTTCTGCATCCCTCGTAACTTTCTTGAAGTGTTCAATAATCGTTTCTGAGAAATTTCACGATTCGTTTCCAGAGAAGTACAACCATCAATCCAGGGTAGTTTGACAATGTAGCGCCCAGATTCCTCTTCTCTCTTCACAGTCCTATCGAAGAACATCTGAACTTCTTGTTCCCTTTCTTCCTCTTTTATCTGTTCGCCAGGATCTTTTATACCCAAAGTCTCAATTTCCCACAAATCCGCCACTCTTATTGATTGAGTTAAAGTAAGTAGAGTGTAAGACGAGGCAGTAGTTGAAGTGATCTCAGAAGAGCCCATAAGTGTCCACCCTAAACAAGTTCTCACAGCTACTAGACTCTTGTTTACATGTAGAAAGTCTGGCGTGATTACCTGAGCCCACACGTCAGCTCCTAACAATACCTGAATGTCAGTACTGTTGCCACCATTATCTTGGCCAACATCACTAAGTTCATCTCCCTTGTCCCTCAGTAAATTAAACAAGTCAGCATCAACTAGGGGAGCACCTCCACAGATACTATCAGAGCCTGACACTGCAACCTCACATCTGTTTTCCTCGTTCATACCCAGCAAAGTTATTTGATAGGACTCGAAACAAACAGGTGCTGTTTTCCTACCTCCAAATAATTCTTGACTTAGTGTTACCTTTTCAGTTTGTTCCAACTCTAATTTCTTAGCACAAGACTTCTTTATGTAGCTTCTCTGCGATCCACTGTCACACAGAACTCTTACTCTGTGCGTGGATCCACCAACAACTACTCTAGCAACTAAAGTCTGCAGATAGGTCACATGTCCTTTATTACTACCTTCCATCATGCTAACTGTTTTTGGAACCGAATTACCTTTTGGTTCATCTGAGTCTGTTTTCGCACACATCAAACGTAATGTTTCCCCTTGCAAAATGGGCACTTCACAAACATCTTACACTTAACACTGACATGTCCCGGTCGTAGACACCTAAAACAAGCTCCCTTTTTCTTTAACGTTACTTGGCGTTCTTCTTGAGAATAATCAATAGTTACAGCACAGTCTTGAGAAAGATGTGAGGTTCTGCCACAGAATATACAAGACGTATCTTTGTTATTTATGTTTCCCTTACTAACTGAAACATTCTCTATTGAAATTAAAGAAGCCGCTGAAGGTATGTCCCTATACTTAGTCTTGGTCCTATCATCTTGCTTAACTCGGTCCGTCCTCTCGTTAACTTCAAAAGAACTATGTCTTAGTTTAAGCCGTTCTTCATCTTCTACCTCAGTCTTTAAGAAGGCTAACAATTCACTCAAGCAACAGTCAGGTTCCTTGGTAGACGTTTCTTTTGATACACGATACCTGTCCCAAGTTCTAAACATAACCTCTGGCAAGGCACTCTCTACCATTGGAAATAACATTGCAGCATATTTCTCATTTGTTACTCCCAAGGAATCAAGTGCTCTCAACTGTCTCTCCAGACTGTCGTACAGTTGGGCGCTGGATCTTAAACTATCCTTCTTTAATACCAAGGATAAAAGTTCCCTAACATAGTACTCAATGAGCAACTCATCCTTCCCATACCTAGACTTCAACAATTCTATAGCCTTTTTGTAGTTTTCCTTTGAGGGAGGAAAGTTTTCTACCAACTTCTGAGCACACGAACCAGGTTCCATACACTGAATCAAATAAACAAATTTATCTTCATCTTTAAGGCTGCTATCTTCATGTATTTTAGTAAATTGCGCCCAAAACCCAATCCAGCACTTCACGTTTCCGTCAATTTTTTTCAGTTCTAGTTTTGGTAGTCTTAGTAGTCTCTGATTAGAAGTACGTGAACAGTTACTCATTTTAGCTTCATAAACGGCTTGATCTCCAACTTGTAAGGCCTGCACTTTTCCCTAACCTTAAAATATTTCAAGTCGTACTCACTGCAATTGTTGATCTCTGTTTCAAGCACGATGTCTTCAAGGTCTTCCTTTAGCAGCAGCTCATTGTAAACTTCATCATCCAGACGTTGTAACTTCTCGTAGCGTTCCACAAGTGAAGCATATCTGCTACGAATCTCCACGTGGTCACCATCAGCAAGCGCCAACAGTTCTTCAAGCTTGTTTACCTCACGTGTAAATACGCCGCGTAATACTCGACGTTCGGTCATCGTTGTTCTGTTTTATTTGATGTTGAGATTGCCAGTAGTCCTGTCACGGTCGCCAGTTATATACAATACCAAATCATTTTAATATACAGTCATCAATATTTTATTAACACAACTCAACATCGCATCCAAAGACATTCCAAAGACACTACACTCAAAGATAACAAAATCAAAACTATGTAAATCAAAACACTGTCTATTTTCTAAATCAAAACACTGTCTATTTTCTACAGGAAGTAGATTGCTCGAAAGAGCTTTAGTTCACTTTCTCCACAATGGCGGCCAAGCGAAGTTGTTGTATTTAAATAGCCTTTTCTCGCATTTAAACCAACCGAGCGCCGTCACACATGGTACAGCAAATGGTATACACCTTGAAATTCACTGACATCCTATTCAGCTCAATTGTTTACATAACATGAAGATGGCGGCAGTGCGAAATTTTAAAATTAAGGTTTAATTTCTTGTGTCCTAATCATGCGATCGAAACCAACGTTTGAACAATGAACCTACGCAATAATCATCTAATAGTACTTAGTTCTATGGCCTACAAAGTATATAAAAATCCAATATGGTGGCCATCGGAAATATTTAGACAATTCTCAATGTCAACTAATCTGTGACAGCAATCAAACTTAATTGTTTTTTTAACCACGAAATGGGGCCAGCGTCAAATTTTAAAATCTCGCTTTTAGCCTATTTCTATTTATGAAACAAGATGTTCAGTAAAGAACATATACCATACTTTCTCCTAAATGCATGGGTATTGTTATAACTCTTTGTCCTTATCAAGGAGTATAATTGAATGTTGGTTGTAGTAGCTTGTTGAAATACAATGAATATGAGATGCCCTTTGCTAGTGCTACCTCTGTAAAAAAATCATTCAATTCGGTTTCACCGTGTTTGAATTGATCTGGGGAATGGATTTGCACACATACATGGCCGCTATTTGCAAACTATTGGGCTGATGACTTTGTAGTCAATCATAAGATGCTTTCCACAAAAAGGCATGTTGTTGCAAAATCCGGTAGAGATCAAATTATTAGGATGGTCGAAATTTGATTTAATCTTTTAACATTTGGGTGGCCGTCATTCCGTTTCCGTCAAGATGGCGGCGATATAAAACATGACACTGAGGTGCCTTTTGCTAGTGCTACCTCTGTACCAAATTTCATTCAATTCGGTTTCACCGTGTTTGAATTGACAGGGGGAATCGATTTGCACACATACTTGGCCACCATCTGCAAACTATTGGGCTGATGATCTAGCAGTTTGGTCAGAATATGCTTCCCCCATAAAGATTTGTTGTTGCAAAATTTGGTAGAGACTAGATTATTAGGGTGGTCGTAATTACATTTTAGCCTTTAACATTTGGGTCGCCGCGATAACGTTTCCGTCAAGATGGCGGTGATATAAAACATGACACTAAGGTGGCATTTTCTAGTGCTACCTCTGTACCAAATTTCGTTCCATTCGGTTTCACCGTGTTCGAATTAATAGGGGGAATCGATTTTCACACAAAGATGGCCTCCATCCACAAAATATTAGGCTAATGACCTATTAGTTTGGTCAAAGGATGCTCCCTCCATAATGGTATGTTGATGCAAAATTTGGTAGAGATCGGATGATTAGGTTAATCGTAATTTGATTTAAGCTTTGAATATTTGTGTGGCCGCCATTACGTTTCCGTCAAGATGGCGGCTATATAAAACATGACACTGAGGTGGCCTTTGCTGGTGCTACCTCTGCACCAAATTTCATTCCATTCAGTTTCACCGTGTTCGAATAAATAGGGGTAATCGATTTTGACACAAAGATGGCCGCCATCCGCACACTATTAAGCTAATGCCCTATTAGATTTGTCAAAGGATGCTTCCTCCATAAAGGTATGTTGTTGCAAAATTTGGAAGAGATCGGATGATTAGGTTAGTCGTAATTTGATTTAAGCTTTGAACATTTGTGTGGCCGCCATTACGTTTCCATCAAGATGGCGGTGATATAAAACATGACACTGAGGTGCCCTTTGCTAGTGCTACCTCTGTACCGAATTTCATTCCATTCGGTTTCACCGTTTCGAATTAATAGGGGTAATCGATTTTGACACAACGATGGCCGCCATCCGCAAACTATTAGGCTAATGACCTATTAGATTTGTCAAAGGATGCTCCCTCCATAAAGGTATGTTGTTGCAAAATTGGGTAGAGATCGGATGATTAGGTTAGTCGTAATTTGATTTAAGCTTTGAACATTTGTGTAGCCGCCATTACGTTTCCGTCAAGATGGCGGCGATATAAAACATGACACTGGGGTGCCCTTTGCTAGTACTACCTCTCTACCAAATTTCGTTCCATTCGGTTTCACCGTGTTCGAATTAATAGGGGGAATCGATTTTCACACAAAGATGGCCGCCATCTGCAAACTATTAGGGTGATGACCTATTAGTTTGGTCATAGGATGCTGCCCCTATAAAGGTATGTTGTTGCAAAATTTGGTAGAGATCGGATGATTAGGTTAGTCGTAATTTGATTTAAGCTTTGAACATTTGTGTGGCCGCCATTACGTTTCCGTCAAGATGGCGGCGATATAAAACATGACAATGAGGTGTCCTTTGCTAGTGCTACCTTTGTACCAAATTACGTTCAATTTGCGCTCACCGTGTTCGAATTGATAGGGGGGGGGGGGGCAGACATTCAGAGTACACACACTCACACACACACACACACAGACTCACACACATACACACACACAGACAGACACACTTTTTTTTCGCCCTGTAGTGATCTCATAAGTCTACTTTCATTTTTTGCAAAAATCGAAAGTAGGCTAAAAAATAGGCTTATGGGATCACCTTTCATCCGTGTGTGTACGTCCGTGTGTGTGCCCCCCCCCACTAATAAAATATAAGTGGCTGGATAGATTTCAATTAAATTCGGTAAGGTCATAGTACTATTCTGGCCGACCCCGACCGTGCCCTACAAATTTTAAAACGTTTCAGAAATCCAACATGGCAGATGTGCGAAATATTTCACTGGCATTCTATATCTCCGAATCTCAGAAGACTTCTGTTACTTAGGAAGCAAAATAACCAGTAATGGACGGAGGAAAGAGGATATAAAAAGTAGGTTGGATCAGGCAAGAAAAGCATTTCTACAGAAAAGAAATCTGTTGGCATCGAACGTGGGCTCTATGGAAGTGAAATTTGGACTATTGGTGCAGCAGAAAAGAGGAAATTTGAAGCGTTTGAAATGTAGTGTTACAGGAGAATGATGAAGATCAGATGGGTAGATAGGGTTACAAAAGAAGAGGTATTAAGACGTGTGGGAGAGGAGAGATATTTCTGGCGACTGCTAATGAAGAGAAGAGATAGGTTGGTAGGACACTTACTAAGACACCCAGGAATAGCAAACTTAGTTATGGAAGGAAGGGTCGAGGACAAGAACTGTAGGGGTAGACCGAGATTAGAATATGTTAGTTTGCCTCGAATGTAGGGTGTGGTAGCTATGTAGAGATGAAACGCCTAGCTCAGGACAGGGAGGCATGGAGAGCGGGATAAAACCAGTCAAAAGACTGAAGACTCAAACAACATCAGCCGATATGAATGAATTGATAAATATCAAAGACACAAGATAAATGTATAGCGTTACACTAAAAAGTCCCTTGGTATTAAACCTTATATGGTGCACCATAAAAAAAGGATGGAAAATTGAACGCCTAAATCAACATACCGTAACATGATGTATGAAAATATGATAAAATAATCATTTGCAACAAATTTCAAACACATATTAAAACTCTAAAAATGCCTGATTTTCCTACAGACCACTGCCAGTGGAAGAACGTGGCTAGTATTAAGGGACTTTTTTCAAGAAACATTGTGTGTCTGTGTGTGTATATGTGTGCTCCCCCCTTTCAATTGAAACACGAAATTTTGTCCAGAGGTAGCACTAGAAAAGGGCACCTCAGTGTCATGTTTATTTTGCCGCCATCTTTACCAAATCTCAATTGTGGCTACTCAATTTGTCAAAACGTAACATTAATAAACGACTAAACTAATCATCAGGGACCCGGAACAGAACGGAAATGCGTTACGTACCGCTGTGTACGCCATACCGCGGCCCCGAGCTGGCTTGCGGTATCGTTCCGTAACTGTAACTTGGAACTCGGTACGAGCAAGTGGAACGTTACAGCCCTGGAACGGTACAGTCGGAACTCGACTCCCAACTGTACCGAACATCAAGGTACGTGTTAGCGGAACGTTACGTATGTAACGGTACAGTCGGAACTCGCCTCCTAACTGTACCGAGCATCAAGGTACGTGTTAGCGGAACTTTAGCTCCTTTGTGACCAATAATAGTATTTCTCTTCTAAATTAAACCTCCCGTTCTTGCTTTTCGTTTACTTGTCAGCCTATTTTCATTTAGTAGTGATAGAAGCCATTTTTCAGTGATGCTTAATTCTAATAATGAAAGCTATTCAGTCGTGTTGACCGACTGAAAAGCTTCCTTTACTATGTATATTTATGAAGGATAGGCCTATGACATCACATATAGTCCATGTGTGTGTACGTATGTGTGTGTTTACATGTGTCCGTCGCCTCGCTCCCCTCCCTAATAAAATCTAAACTGCTAGATCGATTTCAACGAAACTCGGTAAGGTCATTTTCGTATTTTGTCCGACCCGACTGTGCTCTTCAAATTTTATTACATCTCACCAATCCAACATGGCAACTGTGCGAAATATTTCACCGGCATTTCATATCTTCGAAACTATTACAGATATCACCTTGACGTTTTGTATGGTGGAAAAAGCACTAATAGAAGTGTAACGATGGGACTCTCAAAAATCTCTTTACAAAACCTGCATGGCGGCAAAGCGAAGTTGTTGTATTTAAATAGACTTTTCTCGCATTTAAACCATCCGAGCGCCGTCACACATGGTACAGCAAATGGTATACACCTTGTAATTCACTGACATCCTATTCAGCTCAATTGTTTACAAAACTTCAAGATGGCGGCTGTGCGAAATTTTAAAATTAAGGTTTAATTTCTTGTGTCCTAATCATGCGATCGAAACCAACGTTTGAACAATGCACCTACGCAATAATCATCATCTAATAGTACATAGCTCTATGGCCTACAACGCATATAAAAATCCAATATGGTGACCTTCTGAAATATTTAGACGATTCTCAATGTCAACTAATCTGTGACAGCAATCAAACTTAATTGTTTTCTTAACCACGAAATGGCGCCAGTGTCAATTTTGAAATCTCGTTTTTAGCCTATTTCTATTTATGAAAAAATAAGCTTATGAGATCACCTTTTGTCCGTGTGTGTCGGTGTGTTTGCCCCCAAATCCCACTAATAAAATCTAAGTGGCTGGATAGATTTCAATTAAATTCGGTAAGGTCATACTACTATTCTGGCCAACCCCGACCGTGCCCTACAAATTTTATTACTTTTCAACAATCCAAAATGGCGGCTGTGCGAAATATTTCACTGGCATTCAATATCTCCGAATCTCAGAAGACTTCTGTTAAGTTACTTAGGAAGCAAAATAACCAGTGATGGTTGGAGGAAAGAGGATATAAAAAGTGGGTTGGCTCAGGCAAGGAAAGCATTTCTACAGAAAAAAAATCAGTTGACATCGAGTGTGGCACTCTATGGAAGTGAAAATTGGACTATTGGTGCAGCAGAAAAGAGGAGATTTGATGCGTTAGAAATGTGGTGTTACAGGAGAATGATGACGATCAGATGGGAAGAGAGGGTTACAAACGAAGAGGTATTAAGACGAGTGGGAGAGGAGAGATGTTTCGGGCGACTGCTAATGAAGAGAAGAGATAAGTTGGTAGGACACATACTAAGACACCCAGGAATAGCAAACTTAGTTATGGAAGGAAGGGTCGAGGACAAGAACTGTAAGGATAGACCGAGATTAGAATATGTTAAACAGTTTGCCTCGAATTTAGGGTGCGGTAGCTATGTTGAGATGAAACCCTTAGCTCAGGACAGGGTGGCATGGAAAGCTGAATCAAACCAGTCAAAAGACTGAAGACTCAAACAACAACATCAGCCAACATGAATGAATTGATAAATATCAAAGACACAAGACAAATGTATAGCGTAACACCAAAAAGTCCCTTGGTATTATACCTTACATGGTGCACCATAAAGATGGATGGAAAATTGAACGCCTAAATCAACATACCGTCACATGATGTATGAAAATATGATAAAATAATCATTTGCAACAAATTTCAAACACATATTAAAACTCTAACAAGAAGTTCCGTGACGAACTAAATAGCCTACCTTCCCTAAAATTAAGATTCATGCCAATGATTAATCTACAGTATATGAACCTATCTAGAATAATGACGAAATTAAGTTGGTATTATCGAAATGTCTAATTAGTTCGAAATATACCTGGTATAATGTAGCCTAATAGTGCACTACAGTTGGCAGCCCTGGCGACTTAATATATACGACTTAGTTCCAGCTCTTAAGGTACATAATACACATTTGGGTAGAAGTCCAATTAATTTTACATGCAGTTATACTCTGGATTTATCAGCACTCGTAAAAGCATGTTTGGCAACAATGTCATGCGTGTGCTGGTCAGAAATGATCTGAAATATTATGATATCTTGTTGTGCCAATTTTGAATGAAATCCATTTGTTAGTATAGAAGTTACATGTTTTCTTAAATTGGACCTATCTGTAGGCATAGAATCATGTTGGTAGCACTTACTTACATTGATTACTCCAAATTTATCTAGAATGCCAGGTGCTATACGTGTGGAAAGTATGGAGCTGTTGGCTTGCATATTTTCTGATATATTGATCTTGGGGAAAAAAATATAGACAGCATTTATTAACAGTTGGCAGCCCTGATTGCTCTTAAGAATATGCATAGTCATATCTGTTAAGGTACACATAGCATATACGAAATTTGGTTGAAATCCTACTGATAGTATAGGAGTTAATTGTATTTAAAAATTGGTGCTATCAGCAGGCTTAGAATCATGTTGGTAGAACTGACTATATATGTTACTAAAAATTAATCTAAAATGTAAGGTACTATACGTGTTCATAGTTTAAAGCTGTCGGCTTGCATACTTTCTGATATACAGATATTTGGATAAAAAATAGAGAGAGAATTATTAACAGTTGGCAGCCCTGTTGGTTCTTAAGAATACGCTCAGTAATATCTGTTTATGTCCACATATTACATACAACATTTGGTTGAAATCCAATTGATAGTGCAGAAGTTATATGCATTTAAAAACTTGACTTATCAGAAAGCTTAAAATTATTTTGGCAACACTGTCATGTATGGCCTCATGGAAATTAAACAGAAATATCATTATCTACATTTGTGCCGATTTTGGAATAGCTCCCAAGCATACCTTTCAAGATATCCAACATGGAGCTCAAATTTCTGGTGCGTTTTTTCAGCAGTTGGTAGCAGTGACATTATTTTCAAATATGGACTTGAGATATTCCGGTATACATCTTTACTCGTACTAAAAATTGTTTTCGATTGCTGCAGCCGTTTACGAGTTGATAGGGGGGGAGGACACACACAGCCAGCCAGACAGACAGACAGATAGACAGACAGACAGACACACAGACACACACACATTTTCCCGGATCGATCTCAAAAGTCTACTTTTTCCTCATTTTTGCAAAATGTGAAAAGTAGACTAATAATTCCTGATTTTCGCACAGATCACTGCCAGTGGAAGAACGTGGCTAGTATTAAGGGACTTTTTTCAAGAAACATTGTGTGTCTGTGTGTGTGTATATGTCTGATCCCCTCTATCAATTGAAACACGAAATTTTGTACAGAGATAGCACTAGAAAAGGGCACCTCTGTGTTATGTTTATTTTGCCGCCATCTTTACCAAATCTCAATTGTGGCTACTCAATTGGTCAAAACTTAACATTAATAAACGACTAAACTAATCACCAGGGACCCGGAACAGAACGAAAATGCGTTACGTACCGCTGTGTAACACGTTACGTAACGTATGCCATAACGCGGCCCCAAGCTGGCTTGCGGTATCGTTCCGTAACTGTAACTTGGAACTCGGTACGAGCAAGTGGAAAGATTCAGCCCTGGAACGGTACAGTCGGAACTCGACTCCCAACTGTACCGAGCGTCAAGGTACGTGTTAGCGGAACGTTACGTTTGGAAAGGTACAGTCGGAACTCGCCTCCTAACTGTACCGAGCATCCAGGTACGTGTAAGCGGAACTTTAGCTCCTTTGTGACCAATAATATTATTTCTTTTCTAAATTAAACCTCCCGTTCCTGCTTTTCGTTTACTTGTTGACCTATTTTCATTTAGTAGTGATAGAAGCCATTTTTCAGTGATGCTTAATTCTAATAATGAAAGCTATTCAGTCATGTTGACCGACTGAAAAGCTTCCTTTACTATGTATATTTATGAAAGATAGGCCTATGACATCACATATAGTCCATGTGTGTGTACGTATGTGTGTGTTTGCATGTGTCCGTCGCCTCGCTCCCCTCCCTAATAAAATCTAAACTGCTAGATCGATTTCAACGAAACTCGGTAAGGTCATTTTCGTATTTTGTCCGACCCGACTGTGCTCTTCAAATTTTATTACATCTCACCAATCCAACATGGCAACTGTGCGAAATATTTCACCGGCATTTCATATCTCCGAAACTATTACAGATATCACCTTGACGTTTTGTATGGTGGAAAAAGCACTAATAGAAGTGTAACGATGGGACTCTCAAAAATCTCTTTACAAAACCTACATGGCGGCAAAGCGAAGTTGTTGTATTTAAATAGACTTTTCTCGCATTTAAACCATCCGAGCGCCGTCACACATGGTACAGCAAATGGTATACACCTTGTAATTCACTGACATCCTATTCAGCTCAATTGTTTACATAACTTCAAGATGGCGGCTGTGCGAAATTTTAAAATTAAGGTTTAATTTCTTGTGTCCTAATCATGCGATCGAAACCAACGTTTGAACAATGCACCTACGCAATAATCATCATCTAATAGTACATAGCTCTATGGCCTACAACGCATATAAAAATCCAATATGGTGACCTTCTGAAATATTTAGACGATTCTCAATGTCAACTAATCTGTGACAGCAATCAAACTTAATTGTTTTCTTAACCACGAAATGGCGCCAGTGTCAATTTTGAAATCTCGTTTTTAGCCTATTTCTATTTATGAAAAAATAGGCTTATGGTTCACCTTTTGTCCGTGTGTGTGCGTCCGTGTGTGAGCCCCCACGCCCCACTAATAAAATCTAAGTGGCTGGATAGATTTCAATTAAATTCGGAAAGGTCATAGTACTATTCTGGCCGACCCCGACCGTGCCCTACAAATTTTATTACGTTTCAACAATCCAACGTGGCGGCTGTGCGAAATATTTCACTGTAATTCTATATCTCCGAATCTATTACTCATATCAACCTGAAATTTTGTACGGTGATAAAAGGCACTACTACAAAATCGTTCAAGGGACTTTAAGAAACCTGTTAACTACAAAACGAACATGGCGACCATGCGAATTTGAAACATTCAAATAGACTTTTCTGGCGGGTTAAAAATCCAAACGCAGTGAAACTTGGTACAGCAATTCTTTATACACTTTGCAATGCACTGACATATATTTTTGTCAAATGGTTTACATAACCTCAAGATGGCAGCTGTGCAAATTTTTAAAATTAAATTTCTAATTTTTTGTGTCGCAATCATGCGATCGAAATCAACGTTTGAATAATGAACCTACGCAATAATAGTCATCTAATAGTGCATAACTCTATGGCCAACATATGTTACAATCCAACATGGCGAGCATCCAAAATATTTAGACGGATCACAAAATCTGATAATCTGACAGCAGTCAAACTGACATTTTGTGTGTTGATAGAGGCTATAAACATAAGTTCACGTATGGAACTTTCATAACCTGGTGATCACAAATCCAACCTGCCGGCGACGCGAAATGCGAATATTGAAAAGGATGAGCACAGTGAAACTTGGTATGGTATATGATTATACAAATTTTAATCCACTGGCATCTAATTTAATTCATTTTTTTTTCAGAACCAGAAGATGGAGGCTGTGCAAAATTTTAAAATCTCGTTTTTACCATTTCTTGTGTTCTAATTATGCAATTGAAGTTTGAATAATACTCTTACACAATAATCTTCATGTAATAGTACATAACTCTAAGGCCTACATATATAACAATCCAATATGTCGACTATCCGATATATTTAGACGGTTCTCAATATCTACGAATCTATTACAGCAATCAAACTGAATTTTGTATGTTGATAGAGGCAATTAACATAAGCAGGATAAATGAGACTGGGCTACACATTTCTTTACGGAAATACTTGTTATTTCTTGTGTCCTAATTATGCGATTGAAGTTTGAATAATACATTTACGCAATAATCTTCATGTTCTTATATTATATTTTTTAAGCGTAAGGCTTTTAGTGCCGGGAGTGTCCGAGTACATGTTCGGCTCGCTCAAGTTTGCAGCTACTTCTATGCGGACACCCATGGGGTGAGCTACAAGTACCGTCCCGTGTGGTGGTTGTCTGGCGAGGAAAGTGTGAATGTAAGGATGAGGAATTGGAAGGTAGAGGCTGTGGCCTATAGTTGGGGACTAACCCCGGCATTTGCCTGGAAGGAAGATAGGAAACTGCAGAAAACCATCTTCAAGGTTGCCGGTGGAGGGTTTCGAGCCTCCTCGTCTACCGGATGTGAGCGACTGCCTGCAGTCACGCCGTAAAGAGCGTGGCTAACTCAACCGGTATCTTCAGGTAATAGTAGTCTACAAAACTCTATGGCCTACATACCGAACGGTCCACTGGCCCCTTGCGATCCAGTTTTATGCATTCTGTTACATGTACTAGAATTCTGAAAGACATAGGTCCCTCTCCCTAAACCGGGGTAATATAACGATGTGTGTTTACGGGCTAGAAGACAGCAGGAATCGTGAGCGCCACTATTAATTCAGTATGGGTACCTCGAATGAACCCGTTAAACGAGCCGAGATACGCAGAACACACACTTGAAAACAAGAGGTGCACGCACACACCGAGAGCAGGTATTGTATAGACCGGGAGGTGCGCGCTGCAGGTCAAATGTCGCAGTAGCTCACATGGCAAGCGCGCGATTGGAGTTGCCTGGCAAGTGGCAAGGTTATATACTTAATCGTTTTCACAGACTGATTAGTTTTTTTTTTTCGTTATCTTTTTACCCTCCTGGGTTGGCTTTTCCCACGGACTAAGCGAAGGACGGTGTCCTGCAGCTTGAGGCTCTGAATCAGGGGATACAACTGGGGAGTGTGACTAGCAATTCGCCCAGGCGGCCTCACCTGCGAAGTGAACAGGGGCCTGATGAGGGGATGGGAAGAGTGAGAGGGATAGGCAAGGAAGAGGGAAGGAGGCGGTCGTGGCCTTTGGTTAGGTACTGTACCTTTCCAGCGTTTGCCCGAAGACGAAGTGGGAAACCACGGAAAACCACTCGAAGATGGCTGAGGTGGGAATCGAACCCACTCTACTCTTCTCCCCAAGGCTGAGTAGACCCCGTTTCAGCCCTCATACCACTTGTCAAATTTCTTGTTAGAGCCGGGTATCGAACCTCAGACCTCCGGGGTGGCATTTATGCACGCTGACCACTACACCATGGAGGCGACACGATTTGTTTATTTGGGTCTGTAAAAGACCATGTCACTGCGGAGGCCCGGGTTCAAATCTCGGCTCTGCCACGAAATGTTGTTCCTGGTCTGAGGCCTGGAACGGGGTTCACCCAACCTCGTGGGGCACACAGACTTAGTAGAGGCAGGTTCGCTTCCTGCCTCAGCCATCCTAGATGTGGTTTTCCGTGGTTTCCCACGTCTCCTCCAGGCGATTGCTGGGATGGTTCCTTTCGACAGGACCACGGCATCTTTATTCCCACTCCCTTCGCTGCCCTTTCCTTCATTAGACCCAAGTTCGTGGTCACTTAGGCGATTGGCTTGTCACCATCCCCAGTTGTATCTGCTGTCAAGGTGTGTTCAGCTCCGAGGCACTGTCCTGGAATTCGACGGTAGAGGACTGATCCCTCACAAAGTCCGAGGGTAAAGCCGAGCTTGGAGGGTAAGCGATCAAATAAAAAGAAAAAGAAAAGAAGACCGTGTGTATCGTTGCATAAGCTAAGGTGCTGGATTGGACAAGGATGAGGAGGTGATTGTCTCTGGCTAGGGCAAAGGCAACCAGTTAGCTACGTCGTACATGTTCCAAGCTTCGTAGACCACAGTTAGGGCAAAGTGTGCCCCATTGGAACGAAAACAACATGCGATGGCAAATCAGTATGTAGCTGCGCGAACTCGCTCCTTCGACGTAATTCACAACACGAAGCGTATTCACTGCCTCGAGATGTATTCCAGCGAAGAGCATATGAATATGTTCAGGCGCGGATCTAGAGTTTGGCTTTGGGGGGTGGGGGTCAGCGAATCGAAATAGTTAAGCAAAATGGTATCACTAAAAACGCAATCACAAAATAACCAAACGTACAAAACCAGACCAATTTTTTGCAAGCTACATGGATAGAAATTTGATGCGTTTAGCGCACCTAAAATATTCGTACAAATTGCAACGGCGTGTTTTGCGACTTTTACATCGAGCTTCGAGAAAAATACCGAAGTACGTTGCAGTTTCGGCAAGTCGGGTTGGTACCGACAAAGGGAGAAAGTCACAGCTTAAATTGCCAACCAAGCTTGCAGTTTGGACGTCGGAGAAAATTTTTTGGTGCGAAAAAAGCCCCATATTCCTATTCGTGCATTGCTGCACATTCATCGTGACATCACTATAAACATCGATTCAGTAATCACAAGGTTTGCTAAACAAAATAGACGAGTTGATTTTGTTATATAAATACTCGTTTTTATATAACAGGTTTTTATATAACAGGTAAATAAGTACAGTTGTAACAGAACATAATAATTGCAATAAAGAAATTTTCAGTATTGAATAAAATGAAAAAAAAAACCACATGTTTTTCAGTTAAAATTCGTTAAGTTTCATTTGTCTGCTTATTGTGTTTTGGTTTTTTGAGTTTGTTAAAAATTTGTTCTCCGTTTGGGGGGGGGGGGGTCATGACCCCCGTGACCCCCCCCCCCCTTTGAGTTCGCGCCTGAATATGTTATATTAATGGAGGAGCTCGACAGAATGCATACCAGGCGCATGGCCTGTACCATGAACTCTATCCGGATAGACAACGACCGACAGGCATGGTATTTCTGAGTGTGGAAAGACGCCTGGGAGATACTGGATCCCTGGGAAAAACACGGCCTGTTTGAGATCATCGCGTGACGTCTGCTCACAATGAAGAGGTTGTGTTTGACGATATCCGGCGTCACCCTCATACTACCACATGGGCCATTGCACTGGAGACGAACATCAGCCGAGTGTCTGTTATGCGGATAATGCACACCCACTGGTCTCACCCGTACCATCTGCACTTACACCTGGAGATACATGGTCATGATTTCGAAGCACGGGTGGCGTTCTGTGGAAACTGATCCGGCTTTTCTAGCGACCATCTTATTTACGGACAAAGCACGATTCCACAACAAAGGAACCGTTTATCGTGATAATATGCATTTCTGGAGTGTGGATAATCCCCATTGGGTGCGACAGACATCCTTTTAGGTACACCCCCGTGTGGGTTGCGGGTTAGAATACACACACGGTATGCTCTGCTTGTCGTAGGAGGATACTAATAGGGCCGACAAGACAGACTGTCATGACTGACTTTGATTTTGAAGACTTCCTGTTGATGGGAAGAGAAAATTCATCTACGGTATCCCCTGCCTGTAAAAGGTCTTTTCCGACTTCCGGTCCCATTTTTGGTTTGACCCTTAGAAATAAACGTCATGCTGCCTGCGGAGGGGCCACCAACTTGGCCATCTGGCCAGAAAGCCTGGACGGTATTCCCCATCCCGTCAGGTGGGTGCGCCATGTACCCTTGCAGTGGTATCCGCCTCACAACGGAGGTCCCTGCACGGCTGAATAATTTCGCCAACCATATCACTGTGCATGCCGAGGGGGAAGTGCCTATTCAAGGCACTGGGACCCCGGGCAATACCTGCTATGCCAGGTAGGTATTGCCTTGGCTGGGTTGTGCCCACAGTGATGACCCTCGTTCGGAGTAGGTTGTATTCGGGGAGGGTGATTTCGGGATGACGCGAAAGCGGCCCAATAAATCATCAGAGGGTGTCCCCCTTAAATAGCCGTCTCTTGAGTGTCGGATCAGGGATAAAACTTTCAATGCACGTTTCCCTGTTGACAAGTCACATCGCTACCTGGTAGCTATCAGGACAGACGGCGATTATTTCAAAGTGGTGAAATCAATTATCTTTTCCGAGGAATTCGAGGGGAAATTTGGAGATCTAAACGGGATTTCCAAGCTCCGGAACGGACAGCTCCTACTGCATACAATTAGCCGACAGAAAACCGAAACGTTGCTGGAATGCACGCATTTCAGTGAAATTCCCGTTAAGGTCTCAAAACACGAAACGATGAATGAGGTCCGTGGAGTTATTTTCCATCGTAAATTCATTTTGAATAGCGATGCGGAATTGTTGCGGAATCTGGGGAAGATAGGCGTCACCAAGATTGGGCGCATCACCCGAAAGATTGGAGAGAATAGCGTCGATACCGGCGCTTTTATTCTCCATTTTGAGGGTGATGTTTTACCTAAGCAGATGTAGGTCACGTCGAACCACTGCGATGTTCGACCGTACATCCCTCCACCTATGTGATGTTATCAATGCCAGAAATTCGGGCATGTTTCTGCCAGGTGCACTGCCAAGGCCGTGTGTAGAGCGTGTGACAAGGGGACACATGAGGGTGAGAGGTGTATGCCTCCCCCGATTTGTCCTATTGGCAACTCAAACTAACACTTGGGGCGCTGCGGTCGTCTGGATAAGTAGGGTAAAATACTCAATAACACGCGTTTGATATGGAACACTTTTTATTTTTCGTTTATAATCAGTAAATGTGGTCCCTCGAATAATGACAGTGTTGTTTTCAATTGTATATATGTATAAATGTGCGATGCACGTGATCTAATTTGCGTGTTCCACTGGTTTTTATGTGTCAATTGCATATTATCAAGCATCGGTTGACTGCTGGTATTTGTTTTTGTGCAGTTCGAGTCATGGCGCTGTTACCTTTAAAAGCTATATTTGAGTTTGCTCATTGTACCATAGACTCTAGAAATTATTTGCTGCTTGGTTGGGCGAAGGGATGAGTTTAACTTGTATTAAAACTCGGGGTAGACAGTAATTGCTTGATTTGGATGGTAGGTATTTACCCTGCGAAGTCAAATTAGGCCTATATGACTCGTAGTGGAATGGCTCGGATATCGCCGAGCGAGGTGATGACGGTTGGTAGGGTTATTGGAAATGAACTTGGGAGCGGGAAAGGACTTGACTGATGAAGCTTGGCTGTCCTCAGCTGGCGTAGGCCTAGGCTTGGCTGTCTTGGTACGGCTTGGCCCGGCGAGACTGTGCTTGGCTGTCTAGGTGCGGTTTGGCTCGGCGTAACAGTGAACAACCCGTCCTGTCGTCAGTGAGTGTAGTGGTGAGTGGTCCAACCCGCTCTTATTGCCCGTATTTATTTGGTATCCTCACCTTTCTGCTATTGCTCTTTGCATCTTTTGGAAAGTGATGAAAACGTATATCCGCAGCCCTCTTATACATCGACTTACAGCCGTAAACTGAGCAATATACTTTGATTTTACTCATTTTGCACTCTTATCAACGAGTGAAAATTATTACTTATGTATAAACACGAAGAATTTACCACGATCTGCTTACCAATACAAGAAACCATAATACAAACAGTCACCACGTGACAAATGTACCCTACTTGGTAAGTTTCTCATTTTTACCGCTAGATGTCATATCAGATAGCTGGAGTTGCCAATACCAGACCCAAAACATCTGTGAACATGGGCTCGCCCATTAGCGTGCGTCCAGCGGAGCGCTGTTGCCACAGTGAGACTGGCAGAGATGACACAGCTCTACGCTCGCAGTATACACACGACCTTCCCCCAGAACACAAGGCGCTCCGAATGCAAGCGCATGTACGAGCTGGGGGACCTAATCCTACGAATATCTATCCTCACAACGGATTGCACACAATGTGATATGAGACAGATATAAGATGCCACACAAACGTTATTCGTGAAAGTGACCACCAGCGACCAGCATTCCTGGCTGTTCAGGTTCGATTCCCGGCTCTGCCAAGCTATTTAATTTTAGTCTGAGGGCTAGAACAGGGTTCGCTCAATCTCGTGAGGCAAAGCTGGGAAGATGTAGGTAAAATTCCTACCTCAGTCATCCTGAAAGTGGTTTCTCATTTATACTCCGGGCAAATGCCGGGATGGTTCCTAACTTAAGGACACGGCCGCCTCCTTCCCAATCCTCACCAGAATAATAATAATAATAATACACACACTCTTATACAGACACCACAGTAACCCAGATTTTCAGACAAGTACACGGGGCTAAAGTACCAATATGTCCAAGCCCAACGTTGGAACACGGTACACTCAGCCTCGTGATGCAAACCTAGGAATATGTGGGTTGGATTCCTACCTTAGCCATCCTGGAAGTGGTTCTTCTGTGGATTCGCACTTCTACTCCAGGCAAATGCCGGGATGGTACCTAACGTAAGGCCACAGCCGCTTCCTACGCAAATCCTTCCTCAATTACAAATATACACACTAGTAGAGACATCACAGTGTCACAGGTTATCAGATAAATTCCACACACACCCAAATACACGGGGCTACATGACCACGATGTCACAAAGCCCCTACAACAATAATAATCAACAACAACAACAACAACTCTTGCTGTCACCCATGATGTCCAGATTCGATTCACGGCTCAATCAAGACATTTAGTTCTGGTCTTAGGGTTAGAACCGGGTACTCTATGCCTCGTGAGGTAAGACTGTGAAGAGGTGAGTTTTATTCGACTCAATTTTAAAAAAGAAAACATATTTGCCGACAACACAACAACACAGGTTATCAGATTTTGTGTTTTCACGTACTTCTGTATTTGAAAGATTCTTTAAAAGGCCGTATACCCTGAAAAATATTGTTCTTGCCTCGCTGTTCGACTGCCCCTCGACTTGCTACGGAACATTGTTATGAGTTCAAAACTTCAGCTCACAGCACTAACTTTTATACGCTCCACTACTGAATTGATACAGCCATGCTGTCACTGTTATCTTCCCCAGCGAAACTAAATATTTCAACACCTAACCATTCTTCGCTCTAATTATCCCTTCAGTTCAAGAGCAGATGATATCTCCCGAACGGCTGGTCGTATCGTCATGGGGTTTGCACAGTCAGCTTCAAAATGTTTAGCTCTGTAACATAGGTTCATCTAAATAATTGGATAATTAATGATTTTCGTGCGCGGAGAGAAATAGGGATTTCGTACGGCACAGTGAGCCCAGATTGCGTAGTTAACTAGGCAACGCCGCGCTATGCATCAGGGGGTGTCAACCAGATAGGGATTATTTGGTACCATCGGTGTAGTAGCGCGGCCAGACGTAAGGAGCGGATTAAGCGCTGTATATCGTCTTGCCAACATATGCATGATACACGTTTTAATTGAATTGCAAATATATCCCTAGACTATATTTAGTCAATAAATATACACATAATTCCTAATTGACATTTCCTTGCAATTATCTTGCTCACCGACGATAATTACGTCACTTATCATTAAATAAACATTATTTCTACTGGGTTGGCGGCATTGACCAGCATGGACGCTCTGTTTATGTCGTGTTTGGTGTAAACAATATTGCCCGTATATTAATATTTTATAATAAGCTAATGTTGTGTTCTTTCTCATCTTTCTTTCATCAAATCGTCTTCTTGGTAATGAGAAGTGAACAGTTCTTCTTCTGCTACGCCAAGTAAGTACGCTTATTTTAAGAGTTTAAGTGAAAACTTGTTTCTGTAGTGCCTGTGAAAAATATATCGTACCGGTAGCCTAGTTTTGAATTGATATTAGACGCAGTGTACAGGTGATATTCTACTTGACATATTAATTAACTTTCACTATTATTTATTCCACAGGTAGGCCTACCAAATTCTGTGAACAAACAAATCGTAAATTGCTGTTCTCGAAATAGCAGATGAATGTGGCAATTTGGCCTACTCTCCTGAGAAAGACCAGGTAAGAGTCTATGTTACCGTAATGTTTTCAACTTGATACATCTTGCAGAGATACATACAGTATCATGAGCCTATTGCATATGTGTACTCAAGTTCTTGAGGAGATCAGTTCTTGCACATGTTAGTTACTGGTGAAGTGGCAAGTATTCAGTTGGTCGAATGTGTAGTAATGCCATTACTGATGTAGAACTGTAATTACAGGTTCTAAAATCTTAACACACACTGGTCCTATGGGTGGCTGTGTGCTCTTGTTCTGTGGAGCAAAGTCCAACATTAAAATTTATTTCAGAGGTCTACATTTTGGTCCAAATATACAAATGAACTAAGCACCAAATGGTGAACGCATTTGTACTCTGAATTTGAAGCATATTAAGTTCATCAGAATGGTTTCATTTTATGCGTATGTTATTTTAGAATAGGCTATGTTTATTTTTCTTCCCATCATTCCATAATTATTTTTAGAAAATTCAGCAGCTACAGCACTGTATTCATGCGTTGCAAAACTATTTCTCCTCTGGCAGAGGATTAAGAATAGAATTAGAAACGATGAGACATCTTTCAGAAGGGTGATACCTGCAGAAGCAGTAACAAAACCACTCACCAGACACATCAAAAATCTAGAAGATATGCTGGAGTTACCCTTAATTGTTGTGTAATAGAAACACACGTGGATTAGTTACATTAATCGCAGAATTAAAATTTTAGTTATTTTCTGAAAGGTGAGAGAGGCAATCTTCATCAATCATAGATGTCTATTACATTAATAAATAAGCTTCTGTGTATAACTAAAATAAATCCTCATCAGTTTTGATGTGGTGTTAACTCATAAAACAGTGTAAAGAAGATTGGTTAATATGTTTATGTTCGACACTGGCGAAATGTAAATATTATGTCAGAAAACTGTATAATGAGGCTCATTATAGTACAAGTTTTCATTATGATACAGTTTCTCCCACCAATCAGAGCTCAAGAAACAGTTGTGTGACCAATTAGGTGAGGATAGCATCGTACCTGCGCTCACTTCCATGGCCCCCTATTTTAAATTTCACTGCGTGGCGAGTGTCATAGTGAGGTATTCCAGGAGGCCATGGTCAAATACAAGGTATTCTCTGCATCTCATGCGCTCTGTTCAGTATATAAAACTGGTGAAATCTCGACAGATATTTATGAATATTTATGTTCGAACATAAAATAGTTATAATTATCGTCGAACATAAACAGTCGTATGCAACTCATCTATAATTGTAATTAAGACACTCGTATGGAAATTATAAAACTTGTGTCTTAATTATTGTCATTATAGGCTCGTTGCATAATGTACTATTAAGTTACAAGGTGCACATATAATAAGCCACTACAACAGAGATCTGAGTGAAATCACATGAAATTTTATTAACAAATAGGTGCAGGCTAGAACTATTACCACTGTGTTGTATTGTTTCTTCCAGTATCACAGTAAACAATTTGTTCAAAAGGACTCTTCACCTTGTATTATGTTATATCGTGGGATAGATAGATACAAGATAAATATAATTCATTTATTATATGCCAATGTAATGGTTGACATACCTATAGGTAGTATTTTATTCCTACACGTTACTTACAATATTTTTCAACACGTAGGATGCTAATGTCTAAGCCAGTCACAGCTCGTGCTCAGTAGCGGCTGGTGTAGAAAATTAGTTGTGTGTAGAGATGGGCAGCAGTCGACTGAAAACAGTCGAATTAGTCGATAGTTAAAACAACTGCTTTTAAAAAACAGTCGAATGAATTCAACGACTACTCACCGTATCATAAACAAGTCGTTTGCAAACGACTGATCTCAAAACAATCGTTGGAAATCATTGGAATGAAACAAGTCGTTGGCAAACGACTAATTCCAAGCGAATGGAATCATTCTAATTGAAGTAGTCGTTGTAAACGACTGATCCCAAAGCAATCGTTGGAAATCATTGGAATGAAACAAGTCGTTGGCAAACGACTAATTCCAAGCGAATGGAATCAGTCGAATTGAAGTAGTCGTTGTAAACAACTGATCCCAAAGCAATCGTTGGAAATCATTGGAATGAAACAAGTCGTTGGCAAACGACTAATTCCAAGCGAATGGAATCATTCGAATTTAAGTAGTCGTTCTAATCAAACGACTTCTTCAGGATAACTTCATGCTACAATTCATTGTGCTGTATGTTTATTGTAGAGCTTTAATTAATAAGTTAAGTATACCTGTAGGTGCCTATAGTTTTATACAGTTCGTTGATTCTTTCAATGAAATAGCCTAAATCCAGTTGTCCAAGTTATTGGAAATGTTAAGCATTCAATATTTAGGTTATGCTTGAACTCCCGGTTTTCTGGCCCATCATCCCAGGCAAGCCTCCCAGTCAGATGGATCATTTGACTGTAATTTTGAATTAGAGTAAGGTTGTAGTATGCGTGGTCAGATTTAGACAATAGCCTACTCCATGAAGGGGTCATGGCTACGCCTTCTATGTTTGTTTATTGAATAGAGTAACTGAAATGAGGGATGTATACTAATTTTAAGATTTGTGGAATGAGTTTATGAATTTTTAATAGAATTTAATGAAGTCTTCAGTAAAGTTGAAGGAGACATGATCGTGTTTAGACAATAGCCTACTCCATGAAGGGGTCATGACTATGCTTTCTATGTCTGTTTAAGGTGTAGTGTGGCTGAAATGAGGGAGGTTTACTGATTTTGGTGTTTGTGGAGTAGTCTTTTCGTTTATAATTTAGGTTTTGTGAAGCTCGTTGCGGAGTTGTTTTATGGATTTTATTGCTCTGCAAATGAAGTGTATTAGGGGGTTCTGGGTTTGGTTTAGCTGTAGTTTACAGGGTTATGGCTGAGAGTTGTTGTAGCAGGCCTAACAACTGTGTCAGAGCAGTGGCGTGCTGTGTGGGAGGGGGGGTTAGTGGCAAAGACATGAGGGCAAGGATGGAAGAGTTTATGTGTTTCCTCACAGTTGGCGCACTTAGGCTTATCTCGAGGTACCGTACAGATAGAGTGGTGATGTAAATCTCCAGCGGGTACTGTGAGGACAGCTTGACGGCTGTAGGTGCCTATAGTTTTATACAGTTTCTTGTTCGTAGATTCTTTCAATGAAATAGCCTACGTCCAGTTGTCCAAATATATATGTATGTCATTTCATTGGAACTCCTTAACACAGTCTATACACTTTTAATGAGAATTGGGTGCATTCTTGAATTATTACACAACTTGAACATGGGCTTACCAATTATGGCTTAGAGTTCTATTTATTTTATGATTGAATTTCATTCATTTATTCTACCGCGTGATAAATGAATTACAAGAAAATTATTATGAAATTCTCCCCATAGCGTGATGGTAATGATCGATGCAAACATAGAATAGATTTTCCAGGAAAATTAAATCAGAAAATATTTTATATTGGGATCCAATATTAATAGCATTTTAGCAAGTCGGAGGGTGTGTACGCTCAAATTGATTCTGGTTGTCAATTGGTTTGTAGAGATGGGCATCAGCAGTCGACTGACAAAAGTTAAAACCATAGACTTGTTTGACTGCTTTTAGAAAACAGTCGAATGAATTCAACGACTACTCACCGTAACATAAACAAGTCGTTTGCAAACGACTGAACTGATCCCAATTGTTTTAACATGCTCTGAGCGCTGGCATAGTTTTACGTTCTGGTCATAAATTGTTTGTATTCACATGGTTGCCAACATCTCCACTGAAAGTTCGCTCTCGTTACTGTTCTAAAGTGCTCTATTGTCGTGTCTCGTGTGTATTTATTCTAGGCTGTCGTGAAACAAGTAGGCTAGTCGTATTCATTCATTCCTATTCATGAGCTTAAATGGCACTCTGTCAAACGCATACATGTGTCAGAATCCAACACAACACAAAATAACATAATGACTTGATTTTGTCTGCTGTTAATTCATTTTATGGGCTTGGGACATCTTGGTCATCAGCCCCATGCAGTTGGGTGTGGGTAGAATTGCTCCGATAATGCGATGACTGTAGTAGTGTGTGTAGCTTTATAAGGGACAGGCTTGGGGAGGTGCCCCAGGAGTTGAAATAAGGTACTACCGGATTTCCATCAGGAAAGGAATAAAATAAAATAATGTTGAGGCCCACAGGAGAGATCTGCAGAATATCTTGGCTGAGTAGACAGGGAATTTGTAACTGTTCCTGTTGGTATTTCAATTTCATTTTAGTACATATTATTAAAAATTCTTAAAAATAAATGTCCCTAACTATGGCTGCCACCTTTCCAGTCCTCATCTGAATTACAGAAAGTATAGCCTACACACTACTACAGATACCACAATAACAGAGATTATCATATAAATCCTATACACTTCCAAATATATGGGGCTAAATGAATATGTTATCAAAAGCCCTAAAATTAATATCAAAAACACAATGATTCTACAATAAGAGATTCTTTTAAAATATAGTTATAGTAGGTGCAAACATACACATAACAGCAAATTCAAGTTCTCCATTTCAAGCATTACACATTTATTAAGTTAACTGTTTCAACATACAAACTTGCATGTGTTGTAGGAATTTGCGGTTCATCGGTGTCAGCCATGGCGTCAAGGAGGTAATAGGTCCATTATCATGTGCTGTAGCCTACCGTTATACCTTGGCAAGAAAGAAGAACATGCCTCAACACATACTTTTAAAAGGACCAGATTTGATTACTGTATTTTTGCTAAGTTTGGTTTTCTCTCTCTGTTATTTTTTCTTCGTTGACAAACTTTTTAAATAAAACGATGATTTCTAGCAGTATTGAGTGTGTTTCTTGTTTTTCATTGAAAGTCCTATTTCTCCTTTCCCCTTCACAGCATGTCATAGAATTTACTGTATTAGTGTGCCATGAAATTTGTTTATGTACATGTACTTACTGTATTTCACCCTTCAAAATTGGTGGACTGGATATATTTTAAAGGGAATATCAAATGAACTACTGTATATACATTTTGTGATATCCAATTATTTTTCTGAAACTAATGAATTTGGCATTAATTACACTAACAATTTTAGTGTGATGAGGATCAGGTTACACCACCTATTTCCTTAGTATTCTCTCTTAAAATTTTCCTGTTATTGCGAACAGCATCAAGCATTTTAAGATATGAATATTCTCCCTTCCCAGTACTTTTACTTTCTAGTTTAATCTCGGAACTAATCGGTTATAATTGGGCCTACAGTGGTTAATTGGAAGGGACCATTTTTTTTAAATTGAGTAATAATATGCTGCAGACCTTATAGTAGCCTAATTCTTGTCAATGCAATATGCTCCAATTGCAACTGAAAGAAATGTAAACATGTAAATTATTGATGAGGTCATGTCCTAAATGCTGTGATTGCTCATTTCAGAGTTCCGGAATTCACAATTTCCCACTTTGGTATTATTAAAAAAAAACTGTTATTGCTATTTTGAATGTGATTTATCTCGTGTAGATCATATTATTATCTCCACACTTAAAAACGTGTGCTATAAGTATTGGGAAGATTGTGATTTTCGGAACATTGAAGTGGGCAGAGCAGTTAGGACGAGAATATTTAGCGGAACGAGGGGAAGGGGTGGGGTAGGCTACCCGCACGGCCGTGCTCAACTAGTACCGCGGTCATACACCAGACAGCGCTGAAGACTTAGGTGCCAAGAATTAGCATGGCTGTCGGCTATCTGTAGTAGTAGGTAATCTGTGCTATGCATTTGGCTGGCACGGGTGAGCGCGTGAATCTGGCTCCTCCCTCATGTTCACAGTTGTTTTGGGCCTGGTATAACTGCCAAGGAAGCCACTCTCCACGATCGAAGCAGTGCCCTGAGTTCTGTAAAGAAGCCACAATCCAAGAAATCAGAACATTGCATCGGCTTTCATATCACGATGCTCGCAAGAGGTACCGTGATATTAATGCCCCCGAATTTCGGGTGACGTTTGTGGCCGCAGCGACGCCCTCATTCACCCCTGCTGTCACAGTTCCCAGTGTAGAACCCTCGACGTCCAGTAATTCAGCAGATTTGAAATCACCCCCCGCTGTACCAGCGAAAATTGTCTGCCCGAAGGAGGTCCCACAACCTTCTTCGGGCAAGGAAAAGAAGGCGACAGTTATACCATCTAAACCGGCGAAATCGGAGAAGTCCTCTTCTTCTTCTTCGAACCGGTCGGCTAACATGTCTTCCTCAGTTAACAGGGGAAAGAAGAGTTTGCCGACCAGGGCTGGTCCTTCTTCCAGTCCACCCAATATGACAAAAGTAGTAGTGGAGATGAGAGAGAAGGTTCATCGCCATCTCTCTCGCCCTCCTCCTGACGGAGTGGCTACTGACTCTGCTGGCCTTTCCGCTCCCACGACCATCAAGGGAGGGAAGCCGGCTGAAGCCAAACTCGTCCGTATGGAGGAACTCCCCTACAAATAGGAAAACACATCAGCGGAGGAGAGAGGAACGGTTCAGCGCCGTTTCTCTTCCTCTCCTAGAGACAGGGCTGCTCAGGTATCTGCTGGCCATTCCACTCCCACCACCACCAGTGGAGCGGTGTCAGCAGGAGCGGCCATGTTTTGAAAGGAACTGGCGTCTGTGGGGAAGCGACCATCTACTTCCCCGAATAGACGTCAGCGCCGATCAAGAAAGAAATCTCTTCGGGACATGTCGGGGACAGACACCCAGTCTTTGGACCGGGAGAAAGTCCCTCGACACCGCTCTCGCTCTTCCCCAAGAGCGAGACTCGTGAAGTCCGACGAGGACCGCGCGCCATCCCGGGGACAGCCCGCTCCATTTTCTTCGTCTTCGGACCGAGATGTGGAAATTGAGGTGCGCTCTCCTGCCCCATCATATCCAACTAGAGATGGGGAATGGTGGCAAACGGTCAAGCGTAAGTAGAAGACCCACTTCTACTTACAAGGGAACTGTAATAGCTATTCTGGTCATCTCAATGAGGTACGTCAATTAATATCTTCGTTTTCGGCAACCATTGTCTGTCTTTAGGAATCCAGGTTTCGTCCTGGACGTGAGAAAATAATGCGTTACTTCAACCTCTTCTCTGAAGACCCGGTGGATGGAGCTGTGGCCGTCGGTGGCGTCTGCATTCTCGTCCACTCTAGCCTCTTTAGTGAAGAGGTGCCGTTGCGTACTCAGCTAGAGGCAGTTGCAGTTCGTACTTCGTCGCCAGTAATGGCAACAGTATGTAACGTGTACATTCCACCTGATTCTCAACTGGATTGAAAAGAGCTGGTGGATCTAATCTCTCAGCTTCCCCCCCCCCCTCCTTTTCTCCTTCTGGGATATGTTAATGCCCACAACACCACATAGGGCTCCGCTACCACTAGTGATGGAGGGAGAGATTTTGAGAGACTGATCAGGCGCTGGAGCTGTATTTGTTAAACACAGGGGAACCTACGCACTTCTCTATTGCACACGGCACTTATTCAAATGTCGATATGACCTTGTGCTGTCGTGCGCTGGTTCCCCTGCTACAGTGGGGTGTACACGACGACCTTTGTATTAGTGACCATTTCCCGATTATCGTTACTCTTCCGAACCAGAGAGCCATCGAATTACCAAGTCGATGGCTTCTCCGTCGGGCTGATTGGACAACTTTCACAGCACGTGCTGAATTTGCCGAAGATACCTTTGAGAGTGTCTATGATCATACCATTCACATAACGCATGGTATTTCGGCTGCTGCTGAGGAAACAATACCTTCCTCATCCGGCAACTCCCACCGGAAACTTGCCCCTTGGTGGACAGCCGAGATTGCAGCAGCCTTTAAAGATCGTCGACGTGCTTTCAAATGCTATCGGAGGCAAAACACTATGGCCAACCTTATCACCTTCAAAAGGATGCGTGCTGGAGCCCGATATCTGATTCGGGAGAGAAATAAAACGACGTGGGAAAAGTATGTGTTGTTTATGACGACACATACTCCTTCATCTGAAGTGTGGACTAAGCTTCGACGGATCTCCCGACTCCCGATATCATTGATGGCACACGCAGTCTCCATCATCGGAGACATCATCACGGACCAACTCGTCATTGCCAACCGTATTGGATCGCACTTCAATGATGTATCCTGTTCTGGGAGTTACGATCCTACGTTTCTGACTCTGAAGCGGGAGGCGGAGGCTCACCCCTTGTCCTTTGCCACTGCTGCTTTGGAGTCCTACAATGTACCATTCTCTGAAAGGGAACTGCGCAGTGCGCTTTCACTGTGTAGGGATACGTCTCCCGGACCGGATAACATACAGAATCAAATGTTAAAACATCTGTGCGAATCCAGTATAAAGCAATTGTTGGTCCTCTTCAATCGTATATGGATTGATGGGCAGTTTCCATCTCAATGGCGAGAGTGGATCATGATACCGGTTCCCAAGGCTGGAAAGGATCCCAAACTTGTCAGCAGCTACAGGCCTCTCAAATGCCCTATGTAAGCTGCGAGAGAAGATGGTGAACCATCGACTGGTGTGGTTCCTGGAAGAGAGAGGCTTACTGTCAGGGTACCAGTCTAGATTTCGCTCCCATATGTCCACCACTGTCCATCTGGTGCGACTTGTGAGCGCCATACAGGAGGCATTTCTCCGAATTACCTACGACACCATATGGCGCTACGAGATCCTTTCCACCCTTCATGAGTGGGGACTCCGTGGTAATCTACCGACTTTCATTACGAATTTCATGTAGTCCGACTCTTCCGTGTAAGGGTCGGTAGAACATATCGCAATATTATACCCAAGAAAACGAAGTTCCTCAGGGTTCTGTTCTGTCACCTTGTTCGAGGTTGTCATATCTTTTGGCCAAAGATGCTACATTAAGATTGTTATTTTTTTTTCTCTATTATCATTTTTCCACTGTTGTAAAATTAACTGTCATGGCATCCAGAAGTGTCAATAAATGGTTGTTTTGAATTGATATATTTTCCTTAAATATAAAAGAAGAAATAATCTGCGATACGCCGGTGTGCGTAAAAGTAAAATAAGTTGCGACCAGTGATAGGATAAATATATCAATATATTTTAATTATGGAGACAACCCAACGTGAACTGGATCGAGCGATAAAGCTACGTAAGGTAACACGGGCGGCGTTTTCGAGGCAGTTGAATAACCTCAAAGGTGAAATTGATGACGTCCAGATGTCAGCTCATGAAAAGCGAAGGAAAGTTCAGGTTTCCCTTTCTTTACTTCGGAAGAAAAATGATGAGCTCCTGCAGCTGGATGGTAAGGTCGTAAGTCTAAAACTTGACGTCGGCCAAGAGGACTTGGACGACGAATGTAGACTTGCCGATGACTATCAACGTCAATTTCTTGATATAGAGGTGAGTGTTGAATATATTCTACCTTCAGGAGGTATCGCTCAAGACAACAGTGATTGTAGCAGTGTAGATCTAGTGAGTAAGAGAAAATTCAAACTACCTAAATTAGAACTAAGGAAATTTGATGGGGATGTAAAACAGTGGATACAGTTCAGGGGCCAGTTTGAAAAGATAGACAAGGATCCGGATATTGCACCGGAAGATAAGTTTCAATACTTAATGCAAGCTACAGTGAAAGGGTCTCGTGCTCGAGAAATTACTGAAAGTTTTCCACCTATTAGGGAAAATTATACGAAGGCAGTAGAATGTTTAAAGAGCAGGTTCGGTAGAGATGATCTGTTGGTTCAAGTTTACGTAAGGGAGTTGTTATCTTTAGTTCTTAAGAAATCTTCCACTCCCGGTGATGGCAATTCAATGTGTAGCCTTTATGACAACTTGGAATCGCACATACGGTCACTTGAAACCTTAGGTGTTACAACAGATAAGTGTGCATCTATGTTGTATCCTTTAGTAGAGTCATGTTTGCCTGAGGAGTTTCTTAGGGCCTGGCAAAGAAGTTCCAATTTTGCACACACACGTGATTCGAAAGATAGGTTAGACTATCTCATGCTATTCATGAAAAGGGAATAGGAAGCCGAGGAACGGATCAGTTTAGCAATTTCCGGTTTTGGAATCAAAGATAATAACAGGAGTAGAGACCAACCCAAATTGTCAGAGCACATTGCTACTGCAGCTGACTTGTTAAACACTAACCCAGTTGAGGAGAGGAGAGGGTACTGTATTTTTTGTGGAGGTCAACATGATGCCCTTAATTGCTTTAAAGCAAACTAATTAGGTCTATCTGAGAAACAGAAGGTCCTAAAGGACAAGGGTGGGTGTTTTAAGTGCTTTAAGAAGGGACACTGTCAATAAATGTAAAGCCGTAGTACGGTGCATTATTTTTAGTAAGAGCCACCAAGTTCTGATGTGCCCTGATTTACCTCAGAATAAACAAAATATATCCCATAATAATGTCGAACGCAGGCAATCCGGGGGGAAGAATGAACAAAAGACAAATTCGCTGAGTAATATTTCTAAATATCCTAAAGTTATTTTGCAAACTTTGGTTATAAAGATGAAAGGTATTGGCTCTTCCTTCTCTGTTAGAGCCTTAATTGACTCAAGATCCCAAAGATCCTATGTTAAGAAAGACATTGTTAAAAGATTAGGTTACACTCCAGTCAGAACTGAAACAATTAAACATGACCTTTTTGGGGGAGTGAAAACGAGTGCTAATGAACATTCATGTTACAAAGTAGAAATTGAAAGCCTGGATGGAAAATATCCATGTAATTTTGAAGTATTGGATCAGGTTTTAATATGTAATGGCATCCCTTCGGTCAAGAAAGGACCTTGGTTGAATGAACTTGAGGAAGGAAATATCAGCCTAACAGATATTGGGGATGAGTCTAGGCCTGTGGACTTGCTGATTGGAGCGGATGTAGCGGACAAACTTCTGACAGGAAATATTAAAGTTCTATCTTCTGGTTTGGTTGCTGTGGAAACAAATTTAGGCTGGACTTTGATGGGGAAAGTTCCACAACAATCTTCTGTTAACTTGGCAGAAGAAGTTACAGCTCTGTTTGTTAATGAGATCAACGATCGCTGGAGCCTAGATACCATTGGAATCTCAGACTCAGCTGTTAAAATGTCAAAAAATGAAAGACAGCTTCAAATTAGAGATGATTTTCTAAGAGGTATTACTGTAAATGATGAGAGACGTTACGAAGTTTCATTGCTATGGAAAGAAGATAGCTTGGCTCTTCCTAGTAACAGGGAGCTAGCACTCAAAAGGTTAGAATCTACCACTAGAAAGCTTCAGTCTCAAAATCTTCTCATTTCATACGATGCAGTTCTAGCTGAGCTCGAAGAACTGGGAATTATTGAAGAAGTACCAGTCAAAGAAGTAGGGAATTATGGACACTACCTACCACATCGAACTGTTATTAAGGAGAATAGCACCACCAGAGTTCGTCCTGTATTTGACGTGTCAGCAAGAGGTAGAAATGCTCCTTCTCTCAATCATTGTTTAGAGTGTGGACCCAATCTGATTGAACTGATTCCTTCCCTGTTACTAACATTTCGGGAAGGGAGATTTGGGGTGACAGCTGATGTAGAAATGGCTTTTCTACAAATAAGTGTTCGTCAAGAAGACAGAGATTTTCTTAGGTTCTTCTGGTGTGATCCAAATGACTGGAAGAATATAAAGATATTTCGGCATCGGAGGGTGGTATTTGGATTAAAATGTAGCACTTTCCTTTTAGGAGCAGTTCTTGATTACCATTTGGACAAGGCAATGGAAGATTGTCAATATAGTAAAGGACAGATATCAAGACTTAAACAGAGCCTTTATGTGGACAATGTTGTAACCAGTGTTGATACTGAATCAGAACTGAAAGAATTCATTAATGAAGCACGTGATATAATGCAGGAAGGAATGTTCGACCTCAGAGGTTGGCAGGCCAACAATGATGCTTTCATTCTTGTAGGACGGACAGCGGTGCTAGGTTTACGATGGGATTTGGAATCTGACAATTTATTGTTAAACTTGGAATGGTTACAGAACCATGAATTGGGAGTGATCACGAAAAGATCCATTCTGTCAGTTGCACAAAAGATATTTGATCCGATTGGCATAGTTAGTCCAGTACTTCTAGTTCCTAAATTGTTATTACAAAAGATATGGCTAAGTGGTATATCTTGAGATGAAGAGGTTACTACTGATATTAAGGACCAATTTGTAACCTGGTATTTAAGCCTTTTTCTCCTGAAAGAGATGAGAATTCCACGCTGGTTTCATTATTCCAAGAACCACAGGGATGTCAGTCTACATATTTTGTGTGATGCTAGTGCACAGGCCTACGCTGCAGTAGTCTTCATACGACTACAAATTGACGGTGAGAGTAAGGTACACCTTCTTGCAGCCAGAGCAAGAGTAGCCCCATTAAACACAGTCATCATTCCCCGACTGGAACTAATTGCTGCAACAGTGGGAGCTAGATTAGGTAATTCAGTGCTAGAAGGACTAAACTACCAAGATGTCAAGTTGAATTTCTAGACTGATTCGACAACGGTTTTAGCATGGATTCTATAGGAAGAAACATGGACTGCGTTTGTCAACAACCGTTTTAAAGAAATCCATCGGTTGACTTTACCAGAAATGTGGAGATATGTTCCTGGCCATTTGAATCCTGCAGATCTTCCTTCAAGAGTTGTCTGGCAGAAAAATTGTTAGCACTTCAATGTTGGGAGGGGCCAGAGTTTTTACGAAATGACCGGCCAGAGTGGCCTGGTGAATTTCCACCTGCAGAGGCAGAGCTGATTTTGCAAGAAAAGAGAAAATCAACTCAAATAATGAGTTACTTTGTAGATACTTCATGTAGCACTCCAAAACATGTAAATAATGATCAGTGCAGGTACCACGATTTTAATTGGTATTACTTATATTTTTCAAGCTATGGAAAAATAATTCGGTTGGTTGCTTGGATAAAGAGGTTTATCCAAAATACGCGAAGAGCAAACCTTACAAGAGCTCGTGGAGAATTATCATGTGAGGAGATAATGTCAGCAGAAACAATTAGTTCCGTGAAGAACTATACAGCCTATTTTCATATATCCTGCTCATGTTAATTGCCTCTATCAACATACAAAATTTCAGTTTAATTGTTGTAACAGATTCGTAGATATTGAGAACCGTCTAAATATTTCAGATGGTCGCCAGGTTGGATTTTTATTTTTGTACTATTACATTAAGATTATTGTGTACGTGTGGTATTCAAACTTCAATCGTATGATTAGAACACAAGAAGTAAAAAGGAGATTTTAAAATTACGCACAGCAGCCATCTTGTGATTATGCAAACAATTGAAATAAATTAGATGCCAGTGGATCAACATTTGTATAAGCATTTAACGTGCAACATTTCACGGCACTCGGATAGTTAATTCGCGAGAAACGTCCATTTAAATATTTATACTTCGCGTCGCCGCCATGTTGGATTTGTGCTCACCAGGTTACTCAAAGTCCTATAGGTGAACATATGTTCATAGTCTCTATGAACATTAAAAAAATCTGTTTGGTTGCTGTAAAAGATTCATAGATATTGAGAACCATCTAAATATTTCGGAAGCTCGCCATTTAGGATTGTTATATGTATAGGCCATAGAGTTATGTACCATTCAAGGACAATTATTGCCTAGGTTCATTATTCAAACTTTCACTTCGATCGCATGATTACGACACAAGAAATAAAAACATAATTTTAAAATTTAGCACAGCCACCAACTTGAGGTTATGTAAACAATTGAATTAAATTAGGTGGCAGTGCATTACAATCTGCAAAATCATTTACTGTACCACATTTCACTGCGCTCAGAGAGTTACATCACGAGAAAAGTCTATTAAAATATTTCAAATTCGCTTAGTCGCCATGTTCGTTTTGTACTTTACAGGTTTATGAAATATACATAGGTAAACGTGTATCAGTACCCTTTATCACCGTACAAAATTGGAGGGTGATATCTGTAATAGTTTCGGAGATATAGAATGTCAGTGAAATATTTCGCACAGCCGCCATTTTGAGGTTATGTAAATAATTAAACTAAATTAGACTCCAGTGCTTTACAATGTGTATAAACAATTGCTGTACCCAGTTTCATTACGTTTGGGTAGTTAAATCAGGAGAAAAGTCTATTTAAATTTCTCAACTTCGCTTGGCCGCCATGTTGGCTATGTAGTCACCAGGTTTTTGAAAGTCTCATAGGTGAACTTCTAGTAGTGCCCTTTATCACCGTACACAATTTCAGGTTGATATCGGTAATAGTTTCGGAGATATTGAATGCTAGTGAAATATTTCGCACAGCCGCCATGTTGGATTGGTGAGACATAACTAAATTTAAAGGGCACGGTCGAGGTCACCGGGAATAGCGCCACGAACTTACTGAGTTTCATTGAAATCGCTCCAGCCGTTTAGATTTTATTAGAGGGGGGGAGGACACACACACACCTCACACACACACACACACACACGCGCGCACACACACGGACAAAAGGTGATCTCATAAGCCTATTTTTTCAAAATTGAAAATAGGCTAAAAATAGTCGCAAGATTGGTACAGGAAGAGCCTTTCTCTTCAAAAAATGACAAAAGTCTCATTAGCGTAAATGTGTTTAGGGATGAGAAGGGATGTCAAGAGTAACCACTAAAAGTGGTAGAGCTGTAAATACACCAAAGAGATTAGATTTATGATTACTGTATTTTGAGGTAATTATAGTTATTTATGTATGGTTGAGTTGTTCTTCCACCAACTCAAGGTGGGAGTGTGTCATATCTTTTGGCCAAAGATGCTACATTAAGATTGTCATTTTTTTCTTTATTATCTTTTTTCCACCGTTGTAAAATTAACTGTCATGGCATCCAGAAGTGTCAATAAATGGTTGTTTTGAATTGATATATTTTCCTTAAATATAAAAGAAGAAAGAATCTGCGATACGCCGATGAGCGTAAAAGTAAAAGAGGTTGCCATAAACGGCATAGTTACCGCCACCGGGCCCACGATAGTTCCATCGCTGTATGTAGCCGATTTAGCTCTGCTTTACAGCTCTGGAAGTATGTCAATCGTGGAACGGCAATTGCAGATAGCTATTAACCGGGTCGACAGGTGGGCTCACGACCGGTTTTCATCAGCGAAATCCTCCGTCGTCCATTTTTGTCGGCTCCGAAGGCTACACTTACACCCTGAACTACATCTCAGGTATGCTGCGTTGCCGTTGGTTGACACTTATCGCTTCTTGGGGCTCCATTTTGACAGCAAATTAACGTGGCGGCCCCATATACGGCAACTAAGAACGACGTGTCTCAGGAAACTGAACATGCTCAAGTTTCTTAGTAGCACTACGTGGGGGGCTGACGAAGCGGTGCTGCTACGGTTCTACCAAGCCCTCGTCGTGTCCCGGCTAGATTATGGTTCTGCGGCTTACGGTTCAGAAAGACCGGCAACCTTGAAAATGCTGGACAGTATCCACCATAGTGGCGTTAGGCTGGCTACTGGTGCCTTCCGGACCAGCCCGATACCCAGCCAACTCGTCGAATCGGGTGTTCCACCTCTAAATTATCGACGCCATCTTATGCTTTTGGCATATACTGTACTACTAATGTGCGGCAGTACCCAATACGACCAGAGGTACGCCAGCCAGCCTCGAACCACTCGGCCTGTTGGTATTAGACTCGATAGCTCGTGTACTGAAATAGGAGTGGCTGTGGGCCCTAGCCTACTTTTCACATTTTGCAAAAATGAGGAAAAAGTAGACTTATGAGATCGATCCGGGAAAATGTGTGTCTGTCTGTCTGTATGGCTGTGTGTGTGCCCCCCCCCCCCCCTATGAACTCCTAAACGGCTGCAGCAATCAAAACCAAATTTAGTATGAGTAAAGATGTGCACCGGAATATCTCACGTCCATATTTGAAAATGATGTCAGTGCTACCAACTGCTGAAAAACGCACTAGAAATTTGAGCTCCATGTTGGATATCTTGCAAGGAATGCATGGGAGCTATTCCAAAATTGGCACACATGTAGATAATACTATGCCAGTTTAATTTCCAGGAGACCATACATGACAATGTTGCCAACATAATTTTAAGCCTTCTGATAGGTCCAATGTTTAAATGCATATAACTTCTACACTATCAATGGGATTTCAACCAAATTTTGTATGTAAAATATGTACATAAACAGATATGACTGAGCGTATTCTTAAGAGCCACCAAGGCTGCCAACTGTTAATAATTGCTCTCTCTATTTTTTATCCAAATACCAATATATCAGAAAGTATGCTAGCCGACAGCTTTAAACTATGCACAAGTATATTCTGACATTTTAGATTAATTTGGAGTAACTTATATACATCAGTTCTACCAACATGATTATAAGCCTGCTGATAGTACCAATTTTTAAATACATGTAACTTCTATACTATCAGTTGGATTTCAACCAAATTTCGTATGTGCTATGTGTAACATAACAGATATGACTATAAGTATTGTTAAGAGCAATCAGGGCTGCCAACTGTTAATAAATGCTGTCTATATTTTTAACCCTAATATCAATATATCAGAAAGTATGCAAGCCAACAGCCCTATACTTTGCACACGTATAGCACCTGACTTTCTAGATTAATTTGGAGTAATTAATATAAGTCAGTGCTGCCAACATGATTCTATGCCTGCTGATAGGTCCAATTTTAAAATACATGTAACTTCTATACTAACAAATGGATTTCATCCAAAATTGGCACAACAAGATATCATAAAATTTCAGATTATTTCTGACCAGCACACGCATGGTATTGTTGGCAACATGCTTTTACGCGTGCTGATAGATCCAGTGTCTAACTGCATGTAACGTCCATTGGACTTCAACCAAATGTTGTATTCTGTACCTTAAGAGATGGAAATAAGAATATATTCTGTCACCAGGGCTGCCAACTGTAGTGCGTTATTAGGCTACATTACACCAGGTATGTTTTGAACTAATTAGATATTTCGATATTACCAACTTAATATCGTCATTATTCTAGATAGGTTCATATACTGTAGAATAATCATTGGCATGAAAAGTAGGCTGTATAGTTCTTCACGGAACTTCTTGTCTTACTTACGAAACCACCCAACCATCTTCTTCTTTCCTGGCGTTTATCCCAGTACAGAGTCCGCTGCTCTACCACCCAACCATCAGAATATAATAAATAGGGGCCGGATTTTGGTGGTTTTTAAAATTGTCATTTTAGGTTTTCAAAAACATAAAATTGTTCTTTTTAGGTTTTTATTATGTAGAATGGGTTTTTACAATAGGTTCATATGTTTAAAGGGTAGCGAAAGTTGACATACATTACATAAGGCTTAAAATTAATACCTCATTGTTAGTAGATAATCTGATTGCAACGAGAGAGTAAATATTTTACATAATGATGCGTAATCAACTCGCCTCCGTGGCTTAGGCGGCAGCACGCTGGCCTCTCACCGCTGGGTCCGTGGTTGAAATCCCGGTCACTCCATGTGCGATCTGTGCTGGACAAAACGGAGGCAGACAGGTTTTTCTCCGGGTACTCCGGTTTTCCCTGTCAAAATTTCATTCCAGCATCACTCTCCACTATCATTTCATTTCATCTGTCATTCATTTAATCATTGCCCCAGAGGAGTGCGTCAGGCCTCGGCAGCCGGTACAGTCCATATCCTCGCCGCTAGATGGAGGCTTCATTCATTCCATTCCTGACCCGGTCGGAGACTGGATGCAGGCTGTGGATTTTCATTTTCATGCGTAATCAAATTATCACCGATAACTTTACACTTTTAGGGATTGCAATAAAGCCAAGGATGTCAGAGATGATTTTCACACTCTATCTCGTTCAAATAATGTTCATTCTTTACAATATTGGATTCTTGGGAATAATAAGAGATTTATTCGCTCTTTCCTCTCGGTAAATAACCAAACAATAATATATAAGCTGGAAAGTGCTGAAAATATTTCATTTTTCCATTAGGTAGGATTGCTTTCAATCAACTGGAGCTAGGAATAAACACTATCTTCACATTTAATTTCAAGGATTATGGACACAATTTGAAATATACTACAATAAATGGTACAAAACTGCAATTAGTTATTTTTAGGTACTCGCGTATTATTTAGTTTATTAGGTAGTACGGAATTTCAGTGTGATTCGTAAAAGTATTTAGAAGTATGGGAAAAATAGATAAGAACCTAAGAATCCGGTTCCTAATAATAGGCTAACTGCGCCCCGATAGTATAAGGTAGTTTCTCTGTTGCTGGATAGCGAATTTTTGTACAAACTCAATTGTCTAGAATAATGAAAAATATAATAATAATAATAATATACTAATAATAATCATTATTGACTAATAATTATGAAAATAATAATAACTGTCTAATGATGATAATAATAATAATAACAATAGTCTAATAATAAGTATTTCGCTGTCCTCTTGGAGTGACGATGTGGGTAGTCATAATATAGCCTTATTCTGAAAGAAGAGACATGAAATGATTGTCAATGATATGTAAGCCAACCAAAATTTGATTAAACTAGAGAATCGTCTGTACTCCCCTCTCCAACTCCAGGCAGCTTGAAATGTATAAATTTTATATGTGGACTCAAACCTCATGTCTCGGTGATAATCAACGTTGAAGTACAAACAAACACTACGGTGTTCCCGCAACTTAGATCTACTTAGTTATATACGGAAAATGTGCCACGGAACCGCTTGATAGCACTGTGCTTTGCCCATTGCCCTACCTCACAAATCGTGTACGGTATCCCAAAGAAATTTTGATCAACCGATCACAACGAGGGGACGGAGTCGCGCAGCTTCTTTTGGGGTACAGGATCTATTCATTAGCTGAAACAGAAGGCTGGCGTGCTGTGAGGTGAGCGGGAAAATGGGATTGAGTGAGTAAATGCATGCACGTCGTCCCAATAAAAATAACAGCTACATCGCACGCCTTCTGCTTGACCTTGAGACGTCATAATGCAGCCTTGTAACAATACAATCCCGTTAAATTTGTAACGTTCCGTTCCGTCTGTTTGTTCCGTTATTATAAGTAGAATGTTCCGAACTGTAACGTATCGGATATTCCTCTGTTCATTTCGGTACGGGACAACGTAACGTTCCACCCGTCTCCAATACGCTGTACCGGTACAGGCTCGGCTAACATTCCACTGTTCCAGATACCGGGTACGGTTTCAGAATCAGTTCCGTTCCAGGACGGTAACGTTACGCTTGGAACAGTCAGCGGTAACGTTACAACTTGGAAATAACCTTGGAGATAACGGAATTTCTCCGTTCCACATAGACAAGAGTTCCGTTCCGCGTTACGTTCTGTTCCGGGTCCCTGGTTGTGACTTGTCCACGATCAACGTGACTTGTTTCCTTCAAAATATCCATTTGATTTCAAAGATTTATTATTTTATTGGGACATCGAATCAATAAGAAGGGCTTAACTCAGAGTATGGTTTCTCTCCGCAGGAGTGTATTTTTATTTCGATTTATTTCCCCTAAAAGGCGTAGGAGGGTTTGTTGATTAAGTTGCTAAAATTTCTGTGAAAATAAATGATCAGCTACAATATGTTAACCAAATCTATTTTCTGATATGTTATTGATTTCCTTTTACCCTTGGCTCACCTGGAAATTGAGGACAATGTTGCATTATCTCGATTATACTCTAAGACGACTCCGAGGTCCATCACATGCTCGCATTGGTCTCAAATTTCACATGTGTATGGTGACTCATCGGTGCCGAGTGGCTTGCCATGGTGTGCTGGTAGTTAACGGGCACAGTACTAACCAGTAATAAATCTGCGTACTTCTTCCACCACAAAACGGAGGCAGACAGGTTTTTCTCCGGGTACTCCGGTTTTCCCTGTCAAAATTTCATTCCAGCAACACTCTCCACTATCATTTCATTTCATCTGTCATTCATTTAATCATTGCCCCAGAGGAGTGCGTCAGGCCTCGGCAGTCGGCACAGTCAGTTCATATCCTCGCCGCTAGATGGGGGCTTCATTCATTCCATTCCTGACCCGGTCGGAGACTGGAAGCAGGCTGTGGATTTTCACTTCTTCCACCTCTGCTAAAGGTAATGAGGTGCGATGGACGCTTTCTGAATAAGGTGTTGGCTACTGCTAAGTCAAATGACGCAGCACAATCCAAGATTCTGTTCCCATCCTCATATCTCTCTCCAAATCCCTGCTCTCCATGCATTATATCAAATCCATCTCTATTTTCCCTAACGTGTACATTCAGGTCATCACCAATGAAGAGGAGCTCGTCTTCCTCAAAAGATTGTAGGTGAGTTTCAAGGCTGCTCCAGAATTCATCCTTTTCATCACCGGCACATCCAGTTTGTGGGACATGGCAGGAGATTACGCTCCACGATTTCGTTCCACTACTAATCTTGATGGACATCAGTCGGTGGGATAAAATCATAAATTCAATTTGTACATGATCTTGGATGCTGGGGCTCACAGCAATAGCTACGCCATTACGGTTAGGTGATTTCCTGTGGCAGAATAACTTGTATCCTTCACCAATATCTTTAGCCTTGGAGCCAGTACACTTTGTTTCTTGGATACGCGCCGTTCATTCAGAACATCAGCAACTTCTTGTCAGTGTACCAATGTCTTGTCCACCCCGTACTTGCCCATTTCTCACACCATTCAGGCGATCAAGACGCGCGTCGTCCACAGCGGGGAACGCCCTAGCAATTTGTGTCCCAATATTTCTTCTAACCAGTGCACTTATAAGCAACATATATTTTTACCAACCGGCCTTTTACTTTCAATGTTTAGTGTTATTGGTAGCACTGCTGCGATATTGACTGGTTTGTTTTTTACAGTAGGCCTAGCTGCTAGACCTATGAAATGACTGTTTCAACATGCCGAAGTGAAGGTGTAATTTTAACAGCAACATAAAAAGTGAGTTTCCTTTTATCACTGGTAGTGAGGAAACTGTATCATGCACGTGTTTACTCTCTAGTGAGCTCTTTGTGCTCAGATGAAAAAGAACAGTGAAGGCCTTGTTCATTGCCACATTAATGGGGCATCTACACGTGTAGATGCTATACGTTTCTCCACATACCTGAAAGAAGTTGACGACTCGACAGAACTGGATAAAGTAGCTCACGCTCTTGACCGCTTACAAGACTCTCTACAGAAACTATTAACTCGGGACGAACAAGTACATGATTTCTTGAATGATGAGGAGTACGAGATAGACGCACAGGCTGGCGAGCAATATATTGACAGCTCCAAGCGTCCCATACGGATGGCCACTAATCTCCTTAAAGAGAAGCGTGAGGACATTACTCAAGCCACTGTTAGTTCAATTACACAACCTACGATCACTCAAGATATTAAACCACCTACTATCAAACTTGAACCTTTCACGGGTGACATCGAGGCATGGCTCAGGTTCTGGGAACAATTCCAGTCTTCTGTGGACAACAACACACGTCTTTCAACCATAAACAAGCACGTGTTCCTCCGAGGTTACCTACAGGGAGAAACTAAAACTCCTGGTCGACGGAATAGCTGTCACAGCAGGTAACTACGATCGAACGAAGCAGATTCTTGAATCAAAATACGGCGACACGGATCGAATCATACAAAGTCACGTAGATTTCCTTGAAAATGTAGAGGCCGCCACCTCTGATAGCCCAGCGATATTAAACGCTACCTACATTGAGTGTCATCGACGATTAGAAGCAATAAAGGTTTTAGGTGGAAATATAGAAGCGTTCGGACGAATATTAGCACCCAAACTGTTGAGCGCATTCCCAGAAGACATTTGCTGCCGCTGGCTAATTCATGCAAAAAGAAATAACTTACAGGAATGAAACCTCCTCCGTTTAATGGAATTTGTGAATGAAGAAATACAAGGTTCTGCTACTCTACCATTGAATTACCCAATTACTGCTGCCTTGCAAGTCACTACTAGGACATGTCAGGAGGCCCAGAAGACGAAGGCGTCACCTTTTTGCGTTTTTTTTTTGCGAAGTGGAAGACCATAGGGCTCAAAATTGTACAAAGATGACAGATGTCAAATAACGAATAGTGTGATAGCTCTTAACCTTAAATAACTTCTGTTGGGCGCCACTCATAAGAAAATGTAGAATACACAAGACAGTATTCTCGGGTAGCAGGACAATAAGCTTGTTTTCACAGCAATTCATTTTACCCTCCCCTTTCCTATAATCAGATGACTTAAAAATAACGGTAAAAATAATCTCAGCACAATGTGATTGCAAGATAACTTTATAATGCTTTATAAATTGAACTACTCTTACTTATCGGAAAGCGCCGTACATTACTGTCTATCATAGTGAACCTTGTCTTACTTGTACTTTGGGCATTATATTCCTATATGTGCTCTTTATTTCCATCCACATACGTATTTTTGCGGGTGCCTTTATATATAACTCCAAGTTTACGAAAACTTTTCCGTAATGTAACAGAATGTGAATCCTTCCTGGGGTTTAATTCTATTCAAGACTATATAAAGCAGCTGGTTGTATTTCTTGCATTCTGCCGTGTCGCTTCTAGTCCATTTTATAACATATGACACAAGGCCACTAGAAAACCGCACTAGCACTAGTACTAGTACTACATCCACACTATATATCTGGGCACTTTACGATTATAAAAACATAAACTATAACTATATACATATACAATAATAGACAGTGATGAGGAGTGTCTGTGCATATCTATGATCTGTCACAATAGAAAAGCTGAAGTTCACTCAACGATGCTTCTTGTGCCTGAACAGAAGTCACACTTTGAGAAACTGCAGCAAGAAGAACAAAGTACCTGCGCTACATGTAAGGGACCACATCACATCTGTAAAGGAAAGTGGGAGTAACTGTAAGGAAAATAGATGTTAGTATGCCGAACTTTACATTCCTCCAAACAGCTCGGATTTGGGTTATCGGAACAACTGGTCTTCGGAAAAGCATGCGTTGCATTCTTGACGCCGGGAGTCAGTCAAGCTCCATTAGCTCGGATCTGATAGATAACCTGAAGCTGAAAGTCTTTGGCCAGAAAGAGCTCTCAGTCACTGCATTTGAGCAACATTAAGTACATCAATGACTCGGAGACTGGCCAACTTCAGCATAAATGGAATGTGGACAAAATATGCCGTGCGAATCTCGGCATTCGAGAGTAGGAACACGTACTCACCACACTCAATCGTCCCGCGTGACATCCCGAGTCTACCACGTCTTAACAAATTGCAACTAGCTGATCCTCAAGATGATGCAGACGATCTGACAATTGAGGTTCTGATAGGAGGAGACCAATACTGGCAGGTGATGAGGGGCGAACAGCCAATACGCATCTCAAGTTCCATGGTACTTCTCCCCTCTAGGTTTGGTTGGATTCTTAGCGGGAATAAGTCTGGTACTACAGTGAATCACATATCCGTAAACTACTTCAGTACCAATGCAGGATTATTATCTTCCGAGGACAATCTACGTAAATGTTGGGATCTAGAGACACTCGAGATAAAGGAAGATCAGCAACGAGCACTCACACCGAGAGAATTAGTCATCTTGGCAGGCTTCCCTGAGTCGTTCAAAATGGAAGATGGAAGGAGGGTTGTCTCCCTACCAAGGAAGGAGTAATCCTACACTCAAATCGCAAGAACGGTGAGAGACGTTTGATTCCCTGAAGAACAAACCTAAATGGAATAAACAGTTCCGTAGTACATTGGCGCTGCTCGTGGCAACATTTGTGCCTTGCAGCGGCCTTCACAGTATGTACTAGCCACGCGTCTTGGTGAGGTATACCATAACCAACTGAAGAGCCCATTGGTACACTGGGGCGAAACGCTGGCAACAGTTTTGAGCTAGCCGGACCATTGTATCAAATTTCTTTGTGAATTTGTTAATGTACATAGCTCAATCGGACATTTTTACATCCTGTTTCCTCCGGGGACAGATACTTCCAATATGGATTAGCAAAGTAAGCTAACATTATTTTTGAAAGGAAGTTTTGACTTCCGTAGTACATTGGCGCTGCTCGTGGCAACATTTGTGCCTTGCAGCGGCCTTCACAGTATGTACTAGCCACGCGTCTTGGTGAGGTATACCATAACCAACTGAAGAGCCCATTGGTACACTGGGGCGAAACGCTGGCAACAGTTTTGAGCTAGCCGGACCATTGTATCAAATTTCTTTGTGAATTTGTTAATGTACATAGCTCAATCGGACATTTTTACATCCTGTTTCCTCCGGGGACAGATACTTCCAATATGGATTAGCAAAGTAAGCTAACATTATTTTTGAAAGGAAGTTTTGACTTCCGTAGTACATTGGCGCTGCTCGTGGCAACATTTGTGCCTTGCAGCGGCCTTCACAGTATGTACTAGCCACGCGTCTTGGTGAGGTATACCATAACCAACTGAAGAGCCCATTGGTACACTGGGGCGAAACGCTGGCAACAGTTTTGAGCTAGCCGGACCATTGTATCAAATTTCTTTGTGAATTTGTTAATGTACATAGCTCAATCGGACATTTTTACATCCTGTTTCCTCCGGGGACAGATACTTCCAATCCGAAAGGTATACCACTACTTCGCAAAGGGACATGTAGCGATGGCCCTCGAGGATGAATCAGATACCGACATCTTCTTTTTGCCTCACCATGCTATAAGGAAGCAAAGGGACGGCACAACGAAGTGGATAATAGTTTCTGATGCTTCATCTTATGAAAGGGGATCTGTATCGCCCAATGACGCCTTGGAGGCAGGGCCTAATCTCCTACCAGAAATTCTGGCAGCACTACTTCGCTTCCGACTCTATCGACTAGCTTTAATTGGAGACGGAACTCAAGCATTTCGGCAGTTGTGTCTGGATAAAAATGACAGAGACTTAACAATATTTCTGTGATTTTTAATAGTGAGAGTGAAAAATGGAGATTGGAAGACGACAGACAACGCTGCATTATACAGATTCGTCCGGGTGCCGTTTGGACTTACTTGCAGCCCATTCCATTTATCAGCTACACTACGTGAATTGGCTTCCAAATTATATGACAATAATTCATTAGTTACAAAACTGCTAGATCAAGGGACCTTCATGGATGATTTCACAGCCAGTATATAAGATGACAGTGAAATCATTGCTGTATACTACGAGATAGTTAGTTATTGTTGTTTTAAGGGACGGAACTCCGAGATCATCTGCCCCATACTACGAGATAACAGGGCTTCTCCAAGAGATACAAATGCCAATGTCAAAGTGGGCGACCAATTCAACATTGTTAAAGGATATATGGGAAGCAGAAGGGCGTGAGGAGAAAAGAGAGACATGAGTTTTGGGTGTTAACTGGAACACACATACGGACTCTCTTCTCATTGGCTCTGGAGACGTCCTCGGAACGCTACCAGAAGAGCCGGCAACGAAGAGACCGATGCTGCAAGCTACAGCATGATTTTACGACCTGCTTGGTCTCCTCTCGCCAATATCGATTACAGGAAACATCCTGTTCCAGGATACTTGGTGTAGACGGATAACATGGGCGATCTCCTACCCATAGACCAAACAAGAACGTGGCAAATCTGGACTTCCAGTCTCATTCATTTGTCGGACATTCAAATCCCTCGATGGATAAGATCTTCTACTAGAACGCCAGAGGTCTCTCAAGTGCATGCATTCTGTGACGCCTGAGAGAGGGCGTATTGTGTCGTATTTTATCTCCGAGTGATGGAGAGCAATAGAGTCTCGGTACACTTGGTTTGCAGCAAGAACAGACTGTCACCTATCAAACGAGTGACCCTCCCAAGACTTGAGCTCCTTTCAGCTCTGGTGGGTATAAGACTTCTGAAGTATTTCTCTCAGTCCACAGGATATGATTAGAGCCCTGCGCGGATAAACAAAACGTTATCCGCAACCGCCCCGCATCCGCACGGCTGTTATCCGCATCCGCCCCACATCCGCACGACTGTTATCCGCATCCGCCCCACATCCGCACGACTGTTATCCGCATCCGCCCCGCCTCCGCACGACTGTTATCCGCCCCGCATCCGCACGACTGTTATCCACATCCGCCCCGCCTCCGCACGACTGTTATCCACATCCGCCCCGCATCCGCACGACTGTTATCCACATCCGCCCCACATCCGCACGACCGTTATCCGCATCCGCCCCGCCTCCGCACGACTGTTATCCACATCCGCCCCACATCCGCACGACTGTTATCCACATCCGCCCCACATCCGCACGACTGTTATCCACATCCGCCCCGCCTCCGCACGACTGTTATCCACATCCGCCCCACATCCGCACGACTGTTATCCACATCCGCCCCACATCCGCACGACTGTTATCCACATCCGCCCCGCATCCGCACGACTGTTATCCACATCCGCCCCACATCCGCACGACTGTTATCCGCATCCGCCCCGCATCCGCACGACTGTTATCCGCAACCACCCCACATCCGCACGACTGTTATCCACATCCGCCCCGCATCCGCACGGCTGTTATCCACATCCGCCCCGCATCCGCACGACTGTTATCCACATCCGCCCCGCATCCGCACGACTGTTATCCACATCCGCCCCACATCCGCACGACTGTTATCCACATCCGCCCCGCATCCGCACGACTGTTATCCACATCCGCCCCACATCCGCACGACCGTTATCCGCATCCACCCCGCATCCGCACGACTGTTATCCGCATCCGCCCCGCCTCCGCACGACTGTTATCCGCATCCGCCTCACATCCGCACGGCTGTTATCCGCATCCGCCCCACATCCGCACGGCTGTTATCCGCATCCGCCCCGCATCCGCACGGCTGTTATCCACATCCGCCCCGCATCCGCACGGCTGTTATCCGCATCCGCCCCGCATCCGCACGGCTGTTATCCACAGCCGCCCCGCATCCGCACGACTGTTATCCACATCCGCCCCGCATCCGCACGACTGTTATCCACATCCGCCCCGCATCCGCACGGCTGTTATCCACATCCGCCCCGCATCCGCACGACTGTTATCCGCATCCGCCCCGCATCCGCACGACTGTTATCCACATCCGCCCCGCATCCGCACGACTGTTATCCACATCCGCCCCGCATCCGCACGACTGTTATCCGCATCCACCCCGCATCCGCACGGCTGTTATCCGCATCCACCCCGCATCCGCACGGCTGTTATCCACATCCGCCCCGCATCCGCACGGCTGTTATCCACATCCGCCCCGCATCCGCACGACTGTTATCCGCATCCGCCCCGCATCCGCACGACTGTTATCCACATCCGCCCCGCATCCGCACGGCTGTTATCCACATCCGCCCCGCATCCGCACGACTGTTATCCACATCCGCCCCGCATCCGCACGGCTGTTATCCACATCCGCCCCGCATCCGCACGACTGTTATCCACATCCGCCCCGCATCCGCACGGCTGTTATCCGCATCCGCCCCGCATCCGCACGAGTGTTATCCACATCCGCCCCGCATCCGCACGACTGTTATCCGCATCCGCCCCGCATCCGCACGGCTGTTATCCGCATCCGCCCCGCATCCGCACGAGTGTTATCCGCATCCGCCCCGCATCCGCACGACTGTTATCCACATCCGCCCCGCATCCGCACGACTGTTATCCACATCCTCCCCGCATCCGCGCGGCTGTTATCCGCATCCGCCCCGCATCCGCACGAGTGTTATCCGCATCCGCCCCGCATCCGCACGACTGTTATCCACATCCGCCCCGCATCCGCACGACTGTTATCCGCATCCGCCCCGCATCCGCACGAGTGTTATCCGCATCCGCCCCGCATCCGCACGAGTGTTATCCACATCGGCCCCGCATCCGCACGACTGTTATCCGCATCCGCCCCGCATCCGCACGAGTGTTATCCGCATCCGCCCCGCATCCGCACGAGTGTTATCCACATCCGCCCCGCATCCGCACGACTGTTATCCGCATCCGCCCCGCATCCGCACGAGTGTTATCCACATCCGCCCCGCATCCGCACGACTGTTATCCGCATCCGCCCCGCATCCGCACGAGTGTTATCCGCATCCGCCCCGCATCCGCACGAGTGTTATCCACATCGGCCCCGCATCCGCACGACTGTTATCCGCATCCGCCCCGCATCCGCACGAGTGTTATCCGCATCCGCCCCGCATCCGCACGAGTGTTATCCACATCCGCCCCGCATCCGCACGAGTGTTATCCGCATCCGCCCCGCATCCGCACGACTGTTATCCACATCGGCCCCGCATCCGCACGAGTGTTATCCACATCCGCCCCGCATCCGCACGACTGTTATCCGCATCCGCCCCGCATCCGCACGAGTGTTATCCGCATCCGCCCCGCATCCGCACGAGTGTTATCCGCATCCGCCCCGCATCCGCACGACTGTTATCCACATCCGCCCCGCATCCGCACGACTGTTATCCACATCCGCCCCACATCCGCACGACTGTTATCCACATCCGCCCCGCATCCGCACGACTGTTATCCGCATCCGCCCCGCATCCGCACGAGTGTTATCCACATCCGCCCCGCATCCGCACGAGTGTTATCCACATCCGCCCCGCATCCGCACGACTGTTATCCACATCCGCCCCGCATCCGCACGACTGTTATCCACATGTTTGTTATCCGAATCTACTGGCATTACAATAATATTATCAATGTGTTGCTTTACAATATACTTTATCTTTTAGACATTTGAGCAGAAAGTGGTTCCCCTAGGCTGTGTATGTCATGTGCTATGTTTAAAATGAATGTTACACAGCCAGAATTGCAACCCTTTTTAGTTCGGAGTGTTGATTATCCTTAATGACATAATTTGAATGGAATTAGCGAAAATCATCATCTTACATTTGTCAAGAAAAAACATAACGAAGAAAAGTCATGAACATCCGAGCCCTATTAAGGGATAGTGGGGGGGAATTGTGCGCACTTAAGCAAGAATCGGTCTTGTGGTGGTCTCATAATAGAAAACACAGCTACAGTTATGAATAAGGGAGCCTTAGTAACTCTATATTCGATGTGCAGAAACAAATTTAATTCAAAAATACATTTGGTGGACTATAATTTTCAAAAAATCGCAAATATGCACTTGCGCACCATTACCCACCCTGCAGGGTAATCATGCGCATGGGTTGGGGAATTGTGCGCATGGGATGAATGTTGGAAAGCCATAATAATACAATGTGAATTGGCTGAAACTTGCATTGTGCATAACATTAGAATATTCCAATGCTTTTTACAATAGCATAACAATGCAATGATACTAAAATTCTGCAGTTTTGGATATTAGAATAAAATATCTTCGTTTCGTCAGCATTAAAGGAGGCAATCCAATTTAGGGTTGTTTTTTCAGGTTGTCTCAACGTTAATGTAGGATTTCTTTTCAAGAACCCATACAACCAATCTTTGCCTGCTAGATCTTTAACTTTATTGAAATTATGGGGAATCTTATTCCCCTCTGCAAACTTGAACGCAAACCGTCTGACAAGCTTGGTGGGCGTTAAGCCGTAAAATAATTTTGCCAATGTCAAAACATATTCGGATAATTGTGACTCCATTTCGTTGGTAAAAACAGGTTTACGGCCTAGACGAGGTAGAACAAACCTATTTTGCAGCAACTGCTTTCGTACGGTTGACTCGGAAATGTTGAAACGTCTCCCTACTTCCCTCATTTTCCTCCCATCATCCCCAATTGCACGTAGAGCTTTCTGCATATTTTCTGCTGGGTAGGAGTTTTTCTGCGTTTTCCTCGTATAATTTCTTGGCATCTGGAGAACCAACACGAAATATTTTGCCATTAATTTCGCGTTGTATTTACTTGTATCATTATGTTCTGCGCAACATTACCCCACACTGCTTTTAAAACGTAACTCAATGAGTCCCGGTAAACTAATCTATTGAAAAATAAACACATGCATAAAAACTGTAAAAACTGGCATTGAAAACAAAATTTAATTTTAAATAATTGAATCACAACTGTAGGCTATCTTCTTATTTGCTGGCTACAGAACATGCAACGTGTAAAGTTTCTTCATCCAAGCCTCACGGCTAACACATAGCAACTGGCATCATGCTGACTGTCCCTATCTGATAGGTACGATGACAGCTTAAGGGTAGCAGGGAACTGAGTTGCTAGTTGTACTACCAACTCGAAAAACATAGGTGCACACAATTACCCAACTTTCCCCATGATAATCAACAAGTTCGGATTGTATTCTAAAAACTATCCGCAAATTTACTCCAAACATTATCCGCAGCTTATCCGCTATCCGCAAAGCCATGCAAACTATATCCGCATGGCGAAAAATGTTGCGGATATCCGCGGGTTTATCCGCGGATATCCGCATCCGCGCAGGGCTTTAGATATGATATCACGAAGGCCACACTGTGGAGTGATTCTATGGTGACACTAGGCAGGATTCACAACAACCCTAATAGATGAAAACCATTTGTCTCAAATCGTGCCACGGAATTCCAGCAGAGCTCCAATCCTGCACAATGGTGACATTGCCCGGGTGAAGAAAATCTGGCAGAAATATTATCACGGGGGATGTCATTGAAAGATTTTCAGAACTCAAGATGGCTTGCCAACGCACCCAACTCCTGGCTTCGACACTTGGTGTCTAACACCACCCCACGCCCAGAGGCACGAAAGAACGGTCAAGTATTAACAGTTAGCACATGGGAGAGTCCCATAGACGCCAGTCTATTCAGCTCGTACTGGAAGATGATTCGGGTCATGGGTTTGATTCAACGGTTTATGAAGAACGTTCGAAGCACGGCGAAGCACGACGGTAATTTAACTGCCACTGAGCTGCAAACTGCGAAAATGCGTTGGATCTACAATGTACAACTGGGAAGCTTTGGTGCAGAACATGCATGCCTATGAGGGGGAAGGGATTGTAGCGTACAGTGGCAGATTCTGCCATGTAAATTAAAAATTGTACGCTACAATCCCTTCCTAAATGGCGATCTCATCAGATTGGGGGGACGCCTAGATCATGCAGAGTTGACATCTCAAGAGAAGCACCCAATCCTCCTCGACGGATCCCATCAATTTACAAAACTATTGATCAAGCAGACATACATCTATCTACAGCATCTGGGAGTAAGAATGGTGCTGTGCAAACTACGCACGCAGTATTGGTTCTTAAGGGCACGCCAGTCTATTAAGAAAATCCGCCACACTTTCCTCCCTTGCAAGATCGCCAAGAACCACCGGGGAGACGAAATAGAAGCGCCCCTACCTGTGGATCGCATACAATCCACTAAACATTTCACTGTCTCGGAAGTGAACTTCGCCGGTCCCCTATATGTCAGGATGGGGAGCATGTTACAAATATCTTATATCGTACTGTTCACTTGCGCCACAACAAGGGCTCTGCATCTTGAATTAACATCAGACATTAATACTGAAAAATTCATCATGTCGTTCAGACGCTTCCCCAGCAGACACAGATTACCTCACACCATATACTCGGACAACGGTAAGACCTTTCAAGCTGCGAGCAGAGAACTGGCAGAGATTTCTCGGATCCTCATGGACCCATGTACAAGCCAGCATTTCACCCACAATGGTGTTTCCTGGAAGTTGATTGTTCCACGGGTGGCTTGGTGAGTACAACGAATGGTGAGTACAATAAAACGATGTTTGAGAACAGTATTGGATACGTCTCAAGTGGACGAGGAAACTATGAGGACAATACTGGCAGAAATAGAAGTCGCCATTAACAGCAGACCAATTACACAAGATCGTCCCAGCGTACTGACACCAAGCCACTTCATAAACGGGGGACGATTAACAACATTAGCCAACGGTCCAGAACCTAGCGTATATACAGATCATAGAAAAGAAGCAAGACTGAGGGCAAAGATTCAAGAAGACTTCTGGAAGAGGAGGAAGGAGGAGTACCTTCTAGCCCTAAGAAGCTTCCACGAGGTGCGGCAACCAGACGGAAGAGCGACGAATTGCAGGGAAGGGGACGTCGTCCTGCTTCAAGACGATCTGCGTCCACGTCATATATGGCGAGGAGCTCGCATCTCTGGAGTGGGACCTGGCCACGACGGGAAGGCGAGGACTCTCGTTCTGCGACTCAGCGATGGAACGGAGATCACCCGATTGGTACAGCTGGTCGTACCGTTGTAGATCGACCAGGGTGGGGAGGATGTGGAGGATTAACGATGCCATTCTGTTTGTATCTTTCTCTGACATTTTTATTTTCTCCTTGGTGATATGGAGTAACAATAAAAGGGTCGTTAATGGGGAATGGAAGTACTCATTGCTTACTGTATAAGTGAATAGTCACTGTACGCGTGGAATCACATAACATCATCTCTTATATAGAGTATGGACGTATTTGTATCACAGTGCGGGAGTGCACAATTGTTAAAGTAATGAGTATAATTACTCGGTGCAGGACACATCACGGTTAAGTATACCAGAGTTCTAAAGTGAACTAGTGACAAATGCAATTAGGGTATTATTGAACAGTTGCGAAAAATTGAAAAAAAAAATCCTATGGCCTCGGATGCCGGGTGCAAGCTTTGTTATTTGACACCCAGAGGGTAGCTTGCATGTGGAATTTCGTTGTTCCTTGAAGCACTATGAAAGCCAAGGAGATTAGATATCTAAGCTCCTTGAACACTATAGCGCTTTCTAGTAGAGAAATAAGGAGCTTTGTGTTGGCGGAAACTCCCGAGATTAATTTTGCCATTATGAACACGGCCTACTGAATTCAAATGGGTTCTTTGACAAGCCAACATCGTATGACATGCGTGTCATAAATTTTTGCCGCCTTTCAAAAATCACTTACCACGGGCAGGAGCGAACCTGCAAGCTTGGGGTTAGTAGCCGACACGTTGACCACTCACCCACCGTGGCAAGCTAATTGAAAAAAAAAGTCGAACTTTGAAGAAGTTATACGCAGATGACGAGTACGCACACAAGTTTATGAAGTGAGTATTGATGAAAATATTGATAGAGAAGAAATTGTTAAGGATCTTCGTTAATAAAACAGTATTTCTGACGTAAATAATTTATTCATCGCCAGTAATATTCTACGTAACTTCAAAATACTGCAAGTACAACCAACGACGTGTACACTGAGAACTTGAAAGTATTTACGAACATTATCACCACCACGGTTGTCAAAATGAAATTGAGAGGGATGATTCTGAATAACTTAAAAGAAGTACTGATGAATTGCTAACTATGTTAATGTGAACATAGCCTATGGAGACAATGAAGATTTCTGGAGTGACGTAACGAAATGTTATATAAAGGAGAATGCCATCTACTCTTAATAAATCGTCAGAATTGTAATCCTTCGTTTATGGCTATAAATATGTATATCACTATCATGGTTACTCTATGATTGGAGCTACTTATGATTGCTTTTACGGGGTGGAAACTTATGCCCGGAACATCTAGAACATGTTCATTATATCACTTCCAACACGGAAGTAGTAGTAGTAGTTATTACTGTACAGGATATAATCATAACACATGTATACAAACCACCAACAGTCCCATGGCCCAACTTTGTCCATTCAGTTTCAAATCAGCCAGCCATTTTTGCAGGCGATTTCAATAGCCACCATGAAAATTGGAATTATGCTCAGAATGACAACTGCGGCACTGCTCTCGTTGAATGGGCTGAAGAACACAACTTAAACCTTGTCTTCGATGCCAAGGACAGAGGATCATTCAGATCAGCAGATTGGCTACGTGAATATAAACCAGATCTGTGTTTCGTGACTTGCGACAACAAAGGTCAACCTCTTCCAACTGTAAGACGCATACTGGGTGATTTTCCTCGCAGTACTTATAGAGATAGGAAGTGCTTGATTTGTTAAAAAAAAAAGTCCTCTCGGCACGCCGGAAGGCGGAGGTAGATTTCACCGGACAAACTTGGAGATAGGCGAAAATAGGCAGAATATGCAGGTTTTCGTAGAAGGATCAGACCTCATTTATCGCGTGAAAGTATTTTATAATTGGAGATTAATTAACTTTGTTTTTCTTCATTTTAAACATATTTTAAACATTTTATTGTCTTATGGGGACGGCAACCTTCTTGTCATTTGGAGTCCATTTTTAGCCTATTTTCCATTTTGAAAAAATAGGCTTATGCGATCACCTTTTGTCCGTGTGTGTGTGCGTGTGTGTGTGTGCGTGTGTGTGTGTGTGAGGTGTGTGTGTGTCCCCCCTAATAAAATCTAAACGGCTGGAGCGATTTCAGTGAAACTCGGTAAGTTCATAGCACAATTCCCGGCGACCTCGACCGTGCCCATCGAATTTTGTTACGTCTCACCAATCCAACATGGCGGCTGTGCGAAATATTTCACTAGCATTCAATATCTCCGAAACTATAACGGATATCGCCCTGAAATTGTGTACGGTGATAAAGGGTACTACTAGAAGTTCACCTATGAGACTTTCAAAAACCTGGTTACTACAAAACCAACATGGCGGCCAAGCGAAATGGAGACTTTTAAATAGAATTTTCTCGCGATTTAACTATCCAAACGTAATGAAACTTGGTACAGCAAATATTTATACACATTGCAATGCACTGGAGTCTAATTTAGTTCAATTGTTTACATAACCTCAAAATGGCGGCTGTGCGAAATATTTCACTGACATTCTATATCCCCGAAACTATTACAGATATCACCCTGCAATTTTGTACGGTGATAAAGGGTACTGATACAAGTTTATCTATGTATAATTCATAAACCTGTAAAGTACAAAACGAACATGGCGACCAAGCGAATTTGAAATATTTTAATAGACTTTTCTCGTGAGTTAACTCTCTGAGCGCAGTGAAATGTGGTACAGTAAATGATTTTGCAGATTGTAATGTACTGCCATCTAATTTAATTCAATTGTTTACATAACCTCAAGATGGCGGCTGTGCGAAATTTTAAAATTAAGTTTTTATTTCTTGTGTCGTAATCATGCGATCGAAGTGAAAGTTTGAATAATGAATCTAGGCAATAAGTGTCCTTGAATGGTACATAACTCTATGGCCTATACATATAACAATTCTAAATGGCAAGCTTCTGAAATATTTAGACGGTTCTCAATATCTATGAATCTTTTACAGCAACCAAACTGAAATTTTTATGTTCATAGAGACTATGAACATATGTTCACCTATAGGACTTTCAGTAACCTGGTGAGCACGAATCCAACTTGGCGGCGACGCGAAGTATAAATATTTAAATGGACGTTTCTCGCGAATTAACTATCCGAGTGCCGTGAAATGTTGCACGTTAAATGCTTACACAAATGTTGATCCACTGGCATCTAATTTATTTCAATTGTTTGCATAATCACAAGATGGCTGCTGTGCGTAATTTTAAAATCTCGTTTTTACTTCTTGTGTTCTAATCATGCGATTGAAGTTTGAATACCACACGTACACAATAATCTTAATATAATAGTACAAAAATAAAAATCCAACCTGGCGACCATCTGAAATATTTAGACGGTTCTCAATATCTACGAATCTGTTACAGCAATTAAACTGAAATTTTGTATGTTGATAGAGGCAATTAACATGAGCAGGATATATGAAAATAGGCTGTACAGTTCTTCACGGAACTACTTGTTATACTTGTGGTCACACTGTCCTTATGCAAGGTTTCGACACTGATGTGTAACTATGTAACGGTCTGTTACTTCTTCACGCAAAATTGTATCTCCCGCAGAGATGTTGGTTGGTTCCTCAGTTTAGGGGCTGCGACAACGCGGTCATATAACAACGTGTACTTTGGGTGAGTGTAGAATCTGTCTGATAAACGGTGTGAATTGTGATGGCTGTATTAGTCTGTAATTCAGGTAAGGAATGCAGACGCTAAATTTCAAGCAGTAGTTCCTAATGTTGCTACCAGATACTACCGTCAACGCCACCTATCTGTGAACTTGGCTACTAGATGCCTCCTCAATCAGCAACTCGCAACGAACGTTGTAACTTCCCCTCCAAACGAAAGCTTACTGAGGGATTTTTAGCTCTCTTAGAAAATCCGACGACTTTGGCCGGCTTTTAACCCGCGACCTTGGGCATAGAAGTTCAGCATGCTACCAGTTACGTCACCGAAGCCGCTTCACACTTAGTCAGATGGAAATCTGAATCTGATCTCGCGCAAGTGCGTTGTCATGGCAACGTCTGATGGCTCATCCCTCATCAATTTAGTAGTGTTGCCATGTCAACCACTGATAGCTCTTGGCATTTTCTTATAATTCCGAAATCATTTTTCTCATCCCTTGGCGCAATGGTGGCTCATATCAAAAATTCTTTCAGACAAACGTTTTAGGTAATTATTAGGGGAATATTGTCAATTTTGTACGGTTTTGATATTGTGCCTATTAACAGAGATATGATTAATGTTTCCCGAAAAAAACACTTTTTCCCACCCCTTTGGTCAATGGTTGGTGCTATCAAAAAACGTTTCAAACATAAATTCCTGAGCTTTATCCGACACATAGTATGAACTTTGAACGGATTCGATATTTCACATATTAAGAGAGTTATAGCAATATTTCATTTTTTCGAAAAAAAAAGTCCCCCATTTTCATCCCCTTCGACCTATTTAGCCCTGTAACGAACTCGTCCGAGATTTTATGGGTATACATATTCGGTAAAAAATTCAAAGTGATTAGTGCAAAATTACGGCAGTTATCGTGTCCACAAGAAACTGATATACATATATACATGAAAATGAAAATCCACAGCCTGCTTCCAGTCTCCGACCGGGTCAGGAATGGAATGAATGAAGCCCCTATCTAGCGGCGAGGATATGAACTGTGCCGGCTGCCGAGGCCTGACGCACTCCTCTGGGGCAATGATTAAATGAATGACAGATGAAATGAAATGATAGTGGAGAGTGTTGCTGGAATGAAATTTTGACAGGGAAAACCGGAGTACCCGGAGAAAAACCTGTCTGCCTCCGTTCTGTCCAGCACAGATCTCACATGGAGTGACCGGGATTTGAACCACGGACTCAGCGGTGAGAGGCCGGCGTGCTGCCGCCTGAGCCACGGAGGCTACATATATACATATATTACATAAATTATATACACACTTTTGAACTGACGGTGGTTTTGGGGTCTGGGGGATGTGAAACGCGAAGATATGTCGAAATTTTCCGGAAATCGAATCATGGTACCCATTGCAATAGTTAGCTTTCTAATGAAATCGACCTAAAATACTACCGTCAACGACACCTAGCTGTGAACTTGGCTACAAGATGCCACCTCAATCAGCAACTCTCAACGAACGTTGGAACTTCCCCTCCGAAGGAAAGGAAACTCAGGTTTTTTAGCGCTCTTAGTAAATCCGACGACTTCAGCCGGGTTTGAACCCGCGACCTTGGGCATAGAAGTTCAGCATGCCACCAGTTCCGATACCGAAATCGCTTCCCACAGACATATGAAAACTGAATGTGATCTCGTGCAGTGGCGTTGTCATAGCAACTGCTGATGGCTCATCCCTTATCAATTAAAAGTAAAGTTGTCATGGCAACCTCTCTTGGCACTTGGTATTTTCTTATAATTTAAATCATTTTGTTCACCCCGTGGCGTAATGGTGGGTCATATCAAAAATTCTTTCAGACAAAAGTTTTAGGTAATTATTGGATGAATATTGTGCAGTTTGTGCGGTTTTGATATTGTTCCTATTAACAGAGATATGATTAATGTTTCCCGAAAAACCCACTTTTTCCCACCCCTTTGGTCAATGGTTGGTGCTATCAAAAAACTTATTTGACATAAATTATTGGCACTTATCCGACACATGTTATGAACTTTGAAGGGATTCGATATTTCATGTATTAAGAGAGTTATAGCGATATTTCACTTTTTCGAAAAAAGCCCCCCATTTTCACCCCCTTTGACCGATTTTGCCCATTAACGAACTCGACCGAGATTTTATAGGGATACATATTATGTAAAAAATTCAAAGTGATTGGTGCAAAATTACGGCAGTTATCGTGTCCACAAGAAACTGATATATATATATATATAGATAGATACATATATACATAAATTATATATAAACTTTTGAACTGACAGTGGTTTTGGGGTCTGGGGGATGTGAAACGCGAAGATATGTCGAAATTTTCCGGAAGTCGAAACATGGGACCCATTGCAATAGTTAGCTTTCTAATGAAATCTACCTAAAAAGAGCTTCCGGTACTGTGGGCTACCGGATGATGGTGGGGGATTTATGGAATTTTGAAATATAAAGTTCTAAAAAATATATTTTTACGCTTTTATGAACACATTTAAAAATTAATCAGTGGACTAAAATATAGCAGTCTAATTTAGATTGCAATTTTAAATTAAATTGAGACTGCTGGAGCAACTATTTTCTTACCATAGCCGTTGGCCTATACAATTATCGATCCACAGTTCTAAAATTTATGTTATATATTCGACTTTTCCCCCGATCAGAGGTTTGGGTACGGCGTACCGGTGCGTACAGTCACAAATATAGCCCTGGAGATAGGGTTGTCTATCCCACTGATAACTTCATTCCCTCCCCCTCGATGGAACTTCGATAAAACTAATTGGACAAAATTCACTATTGAACTAGACAAATATGCATTAGATGGATTCTTGCGAGAAGCATGAACTACAACAGGTTTGTTGGGTTAGATACTTCAATAGCAAAGAAATATATTCCGATAGGATATAGAAAGCAATACGTTCCGGGTTGGAATGAACAATGTGGTGCTCTTTATAATGAATTTATGAGCACAGGTAATCATGTAGTGGCTGATGAGCTCTTACATAGTTTGGATGCAACACGCAAGCAAGAATGGACAGAGACTGTTGAGAAGTTGAATTTTCAACATTCGAGCAGAAAAGCCTGAAGTCTGCTAAGGAAGCTTGGAGGAAATTCTGTAGGTCAAAGAGAGCAACCTATATTATACCTAATAAGATTGCTAGCCACATTGTATCGACTTCTAAGGTTGTACAAGATACACGAATGCTGAAATGAAACTTCAAAAAAATAAAAGCATCACTTCCCTCAACTTCGTCTTACTCCGAAGTATTCATCCTTAAAGAAGTCAATGTGGCTATAAAAGATATCAAACATGGGAAAGCCCCCGGATTTGATGGCATTCATCCTGAGTTTCTGTTTAATCTGGGCCAAAATGCTCGAAAATGGCTTGCTCGATTTTTCAGTGATATTCTAAACAAAGGGGTCTTCCCAAATCTGTTCAAGAAAACTAAAATTATAGCTGTTTTGATACCTGGTAAGCCAAAACACACTCCCCAAAAAAGCTACAGACCTATAGCATTGCTGAGCTGTTGCAACAAATTTCTTGAAAGACTGATTTATAATGGCAGGATCAGTCCGACTATCTTAGAACGCATTCCTGTGGAACAGGCTGGCTTTAAACCTAATCGCAGTTGTTGTGATCCAGTACTTGCTCTTATATCGCATATCGACTCCGGTTTTCAACTCCAACTGAAAACTTATGTTGTGTTTTTCGATCTGTCTGCCGCTTATGATACAGTATGGAGAGAGGGGGTACAAAATAAACTGTCTCGAGTAATACCTTGCAGAACTACCATGCAACTTATTGGTAATATGCTCAGTAACAGACTTTTCCAAGTCATTATAGGAAAAAGAGTGAGCAAACAAAGAAAGCTGAACAACGGCCTCCCACAAGGTTCAGAGCTGGCTACCCTTCTCTTCAATCTGTATCACTCAGATCTACCAGATACACAGTCCAGAAAGTTTTGTTATGCTGAGGATATAGCTTTGGCAAGGCACAAGGACATCAGTGTCATGGAGAATGTGCTCAATGATGACGTAGCTAGGCTTGAAAGATATTTCCACAAGTAGAGGCTCCAAACAAGTGCAACAAAAACTGAAGTATCATGTGTCCACCTAAAACAACAGAATGGCTGATAGTGTAGTACATGTATCGCTTCAAGGTTCAGTGCTGAGAAATAATAAACACCCTAAATATTTAGGTGTTACTCTGGATCGCACAATATCTTAAAAAAAATCTTGAAAATACATCCGCCAATATTAGAAGCCGGAACAATATCCTGCAGAAGCTTTGTGGAACTACTTCGGGAGCTTCTGCTGTAACTCTGAGGTTTTCTGCATTAGGTCTTGTCTTCTCCGCCGCTGAATATTGTGCTCCAGTTTGGCTGAACAGCCCCCATGTAAAGATAATTGATACCCAACTAAATAACACTATGAGTGGCCTTATTAGTTCTACGCCGACTTATTGGCTTCCTGTCCTCAGCAATATCATGCCTCCTGACCTACGCAGGAAGGCTGCCCTGATCCGAGAGTATATGCAAATCATGAGCAACCCAGCTCTTCCTATTCACTGCGAAATCCCTGATCTGAATAGAAACCGACTGAAATCTAGATATCCACCCATCAAATATGCTAGGGATCTTACAGACAACAATTTAAGCCGAATATCCAATGGAGAAATGAATGGAGCACCAACATCAACCTTTATTTATTTATTTATTTTTATTAATCTTAATTGGTCACATTGGACCACTTGAGTCGTTCCACAATCACTTCTTCTTTGAAGGTAGTACTGCTTGGTTCTTGCGCTCTTTCCAGTACTTTTTCATTCTTTCAGATCGGGATTTTCTCAACTCATCTGAAATCTCCATAGGCTTTCTATGTGTCATTTCTGCAGAAAATTTGTGAGTTTTAAGAATGGTGTTAATTTTATTTTTCTCCTCGGCATCTGTAATCTTGAGTCCAACTGCTTTGAGATCTTGTTGTTCTTGGATCCATTTTCCTCCAGTTTTCTTTCCTAGATTTCTCATCACCAGTTGACGTACAATTCTGTTTTCTGGAAGCCGTAAGATGTGAAAAAAATATGAAATTCTTTTCTTCTTCATTGTGCTGGTGATTGGATCAATCTGACGATAGACAGTTTCATTTGGGAGAATCCTCCAGACTCCCTCAACCTGATACTTTTTATTTATGCACGTTCTAATGATTCTTCTTTCCGTTTTGAGGAGCTGATCAGTTCTTTGTTCATTTTTAATTTGGAACAGTGTTTCAAAAGCATAAGTGGCTTCTGGGAGAGTTACAGTTTTATAATTACTATATCATCTCCAGATACCATTACTACAGATAGTCTCGGAGAAAGTAATTCTGTATATGTACGCTGACGATATTGTGCTGGCCTCGAGATCTCAAGAGGAACTACAATCTGCATTTGATCTGCTGTTGAAATGGGTGGAAGACAATGAAATCAACCTAAACGAAAACAAGACTGCATCAATGACTTTCCGCAAAGGGGGAAAACCAGCAGTTTTCCACACACACAGTAAACCCCTGGAGAGCGTTTCTAACTTTAAGTATCTAAGCGTGACACTTCAGACAATGGGAAACGTCTTTATGCTTCACGATTAACGATAGGATCAGTGCGGCTACGAGGGCCATAAATGATATCAGACAGTTGAGAAAACTCTCCGTCAAAACAGCATGAAACTCTTCCAGCTCAAGGTTACACCCGTTGTAACATATGGATTAGAGTATATCTGGGTGCACCTCAAACTGAAACACCTGGAAAAGTTGGAAAAACTAAAAGCGACATTCTTAAAGAAGGTTCTGTGTGTTTCAAAATTCACGCCTTCAAGACTAGCCTATGAATTAACACGTGAATTATATTATGTGGAAGAGCTCCGCCTCCAACTGTCGCTACCGTCTACACCAGCATACGTGCAACTCATGGAGAAACTGAAATCGAAGAAGAGAGACATATGGTGGGATTTCTACAACACTGACGCAATGACCTGCAATGATTGGAAACGGGGAGGCTACGAACTAAGACATACTGTTACACGCTTTGCAAGTTAAAGAAGTTTCACCAGCCAGACGCAGACTGTGTATGTGAACGTTGCGGCAAATGTTGCGAAAGATATCACGCGATGTACTGTACATATAGACTTGAATCTCTGACGTCCTTCTGTTGTAATGAATAGTTTATTCCTATGTATGTTTAATTTTGTCTGTATCATTCCTTTGGCTATTAGCTGCAATAAATATTTTATTATGAACTCACCGAGTTTCATTGAAATCGCTCCAGCCGTTTAGAAGTTATTAGGGGACACACACACACCTCACACTCACACACACACGGACAAAAGGTGATCTTATAAGCCTATTTTTTCAAAAAGGAAAATACACTACAAATAAATAGAGGAGGGGCAAGGGAGGGGTGGGCACGGGCTGGGATTGGAGGGGGTCCAGTAGGGCAGGTCATGGATGGATCGCACTGGAAAGTGCATCGCCACGCCATCCTCCTCTGTTTGTCAAAACTACTTGCACCGAGCAAATGTTGGGGTCAAAATTTTACATTAAGATGCAACTATATCCGTATATCCGCTTTGCTACTAACCGCATACTCATCAACACTGCGTAGGTGCTGCCTCACTCAGCCTTCAATTCTCTTTCAATACGCATTAGTCGACATACATCAACATCAACGCTAAGGCATGATCATTTTAACTTCCAATACCATAGGCCTACTCTATGGAAGTGTTGCTCCACTGGCCGATATCCGGCAATTCACTACATCAATGGTATGTTGGCCAATTTCATTACTTACAATTTGTATACACATGTTCTCCTACTCTGCAGCGCGACCCAAATAATAATATGAATAAAGAAGCAAGACTTAAAAGTACATGAAACATTTTACCCTAAAATGAGGTTGTTCACAAAATATTTCTAACAAATTAATTGTCTAACAGCTAAACAACACATACAGTAGGCTACACTAAAATTAAAAAAGACGGATTTGTTAAAAAATATGTTAAATGCGAAAGAAAGAAATCTTGACATAAAACCAGTTTGAAGAAGAAACAGTGATCTAGATAGAAGATTAAGATAGAAATGAGGAACAAATTCTAGAAAGTCATAAAGGAGAGGGGGAAAATATAAATCTTAGAGAACAATTTTAGGTTAAGATTGAATTTGTCAGAATAGTTAGTTAGTTATTGTTGTTTTGAGGGGCGGAACTACGAGGTTGTCAGAATGAGTCTAGTCATGTACAAATGTGAAGAAGCTTGTGTGAAGAGAAAGATACAAACCATATAACATGTACTGTATGTAATAGTCGCCTCCGTAGCGTAGCGGTCAGCCGCCCCGGAGGTCCTGGGTTTGATTCCCGGCTCTGCCACGAAATTTGAAAAGTGGTATGAGGACTGGAACGGGGTCTACTCAGCCTCGGGTGGGCCAAATGAGTAGAGGGTGTTCGATTCCCACCTCAGTCATTCTCGAAGTGGTTTTCCGTGGTTTCCCACTTCGTCTTCGGGCAAATGCCGGGATGGTACCTACTGTAAGGCCACGGCCGCCTCCTTCCCTCTTCCTAGCCTATCCATCCCTATCTTCCATCCCTTCCCCTCCCTCCTGAGGCCCCTGTTCGCTTTGCAGGTGAGGCCGCCTGGGCGAAGTGCTGATCACACCTCCCCAGTTCTATCCATCCCGACCAGATGTCCCAAGCTCCAGGACACTGCCCATAGAGGCGGTAGTGGTGAGTTCCCTCGCTGAGTCCCTGGGAGCCACCAACCTAGAGGGTAAACTGACTAAATAAAAAAATACTGTATATAATAAAATAAATGTACTCGAATATTAAATTATCAAAGTTGGAAAATACTCACTGTGGAATGATAGTCTGTCGTTCAGATAAATATTCCAATCTGGAGATAGGGCAATATAGAGTGTTTGGGGTAACCAAGATGCAAGAAAATGAGGCTTGTAGTCAGTTTATATGCCTTAGAGAAAATAGTAATCATAGACAGATATGTTCCGTGTGTTGCTAGGAAACTAGTGTATTGAAATCCCTATAGAGAGCATGGAAAATAATAACATTTTGTCCAAAGTCCCGTAATTATGGTGGCGTTTCAACGTTAATTCAAGAAAGAAGATGGAGATAGTTGCGTATGGTGAAATAATAAGAAGTGCTGAAAGATAAGAAACTGGATGATAGGAATAAGGACATGTTACCTCATGAGGTTGTAACTGGAAGAACGATATAATATGAGTTATGGTATGTGAAGAACGAAAGAACTCATATAGGCCTACCATGTGTTTATATTAGTGTTTTGGAAGGTCCAAAAGTAAAGGGGGTGTCCATTAAAAAGTATAAAACTAAGGTAAACATTTTTAATATTAAGCAAAACATTTCTTTTTCACCGAACTAGTATTTAATCGTTGAAATTGATTATTCCAAGGTGTGATAGGGCCAGGAATAGATTGGTTGGGTGTAACTATTAATTAAGAAACTGAAGTATGTATTCGGTATGGCTTAGAGAGATATGATCAATATTTTGCTAGGATACTAGTGTATTAAAATCCCCTATAGAGAGCATGGAAATTAATAAAACTTGTTAAAAGTATGCCTTCCTTCGGAGGGGAAGTAAAGCCCATGTCCCATGTCCTAGATTTACGGCATCTTAAAGAACCTTCCACTAATTGCACCTGTGTGAAGCTTAAATTGGATAGGTTAAGAATGTAAACAACGCTCTTAGGTTTCTACATTCGTTGCCAAGAGCCGACTGCGGTGGCGTCTAGTAGCTAAGTTCTGAACTTGGCCTAGTAGTCGTTAACGGTGGCGCTTGGCGGAAAAAGTAGGAACTATTTGAAAAAATCTAAGTTGCAGTCTGCACTTAAATTAAAAAACAGATAACACACACTAATACAGTCATCACAATTAACACCGGTTATCAGACAGATTCTACACACATCCAAAGTACACGGGGCTACATGACCGCGTTGTCGCAGCCCCTAAACTTAAGAACCAACCAACCAACCTTGTTAAAAGTCCCGTAATTATAGTGGCGTATCTACGTGAATACAAGAAAAAAGTTAGAGGTATATGTGTGTGCTGGAATAATGTAAAGTTTCTTATACTGTAGAATGAAATCTGGATGCATATGAGTCTATTAGTAAGATTGTTGTTGGTAGAATAGAATGTTAGTTTTGGTATATAAAAAGTCTTCTTGGCACGCCGGAAGGCGGAGATAGATTTCACCGGACAAACTTGGGGCTAGGCGAAAATAGGCAGAATATGCAGGTTTTCGTAGAAGGATCAGACCTCATTTATTGCGTGAAAGTATTTTATAATTGGAGATTAATTAACTTGGTTTTTCGTCATTTTATGCATATTTTAAACATTTTATTATCTTATGATGACGGTAACCTTCTTGTCATTTGGAGTCCATTTTTATACTTGTGGTCACACTGTCCTTATGCAAGGTTTCGACACTGATGTGTAACTATGTAACGGTCTGTTACCTCTTCACGCAAAATTATATCTCCCGCAGAGATGTTGGTTCGTTCCTCGGTTTAGGGGCTGCGACAACGCGGTCATGTAACCCCGTGTACTTTTGGTGAGTGAAGAATCTGTCTGATAAACGGTGTGAATTGTGATGGCTGTATTAGTCTGTAATTCAGGTAAGGAATGCAGACGCTCAATTTCAAGCAGTAGTTTCTAATGTTGCTACCAGATACTACCGTCAACGACACCTAGTTGTGAACTTGGCTACTAGATGCCACCACAATCAGTAACTCGCAACGAACGTTGGAACCTCCCCTCCAAAGGAAAGCATATTGAGGGATTTTTAGCGCTCTTAGAAAATCTGACGACTTTGGCCGGCTTTGAACCCGCGACCTTGGGCATAGAAATTCAGTATGCTACCAGTTACGTCACCGAAGCCGCTTCACAGTTAGTCAGATGGAAACCTGAATCTGATCTCGCGCAAGTGCGTTGTCATGGCAACGTTTGATGGCTCATCCTTCATCAATTTAGTAGTGTTGCCATGGCAACCACTGATAGCTCTTGGCATTTTTTTATAATTCCGAAATCATTTTTCTCATCCCTTGGCGTAATGGTGGGTGATATAAAAAATTATTTCAGACAAAAGTTTTAGGTAATTATTAGGGGAATATTGTTCATTTTGTACGGTTTTGATATTGTGCCTATTAAGAGAGATATGATTAATGTTTCCCGAAAAACCCACTTTTTCCCACCCCTTTGGTCAATGGTTGGTGCTATAAAAAAACTCTTCCAACATAAATTGTTGGGCTTTATCCGACACATAGTATGAACTTTGAACGGATTCGATATTTCACATATTAAATGAGTTATAGCAATATTTCATTTTTCGAAAAAAGTTCCCCCATTTTCATCCCCTTCGACCGATTTAGCCCAGTAACGAACTCGACCGAGATTTTATGGGTATACATATTCGGTAAAAAATTCAAAGTGATTGGTGCAAAATTACGGCAGTTATCGTGTCCACAAGAAGCTGATATACATATATATATATATATATATATATACATACATAAATTATATATAAACTTTTGAACTGACGGTGGTTTTGGTGTCTGGGGGATGTGAAACGTGAAGATATGTCGAAATCTTCCGGAAGTCGAAACATGGTACCCATTGCAATAGTTAGATTTCTAATGAAATCTACCTAAAATACTACCATCAACGACACCTAGCTGTGAACTTGGCTACTAGATGCCACCGGAACCATCAACTCGCAACGAACGTTGGAACTTCCCCTCCGAAGGAAAGCAAACTCAGGGTTTTTTAGCGCTCTTAGTAAATCCGACGACTTCAGCCGGGTTTGAACCCGCGACCTTGGGCATAGAAGTTCAGCATGCTACCAGTTCCGATACCGAAGTCGCTTCCCACAGACAGATGGAAAACTGAATGTTATCTCGTGCAGTGGCGTTGTCATAGCAACTGCTGATGGCTCATCCCTTATCAAGTAATAGTAAAGTTGTCATGGCAACCTCTCTTGGCACTTGGCATTTTCTTATCATTTAAATCATTTTGCTCACCCCGTGGCGTAATGGTGGGTCATATCAAAAATTCTTTCAGACAAAAGTTTTAGGCAATTATTGGAGGAATATTGTCCATTTTGTACGGTTTTGATATTGTGCCTATTAACAGAGATATGATTAATGTTTCCCGAAAAACCCACTTTTTCCCACCCCTTTGGTCAATGGTTGGTGCTATCAAAAAACTTTTCAAACATAAATTTTAGGGCCTTGTCCGACACATAGTATGAACTTTGAATGGATTCAATATTTCAGATATTAAGAGAGTTATAGCGATATTTCACTTTTTCGATAAAAGCCTTCCATTTTCACCCCCTTTGACCGATTTTGCCCATTAACGAACTCGACCGAGATTTTAAGGGGATACTTATTATGTAAAAAAATCAAAGTGATTGGTGCAAAATTATGGCAGTTATCGTGTCCACAAGAAACTGATATACATATATATATACATACATAAATTATATATAAACTTTTGAACTGACGGTGGTTTTGGGGTCTGGGGGATGTGAAACGCGAAGATATGTCGAAATTTTCGGGAAGTCGAAACATGGGACCCATTGCAATAGTTAGCTTTCTAATGAAATCTACCTAAAAACGAAAATTCTCAATTATCATAATATATTTATGCTAGTGTTGTAAAAGACCAAAATTAAAGGATGGTGTCCATCAGTAAGTATTAAGTGTAAAAAGAAGGTTAAAAATTTGTAATGTTCAGCGAAGAAGAAATTTTCATCTTGCTTGATTTTTGTTTGTATGTCATATGATACATATATATCACTATCTCCGATATGAATTCTACGCGGATGTTAAGAAGAGCAGAATATATTCCAGTACGAGCGAACAAAGGTGGACCCAGTTCGATTCCAGTACGAGAGAACAAGGGCAGACCCAGTTCTATTCCGAATCGAGAGACGCTGTTCGAGGAGGAGACGTCAATTGGTCACCACGAGCACAGTAATAATAATCATATGGACACATCACGCCTTTACCATGTACGTTATTCGTCATGGTTTTGAAACGGCCGTCACCGCAAGCACCGAACGCACGCATGACGGCGACGGTTCACCATGTATCCGCGAGAGAGCAGCGTACCCATATTCTTTGAGTGCTGCCTGTCGATTTTGTCTGAAGATAATATTGTGTAAAATTATTAAACACAATACAGTACATATAATTTTGGAATTTAATCAACAGCAGAAATGCCCAACGTCTGTGTGATAATCGTTTGCCGCAGCTCTTCCCTCACCGGACACAACAGCTTATTCCGGTTTCCTCGGCGACTGGAGCGGTAAGTACAAACACCGAACATTACAATTGCATGATTTTGGTTCTAATAAACATGAAATACCAGTCCCTCAGATACCTATCCACTAATTCACAAATTCCTATTCCAGATGCAATGACTGGGTAAAGGCCTGTAAGTGGGAGGATTTGCTGGAATACGGGCTAAATCTACACAAGCCAATGTATTGGGTGTGTAGCCTTCATTTCTTATAGGAAATGTTTTACCCCCAACAAATATTAAATATCTACCCTAGAGAAGGTATGGTTACCATTAAAGTGTCAATTTTCTAACCTCTCTGACTAGTCAAATGGTTTTTCGAGTGAAGTTACTTTTTTTAACGTGGGATAACATGTTCAGCTGCATCTCTTCACATGGAATTAAGTGATTTACTTTCAAGCTGCAATGCAGATCACGTTGAGAATTTGCTCCCTCATCTACGTGGCAGCACCATATACGGCAACTAAAAATGGCGTGTCTCAGGAAACTGAGCATGCTCAAGTTTCTTAGTGGCACTACGTGGGGGGCTGACCGTGCGGTGCTGCTACGGTTCTACCAAGCCCTCGTCCTGTCCCGGCTAGACTATGGTTCTGCGGCATACGGTTCAGCAAGGCCGGCACCTTAAAAATGCTGGACAGTATCCACCATAGTGGCGTTAGGCTGGCTACCGGTGCCTTCCGGACCGGGCGTTCCACCTCTAAATTATAGATGCCAACATAATTATGCTTTTAGCATAAAAATGCTGCCAATGTGCGTCACATGCCGCAACATCCGAGCTATCGAGCTCTTTTCAGTACCCAATACCACCAGAGGTACGCCGACCAGCCTCGTGCCACTCGGCCGTTTGGTATTAGACTCGATAGCTCGTGTAGTGAAATAGGTGTGGATGTAGGTCCCTGTACGATCCGGACACCTAGCGAGGTGCCTCCATGGCAAGTCCCGCGGCCGGATATTCGATTAGATCTGCACCGAGGTCCTAAGGTGAACACGAATGCCTCCGTTTATCGGAGGCAGTTCCCCAGCAAAGTTCACCAATTTCCGGATTCCATACACAGATAGTTCGAAGATGGACGAGAAGGTGGGTTGTGCCTACGTTATTGATGGTGTTAATACCAAAATCTGTTTGCCTGAGGCCTGTAGAGTGTTTACTGCAGAGCTCATTGCCATCTATGAAACTCTGCAGTTTGCACTACAGGATGCACGAATCCACTTTCTCGTGTGTACGATTCTTTGAGTTCATTACAGTCAATTGCTACATGTTTCCCGCAACACCCCCTAGTGCAGCGAATCCACGACCTACTAGCCGGGCTGTGCCGCGCTGACACTCGAATCACCTTTCTGTGGCTTCCAAGCCACATGGGAATTGCGGGAAATGAGTTAGCGGATCAAGCTGCAAAAGAGGCGGTATCACTACCACCTCGACCAATGGAGGTACCCGCTAGAGATATTCGCTCTGAGTTACGCCTACAAGTTCTGGCACTTTGGGAGAGTCAGTGGCTAGCTGACCCACTGCCCAGTAAACTGAGAGCGATCAAGGGAACTACTCGCGTGTGGCGGAGCTCTTTCCGGTCACGGAGGGAGTCCGTCATTTTGTGTAGGCTAAGGATAGGTCATACAAGATCCACCCACTCGTATCTGATGAGAAGGGAAGACCCCCCTCTTTGTACCTGTGGAGCCGTTTTCACCGTGGCCCACATTTTCACCGAGTGTGTGGATCTTGCTGACTTACGAAGAAACCTTGGTTTGCAGATGACACTCAAACTTATACTGTATTAGCCGATGACGCGGTGGCTGCTGATCGCGTTATCCGCTTTATAATTGAGAGTGGGTTAGGGCCAGCAATCTAAATTTTCTGGTGAACATTGACTCAAAGACTTGTTGTTTTTTGAATTCTGAATTATTTGTTTTTCCATGATTTTGTTTATTTTTACAATTATTACTTTTAATTATTTTGTTTGATTAATTTTCGGTCTGTTCATTCCACCTCTAAATTTTAAATTCCATTCCAAATTTGTATACTTTAATCTGTGTTAATAGGGGCAGATGACCTCGTAGTTCCGCCCCTTAAAACAATAACTAACTAAATAACTAAACGGCCGCGTAAACCTAACAGCTGTATAGCAATGCGTGTTAAAGCGTATGTACAAGTTGGATAATAAAATTATAATAATACGTGTGGTCTCTAAGAAAAAGCCTCTCGAGCTATCCTTTTGTAGTACAGCCAGGTAGCATGTTATAAGACTGTTTAAGCCTCTGTTACATAATAGGAATGCGTAACATTTAAAAAAAATATTTATAAAACTGTAATTCCAAAATTTGCACTTAGGTCATAGTAATAGTAATAAAGAGTTTATGGTTTTTCATTCAAGCTGTTGTAAAACATTATTGGTGTATTCTTTGGAATACACGGTAAGATAGAGTAAGCTTTTGCTTCTCTTTGCTTTAGTTCAACCCTTCCTTTTTTCTCAAACACCAACAGTGATCATCGGATTTCTCCTTGTTGGTTATGTCTCTCATGTTACCTGTAAGTCTGTTTTAGATATATATCTTCCATGACCCACCTAGCGTCATCTAGCAGCGAATCTCTGAATTTCCTCAATTCTTCCCTGTACAAGAGGACTTCCTTATCAATCTAGCCACCAGATCTCGTCGCCATCGCCAGCTATCATCTCCGTGATCAAGAGAACTTCGTCTACTTTTTCACCCTCCAGGCTGCGCTAGTGACTCCTACTATCAACTCTTTGAAGACCATTTCATCAAGAAGATTTTTTTAACTATTAAGTTGGCTATTCTTATATGTATTCCTTTTGTCTCCTACCCCCACTCTTTTCCCTTCCCTGGTCTCTCCGAGCTCCGTTGAGCATGTCTCACTTGTACGTCGGAAGTCGACCCAGTCAGTTAGAGCTTAACTAAAGCTCGCCTCCTCATCTCTTGAGGCAAACTTTTCAAGTCTACGTCATGTTAGAATTTTAGTATCAACCGTCAACAGGAACATCGCCTTCGTCATGAAGCAAACCTAAGTACTACTTCTACGTTCTTCAACTTATTTTAATTGATTTTAAATAGCTACATGCTTTTTAATGATCATTTTATAGGCAGTGTGAGATTTCTTATGTGGGGCAATAATCATCCTTCGCGGGATTTTCTATGTTGGGCTTTTGTCTATCTAAGCCAATCTTAACATGAAGCAGCATTTCTTATGCTTATTAAATGAGAGATTTTCTCACAACGTGGGACACCATTAAATTACCCACTGTCTATAAAATACTTAGCTCGTGCCACCGCTGGACTAACTTTTGCCCTATTCTGCAGTCATGATTGTTCTGAATTTTCCATGCCGAAGAATTTATCTACGAGTCAAACCTTCTAGTACTTTCCACTCACATATGGGAATACTTTTTCATACTAAGGAATCTTCCTTATTAACTGCTAATCAACATCTAATTTTTTTCTTCCTCCGTTGGGATTTTTTTTCTGTGAATTCAACTATAACCTACAAGTTTCTCAAGCAATAGACTCTCGCATATCTAGTGTAACTAGTTATTTTCCACCATTGCAATAACTTTCTTTGCCGTCAACTTTTTGTGCTACTACAGTGAACTTTTCAACTATATTAACAGACTATAGTGAAAAACAGTGTTTGTTCATCATTTCATCCGCGTCGCGCTCATCCGTGTACAATAAATACGGCCATGAACACTTTTCCTCAATCCCATTTGATCATTCCCAAACCCCTTACTAACAAACCAAAATAATAAAATTGCTACCTTAGGTCTTTTTTCAATGAGGTGTCACTTTCAATAAGTGCCCTCCCTCACTTGTTCCACGTACAACGAATTAATTTCTGTAAAACTTCGTGTCTAGTACACGCCTTAAATTACATTGTTTCTCCCTTCTAATGAGGGAATCCAATTCTTTCTACTCAAAAGTGAGTTATCTCTAGGTTTCACGAAAGGGAAACTTGCCCCATTTTCTCGTGATCCCTACTTAAACATAGGAATTCTAGAAACTTCCTTTCGATTTTTCTCTTCAGGTTTCACAATAAGTGACCTGCCCTATTTGCATAATCTTCTATGTATAATCATTAAAAGTAATTCAGTATCAATATAAGAAGTTATAGAAACTTCTATTTTATTCTTCCTGCTTTTTGTTGTTGTTGTTACTTTCGAAGTTGTTATTATTTCTAAGATACTTATCTAGAAATCCTTAAAGTACACACCTTGTACTTGATTTATTGTCTAACTTAAATTACGTCAGTAATCTTTAAATTTTCATTTATTTATCTTCGCCATTTCAAAATCTTGCGAAGATTTTAAAGCATATAAAAGGTTTAAAACCAAAAGAATTATTATTTGCCTGGCACAAGCTTTAGATATTTTTGGAGGTCTGCGACCCCAATTGTTTATAGAAATCAAAATTATATATTTGTTACAAAAACTACTTCCTTTTGCATTGTTAAATAAATCAAATATTTGTTTTTCGCTTCATCATTTCTCTAACATAAAGGTTAGGCAAGATACTGTCTTCCATGACTCTTCCTATTCAATAAAAACAAATCTATTGATAGGGTTTTCACCACTTGTTGCATTTGAACGAGAACTCTTAGTTGGTAACTTAGTAAAGTCTCTCTTAGCTTTAATAGCTAATTCTAACTGGCCACTAAGGCCAGCTTCCTGCTTGTGGAGATTCTCTCCAACACTTATGGTTGGTTTTTCAAAATATAAGTGTTTCTCATTGTCTAAACTTTTAGTCGGCGCCTTGCTGGGTAAAAGCTTAGCCATTTATAAATGCAGTTATTGGCACACTTCCCAAAATTATTCCCAAAGGTATAATTGCTTTATCCCTATCCTTCTTGGAAGCATTTGGTCGCTCTTTAGAAATTCTATAATTTCAAAAACTAAAATATCAAAGCCGATTCAAATTATTGGCATTCTTCAAATTATCTGTTTAGAAACAAACTCCTTTGAACAGATACACAATAAATCTGTTACTCTTTGTCTTGCCAGACCACCACCCTTCCCCATAGTAGGCATATGTATGCTTGAGAGGGAATATGCTAAAGTAACTTCCTTGCAAACAACCCAAGTTCCAGCTGCGTTTTCCGTTAGCTTTGCCAAGGTCCCTACCCACTTTAGGTATCGGAGAGCGGGTTTGCAGTGGCAGCTGCCTTTGAGTATATTTAAAGTTAAACTTATAACTTCTGTAGGACTCTCGGCCTATTTCTCCATCCTTTTTCTCCAGTCCGAAACCCACTTCCTTTTCTTTATCATCTTCCCTTGGCGGTTAGGTTATTCCCAAGCTAATAATCTACCCAATTATCAAATTATTGGTTTCAAAATCTCAAGTCAATAACCTAAAAGTTAATTCAAAGGTATAGTCGGGTACAAATAAAATGCGTAACGCCGAACGTCGTTTGACAAAGTAAAAAAATGACAAAAATAAAAAAATATTACATGCAATAATTTAAATTCTAGATCAGGTTTTATCATTAATAGTTTCAGAAATCTTGGGTCAATGACTTTGTAGTTTAATCTGTTCGCTATATCTAAAAATAAATAATTTATGATAAAGGGAATGTAATCCCGAGTAAAACACGTCATTACACATCTTTCATTAATGATAAGTTCCGGAAAATCTTGAGTCAATGATCTAATACTATGGTTCTTTGACCAAATCAAAAAATAAAAGGTCTTAAAAATACAGAAATATTACATGGATAAATGTAAATCCTTGTTCAAGTTTATACGATTATTAGTTCGAGAAATCTCAGGTCCATAACCTAGTAGTTAAGTCCTTTAGCAAAATCTAAAAATAAAAGATCATAAAAATATGAAATATTACATGTATTAATTTAAATCCTAGATAAAGTTTCTACGATTATGGGTTCGAGAAATCTCAGGTCAATGACCTTGTAGCTTACAAACAATTGGAAAAATAATCCACGGTAAAGAGGGCGTAATTCCGAGTAACATGAGCTCTTATACAAGTCTCTACAAATATGGGTTCTGAAAATCTCAGGTCGATGACCTTGTAGTTTGCTTAAATTTGGGAAAATAAATAATCCACGGGAGAGAGTGCGTAATTTAGAGTGAAATGAGCCCTCACAAAAGTCTCTACGATTAGGTTTCTCAAAATCTCAGGTCGATGACCTTGTAGTTTTGTCCTTTAGCCAAATCTAAAAAATAATAAATAAAAATAATATAAATAAAAATTAAAACCTTAAATAAAAATTTAGAAAGTTAAAAAAACAAAATTTTCAAAATGTGTAGTTAGGCCTTTTGGCAAAATTATGAAACATAAATAGTCAATGGGAAAAGGGGCTTCATCCCGAATAATTTGACACCTGACACAAATCTCTGTGATTATTGGTTCGGGAGATATCGGTTTGGACTCGCGCGGCGATCAGCGTAGCCGAGCACTTAATGTAACTCGTTTGAATTCGCCCTAGCCCACTACTTTTACCGTATTCTCTAGCAGCTTACATAGGCCATTTGTCAGACAAATGGGCCTATAGCAGGGCCATCCATTCAGCGCTCCGGCCGCGCTCTAAGCCAGTGCTCCGAGCGCTTTGGTGGAAGGTATATCGTTAGGGGTGGGAGGAGCTTGGCTGGCTGAGCGCGTCTAGTCACTAGTCTAGTCCAATGCGCTTTGTTGACAGCGTGTTAGTAAATCAGTTTCGCAGTGTTCATGACTGAACATCATATTTAAAACAAGATGTTCAGTAAAGAACATATAGCCTACTTTCTCCTAAATGCATGGGTATTGTTATAACTCTTTGTCCTTTTCAAGGAGTATGATTGAATGTTGGTTGTAGTAGATTGTTGAAATACAACGTGCTATAGGGATATTAAACATGAATATGAGGTGCCCTTTGCTAGTGCTACCTCTACCAAATTTCGTTCAATTCGGTTTCACCGTGTTTGAATTGATAGGGGGAATCGATTTGCACACATACTTGGCCACCATCTGCAAACTATTGGGCAGATGTTCTTGAAATTTGGTCAGAATATGTTTCCCACATAAAGATATGGTGTTGCAAAATTTGGTAGAGACTAGATTATTAGTTTGGTCGTAATTACATTTTAGCTTTTAACATTTGGGTGGCCGCGATTACGTTTCCGTCAAGATAGCGGTGATATAAAACATGACACTGAGGTGCCCTTTGCTAGTGCTACCTCTGTACCAAATTTCGTTCATTCGGTTCCACCGTGTTCGAATTAATAGGGGGAATCAATTTTGACATAAAGATGGCCGCCATCCGCAAACTATTAGGCTAATGACCTATCAGATTAGTCAAAGGATGCTCCCTCCATAAAGGTATGTTGTTGCAAAGTTTAGTAGAGATCGGATGGTTATGTTAGTCGTAATTTGATTTAAGCTTTAAACATTTGTGTGGCCGCCATTACGTTTCTGTCAATATGGCGACGATATTAATCATGACACTGAGATGCCCTTTGCTAGTGCTATCTCTGTACCAAATTTCGTTCCATTCGGTTTCACCGTGTTTGAATTAATAGGGGGAATCGATTCTGACACAAAGATGGCCGCCATCCGCAAACTATTAGGCGAATGACCTATTAGATTGGTCAAAGGATGCTCCCTCCATAAAGGTATGTAGTTGAAAAATTTGGTACAGATCGGATGATTAGGTTAATCGTAATTTGATTTAAGCTTTGAACATTCGTGTGGCCGCCATTACATTTCATTCAAGATGGCGGCGATATAAAACATGACACTGAGGTGCCCTTTGCTAGTGCTACCTCTGTACCAAATTTCCTTCCATTCGGTTCCACCGTGTTCGAATTAATAGGGGGAATCAATTTGGCATAAAGATGGCCGCCATCCGCAAACTAATAGGCTAATAACCTATTAGATTGGTCAAAGGATGCTCCCTCCATAAAGGTATGTTGTTGCAAAGTTTGGTAGAGATCGGATGGTTATGTTAGTCGTAATTTAACTTAGGCTTTGAACATCTGTGTGGCCGCCATTACGTTTCTGTCAATATGGCGGCGATATAAAACATGACACTGAGATGCCCTTTGCTAGTGCTACCTCTGTACCTAATTTCGTTCCATTCGGTTTCACCGTGTTTGAATTAATAGGGGGAATTGATTTTCACACAAATATGGCCGCCATCCTCAAACTGTTAGGCTAATGACCTATTCATTTGGTCAAAGGATGCTTCCTCTTTAAGGGTATGTTGTTGCAAAATTTGGTAGAGATCGGATGATTAGGTTAATCGTAATTTGATTTAAGCTTTGAACATTTGTGTGGCCGCCATTACGTTTCCGTCAAGATGGCGGCGATATAAAACATGACACTTAGGTGCCTTTTGTTAGTACTACCTCTGTATCAAATTTCGTTCCATTCGGTTGCACCGTGTTCGAATTAATAGGGGGAATCGATTTCACACAAAGATGGCCGCCATCTGCAAACTATTACGCTGATGACCTATTAGTTTGGTCAAAGGATGCTCCCCCATAAAGGTATGTTGTTGCAAAATTTGGTAGAGATCGGATGATTAGGTTAGTCGTAATTTGATTTAAGCTTTGAACATCTGTGTGGCCGCCATTACGTTTCCGTCAGGATGGCGGCGATATAAAACATGACACTGAGGTGCCTTTTGTTGGTACTACCTCTGTACCAAATTTCGTTCCATTCGGTTGCACCGTGTTCGAATTAATAGGGGGAATCGATTTTCACACAAAGATGGCCGCCATCCGCAAACTATTACGCTGATGACCTATTTATTTGGTCAAAGGATGCTCCTTCCATAAGGGTATGTTGTTGCAAAATTTGGTAGAGATCGGATGATTAGGTTAGTCGTAATTTGATTTAAGCTTTGAACATTTGTGTGACCGCCATTACGTTTCCGTCAAGATGGCGGCGATATAAAACATGACACTGAGGTGTCCTTTGCTAGTGCTACCTTTGTACCAAATTTCGTTCAATTCGCATTCACCGTGTTCGAATTGATAGGGGGGGGGACAGACATTCAGAGTACACACACTCACACACAGACACACACACACACAGACTCACACACACATACACACACACACACAGACTCACACACACACATACACACACACAGACAGACACACTTTTTTCGCCTGGTCTGATATTTCGATGTATTGTGTACATGATAATACTGTATAATATCGCCCTTAAATTCTGTGCGGTCGAAAGTTCCACGCGCGAGTTCTGGAGGAAAATTATCAGTGTGAGTCCTCCAGGGTTAAGTAGCTTCTTTTATTATTGTGAGGTTGGAAATTACTACCCCAGATGGATGTACAACAATGCTAATTTAATATAATTTATTGATTGAATGAGAAATAGCCCTAGAAGAGTTTTCAACACTCACTTATCCATAAATATCACGCATCCAGGCACAATAATTGACAGTCTTTCTGCCACTGCAACTTTCACTTTAGTAATTTTACATTACGTCCTTGAGCACAACGAATGCAAAATAGTGAGTGAGACCAACACAATTTCTATCAACCTCTGGCAGACGATGCTTTGTGGTAAGCAGGATTACTAGAAAGAGCCTAGTAGCACTTGGGTTCAACGCTGAACCCACGGTAACAGATGGAACTTTGTATGTAGAGAGCAAACCATAGACTCAAATTCAAAATCATTTTCAGATGTTGACAAACGATAATAAATACGAGGGTCGAGTCATAAGTCATGGCAACAATTTTTTTTTCTCGCGAACAGGAGACAACACGGAAAATCTATATATATCTATAGATATCTTGAGCTGGCACAATAGTTCGCACAGCCTCAAGAACACGACGTTATTGATATCATGCAGCAGGTCCCAGGGAGGACATCGCTTTGAGATAAGGGTAGCATGGAAGAGTAAGGAGATATTAACACACCTACGTTGATAACAAATGCCATTAATAAATAAGATTAGTGTCCACACCGTGGCCCCAAAGTCCGCAATTTACGCAAGCCAAATGCTAAAAAGTAGAAACGTCACACCCAGAGGGAAGTAATTAGTTACAGGTATATTGGTCAATATAATAATGACAACCGGCGATCGACGACTATCATTTCAGATTCAGGGACCTAGCCAACCCGCTGAACACGTAAGAAGTAGTCCAGATATTAGAACGCTACTGAACTTTGAAAGGAAATAGCCAACCCTTTCACCTAGATGACGTTCGTTTTAATACTTTCAGGGAATTAAACCCTCCACGTTATACATCTTGTGGCGGTCAATTCAAACTTAATACATAGTAAATTTAACGGCCACTGGGATGCGTTCTGTATCGAAGTACGGACAGCCTGCCAATAGCCGATATCTTTATAGTATTCTGATAAGATATTAGGAAATATTTCTATTAAAATAAACTTAATACATAATGAACTTAACGGCCACTGGGATGCGTTCTGTATCGAAGTACGAACAGCCTGCCAACAGCCGATATCTTTATAGTATTCTGATAAAATATTAGGAGATATTTATATTAAAATAAACCCAATACATTATGAACTTAACGGCCACTGGGATGCGTTCTGTATCGAAGTACGGACAGCCTGCCAATAGCCGATATCTTTATAGTATTCTGATAAGATATTAGGAGATATTTATATCGAAATAAACTTAATACATTATGAACTTAACGGCCACTGGGATGCGTTCTGTATCGAAGTACGAACAGCCTGCCAACAGCCGATAACTTTATAGTATTCTGATAAGATAATAGGAGATATTTATATTAAAATAAACTTAATACATTATGAACTTAACGGCCACTGGGATGCGTTCTGTATCGAAGTACGAACAGCCTGCCAACAGCCGATAACTTTATAGTATTCTGTTAAGATGTCAGGATATATTTATATTAAAATAAACCCAATACATCATGGATTTAACGTCCGATGGAATGCGTCCTGTATCGAAATACGGACAGTCTACCAACAGGCGATATCTCTTTGGTATTATGTTTAGCATGAGGAGATAGTGACACGTTTTATGATATTGTAGCATAGTAGGTAATCTGAAACCTACACCGCTGGACACATTTGCTGATTTTCTATATAAAGAGTAACCAATATTGAAAAGGAGACTACAGATACGCTGAAATTAATAAATAAAATTGAATTAATAAATTTTTTCTCAATGTATTATGCTTATTTGTGATAAATTCATAATCTTTCAATATATTAAGATTACGGAGCAACAAAAGAAGGCAACAGGATATGTAAAAGAAATCAAACTATGCAACTCAGGTATAATATTAGTCAGTCCATATAGAGCAACCCCATTATTTAGGCATTTAATTGAAGATACAGCCCCCATTAATTTTATTAAAGAGCAAAAGTAGCTATTTCAGTGAAGATAAAGCCCCATTATTTTTCTTACGGAGCAAAGATAGACATTTCAGTGAAGATACAGCCCTATTAAGTTTATTAAGGAGCAAAGGTAGCCACATCATTGAAGGCACACTTTAGAAAATTATCATAGCTGCGGATACAATATAGAGAGAGCTTAAATATTTAAGAAATACCTTTAATATATATCCCCCCCCCCCTTCAAGAGATTTTTTTCACCCCTGTCCAGGCACGTTATTCCACCTTACCCCATGTATATAGCATATTTAGCTAAGAAAAGATAGTATTATTAGGTTTAGCATTAAGAATTAAATTAGATAGTAAATCACCTCCCCCCCCCCCCTATATAACGTGGCAAGTTTTACAAAAGGGTCTTACATACCATGTCATTAACAGTGTTATTTTTTTCAGGCAATTATCACATGTCAATAATAAATGTCGTTTTTTTCAGATAATATTATCGTGTTAATTTATATTTCCTGAAGTTCTATACAGTGCACAGAATTCCCAAGTTAGCCCGTAGAGGCAATACATAATTTCCAATTTCAGTAACTTCCCGACGAAACAGTCGCCATTTTAACGATAATCTATTTAAACTTAACGATCGAGTGTACACGTAGTGCGAGTATCCTTACATAATGTCTGCATATCTATAGATTAAGAAGCGAATACGTCGCTTAAATCACGATGAGAAAGTAAGGATTAATTCTCAGCTATAGCAAAGGTCTACGTCAATATATAAGAAAGTTTTCTTACAAATATAAAGGATTCAAGTTCTACGAAATATAAGAGTATATACGCAGCTAAATGCTTAAGGAAGCATGTTGCAGTTTTACAACGACGCATATAGGACGTGGTATAGTGTATGACCACAATGGCCAATATGTCAATGAATACATATTGCACGTTAGTTTATAAGGATATTAATACGAAATATAAGAGTATATACGCAGCTAAATGCTTAAGGAAGCAGGTTGCAGTTTTACAACGACGCATATAAGACGTGGTATAGTTTATGACCACAATAACCAATATGTCAATGAATACATATTGCACGCTAGTTTATAAGGATATTAGTATATATGTCATAATGCAGACATTAAGTAACGAGATTAACTCGTACGACGTAACGAACTTCAGTGAAACAAAATAACGTTACCAGGGTAAACCAATCCCTATGTACAAAACGTTAAGAGAGATTTCTGATTTCAGACTAATTATACGGTGTACAATCCTGTAATCCCCCAGTAGGACATTCATGCAGGATGCCCCCCGGACGAACGTGACGCAAGACCAAAGTTACAACACGCATGGCAGCAACACCAGTCAAAACCTACAAACCATACTAGAATGTCAGCCGATTTAGGCAGGAGCCTTCAGCTATTTATTAACAATAATTCAATGTTAATTTTTTTATCTTAATAACATAACTACATGTTTTTTTACGAACACAATCAAGTAACTTTGACGGAATTTCACGTTTTCTAGGATATTTTTACAATTTTCTTTCATCATCCCCACGTTGCAAGGAGGTTAATCATAGTAGCGCACCCTCATAGCTACACTTGGCCTAGAGTACAATACACTACATTTTTTCTTTCCCTTTTTTACTCACGCTACGAAGGTCGCGTGCTAGCTCATAAGGGCTCGCCATTATTTAAGCTCCTTACAGCATCATTTTCCATCGTAGGAAGATTACAGTTATGCATGCATCCTCGAGGCAGGGCTCGACTTGACGGCATCGTACGCAAGTCACGCACTAGTCCGAGTACGGTGCTAATAATGTAAATTTCCTATGCGCTTTCATTCAAGATATATCTTTCAGCTTCATTTCTTTCAATTTATATTTCCGCTGAAATTCCATTTTTTAGTTTTTTCTTCAATTTTAACAAAACAATGTCAATACATTTATGCAAATTTCAACTCTGCCAAATGGGCAATACAGATTATGTCAAACATACAATATGGGATATAGACAGATACAGAGAACTATCTGCTATGAAATGACTGTAAAACAAACCACCCCAACACTCTTGCCACGCCTTCCAACCCTTATCACGGTGCAATTTCGCTCATCCCCCCACCTACGAAGAAGACCAGAAGCGACGAAGGACGATACGACGAATCGAAAACAAATTCACATCGACGAAAGGAAAGAAAAAGAAGAAAGAAGAAAATAAAAGTTTCCGCCCCCAAGTCCAGTCCAATAATCGAGGACGATTATTAAAACAGGAAGGCGACTTGTCCTGGCCCCAGCCCTTTATGAAAGGACTGTGCCTATAAATACATAAAATATAATCAGAGGTAACTACGTAAAAGACGACATGGCAACGCGACTACGGAGTAGACAGTAGGTCATAGACCGTAGGTCATAGACCTAGGCTCCAACAGCAAGCACTTGGACAGGACACAGCGGACATTACACTCCCAACATACCGCTGACTGGACTGACCAAGCACCTTTTACTTATAAATAGAGGTACGAACACGCGCCGCGGTCTCTAAGCTTTTGACGCTCTAAGCTCTTAGGCTCTAACCTAACCTACATCTTACTTGGACGGAGTTACAGTCCTACACTCTATCGGAGTTGTGCTACGCCGGACCGATATGGGGGCATGGCCCCATATCGAGTCCCAACGCCACCATCATCATAGAAGACCGGTATCAACGGTGGGGTGAGTGATCTCGTGCCTGCTTAATTCCTTTTCCCCCCCTAGATTATTATTTCCATCCTCCCCTATGGCAATTGCCACTATTTCTTAATAAACCCCCTTTTTGAACAGTCTATAGATTACCTTTTTATTTCGTTTAGGTTAAGAAGCCCTTCCCTTTAGATTAGTATCTAGTTTTAAGATCTCCATTGAACGCTGACATGCAGGAGGCGCTGCACAGCAAGTGTACGACCTAGAGGTAAGCTAGGTGAGTATTCATTCCTCTCGCCAATTCCCCTGTATGTAAATTGCTCTCTAAACGTGTCCGCAGTTCTTCATAAGACATCCTAGCAAATCCCCGTAGATGCAAGGATGCCCAACAGCTCTACATAAAAGTAGAACAAATGGTAGGGAGGCGCGGGTTAGTCAAACCAAAAACACCCTTAACATAAAAGTAGAACAAATGGAGGGAGGCGCGGGTTAGTCAAACCAAAAACACCCTTAACATAAAAGTAGAACAAATGGAGGGAGGCGCGGGTAAGAAACAAACATAAAAGTAGAACAAATGAGGGAGGCGCGGGTAAGAAACAAACATAAAAGTAGAACAAATGGAGGGAGGCGCGGGTAAGAAACAAACATAAAAGTAGAACAAATGGAGGGAGGCGCGGGTAAGAAACAAACATAAAAGTAGAACAAATGGAGGGAGGCGCGGGTAAGAAACAAACATAAAAGTAGAACAAATGGAGGGAGGCGCGGGTAAGAAACAAACATAAAAGTAGAACAAATGGAGGGAGGCGCGGGTAAGAAACAAACATAAAAGTAGAACAAATGGAGGGAGGCGCGGGTAAGAAACAAACATAAAAGTAGAACAAATGAAGGGAGGCGCGGGTAAGAAACAAACATAAAAGTAGAACAAATGGAGGGAGGCGCGGGTAAGAAACAAACATAAAAGTAGAACAAATGGAGGGAGGCGCGGGTAAGAAACAAACATAAAAGTAGAACAAATGGAGGGAGGCGCGGGTAAGAAACAAACATAAAAGTAGAACAAATGGAGGGAGGCGCGGGTAAGAAACAAACATAAAAGTAGAACAAATGGAGGGAGGCGCGGGTAAGAAACAAACATAAAAGTAGAACAAATGGAGGGAGGCGCGGGAAAAAACAAACATAAAAGTAGAACAAATGGAGGGAGGCGCGGGTAAGAAACAAACATAAAAGTAGAACAAATGGAGGGAGGCGCGGGTTAGAAACAAACATAAAAGTAGAACAAATGGAGGGAGGCGCGGGTAAGAAACAAACATAAAAGTAGAACAAATGGAGGGAGGCGCGGGTAAGAAACAAACATAAAAGTAGAACAAATGGAGGGAGGCGCGGGTAAGAAACAAACATAAAAGTAGAACAAATGGAGGGAGGCGCGGGTAAGAAACAAACATAAAAGTAGAACAAATGGAGGGAGGCGCGGGTAAGAAACAAACATAAAAGTAGAACAAATGGAGGGAGGCGCGGGTAAGAAACAAACATAAAAGTAGAACAAATGGAGGGAGGCGCGGGTAAGAAACAAACATAAAAGTAGAACAAATGGAGGGAGGCGCGGGTAAGAAACAAACATAAAAGTAGAACAAATGGAGGGAGGCGCGGGTAAGAAACAAACATAAAAGTAGAACAAATGGAGGGAGGCGCGGGTAAGAAACAAACATAAAAGTAGAACAAATGGAGGGAGGCGCGGGTAAGAAACAAACATAAAAGTAGAACAAATGGAGGGAGGCGCGGGTAAGAAACAAACATAAAAGTAGAACAAATGAAGGGAGGCGCGGGTAAGAAACAAACATAAAAGTAGAACAAATGGAGGGAGGCGCGGGTAAGAAACAAACATAAAAGTAGAACAAATGGAGGGAGGCGCGGGTAAGAAACAAACATAAAAGTAGAACAAATGGAGGGAGGCGCGGGTAAGAAACAAACATAAAAGTAGAACAAATGGAGGGAGGCGCGGGTAAGAAACAAACATAAAAGTAGAACAAATGGAGGGAGGCGCGGGTAAGAAACAAACATAAAAGTAGAACAAATGGAGGGAGGCGCGGGAAAAAACAAACATAAAAGTAGAACAAATGGAGGGAGGCGCGGGTAAGAAACAAACATAAAAGTAGAACAAATGGAGGGAGGCGCGGGTTAGAAACAAACATAAAAGTAGAACAAATGGAGGGAGGCGCGGGTAAGAAACAAACATAAAAGTAGAACAAATGGAGGGAGGCGCGGGTAAGAAACAAACATAAAAGTAGAACAAATGGAGGGAGGCGCGGGTAAGAAACAAACATAAAAGTAGAACAAATGGAGGGAGGCGCGGGTAAGAAACAAACATAAAAGTAGAACAAATGGAGGGAGGCGCGGGTAAGAAACAAACATAAAAGTAGAACAAAATGCATTTGGAACGTATGCATAGTACCTGAAGATAAATTCTGACGTCAGGAGATGTTCGTAGGTAAGTGACAGAACACAGGCCATTGGTAAACATTGTTTTATTATGGCATAGACAGCAAATACACAGGACTGCGTACAAAGGACAGGTCTCCTCTGGTTATAGACCTTTGAAAAAATAAACCAAGGTGTGTACTGTGCGTTGCCAGCGGTGGGGCAGGCGCTGAATGCCATTCGCTGCATGTGTATGGCTAACGTGTAACACCTCCCTCCGAAATGCTGTTACGATGTCTTCTTTGTTAGAAAACCGTCGTCCACGAAGTGGCTTCTAAACTTTGCCGCGGAGAACTGAAATTTTAATATACAGTAGTACGATCGTTGCTCCTGCTTGTTGACTTCCATTGTGTGACGCTCTCACTCACACACTGAATTTGGGGGCATGCTCAGACCCACACTGTTTTTTACAAACACCATCTAGTGGCATCCTACACAAGTACATACCGTACGTTTCCAAATGCATATCGTAGATTTTCCGTGTTGTCTCCAATTCGCGAGAAAAAAAATAGTTTTCATGACTCAACCTCCGTATTAAGGGTCACGGAAGGAAAATAATATTTAAAAAAAATACAGTCAGTCTGAAAGACTAGACGTTATATCATTTCAAATGACGCATGCTACAAATGCTACACATGTTAGAAAGGCTCAGGAGGGCTTCTCGCTTCGCTCGAAGCCCCAGGACTCTTTCAACATTACCCATTAACTTAGGCTTCCCGCGCGGGCACCTCGTTAAGTGTCACCCTGTAATTTGCTCTGACACCCTGCACACCTCTTTAGGAGGCACCCTGTATTCTTATCTGGCATCTTGTATATCTCTTTAGAAGTCACCCTGTATTCTTTTGTGACATCCTGTACACCTCTTTAGGAGTCACCCTGAATTCTTCCCTGACATCTTGTGCACCTCTTTAGGAGTCACCCTGTATTCTTCTCTGCCATCTTGTACACCTCTTTAGGAGGCACCCTGTATTCTTATCTGGCATCTTGTATATCTCTTTAGGAGTCACCCTGTATTCTTGTGTGACATCTTGTATATCTCTTTAGGAGTCACCCTGTATTCTTGTGTGACATCTTGTACACCTCTTTAGGAGTCACCCTGTATTCTTCTCTGCCATCTTGTACACCTGTTTAAGAGTCACCTTGTATTCTTATCTGGCATCTTGTATATCTCTTTAGAAGTCACCCAGAATTCTTGTGTTCGCTTCGCTCAAAGCCCCGGGTCGCTCGACGCCGCAGGACTCTTTCAACAGACTCCAATAACCATTAGCTTCTGCTTCCCGCGTGGCTGCATGACGTCACGCACTCAGTTCCCGCGCGGCTGCATGACGTCACTTCCCGCGCGGCTGCATGACGTCACTTCCGTCTCCGTCTCCGTAACGCATAACGTTGGACCCAAGCATAACGACGAAGTCTACAAGATCATTTGAAATGATAAAAAGTCTGGTAAAATACAATACTTGGAAACTCTATTGGGGTCAGCGTTGGTAGTACGAGGGTTAAAGTAAAATTATTCTAGGCTAGTTATAGTTAGTTATTGTTGCTTTAAGGTCGCAACAGTTAGGTCATCTGCCCAAAAGATTATTATAGCCTACGTGTCCTGGAGATAATTTAATTGACAAGACCTGGTACAAACATGGTCTCGGAAGGAGCATACACTCTAAACTCGGTAAGTGTCGACCAACAACTTGAGTAGACAAACCACAAAGGGCTGTGCTTGTCTCAAGCCGTATTGCTTCCACCTGAGCAACTTCACAGGCATAAACAATTCATTAATAACAAGAATAATTTAAAACTTTGCCCTGATCGGGATCTTTAACATACTAAAAAATCTACTGACACAGTTCCCTCGCAATTTAAGTACCCTCAAATTCCAACTGACCGAGCCAGGATTCGATCCCGCAACCTTGGGCATAGTAGACCTTTGCCAGTCGAGTTGGGTTAGGGCCAGCAATCTAAATTTTCCAGTGTACATTGACTCAATGACTTGTTCGTTTTTTAATAATAATTTTTTCCCCCGTAATTTTTGTTTATTTTTGTTTTATTAATTTTCGGTCTTTTGTAATTTAGGTATCCACCTCTAAATTTTAAATTTCATTCCAAATTTGTATACTTTAATCTGTGTTAAGAGGGGCAGATGAACTCGTAGTTCCGCCCTTTAAAACAACAATAACTACTACTACCACCAGTCGAATTGTTTATTTAATATGTCTACGCGTTAGTACTCCCTTTTTAACGAGGTGGGTCATGAATTTCTATGTGACGGCTCATTTTTACAGCCAGATGCCCTACCTGACACCAAGCTCAGCAGAGACAATAATGAATGAATGAATGAAACTGGGCAAAGACTTGGGAGGAAGCGGCTGTGGCCTAATAGCAGGTACTATCCCAGCATTTGCCTGGATTTGAAACTAGGAAACCACAGGAAGATATTTCAAGGACGGGGTACGGTGGAGTTCAAACATACGCCGCGCCGGCTCGTCGAGCAGTGACTAGCATTCTCGGCTGTCATTCCGGCGGTCTGAATTTGATTTCCCCCTCGGACATCTTGGAAGTGGATTTCCGTGGTTTCCCAACTTCTAGTCCGACCGCCTCCTTCCCAATTCCAGCCTCAATTCAGAATAATTTAGAGGTTATCACATAGATTCTGCACACTCCCCCAATAATAATAATAATAATATCGTATGGCCTCGGGTGATGTGCAAGCTTTGACACACAGAGGGCAGCTTGCATGTCGTATGTTTATCGGTCCTTGAAGCGCTATGAAAGTCAAGGAGGTTATTTATCTAAGCTCCTTGACACTATAGCGCTTTCTAGTGGGGAGATGAGGAACTTTGTGTTGTGTTCATTTTGCCATTATGAACACGACCTGCTGAATTCAAATGGGTTCTTTAACATGTCAACATCGTATGACATGCGAATCGTGATTTTTGTCGCATTTCAGAAATCACTTAGCCTACCCACGGCCAGGAACGAACCTGAAATCTTGGGGTTGGTATTCCACCACGATAACCACTCACCCACCGTGGCAAGCACTCACCCAATTACTCGGGGCTAAATTAAAATGATATCTAAGTTCCCAGATGAAGCTACCATAACAACAGCCTCATAACTGACCTGAATTTCTTGGCAGAACCGGCAATCGAACCTAGAATGTTTGGAACTGGGTTCTGAATATTGCAGTATAAAAGGCAGCTCCCCTCCGCTCCGCGAGATAGCACTGCAAGCGTGTCCAGTGGAGTGTGCACTTGTTAGGGCTCCTCAAAGAGCCAGACACTTCATTATCGCCCTCGGTGGTCACCACCCGCTGCGCTGGTAGCTTGTCCTGTCCTGTCCTCCCCTAGACTACTGCTTGCTCACACAAATAATATAAACCGGAGGTATTTTTAAAACAATTTATTGTATCAACCGAATAATCACCTCATTTTCACTTCATTCCTCTCCAAATGTTCTTTTTTGAATGCTGATTTTTTGTTTTTCCGTAATTTTTGTTTATATTATAATTACAGTCGAATTCGTGGATAACTCGAAGATTTTCTCCGGTCCCTTGAATTTCCTATACTGACAATGCAAAAAAACGTGGATAACTCGAAGTTTTGGTTCCGGAAGTCATAAAGATTTGTTTCGCTGAAACAGGTTTTGTCAGTTTCTAGCCCAGTCCCAGTTTGATTTTCGGTTCCGCTCAAGGTCAGTACTCTTTCTCTCTCGCTTTATCGCTCCCCCCCCCTCCCCCCCCCCCCCCCCCCGCCCCCCACTGCTTCGACAAGGGAAGCAGACTTCGTAGGTCAATTTCGGTGTTCATGGACGATCTGCAAAGCTCGGATAGCGTTTCTTCCCCTTCCCCTGCTTCGTCAGTGTGCGGCGAGTCTTCGAGCCGGTAGAATCGTGTCCCAGGCAAGTGAGCGTTTGGTTACAATCACAGCAAGTGACCCGGATTTAAGTGCGAATTTCTTTGTTTATAGGTTAGTTAGTTAGTTAGTTAGTGTTGTTTTAAGGGGCGGAACTACGAGGTCATCTGCCCCTCTTAACACAGATTAAAGAATACAAATTTTGAATTGAATTTAAAATTTTGAGGTTGACACCTAAATTTAAAAAGACCAAAAAATTATAATAAAACAAAAAACAACAAATTAAATAAAAATAAAAATTATAAAAATAAACAAAAATTACGGAAAAACAAAACATTATCATTCAAAAACGAACAAGTCGTTGAGTCAGTGTTCACTGGAAAATTTAGATTGCTGGCCCTAACCCACTCTCACTTATAAAGCGGATAACGCGATCAGCAGCCACCGCGTCATCGGCTAATATAAGTTTGAGTGTCATCTGCAAACCAAGGTTTCTTCGTAAGTCAGGAAGATCCACACACTCGGTGAAAACGGCTCCACAGGTACAAAGTGGGGGGTCTTCCCTTCTCATCAGATACGAGTGGGTGGATCTTGTATGACCTATACTTAGCCTACACAAAATGACGGACTCTCTCCGTGACCGGAAAGAGCTCCGCCACACCCGAGTAGTTTCCTTGATCGCTCTCAGTTTACTGGGCAGTGGGCCAGCTAGCCACTGACTCTCCCAAAATGCCAGAATTTGTAGGCGTAACTGAGACCGAATATCTCTAGCGGGTACCTCCATTGGTCGAGGTGGTAGTGATACCGCCTCTTTTGCAGCTTGATCCGCTAACACATTTCCCGCAATTCCCATGTGGCTTGGAAGCCACAGAAAGGTGATTCGAGTGTCAGCTTGGCACAGCCCGGCTAGTAGGTCGTGGATTCGCTGCACTAGGGGGTTTTGCGGGAAACATGTAACAATTGACTGCAACGAACTCATGTTACCATGTCTCAAAATGTTGGGTTTAATACACACACGTATATAAAAATAGCTACTTATTTACATACGTATGCAGACAAAAATACACACTAGAACATATAATTTACTTTTGGGTTTTATATTATAACCTATATACCGTAGTGGACTGTATTCCGTAGCTATGTTGTTCCAACAATCATCCTTGTTGCCAACCCATAAACCAAAAACTCCCAACCAAAGCCGTAAGATCCCGTAACCACAAACATGAGCTGGCTCAAAGCAGAAGACAATGACGCTAGCTGAGAAGATTGTCATTAAAAAGCATCAAATAAGATAATTAAAGGGTCGTATATACTATATACCCTACCCCTTCCCAAACGACCGTCTTGGATGACTCGAAGTTTTTCTTCCGGTCCCTTGAGCTTCAAGTTATCCAAGTTCGACTGTATTAGTGTCATTTAACTTTTGTTTTATTAAATTTAAACTTCGGTCTTTTCAAATTTGTATACTTTAATCTGTGTTAAGAGGGGCAGATGACCTCGTAGTTCCGCCCCTTAAAACAACAATAACTAACTCTCCAAGTGTGACGAAAGGGACAGGGAAAGTAGAAACGCCTGGTGTCGACAAATTTACTGGCAAAAGAAAGGAAAATGTTTTTTGTTTAGTAAAAAGCCTCCCACCGCCATTCATCTGTTACGTCATAGCCAGTCTCAAAGCAAGTCTAAACTTGTAGAACATGACATGTGGCAAGGTTACGTTGGGTGAGCTCTCTATCTCACACCTAGTCAATCATTAACCTTAAAAGTACTCTAGAATTATTGGAATCTGTTCATGTAATTATTATTCTTGACAGTACTTTGGAAATTCCACTTGAAAAATATCAATCCACTTTATTTTTTACCTGTTATTATTATTATTATTATTATTATAACTCAAGTCACTTTACTAAGAGCAAATATGAGAGAGTCAACAAAAATGCCAACATATAAGCCAACACAAAGCCAACACAAAGCCAGGATTGCTCACATATTTGCTCTAACTTTTTTTGATGCCATTTGTTGCTCTCACTTTTGCTCACATATTTGCTCTCACTTTTTTCTCTCACTTTTTTATGCCATTTGTTGCTCTCACTTTTGCTTTCATATTTGCTCTCACATTTTGCTTGCACATTTGCTCTCATATTTTGCTCTCACTATAAAGGATATACATATATTGTAAAAAGCTATCAATAGAAAAAAAATGGAACTGATCTTTGGCAATGTATAAAACAGAGGTCATGAGGTTCTGGGTTTAAATCTCGACTATGATTCTCAACCAATCAGTTACATTACATGAAACTTTTATTTTGTGTTCTAACCATTTTGCAGTGTAGTGGCCAGCATACTTTATTGTTACCCCTGAGGTCTTGGGTTCCAACTCAACTATGTCAAGAATTTAATTTTGATCTAAGGGTTTAGGGTTAGGTTAGGTAAAGTTAGGTTAGGTTATATGAAGTTAGGTTAGGTTAGGTTCGATAATGTTAGGTTAGGAAAAGTTAGGTTCGGTTGGGTTAGGTTAGGTGAGGTTGTTTTAGTAAAACACTGCATATTTGCTCTCACTTTTTGCTCTCACTTTTTTCTCTCATATTTGCCTCTACCTCTTGCTCTCTCGATTGCTCAAAGTGTTTGCTCTCACATTTGATTTCATATTTGCTCGCACTTTTTGCTCTCTATGTTTGATGCCACTTTTTTTCTCTCACATTTTGCTCTCACTTTTGCCCCCCACATTTGCACTCATATATGCTCTCACATTAAACTATTGTTCTTATTGCCAAGTTGTCTTTACTAGAGCTTAGTCTATGCTTGACAGTTTACATGGAAGTATCAGTGACTAGGTATGGTAAGCCTTATGCATACTATAAAGGATATTCATATATTGTGAAACGAACCAATAAAAATGGAACTGTTATTTGGCGTTGTTCAAAACAACGTTCAAAACAATGTCGCGGTGAGATCAAAAGTAAAAATAGTGAGGTTTTAAGTGACAGTAATCATCAATGCAGTGTACTGCATGAAACACTATTGTTGTCAACAGAAAATCATAAAAATGCTAAAAAGCGAGTGCAAGAAAACAATATCGCTGCTCACAATAGTTCAACGTTCAAAAACCCTTAACATTATCAAAAGCCACACATACTCTACATGAGGACACTGTAGAGGAAGAGGAAGAGGAACAGGAAGAGGAACAGGAAGAGGAACAGAAAGATTTGACTGGTTTTAGTAATGTTGAGGATAATTATGGTGATTATAATAATAGTAATATAGATCATGCTGCTTATGATTGTGATAGTGATGATGATCCGAAACAAGACAATAACGTTTTCATGCCTATTGTTCACCGTGGAAGAAAAAGATCTACAACAAGTTTTGTTTTTAAAACTATAACACACTATCGTAAAGGCAAAGACTTGTATAAAGTGTGCATTTTATTGTCATAATCATGTACACTCTGCAATATTAAATATTCTGACTTCTGTAGAAAATAAAACAACATTGTACCATTATATTCATTTATTTACAAACTTTATATACATTTTTTTTTTCATGATAATATTTTTAATACAATACTAAACACTAAAACATTATTATTCTATACACATATTTTCTTTCAGTCCATTGTCATGACTTATATCTTCCATTATTATTTGACATTTGTTTTTTTATTTAATTAAAACGAACCATGCACCTATTGTTTTTAAAACCTTCATAAATTAAGTGTACAGGTTGTACAGCATCATTGACTTCATCAAAAACACTCTCCGACATATCATTAAACCGTGTAGGAAGAAATGTCTCAAAGTTTTCACATACACAAAGTACACGATCACCTTATGCTGTTTTCAATTTCCGAATCTTGATAATGCGGAATGGAATATGCGTTGGCAATTCACTGAGCTTCTTTGTCTCTAAGCCACATGCTTGACCCAAAGCATTCAAAACATTCATTGTAGCAGTCTATAAACAAAAGAAAAGCATATCTATTACACTCTAAACAGCTTGAATAGGGATTTTGCACTATGCATGGCTAATAAATTATACTAGTTATGCAAGAAATGCCCTAACTGTAGCAGATACTACTTTTCTGCATATAGCACAAGTGTTAAGTTCTAATGCACACTTGACACATGCTATCATGTGTCCACAAGGCAAAAATACAACACCTAGTTCATCTTGATAACAAATTTTACATAATTGTTGGTCACAATTTTGTATCTGTTCGTGAGACAAGTCTTTTATTTTTCAGCCTCATTTATTTGCTCCGCGGATTCTAACTCTAAAGGCGCTTTTATATCTTGTGCTGCAATCACGTTTTCTTTACGATTAGTGTTCACAAATTCCTGATCTTTAAGCAACACCATGTATTTACAGTTAGGTAACCAACGAGCGTGTTGCACAAAAGGGTCATCAGTCATTTGCCAATCCTTTAAAGCAAATCCACAATAAATGCATATTGTTTTATCCCCTTCACCAGTATAAAAAAACAGCTTCACTTAGCCGTTTGGTAAGGTGTTTTAATATTAATGGCCAAACATTTTTATAAGATTCTAAACGTTTTTCAACAGAGCTGTACTCTGGGTGTGCTAGTGCTTTAGTCTTGCAAACTCCCAATTTTTCAAAAGCACATGCAAATTCAACACTGTCTATGGCATATGGACCACATATATCGACACTACCGTTGTTGGCTGGTAATACATCATTATTATTATTTATTTGTGATTCAGCAACGTAAGTAGCGGCCAATGGCCTTGTGGTTCGGTAATATGAATACACGGGTATGTTACCCACTTGTTTTCCAAGCATGTAAGGACAACAAGGAGACCATCGCAAATGGTCTCTAAAGGGATCATCCCCTTCTTCCCAGTGTGAAAGTTCAATACGACAAAACACACAGCGCAGCACATCTTCTCTGTTCAAGTAAAAAAAACGGCTTTTGCAAGTTAATGTGTTGACAAAAAGCCTACAGGCCAGGATTCAAATGTTAACCAACGATCATGTTCTGATTTTAAATTTAACCCACGTGGTAAACCAACTTGCTCACTTTTTGTAGTTGGTACTAACGCCATGTGTTATAATAATTTTTTTATTGCAAGATATTAACGTTGCACAAGAGCACAAAGTACTTTAAAGCATAATGTATGCTTGTTCACTGTCTGTTCACTACGTTAATGGCGCATGACCACACCTAAAAACAAACAAAATAACCCATCACTCAATCAATCAATCAATACTTATAATTAAACATTAACGTTAATTGACATTAGTATATCAAAACACCATTAAAAATAAACTGTATGTTGGCACTAACCGTAACCCATGCACTTAATTTATTTTTATAAAGCTTTAGTCATTTACATCCCCCTTTAACCAATATATAAACAAAAATTAATGTCATGTCAGTTTGTTCAGATTATCTTGTTCAAACCTGTGGATATTTATTGAGTCCATAGGGAACCACCCATAAATTAAATTTAATTTTTTGTTTTTAGAGAATCCAACATAGCCTTACACTTTTCCCAGTCAACAACCAATATAGTCCTGTACCGTTTGTCAATACATGGCCATTATTCAAGAAAGCAGTCATCGTCCTAGTCATGTACAGGTAATGAAATTTTTGTCTACTAGTTTTCAGTAATGGTAAAATGGAATAGCATTTTTAAGTTAGACTTACCTGAGTTTTCAATAGTTCACTGCCTGGAAACAATGGTTGCACTCTACTGCGTCTTGGGGTTTCAGCAACTGCTACGGAGGTAAGACTTTTCTTTCCAAGTTTCTAAAAATAAATAAAATAAATCGCTATAAATACCTAAATTCAGGTTAATACATGCATTTCATAAAATAAAATAATATCAAACAAAAAATGAAACAAGTTAGTTTAAAATAATAATCTCACCTTCACTTGCACTGGCTTGTTACTGTTTCCTTCTAATGGGCCCAAAATCACAATGGCTTCTTGTATCTCAGACATGTAAGGTATACCGGTTATCTGCAAATAAATAAATAAATAAATAAATAAAAATCATTAATTACCTAATCAATAACTACAAATTTAAGGTTCATTAGCATGACATTATTAAAATAATCATTCATAGATACTTACCAAAAAAAAATTAAAGGATTTTTCTTCCACAACTCTACTCTATACGTCTATTTGCTAGTCCTGTCAGTGTATCACTAACGCAATTCTTATCAGTCTGCTTAGCAACAAAGAGAGATGCATTTTCTCAGCGTTTTGACCTTGAACTCATGTCTGTCACTCACATGTTCCCACGCCTCCCCATATTCCTCAATCTCCATAGGATTTGCGTACCTTATATATTAGTTTCATGTTTTAATAAGGAACCAAAATGGCTGCATGTTATACATTGGGAGTACTACTGCATAAGAACCAACATGGCGGCAGCTTAAACGTCGCACCTGCTAGCCACCACGAGGCAAGTAAGCTGATATCACACTTCCTGCTGGCGTAGACATTCCTGCCTCGTCAGCAACAGCAACAGCTCTCACGAGGTCTCTGGCTAGGTACAATATTCAGTCTCCAGTGAGCAGGACTGTGTGTGAGTTAGCATTGAAAAACATGTGTGTCTTATTATTATTATTATTATTATTATTATTATTATTATTATTATTATTAAACATTTTACTGTAATAATAATAATCATTAGCAAGGGGCCATCCTCATTACATGACCATGTTAACCACAAACTTTCACCACGTCCTAGAACCACTTGTTCATATCCTACAACCATTTGCTGCGCCAGACAGCGGTCTCTCTTACTACCGTTTACTAGCATGTTAAAGATCGCCTTCAGGAAGAAAAAAAAACCTAGCACACATTTTCAAATATTTGCCTCCATCCGTCATAGGAAATATCACAAAACCAACCGTAATAACCTGCACCGCCATCCCGCCAAAATAGCAATTCATTTCTTCCGGGCATGGTCACTGTGCTCGACAACAGGCTCGTTGAGACACATTACAACAGTTCCGGCTCTCTCAACGACCACTCTTAATTAAAATTTAAACAGGTAAAAAATAGGGCGTTAGGCCCTTTTGACAAAAATCAAAACTACATTAAAAAACGGGGCATCACCCCAAGTGCTAAAAACCCTCATACAAGTACGTAGCCTTCTTAGTTCTCAAAATATTAAAAAAGTGCACTTAGGCCCTTTTGACAAAAAATCATAACTACATTCAAAAACGGGCGTCATCCCAAATCCAACGACCCCTCATACAAGTCCGTAGCCTTATTCGTTCTCAAAATATTAACAAAAAGTGCACTTAGGCCCTTTTGACAAATATCAAAACTACATTAAAAACGAGGCGTCATCCTAAATCAAATGACCCCTCATACATGTCCGTAGCCTTCTTAGTTCTCAAAATATTAACAAAAAGTGCACTTAGGCCCTTTTAACAAAAATCAAAACTACATTAAAAAACGGGGCGTCATCCCAAATCCAACGACCCCTCATACAAGTCCGTAGCCTTATTCGTTCTCAAAATATTAACAAAAAGTGCACTTAGGCCCTTTTGACAAAAATCAAAACTACATTCAAAAACGAGGCGTCATCCTAAATCCAACGACCCTTCATACAAGTCCGTAGCCTTCTTCGTTCTCAAAATATTAACAACAGTGCACTTAGGCCCTTTTGACAAAAATCAAAACTACATTCAAAAACTGGGCGTCATCCCAAATCCAACGACCCTTCATACACGTCCGTAGCCTTCTTAGTTCTCAAAATATTAACAACAGTGCACTTAGGCCCTTTTGACAAAAATCAAAACTACATTCAAAAATGGGGTGTCATCCCAAATCCAACGACCCCTCATACAAGTCCATAGCCTTGTTAGTTCGCAAGATATTAAAATGCATATGACCTATTAGTTTTCAATCTTTTGGTTAAATTTAATAAAAACTCATCCATAAATAATTATTTACAAAATCCCCAAGTGTGCAAGCGTAAAAAACAAAAACAAAAAGGTTGATTCATAGCGGCATCCAGAAAAACGCATGCGCTTTATGAGCAACAGCGCACCTTATACATGTCGCATTTAAAGGCGACTTTCACTAAAAAATTACAATTTCACCCCCTAGTAGGGGTAGGTTTCATTTAGGGGTTGAAATGAGTTGTCCAATGGAAAGAGGGCGTCAGCTCGAGTCCAACGATATGTCGCATGTCAAAATCGGAGCATGGGTTCGAGTAATATCGACTTTGCCCCTGAATGTATTGCGGGTTAGTATGTGAGATCACCAGGAAAGTAGGCTGTGGGTTTAAACTGGCCTTACCCCTCCTACTTACGGTAGTTCTGAACTTGGTTACTAGATGCCATCGCATTCGGCTCCTGGCAACGAACGTAAGAACCTAAGAGCGTTAGTCATATCTAACCTATAATATAGCTTCACACAAGTGTAATTAGTGGAAGGTTATTTATCATGCCATACATCTATGACATGGGACCGCCGGCTTTACCTCCCCTCCGAAGGAAGGCATACTGAGGGATTTTTAACGCTCTTAACAAATCCGACGACTTCCGCGCGAACTTAGTAGAACATTTTATGATATACCGTAGAATTCATATACAGTATTTTTAATAGTTTATCGTGCGTAGTGCAATTTCCAGTGCCAGTTATAAAATAATTATTGTGAGTTAGGTAGAGAGCGAGCCGCTCCCAGAATCACGGGACCAATGGCATGGAAAACATTCACGTGAAAACTTCCAACACCGGTTATCAGACAGATTCTACACACACCCAAAGTACACGGGGCTACATGACCACGTTGTCGCAGCCCCTAAACTCTGTAAGTGATTTAAGTTAGAATTCGTTAACAATTGCTATTACCCATCATGTCGAGAAAGAAACCAAAAATAGGTCTGTACAAAAAGTGTTTCCGTAAGCTGCTCCGGTTGTCTAGTGTTTATTACAAAACGTAAGCTGTTTTTTCAGTAACTTTAAGGTCTCCTCATACAATCATGGTCATCCTGAGTCAGGGGCGTATATAAGGGGTGGCTGTGGGGGTTCCAGCCCCTCCGAAAAGAAGCCAATAAATATTAAGAAAGTGTTGCTTTTGTAAAAGACATAAAATAATGTAAATTATTGGCTAAGTTATAAACAATATTAAGATTGAAACTAGACTAACTAGTGGTGTAGTGGCTAGCATTCTTGCCGGCCGCCCCGGAGGTCCGAATTCAATTCCCGGCTCTGCCAAGAAATTTTAATTCTGGTCTGAGGGCTGGAACGGGGTACACTCAGCCTTGTGAGGCAAAACTGAAAATTCCACAGTTCGGTACTTTTGAGAAATAAATTATCAATTTGTAAAAAAAAAAACCTTTACGAGCCTTACAGTAGTCGCATATGATGTCTAACATCTGACATAGAAGAAACCTCAAGTGAAATTGTTGATACACCGGTATTTTATAATATTATTGGCACAAATATTAATGTATTATAAAAGGGAGTGTTTTACAGATTAGAGGTTTTGTAGCTTCCACCAGCACTAGCCTCAATAAAGAATACCATATGGATCAACTAGATTAATAGATGCGACACCACTCATAACCTTAAATTCCTTATAAATAGGCCAACTTGCGAGTAAATGCAATGTGCACAGCAGTAGATCATGAAAGGCTTGCCCAGTTCCCGGACCTCTTGATTCACAGACCAACACGTAATTTCATATGGATTTTGTTAAAATGAGTCATAATGATATGATAAATATCGTTAAAACGATAATCTGGTAGCAAATATCTATCCCGTCCGGGATTCAAACCCGAGATCTCTAGATTCACAGTCAAAGAGGCTAACGCCACGGCTATTTCGACCACGCAAATTGTGAGCACAAGATGGTGACGTATTTTCACGTCTACTGCATTACGGAATTAAGTTTCATTTATATTTTGCTTGTTTCGATAATGCTCCTGCGTGAAATTGGATTTAAAATGCCTTAGGAATAGGCCCTCTTGTGAGTAAAGAGAATTTATTCAGCAATAGTTCATGAAGGGTTGCTCAATTCTCGTATAACCACAACGCTATATATTATATTGATGACTGCATTACCGTTATTTGGGTTAATATTTGAATAGCCATTGTGCGTTATTTATTTATTTATTTATTTATTTATTTATTTATTTATTTATTTAAGGTATGGCTTTTGGTGCCGGGAGTGTCCGAGGACATGTTCGGCTCGCCTGAGTCAGTAGCTGCTTCCAGCGAACACCCTAAAGGGTGAGCTACATGTTCCGTTCAATTTCAAGTAGTTCCAACTTTCGCCACCAGATATCAGTGATACCTAGTGGTGAACGTTGGAACTTTGATAGAGCGTTCTGACGAAATCTAACCTAACAATTTTGCTTTACACAAGTTTAGTCTGTGAAAGGATCTTTTACATGCCATAAATCTATGACATGGGACCGCCGGCTTTACTTCCCCTCCGAAGGAAGGCATACTGAAGGATTTTAACGCTCTTAAAAAATCTGACGACTTCGGCCGGGTTTGAACCCGCTATTTTGGGCACAGCAGTTCAACATGCTACCAACTACGCCATTGTGCAGAAACATATTACCGGCATTACCGACTACTTACAATGTTTCATATTGAAGAATATTATCATTTAAATACTGATACGAAGACTTCGACCATGTGCCATGTGTTTCAATCAGTTGACACCAGAGTTCGCATGAGCGTTTACCTTCAGAATGAAAGTGTTGAGCAATGCAATCCAGCTGGCAGTGCGTCTTACACACTTCCATCCGATACACTTCCGACCCGTTTTTCAAAATCACTCCCACAAAAATATCCAGCAACCGAGTGGAAAGATGTTACACATCAAAAACCTGTTTATCTTTCTGCTTAATAAATTGACAAATATGCCTATTTAGATGTTTGCCATTCATACTCCGCAGGCCATAATAGTTTTCTTTAATATAATATTTTATTTGCGTGGTGTGTTTTATTTTACAAGTTTTTTGTATTGCCACTAATGGTAGGCTATAAGTTAATAGAATTTTACAAGTAACTCTTTTCTAAAATAATTACACAAAGAAGAGTTTAGTGCTTTTCAGTCGGTCAACACCGACTGAAAAGCACTAAACTCTTGTTTACTAAGGCAACACTGAAAATATGGCTTCAAACACCACAATAATTACACAAAGTTAAATGCTCTAAGATATTGGTTGATATTTCTGGGTATTTTTCGGTGACAATGCCCTGAGAATACTCACAATTTTCCATGATAGTCAGCCCCCCGCCGAAAGAAATTGTACATACGCCCCTGCCCTGAGTAGTAGCCCACTCCGCCTGGTATCCCAGTGCGCTTCCGGGACTCAACGGTAAGACGAACAGAAAGTGAGAATAATAATGCCAAAGCCAGGATGAGGCCGCGTGGTCCACATCTACCAGTTGTAAGCTCGTTTGCGGATGTCTTGTTAGGTCAGAAAATCCACCTGCTTCGTTTAGAGACTTTCTTTGTCTTAATAAGGGAATTGTCGTCAGTGTGGTGACAGGTCAAAGAAGACAAGCCGGCTCCAAATAAATAACCTCCCTGTGGAGGTCACCTAATTGAGTGGAGACTTACAGCGCTCCCAGCGGGAAGACTTGCGAAACAATTGGCGAGTAATTAGAAGAGGCAAGCCAAAGTTGTGAGGTTAGAGCAAGAATTAATCGATTATCCGTATTAGCGCTCTCTTGGGGGTCGCAAGGAAATCGCAAGCCTCTCAACAGCTTTATCGATTGCGCGTGCACGCTGGCAGCTCCTTGGTGACGTTCAGCTTTCCTTACGTTATTTTATTCTGAGCTTGTGACCTATTTTATTCCTCACCTCTTAATCTCCAAAGGGGCATGATGATGATAATTGTTGTTTTAAGGGGCCTAACATCTAGGTTATCGGCCCCTAATGGTTGGGTGATAGTGAAAGATGAGATGAGAATGAAAAATATAACTAATACTAACTACAGACTTACATACTAGAAGAAGAAATGGAAAACAAATAAAGGATAAGACAAAAAAAGGACAGGAAGAAAAGAAATGCCCTCAACCCTCGAAGAATGAGGATTGAAGGATTTGGAAGGAAGGAGAGCCATGAAAGGCAGATAAGAAAGGGGAAAGAGGAGAGGGCCCGCTCCAAAGTCAGTGGAAAAATGGCAAAACAACGAACCCAGCTCAGGAATCCTTCGGGGTCGCCAACTCCCGAACTCACAAGCCGTGAGCCCTTGAGGGTGTAGCAATATCCAGGGTGCGCCAGAAGTGATGGGGCTACATACACACTGCCTCCTTGAGAGCCTTGAGCAGAAGGCAGGAGATTACATGAAAAGAAAAAGAAGACTGTCCCCTCGCAGAAGGAGGGTATCAGAAAAGATGAGACAAGGGCCAATTAAGGTGGGAAAGTGAAAGACTCCCTAGGCCACGGATACCCTAATACCGTTGGGGTTGGAAGAGAACAAGAGTTGACCAAGAGAGATCGATAGGAAAGCAGACGGAGAAGTGCCGAGCACAAGTAAGTGGAATCAATGCCGGACTCAGCTGGGGTCCCGTAGTCGCCAACCCACGTCCCACTAGATATGAGACCCTGGAGGGGGGGTCCAAAGGGGCAGATGACCTTGTAGTTCCACCCCTTACAACAACAATAAATAACTAACTAACTCTCCAAATTTCAGTTTATTTTAATATTTTTGGAACCAACGAGTAACACACAGCCTAATTGACCTAATTTTACGTTGGGACTTAATAAGACCTATTTTTTGTGATAGCGCTTTAAATACCTAATACGGTTATTTAAGCAATAGACACATCCTAATTATGTTCAAAGCGAAAGGCGACCGTCGAATAAGGAAAATGTTGGCTTCGGTGGCGTAGTTGGTAGCATGCTGAGCTTCTATGCCCAAGATCGCGGGTTCAAACCCGGCCGAAGTCGTCGGATTTTTAAGAGCGTTAAAAGTCCCTCAGTATGCCTTCATTCGGAGGGGAAGTGAAGCCGGCGGTTCTATGTCATAGATTTATGGCATGTGAAAGAACCTTCCACTAATTACACTTATGTGAAGCTAAATTATAGGTTAGATTTGACTAACGCTCTTAGGTTCCAACGTTCGTCGCCAGGAGCCGACTGCGGTGGCATCTAGTAACTAAGTTTAGAACTAGTAGTCGTTGACGGTGGTGTTTGGTAACAAAAGTAGGAACTACTTGAAAATCGAATGTCTGCAGTCGTTACTTGAATGAAAAACAGATAACACACACTAATACAGGCATCACAATTAACACCGGTTATCAGAAAGATTCTACACACACCCAAAGTATACGGGGCTACATGACCGCGTTGCCGCAGCCCCTAAACTGAGGAACCAACCAACCATCCAATAATTATGATCTTATGAAAAAGTGCAAGAATCATTGATTTGGAACTTTAAGGAAACAGTCGAAATGAAGTTCGAAAATCTTACCTCATGTGAAGTGGGACACAGTTTCTATGCTTTCAAGCGTATTTTAACGGAAGGCAGAAGAGGGTTTACACCTGAGAACCTTTCAAAGTACTTCAGTGTCATACTAGGAGTGCCTCTGAGTACTGAAAACGTTTGCACATTTGAAATTAATTTGTATTCTTCAGAGCAATGCTAATCGTGGGTGTATTGAAGTAGGGACTTTCAAACCTACTGAGGTTACAGTTAATTCAACTTTTTCCCATTTATAGGTATTTACAGTGTTTTAAACACAATGGCATGCCCAGTAATGTATACAAATATATTTTCCAAAAATCTTATAAATTTCTACATTGAACATATAAGATCCTATAAAAACGTAATATATAGAAAGAACCTAAAAATTTGGGTCTTGGTTACAACTGACTAGCTCTTCGTACCCGTTGTTCACGGGTTTGCGTTGTAAGGGTGACAAAAATAGCGTTCACGAAACTGGTGACAGGGTTTAGCTTAGACTGTCGGACCTTTTTTGGCCGACACCTGAGCACCCAGTACATTGTGTTGCTTAGAATAAGGTACTGAAGAGGACAAAATAAACATTAAACAGCTATTAAAATAAATAAGCTCTCAACCAACACGCAAGTTCCTAAAATAGGGCCTTTTAGAAATATTTGTTGGCTTTTGACCATTTTAGCCATGTAGCCAGATCCAATTTATAAGGTGCGTTCAAAAAGTAACGAGCCGGAGGCTGGAATGCGCAAACCGGTGACGACATCGGCTAATCGTGGCGTGTGCAACCAGAGCGTGGAAGGTCACAGCCCGTCGCTAGAGGGCACGCGTGCACGTTACGTGACGATACAAAGCGAGCAGCAGCATGCATCAATCATCCAACACTGCCAGTCCCATTGCAAACAGTGACATGGAGGCGTCAACCGAAGAGCAAAGAGGTGTTGTTCGGTTTCTGACAGCGAAAGGAGTAGGGGGAACGGACATTCATCGCCGAATGTCACAAGTATACGGGGAACACAGCATGTCCCTTGCAAGGGTCAAGGCGTGACACAAGCGCTTCTGGGAAGGACGGGTGTCGTTAGCCGATGATGCCCGGTCTGGGGCACCACCCTGCATACCGATGACAACGTCCAGCTGGTTGATGCACTCATTACCCAGGACCGCCGAGTGACAGTGAACGCCATAGCCGCCGTGGTCGGATTGAGCGTCGGAAGTGTGCACACCATCATGAAGGAACGACTGCACTTGCGGAAAGTGTGTGCCCAATGGTTGCCCCACAGTCTTCAACCATCACCAGGAAGCATGTCGAATGGCCTACTGTCTTAGTCTTGGATGGACGATTGATGCATGCTGCTGCTCGCTTTGTATCTCACGTGACGTGCACGCGTGCCCTCTAGCAACGGGCTGTGACTTTCCACGCTCTGGTCGGAACCACACCTCGTTACACACGCCACGATTAGCCGATGTCGTCACCGGTTTGCGCATTCCTGCCTCTGGCTCGTTACTTTTTGAACGCACCTTATACTTGTATTATGTGTGATGACCTGATGATTAGTGACTAAAAGACAGAAACTAGCACTACTTTGTATTTGTTTGTTGTCGTTGTGGGTGAATTTCCAATAAATCCTCTAAACCAGCTTTTCTTATTAGTCTATTTGAATAATTATGGGAACTGCGATTCCAAAGGCACGGCTTTTCTTTGTATGAATTCTATCAAAGTCTCTTCACCCATTATTCCTATTCCACTACCCGCCTAATGTCACACACTTACGTATGCGGTTGGATGCTCCGCTGGCCGCCTTGACACTAATAATAATAATAATAATAATATCGCATGGCCTCGGTTGCCGGGTGCAAGCATTGTTTTTTGACACCCATAGGGTAACCGGGTGAGTTAGCCGTGATCGTTTCGGCATGACTGCTGGCAGTCGCTCACATCCGGGAGGCGAGGAGGTTCGAATCCCCCCGCCGGCAACCTTGAAGATGGTCTTCTGTGGTTTCCCATCTTCCTTCCAGGCAAATGCCGGGGTTGGTCCCTAACTATAGGCCACAGCCGCTACCTTCCAACTCCACGTCCTTCCATTCCAACATCCCTCCCCAACGGTACTTGTAGCTCACCCTTCGGGTGTCCGTCTCGAAGCAGCTACAAAACTGGCGAGCCGAACATGTCCTCGGAAACTCCCGGCACTAAAAGCCATACGCTAAAAAAAAACATAGGGTAGCTTGCATGTCGAATTTCGTTGTTCCTTGACTATGAAAGTCAAGGAGGTTAGATATCTAAGCTCCTTGAACACTATAGCGCTTTCTAGTAGAGAAATGAGGAACTTTGTGATGGCGGAAACTCCCGAGATTAATTTTGCCACTATGAACTCGGCCTACTGAATTCAAATGGGTTCTTTCACATGCCAACATCATATGACATGCGTATCGTATTTTTGCCGCCTTTCAAAAATCACTTACCACGGGCAGGAGCGAACCTGCAATCTTGGGGTTAGTCGACCAACACGCTATCCACTCACCCACAGTGGCAAGCTGCCTCGACACTAATCAGGGCGGATGGCAAGTGGCTGGGGAAGCTTTCATCCAGCGCAATTTACTGTGCTAGACGCTGTGCTGTCAGCAATCAGAGCACCTGGTTGGCGGGCAGCCTGGCGGCTTCATTGAGGTACTGTACACGCATTGAAACTGTGTTGCGATATTCTCACATTGCTTCCTCTTAACCTCTCGCCTTTTTGCGTTACACAAATCATTTTGTAGCCTAGTTTTATTTTAGAGGCGCCTTCTATTTACGACAATTCAGGTCAATCGCTCCAGACGCCAACCTCATAACAAACTGTTAACTGGGGATGGGGCGTTGCCTTTCACCACGCTGGACCGGGTTCGTTCCTGGTCAATACATGCGAGATTTTCGATGTGAAATGCCATGTCCTGTGGTTCGGATTCCACGTAAAAAGGAGGTCCCGTGGCTCATGATCGCGAGATTAACCGTTACGTAAAACTACAAACTTCCTTCCTTTCTTAGTTAACTGGGGGTGTTGTAGCGGCTGTCACCCAGGAGGTCCAGGCTCTGAGCCTCGCGAGGCACTTCAGCCATCCTGGAAGTTATTTTCAGTGGTTTCTCCCACTTCTATTCCAGACAAATGCTGGGATGGCTCCTAACTTAAGGGCAATGCCACCTGCTTCCCAATCCAATCCCCAATTTACAAATATGCACACTGTTACAATTAATAAAGGAACTGCGCACAAATGTGCATTACATTTTGGGGTAATCTAATAAGCATTCACTAAAAGGGTATCGACCACACCGTTTAGTACATAATACGCACACACACTGTACGGAAGGTTCACGAAAGCTACGTCGCACGCACAGATTATGATGGAAGCCGTGTACAGCTAGTCTATTCAGAGGACTCATCATTTCATTGTTAGGTTCAGTCCAATTTCTCTGAGACATGGCATCAGTCCCATTGAATTCCAGGTCGATTTCCGCTCGCTTTATTTGTCTCATCCTTAGGAATTCCTGTTCCTGTCTTGTAGAAGGCAATTGTAATCGAAATCTTAAGTCTTCAATAAGAAAAGTTTCCCTAGAAAGTTCATGAACAAGTCGTGAGTGCGTGTATTTTGATACTCCTAGGGCAGCCTTTAAGTATCGCGCTTTGACTTTTTCAATTGCTCCGAGATCGTCCAAACTTAATTTATCCCAGACTCTGTTCAACCCATATGTGAGGAACAATCTTGGCATCAAAGAGTGCTAAGGCGGATTTCAGTGAAAGTCTAGATATGTTTCTAATATCGAAAATAGCTTTAGCCTAGTGGCCGATGCAACCCACTGTTTTATGTGAATCCTGAAGGATTGCATGGTAGTTTGCAGAGTCAACCCGAGATATGTGAAGCTATTTACAATTTGAAGGGGATTTTGTTTCAAAATTATACTGTCGTCCTTGGACGCTCGTACGCCTTTCCTAAAGATCATATATTTCGTCTTCTCGACGTTAACCTGCAAATCATTGGTATTCGCATTTGCGAAGGGCTACACAACCCCTAAATATTAATTTAAATTTTTCTAACGTTTCGAGAGAAAAATCGTGAACTCTAGACGTCATTTGTTTTTTCTTAACCTAAAAATTACCATGTGCTCCACAGGGTCGTATACTTTTGTTGTAATTTATATATCCCCTTTTGCTAAAGTACTTATTATATTTGTTACTTACATTTTATTTATACATTTATACATGGTTGACGGTTGTAAGACACCTTGTTTAAGTACTGTTACAGTGACATTACGCAAATCATTCAGCTTGCAAGATGTAACTCGTATGGCAGCCATCACTTTCTCTTTCATTCTCATTGGTCGCCTTTCCTCCTGACCAATCCCAGCGCTTCCTCCATGGAATAACCTACAATCTTTCTCGGCCACTATAAAAGCAGATGGATTCTCCATCAACCTTATAAATACCAGGAATTCATCGAACATCTCAGAATTCGTCTGAATACTACGAATACAACGAATATCGTCGAGTACTGTTTCATCATGGACCATGGTGCATCGCTGCACCTTCGACATTTTCCGTCGAAAGGACTTTGAATAAACCATACTTGGTTCACCGACTTCATACTGGCACGTCGCTTTCTCAACGAATTTTTTTACTAACAAACTTGCATTATGTTTGTCAGCCAAACATTAATCTTTTAAAAGTTCAACACTGGCAGTTGTAACACTTCAAACTTCGTTATATATTCATTGCAATGAATTAACTTTATTTAAAGTGTATAGGTCTGGCACCTACTGAATTTGCTACGAGTTTCCGACAATGGAACTTGGCAGTTTTAACAACTGTTCACTCTCAACTAAATGCAGCATGCTTCCTTCAAGTGTTCAATCAGTGCAAGTGCTTTTAGTGTGCGACAGTTCATACTGTTTGCATTTCATATGTCACTACCTAACCGCCTATAAGGCATCCAACGTTTAGAATGAAGCACTGGTTAGATAGGGATATTCTTCTCTCTTTCTGTTGCACGTGAGACATGTATGACGCTGTCATTTTTTAGCAATCCGCTGTTGCCATATCGGTCGAAACTTTTTCTTTGTCGAAAAAAAAACAGCATATTCGGGTAGAACTACGTTTTGCCGAACTTTTTTTGTCCTAGGTATATTAGAACTACGTAAACTTGATAGAAATGCTAGAAAAATTAGATATCCATATTAAAAAAAAACGATAAACTGAGCCCCCTTTTCAGTTCATGTTGCATTGACTTTGTGATGCCTATTTTTCACACACGTGTAGCTGAATGTGCCGTCTTGATGATGGATTATTGAAATAATTTATGCTGGCAATATCACAATTTTCATGTAGGTAAAAGTTCTGAATATTCTCTCATAACCGCATAGCAGCATTGAAAAAGTTCGTATGCTGCCAACTTTTCTATTTTTAAAGATAACCATGTCATGTCAGTTTGAGTGTTGTAGAGGAATGTTGGAAGAAGTTTTCTATCTGCTTACCCAGAATGTAGGTTTAATTGTTTACACAGGCCGGCCTGTTCATTGACCGCGGATTATAAAAATGAAGTTTCGAAGGACAGCGGGGTGCAGATTGCTACTCACAGCTTTATTACTGTGCCCTTCGAGCTTGTATTTCAGTAGTTCAGCTGTCTCTATCTTGAGTGTGTGTGCAGCAGTTCTGTTAGATTTAGCGTGTTGTATTTTACTTATTTCACGTACAACAATGGATAGTTTTGTGAAAAGAATACGTGGTCAAGTGCTCAGAAGGAGGGAAAAACAGGTCGTAATTAATGTGTTCAGTTATTTTAAGAATCTTACCCAACGAAAGTATAAATCATGAAAGGTAAGCCAATGAGGAGTATTTTCGTTAATAACGTACTTCAACTTTAACTGCAGTCGAAACTTCACCCATTTCCTTGTGCTTGTACTTTATTTATTTTATTTTGATTGTTTCTTTATGTCACATTCAGCATACGTTATAGTTAATTTAATTTAATTTCGTTGTATGTGTTATGTTAGCCTACTATTAGTATTATTATGCAGTACTTAATTCAAGTCTTCGTCACTGCACAATCGCTGAATGTGCGGAAAGTGTACGCGAAGCGCTTTGTCCTGCCTCCTCTCATGGAGTGGCAACCCTGTCGTAACGCGCCATAAGACCAGTGCTTCATTCTAAACGTTGGATGCCTTATAGTAGGGCCAAGACCAACTACAATACTCAGACCTTAATGCAGGTCTCGAAAGTGTGAAAATGGCGTATGCTGAGGCCCCGGCATATAGTTGCTGGGATACACTATTTAGCTTTGATTAGCTTCGTTTGATAAAAGTTGGGATAAACTGTCGCTCATCTGTAAATTTTAGTGTCTTCTGTATGTCTGTAAAGTCCAGTTCGCGTCAATGTACTGCAATTGTATGTAAATATGTGATAATATGCTTAATATGGACTGGTTTGTTTGTGTGATGATTGTCCAGTCAATCGATGGCATTGTGTCATTTACTTCAGATGTTGAAGTACCTAAGACAGCATAATAGAAGTGTCTCAAGAATATACACCGCAATGATTTGCTAGTTAGTGACAATATAATAATAGCTTAGTACATTTCAGAAGTGTCGAACTTAATTACCGGTACGTAATGGGAAAACGCAATGAGCGTCTACGGCTAGACCAAACCATTGACGTTATCTTGAACGCTCAGCAATATGTGCCTCCGTCTGGCAGATGTTCTACACTGCCTTGTATACACGCCAAGGAAGATGTTCCTCCTGTGCCAAACAGTGAACTCATTGTGTTCCGTCATTATTCATACTTTTGTGATTCTTACAGCTTGCAAGTTATTTTTTATTATGATGTGTGTAATCAAGTGTTGAGAGTACCTTGCCAATTAAAACTTATGTACTTATATTGCAAGATGGTGTGCCGCGATAATTCCGTAAGAGGAAGATGGTGCTTTCCTACCTAGGGTACTTTACTAAATCAACTATTTCCAGCGTACAACTATTCCAAACGGTAACAGCGAATGTTTAATAGGTTAGATGGTAACATATTATCGTGTCCCTTGTGTGTAGTATTCTCCATAATTACCGTATGTTCTGATATCCATACGACGACTTCTTTGCATATTTCAATCAACTAATTCGGCGTGATGTTTTAATCGAGATTTTAGACAATTCCACGAGAGGCTTAATTTAATTGTATCACTATGGCGTTGGTTCGATTATTTCAGGCAACTATTCTCATTCCGATTGTGTACACAAATACTCTGCATGTGCTGGGACAGCACTTCAGTAACCGGGTACTTTATTCTCTCCTTCAGAATCTGTTTGATTTTTAGCCTACTTTTCACATTTTGTAAAAATGAGGAAAAAGTAGACTTATGAGATCGGGCAAATGTGTGTCTGTCTATCCTTCTGTCTGTCTGTTTCTGTGTGTGTCCCCCCCCCCCCCCTATCAACTCCTAAACGGCTGGAGCAATCGAAACAAAATTTGGTAGGAGTAAAGATCTATACCTGAATATCTCACGGCCATATTTGAAAATGATGTCAGTGCTACCAACTGCTGAAAAATCGTAATTGAAATTTGAGCTCCATGTTGGATATCTTGGAAGGTATGAATGGGAGCTATTTCCAAATTGGCACACGTATAGATAATAATATTGCAGTTTAATTTCCAGGAGGCCATACATGGCAGTGTTGCCAAAATGATTACAAGCCTGCTGATAGGTCCAATTTTTAAATGCATATTACTTCTACACTATCAATTGGAATTCAACCAAATTTCGTATGTGCTATGTGTACATAAATAGGTATGACTGAGCGTATTCTTAAGAGCCTCCAGGGCTGCCAACTGTTAATAAATGCTCTCATATTTTTTATCCAAATACCCATATATCAGAAAGTATGCAAGCCGACAGCTTTAAACTATGCACACGTATAGTACCTGACATTCTATATTAATTTGGAGTAACTTATATACGTCAGTGCTACCAACAAGATTCTAAGCCTGCTGAGAGGTCCAAATTTAAATACATGTAACTTCTATACTATCATTTGGATTTCAACCAAATTTCGTGTGTGCTATGTGTACCTTAACAGATATGACTATGCCGATTCTTAAGAGTAACCAGGGCTGCCAACTGTTACTAAATGCTGTCTCTATTTTTGTTACCCTAATATCAATATATCAGAAAGTATGCAAGCCAATAGCTCTAAACTTTGCACACGTATAGTACCTGGCATTCTAGATTAATTTGGAGTAACTAATATAGGCCTACGCCAGTGCTGCCAACATTATTCTAAGCCTGCTGATAGGTCCAATTTTTAAATGCATGAAACTTCTATAGTAACCAATGGATTTCATTCAAAATTGACACAACAATAGATCATATTATTTCAGATTATTTCTGACCAATACATGTATGTCATTGTTGCCAACATGATTTTACGCGCGCTGTTCGATCCAATGTTTAACTGCAAGTAACGTCCATGCTAGCCATTGGACTTCAACCAAATTTTGTATTCTGTACCTTAAGAGATGGAACTAACAATTTATTCAGTCACCAGGGCTGCCAACTGTAGTTCTCTATTAGGCTATATTATGCCAGGTATACAGTATTTCGAACTAATTAGAAATTTCGATATTACCAACTTAATTTCGTCATTATTCTAGATCCATATAGATTAATCATTGGCTTGAATCTTAAATTTTAAGAAAAGTAGGCTCTTTAGTTCGTCACGGAACTTCTTGTTTGCTAATCATATTAATCTATAATTACTGAACTTAAATACAAATCGTGATAACTCGCCAAAAAGCTTCTTATTCAACCACAGAAACAGTGAGACTATTGTAGCTGCCCCTTGGGTGAAGACGAAGAAACCTATAATTCGAGGCCAGCACTATATAGAAAAATTAATTCAGGTAAGTCTAAATTATTGATGCATATTTCTTCGGAACCTAGTCTCGTCTTGTGATAACTTTTATGCTCTTAGGTGAGTAAAAAGAATAATTTACACGAACTGTGACAAGCCCGATGACATGAATTTAGCTATTGGTAGGGCAACCATCGCCGCCATGTTTTTTCTACATTAAGGTCTGAGGATTGTGGTTGGTCTTGGTAGGGCGTTCAGTGTATCATCGATCATGTGTCTTTCGCTACAGAAGTTCCAGTCATGGTTGATCTAACCTACAAATGCTCCGACAAGGATCTGGATAAGTAACATCTGTCATTATATCTTCCAGCTTTAAAACTAATGTGCAATTTTTTCATCTGGGCTCTTTTAATAGGCCGCACAACTTTGATTTTGAGCATCTCAGCTCAAGTAGTTCAGCTGTTCTATATTCTTTTAAGGCTGTGATTTTGCCTTTCTTAAACCACAAGAAGTGGGTACTACTCACAATGTGTTATTTCACTTTCAGTTAAGCATACTGGTGCTAAACATAACCTTTAATTTGCATTGGCAGAAACCAAGTGATACTCTTCATGCTAACTAAGCATCATTTAAAGTGTTATGTTTATGGGTTTATCCCTTTATCATAGCCTTTTACTATTATGATACTATTATAATATATTTAACCTGTTGTTAAACGTTAACAGATGTGTTTGTTATCCTGTTATGCCTATGCATGTTAATTGGCAATACATGTCAACCTGTTTAAGCAACTTGTTCTCTTTTTCCCTTGTTCTATTTACCTTAAATGTGTTGAAACCTTTTCTTTCATAACGTTCACTTTAGTTTCAAATCCAACCGGCAGTTGGAGTTCCCTCCGATACGGGAGGTCTTTACCAGTTGGTAGACGCCCATACCTCCTGAGAGGAGACAGCCGATTTTAGCTCTCTGATGTCACGGAAGCCCAAAACCATATCATCCGCATAAATGTACAGTTTTATTTCCGGTGAAGGAAGAAGGAAGATTGTAGTTTTACGTGACCGTGAATCTTGTGATTATGAGCCACGGGACCTCCTTTTTACGTGGAATCCGAACCACAGGATATGGCATTTCACTTCGAAAATCTCACATGCATTGACCGGGAATCGAACCCGGACCGCCTTGGTGAGAGGCATACAGCTAGACCGCTGAGCCACCACGCCCCTATTTCCGGTGAGTCTTCTTTAATAGCTCGAACAACATCGTGGGTTGCGACGTTAAAAAGGAAGGGACTGAAGTACGCCATTTGTTTGCAATATCTCTTTCGAGACTGTTACATTGTCAGAAATTTGAAAGTAGTTACTCCTTAATATATTATGGACATTATATGCACACTATTACAGCCTTCACAATAACACAGGTTATCACACAAATTCCCCTATACGACTACGATGTCACCACCCCTGAAATAAGCAACAACAACCACAACCATTCTATTTTTTTTAGTTCATCTCTACGACTGAAATGAAAACCACGAAACCATGAACGTAATTGCTGTTGAAGCTGCTAGGACTGTCAAGACTTTTTGATTCACGAAATCAACTCAGTATCCGGGCGGGCGGGCGCGGTTGCTGATAGCGTCGGGACGCCGGTTGTTTGCCGAGCAATCGAGACGCCGCCCCCATCCCGGAACCGGAGCTAGGATTTCTTTCAGCGCGTCGCCTCGCCTCGCATCCCGTCACTTCTGGTTATTAGATCAGAGTGCGAGGCGATACCTGATAGCCCGCCCCAGATTCTTTCTCTCGCCGAATGGCGCAGTCAGGGTAAAAACACCATTTGGGAAAAAATTCCAGCATCCCGACATCTCTAAAAGCTGCAGAGGTTAAATGGGACGTTAAACCAATGTCTCCATGTCGGTTCAAGGCCATTATGCCTTCCTTCGGAGGGAAAGTAAAGCTGGCGGTCCCATGTCATAGACTTATGGCATGTTACAGAACCTTCCAGTAATTACACTTGTGTGAAGCTTAATTATAGGTTAAGTTTGACCAACGCTCTTAGGTTCCAACGTTTGTCGCCAGGAGCCGACTGCGGTGACATCTAGTAACCAAGTTCCGAACTAGTAATCGTTGACAGTGGCGTTTGGCGGCAAAAGTAGGAACTACTGGAAAATTCAATGCATACAGTCCTTAGTTGAATTAAAAACAGATAACACACACTAATAGAGCCATCACAATTAACACCGGTAATCAGACAGATTCTACACACACCCAAAGTACACGGGGCTACATGACCGCGTTGTCGCAGCCCCTAAACTGTGGAACCAACCAGCCATCGGTTCAAGGCAAACCCCAGTTCAACCTGGTCAGCAACAACCTCGCTTCCTGTGGGCTCAGGTCAAAAGTGGGTCAGTCGGGCACTGTGTTAGGGACCTACGCCTACCCGGTATAGGTATAATCAGTAAAATACATTGAATGAAACACTATATTGTGATAATATTTTGGTCGGACATCTTGCCAATGACCACTACTAAAACAAAGAATAATACACTCATGGAATAAACGTGACAAGATCCCGCCTTTTGATGCAAATCAAAACACAATGTTGATAAACAGAGGCGGGAAGGCATTTTAACTCTTCTTCCACTCCTGGTGAAGTTGCGACTGCCGAGACCTACTAGGTACGGGCATCTCCTCGCTCCCCTTCAGCCTCCAATGGATAGGAGTGCCTCGTTGGTCGGATGAGTTCTCCTGAGGATGTTTTCACCCGAACCACCCTGATCACTTAGCCTTTATCAGGAGTGCCAATCATCGGAACGTCCCGAAGACACATTGACGAAGTCAGAGGTACCAATTCATCACAGCTTTCTGATATGAAGGTGAGGGGCCTGTAGTTGATCACCGATTCACAATCAGCAACAGGTCCTCATATGTTAAGATAACCTTGCCTAAAACACGCGTTAATAGTTTCCTGACCATTTGCACAATATTCTCCCAGAATTCACCCAACCAAGGAGCTGAAGGACTAAACTTGGTTCTATTAACTGATGCTTCCGTACACAATATTTTCCAATCATTGATGCCGGAAAAATTGTTAGCCCCAGCAAAGTAATCCCATTGTCACTATAAATCACACAGGGCCTCCCTCGTTGCATATGACTTGTTGACCAGTGGCTACATCTGACGCTTAAGAGCTAGCAGAAACTATGCAGTGGACAAAATCATAACTAATTCAAAATGGACCGCACTAACTACCGCATCACAATCCAAGCCTTGTCCTTGGATTTTAGAAATAGTGGTCCAGCAAGATCCAGGAACACACCTGCATCTCTCACACTGTGGAGAAAGAGAACTAAAGCTCTTTCGAGCAATCTACTTCCTGTAGAAAATAGACAGTGTTTTGATTTAGAAAATAGACAGTGTTTTGATTTACATAGTTTTGGTTTTGTTATTTTTGAGTGCAGTGTCTTTGGAATGTCTTTGGATGCGATGTTGAGTTGTGTTAATAAAATATTGATTACTGTATATTAAAATGATTTGGTATGGTATATAACTGGCGACCGTGACAGGACTACTGGCAATCTCAACATCAAATAAAACAGAACAACGATGACCGAACGTCGAGTATTACGCGGCGTATTTACACGTGAGGTAAATAAGCTTGAAGAACTGTTGGCGCTTGCTGATGGTGATCACGTGGAGATTCGTAGCAGATATGCTTCACTTGTGGAACGCTACGAGAAGTTAAAATGTCTGGATGATGAAGTATACAATGAGCTGCTGCAAAAGGAAGACCTTGAAGACATCGTGCTTGAAACAGAGATCAACAATTGCAGTGAGTACGACTAGAAATATTTTAAGGTTAGGGAAAAAGTGCAGGCCTTACAAGTTGGAGATCAAGCCGTTTCTGAAGCTAACACGAGTAACTGTTCACGTACTTCTAATCAGAGACTACTAAGACTACCAAAACTAGAACTGAAAAAATTAAATGGAAACGTGAAGTGCTGGATTGGGTTTTGGGCGCAATTTACTAAAATACATGAAGATAGCAGCCTTAAAGATGAAGACAAATTTGTTTATTTGATTCAGTGTATGGAACCTGGTTCGTGTGCTCAGAAGTTGGTAGAAAACTTTCCTCCTTCAAATGAAAACTACAAAAAGGCTATAGAATTGTTGAAGTCTAGGTATGGGAAGGATGAGTTACTCATCGAGTACTATGTTAGGGAACTTTTATCCTTGGTGTTAAAGAAGGATAGTTTAAGATCCATAGCCCAACTGTATGACAGTCTGGAGGGACAGTTGAGAGCACTTGATTCCTTGGGAGTAACAAAGGAGAAATACGCTGCTATGTTATTTCCACTAGTAGAGAGTGAGTAGTGGAGTAGTGACAGTTCTAACGAGTGTCATGGCCGCCGCGTGAGTCCAAGCCAATATCTCGCAAACCGATGGTCGGATTTTAATAAATGAGGTGTCGTTGGACTCGGGTTGACGCCTTCTTTCCAATGGACCATTCCTTTCAACCCCTAAATAAAACCTACCCCTACTAGGGGGTGAAATTGTAATTTTTAGTGAAAGTCTCTTTTCAAATACGACATGTATAAGGTGCGCTGCTAAAATGAACTTAAACGCTGTTGCTCATATCGCGCATGCGTTTTACGAGATGCCGCTATGGATGAACATTTTTGTTTTTTGTTTTTTACGCATGCGCACTGGGGATTTTTGTAAGAGGGCGAGCTCTTTGAAAAAAAATGATTGATAAGAAGAGGTTTTGGTGGTGAGGAGAGAGCCAGATAGTCGCCTACTTTCCTACGAAGTTTGCCGATATCTCTCAAACGCAAGGTCGGATTTGGACGTGTGACGTGTCAAATCGCTTGTCTCGAAGCCCTATACATGTTATTAATAGGTTAGAGTTTTGAGAATGAGGGAAACAGGCTTTTTTGGGGTAAAACCATGATTTTAGACTTTTTCTGATATTTCACGAATGCATGGTCGGATTTGGTCCTATGACGTGTCAAATGGCTTGTCTCGAAACCCTGTGTATTTTGGTAATAGGTTAAAGTTTTTGAGAATGAGGGAAACAGAATTTTTTGTTGTAAAACCGTGATTTTAGACTTTCTGTTATATCTCACAAACCAATAACGCCAGAGACGTATACGAGGGGTCGTAGGACTCGGGGTGACGCCCCTTTCCTCTCCCCTTTCGAATATAGTATTTATGTTTAAAAAATGCGAAAGGGCCTAACGACACTTATGTTGAAAACATTTCAGTTTTTAAAACTTTTCTTAAATCTGTCTAAAATGTTCATGACAAGTGGTTGTAGATAGAAAGTGACGATACTACTGGACACGTGTTTCAACGAAGCTATTACTGGCCACGGTGGTGATATACCAATACAGTATTCGCTATTTTGATGAGACCGCGGGTCGAGGGTTCGTTTTCTGATTTTTCCTATGATGGAATTCCTAATTCCTAAACCCCCTGAAGGGGGTCTTTAACGTGTAAACGATTATGAGTGACATGGCAAATGATAATTCCTTGATCCGATGAAGTTGGCTTTAGATAGAACAAACAGAACTTGGTTATATGGTGCTTGAAATGAGTATAGAAAACAAACTTGCTGGGGCAGACTGACAGGATGTGAATGTTATTTGAGCTTATTGGAATGCCTTGACTTGACTTGACAACAAGGCAATGAAAAAAAAAAGCACAGAGATGCTGAGGACACTTGAAGGTCAAGCGATATGGCAACCATGGTGGGAGGGGGAAGCTAGGATGATGTCGCCGATCATGTTCAATGTTCAATGGATGAATTTATATTTTGCGAAGCATTGTTTGGAGAGGGTCATGTGACGACTTGTTTTAAGGGTATTTATTTTTTCGATGTTTCCTATGGTGGACTCATTGATTGAAATAATCCAAAACTGCTAGGGCATGGCCTTGAGATTTTATAAACCGATAATGGGATTTTGACATACAAGATCCACTCAGAACTTGACATGATGTCATTCTTTTATGGCTTATGAATTTTCCCAAAAAAGACCCAAAACAACAAGATCATGGACTTTTGCTTTTCATAATATATTGCAAACCCATAATGTAAGATGTTTACTGTGAGTGACGAAATCTAGCTAGGTAAAGAAAGAATTATTGTAGGATATATGTATGGTGACTGACACGTCTTTGACCATTGGAACTTGTTTTCAGATCTGACTGTAGTACATAGGGAGTATAGGTTGTAGGCATGGATTGACAAACGGTGCACACAAAATTCAATTTATCGAATTAAGAGTAGACTATCATTAATTAATTGGTTAAAGAGTGTAGCTAAAAATATAAAAAATGGTGACTACATTAAACTAAACTGAACCAAGTCGAATCAAACCCAACTGAACCAAACCAAGCCTAAAGCAAACCAAACCTAATCATGAACAAGCCAAGGGCTTAAGTGTAAAACTTGTGGGGGAATGCAGTCATTGGCAATGTCCAAAGAAAGGGATAACGCTCTACCTCTAGAGGGTAAGGTAAAGCTAGCGCATGGTGCTAATGCATATTCCCAAGTACATGAACCACACACACACAACTATCCTATGCCGTTTTTATGAGTTAACGGTTAAAACTTACTCAGTGGTTACTGAGCAAGATGGTCGCTACACACAACAAGCTTTAAATACTTGAGGGTAATAATCTATACACACACACACACACACGCTTGTTCTAAACTAAACTGTCTTGCTGGCAGTGCTCACACAGTAGGCAAATGACAGAAATGCTTGGCTAACAGAAATACAATCATTTTCGTTTCTCTAATGTTACCAGCTAACCATTACATGCTATAGTGGTGAGCACATGTGCCTCTTGCACTGGAGTTCGTAACTCGATTTCTAGCTCTAAGGCCTAGAATGGATCAAACTAAGAAAGAAGGGTATGGTGACGCAGTGGTTAAACTGTTAGCCTTTCACTAAGGTAGACTAGGGTTTGATTTTAGGTTAATATACATGTCATAAACAAACAAACAAAAAAGCAGAGATAATGTTTAAAACTGATTACACTTGTCTCTTTTCAAATTATTACTTAGATTGCAAATACAAAGGTGGACTGGGTTTGATATACAGTTAATGCTGCCTATCGCATACTAGCCTGTAAGAAAGCCAAACAAGCAAAAGGCGTAGGTAGAGCAGTGGTAAAATCGCTATGTGTAGAGAACTACCTAACGGTTTTATGAACTGGCAATGGTATGTCGCATAAACAGTGCAGTATACAATCCAGCAACCATAATTTTTATCTTGTGGAACAGAGAAAACATATATATAGAGAGAGATATAGAAAGCTTGTGTATGTATGGGTAGAATTGATTGTTTGACCAGAGAAAATACGATGAGGTAGGGTGGGGAGAGGGAGAATTAACACGTATATATGAATGGTAAATAGTATTTTTGTTTTTTTCAATAGTTTTGTTTTTCAAATGCAGTGGTAGATAGCCGTTATTTTGTAAAACATTCTTACTTGCAGTAGTAATAAGACTCTATGGTTTCGCTAACACATAGATAGACTGAATTATTGCCATGGTCAAGCACTCACATTAAGATCATTTACAAAATCATAAAATGAAAAATAAAAAATCTTGTTTTGGAAATATCGTTTTTCAACAGACACAAAATAAATAAAAATGTGTAAACAGCAAAATGGAAAATCCATGGTCAAGCACTCACATTAAGATCATTTACAAAACCATAAAATGAAAAATAAAAAATCTTGTTTTGGAAATATCGATTTTTTTTTCAACATACACAAAATAAATATATAAAAAATTTGTAAACAGCAAAATGGAAAATCCATGTTTCCATATAGACAAAATTTAAAAACCTTAAACGGACATTTAAGAAAATATATGCAAATTGGAAATTGACAAATGTGTAAATATGAAAATGGAAAAATCCATGTTTCCATATCATGAAATTGAAAAACATCAAACTGTCATAAAAAAATGCAAATGGAAAATTGACAAATTGCAATGTGTGAAATGTGAAATTGAACAAATGGCTATCATTATTTAAAAAAAAAGAACATGGTGCTCTATGGTTGAGGTGTGAAACAAACCCTCTCTACTTATTTGGACCACCCGAGACTGAGTAGACTAGTTTTAGTTGTCATACCGCTTTTAAAAGTTTGTGTTAAATCTAGGAATTGAACCCAAGAGCTTGTAGGGGAGATCCAAGGTTATAATATGTTAAACAGATAGCCTTGCATGTAGGGTGTGGTAGCTATATAGAGATGAGACGTTTCGTTCGGGGGAGGGAGGCATGGAGATCTGCATCAAACCAGTCAAAAGACTGACGACTCAAACAACAACATGTAGAGCTCACCAAAATAATGTTGTGTAACGGTAAATGTTAGTCAACGAACAGTAATGCATTACTAAAACCCATGACACGATACCTAAGAGCTTTTCTAAAATTATTTTATAATGCCTTTAACCCTATATTAAACACCCAGTTCACAAGACTCATAACTGCAATGTTATGGTCAAACAAAACAAAATCTATATTTCAAAACAAACAAGTGGTTTAGTCAATGTATACTGGAAAAAGTTTTATAAACACTCAAGTCCACAAAAATAATTAAATTAGTAACAGTCAGGTTGACCGAGTGGTTATGGTGTTTGACTTAAGTTCAAATTTTCTGTACAAGAAAGCAAGGTTTCGAATCCCTTACCTGATATAACTATTGCCTCAACATGGCTTGACCACACTGTATTATTGTGTACTCGGTACACAAACCATAAATAGAGTGTATTGTTTAAGGTCACTCTCTTTGCGAACATAGTCAGAGAATGTTGATGGTTAACAATTGCATTAATAGTGGGACATAGGGATAGCAATTAAGAAAAACAGACAATACCCATACACTATTTTTATTTATTTAATGTAAGTACTTGTACAATAGTTATATACAAACTACAACTCTCTTTTGTCTATTACTATCTAGTCCTTTTCGATCCACTTGCATATCAAGGGCAGATGACTTTGTAGTTCAGCCCCTTCAAACAACAACACTACTTTTTGCATAGTCTGTGATGTTGATGACTCTTGATGCGTGGAAGATGGATACAACATAACTTTTACAACAGGGGTTAAACGTTGCTCAACAAACAATGCACTATATTGAGTAGCAACATCTTTCTCTTGTACTAACTTTTTAGCATTCTGATGATTTTTTTGTCAATACCATGAGTGTTTTGTCTGGAGCACTACATTGATGATCACTCACACTTAAAACCACACTATTTCTACTTTTCATATTGCCTCGACATGTTGTTGACCTCTGTTTCGAGCATTGCCAGAATATTATTCCTTTTACATTTTGTCGTCTATAGTTATAAGAGTAGCCTTTATAGAGTACACGTTGTTTACCTCGGTTAGTTGGAGTAAGTTCCATAGTAGTAACTAACCTGTTAGTATGATTTGCACGCTACAAAGGTTATCTCGGTTCTGGTAATAGAATTATTTAGCGTTGGCTTTTATATTTAATATGTACAGTTTAAAGTGATAGAAAAGTGGTAGAAACGTGGTAGCAAAGTGGTAGACAATTGGTAACATAGTGGTAGAAAAGTGGTAGCAAAGTGGTAGAAAAGTGGTAGAAAAGTGGCAGAAAAGTAGTAGAAAAGTGGTAGCAAAGTGGTAGAAAAGTGGTAGAAAACTGGCAGAAAAGTAGTAGAAAAATGGTAGCAAAGTGGTAGAAAAGTGGTAGCAAAGTGGTAGCAAACTAGAAAAGTGGTAGCAAAGTGGTAGAAAATATTACATGTATTGTTAAGAAATAGTTTAAGCGGTTACATGGATTCATTACACTATAATTTTAGCATCACGAAGCTCATTTTCTATATCCAAAAGTTCTTCCTTATATTTAGTATGACCAGCCTGTTTACAGGTATGCAAGTACTGAAGCCGCTGGATTAGCTTACTGGGATTGTTCCAGTAAACAAATTTAACAAATGATTTTTTTGGGTGTAAACCATTATCATCATCATCATCATCATCATCATTATCATCATAATCATCATAATCATCATCATTATCATCATGGTTATCATCATCAATATAATTATCATCAATATAATCATCATCACTATTACTATCTAATCCTTTTTGTTCATCTTGAAATGCAAAAACCTTTGGCATAGTTTGTGTTGTCTTTGATAGTGTTAGAGGTTTCTTAGACGTTAACGACTGTCCTAACATGTCTTTTTCAGGAGATAATAAATGCTCTTTAACAAACAAAGCACTATCTTGAGCCACACTATTTTTTTCTTGGTCTTGCTTTTTTACCTTGGTTAGAGTATTTTGTCCATTTAAATGAGTATTATTTTGAGATTTACAATGATGATCGATTGAAATAAGTATGTTGGAGCCTTTTGTCTTAATCATTCCTCGACACTTTTTAGATCGTTGTTTCGAACAGCACCAAATAACAGTTCGATTTTTATTGGTTCGTTTCACAATATATGAATATCCTTTATAGTATGCGTAAGGCTTACCATACCTAGTCACAGATACTTCCATGTCAACTGTCAAGCATAGACTAAGCTCTAGTAAAGTCAACTTGGTAATAAGAATACTAGTTTAATGTGAGAGCAAATATGGATCCAAAGAGTTCAGGTAAAAGTGGAAGCAAATAAGCAAATATTAGAACCAAGAGTGGGGTTAAAAGTGGTCGCAAAGTGGTAGACCCATTACACAATAATTTCAGCATGACGAAGCTCTCGTTCAATTTCTTTGATTTCCCAATCGTGACCGATATGCCCAGCTTGTCGTAAAGCATGCAATTGTCGAAGCCGTTGAATTAGCTTACTGGGTTTGTTCCAGTATACAAATTTAACAAATGGATTTTTAGGTGTAAACAAAGCACTAACATTATCATGATCATTATCATCATCATCATTATCATCATCATAATCACCATTATCATCATGACCATCACCACTGTTACTATATAGTCCTTTTTGATCCTCTTGCAATACCATTTTATTTATAGTCTGAGTTGATTTTGATAGTGTTGAAGGTTCCTTGGACGTTGACAATTGTCCTAACATGACGTTTTGAGGACATGATAAGTCCTTTTGAACAAACACTGCACTATCTTTAGCCGCAATATCGTTTTCTTGAACTTGCTTTTTAGCATTTTGATAATTGTTTGTAAACAGTAAGCGTGGTTCGTTTCGAGCACTACATTGATGAACACTCACACTTAAAACCTTTCCATTTTTACTTTTCAGATTGCCTCGACATTTTGTTGACCTCTCTTTTGAGCATTGCCAGAATATTATTCCATTCACATTCTGGCGATTATAGTTATAGGAGTAGCCTTGATAGAGTGCACGTAGCCTACCTTTGTTGGTTGTAATAAGTTCCATAGTAGTAACTGACCTGTCAGTACGATGTTCTTACTACAAAGATTACAATTGTTTTGCTGATGGAGTGACCTACCATAAGCTTATATATTGGCTTATGTGTTGGCTTTTTGTGTTGGCTTTTTGTGTTGGCTTTTGTGTTGGCTTTTCGTGTTGGCTTTTTGTGTTGGCTTTTCATGTTTGCATTTCGTGTTGGCTTTTGTGTTGGCTTTTCGTGTTGGCTTTTTGTGTTGGCTTTTCGTGTTGGCATTTCGTGTTGGCTTTTGTGTTGGCTTTTCGTGTTGGCTTTTTGTGTTGGCTTTTCGTGTTGGCATTTCGTGTTGGCTTTTTTGTATTGGCCTTTCATGTTGGCTTTTTGTATTGGCTTTTCGTGTTGGCTTTTTGTGTGGGCTTTTTGTGTTGGCTTTAGTATTGGCTTTTGTATTGGCTTATTTGACAAGTTATTTGTGTCAATGTATTTAGTGGATTTTTTTGTTGGTGTTGGAAAGTAGTTGAATGAGAGGGAATATTTAAAGACTTAACCTCAGCTCACTAACCTAACCTAACCTAACCTAACTTTACCTAACCTAACCTAACCTTTCAACTCTCAGATATTAATTAAATTCTGTGCATAGTCGAGTTGGAACCCAAGACCTCAGGGGTAAAAAAACAATTATTTTTGACAGCTTATTTTGGTAACTTATTTTAATGGCTAACCTAACTTTACCTAACCTAACCTAACCTCAGCTCACTTTGGATATTACTAGTAAGTGTTCATATCCTCTGCTAGGTAGCATGCTAGTAGTACAGGTAGTGCTCATATTTACCGCTAGGTAGCGGAAACATACTTTGCATGTTGCATGTGACACTTGTGAAGTTTAACCACATGCAAGACGTGCTTGTATAAGTTCTCTATTTAAACTCAATATACAATTAACCACTAAATGTTCAGAACTAACATGTATAGCCATGTTTAGGGTATATAGGAGACCCTTAGCAAGAAAGGCTGTCTAACCCACGAGTGTACAGCCTTGTCATACGCAGTAAGCACCTGTTGGCAGAAAACAACAACAACAACAATTTGAGAAAGCCAACAACATATCCATTAAGGTATTTAAAGGAAACAGTTTTTTGTTGGCTTTCTCAAATTGTTGTTGTTGTTGTTTTCTGCCAACAGGTGCTTACTGCGTATGACAAGGCTGTACACTCGTGGGTTAGACAGCCTTTCTTGCTAAGGGTCTCCTATATACCCTAAACATGGCTATACATGTTAGTTCTGAACATTTAGTGGTTAATTGTATATTGAGTTTAAATAGAGAACTTATACAAGCACGTCTTGCATGTGGTTAAACTTCACAAGTGTCACATGCAACATGCAAAGTATGTTTCCGCTACCTAGCGGTAAATATGAGCACTACCTGTACTACTAGCATGCTACCTAGCAGAGGATATGAACACTTACTAGTAATATCCAAAGTGAGCTGAGGTTAGGTTAGGTTAGGTAAAGTTAGGTTAGCCATTAAAATAAGTTACCAAAATAAGCTGTCAAAAATAATTGTTTTTTTACCCCTGAGGTCTTGGGTTCCAACTCGACTATGCACAGAATTTAATTAATATCTGAGAGTTGAAAGGTTAGGTTAGGTTGGGTTAAGTTAGGTTAGGTTAGGTTAGGTTAGTGAGCTGAGGTTAAGTCTTTAAATATTCCCTCTCATTCAACTACTTTCCAACACCAACAAAAAAATCCACTAAATACATTGACACAAATAACTTGTCAAATAAGCCAATACAAAAGCCAATACTAAAGCCAACACAAAAAGCCCACACAAAAAGCCAACACGATAAGCCAATACAAAAAGCCAACATGAAAGGCCAATACAAAAAAGCCAACACGAAATGCCAACACGAAAAGCCAACACAAAAAGCCAACACGAAAAGCCAACACAAAAGCCAACACGAAATGCCAACACGAAAAGCCAACACAAAAAGCCAACACGAAAAGCCAACACAAAAGCCAACACGAAATGCCAACATGAAAAGCCAACACAAAAAGCCAACACGAAAAGCCAACACAAAAGCCAACACAAAAAGCCAACACAAAAAGCCAACACATAAGCCAATATATAAGCTTATGGTAGGTCACTCCATCAGCAAAACAATTGTAATCTTTGTAGTGTGAACATCGTACTGACAGGTCAGTTACTACTATGGAACTTATTACAACCAACAAAGGTAGGCTACGTGCACTCTATCAAGGCTACTCCTATAACTATAATCGCCAGAATGTGAATGGAATAATATTCTGGCAATGCTCAAAAGAGAGGTCAACAAAATGTCGAGGCAATCTGAAAAGTAAAAATGGAAAGGTTTTAAGTGTGAGTGTTCATCAATGTAGTGCTCGAAACGAACCACGCTTACTGTTTACAAACAATTATCAAAATGCTAAAAAGCAAGTTCAAGAAAACGATATTGCGGCTAAAGATAGTGCAGTGTTTGTTCAAAAGGACTTATCATGTCCTCAAAACGTCATGTTAGGACAATTGTCAACGTCCAAGGAACCTTCAACACTATCAAAATCAACTCAGACTATAAATAAAATGGTATTGCAAGAGGATCAAAAAGGACTATATAGTAACAGTGGTGATGGTCATGATGATAATGGTGATTATGATGATGATAATGATGATGATGATAATGATCATGATAATGTTAGTGCTTTGTTTACACCTAAAAATCCATTTGTTAAATTTGTATACTGGAACAAACCCAGTAAGCTAATTCAACGGCTTCGACAATTGCATGCTTTACGACAAGCTGGGCATATCGGTCACGATTGGGAAATCAAAGAAATTGAACGAGAGCTTCGTCATGCTGAAATTATTGTGTAATGGGTCTACCACTTTGCGACCACTTTTAACCCCACTCTTGGTTCTAATATTTGCTTATTTGCTTCCACTTTTACCTGAACTCTTTGGATCCATATTTGCTCTCACATTAAACTAGTATTCTTATTACCAAGTTGACTTTACTAGAGCTTAGTCTATGCTTGACAGTTGACATGGAAGTATCAGTGACTAGGTATGGTAAGCTTTACGCATACTATAAAGGATATTCATATATTGTGAAACGAACCAATAAAAATGGAACTGTTATTTGGTGCTGTTCGAAACAACGATCTAAAAAGTGTCGAGGAATGATTAAGACAAAAGGCTCCAACATACTTATTTCAATCGATCATCATTGTAAATCTCAAAATAATACTCATTTAAATGGACAAAATACTCTAACCAAGGTAAAAAAGCAAGACCAAGAAAAAAATAGTGTGGCTCAAGATAGTGCTTTGTTTGTTAAAGAGCATTTATTATCTCCTGAAAAAGACATGTTAAGACAGTCGTTAACGTCTAAGAAACCTCTAACACTATCAAAGACAACACAAACTATGCCAAAGGTTTTTGCATTTCAAGATGAACAAAAAGGATTAGATAGTAATAGTGATGATGATTATATTGATGATAATTATATTGATGATGATAACCATGATGATAATGATGATGATTATGATGATTATGATGATAATGATGATGATGATGATGATGATAATGGTTTACACCCAAAAAAATCATTTGTTAAATTTGTTTACTGGAACAATCCCAGTAAGCTAATCCAGCGGCTTCAGTACTTGCATACCTGTAAACAGGCTGGTCATACTAAATATAAGGAAGAACTTTTGGATATAGAAAATGAGCTTCGTGATGCTAAAATTATAGTGTAATGAATCCATGTAACCGCTTAAACTATTTCTTAACAATACATGTAATATTTTCTACCACTTTGCTACCACTTTTCTAGTTTGCTACCACTTTGCTACCACTTTTCTACCACTTTGCTACCATTTTTCTACTACTTTTCTGCCAGTTTTCTACCACTTTTCTACCACTTTGCTACCACTTTTCTACTACTTTTCTGCCACTTTTCTACCACTTTTCTACCACTTTTCTACCACTTTGCTACCACTTTTCTACCACTATGTTACCAATTGTCTACCACTTTGCTACCACGTTTCTACCACTTTTCTATCACTTTAAACTGTACATATTAAATATAAAAGCCAACGCTAAATAATTCTATTACCAGAACCGAGATAACCTTTGTAGCGTGCAAATCATACTAACAGGTTAGTTACTACTATGGAACTTACTCCAACTAACCGAGGTAAACAACGTGTACTCTATAAAGGCTACTCTTATAACTATAGACGACAAAATGTAAAAGGAATAATATTCTGGCAATGCTCGAAACAGAGGTCAACAACATGTCGAGGCAATATGAAAAGTAGAAATAGTGTGGTTTTAAGTGTGAGTGATCATCAATGTAGTGCTCCAGACAAAACACTCATGGTATTGACAAAAAAATCATCAGAATGCTAAAAAGTTAGTACAAGAGAAAGATGTTGCTACTCAATATAGTGCATTGTTTGTTGAGCAACGTTTAACTCATGTTGTAAAAGTTATGTTGTATCCATCTTCCACGCATCAAGAGTCATCAACATCACAGACTATGCAAAAAGTAGTGTTGTTGTTTGAAGGGGCTGAACTACAAAGTCATCTGCCCTTGATATGCAAGTGGATCGAAAAGGACTAGATAGTAATAGACAAAAGAGAGTTGTAGTTTGTATATAACTATTGTACAAGTACTTACATTAAATAAATAAAAATAGTGTATGGGTATTGTCTGTTTTTCTTAATTGCTATCCCTATGTCCCACTATTAATGCAATTGTTAACCATCAACATTCTCTGACTATGTTCGCAAAGAGAGTGACCTTAAACAATACACTCTATTTATGGTTTGTGTACCGAGTACACAATAATACAGTGTGGTCAAGCCATGTTGAGGCAATAGTTATATCAGGTAAGGGATTCGAAACCTTGCTTTCTTGTACAGAAAATTTGAACTTAAGTCAAACACCATAACCACTCGGTCAACCTGACTGTTACTAATTTAATTATTTTTGTGGACTTGAGTGTTTACAAAACTTTTTCCAGTATACATTGACTAAACCACTTGTTTGTTTTGAAATATAGATTTTGTTTTGTTTGACCATAACATTGCAGTTATGAGTCTTGTGAACTGGGTGTTTAATATAGGGTTAAAGGCATTATAAAATAATTTTAGAAAAGCTCTTAGGTATCGTGTCATGGGTTTTAGTAATGCATTACTGTTCGTTGACTAACATTTACCGTTACACAACATTATTTTGGTGAGCTCTACATGTTGTTGTTTGAGTCGTCAGTCTTTTGACTGGTTTGATGCAGATCTCCATGCCTCCCTCCCCCGAACGAAACGTCTCATCTCTATATAGCTACCACACCCTACATGCAAGGCTATCTGTTTAACATATTATAACCTTGGATCTCCCCTACAAGCTCTTGGGTTCAATTCCTAGATTTAACACAAACTTTTAAAAGCGGTATGACAACTAAAACTAGTCTACTCAGTCTCGGGTGGTCCAAATAAGTAGAGAGGGTTTGTTTCACACCTCAACCATAGAGCACCATGTTCTTTTTTTTTAAATAATGATAGCCATTTGTTCAATTTCACATTTCACACATTGCAATTTGTCAATTTTCCATTTGCATTTTTTTTATGACAGTTTGATGTTTTTCAATTTCATGATATGGAAACACGGATTTTTCCATTTTCATATTTACACATTTGTCAATTTCCAATTTGCATATATTTTCTTAAATGTCCGTTTAAGGTTTTTAAATTTTGTCTATATGGAAACATGGATTTTCCATTTTGCTGTTTACAAATTTTTTATATATTTATTTTGTGTATGTTGAAAAAAAATCGATATTTCCAAAACAAGATTTTTTATTTTTCATTTTATGGTTTTGTAAATGATCTTAATGTGAGTGCTTGACCATGGATTTTCCATTTTGCTGTTTACACATTTTTATTTATTTTGTGTCTGTTGAAAAACGATATTTCCAAAACAAGATTTTTTATTTTTCATTTTATGATTTTGTAAATGATCTTAATGTGAGTGCTTGACCATGGCAATAATTCAGTCTATCTATGTGTTAGCGAAACCATAGAGTCTTATTACTACTGCAAGTAAGAATGTTTTACAAAATAACGGCTATCTACCACTGCATTTGAAAAACAAAACTATTGAAAAAAACAAAAATACTATTTACCATTCATATATACGTGTTAATTCTCCCTCTCCCCACCCTACCTCATCGTATTTTCTCTGGTCAAACAATCAATTCTACCCATACATACACAAGCTTTCTATATCTCTCTATATATATATGTTTTCTCTGTTCCACAAGATAAAAATTATGGTTGCTGGATTGTATACTGCACTGTTTATGCGACATACCATTGCCAGTTCATAAAACCGTTAGGTAGTTCTCTACACATAGCGATTTTACCACTGCTCTACCTACGCCTTTTGCTTGTTTGGCTTTCTTACAGGCTAGTATGCGATAGGCAGCATTAACTGTATATCAAACCCAGTCCACCTTTGTATTTGCAATCTAAGTAATAATTTGAAAAGAGACAAGTGTAATCAGTTTTAAACATTATCTCTGCTTTTTTGTTTGTTTGTTTATGACATGTATATTAACCTAAAATCAAACCCTAGTCTACCTTAGTGAAAGGCTAACAGTTTAACCACTGCGTCACCATACCCTTCTTTCTTAGTTTGATCCATTCTAGGCCTTAGAGCTAGAAATCGAGTTACGAACTCCAGTGCAAGAGGCACATGTGCTCACCACTATAGCATGTAATGGTTAGCTGGTAACATTAGAGAAACGAAAATGATTGTATTTCTGTTAGCCAAGCATTTCTGTCATTTGCCTACTGTGTGAGCACTGCCAGCAAGACAGTTTAGTTTAGAACAAGCGTGTGTGTGTGTGTGTGTATAGATTATTACCCTCAAGTATTTAAAGCTTGTTGTGTGTAGCGACCATCTTGCTCAGTAACCACTGAGTAAGTTTTAACCGTTAACTCATAAAAACGGCATAGGATAGTTGTGTGTGTGTGGTTCATGTACTTGGGAATATGCATTAGCACCATGCGCTAGCTTTACCTTACCCTCTAGAGGTAGAGCGTTATCCCTTTCTTTGGACATTGCCAATGACTGCATTCCCCCACAAGTTTTACACTTAAGCCCTTGGCTTGTTCATGATTAGGTTTGGTTTGCTTTAGGCTTGGTTTGGTTCAGTTGGGTTTGATTCGACTTGGTTCAGTTTAGTTTAATGTAGTCACCATTTTTTATATTTTTAGCTACACTCTTTAACCAATTAATTAATGATAGTCTACTCTTAATTCGATAAATTGAATTTTGTGTGCACCGTTTGTCAATCCATGCCTACAACCTATACTCCCTATGTACTACAGTCAGATCTGAAAACAAGTTCCAATGGTCAAAGACGTGTCAGTCACCATACATATATCCTACAATAATTCTTTCTTTACCTAGCTAGATTTCGTCACTCACAGTAAACATCTTACATTATGGGTTTGCAATATATTATGAAAAGCAAAAGTCCATGATCTTGTTGTTTTGGGTCTTTTTTGGGAAAATTCATAAGCCATAAGAGAATGACATCATGTCAAGTTCTGAGTGGATCTTGTATGTCAAAATCCCATTATCGGTTTATAAAATCTCAAGGCCATGCCCTAGCAGTTTTGGATTATTTCAATCAATGAGTCCACCATAGGAAACATCGAAAAAATAAATACCCTTAAAACAAGTCGTCACATGACCCTCTCCAAACAATGCTTCGCAAAATATAAATTCATCCATTGAACATTGAACATGATCGGCGACATCATCCTAGCTTCCCCCTCCCACCATGGTTGCCATATCGCTTGACCTTCAAGTGTCCTCAGCATCTCTGTGCTTTTTTTTTTCATTGCCTTGTTGTCAAGTCAAGTCAAGGCATTCCAATAAGCTCAAATAACATTCACATCCTGTCAGTCTGCCCCATCAAGTTTGTTTTCTATACTCATTTCAAGCACCATATAACCAAGTTCTGTTTGTTCTATCTAAAGCCAACTTCATCGGATCAAGGAATTATCATTTGCCATGTCACTCATAATCGTTTACACGTTAAAGACCCCCTTCAGGGGGTTTAGGAATTAGGAATTCCATCATAGGAAAAATCAGAAAACGAACCCTCGACCCGCGGTCTCATCAAAATAGCGAATACTGTATTGGTATATCACCACCGTGGCCAGTAATAGCTTCGTTGAAACACGTGTCCAGTAGTATCGTCACTTTCTATCTACAACCACTCGTCATGAACATTTTAGACAGATTTAAGAAAAGTTTTAAAAACTGAAATGTTTTCAACATAAGTGTCGTTAGGCCCTTTCGCATTTTTTAAACATAAATACTATATTCGAAAGGGGAGAGGAAAGGGGCGTCACCCCGAGTCCTACGACCCCTCGTATACGTCTCTGGCGTTATTGGTTTGTGAGATATAACAGAAAGTCTAAAATCACGGTTTTACAACAAAAAATTCTGTTTCCCTCATTCTCAAAAACTTTAACCTATTACCAAAATACACAGGGTACGAGACAAGCCATTTGACACGTCATAGGACCAAATCCGACCATGCATTCGTGAAATATCAGAAAAAGTCTAAAATCATGGTTTTACCCCAAAAAAGCCTGTTTCCCTCATTCTCAAAACTCTAACCTATTAATAACATGTATAGGGCTTCGAGACAAGCGATTTGACACGTCACAAGTCCAAATCCGACCTTGCGTTTGAGAGATATCGGCAAACTTCGTAGGAAAGTAGGCGACTATCTGGCTCTCTCCTCACCACCAAAACCTCTTCTTATCAATCATTTTTTTCAAAGAGCTCGCCCTCTTACAAAAATCCCCAGTGCGCATGCGTAAAAAACAAAAAACAAAAATGTTCATCCATAGCGGCATCTCGTAAAACGCATGCGCGATATGAGCAACAACGTTTAAGTTCATTTTAGCAGCGCACCTTATACATGTCGTATTTGAAAAGAGACTTTCACTAAAAATTACAATTTCACCCCCTAGTAGGGGTAGGTTTTATTTAGGGGTTGAAAGGAATGGTCCATTGGAAAGAGGGCGTCAACCCGAGTCCAACGACACCTCATTTATTAAAATCCGACCATCGGTTTGCGAGATATTGGCTTGGACTCACGCGGCGGCCATGACACTCGTTAGAACTGTCACTACTCCACTACTAGAGTGCCTTGCCAGAGGTTATGTTTAGAACTTGGGACAGGTATCGTGTATCAAAAGAAACGTCTACCAAGGAACCTGACTGTTGCTTGAGTGAATTGTTAGCCTTCTTAAAGACTGAGGTAGAAGGTGAAGAACGGCTTAAGCTAAGACATAGTTCTTTTGAAGTTAACGAGAGGACGGATCGAGTTAAGCAAGACGATAGGACCAAGACTAAGAATAGGGACGTACCTTCAGCGGCTTCTTTAATTTCAATAGAGGATGTTTCAGTTAGTAAGGGAAACGGAAATAACAAAGATACGGCTTGTACAGGCCTATTCTGTGGCAGAACCTCACATCTTTCTCAAGACTGTGCTGTAGCTATTGATTATTCTCAAGAAGAACGCCAAGTAACGTTAAAGAAAAAGGGAGTTTGTTTTAGGTGTCTACGACCGGGACATGTCAGTGTTAAGTGTAAGATGTTTGTGAAGGGCCCATTTTGCAAGGGGAAACATTACGCTTTGATGTGTGCGAAAACAGCCTCAGATGAACCAAAAGGTAATTCGGTTCCAAAAACAGTTAGCATGATGGCAGGTAGTAATAAAGAACATGTGACCTATCTGCAAACTTGAGTTGCTAGAGTAGTTGTTGGTGGATCCACGCACAGAGTAAGAGTTCTGTGTGACAGTGGTTCGCAGAGAAGCTACATAATGAAGTCTTGTGCTAAGAAATTAGAGTTGGAACAAACTCGAAAGGTAACACTAAGTCAAGAATTATTTGGAGGTAGGAAAACAGCACCTGTTTGTTTCGAGTCCTATCAAATAACTTTGCTGGGTATGAACGAGGAAAACAGATGTGAGGTTGCAGTGTTAGGCTCTGATAGTATCTGTGGAGGTGCTCCCCTAGTTGATGCTGACTTGTTTAATTTACTGAGGGACAAGGGAGTTGAACTTAGTGATGTTGGCCAAGATAATGGTGGCAACAGTACTGACATACAGGTATTGTTAGGAGCTGACGTGTGGGCTCAGATAATCACGCCAGACTTTCTACATGTAAACAAGAGTCTAGTAGCTGTGAGAACTTGTTTAGGGTGGACACTTATGGGCTCTTCTGAGATCACCTCAACTACTGCCTCGTCCTACACTCTACTTACTTTAACTCAATCAACAAGAGTGGCGGATTTGTGGGAAATTGAGACTTTGGGTATTAAAGATCCTGGCGAACAGATAAAAAAGGAAGAAAGGGAACAAGTTCAGATGTTCTTCGATAGGACTGTGAAGAGAGAAGAAGAATCTGGGCACTACATTGTCAAACTACCCTGGATTGATGGTTGTACTTCTCTGGAAACGAATCGTGAAATTTCTCAGAAACGATCACTGAACACTTCAAGAAAGTTACGAGGGATGCAGACATTTCAGGATTATGATGAGGTGTTACAGGAATGGGTAAACAAAGGGATTATCGAAGGTGTTAAAAACGAGGGTTTGGATGGACCTACACATTTTTTGCCTCATAGAGCTGTGCTGAAAGATGGTGGCACTACAAAGATAAGGCCGGTGTTCGATGCTTCCAACAAAGACAGAAATGGTCATTCCTTGAATGATTGCCTCGAGCCCGGACCCAACCTCATCGACCTTGTTCCATCAGTGCTGACCAATTTTCGAACCTATCCTATAGGTCTAATAGCTGATATAGAGAAGGCAGTCCTGCAGATTATAATTGATCCTGAAGACAGGGAAATGCTCCGTTTTCTCTGGTGGGATAATGATAAGATTACCACTCTTCGACATTGCCGGGTGGTTTTTGGTGTTTGTTCTAGTCCCTTCCTATTGGTTTCTGTACTGAACAACCTTCTGGAAGAGCCCCCAACTCATTTGAAGAAAGTAGCTACAAAAATGAAACCTGCATTTTATGTGGACAACTGTCTTACTGGAGTCGCTTCAAAGGAAGAAATTGGACCCTTTATTTTAAAGGCACAAGAATTGATGTTATCCGCAGGTTTCAATTTGAGGGGATGGGTGAATTCCTTTGATTGTGGTGTTGGTAAAACTGAGAATGTCTTAGTACTTCGTTGGTATTGCGACGTAGATGAACTTGGATGTAACTTCAGCCCGACTACAGGTTTAGTAAACCGAAGAGTGGTACTATCCAGCGTGCAAAAAATATTTGATCCGATTGGATTTTCGGCCCCAGTACAGTAACTCTGATTCCCAAGCTCATTCTGCAGAAGACATGGCAGAAAAGTATAGGGTGGGATGAGGTTTTACCAGGAGACATTTGTGAGGAATTCTGTCGATGGACTCAGCAGTTGCAATACCTACATGACTGTCGGATACCTATAAGGATTTTCCTGAATGACAACAGCACTTTGCATGTATTTGAGGACGCTAGCAAAAGAGCGTTTGGTTGTTGCATATTTCTGAGAACGGAAGAAGAAGGTAAGATCAAACTGAGTCTTCTGATGGCTAAATCTAGAGTAGCGCCTCTCAAAGAACTGACACTACCCCGCCTTGAACTGATGGGAGCGCTCCTTGGAGTTAGAATGTCTCGGTTGAGCCTTCGATGCCTACACCGGAATGACATACACACAGTGTTTTGGTCCGATTCAACAGTAGTCATGGCTTGGATTCCTAATAAAGGGCTTTGGTCGGTGTTCGTAGAGAATCGGGTAAAGGAAATTCATGAGTACAGTAAGGCTAGTTCATAGAGACACATACCGGGCAGCCCCAATCCAGCAGATCTCCTGTCTAGAGGATGTTCACCAACACAACTTTGGAGATCCAGATGGTGGGAGGGTCCGTCTTGGCTTAAATGTAAAGAAGAAGAATGGGTATTTAATCGTCCTGAACCATTGTTGGAAGAAGTCAACAGGGAAAGGAGGAAAACAGTTGTAGCTGCTACGAACACTGTTGTGGAAACGATTTTACTGCAATTAAGTTCACGATTCTCTGGATACATCAAAATCGTTAGGACCATTGCTTGGATTTTGAGATTGAAACAAAGGAATCGTAGAGACCACGTATCAACGGAAATTGATAACGAAGAGTTTCTCAATGCTGAGAAGAAACTGTACTTCCTTATCCAGAATGAAACGCTTTATGAAGAAGAGAGAAAAGAACAATTGAAGAATCCGGAGGTGTTCACAGACGATGAAGGAATTCTACGCATGAAGTCAAGAGTCGTTGATTCTGACGACTCTCCTGAGTATACCTATCCAGTTGTACTTCCATCAAAACATGTGATGGTTGAAAGAATGATTGAACAATTTCATCGATTCCATAACCATGCTGGGACGCACACACTGCTTGTTTTGTTGCGCCAAAGGGTTTGTATAATTAGAGGAAGAAGGACGGTGGCAGCAGTTATTCGGAAATGCGTGATCTGTCGTCGTAACTCTGCTAAGGGTTTTGAGGTACCTTTTCCTCCGTTGCCACAGGATCGAATCAGGGCATCGAGTGTTTTCCAGTTCACGGGCACAGACTTGGCCGGCTCTGTGTTTCTACGAGGAGGAGAAAAGGGATGGATTGTGATATTCACTTGTGCAGTTTATCGGGCTGTACATCTGGAATTGATCACTTCACTTAGTACGTTAGCATATATCCAAGCACTACGCCGATTTGTGGCAAGAAGAGGAAGAGTGAATACCACGTATTCGGACAATGGGACGAATTTCACCGGACTTCGCAGAACCATGGAGCAATTGGATTGGACTGAAATAGAGAGGACGTGCAGCCTTCTGAAGATTAAATGGAAGCTGAACCCTCCCACTGCAGCCTGGTGGGGAGGATTCTGGGAAAGGTTGATTAAGATTCTAAAGGATTTGCTTCGCCGTAATTTGGGTAAAGCTCGCCTAAATTATGAGGAAATGTGTACTCTTCTGTGCGATTGTAAGAACCTGATGAACAACCGACCTTTGACTTATCTTTCGGAAGAAGATGAACTCAAGCCACTCAGACCCTCCATGTTCCTACAGAGCCTAGAGGGTAATGATGTAACCGACTTAGACCAAATTCAAACCAGCAGTTTAAACGACAGATGGCGTTATCTACAAGCTGCTCGGGAGAGCCTGAGAAATCGCTTCAAAAAATAATACCTGGGATTTCTCCGTTCACGGAGCAAAAGGCAACAGGGATCCATACAAGTAGGAGACATAGTACTGGTGGAGAGCGACAACAAGAAACGTATCAACTGGCCCTTAGGGAGAGTGATGGAGCTGTTACCTGGAAGAGACAATGTGACTCGTCTGGTTAAAATTAAGACAGCAACTGGTATTCTACTTCGTCCAGTACAGCGACTTTATTCGTTAGAGATAAACTGTCTTAACAAAGGTGATTCTATCAACACTTCACAACACCGACTAAGTGAGCCGGTCCTTAATGAAGATGTTCCCTGCAGTAACTCAGGAACTGAAAAGGAGAGTGAATTCAAGACTCGTTGTGGTAGAACTGTTAGGCAACTCAAGAAACTAGACTTATAGTGGTTCACATTCCTGAGCTCAATGTTCAACTATAATTTTGGAATGTTTACTTCAGTTTATGAGTGTGTGTTGCAAAACTACCTTTTGCAAGGTGGGAGAAAGTGAACTAAAGCTCTTTCGAGCAATCTACAGTACTTCCTGTAGAAAATAGACAGTGTTTTGATTTAGAAAATAGACAGTGTTTTGATTTAGAAAATAGACAGTGTTTTGATTTACATAGTTTTGGTTTGGTTATTTTTGAGTGTAGTGTCTTTGGTATGTCTTTGGATGCGATGTTGACTTGTGTTAATAAAATATTGATTACTGTATATTAAAATGATTTGGTATGGTATACACACGATCTTGTCGAAGGTCTGGCGTTTCCGGAATTGACTTTTTCATTTCAAATCTCCTGCATTGGGTACACTTCTTGATGATTCTTCTACACTTTGGTATCCAGTATTGTTCCCGTAGTATGGCGAGTAAAATCTGAACACCAGCATGAGAAGCTCTTAAATGATGTTCTCTGATTATCACCTCAGTCAAAGGGTGCTTTGATGGCAATAAAACGGGCGCACGGATATCATATTCATCATTCCTGTTGGTGATTTTTGTCTTAATCCTGAAGAGCCCCATTTGGTCTTTGAACAGGCAGAATGTTTTCTGGTTGTCCCATTCGGAAAATGTCTCTTCTTGAAATATTTTCAGCAGTCGTTTCTCCGCCATTGAAATGTCAAGACAATCCAATTCAGAAGCGGCATTCTGCACTATGTCCTTCCAGGCATTGTTGACGAACCGCAGCATCCAGGCCACCATTCTGATGATTCTTGAATACTGGGAAAAGTATCTTAAATACCACTGCCTTTTCTTGGAGACAAGCATAGTAGTGGTAACAAGGCCTTTTCTTCCTTCTTCATCGACCTCCTCTTCATTAACTTCTCAAATGCGCGTTGGCCAACTGTTTTCTTCCAACTTCAACCAAATCGGGTTCCTCCCACCAATGAGAAGAAATCAGCTGCAATGTAGAGCAACCTCTCGAAGGTAGATCAGCAGGGTTGTTCGTGTCTGGTAGATGAAACCAACGCTTAGGGTTATTTAGTGTTCTAATTTCCTTTACTCTGTTAGTGACGAACACTCCCCCAAGTTTCGTCTCCTCTTATCCAACATAAAACAGAATAAGAGTCACTTCACTAGTACTCCGGGGTGTACGTCAGATTCAAGCTTTCCTTCTGCGAAGAGGCAAGACGTGAGCCTACAGTGCAAGCTAATAACTCCAGTCTCGGTATTGTTACCTTCTTGAGTGGGGCTACCCTGGATTTTGCTTCGACCAGTTGCACTTCAAACTCTTTCCCATTGAACGATCTCAAGAAAATAACAACTCCATAAGCTATTTGACTGGCATCACAAAACACATGCATACTCCAAGAGGATCTGTCCTCAGAATCTTCTAGGCCCTTTAATTTCATCAATAGAGGACAATTCATTTAATCACTTATTGAATTAGCTTTCAGCGTCTTCACTTAGCGAACTGTCCCAACTTATTTTCTCTCTCCAACTTTACTGCAGTAAAACCTTAGGCAAAATGGAAACTGAATAAGTAAAACCAATTGGATCAAAGACGCTGTGAGCCACCGAAAAACTGTTCTCCTTGTGAGATCATTGGAGTTACTTAATTTTACTGCTTTACGAACAAATAATCAGCCACAGGGTCCCACAACAAACCCAAAACAGGTGTCACTTTGGGTACTTCATCCTCTAGACTCAATATGGGGTGCTCCCACCCTCGTAGGTTGAATTTTCCTTGCGACAGTAACCCCTTAGACTTATCCACAAATTATTTGAGTCCTCCTTCTGTATTCAAGGAAGTGAAGCAGCTGTCTACATATAGGGAGGTTCATAGTTTATCTTCTGTCTCAACGAAGCATGCGTTGTCTTTCAAATAGAGGTCCAGTACGGCTCCAAGTAGAAACGGACTGCAGTTCACTCCAAAAACGACCCGTTTGTGGCGGTATATTTTAAGAGTCTTCTCAGCAAAATTCTCCCATCACAGGAATTTCAGAAAGTTTCGATCATTTCCAGAGACTGAAATTGGAAGATAAGCCTTCTTTATATCTGCGAACACGCCTATTCTCTTTAAACGGAACTTACTTCCACCAGATTAGGGCCTTTTTCCAAACAGTC